>OZ025185.1:13459867-14764867 GCA_964019065.1 Catostylus mosaicus | reverse complement strand
GCTGTTATGATCACAGATTTGATTCCGAATGCATTTCTTTGATCTATGAAAGAAAATCAATACCTTTCATACATTATTATGTTTAAAAAAATGGATTTGTTAAAAAAAGAAACCTGTTTGGCAGTTAACTCCAGTGTAGCCTGCAACACATGCACAAGAATACGCGTTGATTAAGTTGCTACAGGTGCCTCCATTTAGACATGGGCTACTTGCACATTCATCAACATCTGCAGAGACAAAAGATAATTATGATGCTTGGCAAATGCATTATATATCGATTCTTGTCATCAATTAAGGAACTTTAGATTCTGGCATACTTTAGTTATCATGTTCAAAGTTATGATTTCCAATGCTTTTATCTTTGTTTGAGATGAAAACAATTATCTTGCATACAAAATTACTCTTAAAATTGATTTGTTAATAAAACAAACCTGTCTGGCAATTAACTCCAGTGTAGCCTCCAGCACACGCACAAGAATATGCATTGATTAGGTTGTTACAGGTGCCTCCATTTAGACAAGGGCTACTTGCACATTCATTTATATCTGCAGAAACGAAAGATAATTTTGATGCTTGGCAAATACATTATAATCAATAATAATGTTAATAATAATATAGCCACTTCTATAGCGCTATATATCCTCAGGGCGCATAGGCGCTTAATAACAAACTATTAAAATTAGAGTCCAGAATATAACTAATTTACATAGGTTATAAAAGTTATTTACTTAAAATTGCTAAACTATTTAGTAAAAACCTCCATCATAGAATAGAGTTTATCAATACTTTAAAAACTTCTATTTGACCTTATTGTTCCTATTTTCTAAAAAATCCGATATTTAAGAGTAACACGACCTAAATAAATATGTCTTCAACGATTGCTTAAAACTTCGCAGTGAATCTAATGATGGGGGTTTGTTCCATAAAGTAGGTGCAGCATAACTAAATGAACGATCCCCTGCTGTTTTCAAACTTGACCAGTGGTATTTCAATAGGTAACTATCACATGCTGCCCTTGTCATTTGGCAGGTTCGAACTTTGGAACAAGGACTTGCAGATAGTGTGGGGCCAATCCATGAAAACATTTGAAATCGACTTTCGTCATCAATTAAGATTTGATTTCCATCATACAAGATTATTTAAAAAATGGATTTGTTAATAAAACACACCTGTTTGGCAGTTAACTCCAGTGTAGCCTGCAACACATGCACAGGAATACGCGTTGATTAGGTTGTTACAGGTGCCTCCATTTAGACATGGGCTACTTGCACATTCATCAATATCTGCAGAGACAAAAGATAATTATGATGCTTGGCAAATGCATTATAAATCGATTCTTGTCATCAATTATGGGGACTTTAGATTCTGGCACACTTTTAGCTATTATGTTCAAAGATTTTATTTCCATTGTTGTTATCTTTGATATGAAAAAGCCATTAAACATAACACAAAAATATTGTTGAAATTTATTTGTTAATAAAACAAACCTGTTTGACAGTTAACTCCAGTGTAACCTCCAGCACAAGTACAAGAATATGCGTTGATTAGGTCGATACAGGTGCCTCCATTTTGACATGGGCTACTTGCACATTCATCTATATCTGGAATAATAAAAGATCAAATGTTAGGATAATACTGGGCAAAAACATGATAGTTTTAAAACTGGCGTCAATTAATAGGATAAGGGGTAAGGGCCTACATTTTCTTATCATAGGCAAAGACTTATGGCAGCCTTTTAGCCTTAATTTTACAAAAATAGCTTTGTTTATTATTGAACATAATCATTTTAAAGTTTTCTTTCATAATACCTGTTTCACAGTTAATTCCAGTGTAGCCTCCAATACAAGTACAAGAATATGCATTGATTAGGTTGCTGCACGTTGCACCATTTTGACAAGGGCTACTCTCACATTCATTTATATCTGCAGAAATTAAAAAAGTCAAGTCAGAGATGAACCAAAAAAATGCAACTCTTTATAAATCTGATCCTTTTATGTCTTCAGCCATCAAAAGACCACATTGATTTAATCAGTCGATTTAATGATTTAAACTGGGGTGGACAAGTATGTAAGGGGGTTTGGGGTCACGCCCTCCAGAGGAAATTTTCACAACACACTGTTTAGAAGCTTGGAGAATGCAGGCAACACCCTTTCTGCAAAACTTTCACATTGCCATGTAGCGTCACTTAATGTTTCATTTTCTTTATCGTTGTCAGCAAGACTCAAAATAGCTTCTTACCACCCCCAAACTTTTCTCAACAGATTAACGAGAATTGGAAAATCGACCCCTGGGTCCACTCCAGTCCAGCCCGTGGCCTTTTTCAGTTGATGCCATCATGTGGAGTGGGTTATTAAATATCTTGTTACAATGAGGCAAGAATCAGGGACCGCACAGCGGTCTTAAAGTGGAGGGGCTGATCGAGCCGCAGTGGTGGTCTGGAGGAACCCTTGGAAAATTTATTTAGACCACGCCCCTCTCAAAAAAACTTTTCTTCTTTACGTCCTTGTTTATATACAACAGTTCGGTTCAGAAAATATTTCAGTTGAAAATGCTATATTTGTAATAGCTTTTAAAACTATCTTTAAATAAAGTGGAGGGGCTATAGCCCCTGCTAGCCCAATGGCTGCGTGGTGTCTGGCAAGAATGAGGTAAAAAGTACCTGTTCTTAACCATTACCCTAAGTTTTTACACAGAAATCTATATTACCTCTCCCATGTAATAAGAATATATTTTTAGGGAGGGCTATTATTACAATTTGCCCTGCACCTTCTTAAAGATGCAGTAAAGCGAAGGTCTTTATGTTGCAAAATCATAGGTGAAGGTCATCAAGAAAGGAAGAGCTAAAAGGAAATGGTTTAAGGCACAGCGAAGATAACGTCTTACAATGCTTAACTATTCATTTTAGCTTGTGTCTTGGAAGTACTTTAGTCCTGAAATTTTTGTAAGTAAAAAACGTTCTTCACGGCTTACATAAATTTAAGGCACGCCTGTGAACCGCAGCTTCGATTGTTTTTTTTGGAAATGAACACAAATGATTGATCGGTGAAAAGAGACCATTCTAACATACTATGGATATGAATCATTTCATATTTATCTAGCTGATAAAAGCTTTTGAAAAACTGCTCTACAAATTTTGTAGCTACGTTACTATTAGCTCCGGAGAAATTTCATTTCTTTGTATTTAGACGAGACCATCATAGCTATGGGGGTAGTTAAGCTCTTATTGTTGATAAATGCCTTCTCTGTTCAGTCCGCTTAGACTAATGAACGTTCTCTGAATTTGTAGATCTACTTACCAATGCATTCGTAGCCGGATGGAACAGTCGAATCACATGTTTCAGTACATTTATATCCAGCTAGGCATGTAGTTGGTTGACACCTTGATGTTCCCTGTAACATAAAGAATAATAAATTTTAACAGCATCTAAGGAAAAAATGATGCAAATCTTTCACAAAATTACCCAAGGTTTTATAATGGGCTTATTTTATAAGGTTATGGAACTGAAATCTTTACAAACATGAAGAAGATATAACAGCATTTTGTTTTTCATACTGTCGATATAATAGATTATTTCTAAAACCATGAAATGAAATTTTGGCTTGCTGCATTAACAGCAATAAAGCATGGCCTTTTTGATTTCTAAATGAGTTGGCAGTTGCCCCTCAGCCCCTCTTAAAGTCTAAAATTTTATCATTTTAAACAATAGACCTTTCTCTTTTGGCTAAGAAAATACTGAATACCTCCCCAAGTTTTTGTCTCTTAAAAAGGTCTCGCTGCAGATTGAGCTCTAAACAAAGTGTGTTCGACAACTTGTGAGCTCTAAACAACTTTAGCGCACTGTAACAAATGACAAAAATCTCTTAATATCTCATTTACTTTCGTTTTCATCTATTTTTATTGTTGGCTTTTTCTTTTTATCTATCCGTTTTTGTCGCGATGTATGCATAGTTACTTCTATCTCAGTAGAAAATTAGTAACTTTTAAGTTTCTTTAGCTGATACATCGTTTCAGAAAAAGGTAGTTTCCACAGCCATTTTTGCTACAATCGCTACTTAGTAAGCGGGTAACCAGACTAAAAATAATGCGTTTACTCAATTCAATACAGTTTCTAGTAATTGCTATTGTCTAAGACATCACATGGTGGTGATTAAATTTTCCCAGTTGCACCCCCACTATTTCAGCATGAATTTCTGACAATAAAGGAACTGATTAATCTAGTCTATCACGCTAGCCTAAAGAAACTAAAGGGATATCAGTTGTCTAGAAAATTTAAATTGTTCTCTAGAAACGAAGCAAGAAAAATACCTGTTGTAGCGCTTGGTAGTAAACCCATCCAGTCATGTTCTGAATATCATATGATGTTAGATTGCTCTTCTCAACATTAAGCAATTGGCAATTCTTTTCAGTAGATATAGTTGTGTTCTTCTTGAAAAGCAAAGATTGGCATCCGGTTGTTTTTATGCAGCTCCTTGCACAGTTTGGCAACAAAAGCGCCTTTATTGTCGAAATGAGCTTGGATGAACTTTCTTTGACTACAAAATCTCTAGCATTTGCTTTAAACGTTGCTTCATTACGGCAGCTCATGCGATGAATTTTTTGTAGTTTGGCTTTGTGAACAAATGCAATTACCAGTATGGTGATAAATGCTACGTTGATGCCTTGATTCCGGGCCATGGTGATAGTTCTGGTTTGGTACTTCTAACAACCAGATAATAGATTGGCGACAGAAGCTGAATTGCCAATGAATAATTCAGCGCTGAACTACTCGCAGTGTTTTATTGATCCAAAGGAAATAAATCTGGATGAAAAGATAACAATAATTGTAGATTGGTTTTAGGAATTCTCTTCAATTGGATCCTTTAATATTTGCTACTCTAGTTCCTATCAAAATACATCGTTAGACTGTCGCAAACCTTTTGATGTGGCATCCACGATACAGAGAGCTTGGATAACTGTGATAATTTTCATTAATATCTGTATCAATATAAGCATTAGTCGCTCAAAAAAAACTGTAAAATCAGTGCTTATTCACCCTTGCTATCTGACAAATCAAAATGAAAGTTAAAAAATGCAATAATACACATCAATTTATACAAATGCATACAAATGTATGAAATTTCAATTTTTTTGCGATTGTGGAATTTATAATATTATTTGTGTTTTAAATTCCATGTGACGTGTCTAGAAAGATATCGTTGGAAATCTCGAATAAAAAGTATAATATGGATCAGATGATTGCAAGGATGTGGAATTCCAAGACAGACAGTTACTCCAGCATATTAGAAAGCCATTAATTGTAGATTTTACCCATTTATAACTAATCAGTACTAATCAAAGACTTATCATTGGAATAAGTTATATCTTTCATAACAACATTGTAATTCGAGTGGAAATGGCAATCAGACGTAAAAATTATAGGAGTCACAAGTTCCCTTTACATTTCACCATATTCACAACCAAATAGTAAATAAATGGGATGTTGCAACCCCCCTCTCCAATTTGGAAATATACAAATTTTTATTTGGAAAAAAAGTTGCATTCCAACTCGATACTATGGTTTGTAAGGAGTATCATAGCAAAGCTCATTCCTCTTTTTAGAAACCCAGCCCAGTGACTTGTCAGTTTAGGGTAAAAGTGAAGAACAAGAGTTGAAGATAGACGGCAATGAATTCACGACTTTTGGCCTCCTTATCAAAAAAGGCACTATGATGATAATAACTACGGGAGACGGATGCGTAGTTTTTTAGCGAAAATGTTGTCTCGATTTTATCTGATAAAAAGAAAAGTTTGCAAGAAACTGAAAAAACCATATTCAAAGAATAGGTAAAAACTGAATAGATGACTAATTCTGTTTTCAAAACGTTAAAAAACTTCAGGTGCAGTAATATCTGACTTTTTGTTGACTTTTTTATTGCTTTAAAATTCATCCGCATTATGGTTATCATGAAAGAAATTCTTGAAGTGCTTAACTTCTGAAAATAGTTATCGTATCTCATAAAACTTGCTAAGAAAACTGTATTACCAAAACTCTTTTGAAAGATTGAAATAGAATTGTGGACAAATAAGTGAGTGAGTGACTTTGTAATAAGTGAGTGTGAAATGCTGAACTGTTTTTACGGCTGCTCGTTTTCATGCAGCCACGTTTAAAAATACTAATTTTCTCTCTCTCTCTCTCTCTCTCTCTCTCTCTCTCTCTCTCTCTCTCTCTCTCTCTTTGTCCTTCTTTGTTAGAAAACTTCTTGGGAAGAATGTTACGGTCTCATTTATTCATCAATGGCTTAATTGAAATCATGAGCAGATAATAAAATGTTAATAGCAGTCTCTATCACACATTTCCATCTATATAGTATGACTTAATAATGCTCATCATCCTATAGCTAACACAAAAGTAGAAACCAATTTCATTGACATTTCAATGAAAATTCACAATGTTCAGTCTTGATATCGATTAAGGCATTAAACCATCATGGGCTTCCGATGCGTACTTTCTTAACTTAGATGATACATCAATTTTATTGACTAATAAAACAAGTTTATTAGAAACTGAAACTTACACATTTCCCATTAAAGAATTTTCCTTCCACGACTTTTTCAGTTTTCAAAATGTCAAGAGACTCAAGGTGTTCTGTTATCCTACTCTCTGATGACTTTTTTGTCTAATTATTGCTTCAAAATTCATCATTATTATTTTCATCCTCAATTCAATTCTTAAAGTTATATATAAGATCATTCGCACCGCAGAAGTTCCGACTATTCTGCAAGTTTGTTTGCGATATTTAAATTTTCTTCTTAAGTTTGCGCAGCTGATCTCCGTGCCAATAATGATTAAACATGGAAACAACCCCCTTGCTTTCTCCATAAAGACGGAGCATTTGAACTGATGTGGTTTCAATTTTCAAAGAATTATTCTTTTTGCTAAAGCTGGCCTTTGACAGTATTTTAGTTGGAAATTCTTTTCATCGATCCTGTCTGAAGAATCATCACATTCTAGGCGATTAAGAACGGCCTTGTTGTTTGATGGGAATTTAAATGATGGGAATCTTGTGTATTTGAGAGCAGGGGCCTTCCTTGGAAAAAGAGCCTTACCAAGATAACCAGTTGAAGAAAAGAGACGTTACAGTGATTTCAGTGCCAGACTTTTAAAACCCTTTTCTATCACATTTGAAACCTTACCTTAAAACTTCTTACCTGTCTTCACTACTGATCTTGATTTCTTGCAACAAAGTTTAAACAATGTTAGTTTATAAACACTCTCTGAGAAGCATCACCTTGTCGTTCTTTGGAAGAAGACTATTTGGGAAGAATGTGACGGTCACATCTACTCAATAATGGTTCAATTGAAATCACGACCAGACAATTAAATATTAATAGCATTCTCCATCGCAAATATTTTTAGAAATTCGTAGGTCAGGCTTGCATAAGTGATGAAAGTATTATATAATCTTTTTGAATATTGGCACCATGTAAAAGCATGTGCTCATTACATTAAGTTTTGAATAGTACCTAGTAACGACAATTAAAATACTCAAAAGACTCTGCCATGCGTAATATGTTGTTCTAAACGAAAATTCAGAAAGTTAGATATGCTGAAAACATCAAAGAACAGCGCAAAATCCAGGTGTCAAGCAA
Source organism: Catostylus mosaicus (assembly GCA_964019065.1). Taxonomy (NCBI): domain Eukaryota; kingdom Metazoa; phylum Cnidaria; class Scyphozoa; order Rhizostomeae; family Catostylidae; genus Catostylus; species Catostylus mosaicus. Next base: position 14,757,237 of record OZ025185.1, on the reverse strand, counting down.
AATTTGGTTGGTTAATGTTTATGCAAAGAAACACTTTGATTTCTAGGGGAGGACTGGGTTTCACTAGATTGGTCTTTCATATGTCTATGTAACTTGTAGACTCGGATATTTTTTATCTTAGTGCGAAGTAACCAGATCGTATATCACATGACTCATTGATCGAATATTTTCAAGCCGTTAATGCTAATATGCGAGCGACTGTTTTAGCTTATAGAGACCATGCTTGAAAGAGTAGATAAAATGGCTACAAAAGCTCCGTAGCTTTCACACATATTCTGCAAACGCCCCATGAAGCTCCTGATTTGTAGAGGATCACAATGTATACATCCTTGGGCCATTTTCTCTCCCACATTCCATCCCTCCCGCCTCTGATAGTTATTCACCGTATTTTTGAGAAAATATTGTCAAGGTTTCTCTTATCGTTCTTTTATTTTGATCCCTAACTTTTATTGTAGCCAGCATACACTGAGACCCAGCAGTCGATTTAAAGGTCAAGACCAGCCCAAGCATAGTGGTAGGGATAGTGACCATTCGAACACAGATGCGAAGATTTGATTTGATTTGATTTGATTTTAACTTCTCTAGGCACGGTGATTTTCAGTAGGCCGTGCCAATAATTACAATTATTACGTTTTAAAAAAATAAAATACAATAGTTAGATCTAAAAATTAAAAAAATATATTTAAATTGTTTTCTAATATACCAATTGAAATACAAAGGTTCCTAAAATACAAATTAAATTAACTAAAGCAGGCGAGATTGAAATAGCATTCACTGCTGCCGTTGCAGATATGTTTTTGAATTCTTCGTATCTTTTGGATGTTTTGGTTTTTGTGGGTAGATCGTTCCAAAGTTTGGCACCTTTGTATGAAAGGCATTTCTGTCCAAAAGCCGATTTGCAACGACGTAGGGCCAAATTTGTTTTAGTATTGCAAAGTTCCCTCTTGCCTGAGTCGGACAGCTTGTCGAACATAGCCGCAAGGTAAGTGGGAGCTTGTTTGCTAATCGATTTGTATACCATTTTAAGGTTTCTGAATCGATCAGTTCATTAAGGGTGGGCCAACCAAGGTTTATAATTACGGGAAGCATCATAAGCACTGTTAGTGACAATTCTAGCCGCTCTTTTTTTAGAGTTTTTGCAACTTATTGATTGCATTGATACCAGAAACCCCCATACCGGGCAGCTATATCTCAAATAGGGTTCCACTAAGCTTCTGAAATTTTTTTGCGCAGAAACAATGGGTAGATACTGTTTGAAGAGGGGCAGCAGCCCTAGTCTTCTTGAAACCTTTTTCCTCAAAGCTGAAAATTGCTTGTCCCAGCTCAAAAATTTGTCAACAAATACCTAAAAGATGGCTTTGCTACTTTATAATCTCTGACATCTTCAAGTCGCTTCTTGCTGCCAATTACAAGACTATATGTCTTAGCAACATTGAAAGACAATTTATTAGCTTGTAACAATTCATCATCGTTGACGAGGTCGTTAAGTTGCGTTATAGAAGCCGATGCAAACATAAGGCTAGTGGCGTCCGCATACATATTAGCATCACAATGTTTAATGTGAAGATGGAGGTCATTTATATTGATGACAAATAGCAGAGGCCCAAGGCAGGACCCTTGCGGTACTCCACAAGTTACAGATTCTATTTTCGAGAGCTTCCCATTTACCTTGCAGCATGGCTTTATCTTAGTTAAGTACGAGCAGAAACATTTCATTTCCCTATCATGAATACCATATAATTTCACCTTAACCTAGGGCACAGGCTGCGAAATTAATCAAATGTCCGTATAAGTTTCACCATTCATCCCTGTTAGCGTGATCGAAGACTAAACTATCTTCAAGGCTCTGCGATAAAGCAGATTGATACTAATCATTGCAACACTTTACACTCAAGAAGCAGTGGATGCTATAAACAACCTGTTTGTATCATCTTGCAATTTTTGAAGTATAAAACGGCTAAAAATGATCGTGTTTCGAAGGACATTAAATGATTAATAATATTGTTCTGAACTATAAGATAAACTTTTCGTAATGGCGGCTTTAATGACACCTTTCTGATCTGCGTAAAGAGAGGATGAATGGTTCAAGACTATCTAAGAATAATGGAGTAATACCCACCCAAATTTATCCGCGATCAGCGCTTGGTAAGGGATTTGGGCACAGAAGTTTGAATACGAACTATAAACATACATCACTTGTTGTTTGTTTGACTTGTATAATCATAAAATGTATAATGTGATTGATCCAAAACTCTAGAACAATTAGAAAAAGAAGCAGGTGGCAGAATGATACCCTAGAAAGGCTTTGGTGGACCGCAGTAACGCTGCCGACGCAAAAACACGTTGTCAACAAATCCTTGTCATCTTTTACTTTTTCTTTTTTTCACCCTTAGCTGTTTTTGTTATAAAACAAAGCTTTAACATTGGAAATACAAAAAATGATGTGTTTCAAGCAGTCATTTTGTTTTACACTGAGTATGAAATGTTCATAATCACCAATCATGCATGGAGTAAATGTCATGGGAAATATGTGTGATTGGCTTCTGCTTTGACCAATGAAATTAGTTCTGCTTGAAGAGTCCAAACGCGAAGAATGGCCCAGTCCGTCTAGCTTTCGCTTTTAAATATAAACAGGTTTTGTACGCCCAATCACACAAACGCCTTGCCCCAATCATGATTATGCAGTTTATAGAAACATTTAAGGCGTCTGCTCAGATTGCAAGGGGACTAATGACCTGAACTGTTGGGGCGGAAAATCTCCCTGGTTTATCCATTCCTGGTAAACTTGAAGGAAGAAACTCAGGGACCAGTGCATAAAGAACGGAAAAATACAACATTGAACTAAAAGGATATCAAGCATGGAAAACAAGTTGTGTGCCCGCTCCCTTTATCATGGCTGAATGGCTTAATCAAAACGTGAAGTAGAACACACTTGGTTCTGAAAAATAGCTTGATGAAGATTGATGCTCTCACTCAAAGCTACATATCATATTGATCCGATTGATAAAAATGCAAAAAATCAACGGAATGAATCTTTATCTAAAACAATATAGATGTATGCCAGGATGCATGCAGTATGTTCGGAGGCCTGATGCTCTCCAGGGCAAGGTGGCCAAAATTAGAAAATGAAGAATAAATGCAATAAAATAGCAATACAATGGCAATGGAACCTTTGTGTATGCGTTCCTGATTGTATGAATTACAACTGAAGGAAATGACTTGGATTTTAGTAAATAAACAAAACACGTTACTTTTTTTGATTTGCGTTTCTAATATTCCCTCTGCAAGAAGATCTATGTGTAAGCAATCATTTTGCGTTACAGTTCTTGTGCTAATTTTGGCTGCGGCAGGCGACTAAATTCAATTCGGTGGATGACACCGCATTTAAGTGGTAGATAGTAGATTTGATAAGAGTGAAGAGTTCTCAATGGCATGAATTGGGAAAGCAAGCCATGCAGGTAGCTATTTACAAATGCGCACTGAGTTTTTTGTAGTATCCAAGTTACGGTGAAGTCGGGTTCTCAATCAAGCATCTACAACTGTTGCATAATATGAGCAGTACCTGCAAACATGTGAAGATGTTTTGACAGCCTAAGCAAACAAAACTTATCGTCATCGATTGGTACCGTAACGTGTCATGTAGCTTTCCTGGACCTAATTAAAGGGACTAAATTCGTGGGGCGAGGCAATCTATTGTTTTCTTAGCCAAAAGAGACAATTGGTCTATTGCTTGAAATGATAAAGTAATAAAACTAAGGGCGGGGTAAGAGGGCAGCTGCCTACCCAATTACTATGTTAAAGATTGCTCTGTTAGATTTCTCAATGTTTGGTTGGTGTAGAGAAGGAGGTAAATGTCGCTAAGCAACAGATGAGTTTACCGTATCAGTGTCACGTGATTGTTATATCATTTGCCTTATATTTGCAATACCTTTTGATGTTAGGCCCATAGTTCCTGCGTAGCTTGTGAACCTGAAATGAAGCTATGTGTTGATAAAATGCGACGTAAATATTTACTGTCAATGCAATCTCTAAACTGAATGATTAACCGAAGTATTCATTCGTGCATTAAATATCTGAAACTGTCTCTCAGCCGTGATTTTCGTTATACCAAGAACCTGTGCATTCGCATAATGCATTTTGTATTATAATTTGCAGCAGCGGAGCCGGCCTCCATAAAGTGGGTGGGTGGGGGGGGGGAGGGGGTCGAAAGGAATAAGTTCTTAGACCACCTCCTTTTATACGAAAAAGCCGCTCAAAAATTTAAAAGAAATGCGGTTTTCTTTTGCAAGTGCCTTATTCATTTTTCATGAGAACTTTGGTCAACTTTAAATTGTCAAAGTTTGCATTTTTGTGCTGAGAGCTCTGAATTTATATTTGGTATAGCAAAGAGGAAAATTTACATCAAGTTGGAGAATTCGTTTCACACAACGAGAAACTTTATCTTAAAAACTGGCCGATGCATAGTTTTGATTGATCGTGAAATAAATGCCTTGTGATTTAGGGAAGTCCCTTCCCCCCCCCCCCTAATTCTTTCGCATGTGTGGAAAAATCTCGTGAACCATCTTTTTGGACTGAATAGCTAACCCGATTATGATTTCGCCGTTATTCAGTGTCCCAAAACAAATTTGTTATAGATTGCTTCAATTCTCCTTTTCAGGTTCAGAAAGTCTAGTTTTGCTAATAGAGGTAAGGCAGAGTCATAAACACTATTTATTACAACAGGCACATCGGTGCCGGGGGTCTGGGGGGGGCCCTTTTTTCCAACATGTTATGTTGAAGGCATATGTTTCGCAGTACATAAAGGACAAAGTAACCTATGCCAATGGTATTTGTATTTTTTTGCCATTATCCCCATGCACGCTTGTGCATGTCTTGAACATGTTTATCGCCTTTTAAGGACCTCGCCAAAATAGGCGCCGCTAAGCGGACCACTTACGTTCCTTAAAAATTTTTGTTGATACTTCGCCATTGCTTTACTCATAAAATATTTATGACTTGCTTGCTTGAACCATTATTGCATAAAATGGGATGATGCTGTAGCGAACTCCCGACCACATTCAAAATGGAAATTAAGTTTTAATCAGGGGGTGACCTCTTCTCGATTAGTTCACCTATTGAGAGGTCTCCTCATTTAAAGAAGTTCCCCATCATACAAAATTTTGTCTACTTGTGATTATTAGATTTAGTTCTTCAACCTCAGCATTAATTGTAGCGTCTTGTAACTTATATATGTATGGAATTTAAATTTTGTATGCTGTGGAATTTTGAAAATGAAATGAAACTGAAACTGAAACTGAACTGAAATGTCTACCGCCCCTTCTTTTATTTTTGCGTAACGACATTGTTAATGGCCTGTACTGTGTGCATTAATCTTCTTTCTAGCACGTATGTCCCCTAACAATTTTTACAGCAAAATAATTTACTTAGTTCGGTTAATTTCAATTTTAATGTTTTATCGTTGAAGAATTTTACTACGTTTATGTTCTAGAGTGTTTTTTTTATAATCCAGCTTGGTCACTGCCTGTGCATTGTGTTTCTTTCTTCAGCCTTAGAGGCCTTTTACATGAGGAAAGTTAACCCGGAAGGAGTTTCACCACAGGTTGAATTTTCCATGTTGTTGTGAATATAGCTCTTTTTTTATAAAGAACGTGGGGAAGCTTTTGTCTTCCATCATTGGTGTCCGGCTGAATCGCCATAATTTTTGCAACTAAGTTTCTAAGAAGTCAAGGAATGAAGAAAATGCGAGAATTTGATATTAAACTTCTCTGCAATGAAGAAAAAGCGAGAACCTACAATGAACTCATTATCACAGAAAAGAATGAAAAAAATTTGAACCAACTCGCAACTCCTAAGTTTAAGTTGCAACTTGCTTCTTGAATGTACCAGCTCGCAATTTTCTACTTATAACTCGTAACTCGCAACTCGCCCTTTAAAGGACCTTGCAATTCGCAACTCGCAACTCATAGAATAAACGCAACTCGCAACTCGCAACTCGCTACTCGCAACTCGTAACTCGCAATTCGCACTTTACCAATCCACCATAAGTGTGAACAGGAAATTTGGAGTTTCTGCGCGACACCCATTTCGATATCCCTGTTCAATAACAGCTTTCTGTTGTAGTGCCCTTTATCGTTTCTCAGTGCAGTTGAAATACCCCTCTCGTCTCAAGGTTTATACCAACAGCCTGATATTAGTTCCTTTTATCTGTTCTGGCGCCCTTTTTGCTATTCTAGCATACCTCTAAAATCCCTGTCCCCCCTGCAAGGCCGCCACTTTTTCTATTAACATTTTAATTAACATACCCCTTATATTCCTGCCTTTTGAATTTTTCTACATGAAAGCCCATAACCTATTCTGTGCGGACAGAAGGATTTCATTTTTCATTTTTCTTATGTGACATTTGACTCAAGATTACAGTGAACGAATATTAAAGGAGTTAAGGAGGAAGCGAGTTTGAGGAGCTTCATGCGACGGTTGTATAATACGGCTGAAAACCGCGTAAGTATTGCAGTATTCATTCGGTCAATAAATCACGTGATATATGAACAAGATACTTCACACTAAGGTAAAAAACTTCCAAATCTCATATCAACATGGACTGATGAAAACCCAATCCTCTCTTAGAAATCAAAGTTTGATATTTGCCTCAGAATTGAACAAATTTTGTGAACATACGCTTGAAACCTGCAATTTTTTGTCATTCCTTGATGTTTTCATTATATTCATCTTAAAGGTTACGGCAATATTTCATGCATTTTATTCGAATTCCAACTTCGTGGGTTCTCGTCCATAACAACATATTAGGCCTTGTTGAGTCGTTTGACTATTTGCTGTTGCTGTAACTTGGTACCATTCAAAACTTTAATCAATGAACACAAGCTTATTCGTGGTGCCTATATTCAATGAACAAGAGATGGTTCATTCATCACACACGCAAGCCTCGCCAACCAATTCTTGAATGTTGCGATAGAGACTGCTATCAATATTTTATCAACTGATCGTGGTTTCAATTGAGCCATCATTGTTTTGATGTGGACGACACATTATTCTTAAGTAGTCTTCCATTAAAGAACGACAAGGTGGGTCAGTTAACCAGAAGACTTTAAACTTGACTACGTGACATCCAGATCAGCATTGAAGACAGGTAAGACTTTTAGAAGATGTTTCAAATGCGCTAGAAATTTTTTTGCATCAAACTTCAAGGTCACTTTGGTTGCCTAGAATGTGGTAATTGGTCAGATCGGATCGATGACCATAAATTGTGAATAGGAAGACCGTCTAATAAAATGCTGTCAAGGCTTAGCTCTAGTAAAAGGGTGATTCTTTTGAATATGGATACAATTTTCAACCCTTTAAATCACTCGTGATTAACATTCTTCGTTCTTATGATTGAAAAAATGAGATTTTAATTACAATTATCACATAAATCAGTTAGCTCCCCAATTTTGAGAGAAAATTATAAATAGCTTTAGAAATATCCACTGGCAGAGCAGCTGCTATATGAAAGGACTGTTCTTGCAAAATGTAGAGATAATCATACACTCACTAATTAAGAAGCATTTCTCCGTAATCTTATTTTAAACTTTCAATAAAGTCTTTGCTTGGCAAGTTTCTCGAAATACAAAAACTAGCCTCATTTCTTCTTTCAGAGGTATTGCACTTCAAGAATTTCTTTCATAATAACAACAATATTGGTGAATATCAAAGCAATATAAAGTCAACAAAAAGTAGAATATTTCTACACATAAAGTTTCTTAACTTTCTGAAAACAGAATAAGTCATCTTTCCATTGAATGCTTAATCTTTGAATATGGCTGTTTCAGTTTCTCTCATCAACGCGCTTTTTATGAAATATAGCGGATATATCATTCCAAGATCTTGTTGTAAATTTCTTGTAAATTCCACTATCGAAAAAAGATTCTTTTTTTATTTTTTATATTTGAATGAATATGTTTAACTTTTCAGATAGCAAGCGTGAATTAGCAATGAGAGACTAACACTTATATATCACTCATATTAATGATACTCATATTAATGATAATTATCAGAGTTAGAAAAGTGTTCTGTATCATGGATGCCAAATTTAAAGTAGGCCCGTAGTAAGCATTTCCCGATTGTAGGGGCTTATCAAGCGTCTCTGGGGAAAATCTTTGGTGCCACGCCATTTTACCGTCTCTCATGCCTTTCAAACCGCTGATACCCTTTAAAGGCAATTTGAGAACATGTCCAGAACGTATGGCGGAACCTGATTAAGTGAAATTATGTATTGTGTGACATTCAAAACTATTATCTCCGAAAAATATTGGGGGGGGGGGGGGGCTGCAGCCCCCTTAGCTCCCCGCTTCCTACGGGCCTGTTAAAGGTTTGGGGCAGTATAGCATTATATTTGATAGAAACTTTAGTAGCAAAGAGTAAAGGACCCAATTGAAAAGAATTCCGTAATTTCAGTTACATTTTCATCTAGATAATTCCATTGGGTCAATTATAACACTGCGTGAAGTTCGGTGCTGAAAGATCCATTTGCAATTTAGCTTCTCTCAACAACCTATTATCTAGTTGTTAGAAGTACCAGAGCAGTATTATTACCATGGCCCGAAAACAAGTCATCGACATATCATTCATCGCCATACTTGTAATAGCATTTCTTCACAAAGCCAAACTAAAAAAAATTCATCGCATGAGCTGCCGTAATGAAGCAACGTTTAAAGCAAATGCTAGAGATTTTGTAGTCAAAGAAAGTTCATCCAAGCTCATTTCGACAATAAGGGTGCTTTTGTTGCCAAACTGTGCAAGGAGCTGCATAAAAACAACCGGATGCCAATCTTTGCTTTTCAAGAAGAACACAACTATATCTACTGAAAAGAATTGCCAATTGCTTAATGTTGAGAAGAGCAATCTAACATCATATGATATTCAGAACATGACTGGATGGGTTTACTACCAAGCGCTACAACAGGTATTTTTCTTGCTTCGTTTCTAGAGAACAATTTAAATTTTCTAGACAACTGATATCCCTTTAGTTTCTTTAGGCTAGCGTGATAGACTAGATTAATCAGTTCCTTTATTGCCAGAAATTCATGCTGAAATAGTGGGAGAGCCACTAGAAATTTTTAATCTCCACCGCAATGCTTCAGATGCTAGAAGATGCTAGGATTCACAATGAAGTGGCTAAACGTATTATTCATTGTCTATATTAAAGACTGTAGCACATCAGTCACCTTGGCAAAAAGCTTATTTCTCTTAGAACAATAATGGAAAACGGTAGCAAATACGCCTAGTGACATCAATAGTTATAGTTTTGCACAGTTGGAATTACTAGTTTCTTGTAGGGGAATTTAATCTCATCCTGCCCTTTACATTCAGTAAAAACAAGGTTTCACTTAATCCAGTGATCTTAAAGTATCTTGTATCAAATTATTTGAATATAACTTGAGTATGAAATGAATTCAAAAAGTTAGAAGCCATGGCAGCTAAGATTAAAGACTTGGTATAAATTTGCACAAAAGTCGATAGTATGTGCCCATCTTGCAATTAATGCCGGCTTCAGATGTCCCTGGAGGCGATTGCAACAAAAATGGTGCTGGTTTTCTATTTATTTCAGAGACGATTTACCAGTTAAAAAACTTAAAAGTTACAAATTTCCCACCGAATTATGAGTTATTAATAACTTCTTTAAGGTTGCATCATGACAGGAATTATATAAAATGGGAAAAAGGACAGGAAACGTCTTTAGAATTTATTCCTTTCAACGGTAATAAGATTTGAATAGATGCCTAGCCTTTGATTGATTAAGTTCAAGCAACGAAATCTGCGAATGCTGCCAAAACAGATATTCAATAACAAGAGTGACCTTTTCCTGTATTCATGAAGCTTACAAGGGGTACTTAATAATTGTGCCTAAACTGCTTACAACAAATCGTGAAATTTAATAATTCTGTAGAAAGTCTTTATCTTATAATTTTTAAATATTCAAAACATCAGAATATCTTCTCTTTTGATTAGGAAACAATAGATTGCCCACACCCCAAAATTTTAGAATTTAGCTATCAGCTCGATTTGAAACCAAAACTAAGGATCATAACTAATCTAGTCGCATTTTTTAGTTATCTGCAACAATAAACGCTTGTCCCATTGTGCAATATTGTTACTGGTGGTTTGCTTTGAGTAAATCAAATGAAAACTGAAAGACTTTGTTTTAAAAAATTTTTGGGGGCATCTATTGTTTTCAAAGTTGAAAATGAAAATAGTTTCTTATTTCAAAATCATAAATAGCAATAGGAAAAAGGAGGGGGTTGATTGGCATCTGCTCACCCAGTTAGGATGCTAAAAAGGCCCTGATTTATTGTATATACAAGACTAATCGTGTTGCTAAACTCGACATGCCAAAATGACATTTAATGGTTATGAAAATATTTGATGCTGTGTTCTTAAGGTGCAAATTATTGAGATATGAACAATACAATAGTTGCACAAGCCTTAAATTATCGAAAAATTTCAAATTTTAGACAAAGCAAATGTTTTTTGGAATCAGAATTTCTACATGTTCATTCTTTCCCAAAAGTTGGTGACCTTTTTTATGCAATTATTTGAGCAAAATGGTGATTTCACAGAACAAACTAGCAAAAAAAGATGCAATAAACGCATTTTTTAAAATCCATTATGTGGTCTTCAAATTTGCAAAGATTTCAGGCCCTTAAACTTATAGATTGAGTATATTATCAAAACTTGAGTATAATTGTTAATTTCTCTATGTTACAGGGAACATCAAGGTGTCAACCAACTACATGCCTTGCTGGATATAAATGTACCGAAACATGTGATTCGACTGTCCCATCCGGCTACGAATGTATAGGTACGTAGGCCTACAAATTCAGAGAACTTTCACTAGTCTAAGCGGGCAGGGCAGAGAAGGCATTTATCAACAATAAGAGCTTAACCAACCCCTTGGTTGTGATGGCATCGTCTAAATATAAAGGAATCAAATTACTGCGGAGCTGAGGGTAACATATCGTCAATATTTATGAAGAAGATTTTACAAGGTTTTGATCAGCTTAAAAAATATAGAATGATATATATCTATATCTATGATATGATTGACTAGGGAAGTTTTTAACTGATTGATTGATTGATTGACTGACTGATTGATTGATCGGTTGATTAATTGATTGATTGATTGGTTGATTTATTGAATTATTGATTGATTGATTCATTGATTGATTGCTTGATTGATTGATTGATTGATTGATTGATTGATTGATTGATTGATTGATTGATGTATCGAATTCAAGAAAGGTTGACCTGTAGCATAAAATATCCTCCACTTACAATCATCTTCCACTTTAGTGTCTTTCAGCATGGATTCAAACTCCATCTAACTTATTGGTTCATCAATTATCCTGTCCATTATATACTTAGCAAAAAGGATCTAATTCCTTTTTCATCATATTTGCAGATATCGATGAATGCCAGAGTAGTCCATGTCAAAATGGAGGAACATGTAACAATAACATAAACTCCTATTCGTGTACCTGTCCTAGTGAGTTTGTGGGAACTAACTGCCAAACGGGTATGCTTTTATTAGATATGGATTTAGAAGTAGTCCTCAAAAACAAAAGTAAACTGTCTAATTGGGCAATTGATTCGGAGGTGGAGAGAAAAACCTCATTTAATTTACTAAGGCAGTATTGTAAAGGATATATACTACTTAACTTAGCGTGACCTATTTCAACCAGCGCAAACATCTCTGGTCGTTAAGATTTTATATGTGGGCAACGACTGACAGTATGAATATGTATTCCTCTGTAATTTTTCTTCATAGCAGGGAAATAAAAAAAGGCTGCATGGTTTTCTTATAAGAATGATAATCCTTAGTCCTTATTCTATGGTTGCAACACACCCATGCGTTTTAATGTGTATCTCTTCCTTTTAAATGTTTTTGTGCTCACAGGAATTTGCCGAATATTTCTTGATATCTCTCCTCTCTGTTTGTACGGTTGAATGGATAGTGATTGATTGATTGATGGATTGCTTGATTCACTGATTGATCGATTGTTTGAATCATTGATTCATCGATTGATTGATTCATCGATCGATTGATTGATTGATTGATTGATTGATTGATTGATTGATTGATTGATTGATTGATTGATTGACTGATTGATTGATTTTAACTTTGCAGCTGTAGTTTGTTCAAACAATCCCTGCTCTTTTTGCATGGATCTGGCCACGGATAAATGCTGCCAAAGTGGACGTATTGGACCAAATTGTGAATCTGGTATGTATAGCCACTTGTTTTCCTTAATTTTTTTGCAAGCATTATATGTTTATTCAATTATGCAGGTATTCATAATGGCGAAAGTTGTCAGTTGGACGAAGATTTACTGCATGGGACAGCGTGACCAGACTCTCGGACCTATGTTATGCCCAATAGATTTATGCCAGATTTATAGAGACTAAGCTAGATTTCAAAGCAACGTTCAATAGCATGAAAAACAGGCTCAAAATGCGCAGAAAGTACAAAAATTCAAAATTGAATGTTATAAATCAATTGATACTTAAACAGCTATATCTTTAAAATATCTAAGAAATCTTTGTCATCCTCTTAACCGCTTTGTGTACCATCGACATCGTTGGCTACACCTGAAATACCAAGTATCTCGTGCACATTCAATTTTTTGTTGACTGAAAATTAGTACAGTTTTCATCATCACTATCACATAGATCTTTCTTGGCAAAAATGTGGGTTGCAATCCCTGGAACAGTAAATCGTTTTCTTCTTAACATGCAACATTAGAAACTGTCAATGACTTGGTTGCTAGAGTTGAAATTAAAGGCAATTCTTTTATCTTGCCAACTTTCACTCAGAAGGAATGCATATGGAAGGAAATTTCATGTGTGAGGCTTGTTTTCTCCTATAACCATTTAACCTCAACGCAAGACATTTCACTTTTCCTATAAATGGCAAATTATGCTAGGATTATGCCAAATTCTGAAATCTGCTAAATTTTACGTTAAAGAGCAATCCTTTATGAAAATTATGCTAAAAGCATAAAAATATGCTAGATCTGGTCACACTGGAATGGGAATCTCCTAAGAAACGTAGAAATGTAAATAATCATTTTTGAAACATATCATCACCCACATTGCTTTGCTTTTCTCTTTGCTAGCAAGTTTTCGAAAATGCGCGAAAATGGCAATTATTAAGGTCTCCATCATTTATTAATTTTTGTGAATATATACAAACCCAATATGACAAAAGACAAACATATTAGAAAAAAGCTTTTATAGAAACTCCAAAATCTGTTCTGCATGATAATATCTTTACGATTAGACACAGGCACGGAGGTATACATTTCCGTATAGGAATAAAACTCTCTAGAAACAATGATATATTTTATGCTAACAAGTAAATGACGTTTTCTTTTTCAGCAACCATCACTTACCTCCAATCAGTGAACTATCCATCCAGCTACACAAACTCATATTCGACATCATGGTCATTGAGTGTTCCAAGTGGTCGACTTATCTTGTATTTTTATGATTTTCTAACCGAAAGCTGCTGTGACAAAGTTGTCTTGAGGTAATTCAGAAGATTTAATTTTCTCAAATTTCATTGCAAAGATGTCCTTAGCGATTAGCAGACACCATACTTTCAAGATTTTACAACCTTTATGTTAATTTCAAACTTGATTCCTAATAATTTTAGGTTCAAGCCTCACTTGCAAAGAAATTTTTTTAATTTTTTTCCATTTCATAAAATGAAGCAGCAACGAAGGATCTAGTATTTCAAAATCTATTCAGCGGCAGATTGCTGGTGGATCCCTTGAAAATTCTTCCAAAAAGGCCCCTTATGGCGAAAACGGGCTCCTTGGGATTCGCTTACCATATTTGGTGAAAATGAATAAATTTGCTTCCATGGAAAAGAATTTGGAAAGGTTCCCGGGAATCAAAATACTTACGCCATATATTTAAACGCAGTGACTATTTCTTGCAGCTACGCTCTATGTTCAAGCCACATCCAATAGAGCCTAAGATTCTTAATGGCCGGTGAATAATTCTATACGCCACCGAATCTATTACTACATATATGTAAAGGCATAATTAAATGATTGCACATTATGCACTGCCGATCATAAAGCTACTTCTACTCGCAAAAAAAGATAATAATAGATAGTGCAAAGGCAAATTTAGGCACTATTCTCAATAAGTGAGTGTAGCAAAATTCAGGCTCAATTTGTTATACTTCGACAGCTTTTGTGATATTTGACACAATCTGAACTGAAACTGCCCTGCCTCGAAGATTGGAACCCCTTTCTCCAGACAGTTTCTTGATGAACTTCTCAATTTTCATATTCATTGACACTTGACATTTACTGCAGATAACTAATGGATTATATCAATTCCTAATTAAAATCAATTGCTCTTTAGAGATGGATCGTCAAGTTCTTCTCCATTACTTGCTACATTAAGCGGATCTGCCTATAGATACAAATATTACATTGCATCTGGCAGTTATATGCATGTCAGTTTTACGACAGATGGCTCTGCTGTATACAGGGGATTCAAGGCTTACACAGGATCTATATAGAGTAATGGCTAATCTTCGATTTAAATGGTTAAATGCAAAAGCAAATGAGAGTGAATATAGCTAACAGCTGTTTTCTTAACTACGATTATGATTATGATTATCATCTAAAAGAAATATTATGGTTAGAGGCTGATGTATAAAATTTTTTTGCATTTGTCAGACTTCTAGTGCACCAGACACACCCGTTTTTCCCCACCCCAGAATAGCCATAATAGGGTAAGCATAGATGCCAATTATGCATAAAGTAGTGTAGAAAGGATACAATGATTGATAAAAACCTTTTTTTGGAAATCATAGGAAGAAAAGGCATCGTTCTCCTTAAATAGATGATTTTTGTAGATTAGGGAAGGACATGATGCCCTTTTGGCTATTAGCTTAAATTTTAGTAACCAGACGGGCCTAAGCTTGGTAGTAAAACTGGTAGTTCCTAAATTTTTTCAATTGAAAATAATAAGAAATTTGAACTGAAAGCAGCGCGTTGCTTTCAGCACAACTGAATTGAATGACAAAGTAAATCAAATAAATAATAACAGGCATATTAAAACAAAGTATTAGAATAACAAGAAGGCAATTTTAAGAAACAACCTCTCGATTGCTTTGTTGTGAGATGCAAAATCTGTTAATACAACTTACGTGGTTTTTTAAGGGCCTTTCTAAAATTGTAATTATATCTATAACCGATATTTTCAAACTTTTCAAATACCTTTCCCTCCTTTTGTTGAGTTGACATTCTTTTGTGAATGTTGTAAAATTTAAATGGATTGTAAATTAAAGCAGCCTGTGGAAAGGCTTAAAGCTGAACCACTATTTTTATCTTTGGAAAGTTAAGTTTGTTGATGAGCTTATATCAATTGAAGAATGTAATCTTTCGCTGAAGTCCCTGTTTCTTAGATTTTAGTTAATTTTGAACATTATTAGATATTTTGCAATTGTGTACTCAGTACAAATTCTTGAAAATGTAGAGAAAAAGTTGAAGTTGATACTGTCGCTATTATTGTAATTGATTCGTTGCATTTTGATCTCAAATAGCAGTAGTGTTTCATTTGTATGGTTAGAAGACGAGAGGGCTGTTATGCCATTGATATAAGTTTATAGCAAATTAGTAGAGCTGATCTGCACTGATTATGTTTAGACGGTTAGCGAGTTGCTATGCCATTAATATTAGCCATGCGATGAATGTATTATAATGCACTGGTATATGAAAATTGTTTTATTGTTCATTTTCTGAAATAGCAGTTAATTTTTTTAAAAATAAGACAGAGGCATTCCCACCCCTTTGCTGATTTAAACCCATTGTCATTCGGTCATCCAAGGCAGGGGCGGACTGGCACTCTTTTTCTTGGGTGGCGTTATGGCTCAGCAAGGGCTCGAAGGGCGTGGCCAGAACGTAGTTGGATGTGGCCGTTTTGAAAAGCAAAATTTCAATTCTATTGCAATAGGCGATGCTACATTTAATCAAACCATTCGTTAAAGAGAAATCATTGCAAAATTAACCTTATGTATGCTTTAATTGCAATTCTTTACTTCAAGTTGATTTCAAGCATTTTTGTGTGAATTTAATCGACAATTTTTGAGAAAATCAATGTTGTTTTAGCAAACACTGTTAAAAGCTTAGTTAGAGTCATTCGGTCATCCCAGATGTAGAGACTCAGTGGCTATGCATCTCTGTTTATTTTGTAATATGCTTTTAATAGCGGATTCAGTTGTCTCAGCTGTGGATTAAGTTGGTATTTTGGGGGGAGGGGAAGGTGGCTCATATCTAGCTGTGGTTTACCAAATTGATAGTATTGCTGAAGTGATATTGATGTATATTTAATGGACAGTGTTTGGAGAGAAATCTTATTTTAATAGGCGTGTACTGGAAGCATATATTATAGATGATGCATCCACAAATTTCGAGTTTGCATATTGAGGCATAGCTAAACAGGGCGAAAGCGGGCGAAAGAGAAATAATTAACAATTCATTGCGGGAAATATTTTAATGCTTTGATAATATTTTGAGGGGTCTAGAGATCATAATGTCCCTTAGGATGTCTGCCATGAGCTGTAAAATATCAAGGGAATTGTCAGATGTTGGAATTAAACTGAAAGCTTTTTTCACACAAGTTTGCTCGAAAATCCTTAATGATTTTCAATATCAATAATATTCGTTTGTTCTAAAAATAGGTTTCCTGCATTACTACAATTTGATGATATAACTCTCATCTGATCAAAAACTGGCCGAATGCTGTTCCAAACCTTGAATTTGTTTTGAATTTGTGTGATGTAATTTATTGAAACCATTGTCAAAGAACCCTTGCTTTTCCAAATCTCCATTCTGCAAATAGCTACATGGACCGGGCTCATCTTTTTTTGGCACTGGCCGGAGATTGAAACAAGAGCAAGGTATCATTTGCATGCTGCTAGGCTTCAAGTATCAACAGCAAGGCGAAATAGTACAGCAGCGTACATCCAAGGTACTTTTCGAGGAGCCAATGAATGAATAAATCAACTTACAAACAGGCATCGATAGCCACATACGAAGTTTAAACCATGTAGGCGAGAAAAAGAATGTGTGATTACTAAGGTCAAGGCATTTAAGTTGCCTTTTCACATCCGATGATGATGCAGATGTACAGTAGCAACTGATGCGTTAAGTCAGAATGCAAAGGGGGTACTAAAATTGATGATTTTGCAACAATAAAGCCTTAGAAGTATCGAACTTCTGATAAAAAAAGCTACTGACAGCACCAGAGCCCATCCTAAGAAATCTCCAATTTTCGTTGATAGTCATATATATGGCTTCCCAAAGGGATGTGAGGGTTATTGACAGACTTAGTGAGTAGAAGCAATGAAATGAAGAATACTTTATTATGATATTCATGATAACGTCATTTCAAGAAACAATTATGAATCTAGCATCCGTAGAATTCCATTCTGATGCAAGGATAATTTGCCTTTGTTGGATACAACCTCACATAACGTGCAGATATCCTGTTCGCGAACTTATTCAGGATTGGTGTAAAATGGTCACAGTTTCCATCAAACAACTGCAAAGAAAAGTGTATATAATCATTTGGCAATGCTTAAGGTTGCTTGTCACCCTAGTGAATCTTTTTTGATGCGATGATGTAACGTGGAAGCTCATGTTACTAAAATTAGAATTTGTTGTCAATCAGGTGATGTGTGTTCTTACATTGATAAAGTAGACCTTTATCATTATACATTTCTTTATAATTGAATTGCATAAAGTGAAATCTTAATAAGTTGCTTATTAATTAGGGGGGGGGGGCTACTTGAAACATATCTTTGGGGAGGGGGCGTAAAGCTTGGATTTGCCGACATTACAGCGTGAGTTTAATGCATGGTTTGTATCAGGGCGCGAATTTCCTTAGCATTGAGCGTTTAATTCCTTAATATTAAAAGGGCTGTGCTATAATCTTCTACGAGTTTCAATGAAGATAGGAAAGAAACGAAAAAAATGTTTTCCGACAGACACAAGGTTGCACAGGTACATCGCTCTCTGCCCCTATCCCCTCTAAGGGACGCCTCAACCTGAAGCTTTATATAACCCCTGTTCACAGAAGCCCTTTTTTGACTCACGGTATGCTTCGAGCTTGAGTAAGTAAGCTTACCTATAACTAAGAAGAACGTACCTTTTCTTTTCCATTTTCCATATAAGGTTGATAGCTGCTGCCATCATTGCTGTATGAAATTTTGAATTGACTAACTCTTTCGAAATACTTGTCACGCCCTATATTCGAACCAAAGAGAATGATGAATTGAATCGGCAGCTAGGATCTACCACAATTTAAAATTATCTATGATGGAACATCCTTGCAAAAACAATTTTTAAATCATGCAGGTAGAACTGTCAGAATTCAACATTCCGGTGGCTGGAAGAAGCTTTAAACAAACTGTGGCAAGAACTTATCGTTCGTACCAAAACAAACAGTCTATGTTGAATCTATGTTAAAGGGCGACTGGCATCAGTCTCTATAACATTACAAAGTAAAGAAACAGCGCAACGCAGCAGGTATGGTACTATGCAGGAGCATCATATTTTGGTGTTAAATGTTAGGTACACTGCAATTACAGTCATAGTTAATTTTTTTATCATCTTCATCGAGTTAACACAAATTAACCTAACGCCTTAAACTTGAGACTTAAACTGTGGACTTGACTTAAACGTTGACGAACATTTCGACTTTGACTACAGTCAACCTTGTAAACAGTAAACATGATGGATTTCAATCGAGAATCCCGTTTATTCTTAGTTGTTTTTGATCACTTTTGTTAAAATTTTTCAGATTTTTCTGAATGTTGAAGTTCATCACAATTTGTAGAAAACAATCTAGAATATTAATCTAGAAACGATATTCTCATACCTTGTGTTGCAATGTACTGAATATTTTTGGTTTGTCCCAAATCAACTTGAATAAATGGATTTTGCTTGAAATCATCCCATGACCCAACACACCACGCAGCGATCCTCTTGTTGTCATGATCGTCATGGAAATACAATCTAGCGTTGTGCCCAGAAGCAGACCAACCACTACCTATTCAAAGTTTGATTTGAAATTAATTTTTTAGTAAACAACAGTCTGCTACAAGATGAAGATCAAAATAGGGGAAGTCCAGCATAAGATCAAGATGAATAGGTGACCTCCAGCATAAACGATGGATTCTCAATTCCTACATCTAGTTGTTACGATTATAGGTCTACAACTCATCATTCAAGTAAATAAAGGTTTTTACATAAATGGGCAGTGGAAAAGTATTAGGGAACCTCAAGTGTCATTTCCTATTCTTGTCTCATAGCCCATCCCAACCCTGCCATTTACATGTCCAAATGATCCTTAGTTGGGAAAACGTAGAGAAAGGCTTGCATTTACGGCGACATACCTGGACTCAGAACTGAGTCTGCTCTGATTTGTGAATCAGGGATTTTCCAGTTTTTGCCATCCCATGCCATGCCAAGTGGCTCATTGCATGTACCTAAAAGAAATGGAAATTTACTAAAAAGTAACAGATGAGCAAAATATCATTAACATTAATGGTTATATTTTGTAGAAGAACAATGTCTTTCTTTCTAGAAGCTTAGGAAATTATACAAAAGTTCCAGGGCCTAAAAATACTCTTGACAATTTTTCGTTCAGCAATGTACAGAAAGCTTTATGAAGATCATAGAATAAGGAAGTTGTTTGCTTTTGTCAGTCTATGAATCTAACAATCAGTGAGGGATGATGAGAATGGAAAATTGAAACGTTACAACAATACATAACAAAAGGATTACAATGATAATGATTCCCCTGCAGAATACAGCTGCTCTTATTGGCCCAAGAGGCCTTGTTTCTTTACTTCATCTATTTCGAAGTTTTATTTATCATGTCAGCAACATTGGTAAGCAAATATTTTCAAACATATCAAATCGCTAAAATTTAGCATCATTCATACATAGAAATGTCACAATCTTATGCTTTGTCTACTTTTCATCTTTAAAAGCTGGAGTGTTGCTCATGTAAACGTATAAATGAGAAAACGAAAAATACCTGGCGGTCTTTGAATTCCTCTATCACAATCTGTTTGATTGCATGATAATTTACAGTTTTTCAACATGTATCCAGGATTTCTTGTACATTCTCCCCAACCAGCCCATTTTGCGCAATCAGGATGCTTATCAAGGCAAAGAAGACCTAAAAAGAGCGATATAAAGCATGCTGCTAAGTCCGTTCAAGAATAACGGTTTCCCGCCATTTTATGGAGGAAGGGGTACCTAATCATCACAGTTCTGTTTTATATAATACTAATACATAAAGACGTATACAATAGGCCCTAAATCCCAAGGACACATTCATGCAAGAAACTTACGGCCTCCCATGTTTCCCCTTCCCCAATCCTCTACCTTTACTTGCCTATAAGAAATAAATTACATCTAAATTTCGAATTCTAAATGCTCTGTGAGTGTTAAGGAATAGCAAAGTAGAAATAATGGACCAAATTCCACCTCAGTGATTCCCTTGCATCTAATAAGTTGCTACTCAGAATACAACATAGAATTCAAGTAAAATGGATATAAAATACTCACCAATCCCTAATTTGACTCCTCCTGTTTTTGTTGTTGGCAATGGACCACCAGTCACTGGAGGCAAAGTACTTGTTACTGGGGGCTGAGTTGGTGGTTGTGGTGGCTGTGTTGTTGGTTGTGGTGGCTGTGTTTTTACAGGTGGTGCAGTAACTACACCTTCAAAAATACGATAAAATATTAAAATTTAACATGTTAGTAATAAGACAAGACGTCCACGACTACGAAAGCTTGAATATAGAGGTCAAAGGACTACTGTTTAGGGGATAGTCTGCACTTTGGGCTGGAGTTAGAGTCCGAGCTATATTTAGGCTTAGGGCTATGACGCAGTGTGACTTTCATCTCATTGGGCTTGATCTAGTAAACAGACTTGAAAAAGAAACAACTTTAAAATATAATTGATGCATGATGATTTATACATTTTCCTTATACCTAGCATCAAAGCATTGAATGACAACCTACAGGTATTAACCTAAATTTTCCATCTATATTTAATGCCAAATCAATGGGTTGACAGCCACGGTTATGAAAAGAGTGTCTCATTACAAAGTATCATACTAGCATCCTCGTAAAATTATTGTAAATTAAGGATATAACTAATCACAAAATTTGCAAAATGAATTTAACATTCAATATATGTAAATATTCCAAACTTTCGAAACGATTGTACGTTTTCTGAATATTGAATGTTATGAAGTATATTTTAGCCATTTTGGGTACAAACTACCCTCTTGAGCCTCTGAGGTTTCTAATTATTTTAAGAATGGAAATACCACCTCCATGCAAATAACATTTATTTTCAATTAATGTTACCAAATTAGAAACAAGGAAGTTGACGTCTCTTAAATTATTCAACTTTAATTAACAACCTGGCATGGAAAAAACACATTGTCAAACACATGCACAAAGCCCATCAATTACTTTTCTAAACAAATCTTTTTCATGAGTGGGATTCACTTTTTTGCAACACACTAGAGCAAAATATTTTTCGTTATCTTTTTGAAATCAGTTTAGTTATTCATACCTTGACATCTTGGAACGCAGCTTTTTACACATTGCCACATGACTGTAGGGTTCAGTGTGCAGTGGCCCCATTTTGCCCAATCTTTGCACTGCACATAGTTGTCTTGGCAAATGGCTTCAAAATTAAAACAGTAAATGCTGATTCAATGTAATGGTGATATTGTATAGTTTTATAATGTATGAAAAGTATGTATCAATAAATAGTCTGTATAGGGTCATTGCCACTCTAAACATTTTGCAATGCTGGTCATCATGAATAAATGGTGGCATATATCAGGGTCTTGGACAATCAACATCTAAAAGTCAGGATACCTACCTCTGAAGATGCTCTTTATGCTAGAGCGAAATATTAGCTATAGATTTGAATTACCATTTAATGATTTTCATCTTGTCGTATTTGCTTCGTATTCATGCTGCTTTGAGTTGTTCCTTATAGCTGCCTTTTGGTATAAGCATACAATTTTTCTCCGACGGGGGGCTACAGCCCTATCTGCTCCCCGCTGGGCCACCCCTGTTTTAAGTCAAATGTAGTGAAACGCAGTCACAAAGGTTGTATTTTAGAAGCTTAAACTAAAAGTTTGATTATGAAATGAAACTTCATCCTACCATTAGTGTCACAAAGAGGTGAATTGCATGTTTTTGCGCAATTTTCCAACACATATGAACTTGTGCGACATCCATTGTTGTCAGCCCATGCTTTGCACAGATCACTTGGCTCAATATCAACACAGCCTAAATAAATATAATTACAATTACAATACTCTTGTTCAAGTTAAAGCTGAGGCAAATGGAGTGCGAAAATTCTCATATTTATTGAAGCTTTATTTTATTTTCTATGCAAGAATGTTTCTTTTTTTCTTTCTAACTGTATTTTTGTATTGTTTACCATAGTTCATTTCGTTGTTATTAACAAATTCATAACAGAGCAAAATTGCAAATCAATTTGATTTAAATTTCATATCCTTCATAAACAGTATCAAAATTTTCAAACATGTAATATAGAAGGTCAGGTTTCTTAAACCACTATGTACTTCCTACTCCACTTTCTTTTCCTTTTTATTTTTCTTTCCTTCTCACATATGTTCTATTCGACTGTACTTTATCACTGATCAAAGTAACTGTATTCCATGTTTGATAAACAAAATTAAAACGTCTTCTATTGCTAAGAGGTTATTGGCTATAATCTAGAAATCATGTCGTTTAGTCTGCAGAGCTTTATGATTATACTAAATAACATGGAAAAGCATATTTCATAATTCGTAGAAAGTCAATGGAGTCCACTTACTAGTCACTGATCTTTTCACCTTGTTTGCTATTAGAAATAAAATTGACAGTTGAATTGTTGTGCCCTTGAAAAATCATCTACCCAAAGGATCTACGTTGAATTTATAGTCAAGGTATTTTCTGTATATGTTAGATTGATTCATCATCAAAGTGCAGCGAGTGATATTAAGAGAAGATTATCAATCTTTTGTTACTTGCAAGGTAATGGTAGGCATCTATAATCAGGAAACAAGATAAGAATGTGACATGCATAGGGCAGCGAATAAGCTTAATTGTTTTTAGACCCTCTTGGTACATTAGATTGAGAAATGGTTGCATGATAAAAAATAGAAACAGCTGGACCATTTTTTAAAAAAGTTAATGTGACATTTTTGTGCCAAAGCGTTTTATCGCAGAGTTAATAAAGCTATGAATTTAATATCTTAGTATTTTCGAGGGTTGTTTCAGATTGAGGTTTTACTAGCCTTATCGATTATAAGCATCATATGAACAAACGCAAGTCTCAATACTTTAATCATGAGGACTACAACAGTTAAATTACATTTTCATTCCCTCCAATCCATGGCTTAGTTGGTTTACTCAGCCAATGCAACTATTGTCACATCTCGATAAATCAGTAAAATTGCAAGGTTCGCACGATTTTTAAAATGATAATCCTGTTGATATCAGGTAGACATCGGGTCCAAGAAATAGCAGCATATTTAACAGACTGAGAATAATCACCTTGCAAAACACACCCCCCCCCCCCTCCGAAGGAGAGCATTTAAGAAATTTTCTTGTTTTATATGATAGATCTGCCTCTCTTAATCTTTTTTATATTTCAATTCATTTTAAAGTTGGTATTTGCAGTAATTTAGAACATCCTAATTTAAACCACCCATTTGGAATTAGCGGCTAATTTTGCAGGTTCTTTTAACGCACATCCAGTGTTTGATCCTCTTTTGAAGGCCGCAGGTGTTGGCTTATTTTAAAACTATCATCATATAAGATTCCAAGACGCAATACTTGCATGACTAAGATAACGTAACTTATAAATGTTGTCACTTACTAGTGCATTGATACATCCTGTTTGTTTGTAATGCATCTCCATCGCTGAGTTCAATGTACGGTTGCTTAGTTACTGTCTTCTTTGGCGTCATGGTATTTTTTCCATTTTTGCTAAATGCATGCCATGGATAATGCATGATTGATGCATAGTCATATGGAACGCCATAATCATCAGAATCTTTTACTTTATCAAAAGCACTTTTGACCCCTGAGCAAATGCATAATTGAAAATTATGTTACTCAAACAAATAGTGCACAAATTTTCTCACAAACAATCAAGCGCTCAATTTTCTCCTACCACGTGGCTTTCGATGTCCAAGGTTTAGAAAACGAACTCTTACTGTTTACAAAAAGTTGGGCTCTTAAATGAAAGACGTCTTCTTTGCAGAGCAATCTTCAAGATCGCATCCCCTACACATAATGGCTTTACACATGTGCATGTTTGTTGTGTTATACCTCGTTTTGACTTGCATCTGTGCTGAGTAGTTATCACTAGTGAAAAAGGATGCTTATTTTCCTTGCTAATTATTTAACAACCGAATATCGAATCTCTTTATTCAAATGCGTGTCAAATCGAACAAAAGTTTTGAAATTCGATGCCAAATTCGAATGAGTTAGATACCGACGTTCTTTAACAAAATGCATAATTGAAGATGAAAAACTTTCGCCATATAACGAAACGTGATGTGTTCAACTTGCGCCTACTAATCAGAGCAACAAAATTTAACTACTTAAACACAAATGTAAAAGTTTCATAACTGCAGTGAATTTCATACAGGTACCGCGCAGCCATTGGGCTAGCAGGGGCTATAGCCCCTCCACCCTCAACTTTTTTCAAAATAGTCCTAAAAGTCCTAAAAGATATTACAAACATGGCATTGTCAACTGAAATGTTTTCTGCACCGATCTGTTGCAAATAAGCAAGGATGTAAAGAAGCAAAGTCTTTTTTGAAAGGGGCGCTTTCCGACCTTCTAAGGGGCGTGGTCTAAATAAATTTTCCGAGGGTTCCCTTGACCACCACTGCGGCTCGATCAGCCCCTCCACTTTAAGACCGCTGTGCGGTCCCTGATTTCAAATCAATGCAATATCGAATTTTCATAATCACAGTGGATGCTAGGAGTAGGGGTAGGACATGATTGGGGTAGCGGCTAAGGTTAGGTTTAGGGCCATGAAACATTTTCATCTCTAGTGTAGCAGAAAACAGAGATAGAAAAGCGGAAGGACAGATGTGCCTCGAATAAGGGACAGATGCAAAAGAACCGCGTGGTGAAATGTCCCGCTATTTACTTTATGCTAACAGGACTTTATTTACTGATAGGTGAACCTACATTCCTCGATGTTTTCCCAATGAACATGTACCCAGTCATCTCTGTCCATTCTGTTCTGCTCGTGCCAAAATCCAACCGCGTGACCAATCTCATGGACCATTACGTGCTCATAGTCACAACCATCCCCAACAGAGATCTGTGACTTTCCACCGATTCTACCAACGTGTCCCCAACAGCTGAAATTTAAAATTCACGTTAAGCAATGGTTTCTATCAGTGCCTGAATTCCTCCAACCCCTAAAAGCATCGAAGCAAGGTCCTTATAACATCTATTTTTCTCTGAGTGGTAATGCTTATTTCATGTGATCAGTAAACAAACGATTCTCAAAAGAGGCCAATGTAACTATGAAAACGATGTTCAAATCCAGCACGAGTGGTCAGTGTAAGCTCTGGTCAGAAAAAGAATTGCATTGAGAATTTAGCGGAACAGCGTATTTCAGCATACCATCTTTATGATCTGTGATTTATTGCCGTTAATAATTAATGTGAGAATTGCTGTAGAAGCTCTGATTTCACAGCCAAAGCAAGGGTAGAAACAAATAAAGAAAGAAAAAAATATGTTAAACCTTTGTCGAAAAAAGGCCTTTAGAACTTTGAAATCGGGTTTTATCAAGAAAATGGGTGGATGGTTTATCCATTTAATCAAAGCTTGTACAATTTTGTCATTTATCACGAAATTGTATACGTATCAGCTATCAGAGCAGCCATTACAGCCAAGCCTAACTACAAGATGCATTGTTCACAAATACACATATCAATGTTATTATTGCCTAAACAGTTAAAAAATTGGAAAAGCATTCTTCATCTATAATCAATGGTATAAGCTTTTAGTTAACATACTGTGTATTTCTGAAGAATTCCAAATAGTCTTTTTCATTTGTTCTTGGCACAAATCGAATACACGTCTTTGCTTCCCATTGATTCATTGCAAGTCTGATGGCCTGGAGTGCACTTGGCATATTTTCTGAAACAAAATGATTTGGATAATGTCAATTGCTCTTTTAATGTGAACATTGCATTTGGGAACGATGGATGCATATGGTGATGGTGATGATGATGATGATGGTGATGATGATGATGATATTGATGATGATGATGATGATGATGATGATGATGATGATGATGATGATGATGATGATAATGGTATTATTGAGAATGATGATGATGATGATGATGATGATGATGAGGATGATGATGGTATTGTTGAAAATGATAATGATGATGACTGTAGAGACGGAGAATTCATTGCAGAAATTATGAATGAATAGAATTGAACAAACCTAAACTGCAGTCTATCGTGTAAGGAACAATAGCATTAGGCCATCTAAGAGTTACTTGATTGCTTCCAGCAAACGCGTTTCCATTTGTACCAACGTCCCGTCCAAGTTTCACAGCTAACTTTTGCTTGCCTGTCAGTTTCATGTCACCAAACAAATTGGCAGACATTGGTGGACTGCTGTTTGGATCTAAATGAAATTGAAAACTTTACTGATAGTTATCAAAAGCCGTTTGTTTGATATAACTGTAATTTACGGCGAACTGAGTTTCCTATACACCTTATGCATGCTTTTATCAAACCCTGGGTAGCTCAAAGGTGCTGGCTACAAAACATTCAGGACTGAGTGCAAGTCAAGCCTAGTATTGATTGCAAACAAATAAAATAGTACAAGAAGAATTATGATGCATAAAGAGGTATTGAGAGTGGAAAATAACATGTTTTGATGGGCTACTATGTTTTCATAGCTGATGATATGACTTAACGCATACGGTACAATTCATTAGTGTAGAGCCCTACAGTAGGGAGGATGACAGCAATGGCTATTTCAAGCTCCCGCCCTAACAAATTAACCTTATTCTTTATTTTGCTATCAATCTGCCATATGTTTCATTGCTTTGCCCCATCCATTGCTCTGGTGTGCAGCAGGCATCATTAGTAAAGCAAATCAACAATTTTTACCGGTTTTTCAACTGAATTTAGATTTAAAGACTGCATATGGTTGGTAACGAAAAAAATTATCTTTTAAACAGCAAGAAGCAAACTATGACACGTATACTTGCTTACCTCTTTCAAATCCAGGCAATCCAGCCATAGCATAGCTTACAGTGAAAGCGAGAAAACACAGACCGTACATCTGCAAAAATTGGAAGGATGTTATCAAGTCGTCAATCATGTTTTGATTCTTTCACCATTTTGTTAAAATGTACATTAATGTCTCTCTTTATATTAAATCTACATGTATTTATTCTACATATACTATTTCCAAGTCGCGTTCTGATGAAAATGTTATCTTAAAATGATTTTGTGTGCTATAACAGTCTTTATGTAAATTGGTTTTACACCAGACTTTTTCGTTACTTTTTTATTACATATGATGTAATGATCAGCTTAAAAGCATCATAAATAGTATTTGCTCAATATCCACCAATGTCAAATTGATATGATATTTCTATACAGGGCTGTATCAATCATTGAACGTGGAGCACGGAAACTGAAGTTTCTGCTTTGAGTTTTACTCTAGATGAGATCTTTGACAACTGCTAGCTTTTATCAGAAGAACTGTTACTAGGTAAACTTATTGACTTCATCTTCAACGGTGCGATACACTCGCTGTGCATTTCCATATGACTTCCACTTTGGCTTTTCCTGAAGAGGTCTATGACCATGGGTGACGTTGAAAAGGCTTTAGAGGAGCTGCCGGCCGCCAAATTTCAAAAATGGTCCCAAGAAAAATTTGACGCTCATTCTTTAGATTTATCCTTGTCTGTAACAGCCATACTCTTAAAGACTACCTCAATCATATATATCAACCTTGATTGTCTCATACGACCTCGCAAAAGTAAATTCTTAATGAACAATGTAAATAAAGGATCATTTTTGCGATTTTTTCTGAGCTAGAAATTAACTAATCCAGTAGTAAAGGAGACAGGAAGATTTTTTTAGTCTGAAGAGACGAATTGCAACATACCTTGGTTGTTGTCTTCTTCGAGGCTATTTTGCAGAATAGACAGGCGCAGATAATTGACAGCCATTTATAGGGAAAGAGATACTCGAAAAAGCAAATATATATATTCGCTCATTAATCAGCTGCTTATAGCGAAAGAGAAATGAGATTATTATTGCTAAATCATACTGCACACTACTACAGAAAATGTCAAAGTCACAGCCTCTTTGTTTAACAACTCCTGACATAATACGTGAAAACAAAATGAACACTTAAATTCTATAGGCAAATCTGTGAGTGCAATCGCTTGTTTACAGCTTATAACGTGCGTATGATCGAATATTATTTTATTAGCTTTTCGTAACGCGTAATTCTAGTTTCTATATGGATTAAATCTCTGACCTTTTTTATATGCGAGGGGTAGAGAGGTAGAACATAATGAACCGGGTGGTTGGGAATAAATATTGTTTGGGGCCCTTAGAACAGCTTGGCTTCTTTTCAGAGCCTCTTTTTAGCAATTGACCAATGTAGTTGGACAAGGGCTGGCTGCTTTTATATTCTTGCAAAAACTATAGAATCTAGTCGATGCAAAAACGATGGTACACGCAGCATAGAATTATATAACTGGAAAATGACAGAAAATTACCAAACTCTAAAAGATCGTTATTTCTATTATTCATTAATATCTAAGATTTAGTTCTTTACGCCGATATCACCAATTAGGCCAGCTCCCTCTTTTAGGAGCAGGGGCTAGCTGGCAGCATTTTCCCAAAGATGCCGCTAAAGAAAACTGCAGGGACCCGTACAGGGACGTATTCGGCTCTGGGGCATTTCCACCTTTGAGAGGAAAACTGTGGTATCGTATATTGGAAAGCAATTATCGATGCTTTTATGGATGATAAAAGTATTGGCTTGGGTGCATGGGCCGGTAGAAGTTATACAATTCCTTTGATCTTCCTCTCTTCCTCCTTTCCGGCGGTTCCATCTCTAGCGCCCTCCTCCCCACATAGGTCTCACCTTCTCCTCACATGGTCAAACCATCACAATCGTTCTTTTCTCATCTTTTCCCCAAGCTTTGCAATCTTTGCTGCTATTTTATTTACCTATCAGTGGCGGACGGGCCACCATTCAACCCACCGGGAAAAGCAACCAAAAGAGCACCAATAGACGGTCATGCTGCTTAGAATTGGGAAAATCGGCGAAAAGGATACTCCAAAGCGTAATAAAACACCCCCACTCTTGCAAAAGTTCCCTTTTGGCAACCGGCTTTAGATAATGTGCTCTAATTCGATACCCGGTGTTAGAAAAAATAGGGGAAAACGATATACCTTGAAGGGAGTGCACATCCCGTCCGCAAAATATACTAAGTACCCCCTGGGCGCCGACCGCAGTCACGATTTAAATACAGCAATACACACGCAAATTAACTCGAGTATCAATGTAGTCTTTCTCAAGCACTACATACAGGTACGGCAAACATCAGGTCCCAACCTGACACACAAATAATCGATAATCTCTACCTCAGCATGCAACCGGTGGCATCTGAGTCTAATCAGGGCCACAAAAGCTTTCACAAGACACCTGCGCCTGCTTGTCTCTACCTAGACTTAACTCATATTTCCTAAACTAAATGAGACTTTCATACATTACTTAGATGTGTCCCATGGCAAGTTAGTGCCAAAGGCAAAGCCGAAGGGTTAATGCCTATGACAGAAGTACTTAGACGATCGGCTAAGACTAAGGTAAGGTAAGGACTGATTAAAATGTTTGCACTACTTTATATACAAGTAAAGAGGTAACCTACACCATCATTACACTGCTGAAATAATGCTTAGAACCGCAATTTTGGGATTCTAGAAGGTGGAGGAATACTGGATAATCCGTGTGTCATAAATCACAATAGAATGGCCTAGACAGTTGCTTAAAAGGGAAAATATCCTAAATAGATTCTTTGCGATTTATCTAAATTTTAAATAATCTACCACTCTAATTAACCTAAAATTAATTCTATTACAGAAAGACATGGCCCAGCAAAGCTTTCAGTGGCGGAAAATGAGTTTCGTTTTCAATACAAATTCATAATACTAATATTTTTAAATCTCTCTCAATGGACCGTGGACTGGTTAGGCTGCAAGTGAAGCGTAAAAAATGGGAGTTCGTCTGCCTGCCTTCGGAAAATTTTGAAACCCCACCATTTAGACCGTCGGAAAATGCTTTTCTATAAAAATTCGCTGTTTTCTTTTAAACTTCCGTGACGTCCTTATAACCTCTCTCTTAATTAATGCGCACCTCGTTACAGCAAAACTAATAACCTTCACAGATAGATAATCAGACAGTGTGCCCTACAATATTCCAGCATCTGAAGGCCCTCAGACCTCGATGAGAAGTATTTTTGATTAATACAAGTTTCTAAAAAAATTGATTGAAAGGGCGCACCGGGAAATATCCCGGTGTCCCGATGGGCCAGCCCGCTTCTGGTACCTGTCCCTCACCTTGTCCATCCTTGCTACTCCTAACGACCACACCACCATCTTAAATTCAGCCACTTTCATCTTCTTGACCTGTCTATCTGTCACCACTGCCGTCTCCATCACGTGCAGCATAACTGGCCTGACAACGCTCTTGTGCATCTTTCTTTTGATCCTCGCTGATATTTTCTTATCAAACAGCACTCCCGATACCTTTTTCCAACTCATCCATCCATCCTCTACAGGATTTTATGTCTCCTAAATATTTATATGATTCCACTTCCTTTATCTTTCCCATCTAGCATAAGTTCTTTCGTGTTAGGCATTTTCTTTTTATGGTAGTATATTGTCGTGCGATCACTTTTCTCAGAGTTTAAGCTAAGTAAATGCAATTTTTGAAAATCTTTAATCATTTATAACATTTGTTGCATTTTATTTATGAATGGATAAAAAGTATATAGAGACAATGGCGTAGCCAGGATCATTCTTTTCTCACAATCAACCTAAAAGCGGCAAAGAATGTAGGCCTGTGACCATCCTGAATTAAAAGAAAGATTAGGCATCTATACGCTTGATCAAGTGCCTACAGCGAAATGCTATTCCTCATTTTATGTTACATATTGACAAGTGGGACATAAAATAACACAAAAGGTGTATTTTATCAACACCAAACCTGCCAAAAGTAAGAGCAGAGGCTGCAAAAAAGTAAGTTATATTTCAAGGTCCTGTTTGTTAGAACAAACTCCCAGTTTACAAAAGCTTCAACTGGCCATGTTAAAAGAACTGTTAAGATAGCATTATTGAACTCCTATGTCTTGATTTAAAGCAAATTTTTCCCGTCTATAATTGGCAAAGAAAGTTTCTCTTCTAGTAGAGTGACAATTTCGAATGGCCTAGGACCTAGGACAATTTGGAATGTGTTCCAGACCCCTCTGGAACAAAGGCTAACTTTGGGACGCATATTTGGGATGTTGGGGTGTCACACTTTATTCTGCGTCGGTCTGAAATGTTTTAAATGCACAAAAAGTGGTTCAAACCCCATACCAGAATATTGGATGTGCGCTCCTGGGCCTACCACCAGAATCAAATACGTCTTACCTTAATAACTTTAAAAACAACATTTTGTAAAATTTTAGATACATGTTTTTGATATTTACGATTAAATTAAATTTTTAATCGTTTTCTAAAAAGAAGTAATCACTTCAAGTATCTGTTACTTCTTCGACCTGTTACATACTTTACAGATTTAAAATTGAATTTTACAGGATTAATCTTTTGCTTTGAGAATATGTAGATTTATGTCATATGCAAACATTTTTGCTATTTAGAACTTGGTATTTTCTTGTAGGGCATTCTGACCGAAAATAAAAAAGAGCAAAGGGCCAAGAAGTCTACCTTGAGGAGCCCCAATAGTAACTTTACCCAAACTGATGTCCATCCGACTCTTTGTCTTCGATTCTTTACAAAGTTTGCAATCCAATCGTATTGCTTTCGCTAACACCGTAACCTTCGAGTTTCTTTTAACTATAGTTTTTGAGATACCCATATCCTCCTTGAAGTAACGCCCTGATAGTTCGAAAGGTGGTTTGGGTCATACCCCCATATACCTTTATCAACTTGTTCCTGTGGCAATGTAAAAGCCGACAACTGCAACAAGCTTATCAATTATTATCAATTATTGTCTATTTTGATTGAGGACAATTTTAAGTCTGATTTTCCTTCGAATACCTCTATCTGTAGGATGCTTTCTTCTCATTATGGCTGCCTCCTTCCCTGGGTGACAACATTTCCCTGGTTTTTGTCATGTTTCCTTCCTTTGTTTGCAATAGATATTCACATAGGATTAACGGTTTTTGATACAAAACAATGCTTGTTGCTGATTCATAAAAAGCACTATTGTTGAAAGAATTTTTAATTTATTGTAAAACACGGACCATAGGCCTGAACGACGCTATATAATAATAATAATAATGATAACTTTCATATTTTTACAGGTTAACTTGTTCAGTAAAAAGAATTACTGTTATCAATCAAGGACCTGTACCCTACAAAGAAAAGTTTAACATAGGCCTATACGATAAAAAGTAAAAGAAAATTACAAGATTAAGATATAAACTAATAATAGCTAAAAATTCAAGCTATCGTACCATTTATAGAATAACTGCTGCATCCAAGCCGCTAATGGCTCAATTGATGAAACACAACATTTATGGCTCGAAAATTTCTGTAAAACCTGAAAAAAGGGCGCCAAGGTTAGGGGGCCAGACAGTGATAATATGGGCAAAACAATAGCAAATTAGACGAATTAGAATCATTTTCGCCTGGGAAAATCGCCCCCGCTGCCCCCCTGCTAGAGGCATCCCTGGGCCAAAAAACCTAGCGTTACTAAGGGCTCAAGTACAAAGATTGGTTTCAGAAGTTTGCCTTTAGAAGTCATTGCACTTTATCCCTTAATCTGTATGAATATGAGGATAGTTACCCCTGGTGCATGACCCGATAACAACATTTTATCCTAGGACTGAAAGTTGAGGCACTTGTTATTATTGGACAAACTTGGAATGTTAGTCCATCTATAATTAACGTATCAACATCCATTAAAGCACACTAGACAGATAATACGTGAAGACAAACGAAGGTCACAAATCTTGCAATGAAAAAGTTATACCATTTTTTATAAGATCCAGTAAAGTTGAGATTTGCGCAGTTATTAATGATTGAAAGAGTTTTATGCTGAGTAATTTATAAGTCGCTCTTTAAGGTATTAGGGTGTAGCCAATGTAGACATGACACGATATGCATTGCTACAATATTTGTTGTTTATGAAACAGCATAAGCTATAGACGAAAGAAAAAAATATCTTTAATAGCATGGTTCTTACAGATGCTATTATTCAATGTAAAGCGTAAACATCATTTCACAAAACTGCATTTTACGACAATGCTCCTGCATCTGCTTTTTATTTAGTTTTTCGTGATTTCCGATCAATTTTTATTTTTGTGCTCTAAGAAAATTGTTCTCAACACATATGAGTTTAAATGCAGGTTTTACGTAAAACATGCAATTTGTGACAATATTTCTCATCAGGATGCAAAGATTTTTCAGCAATAACTTGAAAATAAGAGTTATAAATATGAATTGGTTTGTTAATAAATTGAAATTAATAAAAATGAGCTCCCTTTATCCAGCCAATGGCTAGTCCGTGTTTTACCTCTCAAAGATAAACCACGGAAGGTGATTTCGTTCCGCAGATATTCCGAATGTTCAAAATGGCGTACAGTGGAGTAAGCTGTGAGGAGTCACTCCTCAATGTTACACGATAATATTAACATATTTGCTAATTTTTTTGGACTAGATGACAATCGTAAATATGTCGAGCAGGAAGAAGACTTATACACAGTCGGATCTATCCCTTATCGAAATAAAATCGAAGGTATTTACTTTGTACTTGAGTTTTTCGATGGCCTATCTCATAAAGCTCTCTAACCCAGGCTATTAGTATAGTCTGCGTGATGTCGAACTTATGTTTTAAATTTTCTACGTACAGAAAATAAGCTGATTTCATGTTATCTGCTTTTCGTTCTCAAAGAATTTTTGAAGTGTTATCAAAATCGAAACGTTTACATTGCATTGTTTTTTAAGTTTTTCGGTTAATTTTTTGATACATTTCATTTGCTGTGATTTTTAATTGCCAACTAGCCTAAATAAATAACGAATGAAATATACCAAACACGTTATAAGATGTAAACAAATGGCAACAGGGACTTGCAGAGGACGATAGTTCCAGGGGAGGAGCTTTTGTCAAACGTTTCGCCTCCTCAAAAATAGGCCAAGAAGAGTACAGGGAACTCCGTTATGACGTCTTGTCTTTTTAGACAGGCAGTTAGAGAAAATTTGGAATTTTTATAGTTTCATGATCTCCATTGAAGTTTTTGGAATTTAATCGCTCCAAAGTAATTAAAACCATTTCAATCTGGTTGAGAATTTCCTTTATATGCAGAATTAAATCCACAAGATTTGGCTTATTCAGGCAAAATTTACATTGGAATTAAATTCTTTGATGCTCATGTTTATACCCAACTTATTTTAAACAATTATTTATAAAAAATGATAACTCAAAGCTCAACAACTTTATTGTTTTTCTCTGGTTGCTTATGTAGTTGGTACTTTGATGGAAAGTTGCAGGCTTTTACTACATAAATAACCTTTTGGTTTTTTATTACAAACACAATTATTTCTTTTGTCATCAAAAACCAAATGTTTATATCATACCATAAAATGCTCCACCAAGTGTTTTTGGAAGGTGGTGTATGAATAAAATCATTTGCGAATCATTGGAATCTCCCATATAAAATTAATGGGGTTGGAGTGGATGGGTCAGTAAGGTTCTGTTCTACAACCAATAAGCTGAGGTTTGTATTTTGCGACTGCAGCTGAATCCATGTTCAAAAAACTGTGCAGCCAACCCAGCTGTCCGTCTTTGTGGTTGGTGAATAGGTACACAGGATAAAACTTGAGCACAAAAGCATTAGGCTTGCATCAGCTTACACAAAGCTGCCAGAACCATAGCTTGGGTTGAGAAATGATCATGCCAAGATTCATTGCTTGATTAGGAAGCCATTAACAATCCCAATTGCAAGCCATGACAAAATCTACCAGCCTGTGCCCCTATATATGACAATTTTTAACAAACTCATGCATTGATAAAGTCATTTTTGCTTGCTTTTCATTTAGTTTGAAAACGAATTTAGAAGATTCGCAATAAGACGGGAAGAGATCAAGACATATGATGCATTTTACCAGTTTGTACAAAATATGCATAGAATGTATGCCATCCCATTCAGTATATGGTACAAAGAGCCGCTGCATGGCGATGTGCTTCCAATAAATAATACTGAAAATTGTCTGCATGCAATGAACTCAGCCCAACCAATGCTTCGACTGTTTCTGCAAAGATCAGGTACCATAAGTTTTACCTTTATAGTCAATTGTACTGTCCTGATATATAACACCCAATATTTTATTAAGTATATATGTTTAGTAGTATGCTAATGAATTTGAAAAATGTTTAGTAACCCCCTGAAAATCTAGTTAAATGTAATTGCATATGAGATCAGAGATCTTATGGATAGATTTAAACAAATTTTTGGTGCACTGGTATGAAATTTCACAGAAAGATAGGATTTAATAGAAAATCAGTCAAGTTTTAATGATCATTTTATTCCTTGAAATGGCTACAAAATTTATGAGGCATTGGGTACAGAGAAGATAGTTTTGTGTATAATTATTGCCAAGGATTTAGGGAACTCTTTTCAGTTAAAATATTTATGTGAGACTGGGTCTCATTATAATTATAGTAATAGTCTATTTCCTTATTCACAGTTGCCATCAACAAGTACCCTATTAAAAATATATTTACTCAGAAGTTACTAAAAGTGTTAAGATAATAATAACTCTTCAATTTCCAATTAATAACAATTTTCTAAATGTACACTGACTTTTTTTGGACGATTTGTTAAAGATAAGAGTTAAGTATATTTTTGTTGATAATAGTATAGCAAAACATCAAGTTTGGAAGCTTTGCTTGTCTGTGATTTTTTAATGTTTGAAAAGGCACTGCATATGTGATAAAGGTTTCTGTGTTTCTATCATTTGTTTATTGAGATTTATTGAGTCATAAAAAGCAAGCCCTCTGAACTAGAAATGGTCTTTTGTAACTCTTACCACATAGATTTCATGTGGTCAATAAATCAAAAGTATTATAGTTGCTTGTGTTGTTTAGAGACAATTCTGAAATAGGGCAGTAATACAATCATTTTAAGAAGAAGTAAAACAATAAAATGTATGCAGCATAGTTGAACAGAATGCACATCCCTTGGATCAACAATTCAAAGCATTCAAAACGCAAATATTATGACCTTTGCTGCAAGTCCTTGTCTGCTTTATCAATCTTCAATGCTTGATGAACAACTAGGCAGAAAAGCTCATTGACAAGCTATATCTTGATGATGGTCTAGACTGGCTTTCTAAACAATAATCTCCAGTACAAGACATAGATTAGCGATCTAAACCGCAACCTCATATGTAATGTGAACTATTATTAACAGTTTGTAAAAAACTGTGTGTTTGACCTCCCAAGTCAGAACCCACCAGGTTGCTAATGAATATTTACTGCACCACTATGAATCAATGAAAGGAACAATATCTAGTGAAATCTAGCATCTTTGACTATATGTCTGTCAGTTTAGCATATTAGCTTCATGCTGAATCACCTTTTATTACAATTAGGGATTTAGGTTTTTATAAAATGGCCACCATTCTTGAACTTTAAATTTTTTGCTAAAGAAGCAAACCTCCAAATTACTTGATGTTTTACACCTTTTATACCTTTGTACCATAAATGATTGATAAAGCCCCCCTCCTGAATGTGCCCCCTCATCCACGGTTTATCTGCCCTGAAGTATAATACTCAATCATTCCTTATTATTTGAAAAATTTTTTAAATGACCAAGAAAAAGAGATTCCCATATTTATTTTGGCTAAAAGCACCTCCTCTTTGTTTCTTGGGTTTTCTTGGGTCAAATGAAACTAAGGTTCTTTTATGATGTATGTTGTGAGCCAGAATTTGTGCATTTGTGCATTTAATTTGTGCACAATGTGAGGACTCAATAAAGCGAATTTAAAAATCAAGCTAGTAAATATTTTCTCATAAAAACCTTATGTTCCCAATTTCTGTAGAAGATTACATCCAGGACTGTAGCTACAGCAAGGTAAAAATTGGGGGGTGTTGCACCCCTGGAACAGAAATTCTTTTCAAAAATAAGTTGTGTTTGGCCATGGAGAATTATGTGGTTGACAAATTTTGCTAACTTGTCGGCAAATACAGAATTGCACGCCCATTTCGTCGGCAAATTTATCGTTGACAAGTCCTCTTAAAGAGAACATCTAGTGACGGCTCTGATTAATTCCTTTTGCTATCCTGATACAGTTGCATACTTTTTCTTTGCACGAGGCTCATAGACGTTATTGTAAGTTTGTGCCATTCAAATACATTTTTTATTACATTATTTTGTAATGCTATTTGTTATCTGTTTCAGGTGACTCCGAAGGATTCACGAACGGCACACTTCCTCGAGAGACAAAGCGAAAGAGCGTATTTAGCACATTTGGAGTCAATGCACTTGCCACAGCAGCCGTGCCCCCTGTCAACATGGCGAAACTTGCTATCGGTGTACCACAAGATTTTCGGCGCGTCTCAGCAATTATTGACGTTGATATTCTACCGGAAACCGTCCGGCGAGTGCGACTCTGCAAGCATAATTCAGACAAGCCGCTTGGATTTTACATTAGAGATGGTACCAGCATTCGAGTAACCCCTAGCGGCATTGAAAAAGTACCAGGTATTTTCATATCTAGGCTTATTCCAGGGGGGCTGGCCGATAGCACAGGACTTCTTTCGGTAAACGACGAAGTTTTGGAGGTGAATGGAATCGAAGTGGCGAACAAAAGCCTTGATCAGGTAACTGATATGATGGTTGCTAATAGCCATAATTTGATAATTACAGTCAAACCTGTGAATGATATACCCACGAAATCAAGTAGCATGAAAGTTCCATCCAATGCGATTTCCCGCAGGGTAACAACAACGAATTCGATGCCTGCAAATATGAAGCCTGCGACTAACGGCAAATCGATGCAAATGGCTGCAGGTAGCGGTGTTATTCAGAACGTTAGTGAACAATTGCCTGATAGCGATGATGAGGACCACCCTATCATTTCAGATGGTGTTGTACATGTCTAGTTTCGGTTTATGTTTTATTTTTTCATCCAGATTTTTACCATAGATTACAATTGTTAATCCTGTCATTATCTAGCACCCTCCTCATCACTTGTAAACATTTTCAATTTAAGCTAGCAATATATCTTTCAACTAGATTAACAAAAATAACCTCATTTCTGATTTGGAAAACTGAGCATGAATTTAGATGATAGATTCATAATTACATTTTCATGACAAGTAAGCCGGTTTAGCGTGACCAAACTCCAACCCACTAATCGGCCTACTCTTGTGCTGAAGGAACGTTACAAGGCTTGAAGTTGGGGTTAAATTCACCGATAAGTTGTTCAATTCTAAACTAGGTCACAACCATAGTCAAGTCTACACGCGGGTTAGCAAAGAAGGTTTGCCTTAGGTTTGGCTGAAGCCTTGAAATGGCGTAATTATCATTATGATGTAATGCAAAATTTATGTACTGTTTATTATCCTCAGCTGCCCCTCCCACCCACGATAAAGGAATCGCTCTGCGTCAGTTTACTAATATAAATTTGTGAATAACACAAATTTAATTGTGAATAGAATTTTGTGATTCAAAGTAGACTTCCTGAAAGCGTAGAGATCTCAGTGTGAACAAGAGCAGTCCTTTTCGTGATGCATACAGGTAAATCGGTATTGTACCAAACAGTGCTATTTGTTCTTGTAACACGCGAATGCCAAAGGTTAATACTGGAAGGATGTTGCTCATATACAAATACGCATTTCAGGCCATAAAGGAAGTCTGTGGTTGTATTTGATTCTATTTTGTGGACCCACCTAACGTAACTAATGGCTACTGCTGGTTTTAGCCCTTTATGAGGCCATGCAAGTGCACAACAACCCATTGAATGTTTGCTATCAGTCAATTTCTTTTTCATTTTCTATTACATAACACAGGGTCCTTCGCTTCTCGCCTGTTCGGCACCTCAAGCTTGACAAATGCCAAAAGGAAGCAGACCATTTGTTATTTAGCCAAATTTAAACTATTCTGCTTTTGTAGTAGAACTAAGCTGGAATTAACATGGCTTGATCTTCAGATTCGTTTATCAAGCTAATGCGACCCAAAGTGTTTTTGATAACCAATAGGGGAATGAGAGGTCCACTCTTAGGTCTACTGCACGACCGGGATAGGATTTATTTTTAGAAGCTATGTAGATGCAAAATACCTTGCCAGATTTTTCTTCCCTCACTAAAGAACTGTTTAAGCCCCTTATTGAAAGTCTCATTCAAGGCTGAAGACAGCATTGCCGCGAGTGTCTTTTACTGTAGTCACAAATTATGAGTTGATATGATTAATATACTAGAAACAGCTTTAATAGAAACGTCTTATCGAATTGTCTTAGTCAATTTATAAAGATCAATTTCAATTCTTTTCGAAGCATTTGGTTTCATTAGATATACATTGTTCTGTGTTGCAATAGATTTCGACATTATGTTTAACTAGAGCTTTTTTGCGGGGGCAAGTTATCATTTCGTGAATTCATTAGATTTTCAAATTAACTATACAGGGATATGATTGTAATGTACCGTATCGGTGAAAGGGGTTATTCTTATGATTAGGGATAAAGGATCCCGGAGCCCGGCCATTTAAGCTGAGCTCAACCTAGATGTGATAACCATAGCAACTAAAAAAGCCCGAAAGATTTGTAAATATTATTTTTTGATGGAATATAATGGATGCAATCGAGCTGTTAAGGGCTTGATATGATATCTCTACCAGTACTGGTACTAGTATTAGAAGGATTAAGAAGGCAAGATCTCGCACAAAAGTTTCAAACTTTCTGCTTGCTAGATATGGAGGAGAAGAAGAGGCCTTGTACATGTCTTCCCGTCTCCACACTCAACCCTCTGCTGCCCAGGAGATCACAATAGCATCCACAGATAAATTAAAGAAAACAGGTTGTTGAATGCAACATGGATGAATTATCCTTTCATTTCCTTTCCTTGCCTTGCCTTGCCTTCCATTTCCTTTCCTTGCCTTGCCTTGCCGCCTTTCATTTCCTTTCGTTTCCTTTCCTTTCCATTCCTTCCATTCCCTTTCCTTTCTTTTCCTTTCCTTTTCCTCTAGTCCCTTTCTCTCCCCCCCCCCAAGGTGTATCTCTCCTCCAATCATTATATGCTCTTGTACCCTGAGTTTATTAAGGTTAAATAATTTTGAAAAAAGTGTCAACTGCTCTCATATTAATACAATTTAAAAGGGAGAGGTTTCTTTAACTTTTATGAAGATTCAGGTTTCAATAACCATTTAGGGTAAATCCTTAGGCATGTGCTTTATAGTTTTCTAGCTTGATTTCTTCTATGTTTTGATATATCCTTGAACATACTTGCATGCTCGTTCTTCAGTATGATTGTTAAGCTGTCAACACCAGTATTGGGTTTTCAGGTACTATTTTAGATAGATGTATTTGTTTCCATTGGATAACGGCATTAGTTCATGAATCGTTTGTAAATATACTTATTGCATAAATTATGTTACCGTGGATAATAATTCAGTTAGAAGTAGAGCCTATCAGTTAGAAATAAACAGGCAAGACTGTAGGTCCCATCTTAAATCTTGTAATGAATTATCTCGTGAATCCAAACACCAACTCATGTGAAGCAGAGACAATTTTCAGTAATCATTCATTAATTTTGTATTCAACATATGTGATAAATGATCTGAAAACTGTCTGAAAACTGAAAACTGTTTGCAGATCGGAGTCGAATCATTGTTTTCCCCCAAAATGGTTGCACCAACAAATAACCGTTTCTTAAAAACATCTCTATC
This sequence comes from Catostylus mosaicus, assembly GCA_964019065.1. Taxonomy (NCBI): domain Eukaryota; kingdom Metazoa; phylum Cnidaria; class Scyphozoa; order Rhizostomeae; family Catostylidae; genus Catostylus; species Catostylus mosaicus. The sequence goes on along the minus strand of OZ025185.1, from coordinate 14,715,917 downwards.
AAATGTGATGATGTTCGTGCATTTGGTCCTAAGCCACTGATGGGCAGGACCCTGTTATAGATCCTTTGCCCCGAACGGCCATTTTTATGTCGGACATATAGTTGGCCTGGTAATAGTCAAAGCTGATGTGGGACTAAGCCCCCATTTACCCAACATTATTGCGTATTTCCTCCCTTATAGTTAAGAAATGCTAATGGACCATATTTCATGATCGTTATAAAAAAATTGGAACTAATAGTATTCTTCTCCAATTTTGTTTCATCGTGACTTAGTCAGTTTTTGCATAGAAATCGAGTTACGTGATTCCTGAAGCGTGTTTTGAAAACTCTAATGTTAACGAATTTGTAGTAGCTCTTGGTTAAAGCAAAAGTTTGTAGCATTTCATCAATATTTATAGTTTTAGATCAGGGGGTGGGAGCCATTCATTAATCACCGTAGGTAATTTGAGTAATTTTTATAACTAACGGGTTCGTATCTAGAAATGTGTAACGTGATGGATAGGTGAAACTTAAAATGTTGCCAACGTAAGACATAAAGGCGTATCTGATGTCTGTAGAACTTGTTTAAAAGCCAATGTAAGTTATATTCAGTTTTTTAATGGATATTTGGGATTTTATTAGTATTCCGTAACACTGTCATCTTTTTGTATCAAGTTCTTTCGGTTTTTATATATTTTACCAGCCGAAGCAAGATCAAACTGATTGGGAAAGAAAGGATGGACCATCTTTCTGCTTCTTTAAAGCCTAAGTTACACAAAAATTTTTAACCCCGTTTCAACCCTGTGCGCTTTACACTGCTCTGTGGTATTTTGTCGTGTAAATAGGAAACTGAGTTGAACCCTGGTAAGCCAATAATCACGCGTGCGCACTTTGTCAGTTGTTCTCCGCCTTAGAGAAAACAAAGACGGCGGACTATATCCATATTGCTCTGCTTATGAAATCATTGTTACTTTTGGCTTGCCTGTACTAGCCGCAAACAACAGTGAAATCTTGGCACCTTGTCAAAGAACGAATATCACTGCGCATGCGAATAATGCTTGCGCACCCTGTGTGCCACCCCGATTCGATTTACACGATCTTCAACCTTGGTTTAGCCGAGGTTGAACCCGACTCATGAGCAGGATTTTCTTAACAAAGGCTCAACTCACGATCGCTCGATTTACATGATAAAATATCAAAGCTAGGTTGAGAGTAAACCTGGGTAAAACGTGGGTCTCAAAGTGCCGCGTAATTTGGGCTCAACTCCCAAAGGATCCTCTCGATCCACGTGCTTGTTGGTCGTGTGATGCAAAACTACGATAATGTTCTACGAAATGCTCGTAAACTTTCTCATATGTAGAACCCTGAAACTTCTATGCCCCTCTAAGTATGAATTTTAAGTTTAAATTTTAAGCTAGTATCATCAGCATACACGTAGACCGAGGCGTTTTCTACGAACTTAGGAAGGTCATTGGTGTATATCAAAAATAATAAGGGACCAAGACATGAGCCTTGAGGGACCCCTATATTCATAAAATATATTTTCGACTTCAGAGAGAAATAATAAATGTTCTTAGCTAGGTCGGGACCAGTATATTGTAATCAAATAACAAATATGGGCGGTAAAGTTAATTGAAGTCATTTAGTGACCGATTTATTTAATAATTATCAGATAAAAATGATCAAATCATTCAAAAGCTACTTACGGCACTTAAGAAAACTCGCCTTAAAGATATGTTTCTGAAAGTGTCCGCAATCGCCGTAGTAGTCTGAAAGTGTCTGCTTTCACATTGTTTAACCTTATTTCATTTGCATTTCATTCAATTCATTTCATATGTTAAGGAGGGTGGCCCTTCAGAAAGTGCTGATTGACTACATAAAAATTTAACAATTGTCAAAAAGGAAAAATCAAATTACAATTTTATTGAAATAACAAAATTAAAACGACTAAAAGATTAATAAATACTAACACCTAGGCTGAATGTGGCTCTTGAAGGCTTTTATTGAAGATGCCTGTTTGGCTTCCGTTGAAAGGCTGTTCCAAAATTTTGCGCATCTGAACGAAAAGCATTTTTTCCGTTAGCTGAGCTTTTTAAAGGCAGTCTTGAGTTGCGTAATGCATTAACGGCATTTTTGGTAAAAATATGGGTAAGATATTTGCTTGGAGCAGCAAAATGCGTGCTGCTCTATTTTGGAGCCTCTGCAATTTTAAGATGGTATTAAGCAAAGGACTGTTTTTTGCTGCTCATCTATTTACTATTTTATATTTCAAGATAGTTGATATCATTGGGTGTCGGCTCACAGTCAACTCAGGCACAGAGTGACTCAGGGCTGCCTAAGACACTCCAGACGAGTAGTGAATTGACAAGCAGGCTGTCATAATGGTTAGTGTCCTTTTACATGAAGTAGCTGTAAAAGAAGTACCGCAGAACAACCGAGAGTAGGTAATTTAGCTGGAAGTAAAGTAATTATGTGAATAAAGCTGTTTAAAAGTTACCGTTCATCTAATTTTTACAAAGGAAAATGTTCCTTGTTGAAGAAGTCCAAAAACTTGACAAAAGTGCACGCTGGAACTATACATTTCAGGTGAGGGAATCATTATTTCAAGCCCTTTTACCCTGGCTGTAGATCTCTCTCATTTTAGGCCGTGATTAAAATTGAAAGTCTGAATATTGCAGCAAATTGTTGTCAATGGAAGCAATATAACTAACATTTTTATAGTTAAATAATGATATAATTTGATGATAAATTTTAAATCTTAAAAGAAGGCCTTCAAATCTTTCATTCAAAACAAACGCATAACAAGAATGATTGACCGCCGTGCTCTTTGTTTAAGGTTCTAACAAGATTTTGAATTTAGCCTACCTACTGATAAAAATCTATGAAAAAGTTCTGTCAGGATTTCCAAGTACAACGAGGAGTCCGCTACTTTACCGCAAGATGGCAGGAACCTGGGGTTTGAACAGGGGTTAAAATAGGTACAAGTCATCTGCATTCTTCAAGTGGTCTTTTACCGACAGTCGTGGTTGGGAAGGAAGTGCACAAACACGACAAAAAGCCTTCAAAATTTTTCTTCTTCCGATGTCAAAATATAATACTGATCTGGTTTTTTTGATCAGTACAAGTCAATTATGTCCCAAGACCTCTGCATAATACACTTCAAGTCTTTGCAATGCAAATGTGCTGTTATCATGGACCAACGCCCAGGGTGTAAACAAGAAAATTTGCAATGTTTCTCTGTCAATCCACACTTGAGTTTGACATCTGATGTTGGCCTGGGGTGCATTTAATCATAATTTTTTCCCAATATTATCTGATGTTACTGTTTGCCATATACATCAAGACCTTCAAAGCTTTGGTTGTCTCTACAATTTTTGGCACAATTTTCTTAATATTTTCATCATCATCATCATCATCATTTTAATTCTTTAACCCTGCCTCTAAATACAACAAAATATATATTTTAGTAAAGAAAAAAATTTCAGTAGTGCAGATACATAGCATGAAAATCAATCTGGTAATTAAGTTTTAAAAATCTTGATCATCATTTTGTGAGAGACAATACCCAGATTCATCATTATTAACACCTTTTGCCTGATTTCTTGGTCTGCTGCAGTCAAACCACTTAAGATTTGAAACAGCTGCAATATATAGGTGAATTGCATTATTTGGAAGAATTTCATCTAACCCATCAGAAGTTGCTTTTTAGTTGAAAGCAAATTTTATCATGAACCAATCTGGTGTGCTAAAGAAAACAAATAATTCTTGATGCTAGAAAACTTAACAAATTTATCCCAAACTTGTTAATGAAATGGTGATTTTTCTCCAATAGTTAATCTTCCACAGAATACCTGGTGAATCTTAAACATCTCTCATCAGTCTTGTTAAAAGTGGGCAAACCATTTCCAACTGATTCAATTTGTGTTTTATACTGAGCCCCCAGGTTTTTAGCAATGGGCTGTCTTTATATGTGACATATCAACCCAGGTTGTTAATTACTAAAAGCTGGAATATAAATGGACAGTATATAAATATATGAAAAGATATATGAGTGAAATTGGAAAATGTGTTATTTAAATTTAAAAACACTCACTGATTAATTATACATTTTATATCTGTTAATTCATACTACTCTGCACAAGCCCTGTATTCAGGGTAAATTTTTTTATTTTCATACTTAAATATTCTAACATTTATTTTCTATTTGCATTGTTGTTGAACATTTTATTTTATTGTGTACATGGCAAGAATCTTTTGAACTTTCAAACTCCCTCTTTCAACAGATATTCCTTTATTTGCTATATATAAATTGGGTATACATTTGAATGTTTTGTTCACAGCTGTTGAACTTGGAAACTAGGAAGGTAGTGGAGGATTTTACTCTCAAGGAAGCAAGATTACCAGAGCATAGAAATCTCAATAGATACAGAGATGTTCTTCCATGTATGTATTCTCAGCAATTTCGAAATTCGATCAATGTTGGCTGGGGCAGGATTCATTGTTTGAGTTGCATGGCCATTTCATAAGTGATTTGGTAAAGGTCTGCCTTGCACCCAGATTAGAGAGAACTCTATTCATTCAGGCAGCCACACCCTCCAATACACAAATCTTTTTAATAACTGTTTTGAATAGTTATACCATGTTGATATCTACAAAATAATTTACAGTTGTTGGCTTGCTTGAGGTCAAATTTAGCTCATTACTTGGTGCATATACATGATAATTGCATTAGTGGTCAAATGGCAAGTTTCTGTCAGATTTTCTGTAGAGCCGAAATTTGGATAATAAATTGAGATAATTTATTTGAATTTCCAATAGATCTTTTAAGATTCATACACAAAAGCATCTTGATTTGAAAAAATTCATTGGAAACCTTTGCATTTAGTTGCACTTGATGTACTTCCATGCATATTATTCATAGTTAAGTGACAGCAAAAATCCCAATAATGAAACCAGATAATACATAGGTACATGAAAACAGATGATAAATATCTTTTACTGCATTAAATTTTGTAAATAAATTTCTTTAATTAGATAAACATTTATTTAAGTTCCGTTTTCCTATCTGATGCTTTTGCATTTGATTTTGCAGTATAAGTATCTTGAGTGATATTCTTGAAGGCTACTTATTATGTTTAATGTGGTCTTTTGCAAAGCTATAATTATGGAGCTATGTTTTACTCGGTTTTTATAAAGATCAATATGATTGCCTCACTCCTTATTTAATCAATTGGTTGCTCAACTTTTAATGTTTTAACATCTAATAGATGACCACTCAAGGGTTGAACTGCAAGATGGTGACACAAATTACATCAATGGTAACATGGTGGAGGTAGGTACAACTTTCTGTTTAAGCAACAAGTGTAGTGTAGGATCAAAAAGGTAAATGTTGTAGGTGCATACATTTCATGTCACCTCTAGAGGAAAGGCTTCGTTTGATTTATAAACATACCTACAAAATCACAAAATGATTGATAGCAACAATAATATGTGGATTATAATAACATAATAGTAAAAATATTAAAAGCAAATATAAAAATATATGTGTACATAATTTTGTAAGGTTATAACTTATAAAAGACATCTTCAACAAACTCTAGTCCTTGATTCTTTTTACCACCTAAACTTCAAGCATGGAAGATCATTTCCACATGGCGCATATACTCTACCTATATATATATATATTTATAACATTCTGGGAAAATGTCTGAATAGAGCTGCATGCCTTTTTCATAACAGTCTTAGTTTACACCAAAGGCATTCACTGGGGCCAGAAGCCCAGAAAGTGTATTGCTACCATTGATCTTATAAGAAGGCTTACTGTTTTTTTACTGATTATATACATTTGTGTGATTTGATTCTTGTTGAAAGATATGCCATAATCATGCCTGTGCAGAATCACAGAACACCCGCAAATAGAGGTATTTTATGCCAAAGGTATCACTTACATCTGAAAGCCACAATGGAAAAGCTTCAACTTAACCTATTGCATAATTCAATGTAGCTTCCACTAAAATATAAATGCTGATTTTTAGATTGAAACATAGGGTGTTAGGATGATGAAGAGAAACATATATATGATTACTGCAAATTCATGTTGGTAAAGAAATATGTTTGCATAAATCATTGCAATTAATCAACATAAATTATATAGACAAGGCATTTTAGAACATTGTGATCCATGCTATAGCCATCTTCAACTGTAAAATGTGAAATAATAGACAAGAATTTATTGAGAGGTACTGACAATAAAGGTGCCTTTTTGTTTTCTCAAAGCTCATACTAATTGTTGAAAATTGAATTAGATAATGCCAGAAGAAATCTTAAGCAATAAATGTATTAAGCAATTTATCAACGTGGCTGTTGAATCCAATGCATGAAGGACGGTTATGTACAAAGAAAGTAGATTAAGCTGCAATGTTTCTTATAAACTGAAATTTTGAAGTACAAAGAACATTATTCTGAAATTTCATCACAGAGACTCAAGTTTTTCAAATATGTGGTTGTCAGGTATGGTTAGCAACAGGTTTAAAAAACTGATTAACTAGCTGCACAACGCTGCAAGAGCATGAACTTTTCCATTACAAGTGTTATATTTAGCTTTTCCTTCATACCAAACAATTGTCAAGTTACCCATTATTTTGGTATGCTAGAACTATTGAATTAAGGAATTATAGAAATTGAAATTTTCCTCATAACCTCATGTATGCTGATAACAACTTGCCTACCATAACATCTTATCTTCCTCCTATAGGTTGTGGAAATTGGTAGGAAATATATTTTAACACAGGTTTGTACAAATACATAATCATTATAAGTTTTCATACTCTTTTAAGTTTTATAAAATCATAAAGAGGTAGAGAATTATGATTATGAAGCTGATGGTTATCAATGCTTATCATTAGGATTACTGAAATATATGTGTGGTATTTCCATTCACCATGCATGTTTTGTAGTCTGCTGTTGGAAAATAAATATAAACAACCAGGACTGGTAGTGTTGGTAAAAATTAATGATTGGTGTTCTATAGTGGAACTGTTCTGAAGCATTTACCATTTGCAAAAACCTTAAATCGCTAGCCATATTCACCAGGAACAAGTACTGAAAGGTAATTTATTATTACCCTAGGGACCATTACCTGACACCTGCAGCCATTTCTGGCAGATGGCATGGGAGCAACGCAGTGGGGCAGTAATCATGCTCAACAAAGTGATTGAGAAGAATGCTGTGAAATGTCATCCATATTGGCCTATGGGTGAAGATGAGATCCATGAATATGGAAATTATACTGTGAAAAATCTATCAGAACGTGCGGATGTTGCATATGTAGTAAGGGATCTTGTACTGCAACATAAACCTGTAAGTGGTATAGTTATTGGAATCATGATTTTAAAAACTGTTTGATGTTGAACTGTTTGTGTAATTATTGATTGGTTAACAGCAGGTGCCTCTTTCATTGTTTGAGATAAATTACAATGCATTAGGATGAAATCTATAGTGGTTGACTAGTTTATTTTTGAGTTTGTTTAATATTGGAAGAGATACAGTCAGTGGAACCTGGTGATAGTTCAAACTGTTTTTGAGAGAATACCATGAATTGATGATAATAATTGTCCTGATGTTTGAGTTGCTGCTAAAGTAATTTCAATACTTTGCATGTACAGCAAGCAATGACTCTCTAATGTGAAACATGACTTTTATTGTTACTTTCATATAAAGACTTTGAGGAGAGGTGCTATGAGTTACTGCAATAGTCAGCAATTCGTGCTTGGATGACTAGTTTTGATGAGGATAACAACCTTACTTTTTGTTTACGATTCATGCAAGTTTAAGTAATAAAATAGTAATAATAATAATAATAAAATTTACATTTTTATAGCGCACATACAAATAAAAAATTATCTATCGATGGCGCTTTACAATGTCAATAGTTTATAATAAAAATCTAGATAATTACTAAAAATTCATCAGCTTATGAAATGAAATAAAGTCTGTTTAACTTAAAGCAATTTTAAAGAAATAAGTTTTCAAAATTTTCTTAAAAATGTTCAAATTCTGAGATTCTTTAACATTGTTTGGCAACATGTTCCAAAGTCGGGGTGCACCGACTGTGAAGGCTTTGTCTCCAAAAAATTTCAGTTTTGATCGTTGTTCTTGCAGATTGATGCCATTCGCTGATTGTAATGAATAGTTTGATATCTTCAGCTCGAGCAAAATCGCTAATATAAGTTGGTGATTGTTCAATGATTTAAAAACAATGGTCAAAACTTTGAATTAGTAATTCTCCCCTGAAGCGTTATATTCCTACTATCTGTGTGCATACTAATTGTATGTTATCTTTTCATGACTTATATTCGTTCCTTTCCATTTCCTATTTACAATCTGCAAACACTCAAATATACAATGACCATTCCAATGTTGCACTTTTTTCTAATTCATGTATATTTCCAGTGCCATGCCTCCTAGGATAGAAGCCACAAAATGTCACGAAAAATACCCCTCTTTTCATGAACTGCAATTTAAATAACCACTTATTCTATTATGTCTGTTATTCATTCATCACAGAGTGGAGAGAGTAGAAATATAAAACAGTTTCACTATATGCTGTGGCCAGATTTTGGCGTACCTTCAAAACCAAAAACATTTCTTGAATTTCTGTACGACATCCGGGACTCAGGAGTATTTGATGAAGGTCAAGGACCTCCGATCATTCACTGCAGGTGAGCTGCCTTATCCATTCTACATTCTACATTATATATAAACATTTTTTCGAATACATTTGAAACGATAAGAGAAGACCTTGCGGTACTAGCGACATACCTACAATATTTCATTCCTTCAAGAATAATTGGAGAATGAAACAGGCTCAGATAGGAAACTGTAGTCGCAAAATCATTGTTGGCTTGTACGAACGCTTTTCAATCTAAATTTGTTGGTATTAAATGTCTTATTTGAATGGAACTTTTTCGTCAATGAAATAAGAAATTCTGATACATTGCATGACATGAAGCAAGCTACTCTGTTTGAAAAGATTTTCGGGGAATTCAACTTTTAATACCTATGGTATTGCAGGTATAAAAAAGCTTATCGCGCTTCTTGTACTCGTTTGCCCTCTCAACAAGCATCGTTTCCGGAATTGTTTTGAGTCATTAGCTTCCATGTATTTTCGTGGACATGCTTTTTAAGACAATGAACATTCCCCCGGCACTGCCCCCCTAGTTTAATGTAATTCGTAAAGACCCCTTCGAGCAACTTCCATTTTCCAGACTTTTCTGTTAAGCAAATAGATGCAAAAACTCTGTGTCAAGTGTTACAATATGATAGTGAGAACTTGAACGGATATGCAAACAGAATCCGCAATTGAATACATTTACTGGGAGATTTGAAAAAGTGTTTGACCAGAATGAAAATTTTCCCTTTTGTGTTAGTAGCTAGTTTTTGCAAATTCTATGTGCCAATCATTTTTCAAGTGCCAAGACACATTTCCTATTTAACGCGATATTTCAATGAAGCCTCACATGCCGCGAAATGATATTAGTTGGTTTCATACATGAATTTTGTCATCATATTGTTTCGCGCTCTTGCTGCTTTGCATTGCCCATTACATTGCCATCGCATACTGAGGTCCTAGTTATTCTTAAGAATCACGTAGGCAACCTTTGGTTTTGTTTTTTGATATATATTGCCAAATATTGCTATGGCATTAGGAAATGCCCTTTAACTTGTATATGATCATTTTACAAACGATCACCTATACATGCTGTCTAACTCAGTATGCCTTGAACATGTAAAGCACCTAATACTGTTTAAACCTCTGAAAATACACTTTCAATCGCCGCATATTGTTGTAAAACACTTTTGCATTTTCTGTTATTATTCATTGTTTTATTTTAGTGCTGGCATTGGGAGATCGGGGACCTTTTGCTTAGTTGACAGTATTTTGCTCAAAGTAAGTACGTTTTCTGTAACAAACTTGTTTCTTCACATGCGTTTACAAGGCCGCAGTTAAAATATTCTTTTATCTACCTTATAAAATCTCTTCATGGAATAGATGACATTGAGTCCCGTTTCAAAGTTAACACAAAATTGGAGGAAAAACGCTGATCTCTATCAAAACTTTTGTTATCAAAACAGCACCCTCAAAATGTAAAATATTTTGGCTTATCAATATCCTTTCCCTATACAAGCATTCAGAAACACTCTTTCGGCTTGCTTCCTAACTTCATCATAAACGTAATCTGTACCCAAATTTTCTAGTTGTCCTCACTTCTTCACTGTGGTATGCTAACTAAGGAAATGACAGGTTTAGCCAAACAGGAGTTATTTACCGTCTACCATTAGGTCAACGTGTGACTTACATATTTAATTTTAGGTGGCACTTGATGAACTGGTAACCGGCCTATAACATAACCTCTACCGAATTTATTTATTTTCATATTTTGTATATTTGCATCATTCATTACTAGGCAGAGCTGGATGGTAAACCCGACAATATCGATGTGAAGGATATGCTTCTACATTTAAGGAAATACCGTGTTGGCTTGGTGCAAACACCTGAGCAGCTGCGATTTTCATATCTTGCAATCATCCAAGGAATTGCTGATCTATACCCTGAAATATTTAAAATCAATTCTGCTGAGATGGAAGGTAATTATGGTTAATTATGCATGCTGCTTTCTAGTTTTCATTTTCATTTAAATTTGCCTCATTTTTTGCCCTGTATGGAAAGTCTTTTATCTTGCAATTACTATCCAAGCAAAGGAGCTATTATTTCAACGGAGACATAATAGAAAGATGTCTTTATATTGTGAATCATGCTTTACAACTGGGTGTGGCCTTACAATAAAAGTGTTTACATGAATTCTGTAAATGGTTTTTAATTTCATACATAGAAAAGTTCTGAGCAAAGTCACAGAGATTAACTGCTAACACAAGCTAAACGTAACTGAATCGTAACACAATAGTGGAATTAAGTGTCAATGCCCTTTTAAACATAAAAATTGCCTATTAATCGCAATAACGATAAGTGAATGTTTGTGATTATTGTCATGGTTAATGTAACTTAAATTGCAAGCGGAGTATAAACTTCACCTTCAATCTCTACCTTTTAGTCATACAAATTTATGATTGAAATGTCTCGCATTTTTGGTACGAATGTTGTTTCTGGCAATTTACCACTTTCACGTGACCGTCAAATCTGCTAACTAGAATGCAAAGTCGTATGAGGGTTTCAACTATCATTTGCACATGAAAAGTCTGAATGTTATGGTGAAGAGCATGAAATTTCTATTTGTGACGTGCATTATACTTAAAGATATAGAAACAACGCAAAACAGCACGCAAATGACGAGGCGTAATATTCAACAGATTAAAAAATATATTTTATTTGGCTTTTATTTATTACATTATTTTCCTCATATTGGGTAAAATCCCTCCTTTAATCACGACTCGATGCTTCCAACTAGCCCGCAAATAGGAACTTCGATACCGATGGCAGCAGAAAAAGAATAAATTACAATGTTCGTTGTTTTCTAAAGCTTAAGTCAATTAGTATGCTTCTCATGAAGACTTTTTTGCATATGCTGATGACAGGTTTTTTTCATAACATTTGCTAATCTGATTCCCAGAAGTTGAGCTACGAAGACTAAACAAAATGCGAACATGGAATTCCATCTATTAAGATGTCTATGCAACGCATAAACATGCACCTAGGCGATATATAAATACAGTTTTTCATTTAAAAAGTAGTCAAATTGTCATGACATATTAATACCGCGCAGATTTTTTACGCTTGAAACCCTAGATGGCTGATTTTTTAGGAGGAATTTCATTGTTTGTCTAGTCAACGTTATTTGCTTTTTGGCGAAAAGTCGACAGCCGTGTCTTAAATAATTTATGTGCTCGGTCTCTCAAGGGAACACACTAGATCTAATTGTTTCGAGTTGTTTATCTGCCTTCCAAACATTCTTTATTTGTTGTCTGAGTTTCATTGAACCCTTCAAAAGACATGATTATATTTCTTTCGCACATGTACTTTGCCATTAGTGGTCTCTGCCGGCTTCAGCTTAATGGCTTTTGGCGTACTCCAATACTATACTAATAATGCCATACGTGTCAAAACATCCATGTTTGAATTATCATCGTTTAAGTCAACAATCATTGATGTTAATGACATTTATCCTTAAATCTACCGCTTATGTCATTGCAATCTCCTTATGAATCTCCTTCTGTCTTATCTGTTCGTCTGGTGATCTTGTGATTGAGTGAATTTCCTTCAAAACATTTGTAATATTGTTTGGTTTGCTACTTTGGCACTGCAATCAAAGATTTTGAATTTGCTCTATACTTTATTTGTTATTGGCTGTTCGTTGCAGCTTTCGTTCTGAAGTTAACCAATGTTTCGAAGCATGTGTTTCCATTTATGTCGAAAAGTACCTCATAAGAAGATGTAATGAAGATTGTCTCACATAATTGGTCCCAAACCGTGAAATGGAAAAACATGATAACTCGCCTTTACTGGAATTACAAAATGTATTAAATGATGTTGGATTTGACATAGAATTTAACTGCTCCTCATGCGGAAAATACCTCCACCCTTCTTTGGTTAAATGTTATTATTATGATTATATATTGTGACAAATGAATATGTGAACGTTCAATAGGGTTTTGGCTGGAGACCATGCTATCACCTTTCCACACTGCAATTTCTAACCAGGTGCTGGTAAATAATGATAATGGTAATAATGAATTAATAAAAGGATAAAAGTTTATATGCCAAATAAAACTAGAATTACAAGCATCTTTATAACAAAGACATACACTGATATGTCTGTGTTTTTTTTTCTGCAATATGAAAATTATACCCAGAAACTAAAGAAAAACTAAAAATAAATAAAAATGTCACATTGGGATGCAAATATTTCTTGATTTAAACGGCAGTTGGTCAGGATTTTGAGAAAATACAAATGATAATAATAAGTATGAAATCAACAAAGCTAAGAGGAAAGGAAGGTGCAGTTTTCTTTTTCGCAAATCTTCCTAAAAGGGATTAGGTGAACAGGCTTTTAATGTTGCCTTAACTATTTTTTGTAGCTTAGGCCTGATAATGGCCTGTGAGCATATAACATTAGTACCAAAGACAATCTTGTTAATTCTTCTTTAGAGTCCCATAAGCGAAAAGCGGAAGACAATGAAGGAGACGGAGAACCACCACCTGTGCCACCCCGAAAACGTGCGCCTCCAGAGAAGCCACCAAGACGCCTGGAAAAAACTGAAACAACAGCAGCCGAAGAGTCATTGAAACAAAAGAAGATGGTGAAAAACCTGCGAGGTAAGAAAAACGCATATATAATATGATTGATTTTATACATACCAATTACAAGCTACTTTGCAATGCTGCAAGAACAAGACCACGGAAAGAAATACTCCAGGACTGTCCTATAGCCCTTACCTCAGTAGTAAAAGTCACAGGATTAGAAAAGTTAGAATTAATAAGGGAAGCTGAAGTGCAGAAAATAAATTTAGTAGCTTCATAATGTTAATCTTAATGTTTATCTAAGAAGCCAGTTTCAAAAATTGATCGGAAATTAATTTAGAGTACATTTCTACAAAAGGATGTTAACGCCAGTTTCTTGGCCATGTTATTGTTTAAAAGTAGAGCAAAGAATAGTAGTGCTGTCATTTGAAAAGCAGTGATTGGTAGATGGGTAGGTAGGTGCTGGCATGTGATTGGTAGATGGGAAGATTCGCAATGCATTGCAGAGGATACAAGATGTGGATGAATGTGATATAGGGTCGTAAGTGGTGGTTATGGAGCAATGATGATTGCATGTATGGTATCCTTAAAACAATCCTTTGCTTATGAATATTGAATATACTAATAAAGACTTTTATTTTTACCATACAAACTTGCTGGATCGTGGATTTTTGTAGAAGAGGTTCGATAAGGAGAGTGACCTTTTAGATAAAGATGAATATTTGATTTGACTAAAATCATAGGGTTTTTCCTTTTTTTTAGAATATCGATATTACTAGACATGAAAGGTTTTTAAGGGCCCAGATTTGTTTTGAATAGGGTTAATATTCTTGTATGCTATGACTATCCCCTTGTGGTTACTTTTAACATATTTTACCATCGTATTAGCATCTTAAACCAATTGAATTTTTATCAGCAATTTCTTGCGGTGGTTATTTTATGTTTTATTCTTGGCCCGTGCTATTTACGCTCAATAATATTTCTTCATGATGTTTCGAAAGTTGCTGGAATTAGAATTGAGTTACTATTGTTTCAGGTGCAGCTTTCTATTTTTGAGTTTTCTATTGACGTTGATGTTTTCATTGCTGTTTAATCCTATATTTTTTCTTGAATCACGAATGCTTTTCAAACACTTATTAACATCACTGGCTTTATTGTTATATTCGTCACCTGTCGGGCATAGACCTGAAATTATCACGCTATATTGTTTTAGGTGAAATTTTAGCATTTGTCTTCTCTATGCGCATGTGGCATGTTTCATCATGAATGATTTTTTAATGTTCCATGTTTAGAGTGCTCCGAGAATAAAATAGCGATAGAATTTCAGTGCCACGATACCGAAATTGTGATCCACGTCTATCAAAGCGTGGGCATCATTCACATCAAGCGAACGATGTGTGCTTCCGATGTCACTGAGAAAGAAATTAAAATAGTGGAACACAACATTGAACAGTTTTTTAATATAAAAAACCTTCGTCAGTTTAAAGTTTTGCTAACGCAAGAGCAAAGATGTCCTCAGCAGCAAGCTAAGTAAAGAGTCAGGGTTATCAAGGCCATGGTTTTAAACTAATTTAGATAATTTGCATTTATTCGAAAGAAAGATAGTACTAACTTTATGCTTATAGAGTTTGAAATGCAGCCACAATGTGGTAAAAACTAGTAACCGGAGACATTTTAAGAAACTAATCAAAAGAATTTATCTTTGCAGGATTTGATTTTTAGAAATAAATTTGATATAGTAATTTTTTGTCATTGCGAAAATTGATCATTTGAATCCTGAAACATCTATTAAAAATGTTAAAATAATGCATTTGGTTGCAAACTTTCCAAAGCGATTGGCCTCAAGACTGGCGTTATTCTTTCCGTTAGATTTAGGATTAGGAACAGGCTATGCCCTGATATGCTTTCAACAAATACCTTTAACTGTTTAAGCCTATAGTACAAGAAAATGTCGAGATCTACAAATACCTAGGTACATGACCGAACTTTCAATAAAGAGTTATTCATTATTCAGCGTTTATAGCATGGATTGATACACCTGCCGTAATTCATGAGTTGCCGACATTAAAAATATTCAGAAAAACAACTAAAAACTATTTAATGGGCTAGACTCAAGATAACAATGGAAATCCCTGGAAGAACAGCACCCAATTGAAACTTAAGTTTTTAGATTAGATATTTTCATTAAATTTTTACTTTAATTTGGTTAATTTTTAAGCTGAAGAGTGTATGCCGTATTAAAATAATGTCTAGATAAAAAAATGAATAACAAAGGCGCCGTACGCGGTGAATATATATATTAACGTTGAAACCAGCCCGAGTCAGTTTCATGCTGTGCTGTATTCACCAAACCGAGGCAAGTTTCACTATGTCCTCAAGTATCGCTGTCTGTATTTTACGGGTTTGTAGCTGCGGAAAGGCTAGCTAACGCTAAAAAGCTAGACTAAATTGGCTTTGTATCATAGTTACATCTTCCCGGACCGATTCATCGCGCTTACTTATGATAATATTTAGTAAAAAAAGCCAGCCTATTGTATCAGGCCAGATCTCAACCCCGAAATGATTAATTGTCATGACGGGTTGGCCAGATAGGCTTCTGTTTTCATGCCAAATTATGTCGAGATTTGACCATTGACAGGCCAACTCTACGTGCTGGATCTAGTCTTGGGCCGTGTAAACAAGCCCT
Organism: Catostylus mosaicus; assembly: GCA_964019065.1. Classification (NCBI taxonomy): domain Eukaryota; kingdom Metazoa; phylum Cnidaria; class Scyphozoa; order Rhizostomeae; family Catostylidae; genus Catostylus; species Catostylus mosaicus. The sequence goes on along the minus strand of OZ025185.1, from coordinate 14,699,998 downwards.
TACTAATGTATTTGGCTGGGTAGTGAATGATTAATGAATGTTTTTAGATGGAATTGTGGATGAATCCTCCGATGATGATGCCTCTGATGAAGAAGTTTTGGATTTATCAGCTTCAGAGGACGAAAGAGAATTGGTTGAACTGTATGAAAGTGATGAACAAAATGCTGAAATTGCAAAAACGGAAGACCAGCCACCGCCGCCTGTTCCAGAGCGTGATTTCCCAAGAAAACCTTTGCCACCTGTACCAAATATCAACAGCAAAGAGGATATCTTGGAACCAGTCCAGAAAAATGAATCACACGATGCCCAACGCAACGAAACTGTTGATGGAACAGATATTAAATTAAGACTTTCGGAAAATGAAGATGAAACTAAATCGCATGATGATGGCTCTTTGAAGACAGATAACCATCTTCTTCCAACGTTTTCTTCAGAAGATGAGGACGAAGCTGAAGAATTTCTTAAAAGACAGCAAATGAATTCAGAAAATGATGTAGAAGCTAGTCAATTGACTGAAAGGTCCAATAAAAGCGAAGCTACTGGGTCTACAAATATATCAGCAGTTGAAGGAAGTGCATCGTTTGACAATTCAAATGAAGCCGAGAATCAAAAGAACAAAATATCCGATGCGGATGACAAGGCAAGGTAACACTTCGAGCCTCTTTCATATTCAATTGTGATATAAAGTATAATATGATATAATATAATATAATATAATATAATATAATATAATATAATATAATATAATATAATATAATATAATATAATATAATATAATATAATATAATATAATATAATATAATATAATATAATATAATATAATATAATATAATATAATATAATATGATATGATATGATATAATATGATATAATATAATATGATATGATATGATATGATATAATATAATATAATATAATATAATATAATATAATATAATATAATATAATATAATATAATATAATATAATATAATGTAATATAATATAATATAATATAATATAATATAATATAATATAATATAATATAATATGATATGATTAATATAATATAATATAATTTGAAATAATATAATATAATATAATATGATATAATGTAATATAATATGATATTATATGATATGATATGATATGATATGGTATAGTAAAACATGATATAATATAATACAATACAATATAGTAGGCTATATAAACAACCATTACGCATATTGCTCATTCCTTCAATCTCTATTAGAGAATGATCAGGTTTAATAAGTTGGTACAGCATAGATTCCCTCACTCTTTAATAAATGGTTGGCAACAAAAAAGCTGATGCAAAGCCAAAAAAAAGTCGGAGCAAAGAGAAGCATTCAAGACACGCTAAAGATTGTGGTCTGCGAGGTCTATGATGGTTTGTTTCAGGCGCCTAATCCATTTAGTTACAGTTGAATCCAATTTTAGTTATAATTGTTTTGTTGCATTATTGTTGTGGAGAAGCAGTAATAAGGCAACGGGCACAGTGTCCACTGTTGTTATTCCCATTGACATTGCGTTACGTTCGCGTTGAATATGTTTTTTTCATACCCAATAGGTATATGCTGAATTAGGAAAGGGCACGTTAATAAGAAAGTCATATTTTGTTTTTAGTTATCTGTACTCATTAGTATTTAGTATTTTATAGCATCTGTTCACAAACAAGTTTTTGTATCTCTTTTATCTATTCATGAGATTGCAGTTTTATGTTAAGGTGGACAGGGCCTGAGCAACAAGGCAGCACTTTATTTTATTTATTGTTCTTTTATTAGGCTATTTGTTTTGTGTGTCACATCCAGATTTCCGACTTAAGTAAGCGTCCTATTTTAAAAAATATTTTTGCTGTAAATGCATGATTAAATAAGATCTTGTTTCATAAAGTTCAAGAATTCGTAATTTGATTAATGCGTTTTAAACGTGATTCTCATATTTGCCAGGAGTTTTTGTCCTAAATGCATTATTCAATACATTTAGCCCCCGAATCGGATATGATGTTAATCTAACTATAGTTTTACCCTTAATGCAGCCATAAACTCAACTCAAATTTTCAAACTTCCTTGACCATTCATAAAAAACTTAACCTTAAACTTTAAACGAAATAAATGTTAATGTTTCCGAACGAGTTCCGAACCCAATCATACTCAACCGACCTTAAACTATCCTTGACCTGAGACTCGATCGAAATGAGAAAGTTTTGTTGTTGATGCATTCCAGATCCCTACATTAGTAAAACAAAAAATACCATATTTTAACTAGGCATTCAAGAAGTCAGGGCATGGAATTATAGTTATTGTAGATTTGTTCTCACAGCGTTATCATTCGCATTTGTAGGGAAGAGAGGGAGCTTCGCCAGAGGAAAAGACGTGACGAAAAGAACAAACACACTGCTGAAATGATCCAAAAAATAAAGAAGAACATGCAAGAGAAAGAGATAAATGCTCCATGGAATGTCATGTACAAGAAAAGTCTGATTGCTGTTGGTATTTCCGCGGCTCTATTGCTTGGATATTACTGGGCGTTTGGTTAGAGGACATCACCCTTCAAAAGTCAAAAGTGAAAGCCTTTAAACAATACTGATTTGCATTTCGCAGTGAAATAGTGAGAATCGGGGACTTTTAGTTCGTTTTTCATAGTGGAGGTTTTTGCTAGGATTTGTTGAAATTTATTAAAGATTCGTGGCAAAACTAATTAAAGTTCTTGAATATTTTAAATTGTCAGCAACGATCAAAGTAATTAAATTGCACAAAGTTGATAAAAACCTGGAATTGACACTAGCTTAAGACTTTGTTATGCCAGCTTTCCATCATATCAATTTTCCAAGGGTAGCCGAGTTCTTTAGTGGTAAACTTCCTATGTTAACAATTTTGGTCTGTATAATCTTCACAGACAATTTGTGTTGGAAAATGCACTTTTCAGATCGCATGCATATAGAGCGATCCGTTCTGGTCCGTTCCCAAACTGGCACGAATTGGCTTTCCTTTCCTTAGTACCGTATATTCTTTTCTTCGTTTGGGTAATAAGAGACGGATGACGATTTCGTCTTTTGTAAGCCAAAATTATTGCGCAGAACCTCAATTTGGTACTGCTTTGAAATCAAATGGTGGCCAGCCCACAACGAAGCGTTAGACATTATTTTATTGAATTTTTTGGTTTTTACTTAAAGCGTTAGATGCATATGATAGATATGTTTAGTATCAACGTTCAAACTGTGCTTACGCTCGTGTAAACTACTAATAAAGCCTAGATTTTCAGAAAGCTGCACGAAAAATTGGCCAATAGAACCTTTCTCGTCTGACACACTCCAAGGTATTAAACAAAAAAAGTGCCTGAAATACAGCAAGAAACATATGTATCAAGGTCCGTATCTTCAGAATAATGTGCGAGGAATTTAACCTCCAGAATAAGTAGATGGCTAAATGATGTTTGCCCAATATTCGATTTTTAAGGAACTATTTTGGCTTATATAAGGCGTTATTTCACTTTTCACATGGCTTCGATCCACAGCTTAGTGCATGCTTCGTTCCCTTTTCCCTCTTTTTGCTAGATTTTGTACTCTGAGGTGGACTATCGTGAGCGTCAGACAAAATAGCAATTTTAGTGAACAAATTTATGGTCCATTCTTTCATGCAGTTTCCACAAGTTTCTTTAGATTAGGAGGAAGTCTATTGTGTTGTTAGTCTTGTATCTCATACCATATTGTGGTATTCCTGATCAAGAACTCACCTTCACTTACAAAACAGGTAAGCGACTCACCATACATTTTGATCAGCATAAGTGGATTGTCTCTTGGCAAGTTTGTCACCAACACTTTAATGCTTGATGTGACTTCAGCATAAATGCGCAAAGCCTAGAGATTCCACTATTGGCGGAGAGAAATTTAAAAAGGTCTAGACAGAATCTGGATGCACTTATTGTTTACGATGCATTTTTTTGGGGGTGGGGGGATGACGCAATGCCTTGTCTTTAGAGAGTAATGGTACTTCTAACCTACAAAAGTCAGTTTTGACCCTCTTAAGACAATTAAATTGTACATTTTTCAGTTTTTGTAGAAAGCAATTCTCAAACGTTCATTTTCCTTTCACGTAAACGATATCATCATAGCGATGAACCTCATACCGCATCCCCCGCCAGTGACTCCTCGTGCGTTATGTTTCAATTGTGGCCGAAAGGTTTGATAAAGGAGCAGTGAATGTAGCGTTATGAGTGAAAGAGAAAGCCTACTTCCTGAATAAAGATTCGAAACCAGCCTGGAGGTTAGATATCTTGACAGAACGTTGTTTGAGCAAAGAAAATGTTAAACATAAATTTAAATGAAATGGCACCTTTTTGTAGCACTTTTAATGTTTCCAGTAGTTTAGATTAGTTGCCAATCATCCATAAAACGTTTTATGAAGAAGTTTCTTTAACTTATAATTAGTTGTATTTTCGTTTCGATCAATTTTAATTCACTTTTTGATATTAATCTTAATTTTAGATCAGTTTGTATTCTTCACTGGTACCTATTCTTTCTACTCAACCCTTTGGCGGAGCTTGATAGAAATATCCAAATATATTTTTTATTTCATTTTTATTCTATGCTGGTCAAAAACAAACGATAAAATTGTATGTGAGAAAGATGTTGATTGATTCGAAGTTCCCAATGATGATCGACTTTTCTGATTCGAATATATCTGCGTTGTTATTAAAATCATGCAACAGGTGAAAAATTCATTTTCAGGACGATCTTACGTAAGCAATGCTAATGGAAATGAAGTTATTCTTTAGCGCTAATAAAGTAGATAACCAGGATATTTGAAACCTGGAATATGATTTAGTCTAAATTAAAGTCATCACGTTAATTAAGACAATTTAGTTCATATTTCCCTTTCTACATCTTTGATGATAAGATTTAGAATTAAGTTTTACGATACCAAAAATAGTTTTCTATGCTTGCCGTAAATAAAGAAATAGCTCATTTGCAATGTGACTTCTCACACCCATCACATATGGTATTAACAGCAAGCAAGTGTCTTGCTGTTTTAATAACCTTCAGCATGTACATAGTCCATATGAGGTAAGTATGTTATGTGCTGCTGTGCATGCATAGTTTTAGCTGACAAAAAGGAGCATTGACTGCATACTAATTTGCGAAGTTAATTTAATTGTCCTATTAAAGAACAGGTGAATGCGCAAAATGCAGCTTATTAAAAAGAGGCGACAAGATTTGAAGGCAGGTGTATCACCCTGGAATGATTATTACAAAAATGACACTTTCGTAAACAACTAAAATAATCTTTAGGTTTTATCTCTTTATTTCTTTGATTATTTTTGCCGCGAACCATGGCAGACTAACTAACGCTGTTTGAAGTGCTTGAATTTAAGAGAATTCTTGAATGTCATTTTAAGTTAACATTTGAAAGCGGGGTTTCAATGGAGCGATAATGCGAGACTAGATCCCTTTTTGCTATGCTCACCCTTATGTATTATGTACTACTTATGTATTAAGGTAACCACGAAGACATAACTCCCGCTCCCATGCCAACTGCGTGGTCCCAATGTTATTCTATGTTTGCTCAGAACAACCTTCAGAGAGATTCTGTTTATTTGTTCAACGCTCTTTGCTTCTCAAAAAAGCCTGACTTCTCAAAAGTGCACAAAGGGTCTAACCATTGCACTTTCTGTTGTTCAATAAAGCCACTCAATCCAACAATCAATATCATTATTTACCACAGGCTCTTGTTCTGGTGTAGGCCTTATGTAGGCCTGGGATGATAAACGTACCTACTTTTAATATTCTCATTTTGTATTTTTCAGGCATGGCAGGCCCTTGGCTTTAGAGAAACTGATTAACAAAGGGTCATGCATTTAGAGTAGAATTTTAACTAAAAATGATAACTATTATGTAATGCAGAGAAGTTTATAGAGAAAAACATTAATAGAATTTATAACGAAAGCACTGCCGAGGAACATTCAATTTGAGCATAAATACTTTGACCATTGCAGGAGACACTGCCTCTTTTTCGATGCGTGATTTCATCACCCTTCCTGAATTTTCTTAATGGAAAGTAACCTTACATTCTCATCGTTCAATCTTTTCCAGAGATTGAGCCCTCTTAATGAAAAAAATCTCTGGGCAAGTTGTTAAAATCTTTCATTATTGCTCATTTCGTGCCACCTTACCTGTCTTTTTGGCATAATTTTTTGTATTTTTGTCAAGACCAATTTGCATCGGACTAAATGCAGCATTGATAAGCTTGTGCTTGGAAAAAATGTCTATTGCATGATGCTTTAGCAATTATAGCAGTTAGTCAGCAAGATAGATCCCTTTTGCAGATTATTTGCCTACAAGCCTTGCATGGATCAAGCCATATTTCTTTGCATAAACTTTTTGCAGGTACTTTCCCTGCGACCTAAAGCCCTCGGAAGACGCCCTATATACCGCGGCTTTTTTATATAGAATTATTTCAGTGTGTTTGTTTTTTATTTCTACCGCTTTTGTGTTCTTGCACATTTTTATCATTTGCTTATGTCTTTGCAAGCACTCTTCCCCCATCTTGCATCCAGCCTACCATTTCCTTCTTCACTATACTTATTGAAGTTCTGTTCCTCCCTTTCCTCAATGATGTTGCTTTATTTTGCATCACGAAAAAACAGCAAGTAGGTTAACAAGCCCCTCCCCTTAAAAATAAGAATTTATAAAACAAGTATTTCTTTTCTTTTCTGAGGCATGTTCAACAGTCCTTGTATAAGGAGGTACATGTATATGTAAAGACTTTGTATTATGTTTTGATTGAACTTTTGAACTTATTATGGATTATAGTCAGTACCGTTTGCCCATTTGAAAAGACTAGTACATGGCACAGCTATCATTTTGCTTTGAGACAGTTCGTGCTGTTTCCTACAAGATTGTCATGAACATTGCTGAATTGGCACGTCACCAGAGTTGTGTCTTTTTTTAAAGACTACGCTGACCTTGAGATGCTATATTTTGACGAAGCGTTCCATTTCTATTTCCATGAATAAATCATGTTACTTTTTGCTCTTGTAACATCGTGCTTATCGGTCATACTAAGTTGCTCCAATAGTCACGTTTTTGCCTCTAATGTGCATTTAAAACATTCCTTGGAAGCTGGGACGGCTTGAAACACTTCTTCAAAATACAAAAAAACATGTCGTTCTTCCTCAGCAGTGCAGGACTGCTGTTTTTTTACCAGTTCTCGAAAGGCGACTTAATGATTTTGAAATACCGATTAGCATTTCATTATTAAAATGGACATTTACCAAAATTATATTTGGGTTTTAAGAAAATTTAGCTTTTCCACGTGAAAGAGTAGATTTTTGGTTTGCTCGTAAACAACCAAAGAGAATGCTAAGGGTTCGATCAATTTACTTTCAACTGTTTTTATTAAACTTTTATTTGAATTATAAACCACGTGAAAACACTTTCTAGAAAAGCATCTTTCAGTTTCCATTCCTGTTTGCATTTAATGGCATGTCAAAGAACAATTATCAGGGGCGTCACTTCATGCTCCGTATTGGGAGGGTCATGGCACTTCTGCTCTGCAAAAGTCACTCTTTGCATATTCAAAATTGCAAAAGCTGCCCATTTTGTAGCTAAAACCTGCCCTAAAGCGCCTATTTTTCGCCCTGCCAGAAGGCGATTTTTCACAGGTTGGAGGATGAGCCTGCCCCCAATCCCCTTCCCTAAAGAGACGCCTCTGCTAATTATGGAGGAATTGCTAGAATTCAGATATGTGAGATCAACTATTAACGCAAAACAAAATTGAAATCCCTGTACAATCAAGTCAGTGGGCCACATACTTGCTTAATAGAAGTGGATGGGCGCGATTTGGTCAGAATCCCACACTATTTCTGCCTCAAAATGATTAATAGTTACTGTTTACGTTAATTTTAGGGACTAAATTTAGGAGATGATCATTCAATGCTTGTTAACGTAAATGTCAGGAGCCTATGGATGCATAATAGGCATTAGTAAGTATACTGGCTGGCATGAGGATGTGCTTATGACCATTAGAGTACGACATGCGTAAAGCTTTTCTTAATATTTAACATTGAATTATGGGTTTGTTGAAAGTGCTTAATTTAACTTGACTATAAAACACGAATTCTGCTTATGTCTGCAGATGAGAAACACGTGAAAGACAATGGAATAGGGAGACAAAGCCTATTATCGCAGAGATTGCAATTACACTGAAGCTTTGTACTGTTTATCAATAATTGATGAAGAGCAGGTTCTGTATAATCTATGCATTCTAAATACTAAACAGGACGGTTTCACCTGTATGAAACATATTTTATCAGCAATGAGAACATTGAAACAAAGGCCCAGTCGCTGAGACGTTTCCTATTGGACGATTTGCTGGAGCAGTTCATATTTCAGGGGATTGTGTCAGGGCGGCGGCTGGGCTTCTTCATATCAGCAGTGGCTTCCTCTTGTAAACGACACTTGCTAGAAAATATATCATTTCAAAGTCAGTTCGGTGCTTCAAAATGGCAGCAGATGATACTAAACCGTTCGTAACATCGTTTCTTGGTAAGAAAAAGATCACCTCAAGCGAATTTGTAACAATTTTTCAAAAGTACGATGTGGATGGTAGGTTATTTGTTTATGATGATCATCTTTATCTGCTAAGCTTTTTCCTTTCATCCTATTAATTTCCCAAAATCTCTTACTAGGTTTACCTAAGTTTTTCAACATTTTGCAAACATTTTGTGCACAAAATATATCATTTAAATTAATTTGATTTTGGCTACAATATACTTGACGTGAAGATTGATATGGTCATTATTCAGATGTTGTTATGAACTCAGAAAATCAGAAAGAAAGTTTTTCAGCAAGTTTTTAAAAGTGTCGTTATCTTCGTGAGCTAGATAATAATTGTAATAATACAAAAATAGACTTGAGATAGTAAGGAACTATAACTTGAACATAGCTTAACTGGTTCCCTTTGTCTGAGATACTTAAAATAGAAGTGAACCAATGCAAAGCAAATCTGTAAGAACGTGGGTTGCACCTTGAGCTAAGTTATCTATTCTTTTGCATCATTGAAAGGCTAAAATTAGTATTTTCTAACTGTTTGAGGACCAGCATACTCTTTTGTTATTAACCACTTTCTTGCAAAAGCCGATGAGAGTAAATTCACTGTTAACAGCAGCATAATAGCAGCTGCCTCATCAATCTACGATTGTTTATGAAAATAGCGACATGCGATGAACATGATTTGAATGTCATAAAGCGAATTGAGTTCTCTTCACGCAAACGATGATAATTTTCCGAGAAGTTCACGCTACCATTTGATATCTTTTATCCATCATTTTCTAATCTTTCACGTGGATCGAACAGTTCCATTAAAGCCATATATCATATCATTAAAGTTTTAAGTATGTATGTATAGATAACCTTTTACCGTCGTAAGTATCATAACGTTAAAGCTTCTCTCAAGTAGAACTCGAGAAGGTTTTACTTAACACAGTCCTTTTACAAGGGTAGAAGCGACTCCTTTTGCATGTTACTTAAGAAATAGTTTGCGCAAACAAATCAGAGCTGTTATACAGTGGTGCAAAATGAGACGCACTTTTAACATAGTATCGGGTGCAGAAAAAGCTTTGTTTGCCATGGCCTTATCATTTAATGTAAAATCAACCAGGTTAACAGATTCATCTTAGGAACAGCTCTTTATGTTTACTTCAACATGAGAAGATGCACCACATTCATTTGGATAATGGGCTAATTGCCATCAGTGACTTTCTCACTCTACATTCAACTTTTCAACCTAAACACATCCGTTTGGGTCTTGAGTCCGTGACTGCCTCTACCATTTGGTAACTTACCCTCGGTCAAACCACGCCCAATTTCACATTGTTAACAGATGCTGGGCGTTCACAAGTTTCTTTAAGGTAATGCATTTCCTATACTGGTTTATCTGTTTGAAGCTACTATGAATCCTTGCAATAAGCGAAAAGTCAAACCAAACCTAAAAAACTTCCCTCGGCTATTGTCATTTTATGATCTGCTTAACAGGACCCAATTATGTGTCCAAAGCTGTTTTAGGTTAAAAATGACATAACTGCTTGCATGGGAACAATAAAAAGCATACAAATGGCGAAGCCCGCATTATGTAATATTATAAAGGAGAGAACTAGATGGAAGGCTTCCTACCATATTATCGAATCATACTTGCCGAAATTTACATAAACAATGTGCTAAGGAACGACACAAAGTGACATTACAAGTACTTCATGACTTTGCCAGAGTTAAGCCTGGATTACATTATCCATTCAAAAAAGTAATAATGCTATTTATATGGTTCCATATCACTTGTGGAAAATTATTTCAATGGGAAGAGGAATCTTTAGGTAATAAATTGAAGTATGCCTACTAACTTTGCGTTCCTTTGAATTTCAATAGTTACGATACGGGACTCTTGCACATGAAAATAGCAAAATGTAGGCTGTAGTTTTTGAGCTCTACTCACCCAGCTCTTTTGCTGGGTCTGCATCATGATCGATCTCAATAATACGTTTGGGCCGATCTTAATGCAAAAATATCTTGCATTTACCTTGTCTGTGGACAAATCTAAGTCCCCATCGGGGATAGTAGGTCAGGTGTTATCCTGGACGGCAGCATTTCTGTTTTATCAATGTCCTGCGCGGTCCTTTTAAAATCTCTGTCGGGTAGATACTATCAGAGCGAGTATTATTTAGTATTTACAGCATTTAAATCTAATATTTTTTTGATTTTGATGTTCTTGATGTCTACTTTCCTCAATATAGAAAAACGGAATATAAAATTGCTTTAGGGCTTGAAGTTCCGACAGTTTGTTGATTAGAATGCCTCTTAATTTATATTTACTTCGCCTTATATCGGAACCCAAGAAGCAAGATAAATTGTCAGTACGTTGCACCGACCATTACGATTAAAGAATTCTTAACGACCCGTTGATACAAATGGTCATCTGCATAACTGGTTTGCACTGCAAAACTATCTAATTGCAGGAAAGAGCCATAATATTACTTTGCATCTTGAAAAGATACTCATGATTGTTCTCATTTGACACTTTCAAATGCATGAAATGTGGGAAGACAACCAAAAGGCAAAAGGCAATATATAACGAGGCGTGGGTCGAAAATCTGTTTTTGATCAATTTTGAAACTGACTTTTTCCTATTGAAAATGTTGAAGAGTCTTTATTATAACTGTTTTGAAAAACCCTTTATTCAAATTCCTATATAGAAGATCTTGTACAGAGGCTAGCTTGGCGATTTGAAAGTGACATTCGTTGCGAATTGTTAACTGCGTTGCAGGTGATATAGGATTCATTTGAGTTGCCTTAATCTCTTTTCAGTATACAGTAGCCTCTGAAACTCAGGTTAGCCTTGTACAAGACAAACAGCTATCATCTATCCTCTCTTTCGGCAGAAATTATCATAAAAGAAAAGGGCGTAGTATGCTATGCCAAAGTATTTGCTTGTTAGTACAATATCATCGGTGGATTGTACGTTGACTGTCTGAGCATAATCTGTCATTGACTTTCAAAACTTACTTGCAAACCCGGATAAGCTTTTTAGCCTCTAACTTGTTTATCAAATACATTCTTGACAATAGGCCGAAATTTGATTGAATTCAGCTCAGATTGCCATGACAAATAGATGGATCTAGGTATTAAAAATTGCAATATATCGATATCTGGATATTCTTCACTTTATTTGGATAGTTAAACAAATGTTTATCTGGCGTAAACAGCAATGTTCGTAAGAAAAATGATAAATACTCATTCATTAGCCTAAATATTAGGCGTTTCTCCTTCAATGTCCAGGATTTCCATTCAGCAGTTTAAATAAACTGAAATAAGAATTTTTGATTTCTTCGAGCATTTCGCGTTTCATTCATCAGGCTCTCTTAGAACACAAGATACTATTGATTATAATATCTAGCATAGTATATATAGCTACCACATGCAAAAAGCTCAGGGCTTGTGGAATAGGCCTCTTGAAAATAGTGGAACCAATGTAGATTTAGATTTAGATTCGAAAAATCTGGCTACTTGCATTTTTTCCGTTTCATTTTACTTCACAATGGCAAACACTTTAGACTAAGCCGGAGCTAATTTTATAGAGGTCTTACATTTTCAGCATAAAAATCAAATCATCTATGTAAAATTGTTTAAGATTGGAATAGCAAATGATGAATGCCAAAAATACATTGGAATGCGAATTGGAGATGAAATGTAGCAAAGACAGGATTTTATTTATATTGTGAAAAGGCTTTTTTCGCATTTTTAGCTATTTATTTCAGTTCTGCTCTTAACTACTCTTAGCTGTAAAACAAGAAATTAAAGTTAATGCGGTTCAAACCTAGCAAAAGTACACTTAAAGCTCTTTTGGGTGATAACATAAGCTTATTCCAATTTGTAATCTGAAATCTAGAAAAGCGTTTCAACTTAAATGAATTTCCTAGATGGTCTCCATATCAACAAGGTAATTTAAAAAGTAATTTTGTAACATTTCGCCGATTTCACCGTATGTTAGAGATTCCTTTGCTGTTGCATGATAAGAAATATTCTACTGTTTTAACTTTGGGTCAGTCATCGGTATCCACTCAGAAAATTCATGAACGCCAAGCTCATTGTCCATTGCAGTGCAACCCCTATGTTGACTAGAGCCTTAAGTCCCAACTTTTTTTAGGAATGATTTCATATTTACCCTAAAATGCTAGCTACTTTAACTACGGCAGAAGGAGAGAGCAATGGTGTCCGTTTCGCAAGAAACGGCAAGTGAGTAAAAAGGAAAGTAGTTTCCTTCTAGAGAGTAATCTGAATGGGTCAAGAAATAGGTGATTTGTAATAGAAGTTTTATTTGATCCAAGGCCCTTATTAATATATAATCGTAAATCAATCCCATTTGATTTTAAGCTCATGAAGAAAATCAACAGTTGCCTAATTTATGAGCACTAGGCCCTATTAAGGAATATGATCTTTTGTTAACTGTCATCAATTGTTTCTTATAAACTATACACGATGAAAAAGCTGTTCAAACTTTTAAAGTTGTGTCTTTCTAGGATATTACACGCCATATGGTTTTTTGCCTGCAAATAAAATTTAAACGAAGGAGGAACAAAACAAAATTTTTGTTGATGCAAACAATCAGAAATTGGCTTGATGATAATTCGTCTATAATTGAAAAATGCATAATTTATGATGAAATGTGGGAAAAATATTTCATATTTATAAATAGATTTGGCTTTTAGAAAAAGTTTTGAAATCAGAACATGTCACAATTGAGAAAATGCTTTGCCGAACGCCGACACTCTTTCAATATGTTATTAAACAACTGAAGGTGGGGTTAATTTAAGGATGTAAAGCCATCATATCGCTATTGTAATAATTGTGATGTTTGGATTTCCATCACAAAGCGCTCTCAGGTTCTGTTTAAACAAGCACTGTAAATTGCCTAATAAGGCTGACGGGCTGAATTTCCTTGCGTCTTTGTGTTCAAATGGGAATCTTCCAACCTGCTTACAAAGGCAATTCGTACGCAATTGTCACTGAATAGGACGTTAAATTGAAAATGCGTATGATTTATGATTGGTTGGCGCCTGCAAATCTTCTATCATTTCGTTTATATTGAAGAAATTTCATCCTGCCCTCTACTGCAGGCTGACCTCCTATCTCGCATAGCTAAATGAAATAAGTTTCTAATTGATTTGTTTATGCGGCTAGATTTGCTCAGCTTGCCACCATCTCTTTGGTTCCTATAAAATGATTTAAAGAGTCATTAAGCAGATTGAAAACCAAAACTATTTAAGTGCGAGATGAGATTTCAACCCGCCTGTTGGTTGGTTTTGTATTGAAGTGGATGGTCTTAAATTTGGTGAAGCTTTTTTTTCACTGTTTACTAATTCCAAGAAAATAGTACATTATTTTAACCTAAAAGAGGCTTCCGTGGTCAACCGGGTTTATCCCTAGCCTTCGGTCAACATAGGTATTATCTACAAAGCCACTCACTCTTCGTTTCATTTCTGCCATACTCCATACGTTGCTGTAGCAGACGTCACACTAACAATCTCCTATTCAACTTATGCTTTCCATGAGGCATTAACATTGCTATGTGTTACAGCTGAGAAATCTTTTTCCCATTACCAACATCACAGTGCTATAAAAACGGGTCTATTAGTGAAGATTGTTAAAAATGATGCGTTCTTTATAACGACGAGTACTAAATATATATAATATGGTCTATTAAAGTGATTAGTACTAAATATGAAAAAGTCTATTATAATGAAGAGTATTAAAAATGATAAGGTCTATATAGCGATGTATATTGTATATATATGATACATAAGTCCATAACAGTGATGTGTACTAAATATGATAAGGTCTATTATAGTGATGAGTACTAAATACAGCAGCTTCTATATAGAATCTCGATTTTTTCAAATTTAAAGACTCAGCTTATTGGATTACTCTATAAGGACGGTCCAAGAAATTTTGTCAGCAATACAAGGCGGCAGATTATGGTGAATTAATAATTCAGGTCGATTTTCTTATCTTTAGTAAGGTTCTGTTCGCAAGTGGACAAAATCGGCGATTTAGTTTTAGTAGAGCAAACTAATAAATGCGCTTTAGTCGATTTGTTTTCTTGAGAATGTCTGCTGTGTGTTTTGACTGATTTAAAACCGTTAGAGCTTATTACTTGAAAGGAAAAGACGCTTTAATGTTTAAAAGCGCTTGCAGATAAGGTGTCTTGAGTATTTACATAGATACTTTGAGTTTTGAGCCCGTTTTTGAGCCTTTTGTTTACAGCAGACAAGAACTAGGGATTTGTATGCTTGACGTAAGGAAATCTAAAAATTTCATCAACTTATGATTCTTGTATCATACAAAGAGGCGGCTTATCGTAGCAAGAATCAATTATTTGATAATCAGAAATATCTAACCGTCCATCTAGTGCCACAAATCGGCAGGGGTGAGCTCCGCAACGGAGGGAATATGAATGAATTCCCCAATTAAGTTACCAAGAATCCATTAGCTGAAAACCTGAAGGAGGATATTATACATAACTGATTCACCGCTTGCTTTCGTAAAACCAAAGAATCCAAAAAGATGTAGTATATAATAGGAATTTTTACTGAGATAGAAGTGTTTTATTCTTGAACTTATCAATTCTCTTGGTTAATAAATTTCAAATGAATTGACATTTTAAATGAAATAAAATGAATGACGAAAAAATGGCTTTGCGTAAGTATATATGCACCGGGAATTCCGTCAATTGAGAAAACATGTATAAAATGTTTCCGCAATGTTGCATATTAACCTAAGTTCTAAAATTTATAAAAACAACAATTTAGCTCAAGCAATATATCTATTACAAAAAAAAATCATTGGCTTATCATTGCAATGGTCATTGCTTAGTTAGAACTGTGTGACACAAGTCACTTATGTCTTTGGCGCGAAAGAGTTATTGAAGAACAAAGCTTAGAGACTATTTGCCTGCGGTTCAATACCCCACGGTAGAGACCTCTATACTTGAGCCAACAAAGCCTTCCATCCAGATCTGGTGTCGTAAATGAGTGTCCAGGAGAAATGCTGCCTTGCTTGCTAAAATTTTGACATAAATTAAAAGAATTCCACCAAACTGCATGCTAGGTAAAATGAATTAGATACTATATATGAGAGCACGTATGGAATCTCTCTTGGTATGAGCACTTTAAAGAATCTTTGTATATGATACAAGAAATAATAGATTTCAATGTTTCGTGACCTTCCAAAAGTCTCATTACTCTAGCTCTAAAGCTTCTGCTAAATAGTGGCTGTCACCTTTAATAAATTTGACGAGTCTTGATAGTTCATGCATGCCTTCTTAACAACGACTTTCTCGACGATCAGTCGTATTTGGTTCGTATTATTTAATGTGCAAACTTACAATAATTTATCCGCAACTTGTAGGAAATGGAAGCATTGATTCTTCAGAAGTTGATTTGTTCTTGAAAGATCTTGCAAAAGAGAGTGGAAATGAGGTAAGTTGTATTGGGCATTAATCAATGATAGCAATATTGATATTTGATAGAAATACACGAACCGTGAATTTACGCATATTGACAGATGTTTACTTTCTCACTTTTTTTCTAAACTAATTAATGCTACGTAATATGTTTTGAAATGTGAAGTGTATTATGTCTTTAATAGACTTAAAGCCAACAAAATGGCAGAATGACAAGACAATTCTCTTTCACAGGGAAGGTTTGAATATCCGATAATCCAATCGAAAGTGAATTGTTCGTCACTGAAATAAACACTTACTCTATAAAATTTCAAGCACTCTGTACATCAGGAATGCGTGTTATAAATTGTATACTTCACTGTGAACTAAAGTCATACCATGATATATAAACCTGTTTTACAAGTTGCGGTAACCCAAAGAGTCTATGTAAGATTGAAAGATCGATGAGTACGGCAGTATAGTACACTAATACATCTGTATTGTTTTTATTTCATTAGTTTACAAATGATGGTGACTTCAATGAATTTAAGGAGAAGATAATTGGGATGTATGATGTTGATGCTGATGGGAAAATCAGCATGTGCGAGGTATCAAATTCATTTTATTTTGTCCTTACCGATGACTATGATTTATGCATATGTATTCAATCTAAATGGCGATGTGGAAAAGGTTTAAAATAACTCATTGCCATCAGCGTATTTTGGGTCTTTGAATTTACATCTCTTCTTCTTTAATTTTTTATTGTGCTGATATATTTGCTACCGAAACAAAGATAAGTTTCTGCAGTGCATTACATTTGTCTCATACCTTTTCGACACATTTTTTAAGTCAACTTTAACAGTTACAAGACATGTTTCACCTTCCGGTCCTTATCAGTCCATACAAATATTTGTCACGGCATTTTTTTATATGACTCCTTCCAGAAAGACACCATCCTCTAATAAAAACATCAATTATTACTGTAATCTAAATACTATATATATATATGAATTGATTCGATTTGTATCTTCCAATTTTCAGCTTTCCAAGATTCTCCCTGCTGAAGAAAACTTCCTGATGCGATTCAGAGAAGATGTTAAGCTATCAAGTGTTGATTTTATCAAGGTTGCTTTTTGTTTTGTATATCTTGATTGTATTTGATAAACGTATACACTTTCTGAACAAAAATTCAAGCATAAACAAAGAAGGATTGCTAAAACTTTCCACAGTACTAGGTAAAAATAAGTCTGAATCAGGGGTAACGCCAGCATCTGCCCGATTGCAGGACTAGGTTCTTCCCTATATGGGGCTATATAGAAGAACCGAGGATATCTTTCCGAACATCGCAACACAATTTTACATAAGTATTCCCAACAGGCTTAAAATCTTTCTCCCAAGGGGCAGGGGCTTATTCCCCCAACGGAAGGGCTGCAGCCCCCTACCCATTCTAGCGCCATCCCTGGTCTAACTAGGCTAAATTGAAATGAGGCAGTGACACCTCCAGTACTAGGTTAAAAACAATTGAATTACATTAAATCTGTTTCAATTCTTTGAACCAATGTTATAAAACGCTGGCGTTTTCCAATCACAGACGAACGTAACACAATGGTTTTATTTTTAGGTTTTATTTTCTTTATGAAGAGATTTTACATTAGGCCTGCATTGTTTGCAATTTTTACTGTTTCTGCAATCAGTAAGTTTGAAAATTCTAATATTGTTGAGACCACTCCCAATCTAGTTATGTAAAAGCCAAATTCGTCTGCAGCATGATGCTCAATACCCAGAAAAAAGTATTAGGAAAATCCCTGGATGCATCAAACTTCGTTGATGTATTTAACTTTTGCATTTTAGATCTGGTACCACTATGACACAGATAGAAATGGTTTTTTGGATAAAAGTGAACTAGATGTAAGGTACCTTAACATGATATACAGTTTTTAAAAAAGTCACACTTCTTTCAAGCTAGCTATTACTAACGAAACGACATGTGGCGTTTCAAGAGTATTTAAAAATACGTGGATTTTCTCCTGGAATTCTTTAGAGATTCCCGAGTTTTGCTATCAAATTGATTACATGGTAGCTCGGTTTTCAAGCATTCGGCAAATGAGGTCGACAACAGACTGAGGCTCATGATGGAAATCTACAGTCCATCAGAGAAATATACACTCTCGCAAACACTTGGGTTGTTTTCTTCGGCAAAATGTTTGAAGAATAACAATGGAAGATAAGCTACCATCACCTTACTGCAAAGCACTTTGCTTTTGAAATCAATATCTATAAATCTCTAAAAATCACACCAGCAACATTGCGTTGTTGCGGGAGTGGATGAAAAATAAATACAATCCAGTTTTTATCTTTATCAGTTGCGCTTATGGTTGTAATTATTGGTAGAGTCTTCCCATCTCCCTGAAACTAGCCATTCAAACCTTCTTGCATTTGCATAAAGATATGTTATAAAGCAGTGAATAATGTCATATGAGTCTATCTAATATTGACTCATTTTTCGGCAAATCCAGTGCCGGTACCTTTCTTAAATTTGGTTGAATAATCGTGTACTATAATACAAGAACCTGCTTATTTACTATTGAATTAATAAAACTAGAATGATGTATTCCTCGCAGGCATCCTTAGAATTCAAACCAATTTATGAAGACAGGGGTAATATCCAAGCAAAGTCAGTATTTTGCAATTGGGCTAATAATGCTTTCGCAGGAAAAAAAAGATGATTCCGTCTGTATTGCAATAGCTCTAGTATTCAGTGCCTTGCCTTAGCAATGAAGACTTCCAAAGTCAGTAGTTGATATTAAGGAAAAAAACAACTTTAAACTTTTTCCCACCATCTGACTATTGCAATTGGCACGCAATTGAAACGCAAAGGTCACCACGCAAAACTTCAAAGCCCGCATATTAATTGCGGATATCAACTCGAATTCAAACACTGAATTATCATCTCTCCTTAAATGAAGAGGTTGCAGCTTCCATGGTGATTTCAATTTATTGAGAAGCTTTTAGCAGAAATCTATGAATTATTCAATTGCAATAATAACATTGAATGTCATCTGGCATGAATATACATGTAATAATGTCCTTTGATCAATAATGACGTCAGACAGTAAAATTGGGTAACCGCATAGCAATACCAAAGATGATAGAAAAAAATAGTAGATATTACCTAACTTATCTGCTAGTTTTGAGCACAACAGGACAAGGCTTGAAACTATTAAAAGGAAAGGAATGGGGTAGGGCTCTCCTTTTCGCATTTAACAGTAAACGTAGATTTATGTAAAATCATATGAAGCTGCCTTTTCTACCCTCAATATCTAAATGAGGTCCAAGGGGTATTAGAAAGAGCAATGGAGAAGAGCATTACAGGATGAGAACAGTGCTTGAAATTGACATTTTTTAAGCAGCTGCTAATGTAAGATTGAATGGTGGATGTTTGGTTAAAATAAATTCAATAACAAATTCTTCAAGTAGAAATATTCAATAATGTTTCTGTATCCTCGAAGAAATTGATCAAGATTTGAATGAAATTAAATACACTTATAAAGATATAGTATTTGATTGAATAATCATCATCATCATAAACACGTAACTACTTTTTAAAGAGAGATTTCTTCATTTTTTGAATAAAACCGCCATTTGTTCTTCCCAACTATAATAATTTTTATCTCTGCCCTCCTCAGAAAAACGATTTCCTCCCCAAATAAGAGTTTTTCGAGCACTTCTGTAAAAATTCTCCATCTATCATTTATTTCATGCTAATATTTCGCAAGTATATTTCTTCATACTATTTCACAATTTTTCATATTTCTATTTCATATTTCACAAGTATATATATGCCAATCTTCATACTCCAATTGTGTTTAAATTTATTTTCTCAGGGGTTTTTGAGAGACTTGCTTAATACTGGTGACATAAAACTTGCTGTTACGCCGCAAAGAATTTTCGAATACAGAACAACAATCGTGAGTGATTTTGGAAGCTTTGATATTTTTATTCAATCACTTTTATTTCAAGATTCTTATTTATATTTTGAGTTACATTACTTATACATGAAAATTCCTTCTGCTTATCAATTAACTCACAAAAATAAGCTTTAAACTACAAATATACAAAGCTAGAAGAAAATAAGGAATTAAGAAGTTACTACATTTATTCGTTCAGACCGATGCAATCGGCTAAATTGCAATAACATAGCCAGAGGCAAGGGAAAGGTTGCCACCAGTTCATAGCAAGCTTAGTGGCTGAACTAAACACAAGTCTGCCAGGTCTTATAACATGTCTGCGGAGCCATGTACAGTGACGTAACGCATGGTGTGCACCTTAAGCGCAAAACTAAAGGGCCCCCACACAATTAGGAGCCTAGGGGGCCCCCAAAGAATCTTGTGAAGTTTTTTTCGATAGAAGCATTTCTTGATAATCCTTATGCTGATGCTATATATTGTTTATGAATTGCATGTAAAAAATTTATGCAGTTAAGGTTAATTTCGGGCTTAGCCTGTAAACTTGATTTGCAAACAAATGGGGGCCCGAAACCCTACTTTGACTAAGCGCCCCACATTGCTCGGTTACGCCACTGGCCACGTACCAGAAATTCTGCGCTCGTTGCTTCATGGGCTGTGTTTCCCGCCCCAATCCTCAAAGAACTAACAAATGGTTACACACTTGCTGAATGAATCTCGCCCCTGTCTGCGGGGATCCCGGATGGCCGAGTTTCATGACTGTTTATGTAAACGCTGCAATGAGAAACTCTTGAATTTCTATTAATGCTGCAAAACTCGCCTTATATCACTCTGAAATAAACTGTGAATTGGTTTCGAAAATTCCTGTTTACTGACTTGGTTTCACCTGTAGTGTAAAATATCGCGGAATGCTGAATAACAAAACTGGTGGCGTCCTTTGAGCACTAAGCTATCTTGATGAATACAATTTTACCATTTGCAAATGATTAATAATCTTATCTCATCTACCTGTTCCATGTAATGTTTACTATTTGTGCATAGAAAACAGACCAACCGAAACACTTTACCAAGGCCAGATGCAGTTTGCTAATCCTTGAATTAGTTTCCATTTATCCTTTTTTAGTTGGAGTTGTTTGACTTGAACAAGGACGGAAAGATTGAACTCAACGAAATGTCGAAGTATGTTTCTTTAATCCAAATAACTCTTTAATTCGACCTTGTTAATTCTTAGGACGTTTTTTCGCCGTTTTGATCAGCAGCATAATGTCTGCAATCTGTCTCTCTATTCTTTCAAAGAAATCTTAAAACATTCTAATGAGCTAGCTTTCTATAATTCTACTTTAAATAATTTAATTGAAGCCATCGACGTTTCTTGTCCAGGATGAAACATTTCACAGAGAAGGTGCTAAACTTTAGCCTCACTATGCAGTTATATGTCTAGCAAGCAAACGAGCAAATATAACAGTAAAGATGCAGTGTATAATGCAATGAGAAAGCTGCATATATCAGACCCAACAAAACTTGTTTTTAAAACAAATTTTCAGAAGATATAAGGCTGTCTTACTCCTTTATTCAAGAATTACTTTTAGTTTCCAGAAGAGGCTTTTCCCAAGAAGCTAACATTATAACCATATAACCCTCTTATATGTTTTTTAATTGTGTCCTCCCCCCTTCTTCTGAGGAGTCAATTTTTCACGCAACATGTCCACAGAAAACATCTGGTAAAAGCTCTGCTTACTTGCTTGCTTCTATTGCTTGCTTACTTTGCTCGCATCTGCTTTGCTTACTTGCTTGCTTCTATTGCTTGCTTACTTTGCTCGCATCTGCTTTGCCTACTTGCTTCCTTCTATTGCTTGCTTACTTAGCTCGCATCTGCTTTGCCTACTTGCTTGCTTCTATTGCTTGCTTACTTAGCTCGCATCTGCTTTGCTTACTTGATTGCTTCTATTGATTGCTTACTTTGCTCGCATCTGCTTTGATTAAGTGCTTATTTTGCTTAGTTGCTTGCTTTGCCTAAATTGCATTCTTAGATTTCTGTTCCGATTTTTTGCTTGCATAATAGCATTGCCTATGTTCTCGGTTTTTTACTAAAAGTCAGCTACATTTATAACTCTTTTACTCGCACAGGATTTTGCCTGTGGAAGACAACTTCTTTCTTCAATTTGAGGTATTTAATCAATTATTCAAGTTTTCCTGCTTTTTTTTAGAGAAATGAATTAAAAATATTAAGAAATATGGGATGAAAGGGTAAAACGTAGTAAATCATATTTTGCTTTGTTAACAGACGTTTTGAGAAATATAGGACATTTAATGATAAATTTTATTGACAGAAAATATTTACCACGCCCATAGCACAGCTTTTTCAGGTCCGTTGCACATTCTAAATTAGCAAATGTTTCTTACATATTTTCTGTAAAAGCATTAGAGATTGTAAAAGTTAACCAAAGACGTCAGCATTTAAAGTAAAATTAGATGCGCTTATATCATGTGATATTTAATGCCCATTGGTAACTTTTCAGGGACAGAAAGACCTTTCAAAGGAGGATTTCGACAGCATATTTTCCCATTATGACAAGGTAATATACGATTAAAGATACTTGCATCATGCAAGCCTTGATTAATTTTCGGGGTTTTTACAGAGGATTTGGTTTGTTTCTTATAAAGATTTCAAAATATACTAATCCAGCCCTTGTAAATTGATTTAGATTGGAACCCTATGATAGCAATACCTTTCCTTTCTCTACCTTTAATATTTTAAGAAGCAAGTGTAAATAAGACGATAAAAACAATAATGATAAAAATATTTTAGAAACAAGGCGATAGAATCACAAATGTAAGCTAATACTTATAATAAGAAAAAATATAATCTAATGTGATTTATACGTTTTGAAAGATAGATCAAAGCAAGCGGAAATCATTAGAGTTAAGCGGGGAAGCACGCCATAACCTTTCACAAAATCAGTTTTTTTATTGCAACACTCAACAAATGCATTAGCCATGCCTCGAATTTCAATAAAACATCAATGCATAAAAGCCAATCTATGCACGACATCTTAACATCAAATATTAAACTGAACTCATAATGAACTCATAACAAGCTTTACCTTACAGTATCAAAGAATTGTATTTTCGACTTTATTCTTCATTTCAGGACAACAACGGACTTATTGAAGATTCAGAGCTAATTGCATTTTTACGCGATATCCTCAAAAAAGATGGAGGGGTACGTAATATCATTGGATCATTGTCGATCCTACGCATTCATAGGAGGTTACCCTACACGTTTATCAAATTTTACATTACATGCAAGTCTAGAAAAAATGTCTCCATTGTATTTGACGAGTCATTAACTCATATCATGCAAATGCAATCAACTTAGAAAGTAATACTATCGGGCTCGTTCGAAAGTAGAAAAGGTAAAACCAATGAACGCTGTAAGAGGGAAGGAATAAGAGTTGAATGTGAGGGAGTTCTAAATTTTGATACTTTATTTTCAAACTTTGTTGAGTCATGTGTCGTCTTCCAAAGACAAGATTTATAAAATCATCAAAATCCTCATCACTCCAGCTGTGCCACGAGATGGGGTTGGCATGTAGTTAAATCAATTCAATCCCTTTCTATAAAAACGTAATCTGATTATGCTTTAAATCCTAGATTTTACTTTTTATTGAGGAACCCATCGAAATGGAAACAGGCATACTATAGATTCTCCAGTTCTTGGATTAATTTTTTTATTCTATTTTAATTTTTTTATTTTTAATCGAATCTACTCCAATTACTTATATTTCGAGCTTTTATCTATTCATTTGAACGTCTATTGTAGACACCAACAACAACGGAGCTTGAAAACTACAGAGCAACCATTTTGAAATGCTGCGATAAAAACAAAGATGGCCGATTAAATAAAGAAGAGCTTCGCTTTTTGCTTCTTTCGAATTGAACAACAGTCGTGTAGCATCACAGGAAGATGGGAATAAAGATTGAAAAATGTGTTTCCTAGCTATTTCTCTCATACATATATTCAAAATGCTTTTAGTATTATCTATGTAAATGCACGATTTATTAAATGTAGTAGCCAATTTTAATGTTTATTGCTTCTATATCAGAACATGCAGAATAAAAAGAAATATTAACACACTATTAACATCAAACTATATGTTTTCAACTTCCTTGGTCTTGAAATTACTTTCGGAAAGAATGTAGTTAAATAAAAAACCGAGTGTGTAACAGCAAGGGCGCGGAGCCACGGAGCCACGGAGCCACGGAGCCACGGAGCCACGGAGGCAGCGGAGGCAGCGGAGGCAGCAGCCCCCTTTGCCCTAGTGATACGGGGGCAGCGCGGGGGCAGCATAGTACCCTTATCAGTATCTAAATGCTAATAAATCTAAATGCTGAGATGTAAAAAGAAATATTAACACGCTTTTAACATCAAACTATATTTTTTTATCTTCTTTGGTCTTGAAATTGCTTTCGAAAAAATGTATTGTTCAAGTGAAAACAAGGTTAAGTGTTTCACTGCATTGGTTTGTGCATGCTCAGAGTTTCTAGGCTTATGTTTTTGCGGACAGAGATTCCACTTGATAGCGACACAATGAAACATGCAAGCAAATCTATTTTACCAATCTATTATTTTAAAGTATTTACAATAAATAAATAATGATAAAAGTTTTCATGATTTTGCAGTAAAAAACCCAAATATTCTTTAGTATCACATTGTTACACTCAAAAAGGGGTTGCCCCAAGGGTCTTGAGGGCTTGGTCATGATAAAATTTCCTTAAAGCTCCACCCCCATACCCCCCCCCACTTTGCAAGTGCCTGCGTACGCCGCTGCAACACAATTTTATGGTGAAAGGCTCCGGGCATATAAGCAGTTCTGCAGATATGTACCTCTAAACTACATTCAAATTTTCTGCAGAAATAACGCCTCTTGGCTTCATTAAATGCTTTACTGTCAAGGTTCAGTTCAGTTCAGTTCAGTTCAGTTCAGTTCAGTTCAGTTCAGTTCAGTTCAGTTCAGTTCAGTTCAGTTCAGTTCAGTTCAGTTCAGTTCAGTTCAGTTCAGTTCAGTTCAGTTCAGTTCAGTTCAGTTCAGTTCAGTTCAGTTCAGTTCAGTTCAGTTCAGTTCAGTTCAGTTCAGTTCAGTTCAGTTCAGTTCATTTCATTTTAAAATTCCACTACATACAAAGAGCCATAATAGTCAAATGATTTAAAACAAACAACAAAGCTAAATACAGCAATAAATACAAACTAGTAAAATAACAAAGTCTATGGTAAATTACAATAAGAAATACAAACTAAGAAGGTTACAATCTTTAAGGGGATTTGTATGTAGGGAATTTCTTAAAAGAGGAGCTCTCTCAATAGGTAAACTAATCGAGGAGAGAGCACCCCCTTGGTTCAAAAACAATAAAATTTGGAGCTTGACAGTTGATAAATTAAGATTCCATTAAATCAGCAATTTCATGTTTTAAGTGAGACTGCTAGGGTTGACCAGTTATTTGAAGTTCTAGGACTGGTAAGTGGTGTCAAAGAAATGGAGCTTAAGTTTTCTGTAATAAAGAGTGTCTGTAATAAAGAGGTATATTATGATTTCGTCACGAACAGATGTGCTACTTTCAACAGAGACTTTTTTCTATCTACATCAAAATTTTATTCACCATTCAATTTGCCTCATTCCTTGATGTTTTCAGTATATCTAACTGTGTTGAATTTCATCCAGAAAAACACATTAGGCACTGTAGAGTCTTTTGAATATTTTAATTGTCGTGCCTTGGTACTATTCAAAACATTTATGTAGTAAACACATGCTTCTACTTGGTGCTCATATTCAAACAACATTACATAATACATTCATCACCTTTACAAGCTTGACCCATCAAGTTCTAAAAAAATCGATGGAGACTGCCATTAATATTTAATTATCTGGTCGTGATTCAATTGAACCATTATTAACTTGATGAGACCGTCACTTTCTTCCCAAATAGTCTCCTACCAAAGAACGTCAAGGTCAAGCTTCTCAGAGAGTGTTTATTAACTAAGATTTTTCAAACTTTACTGCGTTAAATCAAGATCAGTAGTAAAGACAGGTAAGAAATTTTAAGATGGGGTTTCAAAAGTGCTAGAAAAGGGTTTTAAAAGATCTGGCACTATTTTCGATACACCGCCTTAAATCTGAATTTTCTAATGAATATTTTATCGGTAGATTTAGATTTAAATTTCCATCAAGAAACAAGGCCGTTTTTAATCGCCAGACAGGATTGATGAAAGGAACTGTCAAGTAAAGTACTGTAAAGGGCCAGCTCTTGGAAAACGTATAGTTCTTTGAAATATTGAAGCCACATCAGTTAAGAATACTCTGTCTTTATGGAGAAAGCAAGGGGGTTGTCTATTGGCGCGGACGTCAGTGACGCGAACTTGAGAAGAAGATTCATAAAACTTGTAGAATATTCATTGGAGGAAGTGCTTCTATATAAATGATCTTTTCTAATACTAAAAAAATTGAATTGGTGATGAAAATAATATTAATGAATTTCGAGGCAATAATAGGCAAAAAAGATCAACAGAGAATAGGATAACAGTACACCTCAAGTCTCCTGACATTTTAAAAACTGAACAATTCACTGAACGAAAAATCGAGAATTATTGGAAATATGAAATCTAGTAAACTTGTTTTGATTAATCAATAAAACTGATACATCATCTAGGTTAAAAAACTACATATCTGCAGCCGATGATGACTTAGTTCCTTAATCAATATCAAGACTGAACGATGAGAATTTTCAGTCCTCTACCTTCAACTTTTAGACTGATCTCCGGTCCGACCTTAAACTGATACGTAAATAATTTGGATTTCTACTTAAGTATTAGGTATAAGATGATAAGTCTTATTAACCATACTAACTAGATGGAATGCGACTTTTTCTGTTTCTAATCACTAAGTCGCCTATTTTCCAACTGGGGAGGACATGCAAAATCTCCATGAACTATTTTTGAGCTGTGAAGCTGGCGCAATTTTAAAGGAACCTGTGATTCTTGCAATTTCTGCGTCTGATTGCCATTTCTTTTTTAATTATCATGCGGTATTAATTGTAGACTTCATTTTGAAAATCTTTCTTGGACTAGTATCATTTTAAATATTTCTACACAGACTGTTGTCTCTTGGCCCTTTTTTGACCGATTGTAAACCCTCTTCACTAAATACAACCCAAAAGTATAACAATGAAATCAGGCGGAATCTAAAATTTACAGCTTACTAAGAATCTTGAGCAACTGTGCGTCTGGACATTCTAAACAATTCCCTATCCTCACAATAATTTGGCGCAAATAAGACTTTTGTGTTGAGATCTACAACGATATCTACCTAGAAATATTTAAAACACAAATAATATTATTATGCTGTAAATTTCACAATCGCAAATAAAACTTAGACTTAAATACATTTGCGCACATATGAATTAATTTGTACGCACTTAGTTTGCTATGTATTGCATTGCCAGATACTAAGCGTGTAATCGAAGTTAATATTCATTTGTGCATGCGACAAATGCAAATATCGATATACATATTAATGATAATTATCACAGTTAGCCAAGTGCTCTGTATCATCGATGCCATATTCAAAGGCTTGGACCAGACTAAAGTTGTATTTTGACAGAAGCTAATGTTGTACAGAAGAAATGAGCCTATTGAAAAAAAATTATGTATTTAAGAATACAACTTCAGTTACATCTTTATTCAGATCATATTCATTCGATCGATATCATCATTACGAGACGTTCGTTGGTGAAACATCCATTTGCAATTCAGCTTCTTTCAACAACCTATTATCTGGCTGTTAGAAGTACCAAATCAGTATTATCAACATGGCCCGGAATCAAGTCATCAACATATCATCTATCATCATACTGGTAATCGCATTTCTTCACAATGCCAAACTACAAAAAATTCATCGCATGAGCTGCCGTAATGAAGCAACGTTTAAAGCAAATGCAAGAGATTTTGTAGTCAAAGAAAGTTCAGCCAAGCTCATTTCGACAATAAAGGCGCTTTTGTTGCCAAACTGCGCAAGGAGCTGTATAAAAACAAGCGAATGTAAATCTTTCCTGTTTAAAAAGAATACAACTTTATCAACGGAGAAGAATTGCCAATTGCTCAATGTTGAGAAGAACAATCTAACATCAGGTGATATTCAGGGCATGGCTGGATGGGTTTATTACGAGCCATTGCAACAGGTGCAATTCAGTAGTTGTTATGCTTTTCTTGCGACTGTTATCATTCTTAGTAATATATTTATCTCTAATCGTTTTATCAACATTTATTTTCATCCATTTGACTAGGCATGCCATTACAACTTGGTAAAGATCGAGGTTTAATTGTAATAGTTTAAATATAAGATAAAATGTTTCCATTGTGTATAGATGCTGCTAACGGATGATTGTCCCATTACTTAGTGAGCCTTTAATTCAGATGTGACCTGCCGTCTCCGACTCTTATTGTGTCATTCAAATTCCCTATTTTCATCAAATATCTTATATTAATTTAACTATGTCGTACCCTTTATACGTATTGTATGAGGGTACAATAAAACAGTTGCTGTTTATAAAAAAGCACTTCACTTGTGCCTAATTCCTATAGTTATGCCTACTTTTATTGTTAAATAAAAAGGCTGCTATGAGAAACTTTCATGCCCTTAGGTCCTCAGACGATAAACTGTTTTAAAATCGTCCGTAAGTGTGGTCAAAATAGTTCTGTAACTCGACAATTTCAGTAATGAGGGAAATTCAATTACGTGTGAGCTTTGTGATATGCCGTTAAGTTAGGTATTCATTCTCTGAACGCATTCATGTACTCTTCGGTTGTTAGGGAACTTCAAGATGCCAGCCCAGTACATGTTTACTTGGTTACAAGTGCGTTGAAGATTGCAATTCAACTAATGGCTTTACTTGCAAAGGTAGGCCCTACTATGAACAGAAAACATGAACGGCAAGCAAATCAATGAAACTTAATGTAATGCAGAGAGACTATTTGACATGTAATACAACGATATTTGATTAGTTGAAGAAGAGTGTAATGTCAAATGTATTAATTTAAAAACAGGTATTAAATCAAATATAACATACTTAAATGTACTTTAATGTTTTGATTAATCCTTGCATCTAATTATATAAATTTAATTATTAACATTCGACAGATATTGATGAGTGTCAAAGTAGTCCCTGCCAAAACGGAGCTACTTGCAACAACCAGGTAAATGCCTATTCCTGCTCATGTGTACCTGGCTACAACGGAACAAATTGTGAAACAGGTTAGTTTAAATTAAGCATGGCATTTAATTTCTGAAATAAACGCAGAAAATACCCAAAATTTATCTGATAAAATATTGATAACAGTTTTTCAAGTATTTCTACTCCTTTCAATTGGCTGCATTGCAGTTATTGTGATGTAATGTAATGTAAGTTAAAGTATTATAATGAAATGTAATGTAATGCAATGTAATGTAATGTTAGGTAATGTAATGTAGTGTAATGTAATGTAATGTAATGTAATGTAATGTAATGTAATGTAATGTAATGTACTGTAATGTAATGTAATGTAGTGTAATGTAATGTAATGTAATGTAATGTAATGTAATGTAATAAAATGCAATATAATCTTTTGCGATTTGATGCATTGAGATCTAATAAAGTGACGTACACTGGAACATACAACGATTCAATTTATCGAAGGAGATTAAATCCAATAAAACGTAACTCATTGAAGTTTTATTGAATGCTTAAATTAATCTTGTATTATATTTCATTAATCTGACAATTAACATTCGATAGATATTGATGAGTGTGAAAGTAGTCCATGCCAAAATGGAACAATTTGTAACAATCTGGTAAATGCCTATTTCTGCTCATGTGTACCTGGCTACACTGGAACAAATTGTGAATCAGGTTAGTTGAAATTAGGCATGGCATTTAATTTCTCAAATATAAGCATAAAAAACATAAAATTTATCTAATAAAATATTGATAACAAATTTTTAAATATTTCTACTCCTGTCAAGTTGCTGCATTGCAGTTATTGTAATGTAATGTAACGTAATATTATTCTATGTAATGTATTGTTATGTAATGTAACGTAGATTAATGTAATTCAATGTAATGAAATATAACATAACGTAATGTAATGTAATGCAATGTAGCATAATTTAATGTAATGTAATGTAATGTAACATAATGTAATGTAATATAATGCAATGTAATGTAATGGAATGTAATGTAACATAATGTAATGTAATGTGATGCAATGTAATTTAATGCAATGTGATCCATAGTAAAGAAAAGCAGATTAATGTAATGTAATTGAAGTATTTTAATGGAATATTCATGCAATGTATTGTAATGTGGTGTAATCTAAACAATGCAATACAACCTTTTGTGAATTGATGCAATGAGATCTAATGCAGTGAAGTACACCGTAATGTCAAATGATTCAATTTATCTGAGGAGATTAAATCCAATACAACGTAACTTATTGATTTTTTACTGAATGCTTAGATTAATCTTGTATTATATTTCATTAATCTGACAATTAACATTCGACAGATATTAATGAGTGTCAAAGTATTCCCTGCCAAAATGGAGCTACTTGCAACAACCTGGTAAATGCCTATTCCTGCACATGTGAACCTGGCTACAACGGAACCAATTGTGAAACAGGTTAGTTTAAACTAGGCATGGATTTAATTTTCTGAAAAACACGCAAATAAAGACTAAAATTTATCCGATAAAATATTGATAACAGTTTTTAAAATATCTCTACGCCTTTAAATCTGCTGCATTCCAGATATTGTAATTGAATGTATTGTAATTTCATGTAAAGTAGTGTAATAAAACGTAATGTAATGTAATGTAATGTAATGTATTGAAATGTAATGTAATGTAATGTAATGTAATGTAATGCAATTTAATGTAATTTAAGATAATGTGTAACAAAATGCAGTACCATCTTCTTGCAATTTGATGCATTGAGATCTAATGTAGTGAAGTAGACTATAATATGAAATGCTTTACTTTATCTAAGGAGATTAAATCCAATACAATGTAACTTACTGAACATTTATTGAATGCTTAGATTAATCTTGTATTATATTTCATTAATCTGACAATTAACATTTGATAGAAATTGATGAGTGTCAAAGTAGTCCTTGTCAAAATGGAGCTACTTGCAACAACCTGGTAAATGCCTATTACTGCACATGTGTACCTGGCTATAATGGAACAAATTGTGAAGCAGGTTAGTTAGAATTAGCCACGGCACTTAATTTCTGAAATAGAGGCATAAAGGCGTAAAATTTAACTGATAAAATATTGATAACAGGTTTTGAAATATTTCTTCTCCTTTCAATTTAATGCATTGCAGTTATTGTATTGTAATGTAACGTAATGTTATTCAATGCAATGTATTGTTATGTAATGTAACGTAGATTTATGTTATTCTATGTAATGTAATATAAGGAAATATAACATAACGTAATGTAAATGTAATGTAAGGTAATGTAATGTGACGGAATGTATTTTAATGTAATTTAGTGTAATGTAATGCAATGCAATTTAATGCAGAATAATGTAATGTAATGTGTTATCATCTAATAAAATGCAATGCAATCTTTTGTAAATTGATGCAATGAGATCGAATGCAGTGAAGTACAGCGTAATGTCCAATGATTCAATTTAGCTCAGGATATTAAATCCAATTCAACTTAAATTACTGAAGTTTTACTGAATGCTTAGATTACTCTTGTATTATATTTAGTTAACCTAACCATTAAAATTTGATAGAAATTGATGAGTGTCAAAGTAGTCCCTGCCAAAACGGAGCTACTTGCAAGAACCAGGTAAATGCCTATTACTGCACATGTGTACCTGGCTACAACGGAACAAATTGTGAAACAGGTTAGTTAAAATTAGCCATGGCACTTAATTTCTGAAATACAGGCATAAAGTCATGACATTTATCCGATAAAATATTGATAACAGTTTTTAAAATATTTCTACGCCTTTAAATCTGCTGCATTGCAGCTATTGTAATGTAAGGTAATGTAATGTTAACATAATGTAATGTAAAGTAATGTAATGTAAAGTAGTGTAATGCAATGTACTATAATGTAACGTAATGTAATGTTATGTAAAATAATATTATTTAATGTAATGTAATCTTTATGTAATGTAATGTAATTTTAGGTAATGTAATGTAATATAATGTAATGTTATGTAATATACTGTAATTTGATGTAATGTAATATACGGTAGCTTAATATAATGCAATGCAGTGTAATGTAATATAGTGTAAAAAAATGCAATACCATTTTCTTTGAATTTGACGCATTTAGTTGGAATGCAGTGAAGTAGACTGTAATATCAAATGCAACACTTTATCTAAGGAGATTAAATCAAATACAACGTAACTTACTGAAGGTTTATTGAATGCTTAAATTAATCCAGTATATCATTTCATTAATCTGACCATTAACATTCGATAGATATTGATGAGTGTCAAAGTAGTCCATGCCAAAATGGAACAATTTGTAACAACCTGATAAATGCCTATTCTTGCACATGTGAACCTGGCTACACCGGAACAAATTGTGAAACAGGTTAGTTGACCTTAGCTATGGCAATCAATTTCTGAAATATAGGCATAAATACGTAAAATTTAGGGGATAGAATATTGAACATAAACTTTGAAGTATTTCTACCCCTAGCCGTTTGTTGGATTGTAGATTTTTTAATGTGACATAATGTAATGTAATGTAATGTAATGTAATGTAATGTAATGTAATGTAATGTAATGTAATGTAATGTAATGTAATGTAATGTAATGTAATGTATTGTAATGTAATGTAATGTAATGTAATGTAATGTAATGTAATGTAATGTAATGTAATGTAATGTAATGTAATGTAATGTAATGTAATGTAATGTAATGTAATGTAATGTAATGTAATGTAATGTAATGTAATGTAATGTAATGTAATGTAATGTAATGTAATGTAATGTAATGTAATGTAATGTAATGTAATGTAATGTAATATAATGTAACAAAATGCAGTACCATTTTCTTGCAATTTGATGCATTGAGATCTAATGCAGTGAAGTAGACTGTAATATCAACTGCTTCACTTTATCTAAGGAGATTAAATCCAATATAACGTAACATACTGAAGTTGTTTTGAATGCTTCGATTAATCTTGTATTATAGTCCATTAATCTGACCATTTACATTTAATAGAAATTGATGAGTGTCAAAGTAGTCCTTGCCAAAATGGAGCAACTTGCAACAACCAGGTATATGCCTATTCCTGCTCATGTGTACCTGGCTACAACGGAACAAATTGTGAAACAGGTTCGTTAAAATTAGTTATGGCATTTAATTTCTGAAAAACACGCATAAAATACCAAAAAATTTAACTGATAAAATATTGATAACAGATGTTCAAAAAATTCTACTCCATTCAATTTGCTGCATTCCAGGTAATGCGATGTAATGTAATGTGTGGTAAAGTAAGATAATGTAATGTAATGTAATATAATGTATTGTGATATAATGTATTCTAATGTAATGGGATGTAATGTATTGTAATGTAATGTAATGTAATGTAATGTAATGTAATGTAATGTAATGTAATGTAATGTAATGTAATGTAATGTTATGTAATGTAATGTAATGTAATGTAATGTAATGTAATGTGATGCAATGTAATGTAATGGATTGGAATGAAATGTAATGTAATATGATAAAATGTAATGCAATGTAATGTATTGCATTATAATGTAATGTAATTTAATGTAATGTGATGTAATGTAATGAAATGTAATGGATTGGAATGAAATGTAATGTAATATGATAAAATGTAATGCAATGTAATGTATTGTATTATAATGTAATGTAATTTAATGTAATGTGATGTAATGTAATGAAATGTAATGTAATGTAATGTAATGTAATGTAATGTAATGTAATGTAATGTAGTGTAATGTAATGTAATGTAATGTAATGTAATGTAATGTAATGTAATGTAATGTAATGTAATGTAATGTAATGTAATGTAATGTAATGTAATGTAATGTAATGTAATGTAATGTAATGTAATGTAATGTAATGTAATGTAATGTACTGTAATGTAATGTAATGCAATGTAATGTAATGTGATAAATTTGATGCAATGCAATTTAATATAATGTAATGCATTGTAAAGAAATGCAGAATAATGTAATTTAGTTGATGTAATGTCATGGAATGCTCATGCATTGTAATGTAATGTGGTGTAATCTAAGAAAATACAATACAATCTTTTGTGATTTGATGGAATGAGATCTAATGCAGTGAATTACAATGTAATGCCAAACGATTCAACTTATCCAAGGAGATTAAATCCAATACAACGTAACTTACTGAAGTTTTACAGAATGCTTAGATTAATCTTGTTTTATATTTCATTTACCTGACCATTAACATTTAAAAGAAATTGATGAGTGTCAAAGTAGTCCCTGCCAAAATGGAGCTACTTGCAACAACCTGGTAAATGCCTATTCCTGCACATGTGTACCTGGCTACAACGGAACAAATTGTGAAACAGGTTAGTTGAAATTAGCCACGGCATTTAATTTCTGAAATACACGCATAAAATACCAAAAAGTTAACGGATAAAATATTGATAAAAGTTTTTGAAACATTTCTACGCCTCTGATTTTGCTTCATTGCAGTTAATGTAATGCGCTGTAATGTTTTTTCATGTAAAGAAGCTTAATGTAATGTATTGTAATGTAATGTAATGTAATGTTATGGAATGTAATTTAAGTTAATTTAATGAAATGTGATGTAATGTAATGTAATGTAATGTTATGGAATGTAATTTAAGTTAATTTAATGAAATGTGATGTAATGTAATGTAATGTAATGTAATGTAATGTAATGTAATATAATGTAATGTAATGTAACGTTCCTGTCATCTAATGTAATGTTATGTTGGGTAATGTAATGTTAATGTAATGTAATTAGCTATAATGTATTGCAATAAAATGTAATGTACTGGAATAAAATCTAATCTTATGTAATGTAATATGATGTAATTTAATGTTCAAAATGTAAGGTTATGTAATGTTATGTAATTTAATGTAATATTTTTGATGTAATGCAATGATTGTAATGTAACGTTTTGTAATGCAATGTAATGAATGTAATGGATTGTAATGTAATATAACATAGCTTAATGTAATGGAATGTTTTGTAATGTAATATAATGTAACAAAATGCAGTACCATTTTCTTGCAATTTGATGCATTGAGATCTAATGCAGTGAAGTAGACTGTAATATCAAATGCTTCACTTTTTCTAAGGAGATTAAATCCAATATAACGTAACTTACTGAAGATTCATTGAATGCTTTGATCAATCTTGTAATATATTTCATTAATCTGACCATTAACATTCGATAGATATTGATGAGTGTCAAAGTAGTCCATGCCAAAATGGAACAATTTGCAACAACCTGGTAAATGCCTATTCCTGCGCATGTGTACCTGGCTACAACGGAACAAATTGTGAAACAGGTTAGTTGAAATTAGCCATAGAATTTGAGTTCTGAAATACAGCTATAAAGACGATAAAGTAATCGGATAAAATATTGATAACAATTTTTGAAATATTTCTACTCCTTTCTATTTGCTGCATTCCAGTTATTGTTATGTAATGTATTGTAATGTCATGTAATGTAGTGTAATAAAATGTAATGTAACATAGCGTTATTCAATGTAATGTATTGTTCTGTAATGTAATTAAGATTTATGTAATTGAATGTAATGTAATGTAATGAAATGTAATTTAGTGTCATTAAATGCTTATGTAAGGTAGCCTAAAGTAATGCTATGTTTTGAAGTACAATGTAATGTATGTAATGCAATATAATGTAATACAATGTAATGTAATGTAATTTAATGTAATTTAATGTAATGTTATGTAATGTAATATAATGTAATTTAATGTAATGTGATGTACTGTTATGTAATGTTATGTAATGTAGTGTAATGTAATGTAATGTTATGTAATGTAATGTAATGTTATGTAATGTAATGTAATGTGATATAATGTAATGTTATTTAATATAATGTAACAAAATGCAGTACCATTTTCTTGCAATTTGATGCATTGAAATGTAATGCAGTGAAGTAGACTATAATATCAAATGCTTTACTTTATCTAAGGAGATTAAATTAAATACAATGTAACTTACTGAAGATTCATTGAATGCTTAGATTAATCTTGTATTATATTTCATTAATCTGACAATTAACATTTGATAGAAATTGATGAGTGTCAAAGTAGTCCTTGCCAAAATGAAGCAATTTGTAACAACTTGGTAAATGCCTATTCCTGCGCATGTGTGCCTGGCTACAACGGAACAAATTGTGAAACAGGTTAGTTGAAATTAGCCATGGAATTTAATTTCTGAAATACAGCCATAAAGACGTTAAATTTATCGGATAAAATATTGATAACAATTTTTGAAATATTTCTACTCCTTTCTATTTGCTGCATTCCAGTTATTGTTATGTAATGTATCGTAATTTCGTGTAATGAAGTGTAATAAAATGTAATGTAATTTAGTGTTATTCGATGTAATGTAGTGTTATGTAATGTAAAGAAGATTTATGTAATGTAATGAAATGTAACATAATGTTATGTAATGTAATGTAATGGAATATTATTTAATGTCATTAAATGCTAATTTAGGGTAGCCTTAGGTAATGCTATGAATTGTAGTACAATGTAATGTATTTAATGCAATATAAAGTAATACAATGTAATGTAATATAAGTTGATGTAATGTAATATAAAAGCAATGTAATGTTATTTAATGGAATGTAATGTAATGTAATGTTATGTTATGTAATGTCATGTATTGTTATGTAATGTAATTTAATTTAATGTAGTGTAATGTAATGTAATGGAATGTAATGTGATGTAATACAATGTAACAAAATGCAGTATCATTTTCTTGCAATTTGATGCATTGAGATCTAATGCAGTGAAGTAGACTGTAATATCAAATGCTTCACTTTTTCTAAGGAGATTAAATCCAATATAACGTAACTTACTGAAGATTCATTGAATGCTTTGATCAATCTTGTAATATATTTCATTAATCTGACCATTAACATTCGATAGATATTGATGAGTGTCAAAGTAGTCCCTGCCAAAACGGAGCAATTTGTATCAACTCCGTTAATGCCTATTCCTGCATATGTGTACCTGGCTACACCGGAACAAATTGTGAAACAGGTTAGTTAAAATTAGCCACGGCATTTAACTTCTGAAATAATGGCATAAAGTCGTATAATTTAATAGATAAAATATTGATCACAAATTTTGAAATAATTCTACTCCTTGCCGTTTGCTGCATTGTAGATATTGTAATGTAACGTAATGTATTGTAATTTAATGTAATGTAATTTAATGTAATGTAATGTAATGTAATGTAATGTAATGTAATGTAATGCAATGTAATGTAATGTAATGTAATGTAATGTAATGTAATGTAATGTAATGTAATGTAATGTAATGTAATGTAATGTAATGTAATGTAATGTAATGTAATGTAATGTAATGTAATGTAATGTAATGTAATGTAATGTAATATAATGTAATGTAATGTAATATAATGTAATGATTTGTAATGTTATGTACTGTAATGTAATATAATGTAATGTAATGTAATGTTATGTAATGTAATGTAATTTAATGTAATGTAATGTACTGTTATGTATTTCAATGTTATGTAATGTAATGATTTTTAATTTAATCTAATTTAATGTAATGTAATGTAATGTATCATTTAATGTAATGTAATCTTCCTGTAATATAATGTAATGCACTGTAACGTAATGTATTGTATTGACCAACTCTTTAAATCTAGTTCATTTACTTTAATGATTCATATAATTCTTAGATGTGAACGAATGCTCAAGCAACCCATGCCAAAATGGAGGCACCTGCATTGATCAAATTAATGCATACTCCTGCCAGTGCACATCACGATTCAGTGGAACTAACTGCGAGATAGGTTAGTTTGCTCTCATTGTTGTTTTAGTTAAGCAGCAGTAGGATAGAATTAGCCAAGGTCTTTGTTCCAAATGTTCCAATGAGACAAAAATATCTGTATTTTTATTGCTTCTTGAGCTTTTCTTCTTACGAACTACTCACTGTTGTCATCAAAACAAACGCTGCATTTCATTTACCTAGGATATGCAAAAGCTTTTACAGCACAAGGAAATCAAATCATAATGCTGTTCTCTTTGATATAAAGTGCATTTTAGAGTTTGAAACATTCAAACAGACATTCTAGAATCAACAAAATGATCAGTTGTTTAATAGTGTATTAAGCTGATGCAGTTCAAAATATTTTGTTGAAAACAGTTAAAAAAGATACAAATATCTAACAAAAATGCACGAGCATTGATCAATATTTTACATTATGGTCCCAACACGGTAGGAGCGGCCCATTTATATTGTCCGCCGTAGCTTATGCCCATGGCGTCCTTGTCTCATATAAACTGACAAAAAGAACGTTTGAAAACACTAATAAAATATTGCTGTTATGTTTCATGGTCCTGTTGTTAATATTGCCTCTCTTAGTCTTTTGCCTCTCGTAGCAAATGCCTGTGGTGTCTTTGTCCCATATCAAATGACAGAAAATACGAAAGAAAGTAGAAAAAAACTAAGAAAAGAGATTTTATTTGTAGCTATATGTGAAACTGGTTGGATTTTCAATGGAGGATTTTGCTATGCATTCGCGACAATGACGACTTCTTGGCAAAGTGCAAGGGACATTTGCATAAGCAATGGGGCAGACTTAATTGTGATAAAGGATTCCACTGAGGCTAATTTTGTGTATTCAAAA
This sequence comes from Catostylus mosaicus, assembly GCA_964019065.1. Lineage (NCBI taxonomy): Eukaryota > Metazoa > Cnidaria > Scyphozoa > Rhizostomeae > Catostylidae > Catostylus > Catostylus mosaicus. The sequence continues at coordinate 14,661,101 of OZ025185.1, read as the reverse complement.
AGAGTATCAGGCTATGGTTATTGGCTTGGATTAACTGATTTATCTGTTGAAGGTATATGAATTTCATTCATACATTCATTCATTCATTCATTCATTCATTCATTCATTCATTCATTCATTCATTCAATCATTCATTCATTCATTCATTCATTCATTCATTCATTCATTCATTCATTCATTCATTCATTCATTCATTCAATAATCTTTTCCCCTCATTAATTATTCATTCATTTGTTCTTTCACCATTTCATTTATGTGAGATAATTTCACCCAATAATAAAGATGCATGAATTATCTTTTGAGTAAAATTAAATTACCAATTCTCGTCTGTGCCTAATTATCTAAAGAATTGTAGAACTGCAGGTCAATGTACTTAGATTCAAGTTCAGAAAATACACAAATTTACCTTTCTGCCAAATTCCATAGAGAAATATTGGCCGCGACCAGGACAGAGGTACTGTGTAAAAATTGCCGAGTACATTTCTGTTCTTCGATACTAGGAGCTAGACTAAAAGGAATGTTGATCACGATTCGGAATTCGTCTTTTAGGTACATTCCAATGGGTTGACGGCACTTCACTGAGCTATCAAAATTGGCAAGACGGTGAACCAAATAATTATGATGGACTTGAGGACTGTGCCCTTATAAGACCAGAGGATAATACTTGGAATGATGATGGATGCTCTAAGTCAAACAGATTCATTTGTAAGAGGATACATTGATTGGCAAACAGCAAGAGTATTTAAAATACTTCAAGAAACCTTATAGCAGACACAGGCATGGTAACAAATGAGAAATACAATTCAAGCTGTATTCTAAGCCAATCGCTTTCTACAAAACGTATCTAATGTTTCCATTTACCATTAGTAAATGTACTTCTCTCTGCTTTTGCAGTTTTAATAATTTCTTATTTTAATTTTTAGAGACTACCCGATATCTATCAAACTTTCTAACTTTAAAGCTTATCATAAATCTAAAACAATAAGTATAAGCCATGCAAGCCAATTCAAAACATTGGCTATCACATCAAATGTCTCTGAGAGCACCTAATGAACATCTACCTCTTCACGCTCAGTTATTGGAAATCTTGTCAAGGAGAATTATGCAAAACATTTCATCAACGATATAAAAAGGACCATGATATTAATCGTCGTTTTGATGGGGCAGTTGATCTATGCTATGAATTTAGATGGATCAAATAAAAGAATAGTAGAAATCGAATAACATCAACACTCGATTGTGAGGGAGAAGTCTAAGAATGTGCGAAATCATTTTAAGTCGTAACAACATGAAAGGCAGAAGAAGTGTTGAAATATCAGTGAATCGTATGATGAAGCAACCGGAATGAAAGAAATTATGCTTAAGCAATTGGAATTATGATTATAGTAATAGACACAGTGTTCTGCAGCAGGATGAACAAGGACCAAAGAAAAACGCCAAGAAGGTAAAAGACAGTTTCGTATAAGCATAAATCTGGAACATAGAAAAGAAAGAGGGCTTCTTTTTAAGAAATACTCTAAAGAAAATCTTTGAAGAAACCTGGTGATGGCCCAAAGCAAAGGAAACTCTTTCAAGCCATTGACGTTTGAACCATATGGTAGAGAAGACCATAGCGGTATCTGCTTCAAAGATTATTCAAAGGTGATTCAAAAGCAACTATAGCGTAGCTGAAAATAAAATCAATCAATACAAACCATAGTTTTTATAAGACTTTTATAAGGCATTTTTAGATAGTGAGACAGGGAGGGGTCACACAAACTCTCTATAGAAAATACCAGCCACCTCAAGCTACAAAACAACTTGACATCACAATACTCTGTTCTTTTTTCTTTGTTTAATAAATCGCTATCGAAATTAAGGATGTCTACTGGTTTGCAATCCAATACCTAAACAGTTCCTTCGCTACTCGCAGTGCTCTCACCAAATTCAAATTTGCTCTATCTTTAGACTGCTCTCTCTGTTCTTGCCTGCAAATTTACTCCATGTAGCCGCAAAGTGCAAGACATACCTAAATGAAGACCGCTTTACCTGGCATCACGGCTCAACATTAATAATCCACGTAGAAAATTTCATAGCAATTCCTAACTAATTCGTCTATATAGATATTTCGAGCTTTCTCTCACTTAGCATAATTACGGGGGACAGGCTTCGACCTAATCTTTCCCTTTACAATTCCAATGAGCAACTCTTCTCTTACTTACTCGAATTATTTGTTGCATTTCAAACTAGTCTAGACGTCAAAGGCAACCACAAGAGATACAAAACAGTAGATTTTCTGAACCATTCCATCAGTTCTTTAGAAATCTTCAGTCAGTCTTACTTCTCCTTCCTTGAAATGTGCACAGATCTATCAATTGACAATAATCACCAAAGCTATTTAACTTCGATTCTTACTACTTTCATAATCTGTACCACATTCTAACTCTTCTGTCACAGATGTAAAAAATGGACTTATCCGAGCTTTTATCCTATTTTTTGTAACTTTTTTTCACATTTTTTTTTGCTTTTACTTTTTTTCCTTTTACACTTTTTAATATCGCTTTCAATATGAGACCGGCCATACACTGAAACACCTATTGTAATAGCAAATTATATAATGGTGAATGAATTAGAATTGAAAATAAAAAGTTACCATTCTAAACTTTATGACAACGTTTGTAATATTAGTTAGCCTGGATTAGGCTCTCTTTGTACCTAAGGTACGAATTTGCTCAGGTTGAAAAGAAAGCTGTTGTGTTCGCCAAGAAATACAACGACCAGTAGCAGATATTTTTATTCCCGAATGGAAAGAGCACGCATCAGTTAAAAAAACATAGTTCACTGGAGGCGGAGACGTAGCCAGGAGTTTAGGCAGGTTCACGTAAAAAATAGTTCCGTCTCTACCTACCGAATGAGTACGTGGCAAGACTGTAAAATAAAAGAATGAGCTAGTTTTGGGAACGGCGCAGAGGCGTTTTGCTATTGTTTGTGCTCAAATTTGTTAATAAAGCATCAATAAGTTTTTTTCTTTCTAAAAAAGAGGGAGGGAGCGACAGCTCTTATGGCCCCCTGGCTACTTCTCTGACTGGAGGGAGGCGTTTGTAAAACTAGCTCTCTCTGATACGAAATGAGTTGATTAGAAACAACGCTCATACAAAACAATAGTTGCAGAGTGGCAGTTGTAGTGATAGTCAGAAGGTTTGTTTAAAAACAAAAGGCTATACCAAGATCTAGGTCCTGGGTAAGACAATAAACTGTACCCTGGGGTTCCCTTGAGCAAGGATAGCACCCTATTAGCTCCCTGTGCCAGGGTTACGGTGAAGCTGTCGGCAGCAGGGCAGTGGATGTCTGGTGAAAACACATTCGGTTCTACTGATTACTGGTTTCACAGATAACATGTCTGGCGTATTGCCGTTATCGATGATGATACCAAGATCTAGCTGCACTTGAAACAGGATGTTTCAAAGAAAGTGAAAACCTGCCTGAAAAAGGACATAAATGTCCTTTCAAACATATCGAAATTAGCAAGCACCGCAAACGTCGATTAGGGCGAGGGTTAGGGTTTGGGTTAGGGTTAGGGTTAGGGTTAGGGTTAGGGTTAGGGTTAGGGTAAGGGTTAGGGTTAGGGTTAGCGTTAGGGTTAGGGTTAGGGTTAGGGTTAGGGTTAGCGTAAGGGTTAGGGTAAAGGTTAGGGCTAGGGTTAGGGTTGACTTTGTGACTATATTAGATGGCATTGTTGCCATTGAAGAGGAACAATAAGATTAGTATAAATTGCAAGAAGAATGTGGAAGAAAGTTTTCTGTTGAAAACGGCGATACTGCAAATAACTTACAAATACTTGATGACATTAAGTTTTACGCACATTTCCTGTGAGAGATAACCCAGTAAACATAGTATATTATAAATACGATCGCGGGAAACCCTAAGCCAGTCTCGCCTGAATACATATAGAATGGCCATTCTCTCTTCGGAATTCAGAGCCTTTCAAACAAAACAATCAAATTGTTAAAACTATCAAAATATCAAATTGTTGAAACTATCAAAAAAATTGTTGAACGTTTAACTCAGACTCTAAAGACGAATCAAAAAGAGGAGGAAGTAGATATTATGTTAATAATCGTGTTTTATTTGTAATCATTCAACTTTACAAGTATTGTAGGTTAAATAGCAATTGCTTGATTTCTTACATTGATTCTAGTTATATGATAACCTGTTGTTTGCCAGTAACCAATTTAAGTGCACACGTTATTTCACACACGGAGACTTATTCATGTTTATTCAGTTGAAATATGTCGCCTCAACCAGTGCTAAGTTTGCCCAAGGGTGGTTTTTTTTTAGATAGAATGGAGGCACCTCGAGTCGCCTCTTCAACTTTAAAATGAACCACATCCCATGAGAAGCTTAAACTATGCCTTGAATTGCCGAAAGCATTAATTTTAGTGTCTTAAGCATTCCTGGCATTGAAAAGCTCGGGGATGCATCACAATTGGTCCGTGCCTTCAAGCATTCATCTGTTCGACATGACCACTGCTGGGTTAAACAATCTCGATGTTATTTAAAGATCATTTTAAGTATCACTAATCATGACAGGTGTTAATATTGGCAGGTTTGAGCCCTTAATGCTCCCCACCCCTCTACCCCTCAAAAACACATAAACCCTCACTAATAAAGAAATCATTGATAGCGACTAACCAAAAATCGAATTTTATTTTATCCTCTTATACTTTTATTCGCACCTCAGTTAGTCAAATCCCCCCTTTGCATGCGCATTTTTCACTTTTTGAGCTCTCTATAGTATCCAATATCTAGCACACTTAATTTTTCGACCATTCCATCCATCTATTGTGCACTTGAAGTACAGCCCCCAGAGCGCCCAATGGCAAATACACGAAAGAAATTTCTGTGCTTGGCTCAAAGATAAAATTGCTTTAGAGATACAAACAACTTATATTAATCACTTTTACGACTGGCTGGGGTGTGTTTAAAGGGTCGCAAATATCTTTATGCCGAATTCAATTTAATCGAATATCATCAATCCAGAAATCTATCCAATGTTTTGACACAATTATTGTTTGATCAATAATGCACTGTATTAGGTCTCTTGTAGAGTTTAAGTTTATTCTAATAATATATATTCTTTTGGTAAGTTGATATATAAAAGAATATGCACTTTAATCTCAATAGCATTCTCTAACTGTGTTTGATACTGAGTCCATTTATTATGGGAAGCAGAGCGGCTTCAACAGTAAAAATGCTCAGCAAATACATGAACTGATACTTAAGCTTTTATTCACGGAATTGAAATTGCTACAGTACAACAGGAAAACTTCACTTCACTTTTCTTTATCATTAAAATTAATCAGAAACCAAATAATGATTGAATACTATTTGATGAGTTGTGAGTCAATGCGTCAATAATTACAAGAGGGATACTTCGGGGGGGGGGGGGGTCTCAATACCGCAATACCGCAGAAAAAAGTTGCTTAATACCGCAATACCGCACCAAAAATAGGCAAAATACCACAAACGATGGAAAACTAAATAATCGAGCTGTCTGTAAAGTATAACGTTTTATAGCAGTTTGATTCCAGCCTCAATCCACCCTCCTCCATCCAATTCATTCGATCTGAACACGATCAGGGATCAGAGAAAATAATGATGAGTGGATGAAGGGAAGGGTATCATTGATATGATTGCAGTAAAACAGCATCGACGGCAGAAATTATGAACATAGAGAATAAGCCTTATATCATTGCGCCTCACGAAATATTTACATAGAATCAAAAATCGTATGCGATCCTGCTTGCAAGGTAACTCTCCACCGTCCTGGATTATAATCATTGCTCTCACGCATTTACAAAAACCCATCATCAAGACACAGACTATACACATCACGGCAGACAGTATGATAGTCAAAAACGTCAATGGCACTAGTGCAAGTCAAACCTATTCAATCACTCTTCAAACTTAGAAGTTGAACAGATTTCACTTCTTTGTTTGCTACATAAACCTTGCCACTGTTCTCAACAACTATACACTGGAAGGTTGGTTGCACCTTTCAGATTAAGCTTCCTTTCAGCTCTGGTTGTTAGCTGTTGCGTGGTTCCAGAGATGTCAATTCGTAATTTTTTGCATAGCTTCTGAAGCTTGTTCTTCGTTTTGAAATCATGTTTGTCGACTTTCAATGATTTCTTTTCAATTTCAAATACTTTGGTAGCGGAATTTGAAGATGATAGGAAGTGATAGTCTCTAACTTGAACGTCTGTCGCAGATGTTCCTTTTCTCAACAACGTCAACTGACATAATGGCTTTTTTTTAAGTTTGAATGCTTCTCCTTCGGATCGCTCTTCACCCGAAACTTTTCACTGGCACGAGTGTCGTTTCCAGTTCTCCCTTCCAAATAATAGAGGACAACATTCAATAACGATCCCAGTCGTCCATGATGAAATTTTACGTTGCTGCACCAACTTGCTTCACTTCGAACTGATATGATTTGCGATCAAACATTTCAGAATCCAGAGTATGATTACTGCCCTTCGTTTTGTTACAACAAATATGAAGACAAAACATTGCTATATGAATTTGATAATTATTTTCATATATCTGTATATAAATATTACATGATTTAAAGCGGAAATGTATTTAAATGCACACCTGTTCGAAAGAAAACCTTTCACAAGCAAAGAATTAAAATTTTGGATTTATATCGCAAATGTTATCAATTTTCGTCAAATCACGTATTGCCTGTTCTCCTCCGCAGGTACTTTTTTGTGTCTTGCATTCGGAACAGGCGGAGAGAGGAGAAAGAGACTCCTCTTTCCTTAGTTGTTTTTTCCTCTATCAAGTCGTTTCAAAGATACTTTGTGCTTCTTCAAGAAAATCGCATTACATGAAATTTGGATACTATTTCTAGTAAAATACCGCATACCGCGCCGTAAAAACTCAATACCGTAATACCGCTAGTTTTCTCCCTTAACTCATTGCCCCCTGATGCTATTTGGAACTCATATACAGTTAATTGTGGTAGCAAATGATACACGGGGGTACACAGATACAGGAAATATCCTTGCTTTAATAATTTTGCAGTGCATGTTGTCTGATCAACTTTGCAAATCTTGACAACATTACCCCCAGGTTTTTCTTTGATTTGCAGTAACTTATACTGCGCCATACGGCATCTGCAGGGGGCTATGAGTTAATACCGCAATACCGCACAAAATTGACACCCGATACCGCAATACCGTAAACCCCGAAGTACCCCTCTTACAATGCTGGTATCGAGAATAATACGCGATAATAAATACAATATTATATTTTTAACTTGCTGGCAGATTCTACAGCCCACTACGACTCGTAAAATTTCAGATATACAAAAGAATGCCAAAGTAGGAGAAATTCTGACAAATAGACGTTGCCATTTTGGCGCTACCAGAAACGGTTTAGACAAAATAAAGATAAAATAGATGAAATATACAAGTTTTTGTCCACACGACGGCCAAAATGGGGGTTGAAAAAACATTCTAATTAGACCTCAAATGACAACAACCTACAGGTACATCTGGACATTGAAGCTGTTACAACGCCGTACGCTGAACTAATGAGAAGCTCAGAATTGGAAACAGAACTAAGACATTGCATCCTTAGATAACTTCACTCATCAAACTGCTGACTGCTGTTGAAACCTATGAGGATATATCAAAGTTGGCTTTTATTGGCTAATTTAGACTAAAATTGTGCAAAAGATTTGTGCTCTGAAGGTGTTCAGAAGCTTGGAATATGCGAGAGGAATATGTAAGCATTTGAAGCTAGATAATCAACTTTGTTTTTGCGTCTATTTTGTCCTGATTTTTGAGCTACAGCCTACTTTAAATCCATTCATCGTTTCAGTTATTTCTTAAACCGATCAAAAGGAAAGTTCATCATCGTTTATTTTACCTTATCGCTTTACCGCTACCCAATCAGACCCTCTGATTGACTTTCTTAGGGAAGTTAAAAGCATCACATTAACAAAAATTTGATATTGGCCACGCTTGTACGGATATGCGCAGCTGAATTTGAGAATTTGGCACCTTAAAGATTGCCTAAAAAAGTAATGATTGGCAAGAGTTTGACTCAGCAAAGACTTGCCTCCATTTACAAAAAGTTTTCCAAGATCCAGAAGGTTTTCAAACATGCGAAATATTCTGAGCTACTCCTGACACCCCTTCCATACACATACACGCACACCCAAGCTGCCTCCTATGGGTACAAAACTATCCTAGTGGACATTTAAAGCATCCAGCAAGAAAACTAACATAGATTTTTAGCGATTTCTGTTTTGTAAATGTTCAACCCAGTAAATTCTTGAAGACCGTGAAAGTATAGATATAGACAAAGATTAAGGGGAGGGTTGGAATATCATTTTAATGCTTAGGAGATGGAAAATAGAGTGATATAGAGGTCTAGCACTTCTAGAATGCAAATATATAGGATATAAAATAAAAAATAAAAAGGGAATGCTGGAAGCTCTAGTGAGGAATTTTAAGTTCAATAATACTACTGTATTCTCAAAGAAATTGATCAAGATTTGAATAAAGTTTACACACTCATAAAAATATATTATTGAAGTGATTAATCATCAATCATCATAAAGACAGTATATCACTACTTTATACATTTAGGTTTCTTCATTTTGTGCATAAATCTGCCATTAATTTTTCTCTACTATAATAATTGTTGACTCTGTCTGCCTCTGGAAAAGCGATTTCCATCACATAAGAGTGATTTTCGAGCACTTCTGTAAAAATTCTCCATTTATCACTTACTCCATGCTAATATTTGATAAGAAGCCATCCAACATGCTCCTGATTTGTGTTTAAATTTAATTTTTCAGGGGTTTTTGAGAGACTTGCTTAATTCTGGTGACACAAAATTTGCTGTTATGCCGCAAAGAATTTTCGAATACAGAACAACAATCGTGAGTGATTTTGGAAGCTCTGGTATTGTTATTTAATCACTTTTTATTTCAAGATTTTCATTCTTATTTTGATTTACTTTACTGCTACATGAAAATTCTTTCTGCTTATCAATTAACTTACAAAACTAAGCTTTAAACTACATATATACTAAGCTAGAAGGTATCTCTTATTCAAGGGTTTTGGTGTCGTTTCATGACTGTTCAAGTAAACGCTGCAGTGAGATTTAATTTCTATTAATGCCGCAAAACTCGCCTTACATTGCTTTAGAATTAACTCACTTTATAAACTAACTGTGAATTTGCTCGGAATTTTCTGTTTACTGACTTGCTTTTACCGGTAGTGTTGCACACCTCGGAATGCTGAATAACAATACTGGTGGCGTTCTTTGAACACTAAGCTATCTTGATGAATACAATTTTACCATTTGCAAATGATTAATAATCTTCTCTCATCTACCTGTTGTATACAATATTTTCTTTTAGTGCATAAAAAACAGACCTACCGAAACACTTTACCAAGGCCATACGTAGTTTGCTAGTCCTTGAATTAGTTTCGAATTATCTTTTTGTTTAGTTGGAGTTGTTCAATTGAACAAGGACTGAAAGATTGAACTCAACGCAATGTCGAAATATGTTTCTTTTATCAGAATAACTCCTTAATTCAACCTATTTGTTTTTTAGGACCCTCTTTCGACGTTTTATCAGGAGCCTGATGTCTGGAACCTATGTTTCGATTTTTTCAAGAAAATCTATAAGCATTCTAATGATGTAGCTTTTTACTCTAAAATATTCTACTCTAAATAAACCGATTGAAGTAATCGATGTTTCTTGTCTAGGATGAAGCATTTCACCGTGAAGATGCTAAACTTTAGGCAGTTATAAAACTAACCTGTAAACAAGCAAAGATAACAGTAGAAAATTTCAATGTCTAAAACAATGAAGAAACTACACAAATCTGACCCAAAAAAAATTGTTTCCTGCATTTTTCGAGAACGAATTTTTTGTTTCCAGAATTTTTTTCCAAGAGGCTAACACGATATAGATATAACCCTTTTTAATGTTTTTAAAAATGTCCCCCTCCCTCCCTCTTAGTAGGTAATACTTCAAACCCTTTCCACGATTCCTCCACTACCTTAAGAGTATTGAAAACCCTCATCTGATAGAACATGAAAGAACTCAGCATCATGTCCACAGAAATTATCTGGTAATGAGATGAAAATGGATGCTTTAGAAATAGGCTACAGATTCTAAGCATAAGCATGGCTGAGCTAAATCTGTCCTAACTTAATAACTAAAATTGCTAAGTGGATGTGGCTGTACTGTTTTGTCTTCCTTTTTCCTGCTTGCTTGGTTTGGTGGCTTTCTCGTTTTTGTTCCTCAACTGTTAGTGCTCCTTGCAAGCTGATTCTTATGCTTATTTTGATGCCTTTCTTTTCTTATTTCTCCTCTAAAGATGCTATTTCAAAATGTATGTACTTGCTTTCATTGCTTGCTTACTTAGATCGCATATTCTGTTTGGTAATGACAATGAACGCTGTAGAAGGGAAGGAATAAGAGTTGAATTTGAGGTAAATTTGTTTTGATTTGAAGGAGTTGTAAATTTTGATAATTTATTTTCAAACTTTGTTGAGTCATGTGTCGTCTTCCAAAGACAAGATGTATAAAATCAAAAATATTCTCGTCACTCCAGCTATGTCACGAGATGGGGTTGGCATGTAGTTAAATCATTTGAGTGCCTTTCTATAAAAACGTCATCGGATTTTGCTTTAAATCCTAGTTTTTACTTTTTATTTAGAAAGCCTATCGATTTGGAAACATGCATACTATAGATTCTCCAGTTCTTGGATTGTTTTTTTTATTCTATTTTAATTTTTTTTAATCGACTCTACTCCAATTACTTCAATTTCCATTTTAGACACCAACAACAACGGAGCTTGAAAACTACAGAGCAACCATTTGAAATGCTGCCTTAAAAACAAAGATGGCCGATTAAATAAAGAAGAGCGTCGCTTTTTTGCTTCTTCGAATCGACAAAAACAGCCGTGAAGCATCACAGGAAGATGGGACTTAAGATTGAAAAATGTGTTTCCTAGCTATTTCTCTCATACATATATTCAAAATGCTTTTAGTATTATCTATATAAATGCACGATTTATTGAATCTAGTAGCTAATTTTAATGTTTATTGCTTCTATATCAGAACATGCAGTATAAAAAGAAATATTAACACACTATTAACACAAACTATATGTTTTTAACTTCCTTGGTCTTGAAATTGCTTTCCGAAAGAATGCCACGGAGGCAGCGGAGGCAGCCGTGGCAACAGCCCCGTTTGCCCTAGTGGTACGGGGGCAGCGCGGGGGCAGCAAAGTACCCTTATCAGTATCTAAAAGCTAATAAATCTAAATGCTGAGATGTAAAAAGAAATATTAACACGCTATTAACACCAAACTATATGTTTTTAACTTCCTTGGTCTTGAAAATGCTTTCGGAAAGAATGAATTGGACAGTTGAAAAAATGAGTGTGTCACAGCAAAGGCGCCGGAGCCACGGAGGCAGTGGAGGCAGCAGGCAGCGGAGGCAGCTGCCACCTTTGCCCTAGTGTTACGGGGGAAGCGCGGGGGCAGCGCGGGGGAAGCATAGTGCCTTATCAGTATCTTAATGCTAATAGATCTAAATGCTGAGATGTAAAAAGACTATTAACAAGCTATTAGAATCAAACTTATTTTTTTATCTTCTTTGGTCGTGAAATGGCTTTCGAAAATATGTATTGTTCAAGTGAAAACAAAGTTAAGTGAAATGGTTTGCGCATGCTCAGAGAAATTAGCAATATCGCAGTTTCTAGGCTTATGTTTTTGTCGGAGGGAGATTCCACTTGATAGCGATACTATGAAACAGACAAAAAAACCTATTTTACAAATCCATGTTTTTCAAGGTATTTACAATATTTCTACCGATGTCCAAATAAAATAATGATAAAAATTTTACGATTTTGCAGTAACAAAAACCCGGATATTCTTCACATAGATACACCCAAAAAGGGGTTGCCCTTCTTTTCCGAGGGTCTAGAGGGCTTGGTCACGATAAAATTTCCCTGATGCTCCTCCCTTATTCCCCCTCACTTTGCAAGTGCTGCTAACGCCCCTGCAGCACAAGTTTAAGGCGAAAGGCTCCGGGCATAGAAGTAAACTATATTCCAATTATCTGCAAACATAAAGCCTCCCGGTCTCTTGATTTGCTTAACTGCTTGACTTTCAAAGTGTCTGTGATAAAGGGGTATATTATGATGTCGTCACAAATAGATGTGCTTTTTTCCATATCAACAGAGACTGGTTTCTATTTACATCAACATTAACTAAACAAATTCTTTTAAACCTTTGCTTGACACCTGCAATTTGAATCATTCCTTGATGTGGGCTTTTTTCGAGAACAAAACAGTAGGCATGGGAGTCTTTTGAATATTTTAAGTGTCGTAACTTGGTACTATTCAAAACATGTATGTATTAAACACATGCTTATACGTGGTGTCCATATTCAAAAAGCAATACATAACAGATCTATCATTTATACATGCCTGACCAACCAATTAAAAAAGAAATTGCTATGGAGACATATGGTCATGATTTGAATTGAACCATTTTTGAGTTGATGAGACCGTCACTTTCGTCCCAATTAGTCTTCTACCAAAGAACGTCAAGGTGATGCTTCTCAGAGAGCGTTTTTTAACCAACAATGTTTAAACTCGGCTGCGTGAAATCAAGGTCAGCAGTAAAGACAGGTAAGAAATTTTAAGATGAAGTTTCAAAAGTGCCAGAAAGGGGTTTTAAAAGACCTGGCACTGAAATCACCGTAAAGTTTTTTCTCTTCAACTGGTTATCTTGGTAAGGCTGGTCTTCCCAGGAAGGCCCCTGCTCTAAAATACACAAGAACTTGGGTGGATCAATCATCGTAGGATCCCTTATACCTTCCAGGAGTTTTACTTGCAATATACCGACTTAAATCTGAAGATTCCAGTAGACATGTTATCGTTACATTTAGGTTTAAATTTATATCAAACAACAATGCCGTTTTTAATCGCCTAGTAAGTGTTCATTCTTCAGAAAGGATCGACAAAAAGAACTTTCAAGTAAAATACAGTCCAGGCTAGAAAAATTGAATTCTTTGGAAATTGACACCAGCTCAGTTTAAAATGCTCCGTTTCTATTGAGATAGCAAGAGGGCTGTCTCTATGTTTAATCACTTTCGGCACGAAAGTCAGCTACGCAAACTTAAGAAGAGAATCCAAATATCGCAAGCAAACTTGTAGACTATTCATTAGCGGAAATTCTGCGGTGCGAACGATGTTTCTTATTTACAATGAAAATAATTATGATGAATTTTGAAGCAACAATTGGATAAAAACATCAACAATGAGTAGGATAACAGGACAGCTTAAGTTTCTTTACATTTTAACATTTTTTAATATTGGAAATATAATAGTTTCCGTTTGTAGTAAACCTGTTTTATAAGTCAATAAAATTGATATATAATTAAGAAACTACGTATCTGAAGCCCATGATGGCCTAGTTCCTTAGTCGATATCAAGGCTGAACGATGTGAAGTTTTATTCCTCTACCTTAAAATTTTAGACTGATCTCCGATCCAACTATAAACTGATACATAAACAAATTTAATTGCTACTTTTGTATTAGGTATAAGTTTATAAGCAGAATTAACCATCCAAACCAGGTGGAATTCGAGATTTCATGTTTCTTTTCAAAAATTCACCTATTTTGCAACTGGGTAGGGAGATGAAAAATCCGTCTAATCTATTGCTGTGGTTTGAAACTGGCGAAATGTAACAGGAACATGGGATTCCTGTATTTTCTGCGTATTTTCTGCGTCTGATTGCCATTTCTTTTTGAATTATCATGCGGAATTAAGTGAAATTTTCAGAATCCTTCTTTGACTAGTATCATTATCATTAATTTCTACGTAGCCTGTTGTATCTGACCGATGGTTTCCGTTCTCCTCTAAGTTTTAGCCTAAAAGCATAGCTGTAAAATTAGGTGAAATCTAAGACAGCGTTTACACGGGGCTGGCGAAATATTTGGTCACTTAGACTTTGCGTTTACAGGGGGCCTGCCTAACCGACCTCAAATTTGATTGCCTAGACGTGAAAATATTCCACCATCTAGGAAAGTGTACTTCTCATCAACTCAGCCGGCCAATTATTCGGCCAGCCCCGTGTAAACCGCTTCGACCGGCAAAATATTTGCACGCTACCGAAAAAGAGGACAATGATTCGCGATAAAGAGGCTTAAAACAAATGACAGATCACTTGAAACGCCAAAAATTGATTTTCACGTTTATTTCGATGTTAAATAGATAAAAAACTGTTGCAAATTTTAACTGGGTGATTGCTGTAGTGTCAGCTAGTCTTAATAGACTACACATGGCAAGACTACATTTCATCTTTGACAGTATCTACGCAGGCGTTTTTGGCAGCGACCTGGCAGAAGTTTAGCGTGGTGGAGTAACTTTGTTAAAAATAGAGTTGTTCCAGAGGAATGGAAGGAAAACTTTCGAATGTCGATGCAAACCTTTATGGAATGGGAGTTTGCTTTTGTTTATGGTGGTTTTGCAATGCGCGAGGCATAAACTTGATTGTCACAGCTGAGCTAGCTGAGGCTTCGCGAACCGACCAAATATTTGGCCTGTCAAATATTCGGCCGGCCCCGTGTAAACACTGTTTATTTATATTGCTTTCTAAGAATCTGAAGTAACTTTGTGTCTGGACATTCTAAACAAATCCCTATCCTCACAATAATTTGGTAAAAACAATAAGACTTTTGAGTTGAGATCTACAACGATCTCTAACTAGAAATATTTAAAGACACAAATAATATCATTATGCTGTAAATTCCGCAATCGAAAATAGAACTTAAAATTCAATTTTTTTGGTGCATATATATAAACAAATTTTTACGTTGCATTGCAATGCCAGATACTAAGCGTGAATTCGCAATAAATATATAATTATTCGTATGTGTGCGACTAATGCAAATATTGATATACATATTAAGGGCAATTATCACAGTCAGCCAAGTGCTCTGGTTCATGGATGCCATATTAAAGGGCTTGGAACATTCTAACATTATTTTTTGACAGAAACTAATGTGGTACAGAAGAAAGGAACCTATTAAAAAAATTCTGTATTTGAAAATACAATATCAGTTACATCTTTATCTAGATAATATTCATGGATCGATATCAACATTGCGAGAGGTTCGGTGCTGAAACATCTATTTGCAATTCAGCTTCATTCACCGACTGATTAATCTGGTTGTTTTAAGTACCAAACCATTACCATGGCCCGCAAACAAGTCATCAACATATCAGTTATCATGATACTGGTAATGGCATTTCTTCACAAATCCAAACTACAAAAAATTCATCGCATGAGCTGCCGTAATGAAGCAACGTTTAAAGCAAATGGTAGAGATTTTGTAGTCAAAGAAAGTTCATCCAAGCTCATTTCGACAATAAAGGCGCTTTTGTTGGCAAACTGTGCAAGGAGCTGCATAAAAACAAGCGAATGTAAATCTTTCCTGTTTAAAAAGAATGCAACTTTATCGACGGAGAAGAATTGCCAATTGCTCAATGTTGAGAAGAACAATCTAACATCATATGATATGCAGAACATGACTGGATGGGTTTATTACGAGCCATTGCAACAGGTGCAGTTCGGTTGTTTTAATATTGTTGTTGCTGTGAATGTTATCATCCTTATTAATATCATTACTTTTATCGTTTTATTAACATTAATTTTCATTTATTTGGCTAGGCATGCCATAACAACCTGGTAAAGATCGAGGATTTTATTGTAATAATTGAAATATGAAATAAAATGTTTCTATTAGTGAGCCTTCAATTCAGATGTGACCTGCCGTCTCCGTCTCTTATTGGGTCATTCAATTTCTCTATTCTCATGGAATATTTTATGTTTATCAACAAATAGATTTGAGTCGCTGGGTGCGCTCGCATCGTTAAACAGAAATAATTTAGCTATGCCTCACCCTTTATATGAACTGTGTAAGGGTACAATAATAAAGTTACAGTGAATACAAAACTACTTCAGTGTTTCTAGTAGTTATGCCTAATTTCTACACTTATGATTTATTTTATTGGTTAAATAAGAAAAGGCTGCATAGAGAAACTTTCATCCCGTTAGGTCCTCAGAAGATAAACTGTATTAAAATCGTCTGTAAGTATGGTCAAAATAGTTCTGAATCTCGAAAATGTCAGTAAAAAGGGGAATTCATTTACGCGTGAGCTTTGTGACATTCCGTTCAGTTATGCTTTAAAATTTTTAATTTATTTTAACACATTTTTACTCTTCTGTTGCTTCTGTTGATAGGGAACTTCAAGATGCCAGCCCAGTACGTGTTCACCTGGTTACAAGTGCATTGAAGATTGCAATTCAGCCAATGGCTTTACTTGTCCAGGTAAACTTTACTATGAACAGAGAACATGAACGGCAAAACAATTAATGAAACTTAATGCAACGAAGCGCAACTCTTTGGCATTTAATGCAATGAGATTTAATGCGTTGAAGATAACAGTAATGTCAGATTTATTGATAATCAGATTTATCAATTCAAATAAGGTTATCAAATCGAACACAACATAATCTATGCATGTTATTTATTTAATTCAATTATCAACATTCGACAGAAATTGATGAGTGTCAAAGTAACCCATGCAAAAATGGAGCAACTTGTAACAACCTGGTAAATGCCTATTCCTGCACATGTGTACCTGGCTACGCAGGAACAAATTGTGAAGCAGGTTAGTTGAAATTAGTCAAGGCATTTAAATGCTGTACAGCATGCATAATGAAACATAAAAAGCATATTAAATGTTCAATTCAATTTACCTGAAAAATATTTTTAACACAGTCTATGAAATATTGCTACGGCTTGCGATATGCTGCATTTCGGTTATTGCAAGGTAATGAAATGTGATATGATGGAATGTAATTTATTTTGAGAGAATGTAAAGTAATGTAATGTAATGCATTTTGATGTAATGTAATGTAATGTAATGTAATATAATATAATGTAATGTAACGCAATGTAATGTAGTGTAATGGCTATGCAATGTACTGTACTGTAACATAATGCATTGCATAGAGGAAACCTTTTAATTCGATTCATTTAATTCAATGATGCATATAATCCTTAGATATAAACGAATGCTTAAGCAGCCCATGCCAAAATGGAGGAACCTGCATTGATCAAATTAATGCATACTCCTGCCAGTGCACATCACGATTCAGTGGAAGTAACTGCGAGACAGGTTAGTTTCCTCTCACTGTTGTTTTACACAAGCAGGTCTTGGATAGAACTAGCTTAGAGCTCTGTTCCAAATGATTAAATTAGACTAAAAGATGTGTATTTTCATTGATTCTTGAGCTTTTTCTCTTAGGAAGGGTTCACTGTTGTCAACAAATTGAACTCTGCATTTGGTTTCCTATGGATATGTAAAGTCTTGCAACACAGGGGAAAAAATCATAATGCTTTTCATTTTGGGATATATTCCATTTTAAAGTGTGAAACTATTTGAAACAGACATTCCACAATCTACAATCTACACAATCCACATCATTTATTTGATAACTAGAGTATTTTGCCAATGCAGTTCACAATATTTTGATGAAAACAGGTAAAACTGAAGAGAATATCTAACAGGGATCCAAGAGCATTGATCAATATATTATATTATGGTCTCAGTGCGGTGGGGGTGGCCCATTTAATAATGCCTCTCTTAGCCTTTTGCCTCCCGTAGCATATGCCTTTGGTGTCCTTGTCCCATATCAACTGACGAAAAAAATACGAAAGAAAGTAGAAAAACACTAAGAAAAGAGATTTTCTTTGTAGCTGTATGTGAAAGTGGTTGGATCTTTAATGGAGGATATTGCTATGCATTCAAGACAATATCAACTTCCTGGCAAAGTGCAAGGGACAATTGCGTAAGCGATGGAGCAGACTTAATTGTGATAAAGGATTCAACTGAGGCTAGTTTTGTGTATGCAAACAAGGCATCAGGAATTGGTTATTGGCTTGGATTGACTGATTTATCTGTCGAAGGTATAAGCATTTTACTAACTTGCAGTCAATCATTCGTTGATTGATTGATTGATTGACTGACTGATTGATTGATTCATTCACTCATTCACCCATTCATTCATTCATTCATTCATTCATTCATTCATTCATTCATTCATTCATTCATTCACTCATTCATTCATTCATTCATTCATTCATTCATTTATTCATTCATTCATTCATTCATTCATTCATTCATTCATTCATTCATTCATTCATTCATTCATTCATTCATTAGCCTTGAAAGAATAAGCCTTGGACCGTTAAGAAACTATTTCTCTTCCAACTCTAATTTTTACGTCCAAGGGCTCGTTAATTGATTTAGTCATTAGCTTGATACACCCCGATTCACTTCAATTAGTTTTTAATTCAGTTACTTCTCCTTAACTTCATATCTCTGCAGTTCTAGCATCTTGGATTATCTGATAATCTGCATCTTTTAATTTTAAATTTAAATCTAATTTGGAAGGAATGATAGCAGACCTTCTTCAATAAAAAGGGTTTACTTTTTGTGGCTATCACCGACCAATCAAATGGAAATTATTTAATTGTATGGTCCTGCTCAGGACCGTAGGAAAAATGGAAAGAGATGCAATCCCAGTTTGAAAGTCGTCCCAACAGAATATTAAAGTTAATATCATTTATATTACTTTCCTTCAATAACAAATTAATGAAGTATCGATAGAATAGAAATAAGATTCAAAGCCTTAAACTGAGCCTTATTATCCCAAGATTTATAGAAGATACCAAAATTTGCGTCAGAATCATAAAGAACTATTCTTATGATGCTCATACGTCAGATAAATTGATTGTCTTTGGAAATTGAAGTCCTTCTGTAATTCAATAAACCCTGGAAGACCTGCTAGACTGCAATCAGGGAAGAACTTCTGTTTAAAAAATTTCTCGGCTAACTTTTGTTGTATGACACTTGGAGTAAGACTAAAACTAAAACCAAGGTTTGACAACAATTCCGAATACTTCTTGTAGGTACATTCATATGGGTTGATGGCACATCACTGAGCTATCAAAATTGGCATGCTGATGAACCAAATAATTTTGATGGACTTGAGGACTGTGGCCAAATAAGATGGGAGGATAATGCATGGAATGATGATAAATGCTCGCAAGAGCATAGATTCATCTGTGAGAAGGTACATTGATTTGCAGGAGTGATGAACAGCAGGAGTAACGAAAATAGTGAAAGTAACCTTAAAGTTGATAATAACAATAATAATGAATAATTATGATAATGATTAATAATAAAATATAAATTCCAGCAGCATACAAAGCCAATTGCCTACATTCACCATTGGTGCAAGTTCTTTTCTCTGCCTACAATGATATTCCCATTTTTCAAATCCAATAGTCCAATAGTGGGTTGCAAGGAAGCATGGAGAACAACTTTAAGCGAAATTTTTCCCTCTCTCTTCAATGAATTTCTACATTAACTCCGTGTTTCAAAAGGGCTGCACCTGATATCATTCCAATTAAGTCCTCAGACAGAATCTGGTATCAATTGAAATTTCAATTTATAGAAGCAAGTGATAATGCAAGATTTCCTATGACACATTCTGATGATTAGATAGGCTTATCTAGCAAAATGCTTGTCAGTTCCTACCCGACATACAGGGCCGCTTTGTAGTATTGCGTAAATATGGTTTTTCATGTTTGAGACGTATCCTTTTGTTTAAATAACAATAATATTATATTCTCTGGATATTTCTTGAAAAGTTATAACACATATCCAATTGTTTTATGTAATTGCTTTGACCTTGTAAAATGGACTTGTATTTAATTTTTAGAGCTGAAGAGCCACAATTTTAGTGGACATGCTCATTTGTGCCATGTATAATGAATGATTATAACATATATTACATCATTTAATCCTTGACTACAAGTACAGCGGTGATCAATGCTAAATCCATAGCATTCTTCTATCCATAGCTATCCCTTTCCTTACTTCTATCAATATGGCCTTCTCTAGACGTCTATATATTTTTCCCTTCCTCTAGGAGATATGAAATAGTAAATGACAATTACATGTAATTTCGAAAAAAAAAGGTTGCAAAAAATATATGTACCAAAAAACTAACTTTCATGAGAGAAGGAACAGCAACACTTACTAACTTACAAAGTTCTCCCCCCCCCCCTCTCTGTCATTTCAAGGTGTGATCTCAAGATCCCAAAATATTCCCTCCTCTACCTTCCATCGTTACTGTATCTTGTTATAATAAGTTAATAGTCGCGTTTTATATTTAATTATTCAATGTTACAACTTTGTAAATAAGATTATCCAATAGTTACTGCACCTTTTATTTCATTACTGATCATTTGCAATCTTGACACAATTTTCAGTGAACGCTATAAGTAGCAGGTCAAATGATTATTGTATAAAGTTAACTGTTAATTTTAAACAATAACAATAACGTATGGAGCCCTGACATTGACTCTGGTTATTTGATAACCTGTTGTTTGCCGATAACCAATGAATATGCACACGTGATTCCTTAAACATTGACTTATTCTTGTTTATCTAGTCAAAATAAATAGATTTGAATAGTGCTGCGTTTACCGGGGTCGTGTTTTGAGATGGAACGAAGGCACCTCGCTTCGGCTCTTCAACTTTAAGATGAATCACTGGATGAACCCAGACTATGTCTTGAAATGCTGGCAGCGTTAATCGTAGTTCCTATGCAATTGCTGGCAACTGAAAGCTTTGAAATGCATTAAAACTAGTCGGTGCGCTTGTTTACACATTCTCATTATCGTGGTGGGCAAAACAATTACAAAATATTCTATTATTGGCAGCGTGAAGTAATAACCCTGCCCTTTCCAAACATACACACGCACAGACAGTAGCGTAGCCAGGGGGGGCAAGAGGGGGGGCTGGGGCGGTCGCCCCCCCCCCCCCCCCCCCAATGACAAAATATTAAGAAATTGATGGAAATTGCATTATGTTTGCCGTTAACTTCGTTTGGTGCCGAGAGAGCATTTTCAAAACTAAAACATATAAAAACGAGGTTGAGATCAACGATGGGACAAGAAAGACTTCAAAGCCTTATGTTGATGTCTGTTAAATCCGACATTCAAAATGTCTTGACTTAGAGCTGTTTGTGAAAGACTTTGCAGATATGGCCCCTAGAAAAATGGACTTAGTTTAAACTTTAATTTACGAGTGAATATATACATATATATGTTATGTCTTCAATATTAAATCGAACTAATTGGTATCAAACAGTATCAGATGTATTAAAATCTTAAAGTGCCTTCATAGAGCAGCTCCCGTACACATTGACATGCAATGCGAATGGGTTTCACTAAATAGATTTGAAAAGATTACCACACTACAAATGTAATGCTAAGCTTATCACATCTCAAATTTTCAACGCTTCTTATTTCCATTAAGCGTGTATGGTCAAAAGAGACGCTCTTCAATGTTTGTTCCTGGCCTGCAACGAATTGTGAGGTGCTACAAATATTGCAAGTGGCAATCCACAGGACCTCGTTCATCTCTTGCTCTATTTCCCCCACCACCCCCCCCCCCCCCCACCAAGAAATGACCCTGGCTACGCCACTGCGCACAGATAAGAATATTTTCAATTAGAAATGACCCAAAGTTTGAAAGCTTTGCTTTGAACCCAAATCAGTAACTCTCTTCTAAAAGAGCTTTGAAGTAATGTAAACCAATTGATTTGAAAGCGGCAGAATATCCTTGCCTTATTTCTAGAAAAATTGCCGCAATAATAGATAATAATTTGTATCATCAATGATTGAAGGAGAGTTTCTTGAAAATATCAATTTGAGTAGCACAGAAACGGATCCTTTATTTGCTTCCCTAAATTTCACTAAAATATAAGCGCTTGAATATCAAGCTCAATATAGAGCAAATGCTTTGATGTGTTAGTATAGTTCGTATTCAAATAGGCATCTGTGAATGCATTTTCAAATGTCTTCTGAGTCAAGTATTTATCAGAAGTCACTGGCGCTCATTAGGGAGATTCAAACTAGGTTGGTACGTATCGAAAAATAATTTTTAGCGCTAAGATAAGTAAACTTCCAAATCCATATCAACAATGACTGATGAAAACCCAATCCTCTCCTAGAAATGAAATGAAAAACATTTGCAAGACACTTGCAATTTTGCGTCATTCTCTGATGTTTTCAGTTTATCTAACTTTGTGGATTCTCGTCCATAGCAACAAATTAAGCATAGTAGGGTATTTTAAATATTCTGTTTTTGTCGTAACTTGGTACTATTCAAAACTTTAGTGTATTAAACACATGCTTTAACGTGGTGCCCATATTCAAAAAACTATCTATAATACATTCATCACTTGTGCAAGCCTGACCAACCAATTTGTGAAAAATTGAGATTGTGGCTGCAATTAATATTTTATTATCTGCGCGTGATTCCAATTGAAACAATTCAATAATTTCATTATTTAGTCGATGAGACCGTCACATTCTTCCCAAATAGTCTTCCAACAATAAACGTCAAGGTGATGCTTCTCAGAGAGCGTTTATTAACTAACACCGTTTAAACTCGGCTGCGTGAAATCAAGGTCAGCAGTAAAGATAGGTAAGAATTATAAGCTTAGGTTTTAAAAGTGCTAGGAAGGGGTTTTAAAAGAACTGACACTGAAATCACCGTATAGTTTCCTCTCTTCAACTGGTTAAGTCGTTAAGGCTGGTCATCCCATGAAGGTTCCTGCTCTTAAATACCCATGGCCTAAGGAAATTCAATCATCATAGGCCCATTTAACCTTCCAGAAGGTCATTTTCGATGTACCGCCTTAAATCTGCAGTTTCCAGTGTACATGTTTTCCTACATGTTCCCATCAAACAACAAGGCCGCTTTGAATTGTGTAGACTGTGTTGATTCTTCAGACAGGTTCAATGAAAAAACTATCAAGGGCAGCTCTTGAGAAAACTTATAATTCTTTGAAAAATAGAAGCCAAGTTAATTTAATAGGCAGTGATGGATCTAGACTTTGTCCAATGGGTCCATGTACATGCTCAAGGCCCCAGCGCATGGAAAAAATGAACATATCATGTAATAAAATTTAGTTGAAAAAAATGTGGCACATTTTAATTATATTTTCAAAATTTTTTACAGCAAAGGTTTTGTAATTAAGCAGTATACTTAAATGGTAGGTAATGTTTATCCACAGCGAATTCTGCCACTCAGTCCGCAATTTATACTCTGTATAATATAATATATAATATATTATATTTATTTAAAGTTGGTTTCTTACATAGTTCTACAAAGTAAATCTAATTTACACCAACTATTTACAATGCAAACTAAAACTAAAATAAAACTAAAAAGTACATATCAAAATCAAAGTAATTCAGCGTCTATCTACAAATTGTACAAAGGCAGCTGGTTCCATTCCAAGTTTTTATTTCTTTCTTGAAAGCTGCAACAGACTCTATTATCTTTGCATCATCATTTAGGGTATTCCATAGCATAGCTCCCCTAAATCTTAAGGAGTTAATCCCATATTTTATAGTGTGAGAACTCTGAGGAAGTTTGCATAATAAATTTTTACGTAAGTTATAGGTTATAGATTTTGCTTGGAAATTTCCCAGAGATATGAAGGATTTAAGTGGTGGAGCGTTTTGTAAACTTCTAACAGCAGCTTCTGTAGGTTTTTCACATGTATTGTGACATCATCATGTCTCCATAGAAGTTCTTCAAAAGAGGATTCAAGATCCTGGTACAAAACCCTTAGAGCTCGTTTATGCACTCGATTGATGGTACTGTTGGCAGCTTTGCTACAAAATAGCCAAATCAGGGGGCAATAGTTGAAATTTGACATTATGACAGCATTAAACAATATCCTTGCTTGATCAAAATTAATATAGTTTGACACTCTAGAGAATGCCTTAACTTTTGTGCTAACGTTCATGCAGAGATCCTCCACGTATTGGCCAAAAGTTAGTTTACTGTCGATGGTAACTCCTAGCAGTTTTACTTTTTCACTAGCTCGTATGATTTTTCCATTGATATTCAAGCCTAAGTGCTCAGTTTCTTTCAAACCCAAAAACATCAATTGAAACTTTCGAGGGTTTGCAACCATACCGTTTCGAAGGAATTCACATAGAGTCTTGTCTGATATTTTGATACTTTTTTTGGTCTGGACTGAGTTGGCTATTTTTAATCTCTCTGTGATCTCCAGAAACGCATTGTTATCAAATCTCTGTTAAATTTTTTGGACGAAGTTCGATGCTGACTGGACCAAGTACAGTATTTTTAGACCTAAGAGAGGCTCCTTTGAAAGTTAGCATGATAATAGGCTCTGACAGATAGCATCAAATATCATCGAATATCTAGATGTTTTTGAACAATTGGACCAACTGAACTGATCATTGGACGTGTCTCAGCATTTTTAGAAGCAGTATTGTGAAATGGCAAGACTGTTCCTGTATATGTGTGCAATCTGCATGCCACGTGTGTTATCAGAAATGCAGGCAAGCACGGAGAAATATAAGAACACAAATTCATTAGCATGAAGAAGCCTGAAACTGTGCGCATACTAACTAGGGAAAATAAGCTGTAGAGTACGGAAGCAAAAACATACGGCAAAAACATACGACAAAAACAAGCGATTGCCAAATAGGGTATCATATAGATGACAGAGGCTTGTTTTAAACCTGAAAGGGCGTGGTAAAAAAAAAATTCCTCAAGACTCCGCCTCAGGCCTGATGTTTGTCTTAATTCCACCTAAAGTGGTTATACTATACCAAATCTCTGGATCCTACGCTGATAGCCTCCGTCTTTATAGCAAAAAAACAATTTCAAGGAAAAGAAAATTCAAATAACATAATCAAACTCTGGAATATTCATCGACGGAGGTGCTGATATACGAATGATTTTTTTAATGCTTAAAGGAATAAATTGGCGATAAAAAAACTTTGATCACTTTTGAAGCAATAAGAGGTTAAAAATTCAACAGTGGGTAAGGTAGCAGTGTAACTTTAGTCTCTTAACTTTTTGAAAACTGAACAAAATCATTGAAGAGAAATTTCATTAAAATTGAAAATAAGATTGTTTAAGTTTTTTGTAAACTTTCTTCCTTTTCTGATAAAAATAAAATTGATATATCACATGCGTGAAGAAACTACACTTCTAAAGTCCTCGACGGTGAAGTGCCTATATCGATATGAAGACTAAACGATGTGAGTTTTCATTCGCCTAGCTGCAACACATCTCCGATCTGACCATAAACTGATATTTCAAAAAGCTGGTTTTCTATTTTCGTATTAGCTTTGCTCTGATACACCAGTATTAACCATACTAACTAGATGGAATGTGAATTTTTCTGTTTCTTATCACAAATTCACCTATCTTCAAACTAGAGGCACAGACGAAAGGAGCCTTTTGTACAATTATACCCTTAAATGCAATTTCAGCTATATTTTCTTCCAGATTATAGTTATTCAATCAATATCAACACTACGAGAAGTTCGGTGCTGGAACAACCATTTGCAAATTTAATTTCTCTCACCAACCTATCATCGGGTTGTTAGAAGTACCAAACCATAACTAGCACAATGACCTGGAATCAAGTCATCAACATATCATTCATCGCCATACTTGTAATAACATTTCTTCACAAAGCCAAACTACAAAAAATTCATCGCATGAGCTGCCGTAATGAAGCAACGTTTAAAGCCAATGCTAGAGATTTTGTAGTTAAAGAAAGTTCATCCAAGCTCATTTCGACAATAAGGGTGCTTTTGTTGCCAAACTGTGCAAGGAGCTGCATAAAAACAACCGGTTGTAAATCTTTGTTTTTCAAGAAGAATGCAACTACTTCTACTGAAAAGAATTGCCAATTGCTTAATGTTGAGAAGAGCAATCTAACATCATATGATATTCAGAACATGACTGGATGGGTTTACTACGTGCCATTGCAACAGGTGCAGTTCAGTCGTTGTTTTTTGTTGCTGTTGCTGCTTTTTTCATCCTAATTAATATTATTACTTATTTTCGTTCTATTAACATTCATTTCCACTCATTTTATTAGGTATGCCATAACAACCAAGTAAAGAGCGAGGTTTTGATTTTAGAAATTGAAATATAAAATAAAATATTTCGATTAAGTATACACGCAGTTAACGGATCTTCGACCCCCCCCCCCCCCCTAGTGAGCCTTTTATTCAATGTGACTTGCCGTCTCCGTCATTAATTGAGTACTTGAGAGATCAGGGCCGCCGAGAGGGAGGGGCAGAGGGGGCAGTTTGCCCCAGGGGCCTCAGGCTCGAAGAGGCCTCATCAGCTAATATCAAAATTTTTGTCATAGCCTCTTTAGATGTATTCAAGAAACCACCCAATAGGAATAGCCTATAAGGTTCTCTGAGTGCCTTCAGATTCAGTTTCCCAAAATTCCTTGCATTCTCCCCCTTCTCCTTGCTTCGATCACAGACACAAGGGGCCTCATTTTGTGGTTTTGCCCCCGGGCCCCGATAACCTCACGGCGGCCCTGCTTGAGATTGCCTATCCTCATGGAAAATTATACTTTCATTCCATTAATAGATTGATTAGATGCCTTGCCTAGCCTACATCATCAAACATATTAATGCAGCTATGTCGTAACTTTTGCATGTATTGTATGAAGGTAGAATGCTACAACTTTTTTTTACAAAAAACACTTCAGCGATTCCTTGGATATTTATGCCTAATATCATCGATCAAATAAAAAGCATTGTAGAGTGAAACTTCAGCTAATGAAATGAAATAAAATAAAAAAAAACATGTGTTAGGATCATGTGTTGAAATGGTCACAATAATTTTGCAACTTACCTTTTCCAGCGCATATGGATACCAATTTTTGAGTGTCCTTTATAAAATATCGTTAAGTTGTACTACAACTTCTAATTCTTTAAGCACACTTTATTCCACTTTCGTTGTCAGGGAACTTCGAGATGTCAGCCCAGTACGTGTTCCCCTGGTTACAAATGTGTTGAAAATTGCAATTCAACCAATGGTTTTACTTGCCAAGGTAGGTCTACTATGGACGATTTACATGAACATAATCAATATAACCCAACTCAATGCAATGCAGTACACTCTTTTGCAATTTGATGCAACGAGACTCAATGCGGT
This sequence comes from Catostylus mosaicus, assembly GCA_964019065.1. NCBI lineage: Eukaryota > Metazoa > Cnidaria > Scyphozoa > Rhizostomeae > Catostylidae > Catostylus > Catostylus mosaicus. The sequence goes on along the minus strand of OZ025185.1, from coordinate 14,633,906 downwards.
GAAGTAGACTCTAATGTCAAATGTATCAATTAAAATAAGGTTATCAAGTACAATACAGCATAACATACTAAAGTGTTATTGAATTCGTGGATTGATCTTTGTATCTTATTTCATTAATCTAACTATTAACCTTTGACAGATATTAATGAGTGTCAAAGTAGCCCCTGCAAAAATGGAGCAAATTGTAACAACCTGGTAAATGCTTATTCCTGCACATGTGTACCTGGCTACACAGGAACAAATTGTGAAACAGGTTAGTTGCAGTTAGGCATGGCATTTAAGTTCTGAAATACACGCATAAAAAACCTAAAATTTATCTGATAAAATTTTGATCACAGTTTTTGAAATATTTCTATGGCTTGTCATTTGCTGCATTGCAGTTATTGTAATGTAATGCAATGTTGTGTAATTCAATGTAATGTAATGCACTATGAAGGAATGTAATTTGATTCAATAAGATTTAATGTTTATGTAACGTAGCTTTATGTAATGCAATATATTGTTAAGTAATGCAATGCAACATAATATAATATAATTAAATATAATATAATATAGTATAATATAATAAAATATACTGTAATATAATATAATATAATATAATATAATATAATATAATATAATATAATATAATATAATATAATATAATATAATATAATATAATATAATATAATATAATATAATATAATATAATATAATATAATATAATATAATATAATATAATATAATATAATATAATATAATATAATATAATATAATATAATATAATATAATATAATATAATATAATATAATATAATATAATATAATATAATATAATATAATATAATATAATATAATATAATATAATATAATATAATATAATATAATATAATATAATATAATATAATATAATGTAATATAATATAATTTAATATAATATGAAATATGATAATAAATGTAATTTATAAAATTTTATAAAATGTTATTTTTTATAATGAAACATAATGTTATATTTTTTTGCGTAATGTAATACATTCATTACATTTAATTTAATCCAATGTAGTGTAATATAAGGAATTGTGATGTTTTGTAATGAACAGCAATTTTCTCTAGTGTATTGTATTGAGGTAACCTTTGAATGTTATAAATCAAATGATTGATACAATTCTTAGATATAAACGAATGCTCCAGCAACCCATGCCAAAATGGAGGAACCTGCATTGATCAAGTTAATGCATACTCCTGCCAGTGCACATCACGATTCAGTGGAAGTAACTGCGAGACAGGTTAGTTGGCTCTAACTGTTGTTTTACACAAGCAACAACATTGGGATAGAATTAGCTTAGAAATCTGTTCCAAATGTTAAATTAGACTAAAACATGTTTAATTTCAATGATCCTTGAGCTTTTGCTTTTGTGAACCACTCACTGTTGCCATTAAAGCAAACACTGAAACAGTTTTTCTATGGCAGGCCTAAGGGCAAGGGACGAACCAAGGGGCTAGCCCCTTCTGTCAAGAATTTAGCCCCCCCCCTAGAATTTCCTACTGGCCATTGGGCTGTGCTATGGATACATAAGGCTGTTACAGCACAAGTAAAGAAATTATACTGCTGTTCTCATTGAAATATATTCAATTTTAAAGTTAAAAACTATTTAAGACAGGCATTCTAAAATCAGCAAATCATTTATTTGGTAAATAGTGTATCAATATATCATATAAACTGACAGGAAGAAAGATTGAAAACGGCAAACACTAAGAAAATATTGATTGTTATCTTTCTATGATCCTTTTTTATCCATGAGATAAATTCTTTGATGTAGCTGTATGTGAAAGTGGTTGGATCTTTAATGGAGGATTTTGCTATTCATTCAAGACAATGACGGCTTCCTGGCAAACTGCAAGGGACAATTGCGTAAGCGATGGGGCTGGCTTAGTTGTGATAAAGGATTCCACTGAGGCTAATTTTGTGTATGCAAACAGAGCATCAGGCTATGGATATTGGCTCGGTTTGACTGATTTATCCGTTGAAGGTATAAACATTTTGTCAATTTGCGCTCATTCATTCATTCATTTATTCATTCATTCATCCATTTATTTTTGGATTTACATACTCCTTGCCGTCAAATTATGCCTGCCAAAGGTGGGCTGAAGAGAAAAAGAAAATTAACCTGGGCCTTGGGAGCAACTAGAAATATTTAAACTTCAAACTCCTTATTTCTACATCAAATCCTTTAACACTTCTTTTCTCTGCAGTTCTAAGCTCCTTGATAACCTGATATTCTGCAATGTTTCATTTTCACTTGTTATTTGATTTGAAAATAACCAACCCTCTCCTATAAACAATGGTGTCTTGGTGTGGCTATTACTGACTTATCTAATGAGAACAACTCGATCAAATGGTCCTGCTCAGGACGTATCCAAAAATGGAAAGTTATTCCAATAGAAAACAAAAGTTTGTTATACATGAATAAAATTTCCTTCAATAAAACTAAACTTTATTAGTATTATCTCTAGGATAGAAATAAACTTCCTTACTCTAGTATCAGCCTAATCATTTCAAGAATGACAGGAATCAAGGTCAATGTGCGTAGATTTTATTTAGAAGATACAAACATTCGCCTGCTACAAAAAAACGATTCTCTTGACACTCATACGATACGTCAGATATGCTGATTCATTTTGGAAATATTTTTCCCTCCGTAATTTCATAGTCCGGGAAAGAACAACTTGACCGCATCGCGGGAGAAGCTACTGTGAAAGAATCACCGGGGAAAAATTACTGTATGATACTTTGAGCTAGACTAACACGATGTTTGACCACGATCCTGGATGCTTCTTGTAGGTACATTCCAATGGATTGACGGCACATCACTGACCTTTCAAAATTGGTTTACTGATGAACCAAATAATTCGGGTGGAGTTGAGCATTGCGCCCATATAAGAGGAGTGGATAATGCATGGAATGATGCTCGATGCTCGGTTTCACATAGATACATCTGTAAGAAGGTACATTGATTGAAAAACTGCAGGAGTATTGAGAATGCTGAATACAACCTTATAGTTGACTCATGTATAATAAACAATGAAATGAAAATTCCATCAGCATTCAAAGCCAATTCCTTTTCACAAATCGTACCTACTGTTTGCATTCACTATTAGTAAAAGTACTTTTCTCTGTTTTGTTGTTTTTTCAACTATTTAAATGCAATAAGCACAATAATGAGTTGGAGGCATGTAACACAACTTTACATAAAATTTCTCTCCGTCACTGCAATGGATTTCTTCAACAACTACGTTATTTCTAGTGAACTGTACTTGATTATATTACTATACTCCAACAAGTGATAATTCAAGATTTCTGATGACATATTTTCATGATTAGATGGGCTCATCTAGCCAAGTTTATCTATTCCTACCCAACATACAGGGCTTCTTCAAAGTATTGATAAATATAACTTTTCATAATTGCGACTTATCTTTTTGTTTAAAAAACCTATAATATTATTATTATCTCTGGATATTTCATGTATAGATATAACACATATCTAATTGTTTTATGTAATTGCTTTAACCTTGTAAAAAATAATTGTCTTCAAATTTTAGAGCTGAAGAGCCATAATTGTAGTGGATATGCTCGTTTATGCCATATAATGATAGTAATAATAATAACAAATCTTACATCCTTTTATCCTTGACTGTAAGTGCAGCGATGATCCATTCTAAATCAATAGCATTCTTTCATCCACAGCCATCCCTTCCCTTACTTCTATCAATGTGACGTTCTCCAGTAGTTTTTCATATTATTTCCTTCCTCTAGAAGATATGAAATAGTAAATGAAAATTAAATATATTTTTGAAAACAAAAGATGGTAAAAAATATTTGTACGGAAAAAGACAACTTACACGAGAAAGAACATAACAAAACTTATTAACTTATCGAACTCTCCGCCTCTCTCTCTAATCTCAAGATGCGATCTCATGATATTCCCTTCTCTACCTTGCTTCGTTGCTGTACCCTGCTATATTAATTTCATGTTAATAATCGTCTGTGATATTGATTTATCTAACGTTAAAACTATTGTAGATTAATAAATCGTTACTGAATCTTTTATTTCGTTATGGATCATTTTCAAATCTTGTCATAGATTTCAGTAATCACTATAATTAGCTAGTTCAAATGATCATTATATATAGTTAACTGTTAATTTTAAACAATAGGAATAACTTATAGAGCCCTGATATTGACTCTGGTTATTTGATAACATGTTGTTTGATAACCAATGAAAGTGCACAAGTAATCCAAAACACAGTGACTTATTCATATTCATTTTCATCTAGTTGAAATATATCTTTTTGGTCTGTGCTACGTTTACAAAAGGTTGGTTTCTTGAAACAGAATGAGGGAACTTTGCTGTGTATTTTAAGGAACGAGTATCCCTAGAATATGTTTTGATTTTTTCATTCAATTTAAGCAGCACAGGAATAGGCCCTTTATTTTCTGCCTAGATGCTGCTAAAATATTCTTAAATATTAACATAAGTATAGGGAGAATACATTCATAACAAATTCTTAATGCTTAAGTCCGGTTGGTATTCAAGACAGTGTTTGTGAATTCCTTTTTTTCAGATTTCTTGAGTGTCAGATATTTATAAACGCCACCCCCACCCAGCCGAAAAAGGTTGGCACATCTTTTTAACACATACTTTTAACACATACTTTTAACACATATTTTTAACACATATTTTTAACACATAGGTCCTGCAAATAACAATTTTCACAAATTTGCTGATCGCAAACACTTCTTTATGAATTAATAAAATAGTTTTAAGATGACAGGCTCCAGGCTCCTAACCTATACACACTTTTGCAAGTGTGAACCTCTTCACTATATACATAAGATGATTCTGCATTCAAAAGCATGAGGGAAGATCTCAAAAGTATAGATAGAGATAGCAAAGAAATTACCTTTTTAAGGGATGCATACTTGAATTTAAAAATTACCAAAGTTGAAAAGCGAAAAAAGTGACAGCAATTTACTCCAAGTACCAGCTTGAATAACTGTTTGAAAGCTACACTTGAGTAGCTGTAACAACGAATGAGCACAACGAACAAAATATCAGTAAAGCGCTAATAGAGGATTTCATAACCACTAGCCCAATTTATATGTTTTGAAGGCAGGCATTCTGGAGTTAGAGATGGTTGAGCAGTATTTGGTTCACGAAATAAGAAAAGTGATTGCAAGTGAATGCAAAATCTCCATTAGGCTAATTAAAGACTCAGTAGACTTCATTCGGGAAACCACTAACCATAGTTGTTGACTCGTCTTTAAAGTATGGTGCTTTCCCAGATATCTTGCACTTAGTTAAGGTCACACCGACTTTTAAATCAGGCACATAAGGGATGAAAACAATTATAGACCTATCTCTGTCATCTCAGTTCTTTCACGTATGTTGGAAAAATAGTTCACGGTCATTTTATTAGATATTTCATATCAAACAAAGAACTTACCTCAAATCAATCTGCTTTTCGAAAAAAAAATGTTCTTCTATAACATCCCTGGTAATTGATAATGACAGTTAGTATGACAAGATAGACAAGATACAGCTCAACTTGACCATATTCCTGGATTTAAAAAAGGCATTTGATACCGTAGATCATATAAGACTGATAAAAAAAGTTAAATGCACCCGGTATGAGGGTAATCTCGGGAGCATAGTCCACATCCTTCTTAATAATAGAAAACAATTCTGTTTAATAAATGGGTAACATGTGGTATATCTCAAGGGTCATGCTTGGGACCACTCCTGTTTATCATCTACCTAAATGACTTTAAAAAGTGCTTAGAATTTTCTTAGATTAAGATCTAGTGACATTGATGCTCTACTTACAGATGTCCACCACGAACTAAGAAACATCTCGGAATGGATACGAAAAAACAAACAAAGCGCAAATCCATAAAATTCCAAATGCTTCATTATTGGCCATCCATAGAGGACAAATAAAGTTTAAATCTCACAGCCACGGCACCCTAATGATTCAGAAATAAAGCGAGTCATGGAGAATAAATCATTAAGGGTTATGGTGGAGGAAGGGCTAAACTGGGTTGACCAATTCAGCAGTGAAAGGAAAGAATAATGGCGGTCTTTTGTCGCTAAAAAAACTATAAAATCTTGTCGTCAATATCAGAGAGCTCCCTACACTCAACAAATTCAAAAAGCAATTGAAAAGTTATTATACGGGCTAAACACAACAACATCAAACGCGACCCCCTGGAAAGACCAACCTTGTAGGCAGAGGTGCCGGAAGCTTCATGAAGCGGCGGGGGCAGAAACAGCGGAAAGGGCACCTCAAGGTCAGTGGCGGAGCCAACCCAACAGAAGTGGCGTGGTTGGGGGCGTGGCCCAAGGGAAATTTTGCTTGACCATTTTGCTTTAAGATTTCGGAAAAGAAAGGCAATACCATATTAGCGTAATTTAGAGTTGGTTTTACAGACGTAGAAAATTTCATTAGATTGTTTAATTAAATACATCTCAGCAAAAAACTCTTTAAAACGTAAAGGGTTCGGAAAATTTCTCACAGCATATTGTGAGCTTGAATGAATCGGTTTGAATACGTGTAGTGCAATACTGGAAAAAGTCGAATTTTCTTAAATTTTTTTATTGCTTATAGAAATCTTTACGATAAATTTTCAACAGATTTCTAAATGTCCTTTCACAAAAAAATATAATTATGTCCTTTAACAGCAAACAGTTTCTACTGGTTTGCACTATCATAATTTCCATGTTAGTGTTGCTGTTTATTTAGTTTCATTTCAATTTCACCTCAGAAAAATAGATTTATTAGCATTTAGATACTGATAAGGCATTGGGCTGCCCCCGCGCTGCCCCCGTACCACTAGGCTCCGGCGCCCTTGCTTACAGGATAGACTTTTCTGCATAGCTTAGCTCTAATTCTTAATAGATTTCATTACGATAACCAGTGTATTCAATTTCTTATTTGGTTTTTTTGTTGTAAGCTGAAGAAATTTTTGTGATTAAAGACTTGTTAAATAAAAAAAGAGCTCAAAATCTGTGCCAAGATAACGCTTCTTGGCTTTATTTACTGCTTTACTGTCAAGGTGTCTGCGATGAGGAAGTTTATTAAGGTGACATCATGAGCAGACGAGCTCTTTTTCAAAATAGTTGAAATGAAAAAGAATCCGAAAAATTGCGCTCAAATTTTAAAATCAAAATCTTGACATTTTATTGCGTTAGAAGCTTCTCGTCCTGTTGCTAATTCGAACAAGCTCTTTGCAAATTTTAATGCTAAAATGTTTTCGAATATAGTTATTACATAAAGATGTTATTTGCTTCAATAACACTATTGAACACAACTAGTGGTCTAAGAGAGTTGGAAATTAGCGTTCTCAAAATCATCACCAGGATAGCATCTACATTTTGTCATACCCAAACAATATTTGGCCGCTTCATACACTTAACGTGAGTCCCCCGTTGGGGACATCCCTTATCTTGACTGGGAGTAAGCGAAACACTGCAAAGATTTGGGTTTCTTGCGCAGAACCAATCTGCTATAAGATCCATAATCCCATGAGAGTAGCAATCTTCTTAGTACATATCTTATTTATCAGATTAGGAAAATAAGCTAAATGAAACACAAGTAGCTGACATTGAGAAGTGAAGAGAGCTGGTATTATAAACGATGAATGTATATTATCGAGTTTTGGTATTTGTATGTTTCACTTTATCTTGCTGCGTGTCATTTGAGAGAGCCAAGGACAACAATTAATGGGGCAGCAAGGAAGGATTATACCGTAATGTATGTGCAGTACAGTGGAGGTTGCTTAGTACAGTGGGGGCTGTTCAGTACAATAGAAGGCTAACATCAGTACAGTGGGGGCTGTTCAGTACAATAGAAGGCTAACATCAGTACAGTGGGGGCTGTTCAGTACAATAGAAGGCTAACATCAGTACAGTGGGGGCTGTTCAGTACAATAGAAGGCTAACATCAGTACAGTGGGGGCTGTTCAGTACAATAGAAGGCTAACATCAGTACAGTGGAGGGCTAACATCAGTACAGTGGAGGGTCAACATCAGTGCAGTGGAGGCTGTTCAGTACAGTGGGGGCTAACATCAGTACTGTGGAGGCTGTGCAGTAAAATTGAGGGAAAAATGACTGGAACAGTGAAAAGTCTTGTAACCTCCTTGGTTCTGACAAAAATGTTTGATCAAAAATACCGGGCATTATAGTATTGATCTAATAAGATCTAATATTATAATAAGTAGAAAATCTTAAGTAATTTTTAGTGTTTCATAAAGGAGCACATTGGAGAGCAAGCTTAGTAGAGAGCTCGCTAAAAAACACCATCTTGGTGTTTGTGTGGTTCTTTTTCTTCCCGAGGGGAGGATGGGTTCCTAGTATATTTTGCTGACGGGATGTCTACTTCCTCCAAGTACCAATTTCGAATCTTTTTCCTACCGCCGAGTGTGGAAAGATGACACTTTCTTTAAGCCGGTTGGCCGGTTAAAAGGGATAATTTGTTAAAGGGAAGATTACTTTAATGTTGTGGTTTTTACGATTTAAAGTATATTCTCGCCATATTTTTCTAAAGCCGGGTAGCACTTGGAGAAGAAAATATAACCAGGTCAGAAAATGTTTTTTTTTCTGACTGTCCAGTGCTCGTTTCTTATAGCCAGTTTCTTATAAAAAATGATTGTAGGAATTATAGTGGGAATCAGCAGATTGTCTGAGTTAATTCTTAGGGGAAGATGAGGGGCTCTGCTACGGGCCTAGTGGAAGAAACCTGTTATAAAAAAACTCCACGCTTTTTAACCATGCAAAAACCCGTTTACATGTTTTTTACATATTTTTCATATTAAATGAGATGTCAGAAAATTGTTGTTTCGAAAGCTTGTTGATTGGGTGAATCCAACACAGCAACTGAAATGGGATTTGGTTAGCAGAAAATCACAGCGTATCGACAAGTTTAAAAGCATTTTCTCATATCGAAGAAAATTTGTTCCTTGCCAAAGTTTTAAACATTGATTCTACTTATCTATTTCGTGTTAAAATCGCGAGTTTTAGATAAATTTAATTTACCGTTATGTGACACAGCCTTTTTAAGCAAGGTCTTCGGGTAGGTTAACTACAATCAATAATAGAGATCTAGATGAGAGGAAGATAAAAGGAATCACGGGAATATTTGACTCAAACATTTGGTGACTAAATATTAGAAAGGAGGGAAAGAGAAAGATAGAGAGAGAGAGAGAACCCAGCGATGTGATTCGTTACATTTGAGCAGCTTTATTGACAGTGGTAGGGTACGGGATGACAACCTGACTATGTTAGTTATTCCCTTGAATCGCTCACGCATTGGTTTAAGGGACAGTCGTTTATATGCTAGAAAGATCGACTTCAAAATATTTGGTCAACGAATCACGTGATATACGAATCGGGTACTTTGCACTTAGATTAGAAACTTTCAAATCTCATTTCAACAAAGATTAGTGAAAGCCCATTCCTCCCCTAAAAATCATAGTTTGATATCTTCTAGAAAGTAGAAGTTTACTGAAAACATTTTGTGAACATTTGCTAGAAACCTGCACTTTTGCGTCATTCGTTGACGTTTTCAGTATACTTATCTTTATGGTTAAACCAGTATTTCATTGATGTTATTTGAATTCATAGTTTGTTGATCTTCTACAAATACAGTTGGCCTGGTAGAGTCCGTTTAATTAATTTTGGTTGTCGCCCTTACTAAGTACTATTCAAAGCTTTAATATATTAAACACATGCTTATACTTGGTGCCCATATTCAGTAAAAAAGAGATAATACATTCGTGACGTTTGCAAGCCTGTCCAATCAGTTCTTGAAATTGTGCAATTGAGACGGCTATCAATATTTCATCATCTTGTCAAGAATTCAATTAAACCATTATTGTTTTGACGTGACCGGTACATTCTTCTTAATTAGACTTCCACAAAGAACAACAAGGTGATGATAGCCCGAGAGGGTTTGTTAACTAATATTCTTTAGACGTGGCTGCGTGAAATGAAGGTCAGTAGTAAAGACAGGTAAGAACTTTAAGATGATGTTTCAAAAGTGCTAGAAAGGGGTCTTAAAAGATCTGGCTTTCAGATCACCGTCAGGCTTGCTTTTATCAACTGGTTTTTAATGGTGAGTCTGTTCATTCAAGGAGAGCTCCTGCTCTCGAATACACGAGATCTTGGGCGGATCAATCATTCTAAGCTCCCTTGAAACTTCCAGGAGTTTTTCTTGCGATGTAACGCCTAAAGTCTGGGCTTTTCTATGTACTTGCATTCCCTAACTCTATCTAATATTTTGCATCAAACTGCCAGACCTTTTTAAACTACCTAGAATGTGGTGATGGTCAGATCAGATCGCTGAAACGAACAGCGACTAGAGATACCATCCAGTAAAGCCTTATCAAGGTCCTGCACTAGCAATAGAAGATAATGCAAGTCTGCGCATAACGCTGCCAAAATAGTTTTTTTTTCAATGAGAAGGTATCAGAGACCTAAATGAAGCAGCTAGCGCAGTGAATAGGGAATTAAAAAAGATCTTCACATGTAGAAATTTTGGCTTCATAGATAATAGCAACATCAACATAGCTAAATACCTGAATAGTAGCAGATTGCATCTAAATCGGTATGGGGATGCAATCTCCACGATACAATAGAAAAATACTGACTCGATCAGACTCCTTGTAGCATCAGAAACAGCAATGAGGTTGAAACATTCAATAAAAGAAGTTCTGGCTCGTCTCATCAGCACTTGGGCTTCAAAAAGAGCCTACAATCGCTTCTCTAAATGTAAACGGGCTCCGCTCCCACCTCGATGAGATTCAGTTATTACTTAGGGATAATGATATCCATATCATTGCTTTAAACGAGACAAAAATTGATCCAGGCTGTCCCAAACAACTAACTAGCATTAGTTGTTTTGAACTTGAGCGCAGAGACAGGATTGTACAGAGAAACCTGGGATCCCCTTAAATAATAATTCAAAGCACCTTTCAGGTATTCATGAGCTTTTCACTTAAAAACAGCTTAATGACGGACTAACTCTAGTCAATTCAAAATCCTTCTCTATTATTGATCATACTGCCAGAAATTTAGCTAAGAACATTTTGAAGTCTGGGGTACTCCCAGTATCTATGAGAGATCATTTTTTGGTTTTCTGCGTTCGAAAGTTTGAGGGTGGGTTGGAAGGGAACCATAAGATGATCAAAACCCGGCGACTAAAAAACTTTAGTGAAGAAATGTTCTTAAGGGATGCTGCTAGCATTAATTAGGTACAAGCCCTTGGTCAAAGTGATGATATCAATGTTCTTGTTAGTAACTGGTCCACACTCTTCTCATGTGTAATCGAGAAGCATGCTCCAACCAAAAGATGCTGGTCTCGGAAAAGTATTGCCTCTGGGTAAATGCTGACCTTAGGAAACTAATCAATTCTAGGGACAGGTTAAAACGAGCGGCATGCAAAAGCAAGTCAACAATCTTACTGAGCTCTTATAAACAGGCAAGAAATAAAGTCAATCATCTCAACAAAGAATACTGTACGACAAAGATGGAATTACGATGAATCAGCAATTAAACAAATAATGCAAAACTACGAATATTGAAATTTTATAAGATCCAAATAATAATAATGTATCCGATAAGGGTGAAATTTCACAGGCCATGAACAGTTTCTTCTGCACCATCGGTAAAGATTTAGCAAGTTACATCGAAGATGCATCAAACCATCTACTCTCGGGAAACAAGGTCTTACAAAGTAACGAAGCAGCTTTTACCTTAAAGTCAATACCGGTTAACGAAATAAGAGAAGCAATTAGAAGGCTAAAATCTTCTAGGAGATTTGGAAACGATGGCATATCCAGCTACTTCCTCAAACTTGCCATTCCCCTTATTGCAAATTCCCTTGTCTACTTATTTAAAACATCAATTGAAACAAGCGTGTTTCTAGACCTCTTGAAAATTGCTCGGATAACACCAATTTTCAAAGAGGGTGTCAAGGCAGAGAAGTCGAACTACAGGCCAATCTCAGTACTACCCGTCGGCTCAAGGCTCTTTGAAAAACCCGTGTTCAACCAGCTGCACGGGTACCGTAATGAAAACTGTATCATATGCTTTGACCAGTCTGGGTTTAGGGAGCTTCATTCTACAGTAACATGTTTGCTAAATAATACAGATGACTGGTACAGTGGGTTGGATACGGGAAATATGGTTGGGATGGTCTTTATAGATCTGAAAAAGGCATTTGATACAGTCGAACATCAGATACTTTGCAAGATTGATATTTAAAATAAGATGAATGAACTGAATGAAGAAAGGCCTGAATCAATGTACGCCAAGTTTGGGACAGTCTCACATCGTATTTTGATAATAACTTTAGTAATACAGAGAAAAAGAGCCAATTGAAGAAAATTCCGTAAATCATTTTATAATTTCATTCACAATTAGATTATTTCCATTGGATCAATACTAACACTGCAAGAAGATCGGTGCTGGAACATCCATTTGCAATTTGACTTCTATCACCAATCCATCATTTTGGTTTTATGAAGTACCAAACCATAACGATCACCATGGCCCAGAATCAAATCATCAACATATCATTTATCACCATACTGGTAATCGCATTTTTTCATAAAGTCAAATTACAAAAAATTCATCGCATGAGCTGCCGTAATGAAGCAACGTTTAAAGCAAATGCTAGAGATTTTGTAGTCAAAGAAAGTTCATCCAAGCTCATTTCGACAATAAGGGTGCTTTTGTTGCCAAATTGTGCAAGGAGCTGCATAAAAACAACCGGTTGTAAATCTTTGTTTTTCAAGAAGAATGCAACTACATCTGCTGAAAAGAATTGCCAATTGCTTAATGTTGAGAAGAGCTATCTAACATCTGATGATATTCAGAGCATGACTGGTTGGATTTACTACGAGCCATTGCAACAGGTGCAGTTCAAATGTTGCTTTATTGTTGTTTCCATTATTGTTATTATCCTTTCTATCATTATTAACATTATTTCGTTTCATTAACAATTATTCTTATTCGCTGTAACTAGGCATGTAAACCACCGAAAAAGCGGGGTTTTCAATGTAGTATTGGAATATAAAATGAAATGTCTCCAGTAAGTATAGGTACAGTTGACGGATATTCGTGCCAACAATTGTTGAGCCTTTCAATCATATATTACTTGCCGTCTCCGCTTTTAATTTTCTTCTTCAGATATGCCAATTCTCATGGTTAATCTTATTTTCCCTCAATAAATAAATTTGATTCATTCCTCCCTGTTTGGGTACATCCTTAAACTTATAATTATGTAACAGTCTCTGTTTTCGAAAAGATTTACATCAATTTCTTGAATATATATTTATGCCTAATTTCAGTGGTTAACGGCCAGAAACGGGTTGAAATTGAAGCATAATTAACGAAAGATGATAATGCTAACACGACAACTAATATCCTTTTTCGTTGATATTAACGAGTATTAGAAATATTTGAGCATTCTTATACATTATTCAAACACAGTTTATCTTTTCATGTTAGGGGGGAGCTGAATTTCGCTTATACAGAGCTTTCTTTTTTAAGTTCTTTAAGCACTTTTTTATTCCTATTTTGTTGTTAGGGAACATCAAGATGCCAGCCCAGTACGTGCTCACCTGGTTACAAATGCGTTGAAGATTGCGATTCAACCAATGGCTTTACTTGCCAAGGTAGGCCTTACCAAGAACAGAGAGCATGAACGAAAAGCAATGAAATGCAATTCAATGCAATTTAGTGCAATGTTTTGCCAATTAATGCAATGAGATTAAATGCAGGAATTTAGACTCAAATGTAAAATGCATAATTTTAAATTAGGGGATCAAATCTAATACAAAGTAACTCACTGAAATGTAATTTAATGTTTTGATTAATCATTGCATCTAATTACATTGATTTAATTATTAACATTCAACAGACATTGATGAGTGTCAAAGTAGTCCCTGCCCAAATAGAGCAACTTGTAACAACCTGGTAAATGCTTATTCCTGCACATGTGTACCCGGCTACACAGGAAAAGATTGTGACACAGGTTGGTTGAAATTAGTTGGTTGAAATGTAATGTAATGTAATGTAATGTAATGTAATGTAATGTAATGTAATGTAATGTAATGTAATGTAATGTAATGTAATGTAATGTAATGTAATGTAATGTAATGTAATGTAATGTAATGTAATGTAATGTAATGAAATGTAATGTAATGTAATGTAAGGTAATGTGATGTTATGCAATGCAGTACAATCTTTTGCAATTTGATGCATTGAGCTAGAATGCAGTGAAGTAGTCTGTAATGTCCAAAATATCAACGTAACTTGCTGACATGTAATTTAATGTTTTGATTAATCTTTGCGTCTAATTCCAATCAGTTAATTATTAACATTTGACAGATATTGATGAATGCCAAAGTAGCCCCTGCAAAAATGGAGCAACTTGTGACAACCTGGTAAATGCCTATTCCTGCACATGTGTACCTGGCTACGCAGGAACAAATTGTGTAACAGGTTAGTTGAAATTTGGCATAGCATTTAAATTCTGCGCAGCACCCATAATCGAACAAAGAATTTATCTCACAATGATTTGGTCACAGTATTTAAAACATTGGAAAGGCTTGCCATTTGCAGCACTGTAGGTATGTAACGTAATGTAATGTAACGTAATGTAATGTAATGTAATGTAATGTAATGTAATGTAATGTAATGTAATGTAATGTAATGTAATGTAATGTAATGTAATGTAATGTAATGTAATGTAATGTAATGTAATGTAATGTAATGTAATGTAATGTAATGTAATGTAATGTAATGTAATGTAATGTAATGTAATGTAATGTAATGTAATGTTCATGAAAGGTAATGTGATGTAATGTAATGTAATGTAATGCATTGTAATGTAATGTAATGTAACTTACTGTTATGTAATGTAATAGAATGAGGACAACTTTGCCTTTAATTCATTGTATCAATGTTCATATAATCCTCAGATATAAATGAATGTTCCAGCAACCCATGCAAAAATGGAGGAACCTGCATTGATCAAGTTAATGCATACTCCTGCCGGTGCACATCACGATTCAGTGGAACTAACTGCCAGACAGGTTAGTTGGTGATAACCATTGTATAGGACAAGAAGCATGAGAACATATTAATCTATTGTCTTGATACCAAGTGGTTCATTCAGACTAATAGATTCTTGAACCGTAATTTTTACCAACAATTCACAATTGTCATGTAAGCATATAAGAAATCTATCTTACTATGGGCACGTTAGGCTCTTACTGCAGCCAAAGAGAATGGACTATACTGCTATTCTTTTTGAAATATATTCCATTTTAATGTTTTAAACTTTTGGAAAAAAAGCATTTAAAATTATCCAAGTTATTATTTGGTGAATCGTGTCGTATATGTTGATGCCATTTCAAATATTGATGCCATTTCAAATATTTTGGCCCAAGCTTTGCTATGATTCTGATGTGATGATCATTCTACGATGCAACTTTGAAATTTAATGCAACACTATGCTACTTTACACCATTTTTAACACATAACAGTCATATAATCCAACTGTAGAGAAATTAAGAAAGAAACAAATTGTTAACAAAAGCCCAAGATCATTGTTCAGGATTTTACATTACGGATCCCACGTGTAGGGAGCGGCGCATACTATATTTTCCTTTCAAGCATAAGCTCCTCTTTTCTAGTTTAGAATTCCCCCATTGTTCATGTGTCAATAAACTGATATAAAGAACGATTTGAAAAAGGGAAAACTCGAAGAAAACTTTTTTTGTTGTTGTTTATGGTCCGGTTGCTGCTAAGAGATAAATTCTCCTTTGTAGCTGTTTGTGAAAGTGGTTGGATCTTAAATGGAGGATTTTGCTATTCATTCAAGACAATGACGGCTTCCTGGCAAACTGCAAGGGACAATTGCATAAGCGATGGGGCAGACTTAATTGTGATAAAGGATTCCACTGAGGCTAGGTTTGTGTATGAAAACAAGGCAGCAGGAATTGGTTATTGGCTTGGATTGACTGATTTATCCGCCGAAGGTATAAACATTGTACTAACTTACGCTAATTCATTCATTCATTTATTCGTTCATTCATTCATTCATTCATCCATTCATTCATTCATTTCAGTTAAATAAATTAATTTGTTTCAATAAAGAAGATGAATGAATTATCTATTGAATAAAAGTAAAATTCCCAACTCTCATCTGTGCCTTATTAACCTAAGAATGACAGAACTACTTTTGGAGACAAAAACATTTGCCTGTGAACAAAAAGAGATTTCCTGATCTTTGGAAATATTATTTCCCCCTAACTCCATAAAGATATAGCGGCCGCAACCAGGGTAAAACTACTGTGTAAAAATTACCGAGCACATTTCTGTTCTTTGCTACTTGGAACTAGACTAAAAGGAATGTTGACCACGATCTAAATACGCCTTGTAGGTACGTTCCAATGGATTGACGGCACTTCACCAAGCTATACAAATTGGCATACTGATGAACCAAATGATGCCAATGGAAATGAAGACTGTGCCATAATAAGACCAGAGGCTAATACTTGGAATGATGATAAATGCTCAATGTCATACAGATTCATTTGTAAGAGGGTACATTGATTTGCAAACAGCAGGAGTATTAACAATATTTAAGGAAACCTTATAGCAGACACAGTGATTGTAACAACTGAAAAGTGAAATTCAAGCTGCATTCTAAGGCAATCGCCTGCTACAAAATCCTTCCTAATGCTTACATTTACCATTTGTAAATGCACTTTGCTCTGTTTCTGCTGTTTTAATCATTTCTCAAATGCACAATAATGGGTCACAAAGAGGTATGGAAAAAATCTTTACACAAAATTTCCCCCTCTCTCTGCAATAAAATTCTTCATAAAACTCAGTGATTCAAAATTTATGCATTTGAGCTCACCCTAAGTATTGATAAATATAATAGTATGATAATGTTATTTATTCAGGGTTGCATTTTCAGCAGCAAATATGCTGTTATCAATAGGGGCCCTCTCATATAACATATAAAATCTAAGGAAAACATCCGATATAGATATATTTAGACATTATCCGATATCTATCAAACATTATATCTATTAAGATAGGCTCCTATAGCTAAGGCATATCTTTTTCGAAGTTTTTAGGCATCACAATAATTAATGAAAGAAAAATAAATGACAAGAGAAAGGAGAAACGAAAACTTACTAACTAACGGAACTCTACGCCTCTCTCTCTCTCTCCTCTAAAGATGCAATCTAATGATGTTCCCTCCTTCACCTTCCATTGTTGCTGTATCTTGATATATTAATGTTATTTTAATAATCGTGTTTCATTTTTAATTATTCAACTTTTCAACTATTGCAGATTAATAAATCGTTACTGAATCTATTATTCATCCAACGGACAGTGACTTATTTTTGTTTATCTAGTTCAAATATATAGCTTTGACAAGGGTTAGGTTTACCCAAGGATGGTTTTTTGAGATAAAATTGAGCTTAAACTTAAACTATGTCTTGAACTGTCAGCAGCATTAATCTTGGTGCCTTTAGCATTGCTGGCAATTGAAAGCTCTTGGATGTATCACAATTGGTCCGCGTGCTTCAAGCCTTTATCTGCTCGACATTACCCCCTGCTGGGTTATACAATCTTAATAACATTTTAATAATTGTGACAGAAGTCAATATTGGCAGGTTTGAACCCATAGCCTCCTCCCATCCCCCTCAAAACACATAAACCCTTCACCAGCAAGAAAATTCTTGATAGCCAATAACCAAAAGTTGATTTTTATTCAGCTTTCTATCCTCTCATACTTTTATTTGCACCCCTGTTAGTCTAATCCCCCTTTTGCATGCGCAATTCCTACTTATTGAGCTCTGTCAAGTTTCTGATATCTACCACACCTAACTTTTCATCCATTCATCCCGTCTATTGTGCTCTTGAAGTACAGCACCCTGAACGAAAATACGAAAAATTAACTGGGAATATACGAAAAAGCTTTCTGTGCTTGGCTCTTAGAGAAAGAAATAAATTTCCTTTAGAGAGACAGACCACTAATGTAAATTACTTTTGACAGGCTGAGGCGTGTTTGAAGGGCTGAGAATATCTTTATCACGAATTAAAGTTAATGGAATATCATCAACCCAGAACCAATCGAAAGTGCTGACAAAATTATTGTTTTGATTAATAATGCACTGTGTTAAGTCTTTTTAGAGTTTAAGTTTAGTCTCATATGCAAAAGGCTTGTATTGTGTATACATATTTGTTAAGTTGATAAGAAAGAAAATGCACTTTAACCTCAAGAGCATTCTCTATCTACGTTGATACTGAGTCCATTGATTACGGGAGGCAGGACGGCTTCAACATTAAAATGCTTACCGGATATATGAACTGAAACGAAGGCTTTTATTCGAGGATTTGAAATTGCTACCATACAAAAGTTTCTTCTCTATAAACCACTGTATTGTTAGACCAAACCTTTTAGGCCGACCTATAACACAACAACTGCTATTGTTCCGTTAGCCCCATACAACCACTCCTCGATATACCTTTCAGTGGTTCCTGTTATTTGTAGTAAGATTATGATATACCTTCAAATCAAAAAAGTTACATATATGGCTGTATAACAAGTAAAAAAACAACAATTGTGTAATATTTATCTATTCCATTTTCCGCATCCTGCATCTCAGGTTCAAAAAATGATTCATTCTACTTTAATCCTTTCATTTTGTCCAACATTCGAAACCTTATCGTAGCATATTCAAAAGTACAATATGCATGCAAAACATAACATGCGGCAATTTTCTTTTTTTCGCGAATGATGATTTGTTCCCATTGCCTATCATATCATATTGCAAACATCGTTTAGAAAAGAAAGTTCTCAGATAATTTACAACATAGGAAAATTTTTCATTTTTTGAATTGTTTCACGCCACAATATTTGCAAACAGTAGGAGATATGTCTCTGTGTCGGACTTTAAGCAGGTGATGGAATTTGTTGGCTCTAATTGTTTGGGCTAGCCAATCAAATGCACGACATATTTTCTTACCTGATATGATTGATTTGCATTTTAAAAGAACCATCAAGAGATAACCAAAGGCAGTTAGCAAAAACAATAACAGTTAATATAGTATATATATTATTTATTATATACTTTAACCATTTAATGAAGAAACAATAATATATTGAAGTGAATACTTATTTCAAAGTTTTTTTGTAATTTAAAGTTTGCTTTCATTGGCTAATCTAGACAACAATTGTGCTAAAGATTGATCGCTCTTTCACTACTGGAAGGGAAGTTGCATGGCCATTGAGACCGGAGATGGAGACCAGTTGTTAAAAAACTTGTTTTCTACTAACAGTTTTATTGTGCTCTGAAGGAGTCCAGAAGCTGCCTCCCGTAGGTACAACACTATCCTAGCGGACATTTGACATAGCTCTATACATCATCTTCCTGTTACTTTAGTTTCTCATTCAAATGTTTCTTTCGAACAGTGGCGCAAAGTGGGGGGGGGGGACACATAGAGGAGGGTCTGAAACTTTTTTTGAATCACGCCCATTTTACTCGGAAAAAGCCCTTTTTCTGACAGATGATGGCTCGCACTTACCGTAAAAAGTGACGTTTGTTACTGTCAAACATTTCAGACTGAAACATGAAACAAATAGCTGAATTGTAAAATCAATCTTGGTGACAACTGGGGGGGGGGGCGCGTCCCTTACTGCCTCTCATCCCATGGCGCCGCTACTGCTTCCGAAGGTGGGGTCAACGATCAAAGTCTATCTAGAGATACATAAATTATGCAAATAGATAATGGCAATGTTACGATTAGGCCCCGTAATACGTTTTATTACAAAATTTTTTTTTTCCTTTTTTAGCAATGTAATATATCAGATTAGTACAGTGTAGTAAGTTATAATTCTGTAGAAAAAACTCTTGATCATTTACGCCATTTATTGGTAAAACACGTGATATGCATCTACACTTGGGTTCCTAATGATCAGGAAGGAGGTCAGATTAGGAAAAGCATTATTATTATTATTATTATTATTATTATTATTTTTATTGAGACCTTGATCTCCGTTGGCAAATAAAAGTTTGGTTAAGATATTTATAAAGACCGTGAACATATGAAAAAAGACAAAGATGAAGGGGAGGGTTGGAACATTACTTTATTGGTTAGGAGATGGAAAATAGAGTGAGATAGAAGTTTGGCTCTCCTAGAATGCAAATATATGGGATATAAATGCAAAATAAAAGGGTTGTTGGTAGCTCCAGTGAGGAATCTTAAATTGCAAGATATTGGAGCCTTTTTACACTTTACACCCAAGCAGATCTTTCCTTCCATGTTCTCCTACTCAACAGCATGTTTCTCATTGTATTTTCTCACATTCTGTTAAACTGCACAAAATATTGAATGGATCAAATCAACTCTTGATGGAGAAAATATTGTCACTCAGGCCTTCATTTTAGACAAGCAATATCTAAAGGGGTAGAGCCAAATCATAATTTATATGGAGTAAGTAATGCTTGAATAAATTGATGTATGCTAAATTTTTACTTATTATCAAAGGTAAAAGGAAGAACTTAATTGCTTGTAAATGCGCATTTGAAATATTCAGAAAGTAGATTAACAATATCAGGCTCACAGATTGATTAAAATACGTTATTCATCTGTTGCCTTTTAGTTAAGTTTCACAATTTGGCTGATATCAGCTTATCTTCTTGTATATATGAAGGATGGAGCTTTACGTTTTTTGCATATATAGCGTATTTTCCATGCACATTCACGATCGTTCCAGCCGCAGCCAGGTATACACCAAAGCTGAACGCATTGCTCGTTGCCACCACGATTGTTAGGTTCATTATAACCCCAATGATGAAAACCTAGAGAGGATCCATCAGCCCATTTCCAGGTAGCTATAAAAGCAGATAATAAAGTGAATTTATATCTATCAATATCCAGAGAAAATGCATCTTACAGCACAATTGTAAAAATCCTCATTGAATGTTGTATAAAGATATGAAAAGAGGGCCGATCTTCCAAGCATTTGCTTCTGGGCTGCACTTATCTAAAGATGTTGCTTTATAGCATGTTTTCAAGATCTTTTCCTATCAATATATCAAAGACTTTTTTCCGAGCTCAAGTTGAAGCATTGAAAGCTGCAGCGTCAAATTTCCCAGTTTGATAATTGCATAACTTGGATCCGGATATGGATCTATTTTACATTCTTAGGGCTTATCCATTAACCATTTGATGTGTCTACAATTATTTGCCACATCTCGCCATAGAACGGAAAGCAAGCCAATCACAGATTCCTAATTTTCGTCACCTGAATGAAGCCAAAGCCTTGAACATGAAGAATTTGGTAATGTTTTAGAAGTGTGGATGATAAATATCTCAAAAGTACATGATAGGAACGCTTTCGTCCCACTCAAAGCATTCTTTTAGGATCCATTGACACATGATACAATCTGCCTAAGCTTCTTTATTATTTTTACTTGCGGCAGGCTGACAACTGATGCAAATAGATGTAAATATCACATTTACGACTTATGAAATGAATCTAAAGGGCAGGACTGCACACATCAATTACTCGTGATAATCGTAATCGTGGTAATCGTGATAATCGTCAAGTGAGTACCAGGCTTAACCGACATAACAAACCTCAGTTTCACCATGTAGCAGGTAATATTAATCTCACTTGTAGAAGGCTTATAACTGATTGAATGTCTACAAATCAATAGCTAGATTTAAGCAAGAGGCAATATAGCCCATGCATCACGACAGGGTTCTGCACGATCCGTGCGTTGAAAGGGATATTCAGTTTACCTCTAGCACAGGTCTAAGACCATGTATTCATAGAATTTACTGCCAAGTTAATTACGCAAAGTGTAATGTAATGTGCTCCTTCGTAGTGACATGTGACGTTATCTCTCCTATGATTCTTTCCGAAACTTTTCATCGACAGAGGGGCAGTGCTCCTTTGCAGTGACTAAAGAAGGGCAGTGCTCCTTCGCAGTCAGCCTCTAGTGATTCTTTGAGATACTTATATTGTCAAAAGCCCGAACTATTAACCACCAAGGAATGTAAGTGATTTAATATTTTGTTTTTCCAAGGCTAATTTACCTTTTCTTTTAACTTGGGCGGCAAGTTAGCCGGCCACTTGAATAATGACATTATAAAAAAAAAAGATTTTTTTAGAAAACAGGATTTGGCTCGCTTGCTATACCACTCTTTTTCATGAAAAGGATGCTTATATTGCCCCATATGAATCTATCATTGAGCATTATAGTCAACCTCTTACCTTCATTTAGTCTTGATAATCCAATCCAGTATTCTTTTTCCAGGATCTCAGGTACATTTGTTTTAGTAATCAAGAAATTGCTTTCGCTTAAATCCATAACTGTTGCTAAATGACTACTATTTGCAAGACAAGCGTTCTTTGCTTCTGTCCAAGTAGCTTTTTCATTGCTGAAACTGTAACAGTAATTGCCATGCAAAACCCATCCTGATTCGCATACACCTGTAAAATGAATCAAACAATACACTTCGGCTAAAGATTTAATCATTAACATGGTTAAAAAGCCCTTCTTTACCTCCAGCCTCGTTGCCCTAAAATTATGTGGCGTAAATATTTATGCGTTCCCTATTGTGCAGTAGGACAATTTACCATGCCACAAAACGTAAAAAGAGAAGGACCTAGCGACAAGACGCGATCAAGTGAAGCCTTATGGCAGAGAATTTTGGTTTACCTACAATTTTAGCCGCTCTGGAATCTGTCTTGAAGCTTTGATATTTGAGTAGCTTGCTCAGCTGATGTTGACTTGTCACAAGTCTGAGTTTCTATTTTCTCTCCATTCAGAACGCACCCAACTAAGTTACTCCTGTGTAGCGGAAAAAAGCGAGCGAAGATTGCAATTTAGTTGGTTGCGTTCTGAATGGAGTGAGAACAGAAACTCAGACTTATGACAAGTCAAAGTTGATTATGCGTAAAAAAGATGTTTCTTGGAAAAGGATCTAACTTGATGAAAAACTGGGTAAAGCTGTTAGTTTGGAAAAACCTGACATTATATTCAGAGTTCAATTTTTAAATTAAACAATTGGCATATTACACACCTTTTTTTTAAACAACACTCCTTAAACCAAAGAACCCCGGGAATGCGTAAGACCGTTATGATAGTTGCTAAAAGGAGAAATCCTGAGTTCCTGCAAGTAGTTGAGGTCATGTTGCTTCCGGCTTGGAATGTTGCCTTGTTTCGAAAGGGATTCGGAAGATAAGTGGTGCTAAAATGGTACCAAAATGTATTTATCTTAAGCCACAAATTGAAGACCTGACAGAGTGGATCAAACATTTACTTACTGTTTTCGCAGTTTGTCCCATTGAATGCAGCTGAACAAAGACATGAATAAGAATTAACATGATCAATGCATGTTCCTCCATTTTTGCAAGGGAGGCTGCCGCACTCGTTGATATCTATAATTAATCATTTATGAAAATGCCTATAAATGATTCAGTCATTTAAGATTATTTTAAAATATTTCAAAAAGAGATCCCATGTTTAGACAGAACATGACAAAATATAGTTTGTTGTATTGAGGTGCAGTCTAATGGATGCGATATGACTGTTTAAAACACAAGTTGCTTTAGAACTGATGCATTTGCAGTCTTCTTTAAAGCCTGCACATAGTCTATTGCATTGTGGCTTTGTTAAAAAGCTCAATAACCACACAAACATTGTAGTGATCTTATGACCACGAAAACCACATTAAATTGCCTTCGTTTCTGCAAATCAGAATTTTCATAACGTTGCTAGTCACTTGATATGAGATGTGAGATGGGATGTGAGTTTCAAATACTATTAAATCAAGTCAATTATCATTGTCGATACTGTTAAGCTGAAATTATTGGTTTCATTTTATTCCTCTAAAGAGAACCCGTTTCTTTCAAAGGTATCAAATTAATTCAGTTTTGTGTAATAGAATTAATTATATTCCTTTAAGTTATTGCCTATAATCAAATTGCTTTTAGCTTTCATTTCAACTCCTAATGCAAATAAGTGAATTATCATTCTTTTTATCCTTCATTTTTCAATAATAAATTCTTTGCTGGATTTAAAAGTAAAATTGTCTTTAAGCTAAAAAAATCCCAGACCCGGACATTAATTTATGACTTTAATTATCTAATTTAGTGCATCATTGGAATTTTGAAGAGCATCAAACTATACGGAGGCATTTTTTAGCCGAAGTAACAAAAATTACGACTTCAAAAAGATCCTGCAAGTTCAAAAACTGCAGAAAAATAGTCAAAGGTGCCAAGGTGCGAAGCCATAGGCGTGTAACAAGCGACAGATAAAAATTTCATCGAGATAGGAACTAATGTAATGCATATGACACGTTTCTAGAAGAAGAAGGATGTATGCCAAGTGTCGTAATATCAACGTTGACATGAAATCAACTAAGAACAAATACATGATTATTGCTACCTTTACTTAAGGAAAATTGCCTGACAAAGGTCATTTAAAAGTGTTGCACTTACTTGTTTCACAATTTGACCCTGTAAATCCAACAGTACAGTTGCAGGAATACGAACCAACATGATCAGTGCAATTGGCACCATTCTGACATGGATTACTGCCGCATTCATCTATTTCTGTCATGAAGCAGAAAGTTCAACAAATTGAATCCTGAGTTTAGTTTTTTGTACTGCAATGTTTCAATAGCAAATCTAATGAGTATTAATGGGTGCCCATTCCGAAATAAACATCACATTTTGCACATTTTTTGAAAATCTGGTAAATTAAGTTAACGCTGTACAATTTGAGGTGGTTGGCTGCTTTTAATCGAAAAAAAGGTAGCTATTTAGTCTAGTAATTGTATAGTACCTTTCTAAAGCACTTTAGTTCCAACATTTTAATGTTTCTACAAGCAGTGTTATCGATAGTAACCAGTTTTTTCAAACTAGCACCGTTTTATATGATTGAGGAATTCCAGCGCAATTTTGCCTTATTTGTAATCATTGACAAAAAGTGTGTGAACGGAGGTAAACCAAAAAATTCTACCAAGCAGGTTAAATCAAGTAAAGATTCTGTACGTACCAATTTCACAATGTGTTCCGTTGTATCCAGAAGCACATACGCATGAATAAGAATTGACCTGGTCAGTACAATTGGCTCCATTCAGGCAAGGGTTGCTCCTGCATTCGTCGATGTCTGAAGTAAAATCAATAATAAAAGTCTTTATCTAAGGTTTGTTTTCAATTAATAATAGCTTTAGTAAGTGGTTATTTACGTAACAAATTTCAACTTGTTGAATGCACCAGGAGCCTCACATTCTACCATAAGAAATGTAAGTCATTTGTGAAATCTGAATTAATTCTGAAATCGGATTTGCAAATTCATTTGAAGGAAACTTTCACGAACTTCTTTATCGATCATTTAACGTGGTTTTTATACGGTCATCTGAGGTGGTTTTGAAGGGAGAAATGTAGATCATTCAAAAGCCTTCAGGACCGTAAATTTTCTTCGAATGAATTTGCGTTTAAAATCCAATAATTTATACCTAAACAGTACTCTATGGACACAGTTTCCTGTTATTAATAGTTTACAACTGCAGGAAAAAATATAGTTTTGTGACCGTTGCGAGGTATGGTCATTCGTTAAGAGGCATCACGTCACTTTTCAGAGTCCGTTTACTTGCAGTAATTTGCAGCCCATGATATGCTACTATGCTAAACCAGAGTCTTTTGTACTATATTTTATTATATTTTACATTCTATATAAAGTTTTATTATACTGAATTATCCTTTATCGTATAACACGATTTCTCAATGAATAGTGGATCATCAGCTGTCTTAAGTGTTTATTTACATTTATGATAATAATAAGAATAATTTATATACAGTTTAGCCTGTCTAGCAAAATGAATGTGCTGCTAAAGTTTATATGATGTTGTAACATAGCTCTTACGACACTGCCTGTTTTCCAGCTAATGCAAGGGAGTGTATGAAAACTGGACATTTAGCAGCAAATCTACTTTACCTTTGAATACTTTAATTCTGTTTAACAAATCATGATAAAATTGCACATACTTGTTTCACAGTTTGTTCCCACAAATCCAGCCGTACAATTGCAAGTATATGAATTGACTTGGTCATTGCATGTCCCTCCATTTTGACAAGGATTACTGCAACACTCATCAATTTCTGTGTAAGGCAGGTCATTTATTTAACCAGTTGTGAAAAATTCTTCACATTAATAAAACAAGTAAAGAAAGCCGCAGTTAAGTTGATATGACGCAGCGGGGACGCAGGGAAGTAAGATTAATACCTAAAATATACCTAAGCCTCCTCTGCGGTTTCTAAACCGTTGGTAGCAGTCAAGGTAAACATTTTTTATGCTAAATTATGTTGCTTTTTAGTTTAATACTTTTTATTTTTCCTTAGAATTCCAAGATCAAGGAGTACAACATTATATAATATAATTGTATGGCGTACACTAACATATAGATAACCCACCATTTTCACAATTTGTCCCGTTATATCCACCAGTACAATTACACGAATACGAATTGATGTGGTCATGGCAAGTTCCTTCATTTTGACAGGGGTTACTGGTGCATTCGTCAATATCTGCAAAAATCAATATGTAAGCATTTGGGTGTGGGTGAGGGTGAGCATTTACGGTGAGCGTTGAATTTTAATGACGTTCACCAGACAGTAACAGCAGTTTGTATGTATCAATTTTATTTTTAAAAGAGATACAATGCGTGTCACAAATGATGATAAGAGTACAAAAGTGAACATTTAAACTTCACATATATTAAGAAAGCAAAAATCTATAAACTATCTATCTATGACGTCACAAGCAGTTACTATAATACGACTCTCTTTACAACACTACGCCAGTTGTTTTCAAGTATGCCATTACAAACATTGTCAAAGTTTTGGCTGTGTTGGAAAGATCAAGTTTATTTCTCATGCTATCCAATTCTTGTCGTATCATCTGCATCCAGGCCACCAACACTTTAGGTGAAATACCAGTTTGTAGGAACTATACTATTAGCCTTTTACATGGCTTAAATGGGTAAATCGACATTAATGCTATCATGCGCCGCCAAGTTTTGCATTTGTCTATGTTCATATGTACATTTTGCCTTTTAAGTATATCACAATAAATATAATAAAAACGCTAATACTTTACAAAACGTAAAGCAGCTAAGACCTAACCCAATTCATGTCAGCTACCATTAAATAAAAACCAACTTACTCGTTTCACAATTTGTCCCATTAAAACCAGCAGCACAAATACAGGAGTAGGAATTGACATGGTCATGACAAGTGGCTTCATTCTGACATGGATTGCTGTTGCATTCATCAATATCTGTAAAAATTAACATCAAAAAGCTCCTTGCGTACTTCAAAAGGGTGAATACTGACTGCTGCATCAGTGTATTTGTATATGCATGTATTTGATAATAAATGTAAGTATAATAAAGTCTTGTCAGATAAATGGCGATATTTTTAGGGCAAGATATTCAAAATTAACAAAAGCAAGAGAAATATGCGTTCAAAAAGCAAGACATAGGTTAAAAAAAACCTATTTTTTAAACCAAATTTTTAACTTACTGTTTTCACAATTTGTACCATTGAATCCAGCAGGGCAAATGCATGAATAAGAATTGACATGATCATAACAAGTTGCTCCATTCTGACATGGATTGCTTTTGCATTCATTAACGTCTGTAAAATCAATTTGTCAGCATTTTACTTGGCGAATCATGGTTACATTACTTCTTTCTCCAGAGGATTAATGTATGCGCATATAAATTTGATTTACAAATAAATTTCATTTTATATGACGAAAAATTTCGGATATAAGACTTCATTTACAAACGATAGACATTTACTAAGAGAATGATTCAAAAAAATTTTAAAATAAACGCTAATTTTTAAAATTTCCACTTACTCGTTTCACAGTTTGTTCCATTAAAACCAGCAACACACGTGCAAGAGTAAGAATTGACATGGTCACGACAGGTTGCTCCATTCTGACAAGGATTGCTGTTGCATTCATCAATATCTGTAAAAAAAAGTTTATTATTCATGCCTTTACGAAGCTGGAAAGGGTTCACTGTGTGTGCCTCTCTGGCTATATCCGTTTGCATGATCTCAATAAATATGAATTATTTTTAAATGTTACGATAATTAATAAGCTGCTTCTTCAATAAAAATTGATAAATGTAACTTAAAACATCCATTTTCAACAAAAAGTAACTCGGATCATATGAGAAGTATGTCATGCATTAAACTGAAATTTGATGTTTAATAATGCGATGAGACACGTTATACATTTAAAGAACGTTACTTGTATGAACTTCAAATGCGAAATACAATGTAATAATGTAAAGCATAGTGTAATTTAATGTAATTTTATTTGATGTGAATTAGATTTTGGATGCATTATGTTATGATTAGAATGAGCATAGTTTAAACGTCAAATTATTTACGTAATGAATAAACATGTAATTAATCATCTGAAATTCTTTAATCTATATAAATAACATGACCTTGAATCGAACTTTCAAATCAATAAATCTACCAAATTAGAAACGCAAAAATAAAAAATGTTGAATGCACCCATCCAATAAATCCTTCTGTCAATGATACAATGCTTGAGTTCTAGCTTCGGTTCGCAATACACCGTATCAACCTTCAGTTTTGAAAAAAATTTATGAATTGCAGAGCTTGATTTTAGATCTGAACTTACTCGATTCACAGTTTGTCCCATTAAATCCAGCAGCACATGTACATGAATAAGAATTGATACGATCGTTACAAGATGCTCCGTTTTTGCAAGGGTTGCTATAACATTCGTTGATATCTGTAAGAAAAAAAAGAGTTGGAACTATCAGCTTTTAGCTCAATGATACATCATTTAAACTTTCAAAGGGACTATGCCCGTTGTTGAGATTCTAAATTGCTTGCTTTCACATTCAACAAAGACAGATTAACGCATTAAATGCAAAAAAATTTTTTACTCACTGATTTCACAGTTGGTTCCTTCATATCCAGCTGGGCAAGTACATGAATATGAATTTATATTATCATTACAAGTTGCTCCATTTTGGCACGGGTTACTTTTGCACTCGTTGATATCTGTTGAGAACAAGAAAGGAGACAAAATTTTTTGAGATAAAATATATAATTCAATCTTTAAGGTACTCTTTACTGGCGTTGAATATCTGACATCTCTGAATTCCTTGTTTCAATGCTTGGAGCGGCTTGCAAAAGTCACTGTTAAATTGCTAAAAAAATCTTTACTTACTTATTTCACAATGAGTTCCTTCATATCCAACTGAGCAATTACATGAATACGAATTTATTTGATCATTGCACGATGCTCCATTTTGGCACGGGTTACTCTTGCACTCATTTATATCTGTTTGGAAAAAAGAGAGGAAGCAAAATGCTTTTAATCATCATGCTCCAACCTTTTTGGTAAGCAAATTCACATTTTGCTTAAGCGTTATGGAATATGGCTGTGTCACTAAATGTCCAAAACTCTTACTTGTGCACACAGAAAGGGTTTCTTTTTCGTCTTGACCTCTTGAAAAAAGAATTTAGTTGGCTGACGAGACCAAGTACCTGAGAAACGCCATTGTTATATTTTGTTTTTGATTGGTTTTATGGCTTTTTTTGGGTATCTATATCTGCTTCTGTCACGGTCATTTTCGGAGGATTTCATGCTCTGTGGGGTGTCAAACAAACCAACCCATTTTCAGTATGCTGGATCATGGTTTCAGTTTATTATCAACATTAAAATTTGCAGTAAAAAAGAGTCATTTAGTTTTTATTATACTATGTCAAACTTTTCGCAAGAAGCTGAATCATCTTAGTAAATGCTACTCACTGATGTCACAGTTGATTCCTTCATATCCAGCTGCGCAAGTACATGAATAAGAATTGATATTATCCTTACAAGTTGCTCCATTTTGGCAAGGGTTACTCTTACATTCGTTGATATCTGCAAAAAAGAGAGTAGAAACAATGATTTTTAAGGTAAAAAGCAGTCCTTGAAAGCTGTATATCGAAGTGACAATGTTTTCGATAGTTCACTATAGTCACATTCCTTTTTATTCTTATGCCTTAGTTATATGATAATTAATGCATACGTACTTTGTGTTTTTGTCTTTGTTACAGGGCAGCTTAGAAATCAAGTTTAGCGGTAAAATATATACATTATACCCCATTCAAACAATATGAAATAAAATGAAATTGAATAGAATGAAAGTAGATTAAATTCATTAAAATGATTCTTTACAGGTATTCTACGATGGTATTCTATATTTCTGAATTCCCGAGTCGCTAAATCCTTGAATATACAGCAATTTCAAGTTTTTCTTGTTCCATACTTAAAACACCTAACGCCAAATTCTATTGCCATCAAATTGATAAACATCTTTACTTACTCAATTCGCAATTCACTCCTTCATATCCAGCTGAACAATTGCATGAATAAGAATTAATTTGATCATTGCACGTTCCTCCATTTTGGCACGGGTTACTTTTACACTCGTCGATATCTGCACAAAACAAGGGCACACATGAAAATTTTGAGATTAAAGACCATCTAAAATCATCTAAAAGCTTTAGGATACTTTATAGAGGCCATTTCCTGCACAAATTTCTGCAACCTTAGATATTCGAAAATCTTACATTCTATAACATCACCCGTATAATCAAGTTCAGTCAATGACAACAATCTTTACTCACTCATCTTACAATTGGTTCCTTCAAATCCAGCTGCACAAGTACATGAATATGAATTGATATGATCATTGCAAGTTCCTCCATTTTGGCAAGGGAAACTCTTGCATTCATTTATATCTGTTTAAGAAGGTTTAAAAACATCAATTGAAAGACATAATTTTTTATTTTGGGATACTCTAGAATGGCATTAATATATCAAATCTTGTAATCTTAAATAGTTCGGAGGTTACGTTCTTATTTAATTTACTTCAAACACCTCATACCAAAAAAAGCTCATCTAGTGATTGATCAATTTCTACTTACTCATTTCGCAATTGGCTCCTTCATATCCAGCTGCACAAGTACATGAATATGAGTTGATACGATCATTGCAAGCTGCTCCATTTTGACAAGGGCTACTTTTACACTCGTTGATATCTGTTAATGAATAGAGAGTGGAACAAAGAATTTTGTGATTAAAAAAAATAACATAAAGCTGTACGGTGTATGTAATAGAGCTGATTTCCTAAATAGCAGCCAGTTTGAATTTTTGAAAATGTTAGGTTCATACAATCTCAATTTAACATTTCGCAACTTAATCAAATTTTTCAATGATAGCCGAATCTTTACTCACTTCTTTCACAATTGGTTCCTTCATATCCCGCAACACAAGTGCATGAATAAGAATTGATTTGATCATTGCAAGTTGCTCCGTTTTGGCATGGGTTACTTTTACACTCGTTGGTATCTGTTCAGAAAAACAGGAAACAAAACACTTTTAAAGAAAAGATTTAATAACCTCTATGTTGGCTTCGCAGTTGTTAAACAAGGCCAACCGCAAAAATTTTAAGCATTTTATAGGTTATGGTCTTCAAAGTTTGAAAATCTCGCAATGCCAAAAATTAACGAAATACGACTATCACAGAACAACATCTGAAAAAATCCATATTGCTGCAAATAGTATATTTGTTAAAGAGCCTTATGACTATTCGGTGAGGAAGGTTGTCTTTCAGTTAAGGGCTTTGAAACTTCTGCGGCGAATACTCTGATTCGTGAACTTTCAAGAAAGACGTGAATAGGTTGGAAATTGATCAGAAAAATAATCAAAAAGACAGCCAAGCCATATTGATTTTCATGCTGTTTTTGAGTTTCAAACGTGTATCGATTTTTGTTAACCTGTTAGTTGTTGCCTCTAATGACTCTGTGATCTGTTGGGTGGCGGGTCATAAATTACCCTTTCGTATTCTAGGTTATAGTCTCGCCTTTTTTGTGAAATTTCAAATTTTCCAGTACAAAAGAGTTATATTTTGTTATCTGATTCCAAAATTCAAATAAACAGCTAAATCAAGTTAGATTATATATATACTTACCTATTTCACAATTGGTTCCTTCGTAACCAGCTGCACAAGTACACGAATAAGAATTGATATGATCATTGCAAGTTCCTCCATTTTGGCAAGGGTTGCTCTTACATTCATTGATATCTGTACAGGAATGTTACAAAATCAATTGAATAACTTTAGCTCGACTTTGTGACACTGAATATTTTGGAGATTTACGTTCCTTTATCATTTACTCTAAACACCTCACACTATAACTTAAGTTCATCCAATAATTAAGAAATTTCTACTTACTCATTTCACAATTCGTTCCTTCGTACCCAGCTGCACAAGTACATGAATATGAGTTTATATGATCCTTGCAAGCTGCTCCATTTTGGCATGGGTTACTTTTACACTCGTTGATATCTGTTAATAAAAAGAGAGGTAACAAAATATTTTTAGATAAATCACATCAGTTTTCTTAAGCGTTTAATTTGCAAGTCGCTAGTAACTTGAGTTTGCAGTAACTTAAAGTTCTTTTATTAGCTATGCATTGAATGCTCTGGACAAAGCCTTATAACCATCAACTTGATGAGCACCTTTACTTACTCAGTTCGCAATGGGTGCCTTCATATCCAGCTGCACAAGTACATGAGTAAGAATTGATTTGATCATTGCACGTTGCTCCATTTTGGCAAGGGTCACTCTTACACTCGTTGATATCTGTAAAAATCAAAGAGTCGAAAGTAGCTCAAAAGGTTTTCTGTTGATGAACGAATCAAAATGTGCAATAATAGACCATTCATCAGATCCAAAGACTCTTCCAATACATGTCGACTAATTGCTCTTAAATATTTTGCATGGATTGCCTTCTAGTACTTGGTACGACTGCATTCAATGGTTCAAATTTAATGTGAACATCCTTGGCATCCCTCTGAACATCCAGCAACATACATTTGTCGTGTTGAAGAATAATTATTTTTGCAAATCTTGATTGAAACGATCACGCCTATAAGACTTTCAAAAATTCAAACCATAGACTTAAAGACTCCTCCTCTGCTTTTTGATACCACATTTACTTGATATATTCACAATTGCCCTGTGCCCTTTGATGATTTATTCCTCCCCATGTACATTGGTAGTAGATGGATTCAGAGGGAAATATCAGCTAAAAACTCACGTAAAAATTGAATATTGTAAACACCTGGGACTTAATTACAACTTGTTCATAGCATGATCTATTTTGATTGTCTCCTAACACTTGACGTATTATCGCTATGCTCAATTCTTTTTGAATTTGTGTTTATATTATATTGTTTACTTTTATCAGCAGATTTTAACTTTTAAGTTTTCTGAAGAGGGATCTTTATCGACGGGACATCTCTCCCTAATGAATTTAATATGGATAAATAGAATTAAGGGAAAGGATGATTAAAACTGTATTCTTCCTTTCATAAATTCCTAGTTTGCAATGACTTGATATTTGGCCAATTTGCTGTCTGATTAGCATAAAAGAAAATTGAGAATGTTTACAAAGATGAAAATCTGTTGAACAAATCAAACCAAATTTTAAATCAAAGCTAATCATCCTTGGGGAAACGCAGTTGAAAGGATTTTCCAACATTTTCTGCATATAGACGAAGCCTAATTCAGTTTAATGATTGAGTCTGTCAAGATCAATAAGATTCATCAAAATTTAATTGCAAATCACCTGTTTGACAGTTTTTCCCTTCATATCCAGCAGCACAGGTGCATGAATAGAAATTTACATAATCGTTGCATTTGCCACTGTTTTTGCATGGACTACTACTGCATTCGTCGATATCTATTTAACAAGATTTTAGATTATTTTTCCCGATCAATATTGCATTATTCCTTACGGAAATTCTCTTGCATCTCTTGCACAATTATATCGAATGATTTCAGTGGTTTTAGAAACATTATCTTTTTGTCAGGCAGAAGTAACGTTGGGTACAAAATGCAAAAAATAGCATGTTCAGACGATGACATCGAGGTAGCCTATAACAAGACTGCTTCTGATAAATGCATGCAACGAGGTTAAGTACAGGAAACATTGAGTGCAAAATCTAATTTTTCCCTACAAAAAAAACTGATCCCTAGATTTGCAATTAATGATGCTAGGCTTGACGTAATAAATAGCCAAATTTTGATCGGAAGAATTTTGAAAGAGAGCATGCTATGCATATTCATTAAAAAGTTCATTAAAATATTTCTTTTAAAAATGTTTTTAACACCATCTCATTCCTAATTAGAAATTCATGCCATCGAATTTAAATATTCCATTTGTTTATAACAGCCGTTTAACATATTCGTTCGCGCAAGACAACAAAAGTTGCATCTACGCATAAGACTAACCAAACTGTTAATTAAAAATTTTGAAGCTTAAATAAAATGCGAAAAAGCCTCCAAAACATTATGTGGTCAAGGCTGGTAGAAGAAGAAAGGTTACTGAAAAATTCCATGCCAGAGAAAAGCTTAGCACATTCATGAAATCTTGAATAAACACTACGAAACACCTGACAAGAAAGAAAGCCTATCAACCTTGTTTAGACTTTTTAAATGCGTTAATATGAATGCATGCGCTCAGAACAGTCAGAACAGTAGCTAGGATTGGCTCATTACTCTTACTTGAATGACGTCAATGAACTCAGTTAATCTAAATACTTATCCCATTTTTCCAGGTTATAGTAATAAAATGCTTGCAAATGCCCAGAAGATGCTATCGAAAATTTGAAATGAAAGTTGTTGCTACCTGTTTCACAATGCGTTCCAGTATACCCAGCAGCACATGAGCATGAATAAGAGTTCACGAGATCAATGCAAGTTCCTTTGTTCTGGCAAGGGTTGCTGCTGCACTCATCAATATCTAATACAATGAGAATCATCATGAAAAGATCTGTTAATAATTAGAGACATTGACATATACGCAACTGCAGCTCTAGCTGTGCAGAAAGAGAACCAGAATTATGGACGGCAAGAAGCATTGCACGCTTTACCATGAGAATCTGGAAAACCTTTTCTGTAAGGTACATGGTCACTTTAAGAATGAAAGCCACAACGAGCAACATGACAGATAAATCAGAAAAAAACGGAAAGAAGACCTTTCTTTTATTTCATTTTATATCGAATAAATCCATGTGATTTTCACAGATACATAGTTCCTTATTTTTTTCCTACTTATTAGCTGAGGATGGGACAAGCTCGACCCGAAACGTACTGATTATGTCGTAACCTGATAAGTCTTCACTGGCCTGTATTAAAAAAACATGGATGTGTCGATGAAATAAAATGAAATGAAAGAAATGTCTTCTTTCTGATTTTTTCTGATTTATATATCATGTAGCTCTTCGTGGCTTTCATCCTTAAATTCATATTGAAGCTGCGTTTTCCATCTGATGTACATGGTCACACTATGAAAACAAGCCTAAGTGACATAAAACTTCAAACACGAAACTCTCAAATAACATTTGTTATAACTAGTGCAAGCTATTACTTTTAGTGAAGGTTTTCATAGGAGTATTTATAATCGAATTCTTACGTAGAAGGTTTTTTCTCATCTAAAACTCTTGAAGAGACATTTTGAACTAAAATAAGGGTTGCCAAAGCCCCATAAATTCAGTAAAAATAGTTGTTCAAAACAATTGACTCATAGCTTGATAAAAGAAAAACAGAAAATTCCGCTCACTTGTTTCACAATGTGCCCCTGTGAAGCCAGGTGCGCATGTGCAAGAATAACCATTGATGAGGTTATTACATGTCGCTCCATTGCGGCAAAGATTTGTCTCACATTCATCGATATCTAGAAGAAATGAAATTCTAATGAAATAATTTATACTAAAGGTTTTATGCTTTCAAGAGTCCCTTGCTACCTCTTTTGCCCTACAAATCTTCAAAGAATCTGTGACTGAAATTTTTGTTTGGTTGGTAAAACTTTGAAATTGCGCAAAATGCGTATTGAGTTTTGCATTCCAAACATCGATTTTTGATTAATGGATACGTCTAATGATTAATGATAAATATGATTAATGAATATAAGTCGGAGTTTCCACAGTCTTGTCTACATCAAAATATGATCATGGCTGAAACCCTTGATACAATGAGCGACTAAATCTATGTCATAAAGGAAAAAAAGTTTTAAAACGGGAGAACAAATAAGGGCAATCTAATGTTTAAACCTTAAAAGATTGAACATCTTCCATAATAATGCTCCCTCAACAATAGAGCGGATGGTGTTTTTTGCTATATTTATAGACTTTAATTTACCTATGTACCAAATAAAGTAAAGAATAAAATACCAGACTGCCAACCGGATTATCGAAGGATGCTTGCGATGACATATGTAGATAAGGGAGATAAGGATAAGGAACTACGCATAGCAGCATGAGTACAAAATAATTTAAGTAATTTATTTTATTACAGTGAGGGTATGGCACTTTGATTGCAATTTGTAAAAGTCTTTGCAATAAACAAGATTTTATGATAAAATCTGCTCCAAATTGCTGGTTTCAGACTTTTATCAACCAATAGCACTAAGATTTCTGACCATATGTTTAACTTATCCTGGTTTAAACTTGATGCAATCCGATTAAATTTGCATTCTGGAGAAACACTATCCTCATAGAGAGGACCAATGTCAACTTCTTCTTACCCTCACATTTGTAGCCAATTCCAGGATCACATTTTTCAACACATCTGTATCCAGGTGAGCATGTGTCGATTCGACACCTGGAGGTTCCCTATGGCAGCAAACAACAATCATTAAGATATAATCAAAATTTTGCACCAAATGGACACTAATCATTCAAAAGTTATGCCTGCATGAAAATCACTACATCTTGACTGTGAAGTAAGAAAATTGTTCCAAAATATCTCCATTTGAGGTTTCAAATATTCTAAGGCTTATATTTTGAGGCAGAAGAAATTGCAACACTTCCATGAATTTATTTTTCCCTCTTTGCATTCAAATTTACATTCACGACTTACATTTCAGAATGTAATAAAGATTGGCTTAGAAGATACTGAGTTGCTGCATTGGCATGAACTTTTTTTGGGAGTTTTATTGAAGGGAGTTATGTAGTTGGGAACCCCTGAGATTGCTATGCAGGTAAGTGATATAGTATTAAGTAGACATCAGACTTAGTATTATCTTAACATGTATTGCATCATTGTGCAAATTGAGGTGAAGTTCTTTCGTCTAAGCAGTCTTAACAAGCTTATGATGTACAGTTTTACATGTTATGTGACCTCTGTGAATCATTTAGTTAACCATTGAATTATTTAGTGTTATAATGAAAACTAAGAGATATATCTATTTGCAGTTTATTAACTTCCCCCAAAGCATTGTTTTAGTTAAATAATCAACGAAAGCAATTTTAGAGTGAATAATAACATAATTGACCAGGAAATTAATCGTAAAGATATCGAAGAATAACAATAGATTTTAATATATAAAACCTGTTCTGCTAATCTTATCTTGGCAAAAGCAAAGTGGGAAATTTTCAGCTACTTTGCAGTAAAAATCACCTCTTAGCATGCAAATCTACAATTTTAACTTAGCTGAAGTCTGCTATTCTATCAATTTTATTAACCCCCGGCAATCATTTCGGTAATGCTGATCAAATTACACTCAATTGCAATGCAACATCGTAAAATCGATAATACCGAATTGACTGAAGACAGTTAAGTCCTTGTTATAATTATCTGCATATAAATAAATTTCCACTATTTGATTGATACTGAAGGTTGAGAGACATCGAATTTATTCGTTGCAAGTTGAAACCTTTCATGTATCCTCAATTTGAAGTTGATGAAGAATGTTGCCAAATTTTCAAGTTAAAGTGTAATTTTTGAAACATATGCAATGAAAGGTTAGGATGGATTAGTCTGGAGATTTCTTTATTATTATTATTATTATTATTATTCTCGAATATTTATACAGGATAATATAAACTTTCATATGATCATTGATGATCGAAAAGATAAATGTCTCGCAAATTAACTTGCTTTTTACAGCAAGCTTTCGGTATATGGAGGAAGAGCATTCCAGATTTTAGCAGTACGATGTTCTACTCAAAAAATACAACCGTGTTTTAATTGCGACATAACATTCATTGAAGTATACTGCAATTTACGTAAAGCATAAGGAGGATCGATGCAATTGCAATGGAAGCATATGAGCACCTGTCTGTGGTTTTTTAATTCTCAACCGTGACGTTTGACAATTTTTAATTAGAATCGTTCAATTAGCCTTCAGTATTGAACCTTTGCGATTTATGTCTGATGCGATGCATACTAGCATTCTGGTAACCTTATTCATAAGTCTTATGTCGCCATAGAGACGAAGTTAGGTTTCCTTTCTATTGGCAGCTCAAGGGTATTGGATGAGAATGGAAATACCAACCTATAGAGCAACCAATCAATGATAATTATCAGCGAACATATGATTGAACAGCTTTCTGTTAAGGTGGATGTCAATAAAATGCGATTATTTGGAGCTCTAAAACAAGGATCTCCTGCTTTCATGCATGGGAAATGATCATTTCTACTCTTTACAAACTACAAAGACTAACTAAGGGCGAAGAGAGACGTAACGAATCTACGTACAGACGGAACTGTTGTGCGCCTCAGCAATTTACTTAAAATGACATTTGCTTGTTTAAGCAGACAAATATCGATGCAACTCAATTTTTTTATAATGTAAACTACTTGATTCTGCACTCAGACTAACCTTAATTGACTTAGGTAAGATATCTTGATGTGAAATTATAGCAAGCCGATTTTGATCGGAGAGAGAAATCCATCTTTTTTAACTCGTATCTTAGATGCTGAGTATTTAAGTATCTAAGTATTTAATGTGAGAACCAAAGCTAGGACAAAGCTGAGTTAGACTTGTTTATAAACATTCCAGTTGTCTGTGTGTCGTTCTTCCTGCTTGCTTTCATTGCTTTTTTGCAGGAGCGTCACTCCAGGACCCTTGTTAAAAGAGTGATGGCACATTTACCCTGAAGAAAACAGTCTTTCTCTTTCAAGATTTGTAAACTTGAAGCCCCCTCAAATGATGCCCCTGCCCCATTGTTGATTTTGAATGGAAGGAAATGATTCAGACCATAGACAAATAATATCTTACTTCTCGTCATTAATCTACTGAAATTTTAGATTGAATTGATAAGAACTGAGTTGAATTGGACTTAATTGAATTGAATTGAATTGAATTTAACTGAATTGAATAACAACCAAGGTAGCATAAGCAATGGTAGAGCCAAAATAAATGGTGGATTTGGTGCTCATTTATTGTCAATGAATTGATTTGGAGAAAGAAATCAATGTGCTAATGTGAATCATGTGCGCATGTGGTATAATTCGAATAATGTAAAGTACATGTATCCTGTATTCTCTTGCAGTGCAATTAGAACAGGTACCATGAAGACTGGCCTGATTGCGAAATGCATACAATATTTTAGAATTAGAATTTATCATAGACCTGTTGCATCGAGATCGAGATGTCTTACTTTTCGGTAAATTGTCCTCAAGATATTTAAATCTAATTTGTGCAGCTTTTTCTTTCTAGTTACTTTGGAATAATGGCACTGATCAAGGGTGATGGGTATGGGACCTTTCTTTTCCGGAATTTATAAGACTTTAGCCTTAGGGTCGGTCAAGAATGCTTGATGAATACTTGAAGCTCAGAAATGTTAAATAATGACTCCGAGAAAACCTGAAGCTTTTCCTATGAATATGGCTAGGCCTTTTTTAGTCACTGTCAATTAGTAATTGCAGATAAAGAAAGCCATTTGAGAAAATCCCAAACAATTCATTTTCTTACATTTGTTTAACCGACACTAGTCTTCTCAGTAATATTTTCTACTTGAGGTTTATTGTGCAGTTATCTG
Source organism: Catostylus mosaicus (assembly GCA_964019065.1). Lineage (NCBI taxonomy): Eukaryota > Metazoa > Cnidaria > Scyphozoa > Rhizostomeae > Catostylidae > Catostylus > Catostylus mosaicus. The sequence continues at coordinate 14,593,876 of OZ025185.1, read as the reverse complement.
CGGCAGTTTTGTACATAAGTGACTGGGAACATGGGATTATCATCAAAGGTACATAAAAATTTCTTGAATTCACACCAAAAGACACGCACGCTTGGGTTTAGTTTTAGTTGAGATAACAAGGTTGAGGACGTAGAAGGCCTGACCATCCAAGTTGATACTATCTGAACGGCACTAAATAACAATCTCTAAAAGCAGTGGCATCATTGCGTAATGCTCTTTGAATTTAGTTCATGACTAAACGAGGAAGGTAGCAAAACGAAAATTTTGATGCGAATGTGTCTTAACTACACCCTAACTTTAATAATGAGAATGTGTACATATATTCTCTTTTCCAATCGTCAAAGGAATTACTCGCTGTGCAGCTTGAGAATACTAAGAGCTTTATACCTGTATCAATGGCAAATGATATAGAGGAGCAATAAGAATAAGCTTTTCTTATCAAAGAACACCTTCACTAGTTGTCTTCAATAAATACCCAACCGGTATTGAATCATCTTTTACACCATCAGAAGCATGGAATGATATAAAATAAAATCTTATTTTGTATTCTTTATACCACTTCTCTGTTGATCTTGTCTAATAGACACATTCTGGAAAGGTTATACGCAATCTTACCTGCTGCAAAGGCTCATAATATATCCATCCCGCACTGTTCTGGATTTCATCAAGTGATACATTCGATCTCTCTGCATTCAAGAGTTGGCAATTCTTCTCAAAAGCCGTTGCTGCATTCTTCTTAAAAACAAACGATTTGCATTTGTTTGCTTTTATACAGTTCCTGGCACAGTAGGCCAAAGAAGTAACCTTAACATTCGATATGAGTATCGATGAACTCGCTTTTATAATTCTATCTTTCCCAGATGCTTTGAATGTTCCTTCGTTTCTGCAACTTAGGCGAGTTATCTTCTCTAGTTCGACTTTGCAAAGAATTGCTAGGAACAGTATTTTGATTGTATGTCCATGCACCATATCTTCGATTTTTAAAGAAATGCACTTTCGCGAGCACCAAGGAGAAAGTCAACTCTACATCAACATGATCTAAAAACTTTGAAAAGAAAATAATAGTTTCAATGCAAGACGCATATGCTTGTCCAAGAGGATGAAACTATTTGAATGTGTGTTGAGAAGCGACGGCTTTATTTTTCATCAAAAGCTGATATATTCATAAAGAACAGTTGAACTTGAAGTCTTAGTCAGTCTACCTTCCCCCAGCATAAATGTGCGCATGCTCTTCAAATGTGAAAGCCTTGGTCAAGGAGCTTGTTAATAATATTGATAAAGCTCATTGAGGATATCTGCTCCTTAATGGGACTCATTTCATTTTCAATCATTTAGTTTTAAAATCTTTAAACAAGGTTGCTCCACTAGCCTAGAGCGGCTGTTTACCAGGAGAGGGGGGTGACGTTGAAAAAACTAAATAAAAATGATGCTATTTTAGAAAGGAAAGTTATCTATTAGAATTAGAATTACGATAGTGCAAAGAAAATTGTGAAAACATTATTTACTACTTAGTCTACCTTTATATGTAAACAGAGATATGGGCTCTCTAACTTACAAAAAATGTTGGATGTTGATTTGAACAACCAAGTGAAAAATCTGTAGACTGCTTTCCATTCCTAGCATGTTTATAATTTCTATCTTTTTCTAAATTGCCGATCTGAATTTTATACTCTGAGGAGTGTCAAACAAATGAACAAATGTCAGCTTACTGAGAAATGTCTTTGCAGTTTGCTTGCATTATTTAGGTGCATTAGTATGAATATGAGCTTATTAAATGAGAACCAATTCACCAATTTCGTTTCTTCCTTAAATGAGCACAATGGATCAACGGATGCACTCTTTTTAGGCAGCATTTGCGAGTTAGCACCACTAAGCATTAAGTATCTCATTTACATGCATGGTCCATTTTTGCCTACATTTTGCACCTAAAATATGTGCAGTTATAGTGACAACCTTTTTCTAGAGGTTAACACATTCTTCTTTGTAAGTGGGATCCAATTCCATTTCCTTCTTTTAACAAATAGATGTCAGGAAGCTTTATTTGCCATTTAATGCTAAGAAGGGTACATTGGTGTTACTAAAGCATACCATGCAGCATTATCCTGTTTTCAGCTTTTTCCTAACGATCTTAATTTATCGCCAGGGATTAATCGGAGTCCTCGAATTTTTGTATCTTGAGAATTGAAACCACTTTCAATTTTTCTAATAAAGAGTGATTGTTCCTGTTCTCTATGCATAGTTGAGAGGAAACCTATAGAGTCAAATCGAGCGTAAGAAGGAGCTCATATCAGTTCTAACATTTTTAAAAAACTTACACTCTCTGACTTGATTTTTGTGTTTTCTTTTATCCATAAAAAAGAAAAGATCATTTATTTATGGATGTATAATTTTTTTTCTTCAGTTTCCACTCTTCTTGGATAGACTGTCTCTCTATAGCTGCACTTGCACTCTTGTCTTTGCTCACTGTCTCGCTTTGTTCTTGCTGGACGCTTTGCTAACGGAACATGACATTTCTTGACAATTCAAGGAATGCAAATAAAATGATTGATTCAGAGATTTCAGCAGGCGATTTGGGACGTCTATTAACTCCATTTTTCGTTCATCAACACCCTATTCATCAAATGTACGCTGCTAAATAAATTGCTAAAAAATTAATGAATTTGGGCACCTATTTTATTTGATGCTAATTATCGCTATTGTGTGCTGGTTTCGTTCCTTCATAGAAATGCCAAATGCTGTGATTAAGAAATGATTTATCACCATGGCTCCAGGCTATACTAGATTTCTGTTAATAGAGGAATCCTTATTGCATTGGCATTGGTTCTTTTAACTCTCCTCAGCAAGTGCTCTGTTGCCTGGACGTACATTTATCTTATGCATCGAAGGCTAGCAACTGGCATATTCAACCCGTCAAAACATAGCCTTCCTATGTCTGAAAACCACTAAAACACGCTAACGACACTGGCTTGCAATACCAGACTAATACATGAAATTGTATTGCATTTTCATTGTGATTTATGACTACATAACTGATGATCACATTTATTATGCACTGTTACGTACTTTATGATAAAACCCCTTATGATTCAGGGAATGTTCTAGTTGAACTGAATGGGTCGCATCTGTTACACCAGCTAATAAATTCTCCTCCTCATAGTAGAGGCCAATCGCAGAAAGATATCACAAGATATCATAATTTTCTTATTTGGATTCCAAATGACTGCTTGAAAAATAATTTTTGATAATAAGTAATTTTTGCTCTAATCAGATTCTGTACTTATTAGAATTTCATCTTCTCAATATTTGCACTGTTAAAGCATTTGCTGTTTTCTCTCTTTTCCAGGGCTGTTTGCAATCGACTTGGACATGATTGTAACCACATTTTCCTGGGATTGGCAGGGAAAGAGCTATTAAGACGATGACACGCAGGCCCATCCCGATTGTCTCTTGCGCATGACTAAATTTCCGCCCAATTTAGTTAAGCAGTCCGCCACAGTAAATATACTAAAGCTTGTACACGAGAATACAAATTGATGCTCAAGAATCGGCCAGATGCTGGAATAAAAGGGTATAGAGTATCAAATTTAAATAGGTTTTACCTGCCTAAGTCGCAAAAAGTATCCAGCAACGGGCGGTGCCAGGATTTGCCCGTCGGGGGTCTGGGTTCCCCGAAATGGGGGCTAAATTACAGAATGGAGGGTATCTTTCTTTGCATCAGAACACAATTTTGCGCCAAAAATTCCCCGACAGACACGAATTTTTTCCTAAAATTAGCAACCTAAAAGTTTTGGTAAACGAAAAGCAACAAAATTTCAGAACCTTGCCAACAAGCAATGCTACAGAAACTGGCCTGCTCAGGGATTGAATAAACCTCCGCAGCACTATCATCGCTAGTTACCAACAGAACGGAAATCATGTTGATTTGGCAAAACTATCAAAATGATCTTTTCTTACCGGCTTTCTTAGAATAATGTAAAGGAACTGTAACGGGAAAATGGTAGGGAAGCGGTAATTAATTCACATTGTTGTTTTTATCGCCTATTTTTAGCGTTGATCCACAATATTGCTGCTGCAATCCTAGCATGGGAGGTTGAAATTTTTCACTTTTCAGAGTCGGATATTTCACTCACATTTACTGGCCTTATAGATACATTTGCATGCTGTTATCACTTTTTTTTCGATTTTACCTTTTAGTTTCATTATCAATGAACATGGAAATGATGTTCGATCAATATTACATGAACCAAATTCTAGCAGTTTCATCAAGCGTATTCTGCTTATGGATAAGGGTTTGCTTGTAAACAGTCGATCTAATAAATTCGTGTTTGTCCAAGTGTCCACGCTGAGAGCTCAGTAAACATGAAAATTATGTCTACTAGGCTAATGATATCAACTACAGACACAATTAATCAGTTCAAATATACTGTGTAAGTCACAAGATCGAGAAATCATCGAGTGTGTGTAATGCCATCTAGAAGTTAGTGCATCTGATCGTATGCAAGGATCGAGGAAAAAAGTTCATATAACTACCTTAAACTGTGTCTCCATAGATAGTTTGTCATTATCAAATCTGAAATCGAGCGCCACTTGGCATTGTTCTTTTCAAATGATCTATCTACTGATAGTGATCACATTACTGTTCACACACCCTTTTTGATGCAACCATGTGAGCCAAACTAAAGCATTTTCAGATCTAAATTCGAATACATAGTAGAATTCGCACGAGTGCGTTAAAAGTTTGCAACTTTGAGTCTCAAAAACCTGCTTATGTATGATTGTGACCGTTGATATCCTTTTGATTTTTGCTTCAAGAGCATTAATATATATATATCAAAATATCACACATTTGAATATCTGTATCCCATCCCCAACTCGTGTTTGTTGTCTGCAAATGCTATTTTGAAACTTTTTTTGTTTTGCTCTTGGCGTATTTCATTAAAATATGTTGTAATTTATGGTATAAATGTTTATTTGAAAGGAAATAAAAGTTTTACTGGTAAGAACATTCAATATTTATAAAGAAAGATCCACAAATGCCAAGCCGTTGTGTCAATCATGCCCTAAAACGACGCTCTAGTATCTATAAATCTCAATTTTCTGGCCTCGTATTCAAAAAAACTTTTATCTTTGCGCTGTTGGTAATTGTCTTTGATTTTTCATATGCCTCCAAGGTTACACGATGATTCAAATATCATCATAGCTACTGGTTAAATTCAAAATGCTTAAGCATCCAACAGAGGAAATCAGTTGGTGTGTGCTACAATAGAATACGATTCATAAGCCTGCAGGTATTGCTGTCTATCATATGTGTTTTTATAAGTCTATACAGTTCTGTGCAAGATGATGTTTGGCTTGGAGCATATAGACCTGATAAGAAGTCCTAACCAAACAAATATCTGACGTTCACGCTTTATGATTATAACTAACAAATATATCATTTAAGCAATATAGCCGTAAAGATGAAAAACCTTAAGATATATTGAAGGGGGTTAATAATTCATGCTAATGTTTGGCCTGAGAATATGGGTTCTTAGTTGCTTGAATCTTATTAATGCATACTCTGAATTACATATTAAGAATATACTGAGCTACCATTACAGCAAATATGCAGATATGACTAAGCCCTTACATAGATAAGAAAACGTTTGCCAATTGGCCTTGCAATGTTGTTAAGTTCTAGATTTCCTGTGCAAATGTTTCTGTAATCAAAATGTTTTCACCTAAATCTTCCATAGTGTGCCTTAAATCCTCTTCGTGTGATAGAATGATCTGTCCTGAAGTACACGTTCATCGCATTACCACTTGCAATGTATAATCTGTTTTTTGGTATTGATCCACTTAATTTTACAAGAAGTGGCGAAGATGCGGATGAACCATTCCTTCAAATAAAATTCAAAATTAATTAGCAATGTAAGAAATAAAATAATTAACAATGTAAGAAATAACAGGGTAAGAAAAATTAAGGAACAGAAGATGTTGCCTCTAACCTAGGGCCTAAGCCAGATGCTCAGTAAAACCAAGACTTTCAAATAATTGCGAACGTTCCAACTGGCTCACTGATAGAGACAAATGATAAATCATCGAAGTGAAAACGCATCGTCAACATGAATTACATTCAGTGATGGTTAACATTTATCGGTGGTCTATATCGTCTTAATGATTGATATTTTCAATACTTCCACTAGAAGACAATACTTTTTATCACCATTCGTGCAACCATGCAGTGCTGTATCGTTCTAAAGCAATTTGGGGTAATTGTTTAAATCTGATGATGTATCGACACATTTTAGTCACCATTTATAGCTTAGAGCCATGGACTGTAGATAAAGGCAAAAATATATAAAGATCCTTCTGTATGTTATCGTTCTCACGATCTCTCATACATTGAAGCTGCGGTGTTCTAGATAAAGCATACCTTAGCTGGATATAGTCACAGCAGCTCTCAGTTGAGAAATCTTCGAAATATACTGCAACCTTGTCGAAGTTTACGTCCAACACCCATGTGTTAGTGTAGCTATTGTTATAATTTGATGGGTAGTTTGGTGACGTAAATGAACTGATTGATTCTACGATTCCAACAAAACATTAGGGTAGTATTATAGCGATAGCTATGATCAACAATGTATTTATCTATTTTGTTGCGTTTGAAATGTTCTGACCTATAAAATTTGAATAGACTCAAATCTAATCATAATGCACAGCAAATGAGTACATTAGAGCTTTTATTTTAACAGAGAGCTTCGAGATGCACGAGTTTAAGTTGTGCCCTTGGGCAAAGATGTATTGAGACATGCAACACAACGACTGGATACTCTTGCATAGTGTATAGGTATATACGGATTCTTTGTTTGCAATAAAGGGCATTCGCGACCACCTCTCAAAATTGGAATGGCTAACATTAGATCTTTTAAAAATTATCTCACCTTGAGCCGTAAAAGACTATTCACTAATGAAAAACAAATTATGTATTAAAGTTTTGATTTTTACTTGGTGAGTGAAGGTTATTTAATGAATCACATAAACCTTCCTGAATAAACGATAGTATATCTGGCCTGAAAAATTGTGGTAAATATTATTAAGTACACCTTATACTTAAAGAGGTCCTTAGATATGTGCATGGTTGAATAGCAAGCCATTTTAGAGGAAAATTCGCGTTGAATGTAAAAGCATCACTTTCCTACTAAGCATTGAACATTTGAGGAACCTCGTATAGTTCAAATCAATCTAGAAACACTTAATGATCCCTGTTAAAACAATAACGCTCACAGTCACGTTGTTAGCGCTAACAGGCATTCTCAACCCAATTCTCTTAAATGCTTCATTTCCAAGTAGTTTTGATTTTATATGTTTAACAGTATTCTCTATACCCATTTTTCCGATATTGTATCAAACATATAATTTATTTTCTACTCTCGTCAACTGTCTAAGGCTTTCTAGATAATTTTCTTGTGGCCATTTTATCGTTCATATCGATTTTCAAGGTTCTAAAAGCAAATAAATGCTGTTTCTTGATAAGAAACTTCGATTTCAAAGTATTTAACTATATTGGGGTTTCCCAGACTGAAACAGTAGATTTTCAGCAACAGCAAAAATTAACTTGGTAGTTTTATTCCTGACGGCAGCTTCATTTCTTCAAAAAGAAACATAACTAAGATAAAAATGCGCAAGTCAATCAAGATTTAACAAAGGGTGATAAGAATTTTTTTTAATGTTGCATTGCAGTTCTTTTTGAGTCAATGGGAAATCAAGTAAATCATGGCAGAGTTGGTAACATTCCTACAGATTTTCGCACAATCCAGTAGCTGGAAACATGAGCGGTTAACTGGAATTAGTATGTTCAGCTTCTCTCTTTGAGAGTTAAAAACAAACGCGACATACCCATGTATTATCACAATTAAATGCTTAGTAAATCAAGTTTATTGTAAAGATCACATGACTTTCAAACGTAGAATATTCCAAAGGGAATTAAAGAAAAGGTAAAAAATACAAAGATTCTAGAGGGCTGACTCTTAGAAACTGCCGTAAGCTATATATCAGTGTATTGGTATTTCTATATATAAGCTGAACGAAGGAGGAAAAATTTCACCACTCGGAATTTATGATAGGTGCTGACAACAAACCTACCTATTTCACAGTGTGCTCCAAAATAGCCTGTATTGCAGCATTTGTAGGAATTTATGAGATCAAAACAGAATTGCGAAGATGGACAAGGTCTGTCGTCGCATTCGTTTACCTCTGTTGAGAAATAGAAATAGTTGGCATCAAATATCTGATTTTACGGGATAAGAGGCCCATGGAAAATCTGAGATGAATGGAGAGAATTTCCTTTATGAAATGCTTTAAAATTTTCAAGATAAAGTTGAAAATTACTTCTATTCTTGACACTTCAAAGAGATCCTTTGCTAAAAAGTTCTTCTCAAGAAAAACCAAATAATGAGAAAACTAAGAGCTACTTTTATTTCAATGTTTCTTTTTCTTTTACGATTCACATTAAACGCACTATCCCCGGCTAATCTGTTGCAAAGCTAAGTTTATCTAAAAGAGATTGCCGGCCTAAAATGAGCTAACAAATGGACTATGGATTGTTTCTTACTTGCTCAATAGCTGAAATCAATCAATATTTACAACCTTTTAGAATAATTATGCGGATAATACAAATGAATGAAGAAGATGTTACTAGCCATTTTCACATTGCTTTCCATTAAATCCAGGAGCACAAGTGCAATTGTAAGATCCATCCAGCCTATTACATGTTCCTCCGTTTTGGCATGGATTCGGCGAACATTCGTCAAACGCTGTTAGATAAAGAACATCAAACCTAAATCTTTGTCAAGGAATTTAGAAACATTAATTCATGACTTTATTTCACACTTCTTTGGAATTTGTAAGTCCTGGAGGATATTCGAAACTATTTTGCTGAATTTAAGTAATTGTCATTTTACCAAAAGCGATTTGAAAGTAAAAAGTTGTCTGTTCAACAAAGCAACAGCTTCGAGTTTCAGTTTTCTGGCCCAGTTCCGTTAGAAACTGGTGGGAAAGCGAGTCCCATGTTTGCGACAATCTTGTGACGTCTGACAATCAGTTCTTAGATAAAACGTGATAGTTAAGAACATCATCATCATGCTCTTTGTATCGAGATATTTCAAAGGTGCTTTACCTGTTTCACAATGGCTTCCTGTAAATCCCTTTTTGCATTGGCATTTGTAAGCATTTACTTGGTCGATACAAGTCCCATTTAAACAGGGATTGCTGTCGCATTCATTTATATCTGTAAAAGTGAAACACGTCCAAAAAAGATTTTTCACCTTTTTATCAAATAGAAATTCTTAACCCAACGTGACTATCTTATATCAGAGTATCATGAATTAAAACACAGGGAAACGTTCTTAAGCCTATCTGTAGATTATTTTTCAAATAGAATGTATTTTTGTGTCGTAACACTTTGGTCACCAAACTGATAATTTGGGTTTAGTCACAGAATACACTTAAAATTTAAATTACTTGTCGGTACAGAAGTCATGTTTCTGGCTATAGAGCTCATATCATAATTAAGGTCAAATATAATCTTTTAAAAACTGGCCATGTATACTCGAATGCAACATTATGGCAAGTAATAAATGTTAATGAGTATCAAGGTGTCTGGGTTTTAAGAGACCTTCCTGTGGCCCATGACTTGGTGAGAAGTTCGTGAAGAGCACGATTAGAAGTTACACGGTATAATCCCGCAACGAAGATCAGGAAGGTTATGTCAATGATCATACCTATGCAAGAGTATCCAGTCGTTGTGTTGCATGTCTCAATACATCTTTGCCCAAGGGCACAACTTAAACTCGTGCATCTCGAAGCTCTCTGTTAAAATAAAAGCTCTAATGTGAAATATACGCTGCATCTTGCATGCAAGGCATTATCAAAACTTCAATAGGCAACATCTTTGAGTAAAATTGGGAAATTTCGCTCAAAATTAGACTGTTTTAGTGTTAATTACACTAATAAATTCTACTTGGCTTATGGCCAGGCATTTTATGTTGCATCAGATAACATGCTACAATATTTGACTGCATTGCTTGTAGATCTAGATCAAAAAGCTAATATTTGTTCACATTTAGTACATTTGCAGTATCGCTTTAAAAAACGAAAAAACTACGCCAAAAGATTGTTTTGCAACCAAATCTCTTTACAATAATTTCATCTTGTCAATGTTGCAATGAAGAAAAGTTTTCCAATATCCTCAAAAGTGTTATCAAAAGTTGATATAAACTCTAAACACAGCTCGTTAAAATGGTCTTTTGCTTGTTCAAAATATTTAGATTGCTTTTACCAGTGCATTCTTGATTTGTATGACATTGTCCCAGCCCTTCAGCATCTGCTTAATCTATTGCCATGCAGTTAAAATGAGTTTTGCCAACAAAGAATCCTTTTTATTGACATCAGTCTTAACGTTTTATTTTAGAACAACATTATCTAAAAATTTAAGCACATGCATTCTTTGGTAGGAGTCTTTGGGAAAAAATTTCCCGTCATTTCATTCTTTTTAAGGATTTAATTAAGAAAAATGGAGCAGCAAACAATTACTAAGTTAACTCATATCTGTTAAAACGTATATACAATACCTGGTTAAGTGGTTCGTAATAAATCCATCTTGTATTATTCTCGATATCACTCGTTGTTAGATTGCTCCTTTCTACATTCAACAATTGGCAGTTCTTCTCAGTCGGCGTTGATAAGTTCTTCTTAAAACTCAAGGACTTACACCCATTTGTTTTAATGCAGCTTCTCGCGCAGTTTGGCAGCAAATGCACATTTATTATTGAGATTATCTTGGATGAGCCCTCCTTCACTCTCATATTTCTGGATTTGGCTTTGAACGTCGCTTCATTTCGGCATCCCATGCGATGAATCTTTTCTAACATGGATGCGCGAAGACATATCACAATTAGGGTGATCACAACACCTCTGGCCATTGCTTAAGTTTTGGATCTGCAACATAAAAAATGCAGTCCTTAGGATTCTTTTAATTTGAATATGCATTGATGAATAGCCTTTTCGTAATTTCCATGTGGCCAAGGTTTCAAACTATTTGAGCCCCAAAATGATATTCCGCATACTATACTGTAAATCAGACCCATTTAAATTCTCTTATACCACCTACTGCAGGTAACATCTGTTAGTCGTTTACAGGAAACAAAAAAATCACAGTTCGTTAGACCCCATGAAATAGGCATTAGATAGCCCAAACTAGACAGCTAACCTTGGTAGCTAATGGCTTACGAGTTAAATTTGCTATAATTGTTTACATTTGCAATTTTCTAACCATTGTACCTAATACCTATATTGATGAACATTAATACCAGGTAGATATATATTTGATTGTAGTCGCCTCAAAATTTTGTAATAACAATTATTAGTTTTGCAAAAAAACAGGAATCAAAAAGGCCATTTAACAGCAAAACAGGTGTAACACACAGGTTCTTTATCGAATTTATTTTGTTGAAACCTCATTTTTCAACATATGAAACGATAACTTTTTGAATTTTAGATCATAAAAAATTAAGTTTTCCGCTCAAAAACGGTCAACGATGTCAGCGACAGCATTTTATTCTTTCAACTAACTTTTACACATCAATCATTAAACATACTCAACAGAACAATAAAAATAAATCAGCTTACGCATGTTTAATGCCCCTGGGACCTCCAAACACAATGCAACCAAATAATAAGATGAATAAACAATTTCAACACTTGATTACCATTCGAAAAAACAATGAAAGCCGTAAACAATTAAAGACTACGCCAATTGCATATAGTCACAATAACCAAAACTGCAAACTAACACAAACATTCCACATCAAATAATATAATGAACGTAACACGTTACAAGCACATGAAACGTAACGTAACATAACCACCTATTTAAGAACGTAATTTTCAACAATTTCTTTTAAAACTAATTTCAAAATGGTTCATGTACTTAATTGCTCAAACAGTTTCGTTTTAGTAACACAATAGTTCAATTCTTGAAAGACCAATTTTCAAATGGATCTACTCATATAATCAGCTCCCACATTGTCCAATCCTCTGCCGGGTTTGAGTCTCATCTCAAAATTCTGAAGGAACAATGTTCATCTCATTTTAAGAGAATTCTTAAACTTAGATGGAGCAACGTAGTTTAGGGGCATGTGATCAGTCTGTAATACAAACGGAACACCTTGTAGATACGGGTACAAACGGAACAAATTTTCTCATGCCCAAAACGATAGCTAGGCATTCTTTTTCGATAGTTCTTTTCAGCGCTGCTCAGCTTTTTACTTGCGTAACTCACAGGATGAAGTTTACCATCATGTTCCTACATCAGAACTGCTCCAATTCCTTCATTCGAAGCATCAGTACTCAGACTCAGAGTGTACATTTTTAAATATTTCCGGTAGTTGGAGAACAAGTTCCTCACACAGCAAATTTCGCACAGTCCTGTAGGCACGTTCTTGTGGCTCCTCCCATTTGACTTGGTTGTGCTGAACTTTAATTCGTAGGTCTTTCAAAGGTGCAGTAATAGCTGCGAAGTTAGGATAAATTCACTGAAGAAACTGGCAAGTCCATAGAATGAACGGACCTGCTTCTAAGTAATTGGTCGTAGTGCTTCTCTAATCTTCCTAACATTGTTTTCATGCAGTCCTTTCAATCCTTCGCTCAGGCGATGACCAATGAAATCTATGTACATCGTCACTTTCAAAAATACACTTACTTGGTCTGACTGTAAAGTGGGCTTTTGTCTGTTTCTGGAACAGCTCACGCAGTCTCTTTATAAGTTGCTCCCAAGTTTTTGTATGCACAAGAATATCATCCCGATAAAAGACAACATTGTCCATGTCACTTAGTACCTTTCGAAGTCCACGTTTCAAAATGGCTCCACTATTAACCATTCCAAATGGCATTTTGATAAACTCGTAGTGACCACCAGGTGTAACAAACGCAGTTTAATTGACATCCTTATCTGCAACTTTCACTTGCAAGTATCCTTTGCTGAGATAGATCTTGGAGGAGAACCTATCTTTACTCAGCTTTTGAAACAATTCTTCAGCCATTGGCATTGGTTCTAGATCGAAAACTGTCAGTTTATTTACTTTTCTGTAGTCAACGCACACTCGGTTTGATCCATCTGGCTTTTTCACAATTACTACTGGCGATGCATATACAGATGTAGACCCTCTAATAATCCTCTAACGGCAAACGTGCTATTTAAGAGTGTTTGTGTAGTAGCAGGACTGCTGCATGACAACCCTTACTCAATTTAATGCATATTTTGTGTCGTTATAAAGTTCCATTGGCATTTATAGTTACTCTCTGTTTCAATTTCTCGATTCTACGATTCTACGCTTTCCTCCCTTTCCTAAAAATTGATCAATTCCTAACAATTAGACATCTTTTCATTAAAACATGTTATAGGTACATTGTTTTACCGTGTCGTTTCTATTGTTTTTCGTGGACCTTCCACCAGCTGGTGACCGTTTGACCGTAATTTTTTCCATAATCTGACTGCAAGATGAAATTTCTTGTTATATGAACAAATACCCCTTTAAATCAATGTTTCTAATATTGACCATAGGAACACATTCATGCAGGCATAGAGATTTTGAAGTAAAATTCTTTGTTCCACCATTCCTCAAATTTCTTGCTCCACTCAATGCTCCTTAATTATCGATTATTCATTAATAAAATGGTTTTACAGATAGAGTCGAAGTTTAGGATGGATCTATAGGAGGGGAAGGAAAGTATTTGGCATTAGGTTGGTACTTGAACCATTGATAAGAAAATTTCTGACAAATTTTAATGATCACAATTCTAAGAATTTTTTCGTGTGAACGGCAAAGAATTTTTTAATCTTACATCCACATTAACACAAAAGCAAAAATAGTATTGTGTTAAAAAGCATCTGGCATAAGAAAAAGAGGAGATCGTCGGGAAAGACACAAAAAATGTCAGTTGGCAGCAATCCTGCATGGGCCGAGTTTTCCTGCTGTACAAGCAGAATTGCATGCCAGGCAATGGAGCAAGCCGGAGAGCAACTCGCATCCGCAAGTCCTAAGACACACGGCAGAGAAAAGCATATATAACCAATGATGTTGGAACTGTTAATAGATGTTTCTAAATGTCACAGCGTCATTGGAAACGTGTAAACATGGGCATATCTTATAAGGCTTGATATCCGTCGTTTATCTTGAAAATAATAGAATTACGCCCATAACGATGTAGCTAACGTCAGTAGTTTTCAAGGATATGGAACCGATAGCAAATATCAATTATGAATCAATGAAAAATCATTCGCTTAATGGCTTCGTTTGAAATGATTTGTGTAGACCCACCTGCATATTCAAGCAGCCTATGATACCAACGATGACAGCAAAACAACGTGGCCTTCTTCAAGCAGTTTCAATATTGTGTTTCAATGATTTCTGTCTTAAAAAAACCTGTAAATACGGGACTAAGGATAGTGAACAAATATGACGGATGAGATCTTTTGTTGCACGCAGACTCTTTTCCATAATTTTTTGTCTTTTCCACACATTAACCGTGCGTGCAAGAAATTCTGGTTTAGCTAGATTCCCATGATGTCGCATTTTGATTTTCTATCAAGAATGGGATTGATTCAGCTCCCATGGCAAAATGAAATGATGTGAGCTGATAAAAAAGGCAAATTCGTTTTAAAATCCTTGCAATTTCCAAACTTCTACTTAACATCAATTATTCAAAAGGTAATGAATTACAATTCTAATTTTCCATTTTAGACTCTATGACCCTAGAAGAGGGTTTATCTACCGGCAAAACGAACATAGTTTGACAAGTCTAACTTACTATGCGGATCAACTTTATAGAACTAAACATTACATCACATCACGTGATGCTATGATTGGAATGGTTAGCCGGCGCGAAGATTACACTAGATATTATCACAGGTGGTTGCTTACGACTAACCAGATAGAATGTTGCTATTATCATTTCTAATAACAACTGGAAAAAATACCTGCCAGTATTGTGCATCGCCGTTTTTCAAGAATCCGTTTTAAATATTCTAAGGATGCGGATTGCAGCAATAGAAACCCTCCCAAGGTTACATGCATGCAGGGACGTAGCCAGGGGGGAGCCATGGGAGCCATTGAGCCCCCCCCCCCCTTCTGAAAGAGAAAAAAAACATTATTGTTGTTACCAACAGTTTTGAGCACAAACAACAGCAACAGGCCACTGCGCCCTTCCAAAAACCATCTCATTCTTTTATTCTACAGTCTTTACCACATATTTATTCAGTCGTGAAACGCCAAAAATTGGGTTTCCCCTCTTTACAACTTCTGGCAACGTCCTTGCGTGCATGTAATAAAATATTTGGTCGGACCATCACTTGACATTCTTAAGCATAAAGTCATAGGCATAACAACATGTACATGAGTATCGTTCTGTGCACGCTTCAGAAAGTCACGTGTGACAGAGAGTGTATTGCGAATTCAGAGAACTCTGATTTGCGTAAAACACAGTTTTTCGCTTTGATTATTCAATATCATTTAAATAGGTTTTGCAATTTTGGGCATTTTCGTAAAGTCCCATGTCGTTGAGTCTCGCTCCTCTGCTCCTTTGTACATATGTAGCTTTTCGTAACTGTATATTTAGTTGTATTTTAGATTAATATTCTTTATGTTAATGGCCCTGGGGTAGTCATGATCTTTTGCTCCCCTTGGTATCGTTTAGTAGTATTGTATGGTAGCTCGTTCGTAGTCGTAGGTATTTTCGTAAATTGTAAATTTTTATATTGAGTTCATAGAAAACAAAATTGGGGCCAAACCATGATTTCAGCTGTGCCAAAATCATGCGAATCATGTGTTAAATTTCAATGCGCCGATTGGAAAAGCCCCTTATCAGAACAGATGCAGAAGATGCTTTCTAGCTGACGTTTTCTTTATGATCTCAACAGAAGACATAGTAATATCTACAAGCACATTGATTGGTAATTCTGGACAATGATAAACTGCCTACTAAACAAAGAATAATACAGAGTAGTATAAATGCAAAAAAACTTAATTCAGCTTGAAAATATTTAACTATTTGAATTAACATCATTGATGCTCTAATCCTTTGCATCCTTAGGAATTTTATGCTTGATTGTGTCTCATTTTTTGTTACTTTGCACCAAACTCAACTCTAGTTTAGAGTCTTCTTTTCGTCTCTTTATCATTATATTTATTGTGTAAATGATTCTTAAATCCGTTATAATCTTGTGTTTTAAATGCTAAATAGGAAGACTTTTATTTTCAAATATGTCGGAACATATAACTTTTCACCTGCAGCCCTTAAGCAATAAGCCAGGAGACAATAGCCTCCTTGATAGAAATAAAAATGCCAGATGTCATGCAACAAGGAATTCAAAGTTACCTCTATCCTGAACCTTTCTTGCATCTTGACAAAGGAAATGATTTTTTATGGCCTCGTATATTTTATCAAGCGCAGGTTTCATGGCGACATTTTCCAATTCATCGATAAAAGCAATGATGTAATAATAAAATAGTTGTATAGCTTTCAACAACTTATTTTCAAAATATCGACAACTTTTTAACTTGGAAAAGGACTTGCAGGTCTAGTAGAACAAGCCTTCATTGATGAATACTCCAAAATCATTTAGTAATTCCCCCTAATAATACTGAAAAATTTTTCAGTGCATTAAAAACATTTTAGTAAACCTCTTGGAGTTGCCGAACAATGTCAATGTTGGTCTTAAAATTTCACTCTTGTTCCATTCTAGATCAGCCTAGAAGTGTCAATGATAGATGGTCTCCTACCTTACTTCTTGCTTTACCCTGATACAGTAGCCATCCTTTCTTTCAATACTGCTCGCCAATAGGTAATGTCTCTATGCTGCTCTCCACGTGATTACAAGAACGTTTATGCTTCTTCTTTGATAGCAGCACTGATATTCAAGATGGAATGTGTGTTTCGGCCCGTTAGTGTAATTAAGTTACAACAACAAATTTGAGCTAATTCAGTAGATACCTTTCAAGGCTTAATGGGTTTTTAAATCATATTGAAACAGAATCAATACGACCAGGTTTCCATTGCTGGTGATTGTCAACATTTAACGCAAAATCAAATGCTAATGGCGCTTCTGTTTCTTGCCTCTATAAACTGTGCGACTAAAATTTTCACTCGAGTCGCATTTTCTTCACAAGCAATCGATTTGTCATGCAACCAGCCATAGATTTACTTGGGCACAAAACAATAACATAGGTTATAAGTTGCATAATTTATATGAAGGCTTTTTATAGGAAATTGGTTTATAAACGATAACTCCATAAAGAATATGATAGTATCAGCTTAGGAAGGCAAGCAAAGACAATCATTGTTAACTTTATTGTATCGACATTAGGGATACATTGCAATTTAAGCAATAAACAAACAAGGTGGTGATGGGGTTCCCCTACGGATAGAAAATGTAACACAAGCTTGTTTACCGCGTTACTACCTTGTCAGTTCCTTGGTTTAAGTTACCATGTATCACTACATATATTTGCTGAAGCTGTACTAAGCTTAATTCGAAACTTATGAAAATAAGCCAATTACGTAAATTTTTATTATCTTCTTTGTGTTAGTCTTCTGCAGGGCCGAATCCAGCAATTTCCGAACAGGAGGGGCAAGAGAGACAAATTTCCGACAATTTCCGACAAAATTTCCGACAAAATTTCCGACAAAATTTCCGACAATTGACTGCAAAACAATAGGAACATTTTTTAAAGAACAATAGCTTATTGTTTGGTATATTGTTTATAAGGTTAAATTTTCCGATGATGCGCGCTACCCCCATCCATCCAAGCTCCCCCTGGTTTTGGCCCTCGTCTACTGGCATAATTCTCCTGAAGTTGTTATTATATTTCAACAGCATGGAATGTCAATAAAATGAAGTTAAAAAAGAATTTTCGCCGTTTGCCTCATCCTACTCATCATCGTATAACTACGCTTTCCAAAAAACTGTCCAGTTTTCCAAACCTAAAAAGTTATATTTTGCCGTAATTTATAAAATCTTCTCTATTGGATTGCGATATTTTACTGAGTGTGAGAAGCGGGCCATCTTTACATTTATTTGGTTGAAATCTCACTTCTCAGCATAAAAATCGATAGCTGTTGGAGACTTCTCAATCCGTTGTTTTTCCAGCGTATAATTTTATAAATTTTCAGAACAATTTGATATACTAGCCATTGATCAACCATCCTCAAGAAGGCAATAACTAGATCTCCGAAACAAATAAGGAAATACTCAGGGAATTGTTATCTCGAAACAATTTCAATGCAGTTCGCTGATCTTCATCTTAGTGAATTTATGTCTAAAACTGGTTTTCTGTTTAGGCTCTCCCAAAGTCCAGACGTAATTTTTGATTTACAATAATAGGTATGAGATTAAGTTTCTTGAGGGTTTTGACAACGGTTCCGTCGGGAAAAAGCCAGGATTTGATGGGGTCTGTTCCTATTATCAAACGCCGACTGAAAGATCCCATTGCCGCTTTATCAGCCCTTCCAAAAATGTTTCGAAGAACTGTTTGCAACCAGCTAATGGAATTCATACACAAGCTACAATTCCGTGTGAAGATACGGCCATAGGTTTCAGATATGGTTTCTAGACTGGTTAGAATTTGCTAAAGCTAAGAGATGATATCAAGAAAGTAGTAGTTTCGTGCGTTATCAGATTTGGAATGACCCTGAAACTAACATTTTCTTAGCCATTGCAAGCTTTCAGTATTGACACTTCCTAAACAATCGAAGAATTTTAGTACTCGAACTTGAAGCTTTAAGTATTGACACTCCTCAAGCAGTCGCAAGATTTCAGTACTTAAACTTTCTCATCAATTGCATTACTTCTGTGCTTAACCTTACTTAGCAATTGCAGGATTTCCGGTCTCAGACTTTTTCAGCAATCGCATAACTTCTGTCTTCAAAATTTGCCAGTTGCTTGCAAGATTTCGTAGCAAAAATCTACGGTACCTACTTCCTACAAATTAATATTTCCTATGCTATGCAGATGATCTCTTTTTATTGTAACTATTCAGCTATACATTTTATATATGCTATTGTAATTAACTTTCTTTTTCTTTTATAATTTAGGGTTTTTAAAAGGGTTTTTTACAGTTTTTAATAGGGTTTTTAATAAGGGTTGTCATAGTATTGTAAGTAAGTATCATTGTAATTAAGTTTATTTAGTTATATATGATCTTTATTTGTAAGTTTTGTAAATGGAGGACCCCTTGTAAAACAGATTCTGCTGAAGGGCAACCCTCCTTAAAGAAACTAGATAATAATAAAAATAGTAATTATAGCTAACTCTGACTATTTCTGTGAAGTTGTGAAAGTGTGCGAATAATCTCAGTGGTTAACAATACCTAAACTGCAGAGTGGCTTTCATAGAAAAAGGCAAAATGTCAATTAATTATTTTCACATCATTATTTTCTCTATAATATAATATAATTAATTGTAAGACAAAACAACAATTTTCGTCGATGATTATAAACCATTTGGAAATTTGAAACGAATTAAGCTTTTTTTAAATTTGATTTAAAAACTATAAAATTAAAAATTAAGCTTTTTCTTTTTTTTTTAAATTGGCTCTTCAAACAATTACATCGCAATCTTGGATCAACCTTTACTTTAAGCTATACTTGGAATATGTCATTAGTTACTTAGCCACCCCCCCCCCCTCCTGCTCTCTTTATTAATTAAGCCCATGTGTCATATGTTACTACATAATACCAGAGGGGTCGTGCAGGGGGGATTTACCATAAATTGAAAAACTGATAAACCAAATCATGATAATATTTGCAACAGCCATGAATACACAAAACATAAAGATGACTTAATAATCTTGTTACAGGATCCTTTTACCATGTTGCACAATCTGACCAGCATTTACGCCTGAACTTCTCTATATTTGTAACAGCTATTTTGAGTGTTCATGCTATTGCATATTATCAAAATACAAAATCTTGTTCGCATAATTGAGGAAAACCTAGATGAAATCTTAATATGATCCAGAAATCCCATGAAGCGAGTGTTACCACACAGGGTGCCCACCAATGGAGGACTTGCATGACGATTGCATCATCATGTGTCTCGTGTATTTATATTTGTTTATGTCGCAATTATCATTTTAGGTTTGAATTTAAAGTATATAAAGGGTTGCTTGGGAACTTTAAATTAGTTTAGCCGTACGTTTGCCGAGCTGTGTTTTGCCGTTAGTTTGTCGAACTAGGAGATCAGTTTGTTAGCTGTTACTGAAATTATATTTGCCGTGTGTCTTAAATTTATTGCCGTCAACTCAGGAGAATTTTGGAGTAAAACATTAAAGTTTTGTCGTTTTTGTTTTCTTTTACTTTGAACGAACTCTAATCTGTAAAACGCCGATTCAAGAGCGGTTTTACACGAGTGTTTTGTTAAAGAAGCCTTAGACAATGGAGTATGTTTCTATCATATTTTTTTGAAATTATATATTATTCAAAGGAAACAGACGAGAAGGCACATTATTGCACGAAACAGCATGCTCTTGATTGCATTGATCTCTAGATACCAAAAATTAAAGATGCAAGGTATATGCAAGAAGTTCATATCTAGCGATAAGAATGGCAATTTCAAGAAGTCAGATGTGGGGGATTCTTAAGTTTAAGTGACCTAAGCACACTTAAATTATGAGTTACTGAGAGTTCTTGATCACTTTGAGCACTCAAAAACTTAGTTACAAATTTGTTAATTTTCTCAGAGTCAAGGAAAGAAAACCATACAATAAGTAAAAATTTATGAAAAAAAATGAAATTTTTATTAACGCTATATGACGCTTTTTATGACTTCCAACACCATGCCTCTTTCAACTATGTACTACCCTTGGTGTCAGACCCACCACAATTGTCCCAATGGGTGGGTCTGGTACTCAGGGTAACTATGCGTCTTTACATCTAAATTACTTGACCAGGACCGTCGAGAGGGGGGTAGGGGGGTTGGAGGGTCCGGGGCCCACAAAAGATTTATTCAATAAAAAAAATTGATTGCTCACTTGGGCCCGATGCAATGAAATACCCTGGGGTCTGCACTGGCTCTCGACGGCCTTGTACTTGACTAACTAAAATGCCTAAGATGTATTGTTCTATTTGCATAAAATCGCTTTAGACCACAGAACAAAATGTTTTTTAATATTGCCTTATATGTACCTGTTTACCCAGCTTGTGCTGGTTGATACCCCCGTCTGACCATACTCACAATAACAGCTTGTTTGGCTGGCAGAATCCATTGTGATGCCATTTGCAGTTATTCCGTTGTATACTCTTCCTCTGCACAAATTCAAGCATTCATTTGTGTTAGCGACGACCCCAACGTGTTGTTCTGTTCCACCACTGCCATCACCAAATGTAAATCCGGGGGGAGCTTCACAAAACAAAAGCATATGAATAACTAGTTCAAACTGCAAAGTTTAAGCTCTGCCCAGAGTTGGTAATATTACTAAACACAAAGAAAATATCTCTCTTGTCTGACACTTCGTAGAGAATGAAAATACTTATTAGTAACTGTGATAGCCAATGTTTTGAAAAAGATTTTCAACTCAGGCTTGTCACCATTGATGTAAGGGGGCCTGAAAGCGAAGCGATTTGAAATAGGGGTTAAGGGCAAATTCTTCGAGACCAAGCCCCTTAATTCGCTGGGGAACACCCCTGCTGTAAAAATTGCATTATACAAATGATGAAAAACGACGATATTTAGGTGTCTTATTCATGAAGGACACTATTCTACACTTGTCTATAAGCTTATATAAGGTTAACTGTGCATGGTGCTTCGTACAGATCTCATAAATGGACTAACAAGTTTCCAATAAACATGAGGAAGCTATTAGGTTAAGTTACAAGGCATGTAACACGCAGAAGAAATGCGATTCAACCGTGGGACAATATTGTATTAGATATCTAGATTGAGGCATAATATATGTCGACAAATATTTGTGGCCTCAGAAAAGCAAGATTGTTCAAGACATAAATATATAAGGGTTGCGGGTACCAACAGGGGCCACTGTCTCTCCTCAAGTTTATCTGGGAGGACAGGGAATCGCAACAAGCAGAATGATTCAAATCAGAGAACTGAAAGCCGAAAACCGCAGTAAAAGAAGGCGGTAAGAAGGATTTCGAGAAGGAAGGTCGTTGGCACATCTACAAAGTGGTCGCATAATCTGTAAACAAGCGGAGTGGTCATTTGAATATTGAGAACGTTGGTTAAATATTGAGAACGTTGGTTCCATTGCCAGTTAGAAAAAGGAATGCGGTCGCAAAGCCTTTTAGAGACACCAAGACTTGCACCAAGAGGCAGGAAAATGATTATCTATGTTATTATTAATCATATATTTAAAGTAGGCTAGAGAAAAATAATAGCGAAATTAAAGCTTATTTAAGCTTCCTATTTATATAATACATTATTATAGTAAAAAATGATAAATATGTGAAGATAAGAAGTGCTAAAAAACCTATCCTGTTAGAAACCAAACTCTCGGGATATAAACTTTGCAAAGCCTACGTGAAATGCACATCACCTGTGAAGAAGGTCGGTGGACCGTAAACCCAATAAGAGCGCATAAGAATAACTACAAAACAGGATGTAGAAAGATGGTCACATAACCAATGA
This sequence comes from Catostylus mosaicus, assembly GCA_964019065.1. Lineage (NCBI taxonomy): Eukaryota > Metazoa > Cnidaria > Scyphozoa > Rhizostomeae > Catostylidae > Catostylus > Catostylus mosaicus. The sequence goes on along the minus strand of OZ025185.1, from coordinate 14,571,201 downwards.
GGAGGTCAACAAAGTCATTGTGAGTAAACAGATTGATCACCGAGTGGTGCACACCATCACATCACGTCTGCAGCGATCCTGATCTTCCGATTTATGTTTCTTAACACGAGCATCAAATTTTTGTGCTTCAAAGAATCTCAAGTAGCAGCAAATGTGATGATTTCTTCCGATCTTAGGAGGAATTCATAATCGGAAAGTGACAGGTTCAGATATTGCTGTTTACTTCAATAGTCAGTTTGAAGTCATCCTTCATTGAATTGAATTCATCCTGACATACAATCCAGGAACACGTTCATAAAGAGAAACAATGCGTTAGGACACGTTGGAGATCTAAGTTAGGGGCTGTTTATATGTTAGAGACTATTTTAATTCTAATATAAACGCAAAGATTAAATTACAAATGTTTATATGGGAAGGCGGGATCCCGGCAACGAAAATTGTCTCGGCTAGCCGGGACTACTTTCTCTATATAAACAGCCCCTTAGATGGCGAGGATGATTCTCCTTAAGACCCTCGTTTGCGGAGGAAGTAGCAGCTGTTTTAGTTTCACTCTCAATTTCAGTTTCAGTTTCATATATTTTAAATTCCACTTCCATTTTTTGCAATACTAGTTGCAAACTTGGAATTACACAGCAATAGGTTTATAAATTCTAAAATACACAACCTTTGTATTTTTGGGTTTTTGAAGAAAAGGGTTGCACCTTGAAATTGTCTGTTCTTACCTTGAAGTGTTTCACAGTTTGTGCCAACGTAGCCCGCTTTGCATGTGCAACTGTATGAGTTAATACCATTAGCACATGTCCCTCCATTTTGACAAGGGTTGCTCAAGCATTGGTTTGAACCTAGAAAAACATACAACATCACATTAACCCATCATTCCTGCAGGAACCATATTACCCAATCATCTTCAGCGAGAATTGATTACTTCTTAAGAGGAGGGACTAATGTCAAAAGCTTGATACATTTGTAGTTAAACATTTGCTTCAACACCATCAATTATACTACCCCCGTGCAATCTAACCAAATACAATAGTTGCAACTGTACGTACACTTGTATTATCACCGAGAGTGAAAAGATAAAGACTGTCAGAAAAACGTCACGCTCAGGCTAGATGAAGTTGAATAAACTCCATACAAAATCGAACGTGCCTAGCATCAGGCACGTTGAACCCAATCTGAGGGTCATGGACGCACTTGTGGCTTAAACTCTGTAACTTTCATAGGCAGCATCCTTAGGAATGCTAGAATTATTGTATTGGATGGATGCTTTAGATTAATTTGGTGCAAATTAATTATTGCAGGAAAATTTGCCTGCAAGGTGTCGCAAAACAACCAATTTCAAATAATGTCAATTGAAGAAAAATAGAAAGTTAGGTTTACATCAGGCTACCCAGGTAACCAAACTTAGTGCAGTATGGTATAGTTTGGTGTAGTTTGTTTAAGTTTAAAAAATGCCAATGATGATGATACACGGTTTGCATATGTATAATGTCCACCCTTGAAGCATTTGAAAGTCTGATGCGAGAATGTCTAAATCTGCAAAATGCACATTTTTCCTGTTCAAACGCAGTAACTTCCCCATAGCGCATCAAGCAATTATATGACAACCCTCCTAGATACATCGGTTTAATGAAAGAGTACTTTAGAGAAAGATATCTCTAATTCTCACTTGTTTCGCAGTTAGTACCCTGATACCCTCCAGCACAGTTGCATGAATATTGGTTGACCATGTTGCTACAAGTGCCACCATTTTGGCAGGGGTTGCTAAGGCATTCATCTATATCTGAAAGGATCAAAATTGGCCAAAGAAATGATTGAAAATACATTTATTCAAACGGAGACGTAGACACCAGAGGGGGCCTTGCCCCTTTCCACTTTAGCTCTAATCATTCATGTTGATTGGTAGTGATTGAAATTTTGCTTGTAAAAGATTAAGCACAAGGCGGTTGCTTAAACTTAAGATTAAAACTAATATTTTCAAAGCCTTTTGAATTTTAAAGTTGCGTGAGAAAATTGAAACGCAAACGAGTGCGCTGAAAATATTTTTCTTCAACACTCTATGAATTTTTTCTTTTTGAGATTCTGATTGCAAAAATATGTAAGAGATGGATTGATTAGAATGCATGAAAGCATCGAAATAAAGCATGATACTTTGATCTACGTACCAACACACTTGTAGCCAACCAACTCACTGCAAGTCTCCTCACAATTATACCCAGAAGAGCAAGGTCCTGTTCGACATCGTGGTCCAAGCTGCAAAAAATATTCACATTTCAAAATTGCAAGAAAATAATAACAGAATTTGGAAGCCAGGATTTAATTCTTTTCTGTACAGGGTTAGGGTTAGGGTTAGGGTTAGGGTTAGGGTTAGGGTTAGGGTTAGGGTTAGGGTTAGGGTTAGGGTTAGGGTTAGGGTTAGGATTAGGGTTAGGATTAGGGTTAGGGTTAGGGTTAGGGTTAGGGTTAGGGTTAGGGTTAGGGTTAGGGTTAGGGTTAGTGTTAGTGTTAGGGTTAGGGTTAGGGTTAGGGTTAGGCCGAAGAGACATATTAACTTTGACTACAGTTTCTAGTTCGTTTTTTTATTGCAAGCAGAACTGGACTATCGTGCGCCTTAATTACCCCGAATGTAATAAAGAGCTTCTGTGGCCCAAGTAGGTGTTTTCTGACCGTTTATTAAGGTTTCTTTAAACATTTTATGCAAAGACTAGCGCAAAGGTAGAAAATATGCCACAAGACGCCGCAAATGGTATATCAACTTGTACGTGATTGGCTTCTATTCTTGAAATGATTGCATGTTTCTTTTGAAAGTTAACAATCGCTTATCATTTTCTAGACAGCCAACTATGCTTCTCATCACATGCATGCACATTATGCTACCATTTGCAAAGGTGAATAAGCATAAATCTGACTGGTTGCAGGCATTTTAAATAAATACATTTCTAACAGACAACAACTTCTAACAATCCGCTTAACCCCCGTTTCACGAAATTTGTTGCATTTTTACTTCTTTAAAGAAGGGCTTGCCTCACTTTAGCTATAGAATAAGGTGGTAATAATTTACTTTGTGGCAGGAATTTAGATACGATACCATGAATATTAGAGTTACCACAAAGTTCATGATGTTTGCCGCTTCTAGCACTTGCTGCAAATTTTCAAGCACAAGAAATGAAATAGATTGAAAGCAAGCTGAAGTGGACTAGCCTAAGCGACAGACATGAAAATACAGGCAAAACACGGTCTGTTTGTTGTTGTCGTTAGATTTCATATTTTGAGGGCTCAATCATTGCAAAATCCTGTTATTGAACTTGTTTGGGCAATTTCTTTGTCGCCATAGAACTAATGATATTTACCTTTCAGGTGATTGCTATAAAATGACAACCAGAATGGAAAGTGGGAACCTTGCAAAGCACTCAACTGGAGACTATGATGACTTGCTTGATATCTATGGCGACTATAAATGACGTCAGTCAAACACAAAACATCAAACATATGTGGTGATATTTTCGCAGTTTTTGACGCCTGTAACCAACGCTAAGGAGATAAATATTCCAAGGAGTTATCTGTTGTTACAGTTTCTCTTGCATTTCTCTTGCTAGTTCTTTAAATATATATGTAATAACTCGATTTTCTCCCCTTTTGCATAAAACATTTTCTTCATTCCATTTCATTTTAATTAATTGATTATCATGAATAATTCATAATTCAGTGAGATTCCTTCAGACATTCTCAGTCAAGGGTGGCCGTATGCTACCTTCTGGTAAGATATGACTTCTTATGAACTGAGCTAAGAGAACCCAGATTTCGACCAATTCATTTAGAAATAGGCAGAATTTGCATCTGAATGAAACAGTTCCTGAGAAGGTGAGATAGGTAGTAGCAAAAGGAAGAGCAATAATTATCATTTTCAAACATCATCGCACGCATTTCTCGAAAATATGCAATAGCGTCTAGTAGATATTCCGTTCTAGTTCTAGAAGGCAATGTTTATCATGAAATGATGACGTGTCATCGAGGCTGCGAAATATTAGCTACAAATCTCATCGTGTTCTTTCGGAAGATATTAAAACGAAATAATTTGCATAACTAGAAGTAAGGATAACGATAAGGTTATCCCTTCTAAATTCTATTTTAAAGCAGCTGAGCAACGGAATATAACTTTTACATCAGTTTTACATCATAGTGAAGTAAAAAAATTAAATGAGGCCAGCGGTGGAAAATATAGGGATGATAAAGGGGAAACTGACAGATTCTTGGAGAAACTGACAGATTCCCTTTATCCCATCTTTGGAATGCTGGTCTCAAGTTTATGCCACCCGTTAAAAGAGTTTGACGTCATTAGGTATTCTTGATTAAGCAATGTTCTTGATTAGTTTCAGAAACTACTTCTGTAGTACTTCCCAATTCTTTTTCTAATTGCAAATACCACATCAAAATGGGTGTTATTTTAATCATATGCTCATTGCTTAAATCTTGCGCTAAGAAATTCTTTTTTAAAATCTGCTACCAGAAATTTACCTGAATATTTGGCGGCTAATTAATCTCATTATAACAGATCGAGAAGATAAGCCCTTGGTATCATCCTGTAGCCTACTTTAGCATGTTACTCCTGAAGATTCTCTAAAAATCCATGCACTGTGTAGTTTATAGAGAAATTTACTTTCAATTTGCAATTATGCTGCATGCCATTTACAACCAGAAGATTAAGTGGAATATTATATAGCTCCCAATTCAATTCTTGCTTATTGTGAACCGCAATAAACACTACAATTGTTTCCCACTGACTGCTTAACGGGTGACGAGAAAGATTTCATTCTTAAATATTTGAAATATCATTCAGGGCTCCTAATGAATGGTCTCCCATTGCTTATCATTGAATAGACAACCTGTTGTCCATTTCTCTAAATTCACTTTCAGTTTGCTGTCATTCAAAACGTTAAGTACCAGTAAATTTTGTTACTTCTTCAAAAATTTGGTTTCCTTTCCCCCACCCTCTCCGCTAAAAATGAGGACAGAGAGTACAAGGGAGCAATACGTCATTGCCCCAATCACGTCCTTCCCTCTTTTTTGGCGGTTCCTTTTACTTTAAGGTATTGTGATGTGCAGCGATTCTAAGAGGGGCTTTTTGAAGAAAGACATGCCCAGGATAGCACTTCTTCTACTGAATCATATTTGGTACAAAAGGTACAAAAGGCCTATTTCTTTTAATATCGTCTGTGAAAGGTACTTTGTGGATACATAGTCTCGGTACTTTGTTATTGTAGCTACGACCGGACAAGGGTCTGACAATGGTTAACACCAATGCCCATCCTTCGAGATATGGAAATTCTCCACTTTCTTCCAAACATGCTAGCGAAATCGTCTCCATATCTCTTTACAACCCATAACTACATAAGTTGAGAATTATTCAAAGGTTTTACCTGAGTTACTGTTCCGTAATGGTTCCAATTCGGCTGATTCTCTAGTTTTCTGTCATGACTTGTTTTATTAAAGTTCAACAGTTGGCAGTTGTTATCATTCAGAACCTTGTTGAAGTTGAATGACAAACACAGGTACAGTATTATGCATTCTTTTGCGCACTTTGACAAACCTTGACTTGTTCTTAACGATAGTGCGCTACCAGTTTGCAGCATAAGAATTTTGTCTTTGTATTCCAGTTTAAACAAGGCATCTCTTCGGCAAGCTGATCTATGTATACTTGCAGCAGCATTATTCAAGCTCACGCTAAGTAAGAGAATACAATAGCTGCGTAAGATCATGGTAACTGCGTTATCAGCAAGCTGTTTTTCCCTCATTTAATCTAGACCTTGTCGCTGCTACTGGTAACTACATGAGCTTGCAATAAATTGAATATACCACATGATAGATAAACAATGGACACCACTATTCTCATGGCATACCAACGACAAACAATTGTTTAGCATTGCTAAGGGGATGATCAGCTCCAAAACGTGTTTAAGCAACAAACAAAATTGTCCAAAGTGCCAAGCAGTAGAATTCGTAAGAAGAATTAAAGATGGAATGTTGCCAAAAGTGGATCCAAATCAAATCAGATAGGCCTTATTCCTGCCAGTGCAAAGTAGAACAGGGTCAAATATTGTATTCGCAATAACTGTGCTGGTAAATTGCAAGCAAAAGGAAATGCTCTTAGACCTCTTGTGGGCAAAAGTATAAGCTTAATACCGATTCTTTTTATATTTGATTAAATGGTATTGGGAATTGCTAGCTCCATTTATTTGATAACATATATCAAAGAAAGGACACTGATTAGCTACTTCAAGATTGAAGTACAGAAAGAAAAGGAACTTCGTATTTGAGAGTGCACGATCAGCTCATTTGTCAAAGAGGAAAATCAAGCAGAGTTTTCTTATCGATGCGCTTACAGAGAAGCAGAAATATTCTGCATTAAAATATGTAAAGCCCTTCTTTGCACCATAAGAGTTTGCAACTTGCTTGAAATAAACAAACGCCGTAAAAGTGTGTGTTAGAGGTGTGAGTAATTCAAAAAATAAAACTCTGCCATGAAGTGAGTGACGCAAATACCATTGTGATAAAACCTGCCAAAATTGATGAAAGACCATGCTTCATAGCATAAATGACATTATAAATACGGTGCCGGCATTAGAGCGTTAGGGTTCAAAATATGATAGGGTCTTTGCAGTTCTCATGGGAAATGGACCGGGAGCAAATGTAGTTGAATAGCTTGAAAACAATTGCCCCACCATTGTGTTAACAAACAATCATTTCTATTCTCCTTTATTGAATTCTGTATTTAGTGCCTTATTTAGAACATTTAATACCATTATGGGTTACTTGGAAATTTCTTTGAATCTATCTGTAGTTTTTATTGCAATTTTTAAGTCAAATACTACATAGGTCAAACCAGGGGTATTAACAATGATAAAATAACCTTGTTGCGAAAATTTTGTGGGAGTTTCCAATCATAAAGCAACAGTTTTATCATCTGCCTTTGATTGGGGCATCAGTTAAAGTTAAAGCATGGAAGTTGATAAGTCTCCGGGCCCTGCATGTGAGGCCAAAAGCAAAACTGATTCGCCTGATTTCTACCAGCAACATCGGATGGACAAAATAACTCAATATTCCTCTTCTTACATAGTCTCCATAAGAGCGTGGTCCACCAAGTAGCTGTTTAAGATAAACACAGCTTCTCTTTATATTTTTCTTGCAGTAACTATTGTACGCTTAGCAATTTGGTAGTACATAAGCAACAGCACCATAAAATTCCAAATTTTAGCGATAAAGACAGGAAAATTGTCAAAGATTACGACAAATTGAGTAAACTCGCTAGGATATCTATAGTAGCACTCATGTTGTTGTAAACTTACTTATTGATTATTCAATGCATGATCTAAAATTTTTCCAAATCTTCTTTGTTTGTCAGTCTTCCTTTGTTAGGTTTCCAACTTCGCGTTCAAAAAGATACAACGGCACTTTTAAAAAGTAAAAAAATTTGACAATCAAGTTCAAGATTTTATCTTTTGTCTTTTCTATATCTGTAGACATTTCTTAATTTTCCTAATTCCCATAGATCCTACAAAGAGCAGAAATTCTTTGAATTGTCCGATCTGTGTTGTTTAAGACTTCAAAAGGAAGTCAAAAAAAATGTAAAGAAATAGTAAAGGAATATTGTTTGTTGAAATAAACATAGATGTTGAGAAAATCTAAAAACATATCAATGGAAAGATTATATTATGATTTATTAAAATATTTCATTTTGCAGTTGACAGTCTATGGATTAATTTCTCTTAACGACAAAAAATTGAATGTTTTCTCGTTAAACGAAATGCGTCCAAACCTAATTCCTAACAATCTCAGTTTTCAAAGCGACAATCATCCTCTACGCTGCCGGCCAGCGCCGTCGAGAGCCAGCAAGGGCTCCAGGATGACAATAGCGACGCCCCTTCCCCCGGTGGTTTAACTAAAAAGTGGCATGTTGCCATTACACTCTTTTAATAGAAAACCCCGTTTTATTGCATAACCGTTACTCGAAATGTGATTGTAAAGCCAAAATTTTCAGGCTCCTAAGAGACCGATTAATTAGCCTAAGGAACTTACGGCACGAACTCCGGAATAGTTCCCTTAGGATTAGAATAACCCATCCACTCCTCCCCCCCCCCCCTCTCGAAGGTACTACTGCGGGCAGGTGAACTTTTTAGTACCATACCCCCGTCTTGGGTATTTCATACTTGTGATAGGAAACTGATTAAATTTCAAAGTTGCTTCTACTGTCCATCGATCGCAAAATGAAACTGAAAGGATTGCTTCGTTTAATTTCCTTCTTTCAGCTGATTTATCCAGCGTCTTTCAAAAGTGCTTTCAGACAAGTTATCGGCTCCAGTGAGAAAGATGGTCAGTTGATGATCAATAAAGTCTTCTTCATGTGTGATCGAGACGCGTCCTGCACTCATGTGGTTAAACTAGACGAAACTAGAAAATTCAAAGTCTTACATGGATTTGCGGAAATTGATAGTATGGTTGGTAAAATAAGTTTATGGGAGAAAGTTGCAGGTAAGAATATATTTTTTCTTCTTCCTACTGCGTTACTTGGTTATTGCCGTTGTATGATTGTTGGCTTTTTTCTTGTGTTAGTTTCGTTAAATTTGGAAATGTAGCTGCCATACCGCATATGTGGTAGAGATTATGCCCTATTGATGATGATGTTTCTGTTGCGTGCAAAAGCCCTTTTTGAAGTCCCTGCAACACCAAGGTCAAAGAAATGGCGAATGGCGTTTAATTGTTGAAAAATTACCTTTTTCTGTCCTTGTCCCATTTTAAAATAATTTGCAGTAACGCTTCCTTTTCAAACATTCTAAATGGAAATTTTCTTCATTGCAATAATGTAATCTCTTGAGATAATAACTATTCTTAATCTTAATTCACTTTCCAAAACACATCTTAGGTAACCTTAGAGACGATTGTACGTTGGTCAAAAATGCTTTGCAAAAACACGGAAAACTTCACAACAAATTATCGCGTAACACTGCTTTGTATAAGCTTTATCTTCTTCATGCCTTGCATTTTAATGATGCCACCGTTATGATGTTTTATGCCTCCCATAGGCATTTTTAGGTGCATCCCCTTCATATAAAATTGGGTGGTGAATGTCAAAAACCTGTAGGGCTGTTTGACAGAGTAACTTCTCGTTATTTGACAGAATATTTATTTGGAGCTAAATTCAAAATATTAGCATTTTTTCAATTATTCATGTAACTAGAATATTTTTTGGTACACTATTACATTGAAATAGCTATGATTTTTCAACACAAGCTTTAATCTTCAATTCAAGATCTTGCATAAGAGTGATTAAAAATCAGCATATCATTCCGTGCACATTTAAAAGCAAAATCATGAAATGAAACCGGTCTGAAATGCTACGCAGATTTTTAACTTCTTGGAAATTTTTCCAATATAAGGTGCTATGCCCTCCGTCAGAGGTCGGGTTTAGCACTATCATCTTCTCAAACCATGGATACAGTTCTTAGCAAAGCTCCAATGAATGTGGGCAATAGTTACCTTCAGGTTTACAAACGGCACACTTCCGTTCTTCTCAACATGAAGAATGCACCTCTCCCCAGATATTTTGGTCAAAGATGCAAAAACCAATCCCTCCCCTATCGAAATTTAAGAATGTATAAAAGCACTATCTTCTCTCTTTATTGTTGTATACATTTTTTCTTAGGGATATTTGCTTTTAAGACACAAAGAGGTATTGGAACTGATTGCAAATTTGAGTTAGGATATAAGCAAGGGATATAGCCCAACATGAGCTTGTAATCCGGTTCTCATTTTATCAAAAACTTTCAAGTCTTAGCGCTCATCCACCTAATACTATTATCCATATATCTGTGAAGACATAAGCTTCCTAGCAATTGAGATTTTAAATAATAAAAATTTATCAACTGCAATGTGTGTAAATAATGCTTGATCATAACCTGCTGATCTAAGAAAGTAGACAACAATCGCAGATCTCCTAGATAAACAGCTGGTTTACAAATATTTACTTTAAATTCTCGATATAGCCAAAGATTGGTGGCCTTTCCAATTTGAAATGTTGCAGTAATCAGGTGATTGATTTTATTGAGGGTGCGCTATCAATGGGCATTAGCAAAAGAAAGAGGGCAAATAGAAAAGTTGGAGTCTTTTCCCCTTCAATGAACAAGAAGACGGTGTCTGCTTTTCACTTAAATTTTGCCAGATTTTTTTATTATGGTTTTAAACAGTGAAATGTTTTTACTTATTTTTCACATCCAAAAATTATACAAATCTCTCTACGCCACAGATGGGTCGAGGTATAAGACCCTTTAAGAACAATTTTCCACGAGTGCACACCCCCCTGTACTATTCCAGGTCAAGTATCCTCCCTCCCCCCCTCCCCGTGGGAATATCATTTGTGATTGCATTGATTCATCGGACTTGCTCCATGTCTTTATGTTTTTATCCTTTATCGAGATCTTTTCCCACATCTTCAGTGACTGGATTCAGGGAGCAAACCAATAAACAGTTCCGGTTTTGGCAGCCATTTTTATTTTTTATCAATAATGTAACTTTAAATTGCATGCAAACTTTAGGGAAAATACTAAATAAGCAAAATGTCGTCTTGAATGTTCAAATACCTTTTGGCATCTTTTTACCTTGCTATTCACTCATCATTTGTCAACATTCTTTCTTACATTTTTCATCAAATTTCGCATTCAAGCTCTTCATTTTCAACTGAATTGCGTAAAAGGTTCACAATGGAAATTTCCTTCTTTGTCATTAAATGCAAATTTTAATACCATAATGATGACTCTCATTAAAACTGTACGAATTTCTTTTGAGAAAGAACTCAAGTGAAGCGTTGTTTGTCTAAATATTCCTCAGAAAGTAATGCCGCTTAGCCATTTCTAGATATTTATAAAGCTGTATATAACTGCGAAATCAGTGCTCATTTTTAAACATTTAGTTTCATTAATTTCTTAATTAGAACAATATAGTTTTGCGCAATCACTACTTATAACTTTTCAAAGGCATCGTACAAACACAGCTGGTAGATTCATGAAATTTACGATAGCGCAAAAACATCTTAGTAGATGCATAGGAGCATGGTTTGTCAATATAACCTCAAAATAACCATAATTAGCATTTGATTTTGAGCGAGAACCCAAATTGGATAAAAAATTATACGAAAATACAGAATCGAATAAGTTTGAATCCGTTCCTCGGACCGGTCATAAATTTCACAAGTTTAGTCACTTTATCAATGGCACATTAAAACCCAACTTGTCCTAAACACATTTGCGTTGCGGCCATGGAGTTTTTCTTGCTGTGCTGCCATCCTCACCATTTGCAGAGAAATAGTCTTATGTACAAGCAACTTTGCGTTCATACGGTTTATCGAATCTTTCCATTGAGGAATTAGTTTCGATAATCTTGTATGGCGATGAAAGCTTTCCTTTTGAATCTGATAAAAATATCATTAAGGCAAAACCTATATTCATATTCTCCCTCTGGTATCGTCTTGTAACTGCTCCCAAACCTTGTCCTTCTTCCGGCATCCCTGATTATAACGATGGTGATCATAAAATAATTCAAATATCAATTGCATTAAAATTTGAAATGTGATACACATCATTTTACAATAAAATTCATTTTAGTTGGTGTTGATGCATGCACAAGTACCCCATGTAAAAACAATGGCAAGTGTCGCATTGGACCCGATCAATTCATATGTGATTGTCCAGTAGGCTACGGAGGAGCAACATGTGAAGCAGGTAATTATTCAAGCTTTAATTCTCATTGCCGTGGAAAGCATTTCTTCATTCTTTAGAAGAACAAATGCAATTTTCCATCAGAGTTTCTTGTTAATATATTTTTCATTTTACATGCCATGTTCTCTTAGAACATTGGCGATCATAGGCCTCTACACCTCTCTGTTTTTCTGTAGTGCAGTGGTTAAGGTTTAAGTCTAGCGATTTGAACGTCGTCCGTTTTATTCCCCACCCCGAACAAGTCTGAGGACAGCACCCTTGGGCAAGGTGTGAGAGCAAAATTGTGCCTCTTGCTACCTTGGAGTATAAATCTGTATATTTTGTTTAACAAAGCTTTAATTTCAATGCATGAAAGTAGAAGTTAAATCCATGAAGGATGAATGAAATAAGGTTTCATAAAACAGACAATTGCTATTTCGTTAAAGTCATTTTGTTTATCCCTGCATCTGAAGCTGAGAAACCAACTTTTTGCAATACCATGATTTTAGTGCAACTTTTGCCCTGTGAATATTAAAGTAAGTTTTGCAAAAGTGAATATCAATTATATAATTTCCAACCTCATATTTTTATTCAGCTTGATGCTATAACGTTCTTTCACGTAGAAATAAACGAGTGTAAGACCAATCCATGTCAGAACGGAGGAACATGTCATAAATATGTTGGATTCTACAATTGCTCGTGTGCAACTGGTTGGTCAGGCACTAACTGCGGTAGGCAATCATCTCAATTTAGTAAAAACTTCAAACGAAAGAAAATTTACGAATAATATACGAAAATTCAGTTTAGTATATCTCAAAAGTAGTTCTGACGAAATTTAAATGGTGATTTTATGGCATATAATTTTTACTTAATTTCCTGTGTTTCTCAATTCATTTTCCAAATCTATTTTTCTTAAATTTTCTCCACATTACGATGTTTGACAGTACGAAATTTTTGTTAGCCTGATATCCAGCCCATTATTTTAAAGAAATAAGTGGTCTGTTAAATGCCGCACAAAAGCTTTTTCTGTTACAGGAAAACAAACAGGTTAATTTTAATGCATAATTATGTTTGAAATTGAGGCTGATACTTATTATTGCAAGTTCTCACCGACAAGATAGCGTGTTTCGCAGTTGCAATTTGTTTTTCAAAATGGCAGCAGACAATCATTCAACTTTTCCAATAATTTAAAGCATGAAATGCAATTGGGCACTTAATCATGCAAATAAATTTCCAGCGTTCTGACAGAAAGATCTGATTGGAAACGAGATCCCAGAACAAGCTTTTGTGCGGCATTTAACAGACCACTTAGTCCTTTTGAATCGTTCGGGCTGGTAATCAGGCTACATTTTTGTTTGATTAGTGAACATTTACAAGAATAAAATGCCTGCCATGAAAATTGGATCCTAAGTGGGGCACGTGTTGTTGTTGTTGTCGGTGATATGACGAGTCTGATAAAAATTCGATTAGAAATCTCAATCATAAGATAAGCGAAGCATTGTTTATACAATATTCAGTTTGATAAAGTCCTATAGAAAAGTGGGTTGAAACACTATTTAGGTTTCTATGCCTACTAATGGAATGCATTTTATAAGGTAAAAGAACCTCCTACTAGGTAAAAGCCATTAGAGCCTATTAACCTGCTCGAGAATCTTTATTATGAGTACGCATATACTAAAAACTGGGCGGAACATACGTAAATAAATTTTCTACTAAATAATTTTAAAAACTATTTAGTAAAAATATCCGTCATGTTGTAGTGTTTAGGAGGGTCTTCTGACGATGGTGGATAGTCATCAAGGCCATTAGGCCTAGCCCTAAAGCAGATACTCTGATAACATGTGATCTGAACAGTAATCATTCAGCAACAAGACTGATTTATCATTGTTTTACTCTACACGTGAATATAAGAGTTCCAATCAACACAGCAATACAATACATTACAACAGGTTGTCAATAACAGCATAGGCTTCCCGAAAGGAAAAGTTGCATTAAATGTAAACATTTGACTTGAACACGCAACTAAGGACGCCTAACAAAATATGACAAACGCGCTACAATATTAGTTACAACCTTGGGATTAATGACTGCTTACAATCAAAGTTTCCATAAAAATGAAAATCTGTTATGACCTAACTCTGTTGATTTTTAGATGACATTGATGAATGCTCTAGTAACCCATGTCTGTATGGAGGGACGTGCATTGATGGTAAGAGCATGTTCACCTGCAGTTGCAAACTTGATTATTCAGGAACACGGTGTGACACTGGTAAGTAGCGTCAATGATTCTTTTGCATAAAAACATCATTTATATACTGCACACCCCCTTCACAAGGCCTCCAATGAGACTTGAAGAGTAAGGGGGGCTGGGATGGGGGCAAACCTTGACGCAAAAAATTTACCACGTCACAACATGAAGAGCTGCCTTGCACAACTAATGCAACAATCTTCTTTTCCTGAAAACTGATTAGCAGATGGAGTTCTCTATGAGCAGAATCAAATAAAGGCTATAGAGGGGTTCTTTGTTATGCGGACCGAAATTAACATAAATTGCAACTGCTACCAATTGTAACCTTAATCACATTTCATTTCATTTCATTGTCATTTGAAATTCCAAATTACAACATTATTACAACATAAAAATTACATGCATAGTACAAAAATTACATAATAATATTTAATTGAGGTAAAAAAAATCTAATGTTTTGGAACTCCCCAACTAGTTCGGATAAACTAACGTGAGGAGAGCACCCCCTGTCACAGGCAAGCAGTCCATGATTATTATGGCAAATTAACAAGGCAACACATGACTTTTATCAAAAGTCACATGCTTTTCTATGCACATTTTTCTCTCTGCATTCACCATCTTTTTGAGTTTGAAATGGATCCAAAATGTTTGAATTTGATTTTCAACAGCTCCCACTGGATACACTTTTGGTGATGGTTCGGGTGGAAATGAGCAGCATGTAGCAACAGTTGCCAGTAGGGACGAATGTGTGAATTTGTGCAGGGGTAAATCCAATAATGGAGTAACAGCTAATGGCATCACATTGGATTCTGCCACCCAGAGAAGTTGTTATTGTGAATATGGCCAGACGGGGGTATCATCATCGACTAGCTGGATAAACAGGTACATATAGGAAGCAAACGCATACTTCTGATTGTGATGGAAAGAAGAAGAAAAAAAATTCGAATGTGAACAGTTATTTGAGAAGTGCTCTTGAGACATTTCTAACCGCTGGTTGACATGATTGATTTATGATAGAACATTTTATTTCTAACGGTATACCACACCCAATTTTTGTTACAAATTTGACTATAGAGGGTGATGGTTATTTTGTGTATACAATTTGTTTATCATGGTAAGAAAATTGTATTAGATTGTCTTCCATTCAGGTGCCTTTCACTTAAATTTTACCAGATAATTATTTATGATCTTAAACAGTAGAATGTTTTTTACTTATTTTCATTGCACCTTTACGTGATAAAACTATTACTTTTTCGCGAAGAAACTTCTCATAGAAAATATCTATTCTGTTATTCTTAAGATTGCGTGTTTTAGTCCAATTGTCTTCATTCCCCATTGTTGTTTTTTCTCATACCTTCTGACGACGGAGGAATCATAAATTGCAGAAATTATGGATCCCCATTACAGGGGTTACCTGACCATTAAAAAACACCAGTTCAGAACCAAAGACGGGAATAGTAAAAGAGCCTTCAATTCAAGAAACCTTAGACCTCATCAAGTTATTGCAACCCGTTATTTCAATTGATAGAAATGATCGTCAACAATTGAGAGAAATGAAAATTATAAAATGGGCGCTTATTTCAACCAATTTAGATGAAAAGGGGCTTTGATAAACAGTGCCGCCGTTTGCCCAGGAACTCAGGGTCCAGGAGACCTCATCAGCATATGTCAAAATTTTATATTTTAAGCCTCTTTAGATGCATTCAAGGAACCTCCAATTAGAAGCAGCCTACGAGGTTCTATAAATGCCCCCAGATTCAGTTCCCACAGATTCCCTTGCTTTCTGCCCTTTCTGCCCTTCTGCTCAATCACAGACACATGGGGCCTCATTTTGCAGTTTTGCCCCTGGGCCTCGAAAACCTCTTGGCCGCCCTTCATTGATAAAGAAAGGGCAAAAAATATGTTCCATTATTTCTTGATTCTTGTGGTTTCTGGCATTGCTTTATTGTTGTTGCTGTTGCTAAATAGCTTTCATTCAGAGAAACCCGGCGGTAAACTGAATGTAGTCCCGCCAACTGTTTACAAATATGAATTTAAAACACTTGCATTGCATCCCAAGCTTGTTCTTATTTATGCTGTATTCAATATTTGCAATCGATGCTAAGAAAGATGTCGACTTGAAGAAAAGCTTGGTATTTGGGCCTGCCTTTGAACGAGACGTGGTTTTGCCGGTGCGGTATTTCTACATCCAATTAGTTGATAAGAAAGGAAGAAAGTGAGTATCGCATCCAATTAAGTGACGTAAATGCAGAAAAACCGGAAGAACGGCAGGGTGAGAGGGGAATGTGAAACAAAATTTAAGACAAAAATTAAGATAACGGGACAAATTGGGCATTTGGGCAGGGGCTAAGGCAATTAACACTACCCCACGCTTTACCCCTACTTTCCCGGCTCACTTGGGTACATTTATTTTAATAGCAGAATCTCTGAAGAGCACACATGCAAAGACCTTTGGTATGCACAAGATCGTGATGGTGGAACCTTGAACCACTCAGATTCAGTAGATAGTCGACATCCTTATTCAAAGCATTTGAAGAGGAAATGATTTATTTTGCTGCCTCTTTATTATTTATTTATTATTATTTTATTATTTTTATATATAATCTAGGATAGGGTTTTACAGTACATAACATATTTTGTCTAGCATTGTGTACAAAGCCTCCTTAAAAGATAAGTCTTCCTTGACTAATTGGGTAACCATGGTTAAAAACTTTAAAATGAAATGAAATCAATATTCTTCATCATACACCTTTTATTATCTTTTGAACTTAGCTGTGTAACAGTTTCCCAGATGTTTTACAATGCAGCCTTGCTTTTGCTGGACCTACCTACAGCATGCAACTATGAGAGTTTAAAATGAGTTTAAAAACCTTGTGATTTGTTCTTTTAATAGTCTCACATCTTCAATTGGTAAGGAACATTTCAAAATTGAATACACTTCAAATGACCGAGTGAGAGCTTGGCCAGATTTGTTAGATCGGAATGATGGCTCATATATTGCCAGATTCAGACTTATGGAAACTTACCGTGACTTGCGCATTTCTATAAAGTTTAAAAATGAGCATGTTGCAGATTCACCATATCATATGAAAGGTTTGTTTTCATAAATTATCACACAATCTTTATATCTTTCCAATCAATTGATTTCTTTCAAACAATGTATTTTTAACACCCATATCAGCTTTAGTTTACAGGCATTGAGTAACTCCTTGCCCATCAAAAAATAACACCTTTGCTAATTGTTCAGATGCCTTCACTTTAAATTCATCAGATGGTTTAATCAGTTTCTAAATATTGTGGATGATGTAATGCCAATGCAAATAAACATTATCCTCCATGCTCCTTTGCTTGACATGATATTTTCACACTAGCATGGTGTATGTATGCATTCTTTCTTTAATGTAAATTACAGGACTTAACTAACTGTTTTTTTCAGCCTGGATTACAAATTAAGATTTAAAAACTGACAAATGAAATGTGCCCTTATTAAAAATGTGTGATCCCATATGCATGCTCTGCATATCTGTAATCATTTCAGTTGCAAAATTATATTTTTAATGCTGCAAAACAGAATAGATCTTTTATACATACATCCGGTTTTTTTATTGGTATATGAACTCTAGCTGGAACAACTTTCATTTTTTTATACTTTTATTTGGGATCGAATGAATTAAAGTAGCAAGGACAGAAGTTTTTTGACTGATATGGTACAATTGACTTTTACAAATTGTTCTGTATCGTCTATCTTGTGATTCCTAAATGGTCAGGTTCTAAAAATCATAACACCCCCTTATGTGCATCCCTGTGGGCAAATTTAGGGTAGCTATCAGCACTGAAAGACTTCCCATATCTTCAGGTGTACATAATTAGGTTTAGAAGATAGTTTTCCTATAATCTGTGAATGCAAAAAGAAGTGCTGAAGGGTCTAAATCTAGTGAATTGTAAAGTGATGTCATAATAAATAAACTGTAGTACCTTTTGTCTTCAAGTTTTTATATGTTTGTATTACTGGTACATTTCTGGTAGAAAACCTTGATTCCTTGTTACCTCTCAACCATTTCTCAACAATGACTTGTGTAACATCTTGAATTGCTTCCAACTCATCTCCTTTTAATTAATTTCAAGGCCAGTTTTACCATGAGCTGTGCAACTGCCCAGAGCGAGATGTAGAGAAATGGCTTGCAGATATGAAATGTCCTACATCATTTGGTCAAATAGAGCAAGACATGGCTAAGTTTCCTGTTATTGATTTAAAAAGATTAAGAAATGAAGGATTTGGCAGACTCGGTCAAACAGCTGTTTGCCATTACAGTTTAGTGAAAGGGAAGGTGTGTTTTGTTAAATTGTTTGCTTCCTTCACCTAACAATTGAAAAAATAACAGCTTTGGTGTATCTTCTATCTTCATATTATATATATATACTGTAAAAGCTCCATTAAGCCCCAAGGGACTTTTTTAATAATCAAGGTTCGAAAGGGTGGGCTTACCTAGAAAATCAAGGTCAAGAATGCAAAAAAGGAAGAGGGGGCTTATTTTAAATTTCTTCTTAAAATGGAGGCTTAATAGAGAAGGGGGCTTAATAGAGTTTTAGCAATATTTGACTCACTGATGAGTACATTTAGTTTTACAGCAATTTGCTATAGGCTTTCCTCATGTCTTGGTTGGTATATGCATAAAACATGCATCCTTATGATTTTCTACTCAATTAGCTCTCCAAAATGCCTTTGGACAGCTAAATGGGTCCTTATTTATGACAATTGGCAACGCTCCTCTGTGTTCATTTTGTTTCATGTGGATTCAGGCGAAATTGCCACAAAGAGACATACATATATAGGTTATAAACACTTGCCTGATTCTCCAGCATTTTCTCTTGATTTTATTAAGAGTTTTTCCCCTAATTCCTACTTTAGCTAGAGCAAAAAGGTTAACAGACTTTGCTTTATCCTGCTCTTTGGTCATTTCTTGATTGATAGAATTTTCGCTGTAGTGTTATTAATCAGGTGAATTTTACATTGTAACAGGGTTGCAATAATTTTATCTAAAGCTTTCTTTGTGCTACATCAACCATTGATTTCGCAAAATATTCAATAACTTAATTTGTATAAACTTGTTATCCTACCTGGAGATTCATGCATAATGCTGACTTAGTAATTACCTCTCTTTTAGTTGTATAGAAGATGTCCTGGCACCATAACTGATTTCAAAATGTTTGTTGATAGTTTCATGTTGTCACTTTTGCGAAAGGTAAGCACAGCAAAAAACACAACCTAATTAGTGCGTAAAGATAAACATAGCTTCAAAAATATCTTGATTCTAATGTACCCATTAAGTGATGGTAGAGAGAATGTTTATCATATTTTATTGTCCTTCATTCAATGCTCCAGGGTGTGGCTCGCTTACTTTAAAAAACATTTTACGAGCATTGGATCAATTGAACTGTCTGGCAATAAATGCATTTCTTACATAAATGAAAATAGTCTTGAATAGATTCAGATCTTTAAAATCGCAGCTTTGTGAGAAGTCTTCAAACTATGATGCCGAAAAAAAGACAAGGGCTATTATGACGTTATAGAAAGAGCGAATAACTTGGATATAGATCGATTAAGATTTTTGTTAGTCATAAACGGTAGATTTGTGCCTTGCTACCGATTATGACTAGCTATTGTTCATGTAAAACTTTTTAACGTTGAAACCGATTTATTTTGGGAAAAATTGTAAGCTACTTGCGTTGAGAGTTTCTATGGTGGCAGATGAGTTGCATTGTGCTAGCAGAATTTCGAGCATCAGTCAATGGAAGTCAGTCATCATTTGCTGTCTGCATAGAATCATATGCTATTGCACAAGAAGCTAACGACAATATATCATATCGTTTTTACATTAAAACTTGTCTTATATGTTCCGCTTCAATTTTTAGGTGAAACTTCCCGACGTTGAATTTTTTGCGAATCTAGGTGACTGGCCATTAGAGAAAAACTTGAACGATCCGCTTCCTATTATATCATGGTGCGGTTCTGACGACACAGCAGATATTGTATGGCCAACCTATGACCTTACACAATCAAGTTTAGAAGCTTTAGGCAGGTTTGTACCGATATTTATTAAATAGATTCGTAAATTTTAGTTAAATGTTATTCAAGCTTTAGTTAGGCCTGGAAAGTCTTGTGGGAGACAGATACACCCTTCACAGGCACATTTTGGCTTTCACTTGTCATAAGTCAAGTAATGGCGGTAACACTATAAGGATCTAAAATACCTTACAGAGTTTTAAAAGAATGTTATGATGAGAGAGAATACCACTTTTAGGTGCAACATGATGTGACCAATATCGTATCCTATCTGGTATTTGGAAGTCCATCATAAGATCTATTTTGGTTAGACTGCAATTTACATCATACTTTCTAATTTTCTGATTAAGCAGCAGAAACTGTATAATAAGATGTGCGGCTTCTTATAGCCACTTTGTGTGAGAATGGCATCATCAATCTTTCGACTGTACTTTGATATTTCAAAATTGAATCTTAGGCAGAGCTTGGATATGATGTCTGTGCAAGGCAACACTGGTCCAGCATGGAAAAAGAAATTAAACAAAGCAGTTTTTAGAGGGAGAGATAGTCGGCGAGAACGTCTGGATCTCATTGTTATGGGAAGAAAAAAGCCAGACATTTATGATGTTGCTTTGTCAAATTTCTTCTTCTTTGATTACGACGAAAAGAAATATGGACCAAAAGGATCAATGTCTTTCTTTAATTTCTTTAATGTAAGTTTCAATGATTTTTAATTTGATTTTGGTTCCTCGCACGACAGGTCTTGCTCTTACTTAAGTATAGCTTCGAAAATTTTATGTATTTAATGAAAACGTTGTATATTGTGAGTCATTCCTAAGTACGTGGTCTTGATTTGAACCTTGCTACAACACTACGAGAAAAATCGTTTGCTTTTTTGTTGTGACCAGGTATGCATGTGTTGCTAAATAAATAAATACGCACAATATTCAGATAATACCGTGGGCGAAATATTTTTTTCAAATTTTGACCAGGGATCGTAAAATGGAGTCTTGTTAGGGGAGGCGATATAATTTTTTCTATTTCCAAGTTACTCGTTAAAGTTGAGTTTGATAGAGTTGAGGGTCTTATTTTGAAATTTAACTGTTGCCTATCATGTAAAGAAGGGCCAACTTTAGTCTCTTTTTCTACTACGATTTGTGGAGATGCGAGGGGCCTGGAATCTAATCATATGCTATTTAAAAATGGGATGCTCCAATATTGACTTCATTGCAGCACGAGTTTCACTTTAAGGGTAGACAAGTGAAATGAAGGAATTGAACCGTTAGACATCCGTTGATATGTTCTGTGATAAAACATTGCGATCAGAAAACTCAACTTAAATAGTTTTAAGACATTTCATAAAAATGCACACCAAAATAAGCAAATGGTTCATTTGTCACCCCGTGCTGAACTTTACAAAATTCGAAATTTCTTTGTCAACATTCTTTTCCTTGAATTATGGTTCGTATCTTGACAAATAGCCCATGCTCTGGGGCGTACCGGACGAAAAGTTAATTTCAGTTTGCAATATTTTGTCAAGTCGAAAGTTAAATGACTACATAATTTATCTCATTTTTAGTATAAGTATCAGCTGAATATTGACGGAACTGTAGCTGCATACAGATTTCCATATCTATTGGTTGGCGATTCTCTCGTTTTCAAACAAGATTCGCCGTATTATGAACATTTCTACAAGGATTTAATTCCTAATAAACATTATGTGCCTTTCGAAAGAAACCTGAATAATTTAGAGGAAAAGATTTTATGGGCAAAACACAATGACAAGGAGGTAGGTTTTCCTAATTATGTAGTATGGGTTCGTTGATATCATAATATTAAATCCTACTGTAAACCATTAGAATGCTGCACTACCCAGCCAATCTATTATCAAACATTTTTATGAACCAAACCAGAGCATAATTTTTTTTCTACTTTAAGCTCTTTAACTTTAGGTCTGACCAGACGAACAAGACAGATCTGATCTGAAACCAAACAATATGTTTTAGGATCTTTAGCACTCTCTTTTATTTCCCCCTTTTGTCATATTTCTATTTTTTTATTCTATTGTGTTTATTCTGTTGGTTTATCTTGCACTTTGCTGTATCCAAAGTTTTTTAATTTCATTCAAACTTATTTTTAGCTCATCTAAATGTGCAATTAATTCTTTTTCATTTGATATCATAGATGGTTGATTCTTTCAATTTCAGTATCAATATTAGCCTCAAATGAAAACACAGCGTTATTTTGTAGGCCAAAAAGATTGCTGACGCTGGTAAGACATATGCAAGAGACAATTTGATGCCCGATAAGATCTTTTGTTACACGGCTGTACTTTTTAAGGTAATGCAACTTTTTATAACCTTTCATGTACAGACAGTATCATTTATGAATTATAAAAGAAAATATTTGAGGAAACAAATTCTCTTGGTTTGCTCTACGTTTGGCCTGGTAACATGTAAATGTTACTTCAATCAGAATGCCGCTGTGCCTAGCTTACAGATTATGAATACGATTTAAGATTTTTATGGGAAGGTTTCTACTTGGTTATTCTGATTTTGATTGTTATTTCGATTAATGATCATCGGAAGCTTTTATATCTTTCACCAAAATTTCAATGCGATTTCGCTAGTTTCTAATCAATTTCAAAGCTTTGAAATTTCAAGAAATAAGCTAAGCCTCTTGTTGACGGCAGAATTTTATGCTTCTCCCCCGAATAAGCATTTAGAACAGGCTAGTTTTTTATGTACTCAATGAGCCAGAAACTATGGCGATAATGAATAAGATGCTATTCTAGTTGATGTAGGACTTTTTATAAGAACTGTTTCGAGATGTATCTGTGTGATTAGAATTCACCTGTCTTCAGCAGTATCTCTTAAAACATTAAAAATCTCGACTCATTGCAATGCACCATGCAACTATATTCTCTTGAAATACCCTCATGATTGAGCAGTATGTGTTGTTTCTATAATTTCAGCCTCAATAATTAGTATGTCCCTCCCTTTATGCTAAACCACTTTTTTTAACAGTACAGTTTTAGCTTGTACATAACCCCGTCTATTCATTCTTAAACTGAAAAAGGTATCCTTTCGATGTTTGCAGGAGTATGCAAAGCGGCAGCAACAAAAGCCAAAAATTCATAAGGACATGGTTTTGGTTGAACAACCAAAGGACCGAGATTCTGCATGCGATTGCTTCAGAACTTCGAAGGTAATAAATCTTTTCCCACCGTATTCCAATGTTGATCGAGAGGGGGGGAGGCTCATAGAGATGGGATCGTTGTGACTATCATGGAGAGGTTGCCCGGAAATGTTATTGTTGACAGTTGCAATGTGCAATGTCTTTCGTTTTTCAAGAAAGACCGAGACTCGAAACCACGTGTTAATCGAGTCCTCTGCATGTAGACACTTGACTACAGACTGGTTAATCTACTATTACTGCATTATAATATATTAAGCATAGTGAACTACATTGATTTGAGAATTTTCATCAGAAGAGAAGAAGAAAGCAGAGGTTTTCGTGATCCAAGCCTTTTCTGACCAATAGCTAACTAATATAACATATCATTTGTACTTACTTTCCTCATATTTAACTCAAATCGTGATTAAATTAGATTTAAATGTATATTGAAAGTTACTGAATCGTACTTTCCCTAAAAAAGTTATACCAACCAAATTAGATGCAAATCACCCCCAATTGGTTTTCAAACAGTTACTTTCTGCAATCACGTTAAGAAGAAAGACTACCTCTTCCCATCCTAGTTGACAATATCTATTTACCATAACTCAATGCATCGATATATATTACAATATTAATTGAACTTGATGTCATCGATCATTTTTCAATTTTTCATTACGGTATTTTATTCCATGACTTGTTTTCTTTTTTCTAGAGAAAAGATGAGCTTTAGAGTAGTTTTCAATTTCCAGTTTTGGTATAGGGAAATTTTTCTACCATTTTTAGCAAATTTTAATTAAAAACTAAATAAAATAAAAACAGTTTGTAGAAATGTAATGTGTACGTTTATTGTGGTTCCCTTTAGGGTTGTATTTTTCTGAGTTATAGATCTGTGGTCTACGAATCAATGGTGAAAATTCATTGTTGTATTTGCGATTGATGTTTTCACAAATCTGTGATACTTTGTAAAAACTACATTTTTGTGTCTTCGTGAAAACGATAATATTAAAGTGGATGCATGAGACTTTGCATGTCTATACGAATTTAATGGTTAAAAGTGGATAGTTAAGTATCAGGTCAAAATCATGGTATTCGTTCGAAAATATAATTGATTGTCAAGGTCCTATCTAGACCTCCCGCACACGAAAGCGGTTCCATTTGACCCTGTTCTTTTTTGGATTCGATCTAGAATTATGCTTGCTTCCATGCAGAAATCTTGCCTTTCGAGTCGTACTCTAGCATAGACGTAGCTAGAGAGGAGAGCTGTGCCTCCCCACACCTTCAAAAAATTCATGACTGCGCTTGAACAAGTTTTAAAATGCGTTTGAACATTTAATTTGTTTGAACAAGTTTTAAAATGAATGAAGAAAGAAGTTGAACGCGGGATAGCTAACAGTCGGTAGCCTTGAGTCCATTGTGTAACCACGCCTTCCAGCTCGACCAAATTGTCTTTAGCAGAACGTTGCCAAGCCACCTTTCTAACCCGAATTGTATCGAAGTCTGGCAAAATGGCACAATTCGTTTTGGGAAAGGGCATTTGCCGACGTTGTTAGGAGTGTGGTTTCAAAAAATTTGAACCCCGGCCCCCATTTCCAATCTGTTTCGTCCCTGTCCAGCCCCCAATTTAAAGACGCTACGTGTTCCATGGCCCTCTTTCATTGCTTTGTTTGGTCTATATGTATTAAAAAATTGCGCTTGTTAAAGTTTCCATCGTTTTTTCAACAGTATCACTTAATGAGATGAAAGCCTACAATGCCTCGATATTTTGCTTTATTGGGAATTTTGTTCCAATCTATTTTGTATGGCTGGCGGCTCTACCCGTTTTAAGATCCCTAGCTACGGCCCTGTAGCCTGGACTTTAATATTTGAAGTTGATAAAAATTCACCTTTTATCATTCTTCTAGAGCGAATAGGAGCGTTCTGTCTGAACGCATGCCCTATCCATGCCTGTTTCGGAAAGGACCAGAACGGATCTGTTTTCTTATGCATGGAATCTTTATCCTGCGGTAATCTCACAGCCTTTTGATTCTTGATTATGATCCTTGAACCTTGCACATTTACAAAAGGGCCATAAAAAGTGTGTTGGAAGGCGTTTGTTACGGAGGGCAGATCAAAAAAGGGACCACTTTTTCACCATAATTAACAACGTTTAGTAATTATAGGCGCCCATTGTCAATGTATGAAAAATGCTGGTACCATGAGCATTGAATGGTCTAGAGATAAGACTTTTTGATTAAAAAACAAAGCAAATTGAAAAATCAATTATTTCATTATCGAATGCATCAATTTAGACCAAAAGTGAACAAGAAAAACAATCATTGTTGCCTTCAAATTACAATTGTAAAATTGATTTCAGTAGAAAGTTTTAAACCAAAATCTTTGGCCTCGAGTCAGTCTGTTTCGGGGCTTGTTTCATAATCGTTTTATAACAATTGAAACATCTGCAACCTTAAGCAGTACATTTGCAACTATTATTTAGTTCTGTTAAACGTTTTTACGCTCTAAGCAGTCTCGCAAAAGTAAGAACGAAGCAGTGATATGCTAATAAACTCTTCTAGATTTAAAAAATCTTATTCCTGCTTTCCTGTCATCAGTTCCTTTGCACAGTGCCTAGTTAGAAATATGTTAGAATACCGTGCTGCAGAAATCGCCGAGCGTTGCAGAAAATCGCAGCGGAGGAGGAATTCATCGATCCCCTCACGGTGCCATATCCAAGAACATAATCAGCTAAACAGCGATTGAGCTCCAGAGATGAGAACGAAGAGGCTACGCCAATTAAGACAGTTCTTAGCAACAATTGACTTTGATGATATTGTGTTATAAGAAATGACTTAGAAAACAAGATCTGCTAGAAGCCTAACAATTACACATAAATACAATTTTGTCTTTAACAAAAGTTTTTAAATCATAATTATATACGATTTATCTTCGCACATCTCTCTGCGATTCTAGATAACAAAAGTGTACGTATTTTACTACAATGATACCAAGCTGTCGACAAAATTTTTAAGCTATGCTGGTCGATCTTTTCGTTTTACTTTAAACTAAATTTCTACAAAAACAAAATTTGTACAGCACAAAACCAGCAAAAAATATTGATAATGGCGATGGTGAAAAGTTAGTCTGCATCACAGAGGCACCACATTTTCGTATGTGAATGACGCAGGCTTTACGGCGCGGATACATAACCACTGCCATGTCAGTCTGGAAACAAGGTAGAACGTGATAGCCGCTAAAATAGCGAACGCTGCAGGTGTGAAAATGCTTTGCAAGAGGGTACAACGTAGCACGAAATACAAAAGGCCAGTCACTAATGGTAAAGCTGGAGAGAGTGTTTATAGAGAGGGTACAGACCAAAATATGGTTCGCCAGATCCTTGTTAACACAATAAACATGATTTAGGAGGGGTTGCTCACAAGTTACATAATTAACGTTTTAAACTGGGCTTTGTTGTCCAAAAATCTAACGGAACCACGCTACAGCACCTCAAGTTCTGCTCAAGGTCTTGAAATCTAGCCGAATCTCGGTCTCAACTTTATTACAAAAATCAGGTGTCATTTCAGACGACTTTCAACATATTGGTCTTTTTGTAAGGCATAATTTCCAGTGCTGGGTATTTCACTTGCCAAATGTAACTTTGTCCAAGCCTTGGCGTAGCGAAAGAGCGACAACTTCACAAAACAAAGTAAGAAGTAAGATATGAGGGAGATTTTTGGCATGGTTCCACCGTCATACTTTTAATATGCGGACGGAATGGGTCTTTTAAGTTGAAGAAGGACAAAAATGGATTTCGAAAGAGCAATTGTGCCACAGCCCTTTCTAAAACATATATTTAGATGTAGTATTAGTTACCCCCGGGACAGGCACGGATTTCTGTTTCCCTGGCGGTATGGTCCATATCATGAAGTTTAGTAGTTTAAAAGTATAGTTTAAAGAACCACGTTTTCGTTAATTTTTATACTGAATATAAAAAAACATTGATGTCTCCGAGAAAGAGTTGTTACGCCATATCGTATATGAAACTACAAGAACGAAAATTTCTTTGAAATATTGACATACACCTCTTTTAACGAATTTCGGCAATGAAAAGTCTTTATCTGACGTAGCTTTGCTCCTCCCTGCAGGCCTTGAAGTATCTTAAGTCTTAGCACTGCATTCCTTGCAAAAATTACTTCTAAAAATGTATGTAAAGTCGATTTCAAAAGGTGGTATTTAACAATATCTGACGGAAAAAATGGTCGTTAAAATACACATTACGGACTTCAAGAGCCCTGTTTTCCATGGAGCATCCGTTATACAAAAACCTATCCAGATTAATCCAGATTAATCTGCAAAGGTTAAATGTATGCAGCCGTTTTATGTATCAAAAGAATCTATGATCCTAATGCCGTATGACCTGGGTAAACAACATGGTATTCAAAGCAAAGGATCAATATCTGGGTCATTGGTGTTGTATTTATGGGCATGGATTAACATTAATCTGCCTCTCAATCACATCTTTAGATTCAAACATGAATGCGAGCTGATGAACATCGATTGAAAAAATATGATGAAAATTAATGACCTGTTAAAGCACAAAATCAGCTGATGCAAAAGACCCATCATGCTTTGATTTTAAACCACGTGATTTCAGTGATTTGCATTTGGTTGAGGCAAAGTTGGGTGCAAACCGTGCCAACAGTTGTACAACTTGAATAAGGCCAACAAACCTGGGTCTGGAAATATAACTCTAATTTTGGAGAAAAAAACAAACCGAAATTAGACCAATAATGTATATACTAGTCTGAAAATAATCAAATGAAAGTACGAAATAACGGCTCCGAAAATACTGTTTACGAAAAATCTATCGCCATTTGTAGAATGGCATGTGATTCAATGAAAGCAGGTTGGAAAGTATAACGTCTCCAACCAACTATTAACCAACTTAAACTGCTCTTGAAAGTAGACAAAGGCTGCTAAATGAAAACGACATATGATTTTAATCATGGATTAGCATTCTTCATTCAGAACAGATTCCAGCTCTGTTCCAGAAATGCCACCAACATAGTAATTCTAAGTTCCTGAAATTCGCTGTTATGAGTAAAGTTTTAAGAATTTCTTGGAGAGCCTCCAATCAAAATGGGACAGAGTATAATCAAAAGTAGGTTTCTGGCAATGTTTTTAAGTGTCATATTGAATTAAAAATTTTCTTAGGCCAGTGAGCTGACAAATTGTCAATATCATATGATTAATGGCAATAAGCCAAAACTTTTCCCCACCAGACCACAGAAAGCTTAAGATTAAGCATGAATCGGTTCGTGTCAGCTAAGTAAATTCTGTGAAACGAAAGACGCAGAAATCAAATATAGTCCACACACACTGAGTGGTGGTGGATTGTACACACTTTCGCGATATTTTAAATGATTTGCTCCATTTAAAGATTATCAACCCATCCAAGAAGCCAGCTTGATGTTGTGATATAAAGAAAAATTTTGGAAATTGATTTACTCCGGTGTACAAGGATTAATTCACACTTGCATCAAAGTGCATTCCAACAAGCTCACAGAGCAAAGGAAGGAGCTAACACAAGAACACCGATAAATCAGCAAAACTACCTAACAATCCATTGCAAGAGAGCAAAATTAGAATATGTCTTCTACGCAATACACAGTAACCCATAATACAACGAAGGCCTAAAAAGCAACATGTTTTTGCAAACTGTGTTGCTAGAAACATAGATAAAATTGGAAAATAACAGGTTATTTCCCTTCTCCAGTGCTTAAGCCACGTGTTGGACCTGAATTTTAAAAGAATATTTTTACTTGAATAAACAGCAAAGAGAAAAAATCTACTGGCTTTTCTTGTGGAATAATTTTTCATCCCGAAAAAGTCCTTATGAATTTCCCCAACATGGGCTGAAAAGATGATCGGGATTGTTTTTCCTGTGCATGTCATTAACACTTCTTACGAAATAGACTACTTCACTACAAAAATCTGTAACAAAACTTCGCTTCCTAAACGAAACACAATTAAAGAAATATAATCACTGTTTGTTACCATTTTTGAGTTTTGAATTGATGTGGCAAATTGCGTGATGCATTTCGAGAATGTTGCCGTTGTTGCTGCTGCATATAAATAGCCTTGTATTCATCGACTGACCTCCTAGTGGTAGCAGTCAGTAATGGTTCGCTGTTTACATCCCTGCTCCAATGTTGGTATTGAGGACTAAGAAAATGCGCTGGAATTGACTGCGAATTCGACGATGGCAGTTTAAATGCTGCACGTTCAAATTTGTCGACATTATGTCGCTCAAAAGTCTCCACACTTTGATGATGCATCGCTACTGATGATCGCTCAGTGCATGTCCTGTTTACTGAATCCGGAACAGAAGAGGGCCGGTTAAAGTTTCGACCAAGATGTCGAGGGAATTTTCGACTCCATTGCTGCGAATCTGTTGACGAGGGCCAGCCCCGGGCGAGTTGCGATTGCGGGTGGTTGCTGACGTCAGAAATTGAGAGCTGCTGCAAACTCCAATTAATATGGCCACTTTGCTCTTGTTGGTGCATCTGTGGGTAGGAGATACCCCATTCTGGATGCCGCAATTCCTATAAAGAAACTAGGTATGATAAGGAAATGGATACAATCCTTTGGTGAAGGTTCAAAGTGGGGAAGTTCTCCGTAATGTAGTGTTAGGTAATGAAGTGGGATGTAACGTGTGTGTAGTGACGCAACTTACTTTGATTTAATATAAAGTGAAATAGTGTGACTCAATCAAACAGGAATGTAAGATCGTATTAAAGCAACAATGGCGAGGGGTGACTTTAATCTATTGTAATCTACAAGAACGTAGCATGTAAGATAATTTGATTCTGACTGAATTATGTTCTCTTGTATTAAAAACAATAATAGTAAATATTACACGATATTTCGAATTTAAAACGCCCAAAAATCATTTACATCTACTTTGGGCATTGCACTCTAAATTAAACTAGATTTGGTCGTTGATAAAATGAAATGTAGTGCAATGAAATGTAACGAACTGGAATGCGAGATTATGTACTGCAATGTAATGTTAAACGGGGCAATATACTGTGATGTTATTTAATCCATAGAAATGTGATATAATGTAGGTAATAGCGTACAATTACTGACCTCTTTATGTCTATCACATACAGAAAGAAGGCCACTCCAATTATCTTCTGGCTTGGAAGACATGCCGGGAAATGAATCTTCCGTTAACAGTCTGTCATATATAAAATATATGATATTAGGTCGGCTAATTTGGTTCAGTTCAAGTAATACTTTCCATTAGAACTACTTCCTTTTAAAAATTCGTTTATTATCAATAATGTATGAATAAAAATGAATAAAAAAGCGAACATAAAAACAAATATGTAACGGATGATTTTTAACAATCGTTGATAAACGAAGCTCTATTCTCGGTTGTCCTTATGTAATTACAATCCTACCATAAACCTGGAACACTATCTACAATTTTCATCTTCTATCTACAGCAGCCCCCCTCCCCCCTCTTTCCCCTGAAGCCAATGTTGCTTAAACAACGTTTCATGGCTTTTCTTGACCCAAAATGAGTTTAAACAAAAATTAAGGGAAAGCCCTATGCAACCTATAATTCTACTTGGGAAAGGGGGTGATACCAGCGTTGATAAGTCCAGAAACCACAAAGCAGTCAGTAAAGCAGGACTTTTCGTAGGTGTTCCAAGGCCTTTAGGCAAGGATTGTGCCTGATAACAAGTGGAGTAACCCAAGACCACCAAAGAACAATTAACATAACATTGACTATACAAGAACACCTCCAATAACATTATTGACGGTATAGCATTCCAATTAATACCAAAATCATATCATAGACATATCTGCTCTGACATCACAGGAACATATCTCTGAGCTGCTAATAAGCCAAGTGGTAAATGGATAGCATCCTAAGAGTCACTAGAAGCGTCGTGTGTGGTTGCATGATTAATTCCTCCTAATTAAGAGCTTCCTGAGCCAAGCAGTAAGTTTTTTGTTTCTTGTCTCAAACAGGATATTACAATTATAACTCGTGAATTTTTAAAGAAATTTCGGCGAACAACCAGTACTGATACTTCCTGGCTGACGGCAAAATTTGGCAACTCAAACTTCTTTATCGACTACTTTTTAAATTTCTTTCTTTCGATTAAAACTAAAACAAGTAAACATGCCAATAAAAATTGTCAGAAGTCGTAAAAATTAACAATCGGAAATAATTACCCATATATATATTAATTGCACTGTTTATCAAGATAGAAGGTCAAATCAATCAAACTTCATCAATTTCCATTTTCGAAATATTGGCTTATTTTAAGAAGATCAATTAGATTTCATAAAAGTAGAGTCTTAGGTTTATTCTAAATTCTTTGGCATTCCCTCACCCAGTGCTGGAAATTCCTCAAGTTTCTCCTCATTTGAGCACTATCTTCCTCATAAACCAATTCCTTTCCAAACAATGCGGGTAATAATTTCTAATGTATGAATTAAAACGAATTTCAAAAAGTTCCCTCGCTGGTTGCAAAATGTTCGTTGCTAAACGGTCGGCCTATATCATGTTTACCTACAAAAATGACTGACGCTGCAATTAGCATGACAAGGACTAGCCAGCGAATAACTGGCCTGAGATTCCATGCTCTTAAGTTGTCGTGACCCATCAATCTTTAGTCTGATTCACAGATTGTGAAAGTATTAAAACACCGTGCATCGATACTTTAACAGTCTGTGAACAGGGTATTGATTTCCAAGTAAGTTGAGATGTACATGGCAGGTGTGTATGGTTGGATTTAATAATACACGCAAATAATCAATGTCAATAAAAACTATCCCTTTTATCTATTGCTCAAACTCTGGCCACTTGCCGAAAAGGTGGGGGGAGGGGGTGCCTTTTTAAATGGCATTGAGGGGATCGGTCATCTTCTTAAGACAATCATCTCAATACCTCAAATATATCAATCTTACCTTTGATGCAACCAATTCTGCGGAGAAACAACACCAGAATTTTTTTGATCTCTTGCTGCATAGGGTGCCGGTCCTTCAAATAGCATTTGATGGTCTGACCCTCTATCCACACTCGCTGCTTTTTCTGAACCCCAGATTTCAGTTGAGCCGCTACCTGAGTCCTACAAAAAAAGGTAAGAACAATTTTATCAAATGTGAGAGGATGACGCTCACAATACCAAAGACATCCATCCAAGATCAAGATGGTGATAGAAATCGAATGGAAACTTCAATGGCAACTGTTTGCTCTTTTCAGTCGCATACTTAGTACAAAATCAAATTTGTTAAGGGAAAGGGGCCTCTGGTACCCAGGATACAAATTTGTTTGTTAAGTTTGTAATAAGATGGCGGACCTCCTTGGCCAAAAATCCGGAATATCAAAGGAAATAAAGGAAAACATGAAGGAGCAACACCATTCGAGGTTGGAAAACTCTCTACGCGTCCCTTCAGAATAATTTCGTTGAAACATTCTGCAATTTGAACCTTTTTACATCCCCTAGAGAGTTTAAATTAGGCTGATTTCACTTTATAATTGAAAATGAAAATCACCATGTATTGGAGGAATTACTCCCCCCTGGGATCATTGGTCATCGTGGTATACTGTCCCAATAGGGATGAAAATGTTAACAATTTGGCAAAACAAAACAATAAGTCTTGCGTGTAAATAAAACTGCTGAATCGCGTTTCAGGAGTGCAGCTGCCAAAATCTCTAGTCTGGTTGCTGGCATTGATGACAAAATGACAGAAACCTTAATTTGCTGTCCTGAGATCCTGATCACGACTGAACGAAAATAGCCAAGGATTATTCTACCTCTTGTATTCAATATCACTGTTTGTACATACAGCTGGGAAAATTGCCAAACAAAGATATCGCAACTGGAGGGACGTTCATGGACATCAATGCCCCTCCAAATTTTCGTTAATAGAGCCCAATTTTCAAATTTTCCCATTAGATCTTTGGCGACAGGGCCGCGTTAACTGAGTTGTCAAGGGCCATGCTCACGCTGCGCCATATTATAAGTTTTTGCAGATATCCAACAAGCAATTCACGCTGCACCAGTCTTTAATTACTTATTTGTTTAAAGCATTTGCAAATATCTGACCAGTCAAAGCGTCCATAAAAAAGATATATTTCCCTCTTTTTTGGAGAAAAGCAGAGCAATGCCTGGAAGCGGGCGGCACTTTCCTGTGCTCACAAAATTAAGAAAAATTTGATTGATTGGCTCCGGTTGAACGGGGATGCCCGTCCACAGGGTTATCCCCCAAATTGTCACACACAAACATGCAAACGCGTGAAAATGATTTGTGGCAAACCAAAAGAAACTTTAATTTCGGAATAGAACGTCTTAAACGTGAGT
This sequence comes from Catostylus mosaicus, assembly GCA_964019065.1. Classification (NCBI taxonomy): domain Eukaryota; kingdom Metazoa; phylum Cnidaria; class Scyphozoa; order Rhizostomeae; family Catostylidae; genus Catostylus; species Catostylus mosaicus. Next base: position 14,537,625 of record OZ025185.1, on the reverse strand, counting down.
CAGTTCAAAGTTCGATCGATTGATCAGCCGATTTCTCATGACCTGCTGCAAGTTCGAAGTTTGCAAAGAATAATGTTGTCAAACTGTTCAATAATACATAATTAAAACAGTTTGATTATGAAATGACCTGAACCTGCCTTGACTGCATCGCCTTTCATTTGCACGTCAATTCAACGACTCTGGAAGCCGATTTGTCGAATTTGCAAGCAAAACAGTGAAAGGATAGTTGCATTACAAAACAACGAAAAAATGGCTTTAAAGATGAGATATTCGATCAATGCTCACAAAGCAACGACAATCCTCTTTCTTGTTTATTTGATGCATTATTATGACAATTTCACGATTGGACCGTATGTGTACTTATCTTTGCATGGAACATATGTTGTGGTTTGGTTCTTCAAAGAACTCTCCTTCCCAGATGCAACATGGGACAGAGAAATCAGTATCAAATTATCCATCGCTCTATTTTTAATTCTTGGGCCAGTTGGTTATTGGATATCACCATACATGCTGATAAGTTCGCGACACAGGCCTCACAACATGACAATAGCGACATCAATCTCGATGCAAATTGTTGGAATTTTCCTTCATTTTTGTTCGGACTGCCAAAAATTTTTTACCTTGAAATACAAAGGTGGACTTATTACCGAAGGACTTTTCTCGAGAAGCCGAAATTGCAACTATCTAGGCGAGATTTTGATTTACCTGTCATTTGCCTTGTTGTGTGAGCATTGGCTGCCAATTCTAATTGTATTTGTCTTTTCAGTGCTGCTTTACTACCCGGGGATGAAACGGAAAGACAAATCGCTGTCAAGATATCCTGGATTTGAGAAATACAAACAGAAGACTGGAATATTATTGCCGATGTTATTTTGAAATAGACATTAGGCCGAAACATTGCAATTGTATGCAGCAGGTGCTGAGTTTAAACGTTATTGTTCTCTATTGAAATATTAACTGTCAACTAAAAATTCGCAGAATGATTCTAGCCTTGAAAAAAAAACAATAAACATAGCTTCTTTTGTATGGGTTATGGTGGAGATGATGGAAGATGGGCCGAAGGAGGCGATGAGGGTCAGGCAAATGTTGATGCGAAGCGCCCTTGAGGAACCAGACTACCTCAACAACATGTTATTCCAGCTGCTATCATCAGCCACTCTATTACGAGATCTTTTAATAAAATAGGGGGTTCATTCTACTCAAGTCCTCATTAAGCTAAAAAAATTCAATTTTTGGAACATAACAGTTATTTTCTGTTTGCAAAGAATACCTTCCGCTAACTACAAAATCAGCTGCATCGAAATATCTAATTCGACATCTAAGGAAAACAAGAGCCCAAACACTCGATCTATTCAAAAAACTGCGTAGTTGAAAAATTAAGGTAAGGTAAGAACTGGTAATGTTTCGAAAGGAGTCATAAGAAAGCTTAAGAACTAAAACCCTAGCAATGCTGAGTACGTTCTAGTATACAGGGGATCATTCCGAACGTAGGGATAAGAAATGCGTGAATGGAAAAGAACGTTGAAAATGAGGGTGTGCTACAATAGTAGTTTTTACATCCAGTCGGTTGAAATTTCTAGCAATATAACTCTGGACAATCTCAGGGTAGACTTTTATCTTGACTTGGAACGGGTGAGTTTTTATCTCTGATATCTAGCGCTCTTTTCATAATTTTAATGATTTCTTTTTATGATAGTTTTGATGTAGCCTATGTTTCCGATATACCCAAAGAGTGTTTGGGCGACAAAAATTCTATTGTGTGAGCTGTTCGTCTTTGCATTTCTCAGTACTCTTGATTGCCATTTTCAGATCCCATTTCTTGAAAAAAGCCCGGATTTTGTAGCAACCCTCGTAACCTTTTTTTTGAACCTCGACATACACTCATTTTTTTTATAAGAAACTACCGACAGACACTCTAGTAGCCTCTTTTTCGAAAATTTTGAAACTATGCTCGTTGAGATAGGAGTTTTTGTTGTTTACTTTTGTCTTTTCTGCGTTCTTGTTTTCACATAAATGGAAAAACAACCAATTATCTATTATAGCCAAATATCAATTGCAAAAAAATGTTTGATATTGTTCAACAAAGTGTGACTCTTATTTCGAATTCTTGAATTCTCGTAACTGAAATAGGTAAATCTGGTAAATGTAATCATAATGAGGACAAAAACATCAAAGAAACGTACTTAAGAAGTTATCAATACTTTGAGATTTCGCAAAAAACTCGAGATTACCTCTCAATTGAAAGAAAGAACTCAAAATGTGTGATTCTTCAACCAAGTTTTCAAGCAAAAAATTTAAAGAATACTGTTAATATTACACTACATCTACATTTTCATCCTCGTCTTCATCCTGCTCAGAATCAACAGTGAGAAACTCAGGAAGGTTATTTCACTTTCGCCAATTTAAAACGGATTTATATCTTAATCATTCAGAATTGCCAATGGGCTATGTAGGATTTCTTTTCCAGCTTTTCAAAATTTCGTCAAAGTTTGATTTTGTTATAGTTAACAAATTTGGGATCGAAAGGGGGGGGGGGTTATTTGACAGGGGTGCTTGAGGCAAAAATTACTTCATCCGGAGCGCTAATTCGGCAGGGGCAGCTATTCCACAATGTGTGGTCATTAGGACCTTTCTGGTAGTTATGAGACCAAAAGTTCTTATCTCCCATCCCCCATATAGCTAAATTACTTTGCCCTTTCTCCTGCCAGTACACATCGAAACAATTAATGATCACAAAATTTCTTTTCACTATTTGTCTCTCTGGTACTTTTGCCTTTTTAATAACTTGGGAAAAATGTACGGCAAATTTGATGAAATATTTATTTAAACTTTTCAACTTATTAATCAAGTATAACCATAGAAGATGCTGCCTTGCGACAAATTCAGTTCCAACTTCAACTTTAAAATGACCTTTTATACATCAATGTGACAATTACAAAACGCATAAAATGCATACGTTCGATTCTAAATTGGAAGACAAACCATATTTGGCAAATGGATATAAGCATACCTTCAAATTCACTTTTATCATCTTTAATCTTTAATTTTGTGATTAGCGATTTTGGGTTGAGGATTAGAGGATCCTCCTATACTAGGATCAACTTAAATCCCAACATTCCAACTTTCAAATATGAAACTAAAGCCTCTCCCATATATGCTTGGCTTGAAGCTTTGTGATAAAAAATGCAAAAAAGCAAAATAAATTGGGAAATAAACGCAACAAACCTGTGATTTCTGCATCTCCTTTTCACCCCAAATAGCTGCAAGACGATCCCCTAAACCAAAAGGCCATGAATAGCGGGGATTTGACTGTTCATAGGACGTCACATCCGGTTCTTTGCAGTCTACAAATTCACTGTCAGAAAAACCAACAAAATAAGAGTCAGCAGGCTCATCTGGTATTGAAGTATTCGGCTTTGGCGGACCATCAACTTTTGATATCATGTCATCAAGTGTCCATGTGCTGTAATAAAGGCTCTCATTAGAGTCATGAAGTGTGCTCCTAGATAGAGATTTCGCAACTAAATTGTCTTCGAAAGAATCCTCCGATCCATCTGCATCGTAAGAGCTTTGATCTGCAGTGCCTTCTGTGTTAAGAAGCCCAGTAGATCTAAAAAGAGATCAGACAAATAAAAAAATTAAGACGCTGTCTTGTAATTCAAACATAATTCATACACAAAAATCCCTTCAACTAGATAGCCTGTTTATATAACAAGCTATATATTACGTACAGTAATATATTATTGTATATTTACATATATATAAAATTTTACAATTGGGTAGCACCCTTATGGTTATTATTTTTACTCCTTGTCAGCCAATGCCGAATCGACTTAATGTATAAAGCTTGGCTCTGACGAATGCATTAAACCGAAACAAGAAAAAACAATTTCTCGTGGTAAGAACTGGGTAAAACCACACAGGAGTTTCACGACTATTTCATCGTGCCTGTGTGGAGCAGTGGATTGGAGATGCTCTTATACAAGGACTGCCATCTTGTGAATTGGAAAAATTGCAGAAAAATTCAGAATGCCGCTGCAAGGCTCCTAGTGGGCGTAAAAAGAAAATCTCACATGAAACCAATTTTGTGTGAGAGAACTTCACTGGCTACCTGTAGTATGCAGAATCCAGTATAAGATATTGCTGTTGGCATTCAAGTGTGTTAAGAACATAGCTCCAAAATACTTGGCTGATTTGATAACAAAACGTACAGCTACTTGCGCAACAAGATCGGCGAAAGATGATTTACTGCTTGAAATAAAGAGAACTCGTTTGGCTACAGAGGGGGGCCGATAATTTGTTCATGTTGCACCATGGCTCTGGAATGAACTGCCATAATCACTGAGAGCAACAAATTCAGTGGAAACTTTTAAATCACTTTTGAATACATTTTTATTTCAAAAACATTTTAGCTTAAACAATGTTTAATGTTTTTTATCATATATACTCTCTTAGTTGCAAGTATGTAATGCGCCTGTGAGCCCTGAGGAGAAACAGCGCAATAAAAGTTCCTTTATTATTATTATTATTATTATTATTATTATTATTATTATTATTATTATATATATATATATATAATAATAATAATAATAATAATAATAATAATAATAATATATATATATATATTATGTATACAGCTAAGAAATTAAGGTATTCCTGTTCTTCCAGAGAATCGTGTTTTAATTGGCTTTCATCTCATCACATGTGTTTTCATGTGACAGACTCCCTAATACTGAATGGGATGATTATCTCTCGCTGTAAAAATGAGAGACTGCATGAACATTCATTAGTGCATGCAACATTAGACTGCGAGACATTGGGTGATGAGCAAATGGTTAACGGAATAACAAACCGAAAAAACTATCAATTCAATTCAATCCAGTTCAAAAATTCTCATCTGAATATCTAAAACTAATGCTATTAAAGTTTCATTCGATTTATCTTTCTCCTGATCACTTATTCCAAAACAACATTATATATTGATGCCTTGGTGAGAATGTATCCAAACTGTCTGGTTTTTAGCTACGAGTATTTGCTATCTAATCTGTTCTTATTAACTTCCAAATCAGCTTATGTTTTACAGCATACCAAACACGGTCGCTGCACCCGATTGCGACAGACATCGCAACATGCAAAGGCACACAGCGACGAAAAACGTGAAGGTTCCAAGTAGGTAAGTTTTTTAAAGATGCCCAGACAATGCATGGGACTTGCACAGTTGAACGCGCAGTAGTTAGTCGTCTGATCGTGTCAGAAAGCGTCAAGCACATCAGTCTGCAAAATATGCTACAAACAAGCGCGATCAAAAACTGATTGGTTATCAAATAATGTCAAAACAAGCATGGGACAATACCTTGCAGTTGACAATAACACTTTTTTAACTGATACTTCACTTAACTAACTCACCCTTCACTTTTGTCAGCTATTTCCTCTGCTTTTATCGATTTTTCTTGAGAAGTTTCGTCAGATGTTTCCACATAATCTGGTTCTTTCTCCACTCTTCCCGCAACATCGTCGTCTGTTTTTAAATCCACTTCACCCGTGGATAAACGTTCATCTGAATAGGCAGATGTGATTCTAACAAAATCCATATTTTTTCCATTTGATGGCGTTTGATCGTCATCCCGTGCTTCTGATTCTTCGCCATCAACGTCTACATTTGCATTATCATTTAGCATTTCAACTTCCGCGTCTTCAATATGACTATCTTGCTCGCTACAAGAAATTATATTTTCCCTTAATTTTTCACAATTCGCCAATTCTGTAGCAAGCTTCTGTTCATCTTCCGTCACATCCTTCTCAGAAATAGCAACTATGTTAGTTCCGCTTATTTTGCGCCCTGTAGAATCACTGTCATGGAGCTTTGATATTGAGGTTACACTCGGATGGCTTTGCACACTCATTGTACTACCAATTCCGCTATCAGACGGTGATACTTTGCCTTTCAGTTCAATTTCTTTCTTCAGTTCTTCTTGCTTTTTATTGTCAGCTTTCTGAAACGGAGCTTTCTCGTTTTCAAAAGGATGGTTCAAACTGAGGCTGCTTGTGCTTGAACCAGAAAGAAGATCAATCACGTCTTTCAGTTCTTCAAATGATGCGACAGAAAGAGAGGTGTTATCTGAAATAAATCATAAAAATGACACTGTTTGTATTCACAATTTCTGAACATTCTTAAGATGTCTGAGAAGTTTTATTCCCCAAACAATTAAGAAAAAGAAGAAAAGAACCGAAATTAATATACAGCTGAAATATATGCTACCCTCTTCTTGATTAGTCTAGCTATTTAGACAGCTCATACTTCAAGCAATTTCACACCAATTCTCAACTATATTCCCCATAAAACAGTGTTTGTAAATTAGTCTTTAGTGTATATAGTTATGATTCACAGATTGTATGGTATGAAAGTTCGGCTATGAAGAGAAACTCAATTGATTTCATATAATCTTGGACATTCAATAGAATTGATATTTATCAAAGTAATAAAGAAGCCTTAAATTCAATGACAAAAGCTCCGCCTGCCACCGCATTCTTGAATATAGAGAAATGTTATATGTTACATGCATGCTATTCTATGTAACGTGAGAATACCTGGTAGTTCGCTCTACTTTGGAAAAAATTTTATATACAAATTGCAGAATGAACTCCATAGCCTGTTCTCTAATCCTTCGCTGTATCCGCTGCCTAATACTATTTCATTCAATATGTATAAAAAATACCTTCAGCTTGGAGCAGGGCTGGTTCTTCTAACTTTTTACATGATGAAAACCATTTTGGATCATGCTTTGCCTCTTCCATTAATCTAATTTGATTGCTTGCACCCTCTGTCTTTTTTTTAGTTCGAGCTCTTCTTCTTGGTCGTGGGGGTGGGACAGGAGAACCTCCGTCGGTATTTGGATCTTTCTCGCGGGTTTCATCTAAAAGAAGAAAAATTTAATCTACAACTATCAAGGTGAACGGACCGTATCGATGATGTTGAGCTTTACATCGTAGCTGGGGTTGTTGGAAAGTAGCAAATAAAGAAAAAGTGGCGGCCATTTTTTAGAAATAACTAGCTTTAATCATTGTATTGCACATTTTTATAACTGTAATCATCTTCTCTGGCGGTAGATTTAACAATGGTAGCACCAGATTTATACGTGTTACGACGTCATTAAAGAGTTACGATGTCGTAATTATACTTTAGTTACGACGCCTTGAGAGTTTCTTATAATGAAAAATATAATAATTTTCCAACTGATATTCCCAAATTTTAACTGAAATCTCTCAGCACTGTTTGGTCATGTTGATTGTGTACTCGGATGATCTGGAATAAGATATAAAACTGTACCCCCCTAGAAAAAGATTTTCAAGCCCTATCCGCCGTGCCAATATTGATTTGAGAAAGCTGTACAATTTTTTATGTCCCTGGTAGTTATCACTTTACGCATGATCAACATTGGCAGAGGGGGGAAGGGGAGTTAATGCCCATTGTACTATTTTCTGGTGGGGCTCAACAATCCTGCATCTGATTGTAGCTCTGAAGAAGCTCTTAAGATGCCTTAGAGGTGAATTTCGTTTTGATTTTGCGCAGCTAGTAGTATTATGCTGATTCTGATCTAACACATTCATATTCAACTTCATAAAAGTCCCAGTTGAGAGCCTGGCATTGATTGGCTAATACCACAGAGAATGCTGAACAATAAAAAATACTACTAACCTGTATCTGGGTCAATAACACTTGCACCAAGATTATCAATACCACCAACATTTCCTTTTTTCACTTCTGGGGAAGATTCTTCTTGACGACCAGCATCTTTTTGTGGTATTCCATGAACAGATTTGCGATTGAACAGTTTCGATGTTGCTTTGCTCAATCGTTTTCGAAGGCCCTTGGAAGAAGGATCCTTTTTGTCGAGCCCTTTGTGCACTGACACCCCTGAGCAGCGGAGGATTTTCACAACAGGCAAAGACTGTGCCCTAAAAGAAACGTAGAGCAAGTGTTAAAGAACCAATAAAACGATAAACTTTCGAGGAGACTGACGTTAACCAGAATTAAATTTGGAATCAAATCAGTAATAAATCATTTTGTATTTCAATTAAAAATCTTTCTGAAAAATGGGCAAGAACAAAATGAGAGGATGTCTTTTTTTAATTGCATTCTTACTACAATAACCTTTCTAGTTAATCTTTTATTTGTATTTGTTACTTGTATAGTAAATTGTATTAATTAATGTAAATTGTAGAGTTGAAAGCATACCTCCTTTGGATTTCTGCCTTTAGATCCAAATCACTTTTAAACACAGCCTCAACCGTTGCGATAGCTGGGCATTGATCACGTCCAAGAGACTGCAGAAGGTTGTTGTCTTCGGTCAGGCACCTGAAGGAAGCGATGTCTTTTAAATATAGGTGCAAATACGTTTCCATTTTCATCAGAGAGAATAAATTGTTTCAATTATCGATTGTACTTATCATAAAAAAATGTGTCCTTGGAAGCAAGAAGTGGATGGAGGCGTAACTAACAAACAAAATTAAACTTGAAAGCTTCAGAGTAGAAGTTGGCATTCTGCTTGCAGGGATCCAATCGTCGAGTGCATGATCAATCAAGCATAATTTAAAAATACCGGTAAAATCATTAGTTTTTTGACAAATAAATAAATAAATAAGTAAACATATTTTCATTTGTCCACTCCTTGACCTTTGAGAATTAAATTGCAAACAAAAAGTAAAGTTTATACCATTGAGAAGGCACTTTTATCTTTATCGTTCCACCAGATAATGAAATGTGTGCAGGATCATGCTTTGAATTTGATGGTCTGACTTGAATCTATAATAAAAAAGGGAACCAGTCAGAATTTTCTCTAGACATTCGCTAATAACTATGCGTACTCGCCTTGTCATATAAATATAAAACAAAGCAAATATGAAGGTTGAATATTGTATTAAAACAGTACACTGACTGCAGCGTTTCGATGCAAATCCTGAACTTCCTAAATTCACATCGCATAACATTTACATGATGCAAGCATAGGGATGCGATTAATAAACTCACCAAATTTGCTTTTCCAAAAGCAATAAGAACAGCAGTCCTCGCAGAGGCATTTGCAACTGAAATACACGCAGTGGCCAGCACTTTTAATGAGAACAGATCCAGCTGCTCTCTTGTAATCTCAATCTTATGTGTCTTTGCAGATCGTGTTGCAAGATGCCGCACAGCAACCTGAAACCAAACAGAGTTTTTGATGTACATATAACTGTGACTTTCAATTTTCTATGTTCCCTGACAAACAATTGAAGAAAATCAAGTTTAAAATGTGCATCTTACCATCTTCTGCTTGGTGTTTTCAAACGCTTTCCCAGGACTTGCTATATCATAAACTGTGTCACCTATCTGCACTTGAATTCGCGGAATTTCTCTTCGTATTAATGTTTCCAGATCATCTTTTAGTAATGGAAGTGCTTGACCAGTTGCTGCAATGCTCTCGACTGGACTGCAACAATCCTAATTAATGAAAATAAATACGGGTAAGAAGATAGAACAATGAGCCACTTATGGATAATTAACTTACAATGAGCCATAATCTAAAAGGAGGTTTGCAAGGGGTAGCTCAGGTTCTTGACTATAAAAATATTGCCTTTTTGAAGGGCAAGAGTAACTGCTCTGAGAGTGAAATAAACGCTGGAGGACAGAACGTTTCTATAAAATTGGTTTTAAACATCTATTGCTTCGAGCGGGCAAAAAGTGACCTTTTCTGGCCAAAAATGACACAATCGTGCCAACACAAAGCACGAGGTGATGCCGTTGATTCTACAAGCAGAGAATGATTCAAGCCACTTAAAGGATGATGCACATGGTCCCGGAGTTTTTCAGAGTGACATGGGAGGTTATCTAGGAGGCAAATGCACACTGTTGCGATAAATGATCAAATCTTTCATTGACAATAAAAACCTCTAAAGGATTACCAACAAAAATTTCAGATAAAATGCATACTGTTGCGAGTAATATTTATGGAAAGGCGGAACCCTAGCACGTGCACATAATTTTATTAAATAATTGACAGAGAAGTAGAAGAAATAAACCAGTAATAAAATAAATACAGCTAAATAATATATTTCCCTCATACTCCAAAGGATATTCAAAAATGATTGTACCATATTATGTGTCTATGCTTGTGTTGGGTTGCCGCATATGACTATAACATTTAAAAGTAAGATTTTACCTTGATAACATCTTGAAGAACAAGCGGATACATTTGGTATGCAACAGGAACATCGAATTCACAAGAATCCAATTTGCTCAACCTTTCTTTGTACGTCTATTAAAGAAAAGATATAATATATATATATAAATATTTATACAGGGTATACCTCTTCAGCAAAAAAGCTGCTGTTATTAAATATCCTCTCATAGTTTCTTGTATATATTCATTGGGGCTTTAATATAAACTTAAATGTATCAATAGTAAAGATGTTGATAAAAAAATGACAATGCATTGCTAGGCAGAAAGTGATGTAATTTGCGGCTAAATGGTAGCACACTTTCTTTTAATTAATAAAATAATGAACAAAACCCAAGCAAAAATTGCCACTGAAATCTGATGACATGTACTCAGACCCAACATGGCGAAAAGAAGAATGATTTAAAGTTAAGTTAACGCTATAAATGGCATTCAAAGTTTTGCAGCTAAACGAGCCACACGTTTCCTGGTTATCGGGCGATTATTTATGTTTCCTTAATTTCCCCATCTAAACATCCCAGATTGGCTTCAGACATGAAGTAGCCAGGAGAGGTTCAAAACTGTTAGAAAATCAAACATGTTCTCTTCTTTTGCGGTATCAATAACTTCATAAAATATGAAATAAGATAATTCGTCTCACCAAAATTAACCCGTCGACTTTCAAATTAAGAGTTTTTCTAGCACTTTCAGAAAGATCTTCGCCATGCATCCAAGATAAAATTCCTGCAAGATCTTCTTTTGAGAGGCCGTAACCATACCTCAATGATCGGTTTACCTACAAGAAATATTAAAGGTATAAGAAAAGTAAAACTCAATCTTATGCACTAAGCTTTTAACCAAAAACAAATAGAGTATATGAACTCAACCGTTATGCTGAAGGTAGTATCAACAACTGAACAATTGTTCAGAGGGTTTCTAGCAACATTACGCCCTGAGTTATGGTGATTTAGTTTTTAACTTCGTAGAAATGCGATTATCATCATAGAAGTGTTGTAGAATTATTACCATTGTCTTACGCTTTTTCATTTCATCATCCATCTTTATATTAAATCATTCATTCATTCATTTATTCATTTATTCGCTGGGTCAGTCGTTCATTCATTTATTCTCAATTCATGCACCCATTCATTCATTAGATCATTCATTTTATAATTCCTTTATCTAGCAACATGAATTACAAAACCTACTCAGCAGTATGCATCTTAACAATCAAGCAAAGAAATAGGTCACATGAACAGTAACGAATTTAAAGTACTCAAATTTCTTATGTTCATCGAGGACTGAGCCAAAAACAGTCATTAAGCAAACCCTCAACATTGCGCTCCTAAATTAAGCACCTTTTTCGAAAACAAAGCTAGGCTGTTAAGACCAAAATGTTCATCTCAGTAGACAATCATCTAAGAACCTTGCTTTGTTTGCTATTTATACGATATCAATAACAAATTAAGATGGCTTCTTTTTGCCTGCTACTTCACGCCAACTAAATGCTCACTTGAACAAGCGTTCAATCAATTGTAAGGTAAAACCTAAAGCCCGGACGCTGAATTGATAGCTACTGTTAAAAACATGTAATTAAAGGGAAGGCTCATATTATTGTGAGTTTTAAGAGTAAAAAGTTTTTCCCATCGCTTTTTTTAATACATGATTTGAAATAAATTAATTCCAGATTTGGGAATAACATGAACGGTTGTCTGCTTTCCAAAAAGAAATTGGCGGCGTGATTCAAATAAAAACAGTTTGTCTAATCTGCTTAAAATTGAACAAAACCAAAAAAACGCCTTGTATTGTCTATAGTGAAGAAAACCAAAAAGATATTTGGTATTAATTTAATGAATCTAATGTGATATGCAGTCGGCACAAAATGAAAGTTATTAAATACTACCATTTTGATATTTAACAACCAACTGGGGCTTGAGTCACTTACAAGTTGATCACATCAAGCCTCTATGAAGACGCTGTAATCAAAGATGTCCCACTTTGTCAATATAAAGCGCCTTTGATGAACATGCTTCAACTAAGCTGTTAACTCATGAGTCACTTCAGATTCTCTTATAATTCATATATAAATTAACTAAACTTCTAACAACCCTCGATGGGCATAACATTACGCATTCAGTTGCATTCCTATCCATAACTATAAAACGAAAATTGTTTCAGTGAAGGGGATTTTTTTTCTAAGTACAACGCAAAAAAAGCAACAATATCAATATTCCAAGGCTTGAATATGAATAAGCATTCTGGCTGCAATGCAAACACTAATGCAACCAAAGCAAAATACTGGGCAGGTTCCTGAAAAAAACACGTTCTCTAAACCAAAACCCCAGAAAACCATGGAATATCTGTATTACCAGTCCTATTCCTGCCAAAAAGTCTTTGAGCACAAACAACAACTTTCATCCTCAATCTATAGCTTTCCTATCTCCCTTCAAAACGTTTTGTGGATCCGCGTCCAATCAAACCAAGATTACAAGAATTTTGTCCTCAGCTGGAGGTTTTTGCCTCAGCTTTGCAAAATCGATAACAGAAAACAACATGTGACCACTTTTGGCCCTATGAATACTATTGCATTAACAAATACTAACTTAGGGTCTTTGAGTACACCCCTCAGTTTACCATGACTTTTAAAATAACAATAAATTACCTCGTTTACAGCTTTCCATGTGATTGGTACACTTGAGCATTCTTTCATTTCGTACTTCGATGGATATCGTTCTCGGTAGGCCGAATACTCGACGATGGGCGCAATGCGTTCTGCTACCGTTCGATGATACTGATGAAGCTCATTGACAATTGACAAAACCAGAGCTATGACCTAAAAATGAACATTTTTGGTTCAAATTCTCGAAAGCAAAAATTAAAGTGCTCTTTCTTTAGAACAATTTGCCTCAGAGCTCAGGCAGTCAGATACATGAGAGCAAATACCGGGCATGGTTAAACGGTAAATAGGACTTAAAAGGTTCATCATCAGGGGGGGGGGATTGCAACCTTTGAAAATCTTTAAATAAAACCATTATTTCAAACATTAAGGCCTATAACTGTCAACCCTTTGATGGCAGATTGTAGAAATACTTCACAACGTACATCAGAGATGTAGAGTTGTATTTAACCCTTCCCCTCCTCCCTTTTTACATGCTTCCCATGTCCCTGCCATATATTTCTTCATAGCAAACTTCAATTTCATATTGCGAATTTCAGCGAGAAACTGGACGAGTTTGCAAAAATGCACTGGCAAGGATGCTATGTGTACATAGTTAAGCAGGTGTGCATGCAAAGGGCTAAATTTAATAAATTCAGAAATAATTCGTGTTAAGAGATAAATGAGGACTAATGTTATCGCGGTCTAATGTTAATGAGGTGTGTCACACCCCCAGCTACCTTGGGGTACAAAGTTTGGATTTGCTGACAGTAGGACGTGGCTTTAGGACATGGTTGGCATACGGGCGTGGTGTGTAGGTATCCGTTGTAAGCAGTGGATTTATTTAGCATTAGAACGTTTAATTTCTTTATAATAAACTTATCTGCTATCTATCTTTTGCGCATTTAATAGCAAATACGCCGAAAACAAGACAAAACAACAGAGTCGCAAGATTTCATCACTTGCCGACGAAACCTTCGCTGTGCCGATAAACACAAGAATTGATAGTAGAGCACTCCCTGAACCGCCTTTAGTGGCACCCTTCACAGCTTGTGCTTTGATCAAGCTACAGAGTGTAGGTATTATGCAAAAAACGCTATGAACTGTCTGTTATCTTAAATTGAAAGATTGTGTTTTTTCGTTTGCTTTTTCCAGGGTCGTTGTTGCAAGGGGGGGGGGCTTCGGGGTGTCACACCCCCTGAAAAAGGCACCATCGGAAATCTTCGGCTGCAAGCTGTTGTTGATGGTAAATTTTACTGTTCTGCTATCCGTTATATCTAATATTACTAAGGATTGCCTCGGCCAATTTCAAGCAAAATCTGGGAACCAAAGCTCTAGTTGGTCAAGGACCAAACCCTATAGAATATGGCACGCCCACCTTGTCGGCAAATTCCTCATCTTGCACCCCTCCTAGTGACACTGGGTCGCGACGGCCCTGGCTGTGTCCTTTGCTGCACAGCTGCTTGAAGGAAATCTGACAGTGTTTACGTGAAATATCTAAGAAGATATTTGAAGAATCGGGTCAAATTAAGGTCACTCTGCCGTTGGTATAAGGAAACATTTCTAGACGATGAGATCATTCTTATTATAATAAGAACTAACAGCTAAGTCACGGGATAATGCCGAATGGTGATTTTGGTCAAGAAAAGCATTGGCAAAAAAGTTTCATTCAACCACAAATATCCTCATGCTTGAAAAATGCATGATTAGTGGTATGGTATCAAAGATAGAATAATGCCGGCTTAATGCACTTGCTAATGAAGAGCAATTTTGATACACAAGTTCTTTATCACATCAGGCTAATGTGTTCAGCACGCTCATTTTCCCTAATGGTGGAGCCTGTTTTCAACATTGGAAATCAGAAAAGGGATTTCTGAGTCATCGCATTTATATATTCATATCAAAGGCCAAATTTAAATACTTCAAATAAGCTGAAACGAATTTAACAACAGCAAAATTAAGAATTCTTGCAATATACAGGAAAGAAGGAAGTTATGATTATGATTATTATGATTTCTTTCCAAATGTTTCCCGTGATTCCAAAGTCAAGTGCATAAAATTACGCACAATCCTTATCCTCTCGGATCAAGAACCATAAACATAAACATCAAGGCAAGAAATTCTTGGAAATTTTGAGTAAATCATTTAAAATGTTCAGCAAGCTTTGATTGTTCACAATGGCGTTCAAAATTAACATCTGACGTCCCGAGTTGAAATGTCCCAGCCAATCTACCCTGCGAAGCAAGGGAACATGAGCGGTATACGTCTACGAGCGTGACGTTCTGCCGTGACAATCACAGATTGGAACTACGCTCTGCCAGTTTAAAACTACTGGAGGCGGCCTATTTCATGTGAACTTTTTTAATTTAATCAAAATTTTTAGCGGCTTTAAAGCTCTAAAGCTCTAAAGCCAGATATTTCCCATTTGCTGTTATGATGTAATGTCTGGATTAAGATTATGATGGGCAGAGTCCACCACTGTTTTCCAAATCGCATTATGAATCACTGATTTGCACAACGATGTAATCCTCCTTTAAAAAAGTCCAACAATAAATTAACACAAGTACCTTCTGCCTGTGTACTTCTTTATCTCATAACTAAGCCGATTCCGTGATTCGGGCTAAAAAACTGCACACACATCTCTTAGCAAGCAACTGGTTAATAAGCAAAAACGGCTAGATTTATTAAATATTGAGCAACTTGATGAATCATTGAAGGAGCAGTGCCCAACATTGGCATTGTAAATTTTTTGGTCAACTATATTCCTAAATAAACTTTTCTTTCTTGCCATGATTTCTTGTAATGTTACCCAAATAAATATTGAAATTTCAACCGTCCGTTGTAGGCAATAGGGAACTGTCATCATGCGTGCAAAATGTTTAGCAATTTTAAAGTAAATTTATGAGTTTACATCTCAGATAATTTAAGAAACTTTGAGGGCAAACATCTCTCAAATGACAATGGAAAATGTAAATGGCTTGAATGCGTCTTGTCTTTATGCGCTGCTTAAAAATTTTCAAAAAGATAAGAAAGAACGTATTGACCATTCTTTAATGTAATATTTTTAAGAAAGGCTCAAGGCAAAATAAGCAATCAAATAAACAAGCAAGTAAGCAAGCACGTAAGCAAGTAAGCAAGCAAGTAAGCAAGTAAGCAAGTAAACAAGCAAGAAAGCAAGCATGAAACGGGTCGAAGGAACAGGGGCCTTTGTTCTCGTAATTTATTGTTAGTAGTACCCATAGATTCGCCCATAGACTGACCTCGGAAGAAGAAACATTTGGGTTGGCTGAACAGCTGACGGAAAGAGGTTCATGTTGAACAACCTCAATTTTTTTATCTTGTGGCTCAACCGCCCGTCCACAAAACCGTTTTTAATTAGCTAAGATGTGGGAAGGTGAAAGACAATTTTCACGATACATACGAAAGATAAAAGTAGCTCTGTTATCGCACGATGGGAAATTGCTACTTAAAAGGAACGATAGTTGCATAGAAACGTGAGCAAACATTAGCAACAAGTTAAATATTCAGTGGTACGAGTGACACGTGTTTCATGCGAAGCATGGAAAAGTGCTGAGCAGTATTTTTGATTACTTACAGCTCGTAGACTCTTTTGTTAAGTGTTTTGATTCAGAAGACAGTTCTTTTAAGCTTAATTTCATCTTTCAGATAACAATATTTGCAATTGTTGTCATTGGACATCATTATAAGGCCTGAAATTCTCAACAAAAGCAATTTATACTGACTTGGTGTTTTGCGACTACAGGTCACTGTTAAACTCAGGAGGATTGACAGATTTCCCATTTAATTAGACGTATAATATACCCTCATAGCTGCTTAAATTTCCGAGATCTTACACCTCGTTTGAGTTTGCTCAGAGTTGCCAAATATTTTTAATCAATTTGCTCAAAAGCTGCTTAAAATTCATAAAAGCATCGAGACGCTCCAATATAAAATTTACACTAGTTTCTACAAGATGCGAGTAAAACACGTTAAACACAAAAATTCTAGAAATGTATGAGTTATGCTTGAAATCATGTTTGGAATAATGCAATGATTGGACCATCACACAGGTTTTCTTTCTGCACAACTGTTTTTATATCGAAAGACTCATCTTCCTAATTAATTGGTGAGGTGGTTGCTAGCTCAGTATTAGGAATCTTATCAGCTGTCTTATTACAGTACTGCACTTACTTTTAACAGGACTTCATCAACAACGAGAGCAGTCCTCGAACTTTCTTGCAGAATTCTAGTATTGACACTTATTCATAGCCTTCTGCACAAAACTTATCTATTTTACTTTTACTGCCTCTAGGAAATTAAGAAAATATTACGCAGTTACAATACCGGTTTTGACATATTAAGCCTTGAACATCTTCAGCACCTGTGTATGCCAGTTAAGCAATAAAACTGCCCCAGCTGTTTTCTTAAATATGAAAAACAATTTTGAGGCAAAACACCGTTGCATGTTTACCTGGGTTCGCCAAAGTACTGAACTTCATTAACTTTCTGAGGAGCCGAGTATTATTTTTACAAAGGCGCGTGCAAATGAAGATCTCGAGAATCTGAAAGAGCTGGCAAAGGAATTGGAAGAAGTGGAAAGAACTGACTGATGAAATCTATAGCACCGCTAAAGCAGAAAGACCTTAACAATTTGTTACAACAAGTTTTCAATGCGAGATACCTTTTAAATATGAAGGTGTGTAAGTTCATAGTTTTTTCAATGAATGGGCTGAATGAGTGAGGGCACAGCTGACCAGACTTTCAATTGCTTAAATTCCAGAATGGAAAATATTCCTGTCTTAAAATAAACACTTCAATATGTGTCGTTCGAGACATTTCTAAATATGAAAGAAGAACTATCAAATTTATGGTAAATTTAGCACATAAGGATGTGCTTAAATTTAAATCTAGGTAAGTCAGTTTTCACGTGCAAGCTCGCGGATTTTTTTGGGAGAAGACAGCATCTTAGCACGGTTGCACATTTGGTGTCTTGTAAATTTTTCAGACGGAAGGAAAATCACGTAAAAAGTAGCTCTGTCTCTACCGTCCCAATTAATACGTGGTGAAGACCTTAAGATGAAAGAATAAGATGGCCTCTGGAACGGCGCAATGGCGTTCGCTGTTGTTTATGCTCAAAACTGTTGGTAAAGCAACGATAGTGTTTTTTTTCTCTTTCAAAAGGGGGGAGTGATGGGTTCCATGGCCCCCCTGGCTGCGTCCCTGAACTAGATCAAGTTTCTTTTTAGTTTCTTACTTTAGAATGATAACATTAATGTCAAGCAGTGCATGTTGGCCTGCAGTGAAAAAAACACAGATTCAAGCAAAAACAAGGTGTCTCTCAAATGCATGATTTTACAAAATAAATTACATAAAGCAGCCCATGAACAACTATATGAAAAGAAACAATTGAGTCGACAACTCTGTTTAATGACAAACAAACTTAAAGGAAAACTTTAGATAACTTTTAGAGCTGGAACAATGTACAATAAAGTTTCTTATGTTTTAGAGTCCTTTTAAACGGATCAAAAATGTGCTTGAACTATTGCAAATTATATTTCATTTTCCTTTTCATCAAGTGAAACATTTTCTGTTCGACAATATCACTTAGGACCATGGCACATGCTTCGCAGCCAGTTTATCATAGAAAAGCACAACTAAAAAGCAACGTATCGTATTGTTAAGTATCAAGGTTATTTTAGAGATGAAGCAACCTAATATTTGTAGATTTCATGATTTACGATTATTCAGGACAGACACGAACGGTTTATGGAGAAATAAAAGCCATGGACAGAATGGATTGATATCCTTCCTGTCGAAGCAGGCCATCTTGCCACTTCTTCTATCCTTCTCCAAATTATCAGTGAAGCTCGTAAGAGTGCCCGCCCTTGTGAAGACACAGTCATCAATAAACAATCCTGATTCCCCGACTATAGCCGTTCTTAACCTGATGAGGCTAACGCTTTCAATTCGAAAGATGGCAGCTCAGACTGTTATTCGTCAGTTCTGAACATATTTTATTAAATTCGCTTTTAGTATCTTGTTATGACTGCTAAGCGTCCACCATTGAAAGCGCGTTTTTAATGCCAAGCATATCAAAGATTTTTCAAAATATCCAACTTTCTCCAATTGTTTTATTTAATTCAATTTGTTACAAATTTCCTAAAGATGCTTTTGTTTATTTTATAAAATCCTTTTTTATTTTGAGAAATCTTGATTGCAACAAAAGAAGCAACTTACGAAAATAAATTTAATAAGGATAATAGATTATTGTAGCAACTGTCAGATCAAAAACAAAACAGAGGAAACTAAAATCTTAATAAAATAAAAGGCATCATCTTTCATATTGTTCTAGATTTGTAAAATATAAAATCTAGTCAAAATAACAAAATGATAAATTCAACAGCCTTGAGCACGTGAAACAGGAGGAGAGAAAAATAAGTTAGGTCTTAACAGCCCATCACAATCAACCTTTGTTGGAAGGGATAAATTAAGAAATATGCCAATGAGATGGGTTTGGCATGTTCTCTATGGCTTGAGATTAATCAAAGCTTGTTTCAGTTTCATTAAAAAGATTTGCAGACAAAAGGAGCATTGTTGGGGATTCACTGACAAAGTAAGGAACAAGACACAAAAATCGTCAAAGTACCAACATTTGGAAGGCAAAAATGTTTTAATTTGAAGCAAAACAAACAATGCACTGAAGCCTTGACATCCAGCATCAAAGCTGCCAAAAGAAATTGCTAATATGAGACTAATCACCAGAGTAATGTACCACACAATACAAAATATAAGTTGGGCTCTGCTTCCAATGCCTTTTTCCTACTGGTGCACAGCTGAGTCATGTAAACATAAATGTGGCCTAGTTTCAAGTCATGCTTTACTGACTATGAGGTCATCAACCTTTTGATAACAAGCCCTTCCAAATATGTGAAGAGTGACATACTAATGAGCCCAACCCGTTATTTTAATTAAAAGGTGTGGACCACACTTGACAACAAGAAAACTTCTAACACCAAAGGTGAAGAGTTCACATAAAGACAATGAAGTTATTGATATTCAATATGTGTAAATACTGTATCTAAAGAAAAGTAGCCCTAGTAGTAGATGTTGACCCTTTTCTAAACCTGTTATTATGGCTTTTGTTTCAAGAAACTGCACAAACCAGCATTTAGATAGTAGAAAACCATTATTACTACTGGCCTTACAAACCTTTTTTGTCCTAAGACGCTTTGTCATACAAAATCAGGTGGTAGAAACTCAGAACCTCATGGTGTCCACACATAAGACTTCCACAAAACAAAACTCATCTACTTCACAGTTTAAATTATATCTGGAAGATTTGGAAGCTTTTTTATGAAACAAACTTTCAAAACACAAGAGGACCTGTGCAAACTAGATAAGAATAAGTTCAAAATATGGCCCACTGTTTTCAACTCAAGTGACTTTCACCAAGGGGGAAATACATACAAGTATTCTGTATCAAAGAACAAAGGTCCATCTTTGTTCATTGTGATTTTTACTCAAACAAAAAATAAGACAAATTTATCAAAATATAGAGTGTTTTAATAAATGATTCATTTCAATAAACTGCCTTCAAAATTGTGCATCTGGTGACAACAGGCCTGCACTTTATGGGGGGAGACGGGATAGAAATAGGCTCTGTTGGCAAATTTTGGGCTCTTAGCTGTTGTTGTTGGTAAATTTTACTGTCCTGCTAACCATTATATTCAAGATACTCAGGTTTGCCTCAGCCAATTTAAAAAAAAATTGTAATCTGTGAACAAAACCTCTGATTTGTCAAGGACCACACCCTAAAGAATATGGTGTGTTGTTGGCAAATTCCTCATTTTACAACCCTCCTAGTGATATGAGAAGCGATGGCCCTGGATGACAATCTCATTGGTTTCAAACATACACAAATAAATTCTTTTGTCAAATTTACCTCAAAGAATCAACCCTTCCCTGACTACGCTACTGAGAACAAGTTGAGTTGATAAGAGGAATAAGTAATAATGCAGGTCAGTTCAAAGGGACGCATGCTCCTGGTGCTCTCTGGCTCTTGTGTCTGAATAATTGAATCACTTAATATCCTCAATATATCTATAGTTCTTAAAAATTAAGGGGAGCCTTCAGCCCCACTTCTAGAGACTGAAAGTTGAAATCATTCCACTTTTAACTGAAGTTGGGGCAAACCTGGTGCCCAATGAAAATATCCCCCGAAATTCAGGCCCCAGAAGTATGCAAAACTTATTTAGAATATGCAAACTGGTGACTTCGTTTGATTGCATATGATTCGAAAGTATGTTTGCAAAACATTGACAAAAGTCACAGGTTTGATTTGGCAGGTTTTAAACAGACTCTTAACACTCATTGAACCTAAAGGCGGAATTTGTAAGAGCTTAAAAACAGTTTGCGCAAAGGAAACGTTGGGTTTATAATGATCGTTGAAAATTCAAGCTAAGATCAAATGAAGTGAGCTCGTTTGTAAAGGCAGATTATCTGCCTTGTGGATGACTCATGGATATGATTAAGAAGCAAATAAACAATGCAATTATCATACCTCCTCTGAGGTGTTTTGAGTCTCCTTTGAATGATGTTCGCGCTTGTCTTTTTGCTTGCAGGCTTCAGACAGGTTGTTTTTGAATGCTTGGAGTTTTGTATCGATCTCTGAAAAAGCATTCCGCAATTTGATGCAAATGTAACTCTGATCCAAAACGTCCCATTCATCCAGACTCTCTTTGCCTGCTTTCGTCGCTTCATCGCACTTTTCGAGCAAATCATTTACAGCATCCTTCAATCGACTTGCTGCTGAAATCTGCTCAGATAATGTCGTGAAGTACTCTTGTATGGCGGTGTTTACAGTGCTTGTATCAGACATTATTGACATACGGTGAAAGTCAATTTATTTACTGCCAGAAAGAGCTACGGACTTTGTCAACATAATTTAACAGAAAATTAGGGGCATTGTCTGCTGGTTTGTGTCATCATGCTTCGACTTTCGTTTCGTTTACAAGCTTGATTGGAACTAGATCTTTACGAATACAAAGCTGTGTTAGGAAATCATTGCGCCAGCGCTAATAACCAAAGCGCAGTGCTTGCCAAAACTAACATCTCATTTACGTGTGATCTTTTACGCAACAACATTCTGTATAACTTTTTGCTGCAAAAGGACGATAGATTTTTCTACTATATAAATTTGCACAGGTTCTTAGCACCCGCCATTGATTGATACCTGTTCTTACTCCGATAAATTATGTGACTTTGCAATCTTAGGCCAGTCGATTGAAGTAGTGACACGTACTCCCCATCCGAGACTCTTTGCTCAAGCAGAACTTTGCATAAAAATGTTATTTGCCACTAAATTTTACGCTCTATTTGCCTTAATGTAGCCAAGTTATCGGTTAATTCATTGAAGAACAATTTAATCTTTGGTCACTCCTTAGCCACATCCACTTCTTGTCGTTGCCTCTACAAAATAATTCTATTCCATTCAATTCAATTCAAAGAATAGTCGTATCAAGACAATTGGAGGACTGGGCTCCAGGCGCCTTCGAGGCTTGGCGGCAAAATATTCTCAGGGTTTTTGTTTCAAATTCGAAATAGCAAATATCAGGTCCAAGGGTGTCACTTATGGGGGGGGGGGCTGATTGGCTGATTTTCCAAACTTTAAGGAAATGATGATTTTTCCGGCAGAAATGGCCCTTGTACACGAAAGATGGCCGCTTGAATTTGAGGATATCCTCTCTAGGGAATGGGCAGGGCAAAAAGAGAGCCAGAAAAGCAAAAGGGGCTTATTGATATGAGGGGGTTTCAAAGAAATGGGAACTGACTTGATTATTTAAAGGAATAATGGAAACAAACCAAAGGTGATGAAGGAGAAGGGTACCCGTGGGATGTGCTCTGCAAAAAGCCGCTTCATCCAAAAGTCATTTCTTGCCTTGTTTAAGCACGAAGAAAGCTGCCATTGATAGGAAAAATTACCCTGCAGCGGGAACTTTCAGATAGTTAATTTGTGCTTCCTTTGCAATAATAAAGCAAATGTGAAAATTGAAAGGGTTTGTCTAACTAAGTAAGGCTCTGGTACGCATTTCATTGAACACATCTCTGTTTTCGTGGCATAAAATTATTTTGTTATTAATTCGTCATCCGTCGATGCCTCGCTCTATTTTGCTCTTGGTGAACCATTTGCCAGGCAATGCAAATTTGCAATAGGATCAACATTGATATGCAGCAATTTGTCGCCAAGGTTTTTAGGTGTCTTCGCCTGACAACTAAATCCATTAACTGTGCAATTTCTGGTTGTTAGCCAACTCACTTAATACAAAAATCCGTGGCTATGCAGTTTTGAATACTTGAAATTTTTTAAAAGAAACTTAGCAACCGTTGCATTTAACTTAAAGTCTTTAAATGCCAGCATTGCCTTTGAAGGTTATCGATTATTTCCAAACCAATCTTCCATAATATTTCCAAAAAAGGGGTGCCGTCCAACTTCATGGCTGATAATAGAGAGAAAGTTTAGTTAGTTGATGGCTAAATATAAAAAACGTTATGTTATTAAACGGCTGGTTCATGAATTTTCGTAATTATGATCATCATCATAATCATTATAAAGTTTAAATGCCAGCATGCATTACTAAATTACTTGCTTGAAATAAACTAAAGGTAATAATTTGTCTTCATTTCAACAACGCCTTTGATGCAGAAAATATAGATTATTTATGCTACAGTCAAAGGCGTCTTGGGACCTCGGTTTCAGGGGGGGGGGCAAGTATAAATAATTTCCGACAAAATTTTTACAACTCCATTTTAAATTAGTAAAGAGAGATACTGTATTGAATAAATAGCTCTGCGTGTAAGAGATTTCTAAACTTAAGTAGATTCGGAAACTTTTCCGCTTAGATGAGTGAAACCGAACATTTTCGGACTTACCCGATAAAATTTTGCCAACCGGGAGGGGGCAATGGCCACGTCGCTACTTTAGAATTACAGCTAATGCTCTCGAAATGCTTTGGAACAACATTTTAATTCTCCCTTCCTTGTTCCTCGTTTCTGCGGTTTAGATTTTATATCCTGACCTAGATGGTATGGTCAGTACATAGAATCGTTTCTAAAGTAACGGAAAAAACGAATAATTTTAGCGTGCGTAAAGCACGACCCTAGGGAAGGGCGTAAGGTGATGTAACGGGATAGTTTTGGTTTTCTTATCCAAAACTATCGCGGAGCAGAATAGTGGAATAACAGCTGAAAGGTGCACAAAAGGACAAATTTATAATTACAGTCAAAAGTTTAATAATCTTTTTTGCTGCACCCAGTTATTTGGTCATGCAAGGGTACTCAGTCGTCAAATTCTCAATTCGCAGATAAATTCTCCCTTCAACCCATGTAAAAACTTTTTGGGGAGAGCTACGAAAAGTCATGCTTTACTGATCACTTTGTGGTTTCCGGCCTAATAACGGAGTGTTCCCCCCTAACCCCCAAAGAAACTGACATTGAAAGAGCAATTCCTTCAACTTTTGTTTTCCATTGATTTCGTTCAAATGGTAGCCACAGAACGTTGTTGAAGTAACATTTTACAGTGATCCAGAATCGCAAAATAAGGGAATAAAAAGGCAAAAATAAATATGTACGAGCCCTTCAGGCAAAGCATTTAAGAAACATGGTAATTTGATTCAATATATGTCTTTTCTCGCACTTTTCCTCACTTTTTTTATTTTTGACTGAGATTTACAAAAATCTGCAAAATTCAAGGGCTACTTCAGAACATAAGCACAGAAATTTTATTGTAACTGAACAAAGATTTACACGATGATTATGATTTATTTATCATAAGGAGAGAAAGAGAGGGGTAGTTTTAGAGTTTTAGAGGAGGTGTCAATTTCAATTCAAAATCGCAGTATTTTGTGATCGACTCAATTTTAGCAACTCAATTTCAAATTTTTTGGTTTTAGAGTTGCGAATATATGTTTATTTTCGATATTCAACAAATAATCTATTGCAAGTTCAGTTTTGCCAATGTGTTCCGCGTCCCGGATCACTGTGTATTGATTGGTTCGAGGGAGAGAGGGGGAAGCTGCAAATAGAAGACAAAAACTATAGCTAGTGTTCCAAGACTTTTGGCAAGGATTGGAGATACCATCATCAATACACTATGCTACAATGCCCTCTATTTCGGCAATTCGAGACTGATTTGGCTGCATGAGTGTTCAAGAGAACAATAAGCATTCACAAATATTTGAAACAGTAAAAGTCATAATGATAGCAATAACATAATGAGAACGCTAATAATTTTTCAACATGTCAATTTTCTATCGAATCAGAAAGGGGGAATCAATAAGTTACGATGAATGAAATCTCTGTGTGCTGCAAACTAACAAACAAATGTGTGCAATACTGTGTCAGAATGAAGGCAGATTAAATTTAACTTAAACTGTTAAAATGTGAAAACCACTAAAATAATCGAAACATAAAAGAATATTGCGATGAATAAGTAAACTTGACGTGTATGATTTTTTCATTTTCACACTATAGCTCTCGGAAGCAACCCCTTATCTGGACTACATGGGTATCGATGGCTGCCTGCGCTAGTCCCCCGTGTAGGCAATAGAGTGGTTGGTACATTTGGATGTCGATCTTGTAAACGGTCTGCAAATAGCTTCGTCAGAAAAGCCCTGGATTTGCAAAGCCAAAGGTCTTTGGTTTGAGCCATGTGCCTGCCGTATGAGTTAAAAGCTTCTATCCCATAAGAAAATTTAAGAGGAGATCTTAGCTTCAAAGTAAGAAACTCGCGGAAAAACAATCTAAAAACATCAAAGCTAACACTGTAGGTCCTCAAGGCCAAGATTAAACGTCACACTTCCCATGCGCCAAATCTAATACGATAAAGTGCGGCAGATGAGCGTCGCTGCGGCGACAAGTTTTATCGTCGCGATTTCTGAAAACTTAGTATTTAACATAACAACATCTACGCTCCCGTGGTTTTTGTTCTGGTATTCCCGTGTAATTGCGGTTTATAATTTATGAATTGAGTTATGTACAAGCCGCGTAGCATGTTTTAATTTGACATTGGTCCAGAGACGCATGATGTGACTGGATGTATCCCTTCCATTGCAATCTGCTGCTAAAAAATCGCATAAACCTTATCTAAATAAGTTAAATGGCGTTTCATTTATGTACATAATTCGGCTATTAGATTCGTCGCATGACATAAGCGACACTTGACCTATGGCTAAAAATTTACTTAAACATCATCCTGGTTTATTTCATCTCAAATACGGCTATTTCCAATTAACTTTACCATCATCACTGGAATCTACTTGAGTCTCAGATTTTTCTTCATATAAAGATTCGTCGGAATCAATAGAAAGTTCCTCTAATTCAAGGTCTTCTTTTCTCTCTAATACTATCTCGATTGGTGGCACGGGCACTTTTCTCAAAGCTTCATTGATAGAAACAACACTAAGTAACTCTTTGTCACCTAAAAAATATGATACATTCAGTTTCTTTCATTTTCGAATTGCACAACCTACAATCAGCCACTAGTAAGCATAGTACAATGACTATATATATAAGATTTCCTGAAGAGTGATTTAATCATGAAAGAGGCTTGTAGAGATAACAAACGTAGTTTGACCTTTCCACCCTCTCAACATATATTTCGCTCTACGCATACACATATCGAGCAAAAAAACTAGACGCAGACTCCCGCATGGAAAGGAGGTCAAAATGTTGAACTGGTGTATAGAATACTTCTGGTATTACATTATGAAACCAGACAAATCTAGAAGGTAGCGAAATAATTAAAAGAGGAGCTCTCTCAGGAACTAAACTATTCATGGATTGTGACGCAGGGATCTGACACCAAGCAAACAGTATACAACCTTATCATGCATAAAAGTTGTGCAACTACTCAATAAATGTTGGGATATATTTCTAAGGAGACCATCAAAATTATCCAATCACATCCATGATCAGCTTTGAACAATGATTGTCTACTTTTGCCCAATGTAAAAAAGCTTGCTTCAAATTTTGTGAGTTTATTTAATGAGAATTAATCTTCAATCATTTACGAGCTTAAATCATACACGACTCGCGCATTCATTATCGCATGCATTTATTCATACAGTCATCCACTCCGTTTATCTATTAATAAATTAATTCATCTAATAACTTACTAATTTTACCATTTATGCATTCGTTCATTTTTCCAATAATTGATTAAATCATAAAGGTATTCATTCATTCATTTAGTAACGTAATCAATTGCCCAATCATGACTTGATTGCCTTCTAAATCAAGGCAGTACTTAATTCAAGGGATTACTTCAAATGAATGGCTATTCATACCTCCTAAAACTCTTGTTAGCAATCCAAGATCTTCAAGCTGTTTGATTGGTTCTGTGGGGCTGTAATGTACATCAAGTTTGTACTTCATCCTTAACCATTCTTCAATTGATGATTTCAGATCTTCTGCAGTTACTTCTGGAATCAACTTATCTGGTTCCACAACAACTGCTTTGAAAGGAAGTTGAAACATTAAATGATGTAGCACATAAACATATAAACTAGAAACATATAAATGATATCAACTCACAGGAACTGATAGTAAAAAGCTGCTGCAACTTGAAAACATAACCTGCAATCAGGTAATTGGCTTTCAAGCTTGTATCATCATCATCATCATCATCATCAACATCATCGTCATCATCATCATCATCATTGAAAATAAATAAAGAATATTGAAAATTTAAAATTGGTTATAGTTTTAAAAAAGAAAAAATTAGGTACTACCTCCTTTTGACTTTGTTAGAGCTCTGAGAAATGTATAAGCGATGAGGGTTGACTTGAAAGTTTCATCCTCTGCTCTATCAACAATTAAGGCTAATAGAGCTCTGTTGTTGGCTACTGTTTTGAAGTAGAGCAATTTTGACAAACTTAGCAAGTATGAGTTTCTTTTATTCTTGTATGCAGTCCATGCTCTTAGTGCAACTATGAAGGTTATTAGTCCTGCAATATACGCAAATGGTACATGATACTCAGACAAGGAGGAGGCAAGCTTTATAGCACCGCTCATCAATGCTATGAATACTGTTGTTGCAATCAATCCTTTGTCTGTACGCTTCATTCTAATGCTACCTTCTGGTAGCAAATATTCCAAGCTGTTTCTGGGTATGTCCTTAAATGCTTTTAGCATCAATTTACTTTGCTTCTTCGTCCTCACAGCCACAACAACTCTTTTATACCTTGGAATTGATTCTGGCACTTTTTTCAGAATTTTTTGAGAATAGTATCTGAGTCTTTCAGCAGTGGAGGTGAACTCATAATCAGAGGTGTCTTCACCAAGAACCCAGAATCTGAGGACATCATATTTTGATGTATCAACACTGACCATAACACCCTCATAAACTGCATGTTCTTCAAGGGCTGCACCTATGATTTCCTTTGGCAATTCATAAAAATGTGCTTTCTCAAGTAGGCTAGATAACTTCTGTAGCAACCAAAATTCATTATCCAACTGTTCATTTTTACTCATTTTTCCAAACACAATTGTCTCTTTATCAGGATTTAATGGATCGTAAAGTGACTAGAAAAAAATTAAGCCAGCTTTTATTTGTTTCAATTTTATCAAGTTGAGATGGAAATTGAAAAATTAATTTTTGAGAAACACCAAAGTTGCTATCTCATAGTTGCTATAGCAAAGTTGGTATAACACAGGTGAGTATGTGACAAACAGTGCTGGAATGAGTGAAAAATGCAAATTTTTCAGAAGATTATAAATGCTACATGGACTTTTCCATGTTACCAAACTACATGCTAGCATTTGAAAGCACAGCTCTCAAATACTCATCAGCACTGAATCTTCCACGAAGCTCCCTTTATGAAATGTGTGCTGCTAAGCCTGTAGGTTCTGTCACAACAAAATTGTATCTTTCACATCCAGAAAACACTACTTTTTCACATGCGTGGAAACTCTTGTTTGTTTTTAAATATTTGCGGAAATTAACAAGATTTAAATAACAATATGTACCCTAAATCTACATTTCTGAGGAATCTGCTTTGCCGTATTTCCGAAAGTGGGGTTAGTTTGCCCCTTTCCCATTTATCCCCTCGGCCAATCCTTTGTCTTGTCAACATTAAACTTAATATGGTGAAAAATTTAGAGCCCCTTCCATGTGAATGAAGTAGACCCCGTGACACAGACATGCTTAAACACAGCCTACTTTCATTTCCCCGAGCGTGCCGTGAAATCCTCTGGAGATTGCAGAATCGAGACCAGTCGCCAAATCTTGGAATTTGATGTGCTCATCTTTAGCATATAGACTTCCATCTTCAAGTAACTTCCTGCACAAAGTTCTTCTTGTCATCGGAAGAAAGCGACGAGGTGGTGCAGTCTCTGCTAAAGACTCTTTCTCCTTCTTTTCTTCTTCATATATTATAAATATCGTGGTAAGGGAATATTCTTGCATAATAATGATGTAACTGGGTTGACGCCTCTTAGGCCCATCTCAATCTTGCAAACAGCAGCAGCATTCATTAAAGTTACGCCATTCCTACCGTGAAAAATATGCCCTAAGAACTTAGATCTTGTTATAGAGATCATTTTCATTTCATTGCACGTTCCAATCCTTGGCTAACTTGTGAAAAATGGCAACGTATTCACTGAGAGCTAAATCTTGTGTCTATTCCGGCGGCCATTTTGATCAAAGTGGAGGAAATTTTGGCGGGAAGTTTAAGTTTGGGTTGATCGTGGGCGTCAGGAATCAAAAGATTAATCTGTGAACCAGAGAACAAATTTCTGCTTATTACAATGGAGAAAAATTAAAAAGAAAGAGAGCTTATGTGCTGTATAAGTGAATCAAAATTAAAAATTATTTACAATGCCCACACGCAAATCACAATATTTGCACACAATGAATTTACATGTAACATATAAAAAACTTTTATATTACATAATTATTTGATTTTGCATATTAGATATTTCTGCCGCTAACTCTACGGACACTGCCACTACGCAAATTTGCAAGAAGGTCACTTTTTTCTATTGTCAAATTTGTTTGCATGCTGTCTGCAGGCAAACCAAATCCACGGCGCAAATAACCACTGCAAATTCCCTCGGTAATGGCGGGATCAACTGATATAAATGCTTGGCGCACTTCTTCTACTGTCACACTACCACTAAAAGAGAAAAAGACATGTTTACTAGAAGTACACTCTCATTTCAACGGATATATCTAGATTTAAAAACAAATATTTGTAAAGGAGTATAGATATATCTTCAGGAGCTTAAATATTTCGACAGTTGCAGAGCACTTGCAATATTGGAATGCAATTTATGCAACGTTAACAAGCGATGCATGCCAAGCTGAAGCAAAAATGACAGAAAACGTTTCATAGTGCAAAGACAGTGAGAAAGAAAATAACTAAATGGAAGTATTCGGCCCTGCAGTTCAATTATGCGATTGTGTTTTAAGAGTTGGTGCCATTGAAGTGGATTCTATAAATGGGGGTCGTGCTTTTCCAAAAAATTATGCGATCTTTGTTGCAATTTGAACACACTTTTACCTGACTCCTCTTATATACCGTTATAATGTGTGCTCCTCAGGCAATGCTCAAATAGACATTGCAATTTGATTGGCCAGTCACCATAGCAATAGCTATAGTAAACTCTGGTTGGCCACCTCAGATTCTAGTACCGAGATTCCTCATAAAAACAATCCGTTGGATTCCTCCAGTTGGTACAAGCCGTATTTGGGTAATTCTACATTCTGTGCAGCAAACTAGCAATCGTAGACAACAGAGCAATCAATACTGACTTAACAATTACAACGGCTACATACCTTTCAGTCTCAAGTTTTTCATCAATCTCATCAATGTACTCAGACCTCTCAGTTTTGTCTTGCACTTCAAGTTCTCTTGTAAATTCACCATGGAAACCCTCGGTGTCCTGCAAGACCAAATCAATTTAATAGTGAAATGAAGCTTAGTTTTAAGGCTGCGAAGTCTCTTTTAGCATTCTTGCTGCAATTAAAGTCTATTTTTTAAGGTATATATTATTCGTTACAGTTGAATCAAAGAATTCTCACACAGCACAGTCGAATAAATTGCAACGAAGAGCAAAAATAGAAAGAAACACAAGAAGAAAGATTGGATTATTTTCTTTTTTAATGTTTTAGCAAGATAATAACATTCATCTGATATCAGACAGATGCATTATTGCAATAACTGCAATGATATTTATACAACATACAATTGAATCGTAACAATAACATCCATAGGTATGAAGCAGAAAAGAGAAATGCTAATGAAAAACTCCAATCCAATAACTAAAACCCGTCAAAACACGACACCAAACTGCTCCAGCCACGACGGTCGCCTGGAGAACTATCTTCAATAACAATTTTGAGAAGGTCTTTAGGAAAAGACTACACGCTAACAATACTAAAGACCCACTGCAGCTGCGGTTTTGCCATGGGAAGGAAGCTCGGTTAGTAATTGAAAAATGGATAATGACTGACTAGCGTTTTGATAACTTTACATCCTAATAATATATCAACCCTGGGCTCTCCTAAAACCAGGTGTAATGGGATGGCAGAGAAAAACCTTTCAACATCAAAGATCGTCGTATTTTCAATCAATTCCAAAAATCACAATTTTTTTCCATGTGGGAACTCTTTCCTTGACAAGGTCTTAACTGAGAGAGCTCCTCCATTAGGAAATTTGCAAAATAGACACTCATACATAAAATTCTTATTTGGCTAAGTTCTTATTTCTTATAGCAATTTACTGCAACAATTTATTGTGCTAGGTTATACTCAACTTATTGCCACTCATGTAGTGGAAATTAAATTGAACCAAACTGAATCGGCATGTGCAATTGAAAACTAACCTCTTTAAAAAGATTTTTATGCTCAAAATTTGTGGCATTGTTCCCATTGTCTGTTGTTGCTGAATCCAATAATGCTTGGATTGCGTCATCGTTTTTCCATGGAAAACATTGAGTCAAAACTGCTTTAAGATTCTCCGATGTAATTGATCCCTAAAGTGACAATTAATTGGGTCATGATCCCTAAAAGTCATTTAAGATCAATTTGGACTCAAAATTTTAAACATTTCTTTTTCATGCGCAAATATCTGCTTTGGAATAAAAACAGAAATGGTCAAAGGAATCTTGTGTGAAGAGAAAATATGAATTTTGGAATGGAAAATAAAAATATCATTCAGCAGTTTGGAAAATCTGTTCTTTAAGTAGGTGCCTTTTATCACCATATGACCTCATGGGCTGCTAACTTACCTAATACAAAAGACAATGCTTTGCATCAGAATATCAGAGGCGAAATTTTATCATAAAACGCAATGTAAAATAAAAGATACAAAAGATAGTAAATGTAACGAATTGCTTAAAGATAGAGAAAAATTTTAGCGTTTTGACAGTAAATTAAAAGGATTTTTGTGCTTTGAGAAATGATTACTGACCGTAGCATCGCTTTCTTGCAAAACTGCACGTGATAACCTCTCAATTGTAGCTATATGATCATGATACAATTTTTCATCCATCTGAAACGAAGCCAAATAAAGTAAATAAACAAATAAACTCGATTGCATCAAATTAAGTCCTGTAGCTTTGTTGATCACATTAATATTTCCTCCTATTGAGTTTGCAAAGCCATCTGGGAAAATTCAAGTAACCAATGACAGCACCGTTTACATGTTCATCACAAGAATGCTATATGTACAGACTGACAATAGATTGCTTCTACCTAACGATGCTTTTAATCATTATTCAAAGCCTTGAAATAAGGAAAGATGAAAATGGATGATTGTGATGTATGCAAAAAGCAAGAATAAAATGACAATTCAGCGCCGCTCCTTTGTCAAACACAATCGCTCTACATACCACTGCAGGAATTGATCCGATGGTGGATAGCTTCTTATTGGTAATATTACCTTACGTAATCAATCATATCATATCACTATATAAAGGGAACATCACAAAGTGGCAGTAACACAAAATAACTCGAAATTATTATGTGTAACCAATGCTGCATCCCGGTATATGGGGCTCTTTCAGAGTATGGTATAAATACAATTTTAATTAAGGTATATTAGGAACTATCCATGCGTTAGTTATATACGCTTATCAAAATGTTATTTATAGGTCATTAAGCAATCGTAATACAACAAAACTTATTTACATGTACCTTAACAGAGATATAGTGCATATCATTTTTCTATGTTCTCATGTCAAACAGTATTTCATCCATTGAGAATTTCATAATTTCCCTTTTAAAACGTCAATTTGCAAATTGAGCTACTTTACCTGACCACCGAGAATACCGTTAAACATCCCGATATTCGGTTCGTGGCTGTATCTTGAACAAGCATCGTACAGATTGTAACCCCATTCATAGGCCAAAACATCGGTTCCGTATCGTGTTCTCAGGAAATCGAATATAAACTCATCGAAATCTTCAGGTGCGCCACATGGATTCTAAAATAATTTTTTTAACATTATATATATACTGTTAAGTAAAATCAACTATTTACAAAAAAATTCATGCCTTATCTTCGATGCATAAAGGGTGGATACTATAAATGAAGATTTAACTAGCACACGAGTATTTAATATAAAGTTCTAAAAGCTCTAATACCCATATATTTTCTCTAAAGATTTAAAGGAAAAAGAGTAATTGCACACAGAAGAGTTGATAATTTTCATTTTTTCAACATTTCCATGTAAGCACGCAAGTTTATGTAAGTATAAAGAACAACAATACAGTCTAGATATATATATATATTCACATTCTTAAGTCAAACAAAAAGGTGCATCTTGCTTCAGCAAAGAATAAAAACCCCCCTTTAACCAAATAACATGACCTCATTCTCAGCAAAACTATCAAGATTGATAAAATCCACACATCGGCCATTTTTCACAGGGGCCTTAAACGAAAGGGGCATTGATAGTGAGTGGGTTTGATATAGTGTTTTTGGTACATGACAATTAAAGCAGATATTAGAAACTTAAGGCTCTTAAGGATATTTCAGACATTGATTTTAACGTTTTAACTTTGAAAAGGGGCAAGATTCCCGTCAAAGTTTTGAAAAATTTGTAACCGGATCAAAAATGCCTTCCTAAAAAACAACAGGGGTAAATTGATTTTACCTCCTTCATGTTTTCAGTTCTTTCTTTCCATATGTCGTTGATGAGAACTGCGCAATCTCTTCTACCAATTCGTCTGTTGACTATTTCTCCCTCGCAGCGTAAAAATCTTGGAATATCATAAGGATCATCTTCGTAGCCGTTTAACTGAAACAACAAATAAAATATGGTTGAATTTGTATTTGTTTCTAAGAAAGGGCTAAGAAAGGATGAAACAAGAAGCTGAGCAAATGTAAAGAAGACCATTTTTTAGTCTCGTTTTTTTAGTCACGTCATTAATAGCGATATCGAGGCTATAGGGCGACTCGGAAAACGCTAATAGATCTTTGAGACTCCAAATTAGATTTTTGAACTAGGCACGATCTCATTTTGATAAATGCGTTGATAACGGTGTCGAGGAAGCACTTTTTAACAGGAGAAATCTGAGGAGAATATCTTCAAGGATGCTGCGTGAGATAAGACAAAATATTTTTAAAAGACAATAAAACTTTCAAGCTGTGGTTTCTGTCCTTGGTAGGTAGGCATGCTGTTGGTATGGTAATTGGATTTAATTGAGAAGAAAGAGAGGCTGTGAACAGTGGCGTAGCGTGAATCTTTAAACTGGGAAGGGAGTCGATGGAAAGATATAAATTACTGGTACAGGTTTTAGGATAAACTTGTCAAACTCGGGTCAGCAAAACTGTAGTTATAGGGCATAAAATTCAAATACCGTTTGGATTGGAAGTTTCGATAAATAACAGTGACATTTGCAATTGATGATGAGTTTGAAAACGATTTCAACACGAATCAAACCTTGACAGATGTAAGCAAAAAGTTAACAAATGAAAAGCTAACGAAAACAATATCATATTATGGAAACATTTTGTGCAGTTCATTTGAGTCAACTTGATATTTTGCGTGAAAAAATTTATTTTCATAGTCCTCTACAAGAAAACTCTTCTTCAGCGGTCAGCAGGTTGACCTGGGGTTGACCTGTTTAACAGTAAAGTATACCTTGCATACCCGAAAGTTACGGCACTAAATTTATCAAATTTCCATATTTTTGGGAGGGATTAATGTACGAACGCTTGAAAATTTATTTTGTGAGAACGTAATAAAATTTTAAATTTCAAGATTTTAACCAAATTCAACAAAATTGGCCTCCATCACCCCTCTTGCAAAGTTCATAACAATAATTTGAATAACTTTCATAATAAAATGAACACTCACAAGTCCAGTGAAATATTCCTTTGTGGAACCAACTCCATTTTTGATCATTACAAGAGCTTGTCCAGTCATCTCTGCTAATAAAATATCCACCATATCATTACTACTTTGATCATGTGCCAATTCTTTCCACCTATCAACTCCACCTTCCACATATTTGGCACATTTATCCCAATCAGGCCTGAAATAATGAAATATTTCTAACTTATTTGTCTGTTTTTGGCGCAAGACAAATTCAAATACTTCATGAAGTGTCAATATTATCAGCTCACTCATTCTAGATATAACAGATACTACGAAACTGCCGTTGTAGTTATATTCTTTAAACATAATCAACGGTGTTGTTTGTCAACTAAAGACTAAAGACAGTCACGAGGACGTCCTGAGACAGTATGGAAAAATGTTGGCCAACTCTTCTTGCCTGAAGGCAAATGAATAAGGATATATGTACGGATTGGAGAGTTGAGGTGCTTACAAGCTTTCTATCAGAACCATCACATGCACTGACTATTTAAACTATGGTATATAATGGAAGACTTTGTATGCAAAAGCTTGATATAGAGCGTTGTGTCGAGTTTATCTCCTCGACATGTGCTTCATCAGCTTAACTGCTTCCTCTTCAGATTCTACATCCTCCTTCCAAGTGCCTGAAACTCTGAGGCATTGCCCTGACTGGTCTCACACCACATTTCTCTCAATTTTTAAGCAAATTACTAACCTTGGCGTAGCACTTCGCCTCATTTCTTCGCATTCTTGAGCGAGATTATCTCGTTGCTGAACAATTTTCTTATGCACGCCGATCAACGCACTATGGACAAAAAAATTAGATCAGAACCAAATGCTTTAACTAGATGTTAAATTTCAAGATGGAATGAAAATTCCAAAGATAAATGATCTGAATTTCTTGAAATTTCGAATGTATATGCTGATAATTGCTGAATCTGATGTTTTTCTTGTAAAAAAAATAGAAGATAATTCAGATATTGTAGATTATCCAATTAATTTACCTGTGTTCATTCATAATAATTTGATAGTTTTTCTTTACTTCTTCCAGTTCCTGTTCTTGGGCCTAATTTGCAGAAATGGTGATTTCAAAAATGATGAAAATTGAAAATGATTCCAAAAACAATCATAAAAAATATCAAGCAAACACAAAGCATCATAACGACGAAAATGAGCCAAAGGTATAGGAGACAATTAATAAATAATGTCAAAACATCGATTGGAGGTAGGAAAAGACAATCTAACCAGGATGAACATGAACAAACAAAATAATGAAAACAATACTTAGTTTAAAAATGAGTTTTGAAAAGATTGTACAATTTACCTCCTAAATTAAGAAATATCATATTGTTGAAATTAAAACTGGCTGCTAAAGGGCATTATTTTATGCCGGGTTTCTTTTAATTTAATGAAAACAGAGACAGTGGATTTTTTCGAAAATAGTGAAAAAACCTTTGCAACACATGGAAGAAACGCTACTGTGCAAATGAGAGATAAAACACTTTCAAACCTCCGTTAATCAATACTCTGATCAATACTTCGGTCATAACCCTTTTTCAAATATAGTTTTTTATTTCATGAGATCTCATGGCCAACAGTTTCTAACTACCTGACAAGGGTCTCAAGGAATGTCAATGTATTTGATGATGTAGAAAATACTACTGGTTACTCTTCATAGCCCCATTTAAGAACAAGATATATGCTAAAATGAACAACAAAATGATACCTTAAACTGAGCGTCAAGTCTCTCGAAATCTTTCCTTGGTACAACATCGCCAAAGTTTGCCATCACCTCAGATAGTTTTTGTGTTCTTGCTTCCAAATCCTCTCTTGCTTTCCTGGGAAGATTATACTTTCGTCAAATTCCCCTTTTCACGTGAGTTTTATCAATTGCTGCAGATCACATAAAAAATTCCTTAATGCTCCAAGCTAAGATTCTAGGCAGCATGTTCACATCATCATTCCCTTTGCTGCAATGCAATCTTCGAAAAGGTAAAAAAAGGACCCCTACGTTCTCTAGTATCGGAGTGTTTAAGAGATGAGTTGGCAAAGAAAAGCGGATGTTGACTTAAAGATGTATTGCGGTAATGACTAATGGGAAATTTGTTTCACTGAGCATCTCAAGTGTCTTAAAATAGGGTACAAAAATTAACCTAAAACGCAGCGCACACTAGCGACTTCTGCCGCTGGCGACTGCAATTTTTATCGCTGGCGATTGAAAATAATATCTAGCATGCTAGTGTCATAGGATGTTCCTATTTTCGTCGCTGCCGACAAATGTTTGCAGGTATGGTTTCCCGCAGACACCAGCGACAAATTTCGCTTTGTGCGCTGGATTTAAAGGGCTAATTCCAAGGATTGGTAGAATTATGAATAAAATATCACAGGGCATAATGATCTGCAAGACGATGGATGACATTTGCCCCATTAAACCCAATTTGTGACATGATCCAACGAGAAACTAGCTTGATATAAATATTTCAAGAAATATGTGGAATTTTCAAAAAACGTTTCTGCATCAAAACATGGTATGAAATTCCAGTCAACATGTCTACAAGAAAATTGAAAGAATGTCCTGAAATAACTTATTCCCGACTACGAAATCTAGATAGAACAATGTCAGGCGTCGTTCGATCGAAATTTTTAGTAATTCTAAGGTTACAGTCTATATTCTATATTAGTTTGCCTATGAAATATTTATATACATAGATGAGTGTGCCCAGGTTTTCAAATGAGAATTTTCAGGCGTTCATCTGCTAAGTAGAATGCTTGTGTCCATAGAGCCATAACAGCTGGAATATTTGCAAGCACAATGCCATGGACACTGATGCGTCTATGGCAATGAAGTAAAACTTGGATTAACTTACTTTAGAGCTATTTTTAGGACAACTACGTCACCACCACCAGATTCATCTTGTTTGCCGAGCATTGCACGTTTAGCTTCGTCTTGTTGCAATTTCAAATCATTCAAATCTTGCACTAACAGCTTTCTGTTTCAAGGATAAATACATGTTGTTAATGGTAAATGGTCATCATTTACATCAACAAGTATTGCTAAAATGTTCAAAATAACGTAACTGCTTTAGTAAGTCTTGGGCTTCTTTACAAAAATTAAAGATTAGGTGGTGGGGTGGGGTCATTTGAGATACTTAGTAGTAAGGAAATTGTACCTATTATGCTGCCATATTCCCCAGGCACTCATCAATGAAGCCCTAGCTTACTTCACCAGCGGTAGGCCCCCTAACTCCGGGGTTGGCTCCGGGAAGGCTAAAGTACATAGTATTTGTCTTAATGCAAATGAGGTATGAAAGATACACTCGGCCGCGCTGGCAAAACGTTTTTCAAAGATAATATAAAAAGCAAAGGTAAATTCTGCAAAGCAACCAGCCGACAAACAGTTAGCACGACCATAAAATTGGCCCTTCTCATATATGATTCTGGTAATAGTTGTTCTGAACAAGAGATCCGTCGATCTAGCACATTCCAAATTCTGCTCCTTTATCAGTTTGTGATTCAGGCTATAGCCTCTTGACCATTCACAATCTGCGCTTGATATCAAATTCAAATTTTCTACGTAAGCAGAGTAAAATACCTAGCATCACATTCATCACGATATCGTCTATACTCTTTTGCGATTTCTTCTTGTAGCTGTGAAAACAATAAATGGTAATCATGCATTGAGCATCAACCTAAAAATGAATCATGCAACGACCTAAAAATTACTTTAAGAATAACATTTAAGTGCAATTTTCATAAATCATATCGTTAACTTTGAAACTTTATGTAATAGGTGATACAATTTCATTTTATTTCATTTTCTTATAACTTTTTTATCCATGGTAGCCCC
The DNA here is from genome assembly GCA_964019065.1 of Catostylus mosaicus. Lineage (NCBI taxonomy): Eukaryota > Metazoa > Cnidaria > Scyphozoa > Rhizostomeae > Catostylidae > Catostylus > Catostylus mosaicus. The sequence continues at coordinate 14,498,567 of OZ025185.1, read as the reverse complement.
TCCGTCGAGAACTGATTAACAATGGGTCATGCTTAAATAAATAAAAAATATTTAGTGAAATAACCGTTAAAAAAATTAACTAATCCAAGGTTTAAATACAGTTGTTAGAAGATTTTCTTCTAAATACAATAATCTTAATACATTTACAATTAACTGAACGAAAAGGAAGGTATCATTGACTTTTGTTGCCCAATCATCGAAAACTGGCGTCACTTAAACAATATTTCGAGCATTCCGCTCTCTAGACATGTTCAAGGGACAAAACAAGTTTGAAGCTTAAAATATGATTACTGTTTACCTTTTTAACTTGCTCTTTCAGTTCGACCTCCTCTTGTCTGAAAAAATTTCAGAATTATAGGAATAAAATGTTGGAAAGGATGGATACGAAAATGTTTATATCAGTGAACTCTCATAACAATTTTCTATGTAAACAAATAATCAAAAAATTTAGCTGATAATGTCTAAGTAGGAAGTTAATTGTTTCCACTATTGAAGCAAAAGGCTAAGGTTTGAAACAATTTCCCGCAGCATGGATCTCGTGAATTCCAAAAGCCTTTATGGTCATATCAGTCCAGCTATTGTTCGAATGCATTACAAATATGTCACTTTTGCTGCTGCTTTTATTGGTTTTCTCTATTTACAAATTTGTTTGAACTTATCTATCATAAATTCTTTTAGAAAAACATTGGCCACTGCCTATCAATCATTTTACAGCAAAGTTATTGAACTTAATGTTAAACAGTCTAAGAGAAATACGCTTTACCCAATTTATCCTTATCTTCATTATGTTAGAGAATGATCCTTATCTAAATTGTCTTTACAAATTTAGTGCTTTTAAAAGGAAACATGAATGAATAACTGGATGAATAAAGAAATGAACAAATGAAAAAGATAAACAAACGGATCAGATAAATAATCGAATAAATGAAAGAAAAAACGAATAGTTGGAATGATGAACAAAAAATAAATCCATGAACTGATAAAAATATAAATTTATCAATGAATGGAATGGATCAATGTATGAATGAATTAATGAAACAATCAACACCAAAGCAAGTTTTCTCCCACAGAAATGGTTATATTTATAAGCAACATCCCCGGGTCACTTATCCATCCGACAGGATGATAGATCTTTTACTAGTACAGGGTCCTCTAACCAAACACTTTTTCCATGCTTATGTTTGGGATAGCAAAACTAAAGATGAACGTAGTTATAGGCCAAATGTGATTGAGTAAAAGTGTATTGGGAGAGATGTTGAATGCTGAAGCAATCATGGCTTAGAATATAACAAAAATAATTTTATACCTCATTTTCACCATCACATTTTTGAGCTTTTCATTTTCATTTTTCAATTCTTCAATTTCTATTACATTAAAATGAATCTATAAACGTTTTCTGTTGAAATTGTTCAAAAGTAAACGATATAGGCAAACATTAGGGAATAGTTATGTTGAAACACGAGATCTTTAACGTTATATAAGCTTTATCTTCAAAGTTATATGCAAATGGTCCGGAAACAACTACATTGACAAGATTTGTGTATATAGGAATAAGTACATAATACATTATTCCTTTTTGAAACTGATTGCATGCTCTTAGAACCATAAGGATAGAAGGGGAAAGTGTTGTTTACATATGCAAGGGTTTTGACTTGAAATATTCATTGTTTATCTTTACTTGGCACCTCATTTCTAATTCAAATCTACCAACCACATCCCAGCACTACCTATTTCAAAGAAATTCTTTTAACCGTTAATCTTAACTACAGAGACGAAAGAATTTATTTATAACTTAAAAGGAGAGGGAAGTCTAAAGAATAATCATTTTTTAACCGGTCCAAAATCACGGGTAGACATTAAACAAAATTTCTTGTCAAACAATATTTTACCCTTTATTGTAATGTGCAATACTCTGTAATCCCCTGATTAGTCCTCCTTCAAAGGTGAAATGCAAAAGATAGAAATAACTAACCTCCAAGCTCATCTTGTTTCACAGACATCAATTTCTTGTCACATCGCTCTGAGATTGTTATTATCAAACTCTAAAAAAAGAAATGAACAATTGTAAGAAAAAATATAACTGTGTTACTCTACCTTTTTGTTACAACACAGATGGTAGTACTGACCCATTCAGAGAATAAGCGACCCTAGAATTAGCAGCAAGTGAGCATCCATGTAAACAAGTTAGCAAAAATGTAAGTGAGCAAAGCACAAAACAAGCAAGCTAGAAAAGGGAAAAGTGAATGAATGTGTTTTATAGGCAAAGCAAGCAAATAAAATTTTAGCAGATGAGTAAAATGTTTTACAGCTTTTTAAGAGTCAATGATACTTTTGTTCTTCCGATGCAGCTTTTTACAAACAACAATTATGATACTCATGATGTGATACATTATAGAATAAAGTTACAAATTTATATTTTCAAGAATTCTTTGTTCAAAACATTATCCTGAGGATTTGCAAGATTGCTGTCATAAAATTCTACCTGTGCTCTTAAGAATCATTTGGTGTTTCTTGATGAAAGTAATTGTTTCAAACTGATTCCATAAACTACAAAGTGAAAACTGAAGCATCAAAATCAATTTTACCTGCAATGGTTCCAGCTCTCTTATCTTCTCTTTTTGAAATTCAATCAAATTTTCATATTCACTTTTTATTGCAGATAAAAGTGGACGATACGTCTTGAAATCATCAATTAAATATTCAAAGACTTCTCGAAATGCCTGAAAAATATAGCGAGAAAAGAAAGTCACAATTATGGATCTTGATCAATCTTTTAATAATTCTTCAAATTGCTGGTAATGCTTCAAAAATCAGTCCTGAAAGCATGAAATGTATCTTTTCCTCATACCAATACTAAGCAAAAAGTCTCAAAATCATCTCCGTAAACTATGCACTATGTCAGAATTTTTTGTCCCTTGGAAAAAATGATGCTATGGATTGTATTTTGACTTTAGTAATAAAATCTTGGGCAATTGGCTTTATCTTCCTTAAGATTGCTTTTGAACTGTATGAATAAATCTTTAGAAGACTTTCTTTCAATACAAAATGTGATTCTGTTTGAAATTTGACTCATTTTAGATTCTAGATTAGTTTAGAAACATCTACCTGATTTATTATCCTCCCGACTAAAAGGGGCACCTACCTGAAGTCGCTTTTCACTTGGTTTACTTGGATCTGTGCAGTCTAATGCTCTCAGTTCTTTGCTCAAAAACTTTTCAAGGCGATCAAGAAACTTTGGCTTTGGAGGTTCTTTACTGCTCTGGCCACTTGTGTTCAATTTGACCAGCTGCTGTTTTGCAGCATGAGCAGGCCAAGAGTCTAAAGCACCAGTTTCACTATCAACATATGGCTGTAAGACAAATTGAAGTAATTTAATATTGAAGAAAATAGTTGCTTGTTGGGGTTAATCTTTAAATTTTTCAAAATCTATTTTACAACCAATAAGGTTTTAACAGTACTTTCTAAACATGAGCTTCTATAAAGTTTATGATTTTTTTTTGGATTTATTTCTTTGATTACTTGTTTGGAAACAATAAAAACACAAAGTTTTCATCTTTCACAAAAAATATTTGCAATTTTTTTGCAATGACCCACTCCCTACACTTTTTACAAAAAACCAGCATATAAAAAAATCTTTCAACATAAAAATTTCCGAGTGTAAAAAAGAAAATTATTTGAATGAAACTTTGGGGCTGCTTTGCTTGTTTTATAGAGAGGTATTGTTCTACCTCAAAGTGTTTATTCTTAAGTTATATTTTAGGGAAATCCCTAATTTAAAAGTAACATTTTGCCAAATTTGATGATTATTAAATACAACATTCTCTACCACCCTTAATGTAAGGCAGCAATATATAGCAAAGACCATTTTGTTAATATGATAGTTTAAAAAATTACTTACTTTTAGATCCCTTGGGTTTGGAAGTTTATAAGTGGATCCGGTACTTGTTAATTTGAAGATTGTCTGTTTGCCGTCTTTATGTCTTTGTTCCTCTTTTTGTTTTTCTGGGTAATTTGATGTTATCTGCAAGGCTCTGCAATTTGAACGTAATATTATTGGCAAAAAACATGGGATTGTGTAAGATGGAAAGAGTGAACATTAATACTTTATGCTCTGACTGTGCTTCATTCATTCAGTGTCATAGAATGTTAGCATTGAAAGCAGTATTAATTTATGTACAAGCCAGTCTTTCATCAAAGACAACTATTGGACAATGCTATTGTGTGAGACAGATAATTTAGAGTTTAAAATTAAAGTTCTAGATTAATACTCCAATTACTAATTTGGGTTAGAAACATAGAAACATAATCAATTCCCACTGCCCCCCACCTCAGTAAATTCATCATTTGGCTCCTTTTCATGGAGTGAGGACAAATTTGAGGAGGCAAGTGTCATCCTATCTGTTCGTTGATGTCTGGAATAAACTGGACTGAAGTATCAAGTCAGCAGGAAACTGTGATGTTTTTAAACAAAGGTTTTGGACAATGTGATCTGATTTTTATACCTTTTTATGATGAATTATTCTTTTTACTATTTATGATTTATGGAATTATAATGTTTTTAATTGAACCGGTATGGTTTGTTAAATAGAGGAATCACTTTCGGGAGACTGAGACCTTCCTCTGTAAACATTTGTATTATTATTATTCTTATTGATGGTCCATAAAATTTTCAAGTCTAAGTACACAAATTTCATTGCAATGACATTGAATTTTGGAAAAGAACTTTAAGAACACCTACTTTTAAATGAAATGTGTGAAATAATGGAAAAATTCTGATGAAATTTTATTCTATGCACATCTCATATTGTTGCAGGTTGTTAGTTGGCAATTTGAGTAGTCAATTGCGAAAAAATTAGTGAAAATCGTACACCATAAAGTGATTTCGCACCACAAGTTGTTTGCAACAGTTCAATTCAGTTGTGCAATAACACATTGTGTTTAACAAATATCACATAATTAGTAGATTACCAATTACCTGAGCATGATCAAGCATTGTTATGGAGGCCTAACTAACTAACTAAAGCATAGGGACGGGTGTTTTCCAAAGGGACGTCCCAAAAATTGTTGAATTAATTCCAATGCTCTAAGATTGATAACATACCCTGGTGTTTTAGGTATGAGTGGTAATCTTGCGCTTGCCATCTTGTCCACGATCTGTCAAACTTTGCAATTTGCTAGTTTCCTGATCTTTGCCATCAAATGCTCATATTTTTATTTCAGAGGAATGGCACTAGTTATTTCTTGTTGCTAAGATACCACTGAACCGCAGCGTCAATCCGCCTTCGCAGTAATCGAAACTGTACCAAAAAGCAGCAAGTTACATTAGAGTGATACCTCCTCCTAGGAGATCTAGTTTAACAATTGCTAACTAGCACACACGCCCAGAGGCCACAATTAGAGCGGGTATACAACCATATCGACTTTTCTAGGTTGTGGATTTTACATAAGTAACACAACAACAAATGGGTTGATGTTCGCAAGTCTATTCGTCACAAATTTTCTCATATGTACAAAGAAGGAAACTATTTTTCCAAGAAGGAAGACATTAGATCGGTGCTGTCAGGAAGAAATCCATGTTGTTGGAACAATCAATTCTTGGAGATTGAAATCCCTGTTTAAAATCTTCAGATATCTAGTCTATAGATTAATCAAGAGAAAAACCACGAGTGTTGATTAGCCCTATCCCATATAATTGTTAAAACTTTACTCTGCTACTGTAGAATAGTAATAAATGAAGTTGCTGAGCTCGGTCTCTAAAATTTCCGACAAGAACTGATTTGAAGAAACGAAGTTCACAGGTGCCTCCTTGCTCTGTTACCAGCTTCTGCACAATTGCCAATAAAGGTACCCTTTAAAGGATAGTAGGTCCAAGGAAATTAGAAATCGCCCTTCATTTCTCTTGAAACCCATGACACCAGTTGACATGGCTAAATGAGCAGGTAAATAAGAAAGGAAGCAATATTTGATAGAGTTTTGAAAAAATATGTGCATCGATCAATTTACCCTGATACATTTACTGACAGTCTATGACTAAAAATCATGTAATATTCATTGCAATATCTAGATTATGATTTACTCAAATACATTTAGAATCGATACTAAATCATATAAATATAATATTTGTATTTGCTAAACTTATACTGTGTCTGTACATTAATGAAATATAAATCACGTGTTCATTAATGGATTTTTCTAATCGAAGTTAAGCTTAAAGGAAAAAAATGCTTTAAGAAAGTGTTCCAATCTGGTAAAACGAACAATCAGAATCATCATGGGCTCATAAACTTCATGGATTCGATAAGACAGATTTCTTGAGCTAACCAATTTTGGTTTCCAGCTTGGATATTATTCATTGTTTCTGATTGTCTTTTTAAGGGGTTAAAAATGATTCTTTTCTGACAGTTTGCAGAACTCACAAAAGTGCTTAACCTTCCTACAGCCTAGAATTACAGCCTAAAAATTCAATGGATCTGAATGTGCTCCTGAGAAATTGGACTTGCCTTGAGGGTGCATAAAGTCAATTGCTGTTTTTAATTTTGTCGTGGCAGCCTGCCATGGAATCGTAATGTTTTTATAGTTTATCCAGATATCATAGATAAAAGACTAAAGTAAATGTATTCAGCTATTGTATTGCTTATTGTACACTCATCAAGCAGTGAATCGAAGAAGCTTAGAGTTACTTATAGGGAGAAAAATATGCCCTGACCGCACCGTGATTATTTTGTTTTTCAAGACAGGTGCATTTTATATGCAGGACAGAAGATGGCATATCACTATTCTAAACTCTGTCTTTAAAACCCTTTGATAATTCAGAATGCATATACGGTTTACCTGTGCGTAACCTCAGTACATTGTCTCTTAACTTTCCATTGAAAGCATGCATCTATCGATATAAATCAAATTCCTAAGAAAACTGCATATTTCACATCAAAACTTTATAAAGTGTTATCAATATGCAACACGTGGTACACTTGAATACGATATGATAATATCATTTACTGAATAAAACTCAAAAGGCAAAAAATAATATCAAATAAACCCCATAAATCTATACATTAAAATTCTATTCTATTTCTACAAGGACCCAAATACAGGAGCTAAGTTTGAACTGACTGTGAAAGTTAACCGGATAACCTGAAGAGGATGAAATTCCTTCTTGCTTACAAAATAAAGGCGCCGAAAGCCTTTCTCGGGTGTAGTTAATTTCCTATACGCAACCATTAGATCAACGGAGGGGTCACTAGGTTAACGTTGTAAGTAATGACGGAAAACCAGTGTTACAATTGGAAAAACTCCTTCCCTTGAATCTCCGAGAAGAGAATAGATAAACAATGTGCATACACTCCTCCTTTCTCTGTTTCCAGTTCCTGCATCACGGCTTTTTTTGGAAGGTATGTCGTAGAAGCAAATTGAAAATTAAGTAAAGGAAAGTTGTTTATAGAACTTGCAGATCGCATGGTTCTTTTCTTGTATGTCAATGGGAAAATCATATGTTTGTTTACAAGCAATAAATCACACAAAAAAAGTCACCCATTTACACAGAAACGCAAATGCTACAATAAATAGACTTACTGCAAGAAATCTGTTATGGGCAAAAGAGTGTCTGCAGTCAGTTTCATAGGCCTGGCAAAGGTAATCAATTTCAAACGCCCAGTATCAGGCACAAACAAATGAAAATGTGTGAAAAATTGCAAATTTTTTGCATTGGAAAACAACAATTACTGAATTCCCAATAACCGGAATCATGACTTTGATTGGTCAGTTTCACAATCATCATAGAAAAGGAACAAAGATAGCCGCCCTTTCATTGGTTCCCCTCTAAATGAAATCAAAGGAGAGAATGGGAAATAGCTGTGTGCAGTGCAAACGACGGATAAGCATCTAACGTGATCTATTAATGACTAGGAAAATGGCTCATTAAATTTACAACGAGGATTCCTGTAATTGGGAAGTATTCAGAGGTACTCTATCAAGTTTGCACGGACAACGCTATGACATTTCACCATCTGTAATTTAGGCCTTCCTCTGTAAATCCTGACATCTCGATAAGTACATGGACCTGGAGCCCAAATTCGTTGTTTCTACTAACAACACGCAACATCAGGTAGTACAACATGAATGTCATAGAGATCAACAATATTTGCAATAAATAAACGATCACCGTATGGATCAAGTCCCATGGCCAGCACAGCTTCGGCTGTTAAAGTTCGATCTTCTTTACTTGCTACTTCGTATAAAACTTTAAAAAGTCTGTTGTTTGTTTCAACAAAAAACCTAAAAGAGAGAAACGACATCAAGGTTATTGTAATCTTATGGCCTGTGGCTAAGGATGAATACACATACAGAGTTTTACGCGATGCAATTCGACGGACAAGCTGGGATTAAAACAACTTCTACAACTTTTATTCACCTCCATGTTGTCTTGAAAATCGTTTTACCATCATAAAATATGGGCAATATTCCACCTATGCAAAAATTTAATAGTTATTCTATAATTTATTCAATTATCACACTCCTTTCACTTATGTAAATTATATCTAAAATCTTAACTCCAAAATGGCATTCACATGAAAATAGAAGTACAAACAATTCAAAATGGACAGAGATGGAGCAATTTCCACTGGTGTTTGCTGCTTTACATACCATCTCGTACAATACTGAAATTCATCTTAATGAATAGAATTTCCACAAACCTAGTGTAAAGAGTCTCATCATCCGACACGTCATTTCCACTTGCAAATTGACGGTCACTAAAAGTTGACATAGAAAATAACAACAAACTGAATAATAACGACGAAAACATTATGAATTATTGCTACAAGATATTTTCATGATAAAGCCACAAAATTGATTATTTAAACTTACAAGGAAAATTCAAAGAGAAGGCATTGAACGGTTTGCGCGAAGGTATGATAAGCGACGTGGAAATAGCTTCTATCTACATTACTAATGTCCCAGTATGCTAATGAGGTAAGAGCGAACAATGGTACAATGGAAAACAATGACGCGAAAAACAGAGGTGTTGTGACTTGAAACCCTCCTAGACCCATTCGCCTAACGAGATCAAAAGTTTCCCCTTTTTAGCCCAACGCAGTACAAGGCATTGCAATATTATCACTAATGTGCGCCATGTATAATTGTAGTGCAATAAATGAAACAGCGTGGATCGGTTAAAAAATTTTAAAATATTTTGGGTACTTTTATTCATGTTCTATTTTGCTGTTGGACAACCATCTTATCTGTGTCAAAATAATTGCTTATTGTAAATGCAAGATTCAGCGTTTTAAAAACTTTTTTCAAATTAATTTTCCAACAAATAAACAAACAAATGTATTCAAGCAAACAAATTTCTTAACTCAAAATCCATTTACTCCAATGAAAAGATGGAGCACAACAATAATTATATCTTCAGTTTTTATACTTCTATCCTTATTCTACCATTTTAAGAAAGCCAAGTATTTCATTTCCTTTCGTATTCTTTTTTCATACTTAATGTTAATCGGCCCAGGCAATATACACTCTGCTTTTCCTGAGTCGTGCAGATCTCTGCATTGATTAGCTTTAAATGTGCTTCTACAAATAATTTTGAATTGAATTGAAGGGCAAGGGTTCTTTGCATTTTTATGGCGATTGCTGTCATAGGTCCTTGATTGAAAGCCACAAGCTCTTTTCATGACTGATTAAAACAATTCAAAATCTCTCGTAAACAGAGTTAATCCAGCTGACTGCTGAGACATATTATGTACAGCTGATCAAATATCTACACACCTGTACGTGCACAATTGCTGATAACGTTTCCTATCTGCATTGTTAATTTTTCCAACTGAAGCCAAATCTTCGCTTAATATCAGATTTTGATTATCAACGAAAGCATCATACACCTCATTCTTTACTTCAAATATTTTTTCAGTTGTACCTGAAATAATAACACCAAACTTGCATTTAATTAATCGAAATTCGTTTTTAAAACTACATCTCACTATCACGTCAGCAGCAATCCCTTGAATTGCTTGTGCTAAACAGAACATAAAAATGTGCTCATTCTTCATCTGGCCTATCAGCTCAAATGTCATTAACTCTCCTCAGTAAACAAAATAAACTATAGGCATTGGCTGGGTGTGGTATCCCTTCTTCTATTGTTTTTAGCAACCGCCTTCTAACGGCTGCCAGCTACCGTTCCATAATCCTTGTTGGCCTTTGGGCTTCACATTCGACTGGAATTCAGTTGAGAGACATTCAAAACAAGCAAATTTTGCTACAATAGGCAACTGAATCATATTTTCTATATTCTGAATAAACTATATTCTGGATGTTCTGAATCTTTCAACCAGTTGAAGAAGGTAGCTTTTAAACGCTAATCATTTACAGCAAGTTAAGTGATTTAAATGATAATCATTTACAGTAAAACCATTGTTTTTGGTATAAAAACACAATAAATTGCTTTTGCTTGGTTGCTAGGTAGTTCCTTCAGCAGATCATAAGATGAAAATAATCCAGACTGGAATTGACAACTGCCAGATGTGATAGTGTATAAAGAGGATATTTTTGCATTACATCCATGGACTAATAATCTCGGCTGAAACTGTCTATTTTTATAAACATCTGTCTATCTATATATTAAATCAATTAGGCAATGGCTGACATGGAGTTTAATACTAACCATAACGGTGCTACCCAATTGTACACTTGTAAACAAATGTAAGTCTCGACCCTGGGGATCGAGCCCTCGCTCACCACATTCGGAGTCAAACGACCAATCCACTGCGCCAAACAGGCACATATATATGTGTGTGGTACATATGAATATATATATAATGGAGCCACTATATGTTGTTTTGAACTTGATTATGGATCAGAAGTGTAGACGTAAAAACAAACTGTTGAAAATCAGCGAAAAAGCAAAATTAAGCTTAATGAAATATATTACGATTATAATATAACAGTTCCATCGCTCTAACTCTACGCCCACCCGTTGCTTCCGAAGTCATGCAAAACTACCTTTACAACACGTGCCTTTTTACATTAACCTTGGGGGAAAATGATTATCCATGCCGGCTCTTGGCTGCAACATAAACAATAATTTGGCAATAGTCTAGCAACTTACAAGCAACATATCGTTGTTTTGAAGACAGCTGTGGTATATCCATCACATTAACTGAAAACAATGGATTTGGGTTCCAATCGTTGACAAAAGGTACAGCATGGCTACCAAGAAGACACGTGCAATAAACTGCAAAACGAATATAAATAAGGTCATCATACAATGATAGAAAAACTAATCCATTCCCTTAATTCCCGTCTGTATCTTATCAGAGTATAAAAAAGAGATAATGAACAAAAGGTAAATGATAGCAACTCTTTTTCAGTCTTTTAAGTACCCTCCCTCTTTTTCGTACCGTTATAACCACATTTCTTATAGCAATTAGTTTGACTGTAATTACTATGAAAATGAATGGTATTAATAACATCATATATAATACAGGCCAAGAAACAAAGACAAAAGCAAGGAACTGGGGACTTTAGCAGTTTGACTTTAATAAAATAAAAATGAAAAGGGAGGTAATAAACTGAGTAATTGGAATAATAATAAATGCCTTTTAGTTTGGTACGTTATGTTTCTGCTTTTGCACAATAGCAAAGTTTGCCGTAGCTATAACTTTGAATATATTATAGATGCTACATTTATCATGTTTACCATTCGAACACTGAGCATATTTATTTAGAAGTCTTCATTTAATTTTTTGAATAAGCTAGAGGAAAACCCGTTTTATCTCCTAGTTTTTATTTAACTTGAACTTGGAGAGTTTTGCGTGATAAAAAACGTTTTAATACTGTGAACTGGAACATTTTGTAATCAGCCGGACGAATTTAATCTCAGAATCCAGAAAGCCCTTTGAAACAACACTGTTTGCGTTGATTTGCAAAACACATATTACTCACTAATGCGTCAAAACCCAAAAGAAATGATTATTCGGGCACTTTGATTTTTAATGCAATACCTCGATAAGATGATATCCCAGCTGGTGGAGGTGAGAAAAACAGAATTCTCCTTTGCAGCAAAATAAGCTTCCATAAAACGAAAATTTTCTCTTCAAAGTATTTAATAAACTGATTAAAACAACCAGCAGGGTGAGTTATCTGCAGAAAAAAGGGAAAATAAGCATACAAAATTACAAGTGCAATTTTATTTACATAAGTCATGATTCTAAAGATTTACTTTTAGGTAGCAATATTTTCCGCTTTTGCTTTGCGTATAAAACCTTTTTCGCCTTGCTTCGTCTCCTAGCATATAGCTAGGTACAGGATATATTTTTATCTTTAAGGATTTAACTCAATAATTACAGCATATAATTCTATTATTAACTATTAAAAACAAGTCCAGTTTTTTTCTTTGTTGATAGGTTTGACATCTTTGAAGCGAGATTGAAACGACTAAATGATGTTAAAAACGTAATACTTCAAAATACCAGGAAAAGTTGTTTGGTTTTCATAACACCTTTGAATACCTACCTTAAGCACAGGTAAATCGTCAATGGTTCCTAAATCTCTCCTTTGTGCTAAATTCGCAGAATTGTTTTTATGGGGGCAAGTTTTGAACTGGTTGTAATATTGCGTCAATGAATCATAATTTTCAGGATTCGTCAACTGTTGCCTAGAAACGAAACGCAAAATTTGAAAATTTATTGACTAAAATGGTACACGTGTGGTCGTGTGGTGAAAAAAATGATCTTTCAAAGAGCACAATAAAGAGAAAGCAATTCTTGTATAATAATGATGAGCTTATGATAATTGATGACGTTATAATTATAATGATAATGATGATGATTTTAAGGGTAATGCTTGATGATGATGATAATGATGATAATTTTGATGGTGATGAGCTGAGCTGTATAATTGTAATGTACTAAAAGTACCTGACTTGACTTTCTAAAAATGACATATGTTCATGCAATGAGGTATAATCTGTGCAAATAATTCCAACAGATTTCATTCTTGCATGCCGTTCTTCTTCATTTTCAACAGACATCTTGCCAAAACAACTAAGACCAAAACACTGCTTGTACTTGAAATATCTGGGAAAATAATCGAAATTTAAGTAAATGATAACAGACAATTAACATTGTTTAAGGTCTAGACAATTTAGAACCAAAGTGGCAAGCGATTCCAATGCACCATTTACTATGGGGCATCTGTTTGGTGCTACTGGAAACAGTTTGGCAACAAAAGCTGCAAATAGAGGGAGGTAAGAAATATGCATTATTTGCTGCATGGTTGGCAATTGGACATGCAAGTATTCCACATATTTCATCATCTATCATCGATGAATTTTGTACAATTTTATGCTACATTGAGAAAAGAAAAAATTTCTGAGTTATGGTACAACCAGTGTGATAACTGATGGTGCTTTCAGAGGCTTACATTTCCAAATTTAGTCTTATACCTTGGTTCAATGAAAATGTAATTTTTGGTAAGAAAACTCTGATCAGAACTATGGGCAGGTGTCTCCTACTCATGTCTCCATAGGCGTAACTTCAAATGAACCAAGCAAAGTACACCATTAAATTAAGAATAATTTGACAAAAACTGCATGGTCCATCTATTTATTCTTAACAGCTGCACATGTTGGTTTGGAAACATTGGTTTATCCAAACAAAGTCTAGTTTCAATATTGATCTAATACAACAATAATTTTGGTGGTCATCCTTTGCAACCAAGGCCACAGGATGCATATATAATATAATTGTGTTTCAGAACTGTAGAACAGGGTTTTCCACTTGTTCAAGGGGGTTTCCAGGATAAATTTGCCGACAAAATTGCTTATTTGCCAGCAAGTAAGCAAAGTTTAAAGACAAAATACCCCTCATGGCCAAAAAATGTCTTAATTTGAAGCAAAATTATTTCATGAAATCATCTGGTGCCTTCAAAACTTACACAAAATCTTGGCAAATTGTATGAGATCCGCTAACCAATGCTTTAAACTCAATGCCTGTCAAATCGATATCGCCGGGTATTCCCCATTCAATTTCATTACCTGAAAAAAATAAAAATGTTAATGATGAACTAATTAAAACAACAGAAGTAATATCATACAATAACAATGGTACAGAATAAGATTTGGTCAGAAAAAGTGAGCTAACTACTTCTAAGACGTGTTACTATCACAATCAATAACAGCTGCTACTGCAAGGAAGTAATTTTCCAAATGTTTGAGATTGCTGCCTGTGTAGCATTCTGGTCATAAGACATGGACTTGACTATAATCTTTACAGAGTAGTTTGAAAATACAGTTGGGATACAGAACTTGCTATTCTGTGCCCAGCATAATCAGCATAAGATCTTAACATCTGGTAGCAATTTTTGAAAATATAATGTTTTCCTGTAATGTAAAAGCATAATCAGATTTTGGAATCATTTCTTATCTAAAAACAGTCAAGTCATACAAACATAATTAAATTGTCAAAAAACTGATGCCATAAAACTAAATTTTCTATTAATCTTCAAAATATATTTTCTTATCAAAATTATGATATGGCTGTGGTTTAATCATTCTTTGTCTTTGATAAAAAGTTAAGACATTTAATGAGAGAAAATCCATTGATAAGCAGATGTTATATGGAGATTTGAGCTGTCCTATTACCTCAGATCATGTGTTAAAATAGAAAAAGACTATATTTCAAGAGAAGGGTTTTAAAACAGAACACCTTTTCTCACAGTTGCAAGATGCTACCTGAAATCAGCTTGAAAGATCAAAGTTTCAATTTATTTATATCAATTGAGGTGTAAAGTGTTATTAATTTATTGGCCAAAACAAGTAGATTCTCATACAATGTTATATTTTTTATTTATGTTATTTGTGTTTATGTTCTATTGACAGGTGAATCTATCACAGACCTTTCATACTCACGGTAAAGTCAATCAAAAGAATGATCCTATGATGCTTAGTAATATATCATGATTGTGTTGTGGTAAAATTGTGTACAATTTGCAAATTTTTCTGCACAGAAGACAGCAAGGAGAGTAGAAAAGCAATGAAATTATATGAAATGCTTTTGCTTGGATCTTCTTTAAGTATGAAAAATCAATTATATTTTTCACTATGTTTGGGGCTAAAGGGATGGAAAAAAGGATAAAGGATGCGTTTCATTCTTGCCCAAAAAGTGGGATAAAGTTCTTTGATTGCTTGCTGCCAAAAATTAAAAAAAAAGATCTGTGATGGTGGGATGGAAGATTAGAAACAATGTTAGCTTGGGTCAAAAATATTTCATGCAATGCTTGATGTTACAGATTTTCAACAATCAACTGATTGGAATATATTTTTGTTGGAATTATTTGTTGGTTGGAATTATTTTAAAATTGGTAATTGTTACTTTTGATTCCCAATGTTTAATATAATGTCAGATGGTAGCAATGTATTTCTGTGCTTGCTGTGACATTACTTTGTAGTGGTAACATGTTACTTGTAAACATTATGTGAGGATGTAAAAATTTTTGAGAAAAAAGGCTACAGTGGTGGTGATCCAAAAATCTGCAGCAGAATAAAAGAGCAGAAGGATACAGATAAGTATAAACAGTTTATGGCCTAAATAAATTTGAGCTCCCATTGAATTAATGTCTCTTTATCTGGACTTAGTTACTTTTGCTCATTGCAAGACTTATAAGCAAATCTCTCACACAATTAAACAATTTTTTAATATTAAAGAATATACGCAACTTTTAAAATAACAAGGTTTGCGTATAGTTGTTGGTATTAGTATAGTAAAAACAAAACACAAATTTACTAAAAAAAATGCTCAGTATCTAACAAAAAACCTATTTTTGTCATTACGTACAATGTTTTAATTAAAAAAATTAAATAATTATATTTTCTTTACAATATACAGTAAGCAACTGATAAACAAAAAGAAACAATAAAAAGCCTATTCAAATACAAACGAGAAAAAAAAACATTTGAAAAAATTCTCTTAATAAAATCATTACATTTCCCATGTCATGATGTGCATTGAGTTATGATGTAGAAATTATGCAATATTTAGACTATCCATTTTCATAAAATAGGTAAAAAAGGTGCACAGAAGCAAAGTTGGAAAGGATTTGAAAACATCTTGCATTTTACAGGTTTTCCATGAAAACCAGTTTAATTTTTTATGGTATGGTAAACCTATAAATAAACCTGTTATATGAGAGATTCTTGCTATTAACAACCTTGTTGTATATTAGTTTAAAAAAATACATAAAAGCTGGGCAATATAATGATGATCTTAAACTGATAGAAAAATAAATTGTCAACAACAGAAAGGGTCCCAAAGTAAGAATTATGGATAACACTTCAAGAAATACCAACCTATTTAGTTTGCGAAATACAGTATTTAGACTGCTGGTTCAACAGGACACATCAAAAGAGACAAATGAGGATAATGAAAGATCTTGCTTCAAAATCATTTTTATTTGTCGTGGTAAAAACATAATTTAATAACTTTTAGGTAAAATTAGTTGTCATTAGTATAAATTTCGATTTATTTCACCTATAGCCCTTGGGAGATATTTGGATATTGTTTCACAAGTGTTGATTTTGAGTTTAACTTGATCAAGTGACTGACAAGACAAGCTGCAGAATCGTCAAAATCTAAATTCTTAAAACTTTGATCACATCAAGAAAGTGTCATGCAACGGGGCACTTAACATACCATGTTTTGTGTCGAAAACAACGACAAATAATGCCATAATAAAATCATGCTCTTCTCGATGTCCACTAGTGGCCCGAGCAACTGAGCCCTTGTTCCGCAATGATTGTTTATCGTTCGCATCGCCTTCACTAACTTCATCTTCGAATCCAATATTCTCCAAACCATGAAAAGGTGCAACGTTTATCAGCATACCATTTATTTTATGATTACTTAACTCATCTTTTTCGACGAGGAGATCTCCATCGTCAGACATCTTCACTCCTGCACAAAATTTCCTATTCTGTGATTGCTGCGGTACTGCGTAGGCGGCTACACAGTGGCTGTGTTGTTAAGCCCTATATAAGAAACTAAAAATTGTCAAGTCAAGGAATTATTTTGATACAAATTGCCTTTTTTAACAGTAGCAAAAGTATATAATTATGGACGATACGCTTTCAATCAATCGCTGTATTGAAAAATAAATAATTTAATTTGCTGGCCATTAAATTATTTCAGAAATGATGATGATGATGATGATGATGATGATGATGATGATGATTATGATGATGATGATGATGATGATGATGATGATGATGATGGTGGTGATGATGGTGATGATACCTTGAGCATTTTCCCAAGACTCTGATAAAAGAAATTATGACAAGCATTCATTTGCGTTACAATTTGATCGATGTGTTTAGAAAAGCAATTGTAGTATGGAAAAAAAAATAATTTCGAAGTGAGAACTTGTTGGCAGGCTCGAGGCCAGAAGAGGGATAGGGGGGCTTAGCCCCCAAACATAATGATAAAATAATAATGATAATAAAGGAACTTTTCTTGCGCCGTATCTCCTCAGGGCTCATAGGCGCATTACATACTTGCAACTAAGAGAGCAGTGGCGCCGTGGGAGCACAGGTTTTGGGGGGGCCAAAGGTTCAAATTTTCCGACGATGAGACAATTTTTCTGACAAAACCAACAGTAGTGAACCCCCTTTTGATGTCTTATTTCTCAGTTCATGAAGAATCTTGTGATGTACTGAATGAAGGATAAAATGAGGAAGCGGGAATACTTCATTACAAATCTAAAGATGGTCGACTCGATAGAGAATTTAAGTCTTGTAACATTTGAATTCAGAGTACCGACTACTTTCTTAGCAATAGTGTTTTTGCAAAAACGTCATATATCTCATCAAAATTCAATGATTTCAACATACTATTCTTAACGCTTAACAAAATAAGGGAATTTAAATGATCCAGTCCCATGGTTGACCGGAAACAATTCAGAACAATTTTCAATTTTGAGAGTGTTCCTTCACTGTCATTTGGCTGAGCCTATAGGAAGAATGACAAGAATCCTATAAAAAGTGTTCAAGATCTTCTTCAATAAATCTTAATGCTGTGATGAAGTTTTCCCTCTCAAGGTCCTGATCTTTTCTTTCCATTTCTGCTAAAAGGGGTCTCTCCTTTCATCTTCACCTCAAAAAACATATTCTTCTCTTTGGCCACATTATGGAATGCATCATCTGGTAGGCCATCAGTTGTGATAAACTAGCAGAATTGTTTTTGATCGAGCAGCGCAAATTCACAAAGTATGGCCTTATGACTAGAGAATCGTGTTTCTATTGATGATAAGGCTTTATCAATTGACTAGATGCTTGTTTTTCGTCAGTATTTGGCGGTTGGATTCTCTTGACTTTTGTAATTGGAGATGTCGTCACTCGCCTTCTTCCTTCTCTTGGCACGTTTTGATGGAGAATCTTGCTGCACTATTTGTGCCTGCTACTGACTCCTTTGTTTCAGCCAATACTTTCGTATAATCATTTCGCATTCGAGGTAACCGCCCCTCTGTCGTCTCGACTAATCTTAGCGCAATCAACAGATCAATTTGCTATAACATGAAGAATATTTGAAGCAGGATCGGTGATGGCTAAAATCTTCCGGAAAACATGTGCTGTCATTATGGTTTGAAAAGATGTAAACTTGTTTTCAAGATTGCAGCGTCAGTGACCGTTCTCGTTTGACTACTGGCACTGCTGTAACATATATAACAAGCAGTTAAACAAGTCCTCTGAGCTTTGCAAAACACATATTCGTAAGTGCTTTTTGGTGCGATCACCATCTAGTGGTTGAAATCCTGTGCAGGCGATGGACTCTTTGGATGCTCCTCTCTTCTTGCACTCTTTCGTATTTGATTTTTTTTTAATCATGGCGGAAAATTGATCACGAACGATGAAAAAACTTGAATCAATTAATTTATGGTTTTCCCGACAAAAGGAAGAAAATGACGAAATTTTCCTATGGGCCTTTCCCCGGCCCTACTTCTAGTTTTACACTTATAACAAGAGATGAACTTCCTACAGCACAGAATATTTGTGGAAAGAAGATTTTTTAAATTTCACAAATAAAAACTTTAAAAATTTCCGACAAGCATCGAAATTATCCGACAAATTTTTTCCAGGGGGGGCCATGGCCCCCCCTGGCCCCCCCGGCCACGGTGCCACTGTAAGAGAGTATATACATGATGAAAAACATTATACATTTTGTAAGCTAAAATGCTTTTGAAATAAAAATATCTTCAAATTGATTTAAAAGTTTCCACTGAATTTGAATTAAACAAAAGGAATTATAAAACAATAACACATGTTGAAGTAATTTTCGAATTTAGAACCACTCCCCCCAGAAAATTTTATCTGTTATCGGGCTTGCTGTTGGAAGGAGAGGTATTGATGAGAGGGAAATGCGTTCAACATCTTTTGGGCTCTAGAATGACAAGAGGAGTTTCTCTTTAGAAAAGTTTATCCAAAGTCAATAGAATGGTTTATCGACTTCTATTGACTTTGGTTTATCATTAAAAAAAGTCGAAAGCTTCAAATTTGGAAAACTCTGCGGCTTTTATTTGAAGGTGTCAAAAAAGGGCGGCTTCTATTTCGAATTTCGATAGAACTACAACAACTACAACAATAGTTTCAAAGTTGTAAAACATGTCTTGGACGACGGTAACATGAATCTTCTACCACAATAAAAGTCTATAGCTGTTTCGTTGCGAAATTGAACTTTTAGAAAACAAAGGAACACTGAAATTAACAAAATGGAGCCGAATGCCAAAAGAAAGGCTATGGAAAATGGAGGAGTTGCGAGCCACGCAGGCAAATACATGCCACCAACATCAGCAGAAAACAACACTGTGTACCTAGATTACAATGCAACAACGCCCCTTGAGAAATCTGTTTTAGATGCAATATACAGTACATTAAAGTATGCATGGGGAAATCCTAGCAGCTGTTATGCTGAGGGGAAAATGGCGAAGAGAGTGATAAATGAATCGAGATTGCATGTCACTCAAATGATCGACAGTGTACCAAATGATATCATTTTTACATCAGGTGGCACAGAATCGAATAACATGGTGTTTCATTCAGTAATTGAAAATTTCAACGAAAAATTTGCCTGCATGCCATCTGAAGGTGCTAATGAAAATTGTGAAGAGAAGAATTATGTAGCGCACGTCATTACCACAAACATAGAACATGACTCTGTGATATCAGCGTTAAGGTCATTACAGATCAAACAGAAAATAGAACTCAGTGTTTTGTCAGTTTCAAAGGAGACAGGTCAAGTAAAAGCTGGAGATGTTACGATGGCATTGAAATGGAACACAGCTCTTGTTTCAATTATGCTGGCAAATAATGAGACAGGCGTTATTCAGGTTACATCATTGTTTAGTTGTATACTTTGAATCATTAAATGTAGTTTGCAAGACAAGATAATACCAAAAGTTAGGATTAGCAACCAGGGGTGGTCTGGGGTCAGCATCACTACAGTCCTAGCAAACTCAAAGGGCACAGTTAGGGGCATTTTCTCTAATGCAGGAAAGGCCCTTCAAGTCTTTTTTTGGCGTTTTCTCCAATACATTTTGCAGGGCCTGGATGGTGATCACCACCTTTTAGCATGGGCCAATATGCCCCTTTAAGCAACATGAATTTTACTATTAACTATAGCCATCTTGGACACTTGCACCAGATCAGTCAAATCCATGTTCCAAGATGAAATGGTTTGGTAATATAATATTTTTGTTAGATCATCAACAATAAGAATAAGATTAAGATTCAGTGAAATTGATAAATTCTCTTCATACAATTTATAGATATAACAATACAAACAATTAAGCTACTCACATGAGTAATAATGTTGCAGGAAAATTAATACTGTAAACAAATACAAGGGAAATAAATTGTTTGCAGGGAATTACTTAAAAAAATTAGCTCTATCAGTGGGTAGAATAATAAAGGAAAGCCCTCCCCTTTTATCATTTGTTGTGATCAAAATATCACTTTAAGTATCAAATTAATTTGAAAATAGGGAAAAACAGAATAGAATAAGGCAGAATGAAAAAATTATTTGTAGAACATCCACATCAAGTGACTTTATTAATCAAGTGAAATATATTCCTGGGGATGCGTCTCTTCTGAATGATTTGAACAAAAACATGATTGTGAATGTTTTGGGTTAGAGGGTGGGGCCATTATGGTCATGGGGCATGCACCTTTTGGTCATTGAGCCCTTTTTTGGTATTTGTTCATGAGCACCCTCAATGTGAAATGTGTTGCATTTCTCCCTGTAATTCAAAGTCCAGAAAAGTTTTTAATCTTCCTCCAGACAATAGCATTTCTGAAGGCAAATCCTCTGTACCAACAGTAGATAATAGGCATTACTTGGGTGTGCCCATGGGAATTTATATTGTTTTAGGTGGACCCTCCTGCAGCAAGTGACCATGTGACCATATGTAGTTTGGCAACACATACCTAAATGAGTGATATATTGTGCACCCTTCTCTTAAGACTTTGAAACCTTTACATGTTTTCTTTCCTAGTTTATATTGTTTGTTATTTCATTAATTCTGATTAATCACCACCAGCATTCAGGGCACCAGAGGCTGACAGGGGATCATTAGGCACCAGATGTCAAAAAGTTTATGCTGTCAGGGAATTTTTAAGGAAAATTATTCTTTTGCTCAGAAAGAAACCCTCTGTTGTGTTATATAGGACCCCTATCAGGGAACCTAGGCATCTTGTTGGGAAAATCCTGGTGCCACTTCTGCCAGTATTGCACAGGGCTTAATAAAATACTGAAAGTGATATTCATCCACATGGCTGTTATGTCTATTGGTAATTATTTTCTTTTTTATTTACTTATTAAGTATTTATTTATTTCCATAGACTTTTCTGCTCCAGTATCTAATCAGTAGGAATTTATCCACAGCCTCAGTGTAAAATTTTTCATAATTTATCACCTTCTCCATTCTTCTTATATCTTTCAATTTTTTATATACTTCAGCCTGTTGAGGAAATCTCAAAGGCAGTGAGGTTGGCTAATGCATCTAGAATTGAAAAAGGCCTCCCACCAGTTCTGGTTCATACTGATGCTGCCCAGGCAATTGGAAAGATCAAGGTTAATTGTGAGCATCTTGGAGTTGATTATTTGACCATCGTTGGGCATAAATTCTATGGCCCAAGAATAGGTATTTGATTATTTTGTCGTTAATTTTTTGTGTGTAATTGGTAATGTTATGAAATTTTTTTGTTGTTTTGTCATTAAAGTTTCCTTGTCAATTCTTGTTGAAGGTGGTTTTGACAAGTAGTAAAGATGCAAGTCTACAAACCTATGAAGGCTAGCATTTGAGACCATGTTTGAGAACCTGTCTGCCAAACCAGCTGTCTATCATTTCGAGACCTGTGATTTGATACTCAGGAGGAATACTTGAGGTGAATGCCTTAATGCAGGTCCACATCACCTAGATAGCTGCCAGAAGCCTAGCCTTGTTTAACAAATGAAATTGCTTGCTTGCTTATTTGCAACTCATCCCTGATAACTAGTATTCTCTGTTTATTTTTTCTCTCGAAAAGAGTTGGCGTTCAAAGGTAGAATGAGCGTTGGACAGACTTTACCATCTAGTGGTCTAGTGGTTCCTCAACAAATTCAGGGTCAATCTGCATAACAACTTCCTGATGATCACAAATCTACGGCCTCCTAGCTCCCAAACGTTAGTCTGCGTCACAGACAGTAAAAGTCGAAATTCACATTTTTCTGTTCACGAAACCCCAGTGTTGAATGCGGTGGAAACCTTTTTACTTGTACCCTATTGTGTAGCGATTCGCCGACCATTTCTAAGTCAAAATTATCAATTGATTATTATTTAGCCGCCTTTATTAGTTCAACTATGTCGTTAAAAATCCCCTCAATAGATAAAGGGCTTGAATGTTAAGTCTTTTGAGTCCAAGGGGATATCGTATATGTCGTTTATATCGGATTGTATCTAAAAGGGCATTCAAATATTGTGTAAATGCTATCTATAGTTACATCCGCATGTGTCACAGTTTTTTTGGAAGCTGGTGTCCTCGGATAGTCAAACTCCATTTGATTTGATGCAAATAAATCATTTTTCTGTTTAGGAGCTTTATTTGTTCGCAATCTTGGGACTGAGCATGGAGCGCCTCTCTCTCCAATGTTTTATGGTGGTGGTCAAGAAAGAAACTATCGACCCGGGACGGAAAATACAGGGATGATTGCAGGTCTTGGTGAAGCTTGCAGACTGGTGGCAGAAAATTTGCTGTACTATGAAAAACACATGGAGGTGGTAAGAAAAGACATAATAACATACACATATAGTGTGTCGTTTGGAAGAATAAAAGTACTTCAGTCACCTGCTTTAGTTATAAATGATATCATATCGGTTTTGCTATCAAGGTTTTTCACTGCTGCCGTTTAATAATATGACTCTAACTAGGAAAGTCTTCGTGTTTTCGGCCTTAGATATTGAAATGCTGTTACATAGACAAATATTATTCAATTGAATTATTTGGAATTGCTTTATGTGTAATATATGGTTGAAACTGGCCTTTTGCGGGCATTGTGGGAGATTTTTGGTCTTTAGATTCCCGTAAAGCTTCCAACAATTCCGGCAAAAATTTCCTATGGAAAACCCACATGAATCGTGCTTTATTGGATTCTTTACTACCCTACAGAGAAAACCTTACTCTTTATTCCCCAAAAGAAATGACCCCACTCTTTACTTCCCCAGAGAAATGACCCTGTTTTTTTATTATTGGTAATATGGACAGTGGTTATATAAAAGTTCTAACAAGTAAACTATCATTAAATCTTAGTGCCAATAAAGTCAAGCCTTGGGCCTATATCAATGAGTATCTTGCAGCTATCCTTAGCCCTAAATCTTATCCTGATCATGACCTCGAACTATGTACCTGGAGCGTTATAAATTATCTTTGACTGAAAGAAATCAATACAGTTGCTGAAGGTTTCACGTTTTGTCTTAAATAGAAACATTTGTAATCTAAGAAAGTGTTATAGTGTTATCCTGTGTGGTCATTGGTCCCAAAACTGAGCTAGACATGTTCAGAAAATGCAAACCGACTCGCTATTATCCTTGTGAATCGCATATCTGACGTCACTGCAAGGACGTCTCTGCCATTAGTGCTTTGTTTTTAGTGCATTTTTTTCAAAGCAAATGGTAATCTTAACTCTAATCTCATTTAAGATATTGCTACCTATTCCATTGTTTATTCCAATCGAATTTGGCGCTTTTGGTAATGACCCTTTGTCTAGCTTAGATAATTAAGATAAAAATGTACTAATGTAATATTGTTCTTGTCTACAGATTCGAGACTATTTGGAGAGTCGCCTTGAAGCTACTTTCAATGGGAAGGTACATTTTAATAGTCGTTTTATGAACAGCAAACGCCTGCCAAACACTTGTAATGTATCGATTCTTGGGCCTAACCTAAAGGGACGCAATATCCTTGCAGCTACAACCTGCTTACAAGCGAGTGTCGGAGCAGCATGCCATTCAGATCGAGGTGACAGACCATCCCACATATTATTATCATGTGGAATTCCAGCGGATATTGCCAGCAATGCCATCAGACTTAGCATAGGTAGGTACACTACGAAGGAGGATATAGACATGGTTATTGATGACCTAAAGTCTGTGGTTGATGCATTGAGCTAAACTTTCAAAATAATGTTTTTGGACAGCGGTAACAGAACGTCCTTGGGCATGGGGCTATGGATGTCGGGCTCATCTGAAAATATTCGGTTAAACGACAATGTTGCCAGAAAATCCGCCTTTTTCATAAAGTTCACAGAAAACATGAAGCTATTCTCAATGCCCGCGACATCCACTTTTTTCCTCCATTTTTCATGCTTCTACTTGGGTTCTTAGTGCAATCCTTCTTGGAAGAAATAAAGGAGAAAAAAATTGCGTCAGTTGAATTGCTATGACCTTTTAAGTCATCATTTTCCCATCATCCCGTCGTTTTTATTAAAGGCATTGCCTGTTATGCTTGTTCAAAGTGGGTATTTTAGCGTGATTTATGCTAGTGAACAACTTCTTATAGACAATCATTAGACCTATGATGACGACGACAATTTAAAGATTATTACGCACCGCAAAGTCTTCTTTTCATTCATTCAATATGACCACACAAAACCTAACTTTTCGTTGTGCAGACAGAAAGGACATTGAGTTCATTTCACCACTGGAGCCTTCATCCCACAGAGGGCTGAATGGGCACTGATTGGTCAATGCAAATAGCCAATCACTGGTACTTTGCCTCTACTCATGTTGTTGTGACCTGAAACTGGTTAGATATAACTTTATGCCTTTTGTTCATTATCTGACATTTCTTACTGTGAGGTGTATCGAACGCTGTTGTTTAACTACAAATTTGGGCACAAATTGAATAAAAGTTGAATAAAAGAGGATATGTTTTCGCTTTTTCGTGCAAATTTTTGTAGGGTCTAAAAACTTACATGTGAACAGACTTTTCAGAACCCTGCTTCCTCTCCAGCTCCCGAAAAGTCTGTACATAGGATAGGCTACTAAACACTAGCCACGCATTATGGGTTTAGGTTTCTATCTGCTTGTATAATTTGTAGGTAATATAAATCAACTCAGGAAAAAGTAGGAGGTTACAATATTTTTCAACATTTTACCAAGCATTGTTTGTAGAATTATTCTTTATCTGCTTAACTTTTATAATTTCATCTATGGTACGTAATTAGATGACAATTTCTGTATGGCATTAAGAGGTCAAAACTCAATTGCGTTTAGTAAAATATTTTAGATAGAATAACAAGTCATTTCGTAACTGTAGCGTAGAACACATTGTTGTACAGAGGGGACTGTCAATTAGATTACTCTTAAGTGCTGTGGAGCGTTTCTGGTAGGGATGGCATTTTTAAAGTTTGTGGGTTAACGTTTTCGTACTCTTTAATTAGGATTCTGCCATGTATTCTTATCGCCTATTCTTCTGTTAGTAGCGAACAGAAAAAGAAAAGCTAACCACAACTATCTTCTGTAAGCACTCAAAAATTCATAGCCTTATACTAATAAAGCCAGATAGCTCAGAGACCCCCCAACGTTGCCCGGTCAACACAATAGCCCACTCCAGAATAAGAGGTGTGAAAAGCCGAGATTTTGTAGTGAAAATTCTGCTATAGGTAGGCCTAATGCCATTAGTGGAGTAGAAAATTAACTCGAGGAGTCTGCCAGAGCAATGAAAATACATTATAATATAAAACACAAGTATGCATATGCTGTTAACGGGGATCAATCGCAAGTATGGTTTTATCTCTTGCTTGCTGTCCGATATGTGAGATATTGTCCTTTGAAAGGCTTATATTATGCCTAGTCGCATTCCCTTACGAATGCCTTAGGTTTAGAATAGAGGCAGTACGTTCAAGCAATTCGCCTGATTTTCTATATATGGTGTCACTAGCAGCCATAGGGAAATCTTTCTATACATGTATTTGTCCAATAACTTCGTATAAATGTTTTGAGACGAAAGGCTGTCGCCGCAAACATTCCATACGGAGAGCCACGTGCATCTGGTTTTACAATAGCCCAACAATAACGCTCCATAGAAAAAATGCTGCCCTGTTTCCAAAAATATTGAGCTACCCTTTTTTTAAATTCTCGTTTTCAATTGAAGAGGATAAATACGATTTATTTGTAAAACAAGCCTCCTTCAACATTTCCTTAAAACAGAGGCGTTTTATGGGGGGGGGGGGGGAGGGAGAAGGATTATATTTTAGCCATTTAGCAGTTCTTTGAGGCCCTCCCTCCAGCAGTCGGGATACCAAAATTCCCGCTACTATTCATGAAAATGAACTGAATTTTCATTTGCTGGTGATCTTCTCAAATGACGCCTTTCAATCCAAAACATTTAAAGTGTTCTTATTCTTCTCAATGCTTTTTCAAACGTCGGCAATAATGCTGGCTGTAGAAGCCACTTCTTTAGTCTACAGTGCGAGGTCAGTAGCGACACAGCTTATGACAATTCTAGCATTTTAATGCTTAGTTATTAATTATTAAACTTTCCGATTCACAACCACAACCACTTCAGAAGATCTTCTTTTTGCAAAGCAGAATTCATCCACTTCTTCACAATGCCAGGCATAACATATCTTAAGCCTGGATGTAGCCTTATTTATATTAGACTCAGTATCTTAGTATATTTATCGCCGTAGTTTGGCTCATCATATTTAATCCATTTAAACTTGTTTTAGTCCATTGTCTTGTGGTAAGATTACGTTTTCGTGCAAGAAAGTAATTACAGATGAATTTTTCGCTGATTTCTTTTGAATCTTCTTTGTTTGTGAGACATAATCTACTTTTAAAGACTTTTTGGACTAGGTCAAACAGCAACATCTTGAAGATCTCTGATAGGGTTGGTGTTACGTTTTTTGTGGGGTTCAAAATAGGAGCCTGATTTTAGACTTTTTTAGTTGTTGAAACAACTTCGCTGCTGTTTGTCCCCTGGATGGCCCTGGTTAACTTACAATTGTTTTCTTTAACTCCAAAGTCCAATGAAATTCAATCACTTTTCGATTAACTTTGAAGAATTTAAATGATTTCAATTTTTATAAAAATGCTATTTTTCAGTTATTTCTACGTTTTGTCAGAAGTCCGATGCTTTCGTTGCTGGCAAGCCCACAAATTCGCACAAAAATCATTAACAATCATAACAGTAATAAATATCAAACATTAAAGTTAAAGAATAGAGACAAAGGTTTTGTATAGCAAAAAGCATTGGGATCGAACTACAAATTCTGATTGTTGATGCATTTTCACGCTGCAATACACCACTCCATGCTAACAGGAAGGAATGGTTATTATTATTTTCATTATTAATCATCATAATCATCCTCACAGAGCTTGGTCGCTATCTATATGAGGTATGGCAGCTACAGCTCCAAACTAAAACTAAAACTTAAACAAAACTAAAACTAAACAAAAACTTAACTAAATTGCCCTTGGAACCAGACTCTCTGAAAGAAAAGATTCTCTAAACTCGAATGACATGATAAAAATATTGATAGTCACACAATGAGAGTATGATGAAGAATGATGAAGACTACACGGGCTTAAAACTGTAATGTTGTGCGTAATAGAACAACCAGTCTGAGACTAGGTTGAAATTTTTTCAGTATTCAGTATCAGTATTTTTTCAGTTTCAGTTAGGCTTCGGATAGTCACGGTATTTTCTCTCCTAGTAATGGTGGAAAATTGTATATTTGGGACAAACAGTTCGGCATTCGCAGTCCATAATAGGTCAGCTCTTAGATTGTATACTGGAACAAATTATCAAAACATCACTATCATCTCTTATTATGTTTAACCGGTTCATTTTGCAAATGAATTGATGTTCTTGAGGCCTTTGTGCCGCTCAACCTCAATCATAGTATTTATGACCTTTGAGCACAATACGTTTTACGCAAATTTACAATAATATGGAATAATGCTCGATATATTTTGATATAGCTTTCAGGGAAATGTATAACAAATGGCTGATCATCCAGGGGGTTGCGCTTAGCCTACTTGATTAAATCCCTTCCTGGTGGCAGTGCCAATTTTAATGAGCAATTGCTGGGGCCAGCTTCTGGTTTTGTATCAAAAACTGCAACTGGCCGATTTAACAAAGGCAAAGAACAATTGCATCTATGAAGGGCAAGGGGGCTAGGACCCATCCAGTATTTATGATAAAAAAGGCTCTGTTCGATAGAGGCTGATTCACCTTTCATTTGAATGGGCAAGAGAGATTGTTTTTCTTTCTATGGTTGGGACAGTGGTCAAATCAAAGTGAATGTCTATTGCAAATATTTTGACATGATTGCACAACACTCATGGTACCACGAATAATCCATTCTCAGACGCAACATTAATGTTGTATATTTTGCGTTAATACATAACAGGGCCGCATTACGATCCTCATTGAAAAGTATTAAATAAAATCCAGCTGAATATAGATTGATTGCTTCTGAAGAACCAAGTGATAAAACGGAGATTATTATGTGAAATTTACAGTAAATTACTTCTCGACTTGTGGTATTTAGAGAGAGACAACGCAAGCATTAAGGCAGCGTCTCTGTGTTGAGTATCATACGAGGCTCTTCAGTTGCTAGAGTAGTGCAGAGCTAGAGTAGGAAAACATATCGGTCACACGGTCACTAGCTGGAGGAAGGTCAATGAAAAACTATAGAAACTGCTATGACACACCGAAGCCATGCTTATTCTCTATTGTCTTATGAGAAAGATTTGCCTTTCGGAATGTTTTTGTCTGAAGGCAGTTTGGCAACTTTTCTGGACTTTTAAGGAGTGCGCCACAAAGTGGAAGATTTTATTAAAGAATCATGTTGCAGGGCATCAGGTGAATTAAGGAGGCTTCTAGATCACATGCACCATCAAACCATTTGGAAAAGCAATTTCTTTGTGATTATCCAACTGTAGGGCCCTGAGACAAAGTGTACTCTGAATTGCTACACCACAATCGCTCACAAAAACTGAGACAACTCTACTTTTCGCCGCTTTTCCTCACAAAGCAATGTTGATGTGCGATTTGAAGAATGTACAGCCCAGTTTCTAAAAGTCTACGCCAGTGGCGGACTGGCTTAGAATTGCTAATCGGCCACGGAGAACTTAGTTGGGCTCTTTTGGGTGTGGCTTGAAGTTAGGGCGTGGTCGCAAGAATCGCTGAGCTTCTTGATTTGTTTCCAATATACCATAGCAGTTAACTTAATTAAAAACTAATCTTACTTTTCTGTTCCTCGATAACCTTTCCAATTCCAAATCCTTGCAAAAATGTTTTATTCATTTTCTCCGAAAATGGAAAGTGATTTCCAAGGGGCTCGTTTTCGTCAAAAAGGGGCCCTTTTGGCAGAATTTTCAAGGGGCCCACCGGCCATGGGCCGCTGTCTACGCAAATGTATCTCACCTCCTTCAAACGAGCATCAAAACTGTGCGTCGAAACATAGTATGCTTATAGCTAAGCCCTTCATTTTAATCTTCAGTAAGGATCAATGATCTGGGATTAGTCCTGTTGTACTGCAAACCAATGGCCTGTTTCGTGCAGAACGATATGACAACCCGTTACCAAAACAATGAACTGGACAGGTAACCGCAAATTCCAACATAACCCATCTCATTTCAAATCGAGTCCTTTGTGGTCTGGTCATTCCTCCGTCGGCTACGATTCTCCTTCGTCGCATTGGACGTATATAATTGCACTAAGATTCCATCTTTACATATCTATGACGTTACAATGCTAATTAAGTTTAAGTTGGAAATGTTTCGGATGACATGAGTTCATAATTGCACCGCCAACGGACTGCAAGCAAACGCTGCTTTCTGAGGTAACTGGATATTGATTGCCTGCTTCGTAGAATGGAAGGAGCTCTGCAAAGTAACAACAGTTTACATGATTCACCTCCATCAAAAGTCTCCTTTAATTTTACGCCGATAAAGGCTAGATCATCGCAAGATTTGACCCAAAAAGTCGCTCCTGTGTTTGCTCCAGTACCACAAAGCCCAACAACAACTTTTATGGAGAAGGAAATAGATCACATTCCGGTAAGTGGTGGTCATATTTAATGACAAAAAGATGTTTTTATAGACCCTTTTATGGTTAATTTTGTGCTTAATCGTATTTTGGTCTTTTCTTACTGTATCACCACAGTTAATTGCTGTATTGCCTTTCAAAAGAACCTCAAACAAGCCACCGATCTTTGTCCACATTTGCACGATTTTTTCGTGGAAAAGAGTAATGATTGCTGATAATTAATGCTGATGGTTTAAGCCAACGGATATGTAAAAATCTCCCTCTTCATATGAAACATGCAAATGTTTGTAAGTTTATTAATTGGAAAATTACGTTCTTTGCTGCCAGCTTTTTTATAAGGAACCACTTTAAAAGGAACAATGCTGTACGCTTTCAAAAGTGCTAAAAAGTTGCTTCACAAGGAACATCAGGCTGAAATTTTAAAAAACAAAAACAAAGGCAACAGACAGAAGTGAATCAAAATATTGCATTCAAATGATTTACGAAACTTATTGCAAAGGAATTAGTACAAAACCACCAATATTACTTCTTTTAATGTTAATTAAAATGAAAATACAGAGATAAGACAAAAGGTGAGGAAAATCTGAAGCTGAAATTTAGTGGAAAAATAAGAAACGCTAGGCTGAAACTGGAGCAAAATGTTCTCATAGCGAAATCCCGAAGGGTATGCACTAACTTGTGCCTATATTTCTGTTTTATTGGCCCTATTTTCTCCACAAACTTTGGACATATTATGTTGTCTTTCGAGCCTTTTGACGTTATTAAAATTGGTCGAATCCCCTCTTTGGCGATCTCAAAATCGATGTATTGATCTGCTAAATGCTCTTAAGGTTGTTATTGAAGCTGTGCGGAGGTTTGGCCAAATTCTTTGCTTTCGATCGAATTTCTCCCTCCAGCAACTGTTTCGATCTGGTTGGTCTTTTAGTACCTGCTAGACAATAACAGGGACAGGAAGTATCTAGAACGTGACCTCCCCTGCATAAAAAGCAACTGAAAATGAAGAGAATTTGAAACGCTTTCAGCTGCCAATCGTGTCCCATATCAGTTGACATCAGTTGCTATAGTTTTTAAACCGCACAGATGTTTTATGATTGCACTTTTGTATGATTCGTTTGGAAACTAATTCAATAATCTGAAGTAGATAACAGAAGTATTTGTCAAAACACGGTGACAAACATGTCTCCCAAGCATACACAAGCATACATAAAGGGGCAACACTGTAGCAACAAGGGTAAAAGTAATGGCAACCATAAAGAATTGAGCTTTTCCTGAGGAAAGGGGAAATGAAGGGTAACAGTCTCTCTTTTACAACTTTCATTTGGATAGCTTGAATTATTTTGTGTGTTTAATTCATGGCGGGAACTCGCTTACAGTTACTCCTTGCCACTATGGTTGGCACATTATTAATCAAGAAAGGGAGGGTTAGGAAAGGTTTTCTTTATCCTCAAAAATGTAATAAAGATAAAGAACACTTACAGTAAATCAAGATAAACTAAATTTCAAAACTTGGTGTAAATGCCGCCCCGTACAATTGCCGGCATCCATGTGTTCCCGTTCCATCCATTTGGCCAAAAGTCCCTATCACAGCAGAAAACAAACACAATGACATCATATAAAAAATATTCGGTAGATTGAACCATGAAGGACAACAACAAGTTTCCAATTCTCAATACACTCATTCACATAATAAACTTTGCAAGATCCAGTCCCAAGGAGTGTACATGAAAAATTTTGACAGGGAGGCTCGGCTTACTTGTTATGTCTGAAATTTTTAATTTTCCTCATTTTTTGGGGTTTGAAAATTTCTCTGTTATGTTTTAGGGGTAGTCAATTTTCGATATTTATTTGGGTTGATAATTTTGTAAATGGCAATGCAAGACTTATTTTTTGGATTTGTTATTGTCAGGGATGCGTTTGTTATTTATTTGGGTGCGATATTGGCAGATATTGGAAAAGGTCTGGACCGAGCCCCCCTGTCAGGTTCATATTAGAGCACATTCCCTGGGGATCCAGTGTATCAGTTTGATAACATTTTTATTCCGTTTGGCTCAATTTGATTTTTAGCGAGTTACGTAAGATAAAAACCCAATTCTCCTTACCGCCATGTCCATAGTCATAGTTAACACTTTTGTTAAAAGGGTGCTTATCAGCAGTGATGCTTTCCAAGCATCGCACCTTGAGATCTGCAAATAATTTTGATGAAATGTGGAAAGACATAAAAGTTGCAGTTTAAATACCCTGGGATTGAGACTCTCCTTTCTCCTTTTAGAGTCTGATCCCGAGGGGTACAATTTGAAAACCAGATTCAAAGTTTCATAAAACAATATGAAATGTTTTTTTGTGCCAATCATTTAAACTTTAGGAATATTAAAGCACATTTTATAAAATTTCTTATAAAAAAAAGGAATGTAAAGTTCCTGTAATGATAATAATAATAATAATAATAATAACGAATTTTTAACAGGATAAAAACTTTAATAAGACTGATTTGAAGTAAAGAAAAAAATACGTACAAGCTTAGGCTGAAGCACTGTCGTAAAGATATCTATTTATTTATGTAGTAATTATTTTCCTACACTTCTACTCCAGATAATGAGAATGTTGATTATGCTCTGTATCTTTCATTGTTATTAAGCATACGTATATCTTTCACCTTCAGCTTGTCTACAAAATTTACAGAATAGATGGCTACAACTCAAATAGGATGCAAAAACGTTCCTCCTTTTATGAACCATTATAGCCCTTTCATCCATTTGAACCAATGACCACAAGCGAGAATTGATTACTTCTTAAGAAAGAAGGTTAATCACTTCGATATCTGGATACACCGTTTTCTAATCATTTGTTACGATTTTCGCTACAATATCATCAATTCTTGTTCTCCCTTGCAATCTGAACAGACGCATTACTTGTTACTGTACTGCTGTAGCATCACCGGAGGTGTAAGGGTTAAAGATTTTTAGTTATGTAGCTTCCCAAAAAAAAGGAACCTTTGTGAGCACTTCATGCATGAAGAAAATGATTAGCAACATGAACAGATTATGATATCTTTCTGCCTGCCTTTATTTAAAAACAGAAAATTGCCACCCCAATAGTTTAGTAGGATAGACCAAATTATTTTGTCTGAGCTTCAGGCTTGAAAAAATGATTTATGAAAGACCGTATCTGCTTCGCAAATTTCTAGCGACCCTAGAAAGGGTGAATCTAGAAGTTAGAGTGCAAATTATAATCAAAGTGTGACTTCTGTTGGTACCAAAATGCACCAGTTTGTACCAGTACTACCAATGCTTTTATATTATCAAATAAAAAGAGCTACCCTGCTATCAAGGCTAGAATAAACACTGGGCCATCCGAAGTTTGCAACCAAGATCTTGCTGCAAGTGCAAGAATTCGAGATTGGAAAAAGACAGTGAAAATAAAGGCAACGCAATGACAAACGAATGAATTAAGCTTATTTTCGGTGGTTGACAAGTATCTTTATTCAGGCTACTAAATCTCCGCTTCTTCTGTCTAATTTTGATCCGAATGTTAAAATATTTTTTTGATGATAACCTAACGAATCGAAAACAGGATACTTAATCCACAGTTGCCGGTTATGCTTCGCAAATAAGTAAAGTAATCCTTCCTGGATATTTTCATGGGGATTTCTTTAGAGTTTACAAACTGATTATGACGACAGTAACAGCATTGTCTTTTATTGGTTGTTATTTTTATGCACGGAAATGTCATGTTAAATTCGACAGTAGTTGGACTCAATTTGAATTTGCAAGTTAAGAGGAATTTGCAAAACAAAATACAGACTCATTTGTAAGAATAGTATTACAAGTACACGGGCCTATAATTCGATTGGAAATAAAAATTGAAGTGAAAGCAAACTGAGCCTGGAGCTTTTTGATGAAGATATGGAAAAAGATGCATGCATTTTCCAATAACATGTTAAAGTGGTTCAGGTTAATTGCCATGGAAGGCCTACACCATCATGAGCCCACAAGCAATTCTTCTGCATTTGTGTTAAAGCAGTATCGTGAATGTAACAATCAAAGGGCAAATGAAGAAAATGCTCCTCTGAATCCCGTGACGGCATTGGCTGGTCGAAATTATTACTTCTCGTGTAATGCTGTCAAAATGTTGTTATTCAATAATTTCATGAATGTATAAGGAGCATGGTTAACAAGGTCTGTCACTTAATACCTAATAATGCATCATTTAATAATGTAAGCCACAATGAAGTTATTTATTTCCTGCCTATATGAAAACAGAAAGCGGTTTAGGCGATAATATGATTGATGTATTTGTTTATTTCAAGTTTGTTTGCGTGATTGCGTCAAGCAATACAGAACTGAGCTTCAGGCAGGGCCGTCAAGAGCCAGTGCAGGCCCCGGGGCATTTCATTGCACTGGGCCCCAGTGAGCAATCAATTTTCTAATTGAACAAAACTTTTGCGGGCCCCGGACCTCCGACCCCGCCTACCCCCCCCCCCCCCTCTCGCGACGGTCCCGGCTTCAGGGCCTGATTTTATGAAGAGGGCTGACAGTATCAAGAGGGCTCGTCCTGGTACCAGAGATGAAATGTTGATTGTGATTAAATCGCGGTCGAACTTTCGTCCCTGCGCAGTAAATTGCGCTATATGACTTGAGAAAGCTCAGCTCTGATTCCACTGCATTCCGTCGTATTCTTAAATCTGAATATGTTTCTTACTAATACCAAAATCTCGGCAATAGTTATAAATATCGGGAGGAGGGCCAGCTCTTTTCATGTAGTCATGTCCTTCGACCTTTCAGGAGTCGTGGCTTAGGTTGCGTTTTTAATGGACTGATCCGCAGAGAGTAGTTGACTTTGGAAGTGAATTGCAAAGCATGAAAATTTAAAGAACCTCTCAGTGATTGATGTAAAAAGTCGAAGACTAGTCTGAAATTTCTTATGAAATTAGAATAGACGAGAAAATTGTTGTTGCTCAACTGGAAAAACAATTAAATTGTTATTAAAGAAACAATTATTGTCAAAAATATGATACTCTGAAGAAGCCCTTGCTACACAGGCGAAATATTGGCAACAAATCATAAAATATCATTTTTTTTCGTATTTGCTTCGCATACTTACTGCTTGGCGTTGTGCCTTATATCTATTATTCATATATACAGGGACGCCAGAGCATATTTTCGAGTAAGGGGGCTATGAAGATTGGGCGTGTTCATTTTTGAGCGTGGTCGTTCAAGTTCATGTTGGCACTTCTTAGAAGTGAACAAAAAGGTCAAGACATGGCCAAGCTTTGTGATGGGGATAATGGCCAATAGACAGACATAGGTCAAATAAGCCCTTGTGTTGTTCGATTATAAACGTATGCCTTCAACATAACATAGCGGCAAAAAGTGTGGGGGCTCCTGCGTGCCTGATATATTATCGCAAGCATTCCCCGGGAATCCAGTAGGCTGTGTGTTATTTTTTTCTCTACTTTTTTTGTGACATTGAAGCCTCAGCCTCAGATCTTTTTTCCAGGACATGTTAACAGGACAATGAACACTGATTGAACGTCAAGCAATCCAACACAATAGCGAATTTTGCGGTCTATCTTTATGTTTTCCTACATTAGCTGATTCTCAAGATCTGCCGTAACAGCTGCTCCAACGCTCTCAATAGACCAGTTTAAACATCGTGTTTTTAATTATTCATTCTAAGAAAAATATAGTTCTAAACTGTGGTTTCAAAACTACAAGGCACTACTTTGTTTCATACATATATGCGGAATGTTTGGATCAAAACTAAATCTTTTGAACAAAAAAAGGTAGATAACGCCGGCTTTCGCAAACTTGTTCGTTGCGGTGTGATTTTGAAAGTCGAATGAAAATAAGTGTCTTGTTGAAATACCTGGAATGCCAGTGATGTTTTTGTTAGAAGGAGGTTAAAGGGCGTCGACGGAGCGTTACAGCCGCGTTGCTTTTGCGTTGCGGCTGCGCTCTGCCAAGCACAGTCCTAATTGTTAACAAACAATGGTGACCCATGGCACATCATTATCCTCCTGACGGTACTGCTTGAGTAAATGTCTTGAAATTGGCTCATACTAGAGTTTTAGTGACTAGAGGAGCAAAGAAGAACATTTTAGGCAAGAGTGATTCTTGATTAGCCATGGTTTTCTTGACATACAGTAACACTCCCATGGAAGGCACGGGCTGTAGGCCCTATGAGTTGTTAACCTAGGCAGGGGCGGAGGCAGCTATCAAGCTAATGTGGCCAGGGGTGCTAAGGCCTTACCCTCTGGATTTCTCAGAATTGTAAAACAAGTATTATTTGTAAGTCCTTTTATCAAATTAGATAGGGTTCAAAAAAGCGTTCGGTTGTTTTAAACGAAGTAGTCTAAAAATACCCTACTGCTCATTTGTAAAGAAGTCAGGGAAGTCGAAACAAAGTTTCAATGACTTACAATGACATCATTTTACCTGTTGAATCATGACATCAAAAAAGTAGAATGAGTCACAACAAAGCTATCAACGGATGTTTTATCATAATTTTATTGTTGTTTTTTGTATTCTGAAGATTATGAATCGCTTATCTAATATAGATTAGAATTCTTTGATGTTTTTATTGTTGTTTCGAGAATTGTTTGATCCAGAAAGTCCTTTAGAACGGCCAACCGTTACAAGGATAATCTACATAACAGTCTATTCTATTGACACGTTAGAGTTGTGCCATTGTGTTTTCAGATAAGTTAAACATTGAAAATTACTGTAGCCATCCTTGCATTCAGATTAGGATTCTCAAAAGTATTTTATTTTGGGTGTAATTTTTCGCCTTTACTTAGAGTTCAGTTATCGTATGCTTGATGAAGGGTCATTTGAGTTCAAACAATGCCACACCCTCCCACTTGCAATTTGGTATCCTAAACGCATGCGTAAGCTGTATGCGTTAGCGTCGGAACTTCGAGCATTATCCTTCAAAGATGTCATATGTGTCAAGTAGGTTGCTGGCGATTCAAATCCATTCCGCCTGAAAAGAACAACCATGTAGAAATGTCGAAACTCTTCCTGAATATTTGCAAGGGCTTATCTGAGTCTGAGTAGAATTCTATTACTATGGAATATACATCCCCTATTTTATGGGTTTCTCTCTCATTCTCATCTCTACGTTTGATTACCTCTTATGCACTCATAGCGTATTCTACTTTAACCGAAGTTTCTGCAAAGCCAGCTTATGGGCATTTAAAACCCAATATTTATTTTTGTGGACAGTACTTTACTGTCTCCAATAGACGGGCCTAAACCTATAGCAGTATTTAGCTCTCCACCTTTTATTGAAGGTTGGCTGAAATGCGTTTCCTCTTCTAGCAGCACCCTTTTCTATTGTAAATTGGCCGACGTGCATATTAAAGATTCCTGACATGTATACCCCCTTCTATTACCTTTGATTTAAGACACTAGAGTAGCTTGTCCTTAAACCTAACCCTGATCATTCTTTATTCGTGTACTTATCAACAGTCGATGCACGGTGCCAAAAACTTTGGTGCCCAAAACTACTCCCGAAAACCGCCATCCTTTCTCAGTTGGCAAAGATTCCAGTCTGCAACCTCTCTTTGAATAAAGGTTCATATGTGCTGTTAGTTACTGGTTGAAATTTACTCAGATTAAAATCAATATATTTTTTTATGTAAAAATTATGACACCAATTGTCAGCTTTCCATACGAATTTATTTTTTATAGTTAGAAAACAATTAATCGATACCGATTTTTGTGAACTGCTCTATGAATAGTTTCGTTTCATTCGAGATTTGAATCAGTTTGTTTGTAAGCTCATTTCAGCCGTGCTAGACACTGTTTACCAGATAGCAATACTTAATTAATCTTAAAAATCAACGTTTATAACAAAAGTGTAGGTTCATCTCTTCGACTATTGTTAGATCAATAATCAATGATCACAAAATGCGAACAAGAAACAATAAATGTCTTGTAAGGCTTCCAGAAATTTCACACTGAAATCATTTCGTTTCATGGGAGCAAAAACCTATAATGAACTACCTGCTAAAATTCGCAAAACTGGATCATTAAACGCCTATGAACAGCATCTTAAACAATATTCTACCCAATCATCCTAGTCTATAGCTAGGTGTTTATTCATTCTTTTTTGAGATATTAGCAATTGTACTTTCGTTTACTTCAATCAGGACACACATTGAAAACACAGCAGAAACTTTAAAATGTAAATCCTCAATAAAAAAATTCGTATCATTATTATTATTTATCATTAAATGTTTTAATATTTTTCTGTAAATTTATCGAAAGATTCGGCGAGCCCCGAATGACCTTCTCCTGACATATGACTCCAAAGCATAGAAACCCTTAATTTATCTTGGGTGGCGGTGCTGTTGTATGGTAAAGAAGCCGACTCACGAAACAGTGGAATTATATCGCTTGTCGAAAAAGAAAGTTGTTTTTGTTGTCATAGAATATTTAATTGAAACTTTAAGTTCATTTTGGCATTTTTGAATGATCACGTGGCAGTTTGGTTAAACGCGTTTCCTGGCCATTTAGGGCACGGCATATGTTAGGCCAATAGACGCACGTCCGTCTAACGAAATTACGATCGTTTATTTATTGATGAACCTTCGCCAACTTTGGTTGTTTCTTATTTAACATTTAAAATATGACTTCAAGTGGAATAGCAGTATCTTCGTCGTCTGGCTCACGCCAACCGCCTGCAGTTGTAAGTAGAAATGTTATTTGATAACGATTATCCCTGAGAAATGCCCCGTTCAGAACAAGACCATTGTCATTGTATCTCCCCGCCCATCCGTAACTTTGCATGAGATTTAAGCTTCATCCTACTTATCTATATGATTGAAATCTTGTTTATTACACCCTCTTGGCTTCTCAAAATATTTCACAAATGAAGCTCGTATGGCGGGCTTCAGTTCAATTGTACACGCACAGTTGTTTTACAACTCTACCGTTATTTGAATTCTCAAACAATCAATAACTAAGGTCTTCGTATCCCGTTCTGTAAAGGAATTCTGTGAACATGGACGATACTGTTGTTTTTCAGCCTCCGAAAAAGGGACCAGATAGCTATGTTGGATTCGCAAATTTGCCTAACCAAGTCTTTAGGAAAAGCGTGAAGCGAGGATTCCAATTCACACTGATGGTAGTCGGTAAGCATTGCATTAATTTTATTATTTGCACCACCTAACTTATAGGAAAGATCGTATTCTAAGCAGGAAAAGCAAAGCCTTTCCTGTAACCATTGAATTTATACAAATCTAACAGGATTTTTTACTCTGGCAATAATGACGCAAACAAGGGGGTGAGTGTCCGGTTTTATTTTCCTCGTAAGTCCTAAGTACACATTGTGAATTGACTGTGTATTGTCATACATGTGTTTTAATCACCTGTCATTTCTACCGTCATCAATGGTTTGTCAGGGGAGGTGTCTCATCACGGCTTGCTACGGTTGTGTTTTCACGCCCCGTCTGAAGGCCTAGTGATTCTCGCAAAGGCTGCAGAATTTACTTTGATCAGTAATAATATTTTTATGGATAAATCTATCAACGATGAAGGAAACGAATGCGCCAACAAAACTGTTTGTGAGGAGGAGAAACAAGTTCAGTTTCACATTGATGTCCGTTGGTGAGCTTGATGTTCAGTAATCTTTGTTTATTCTTCTGTTACCATTTAACATACCAAATAAATGCCAAACATAATGCTTAACCAACCTAGTTAATGCACATTGTCTTGTTGTAGTTAAGAAATTCCAATCAAGATTAAATCACTAACAAAAAACCACAAAGTTTTCGAGCGTTTTTTAACTACTAATAATTAATACATAAATAGAACATCGAGGAAAGGAAGATGTTGTATTTTCCCAATTAAAAAGTTTAATGGCAATAATTGTTGATGAGATATTTTTAAATGGAGACTTGAGGACTTTCAATTGATCATGTGATAGCTACTTCCGTGTTACAATGCGTAAGAACAATAGCACTTGTTGTCAACATTACCATCTTAACCTTTTTATTTACATTTTTCAGTTTCTGGATTCTTCATTTGTCAAATATACTTAATTTAGATAAACATATCATCATCATCATGGTGCCATACCAAGACACTTTGGTGATAATACTTTGCCTCAAGTCTTTGCTGCTTGTCATGTTTATTAGCTCTGTATTTTGCTTTCCTTTTTTCATCCATGCAGCTAGGCTATTGATCCACTGCTTTTTTCTATGCTCCTTTTTTCCTTCTAATTGTTCAATAAGTGCTAGATTCTCCAAACAATTTTTCTGAAGAACATGCCCAGAGAAACACATCTGTATCATTCTGCATATACATGTCAATTTTGCTAAATCAACGGTTTATGTTCAGTTAAGTTATGGTACAGGGAAAATAGGAAAAAGACTAATGGGTGCAGTGAAATGTTGCATACATGATACCAAATATGATAACTGTGTTATAGATGACCTTTGTAAGGGGCCTCATTTTGGGGGCATGAGGCTTTTTTATATTTGGATAAGTCTTCACCCATTCCTGTAACGGTTTTTATTTTGGTTGTTTTATGAGGTTGTTAATTCTTATAAAAAATTTTTTTGTTTTGCAAACCTTCATTGTTTTTTCTCTTTCATTGGCCAAAGATATTGTATATATATACATGTTCACTGTTTTTAATACACATAGCTAAATGCTGATCTGTTTACAAATATGTTTAACCAAAATTGTTGTTTTCTTTAATGAAATATAAAACATATGGTAGATAAGTGACTA
Organism: Catostylus mosaicus; assembly: GCA_964019065.1. Lineage (NCBI taxonomy): Eukaryota > Metazoa > Cnidaria > Scyphozoa > Rhizostomeae > Catostylidae > Catostylus > Catostylus mosaicus. The sequence goes on along the minus strand of OZ025185.1, from coordinate 14,457,251 downwards.
CAACATGTGTTTTTTCAACATCAAATTTATAACACTACTTAATTTTGGGAAAAAACATCAAAAATCTTGAGAATATGAAAAAAACCTGAATCTGAAGATGCAAAAATTGCAAAAGTATGCCAGTTTTGATAATATGGCAGTATTATGTTTATTAACTTGGAAGTTTCATGCCAAGATCTATAATGCTTGGATGTTAAAGTTGATCAGAAACGGAAGTTCATGAAAGCATAGATCCTTTTATATCAAGCTGATAGCTTTTATATCAAAAGTTTCAGTGGAAACTATACTAGACTTAGACCCTTTATGGAATATCTCAAAATCAAATGGTGATTTGCAATGTATTTACTATTTGAAAAAGATTGCTTTGTGTTTTTTTGCAGCAAGATTTTTGTCCAGTTCTTGGTAGCTCTATCTTAATGAATCTGCATTGAATATGATTATGTGATGTGCTTGTCTTTTGTTAAGTTTTTACTCTGCATTTGATGTTACTTGTTCAGTTTGCATTTATTTATGATGTGTTGTATAGGATTATATCTAGCATGGGCTGATGATCCGATGAAACTGAAACTGAAACGATGAAATAAGTAATGTTGCTGGCAAAAGGTAATGTGACCATCTCTCGTGTGACTCATTGGTTTCAGAAGAATAAATTTTTGGACAGTTTTGATATAAGATATGAGTTTTGCTTTTGTTTTTGATTAACATCGCCTCCTTATTGCTTTAACAACAGTGGATTAGGATTTCATTGCTGTGTGCACTGTTCATGATAAAAGATAATTCTCCTTATTGAAGTCAAAGGAACCGTTTCTTTCATCATTAATGTGTTTATGTGAACAAGAGACCAGCAGGTTCTTGATAGCCTCATTGCTGTTTGACATAGTCATAAATCGTCATTCATGGTGGCTGTTTGACTCTTGTTAATTTTCAATATCCATTCTTTTTTTTGTACACTACTGTGCTGAGCAGCAGTTGACTTTGTATGTTTTGTACAACTATTCAGAATAATTGAATTATGAATGCCAGCAGTTGGTCAACAAATTCTAGATATGACACACAACCAGATATTTCCAATTGAGAGCATTACTGCACAGCTTTGAGGAAAAATATTTCATGAATCCCAAGCCATTGTCTTTCTTCTTGATATATTTTCTTGTCCTGCACTTTCAAGTACAATGGCTCATTATTAGGCTATACTTGGATGGAATTTTGTTCATTGTTAAATGGTACATCCTTCTTATTTCCCTAATTCTTTCTTTAATCAAAGCAAGGGAAATAGTTGGTTATACTTGCTATTTACCTTGTTCTAACCATGCACATTGCATTTTGCATTAACACCTATACAAGTAAGGCAAACAAACCCTAATGGATATACTTGTATGGCGATTTCAATTACATAGCTAGTTTTGATAAGAATTTGATAAATTAAGGATGATTGGATATCTGATGTGATTTGGACTATTATCCCACTACTGATGATATCCATCGATATTTAGTGTCTAATAACTGGTTTGGCATTTTTTAATTTGATTTCACTTTATTTTTTCTCATATGCACCCAGCTCAAAGGTTTTTATTGAATGCTTCAGCTTTGATTGTGATACTTCATTGTTTTCCTTTTCTCAACCATTTTTCTTTACCTCCCTGCAAGTCAGCCATCAGTGTTTGTTTCAGTGTATGTTTATTGTGACAGGTTGAAAAGCTGTTGCTTTAAGTTGACAGAAGCTAAAGTCAAATGCTCTTGTAAAAGGTATTGGAAGAAGGATTATTGGAAGAAAACCAGAAAAAGTGTCATACTTTTTTATGAATTTTCAAGCCCCGCCTTTCTGTCAGCAAGTGTCTGATGTGGCTTACCCCCTTCCCCAATCCATTATGGACCCAATCTTAAATTAAATTCAGGTATCAGGTGCTAACCTGTTCCGGTGAATACCTTTGAACTGAATCAAAGAAAATCTACCCTGTCTGTTTTAAAATGTGGACATGCATGTATAGGATTGTATATAGCGTTTGGCATGTTTTCATGCTTAATTGAACGACTTCCACGTTTCTTTGCTGACATCCACTATGAATTCCCTCTGGCCTGTTAGTACCTGAAGCGATCATTAACATTTAGCGTTAAAAAAAACATCAAAATTGCCCTCCTAATTGCATACATATATATATATATATATATATATATATTAGTATTCAAGAAAAAAACTTCACTTGTAAACGTTTCGACTTTCGTCTTCATCAGTAATAACTATTCCAGATACATAGAGCGCATATATCTTCTAATTGTATATTGTTCTTTTGTATTATTGATTATATATGCGCTCTATGTATCTGGAATAGTTATTACTTTTGAAGATGAAAGTCAAAACGTTTACAAGTGAAGTTTTTTTCTTGAATACTTATTTAATATTTTTAAAAAATTTTATGTGGTTGAGCTTTTGAATGTCTTATCTATATACGTTTTTTTCATATTGATGCATGCTATATTTGTAGTGGTATTATGACATTGTAACTTGTCTACAAGTTTAATGAAGTTGTAAATAAATGAGTCAGATTTGCATTTGCTACTCAAAACAGCCAGACATCCTGATTGTTCACGACTTTTAATTGATGAATTGTAACAATGGGACACTCAGAGCCTTCACTTGAGCATAAAGCACTTAAGTTGAACTTTTTGGAACACCTGCTTTTTCATTTGAAATAGCTATCTAATAATTTTGTCTGCTTAAACACATGGAGTTTCATACATATTCATTGAATGAATTATAAGTCCAGTTCAAATGGTTAATTAAGGTTCAGGTGCTTAGTTGATGCTCATCATAATCTTCAATGGTTTTCTCATCAAAATATGTGTAATTAGAAGTCTAGGCTAGATATGAATTCCCTGAATTAGTTTTATGAACTTGTTTTGCATTTGGTCTTATGGCAAGGGTATGCAAGCTAAAGCTCACAATACTTTTTAATTCTCTTTATAACACTGATGTGTTATTGTTGAGTGATTTTTGTTCTTTTCTGTTTATCACAACTATCATATTATTTGTGTTAAAATCATAGTAAGCCATTTATTACTTTTTGATAGAATTATTTCTAGAACTCTACACACATAGACAATATATATCCATCCCTATGGATAAATTATTTAGAAAAATTTTTTTTTATAAATAGCGCAGTTTGAAAAAGGGACCTTAACATTTCTTAGATAGACTGTCATTCTCGAGTGAAACTGTCTTGCAATCATCCCAAGAGAATTATGATTACAATGTCCATGCCTTTTCACAAATACGCTCGCTGCTTTCATTGCAGAATTTGAATCTATAGGCATATCTTTTTAAGAAGTGTAAGTTAGGAAAATTGGATGCCCTTGTGCTCTTACTACGCTAACAGTACAATACTTCTAATTGTATTGATTCCTATACAAATACCTTTTATTCAATTTCAGGTGAGAGTGGTCTTGGAAAGTCAACTCTCCTCAATTCTTTATTTCTCACCGATCTTTATGTGAATACGCCTTATCAAGATGCATCACTTCGATTGTCTAGATCAATGGAGGTATGTTTACAAAAATGACATTGCAACAACCCCTCCCTAAAAAGTTGAAGCCACTCATCTAAATCGTGACAAAATCAAGTTCTTTATGAGGGGGAGGGATGGGGTAAAGGCAAGAACTTAACGTCAGTGATGATATTCATCAACGTAAACTTTTCTTGATTTCGATCAGTTTAAGGAAGTGTTTTATTTTTGCCATTCAACTGATGTACAGACCCTTGCCTGAAACTTTAAATGCATATATTATGAAAACTCTTTAGGCTCCTAAGCTTTTTTTTTCTTTGTATCAACTGGAGTTTGATTCATATCATCAAAGACAATAGAGAATTCTCTCTCCTAAAAAGATTTGAGAAAATCTCAGATTTTCATTCATTTGATAGCTGAATGTTGTCTGGCAAATCTCAAAATTTTGATCATGTTTGTTCAAGGTTTCAATTCTTTTTGTACCAGCTGAAAAAGGATTCATAATCATTCTAGGTCAGAGAATCAACATGTGAATTGAAAGAAGGTGGTGTAAGGCTCCAGCTGACTGTTGTAGATACCCCAGGATTTGGTGACAATATCGATAACACCGATTGGTAAGTCTTTTTCTTCTCCAGTTAATATTTGTCCTAACAAATATCTTACATTGGATTATGTGTGTGAAATGAAGGAACTTGTCATCAAAGTCTCATCAAGAGTAATGGAGAGAGGGGTAAGGAATTGAATAGAAGAGAAGAGAGAGAAGAGAAGAGTTAAGAGGAGAAAAGGCAAGAAAAGAAATAAGGAAAAGAAAAGAAAAGAAAAGGAGATAAAAGAGGAGAAATGAAGATAAAGAAAGAGAAAGGAAGTGAATAGAATTGAAGCTTTTGAATCTGAGAAGGGAATTATTTGGTCAATTATTAATCCTCTTCTAGATTCACGCACGTGATTGTTTTGATCAACATTTTTAAAGTGAAGTTTGGCTTTTCACTGGTCATTGGTCCGACATGCATTCCTTTCATGAACAATCAACAATCATTCGTTCAACAATCATTCAGTCATTATTGAAATAGCTTATCGATTCAATTTTTCAGTATTCTAAGGTTTCTTTTCTAGCTGGAATGCGGTTATAAAGTACATTGATAACAAATTTGAAGACTATCTGAATGCAGAATCAAGAGTAAATAGAACAACAGTGCAAGACACAAGAGCGCATTGCTGCCTTTATTTTATTGCACCAACAGGTCACGGGTATGTGCATTCAAACTTTGACATCACGTTTAACTTTCCGCCCCAGCTGTTCGTTTTAAGTTACAGTATTGAATTGAAGTCCTCCACCGGAAATTAGTTATTGGCGCCATGCAAGCGAGCAACGGACTTCTGTTGGTCTGGTGAAAATTTGGTAAAAATCGAGGTTTAGCTAAGTGAATTTAACAGCCGTTCTATTAAGGGTCCTGTTGAGTTTGGAATGGTGGCGATTGAAATAGACAGGAATCATTACGAAGTGGAGATAACATGAAGTTACATTATACGCTTTCACTTTTTATTGATATTTTTATAATGCATAGGAACGTCTTGACAAACCCCTCCCTTTCTATCTATTTAGCCATCTATGATCCATTAGGGCATTAAATTCATTAATGGCAGACCCTTACATTATATGAGTACATTATTAACGCCTCTGCTTTATTTGACGCCCCTCCCTTGAAAGATTCGGGACTTTTGAAGGGAAACGGTTTTTTAAATTTATTTGTCAGTTAGCAAAATGCTCAAGAATCTGCTTCTTTGTTCACATCACTGGTTTCTCGAAGATAAAAAAGAGAGGCAATATCGTAGAAGATGGAATTATTAACGTCTGCCACTCAAATTATATATACTTGCCATCTTATTCAGTAGAACGTTGCCAGTAATTTTTTTATGAATCGTATGCTCGTATATCAATGTGTGTTCATTTCAATTTATTTCATAGCTTGAAACCTCTCGACATTGAATTCATGAAAAAGTTACATGGAAAAGTACGTTGATTTGATCACAATTTCTATAATTTTCTCTATTATTCTGTCATTTATCAGTAACACTGCAGAGGAAAGCCTTGCTAGAAACCGCGTTTTTAGATAATGCTTCGGTAAGACGTACCACACTACACTAATTTTTCTGCTAAGAGATAATATGACCGACAGCTTCTAAGAAATGGCCACATTGTATTGAAAAACTTATTGTCGCTAAAGGTCTGGTGTAGACATCATGTTTGCTTGGCCCAGTTCAAGACAGCACGGTGATGAGATAAACTTTTCATAATGGTTGTTTTTTTTTCTTTAACAAATCAAGACTTCTTAGTGTGAACACCAAGAGTAAACCCAAAAAGAGCAATTAATCTATTTCAATGAATAAAACTTTTGTGGGGCCCACGCCCCGGACCTCCGACCCCGCCTACCCCCCCCCCCCCCCACCATCGACGGTCCTGCTTATATACAATATTTGTGTCATTGGAACATGAAAGTCACGTAAAAAACATGAAGTAGCTATTGTGTAGTGTGCAACTTACAGAAGCAGTAATTCTGTACACGATCTTTATACTGTTTTTCATGCACAATATAGGCGCGTGAACATTTAGTAGCATTTTTTGATTATCTACACACTTAACATGTTTGGCTATATTCCTACTTTGTTAATTTAGGTGAACATCGTGCCTGTTATCGCAAAGGCTGACACATTGACTGCAGAGGAGTGCAACAAGTTCAAGCAAAGGGTAAATAAAGATCTATATCGCTTCATTATAGTTCAATCAGACGAATATCAGTACAGTTTCAACGTATTATTAACTCTTTATTCGAGTCGATATGAATTTATTCATTGTACAGCCATGGCTGTTGTGAAAATATTCTAATAATTTGGATGTCTATTGACGTGGATGTAAACTGGAGGGGGGAGGCAAATATATTTTGGCAATAGGGTCGTCGAGGAATTAGGGGGATAATTAGATTTAATGAAGACAATTACACAATGAAATCTTTCCTAATCATCCTGAAAGACGTTGTTTTCTGATTGCATTTTCTCCCTCATAGTTAACCTATTAACCTGCCCTTTGACATTAAATATTGTGATATTAACCTTAAACAACCGTTTTCCCCAAAACTACTCCATGCCGTATGTATTTGATAAGAACCTTACTGAAGTTCAATTGCTCTTGTACCAATTTACTAGCATTGCACATTATTTAGACAACATTTGTGGAGTTTCTTCCCTTAACTAATGCCTTATTCGTTTGGTTTTATTTGCAGATATTGAAAGACATAACAGACAATAATATCAATATCTACAGATTCCCTCCGTTAGGGGACGATGAATCAGAGAGTGAACTGGTTGAGCTGAGGGTAAGCTGAAGACACAAATCTGTCATCATCATCATCATCATCATCATCATCATCATCATCATCATCATCATCATCATCATCATCAAGTTTGTCATTTCACGTAAAATGAGAACGGAAAAATAACCGCTTAGTCACCTATTACGTCAAAACAGTATGCTGATATCGTACACATGCATTCTCACATGTCTGATCATTCGGATGAGACGTGGGGATGTATTGTGATCTCATGCCTCTAAAGTATACGTTAACGTTTGTGTTACATTTTAATTTAATCTTGAATACATTTAAAATAACACATTTACACATTTACACATTTACACATTTACACATTTGATACATTTAATACATTTAAACTAGGTTATTTTTGAAGTTGCACTCGGTGACTTTTATTGGGTTACCTGCCTTCGTTATTCAGGAACGAATCCCATTTGCTGTCGTCGGAAGTAACGCTGTCATTGAAGTGGGAGGAAAGAAAATCAGAGGAAGAAAATATCCATGGGGTATTGTAGAAGGTAAAGTCAGGGTCATAGTGCCAGTTTTTAATCAACAATATTCGCAAAATTTCAACGCGTCAATACTCAAAATATATCGTTGTTTTAATATGTTAGAGATATAGCAATGTAGTTTTTAGCACAACATAAGAAGCTGAAGCCATGCATTGCTCTTCAAAAATTCTCCTGACATTTCTTGCCAATAGAAACAGTATTTCCTATCACATGTTCAAGCACTGTCCGTGCATTCTAAATGAATCGGATTTTTTCTTTCATTATTTACGAAATTATCTGAATTTTAATTCTGTTGGTAATCATTTTTTTCCATTTTACAGTTGAAAATATAGAGCATTGCGACTTCATTGCACTACGCAATCTTCTCATAAGGTAGGAAACAGGTGTTTTCTTTTATAAAAATTTATTTGTAGCGTTAAGTCTTGCATTTATATGTGCAATGTTTAATCACATGTTTCTCGCATCAGATAACTTTTGAGAACAACTCTCCTTACATGATATTTTCCTTGTTTTTAACGAAAGAAAGCATCTTGTTTTTAAAATTTATTCTTATAACTTTTTTGATTGACATGAGATGGTCATGTACCAAAGTCTGCCTTGCCGCACAATTTCAACTATATTTCGACAATAATTTACGACTAAGTTTGAATAGAAAATTTAAGTAAGGACACAGGATACATGTTTTGATTTATATTGTGTAAAGCTATGGGATGGGACTTTATTTTTGTTAACTTAAACTTGCATGAAAATATCATAAAACTCAAGTCAATTTGTGATTAATTTTCTCAAAGCAGGTCTTGTGCTGGGGGTCTTTTTTGGTTTATTAAATTTTTTTTGGTATTTGGTATTTAAATAAAGTCCACATATAGATATATGCTTTGTTTTCTAGGACACACATGCAAGATCTAATTGATGTAACAAACGATAATCATTATGAAAATTATAGAAGTCAGCGCTTGTCCGTTCTAACCGGTGGTGCAACAACCATAACAACAAGGTAATTTATGTTAATTAATTATTCCATTAATTCAAGTGGATATTGGCTGGTTAGTTCTCTGTCATTCTTTGGTACCACTCCACTGTTAACGTGGCTGATCTTGTTCATATCCCATATTTTGATGAGGCTTATCACGTGACATAGGTCCTTTGTGTAGGTCAACTCGGATCATCCGTATGCGCCATCTTGCGCATCTTTATCTTGTTAAACTCAGATATATAATTGTAAGCAAAAGTGTGTTTAATAAGTGTGCAGTTTGAATGCTAATCATAATCACCAACAAGCCCTGGAAACGACGATCATTACTAAGAACCCCTTTTTTGATACTTTTCAATCTTGATGGAGTTTTGGATGTATGTATTTATTGCGCGATCGAAGGTAGTGCTTTCTATTAGTATATTTTATTATTTTTGAATGTTATTTTCTGCTGGTCAAAAGGTTCGCACTACAAATTAGCATGATATAACAAAAAACAAAAGCGATAGAATGACAAGAAACTGCACTACATTAAAAGTGAGGAAATGCACACTTCCTATTTTTCTATTTTGCAGTGCTGCCATGAAAATCAACCCTGTTGAGCAGCTTGAAAAGGATCGTGAAGATCAGGAAAGAAAATTAAAGAAGATGGAGAAAGAAATGGAGCAAGTATTTGAAATGAAAGTGAAGGAAAAAATGAAGAAATTAAAAGACGCTGAAGGAGAGGTAACCTTCTACTTAATCCTGTTCTATCAAGTTTTTTCTTAATTTGGTAACAAACCTGTATACCTTTATGTAAGTATTTCTTCGAATTGAGGTGTCAGGATAGGAAACAGTTCTGTAAACGCTTTCACATCCAACGGTTCTAATCGCGTATTTTTTGCGAACAAATTTGGCTTAAAAAATTAATTTCCATGCAATTGCACGGAATTGCTCTACGTATAGTTCGTTTGCTCTCGTTTTTTTCCGTCGCGGTATTTTATTTCTGGCTTAGATAAAATATATATTGAATCCAACGTCTGTGAATCTGTCAATGAACTTTCGTTGCCCTGCATTCCAAAGTATACCTTCAGCAAAAATGTACAATGTACAGGCATTTATGATATAGGTAAAAAAAACATCTAATTTGTAATGTAAGGATAGGTTTGATCTTCCAACGAGTAATGTTTGAGTTCAGCTCCAACAATAAACTTTCAAGTGATTTTTTTTCTATTGCGTTAAAGTAGAAAGTCCCCTTGTGGCAATATAGACGGAAAATTGCTAGCTGCAGTAAAGCTTTATCCCAGCGAACGTAACATACTTCGAGGAAGGTTTCTTCATAATGCCTTTTTCTTGAAAGCATTTCCCTTCTATTCTCTCGCAGGGATTGATTAACTTTTCAACATTTTTTTTCAGGCTCTCTTCTAGCTTCTTGCAATGTTCATTTTTCTTGAATTTTAATAGTTTTTTGGGTTCCTGTTAAATGCGCATCATATAATCTCATAATGCATTAGAGTCTGCCAGCCAATCACACATTCTTTTTCTATTTAGTTCAATCGCAAATACGAAATCACAGCACGTGGCCTGGAACAGCAGAGAAAGGAGGTAGAGGAGAAGCGGAAACAACTGGACCGGGAAAGAGAGGAATTTGAAAGTCACTACAAAAACCAACTACAAGATGGACTCAACAATTCCAGGTCATCCAGTAAATCTTCTTTGAAGTAAGTTTTAAGTGCGGGTACTGAGGCGAGGTAACTTGGCAGACCAACCGCCAGTTATTGTCTAGGTTAACCAGACATTCTGTAGATTGATAAAATGCTTTTCTTTTTGAGCCAATTTCACAATGTAAGTTGATGCTAGTTTAATAGCTCCTCCGGTTCCTTAATCTCTGGTCCAACGTAGAAGACGGCATAGAATAATGCAGAAAAGTGAAATCATAAAGGCAGAAGAATGCTTGAAGTGCTTTTGCGCATGAAACTCTCCAGAGTATGAAATATCGGATAATGAAACCGGTTACTCGAAATAAACAATCAACTGCGGATCAGTGATATGTGATATTTCTCGGCTTTTTGCATCCAGATTTTGCTGGTTAACCTATGCAACGATATTCACTTTTTTTTATTTGCTGGTCTGTTTGCCTCTAACCTCAGATCCCCGCATCTAACCTATTAAAATAGCATTAAAGCACTTAAAAAGCACTTAAAAATCTTAAATATAAATGCAGTAAACATCACGCACACCACACCATTCTCATACTAAATTGCCTAGGGATAGACTAACATGAAAACACTATATAATCAAAAAATCCCATGCCTAACTATTTTTTATTAATAAGAATATCAGCTTTGAATTTATTTAAGTAAGAAATAAATGCAATAAAATCATAAATAGTTATGAATGTTAATTAGTAATGGCAATAATAAATAGCGAAAAGGTAAAAAATCAATAATCTAAATTAATAAAGGTTATTTTTATAACAAACTAACCTTAATTTAACTTCATTCTAAAGGAATCAACCTTGACTGGCATCTTCTCTTAAATTGCTGCAAATTTCGTCTGCAAAGAAACGCAATTGTTTTTTGGATTACTTCTGGGCATCACAAAAGTATTTCTGCCGCCTTACCTTTGTTATGTAACCTGCCGCTGGCACTGTGCATGTTTTGTTCCTACAGAAGTTGAAAAATTTTTGTTTTGGCATGTGCTTATGTAATGGCATTAGGACAAGACAATGCATTTTACCCCTGAAATATTCTACTTTAATTTTAGAATTTTACGCTGTCCAGCATATTTTCCTATTTATATTTAGCCAAAAAATTTGCTGTTCTACTGCTAAAAGAGGTTGGACCTCAGACAGTTTTGGAAGCTTGTAGTTTCACTTGGCTTGATCATTTGTGATAAACGTGCATACGTTTTAAGAACTTTTTCGCTCTTTACAAAACCCCGTACTATTCATTTTGTTGGTATTAGGCGCGATGATTTCAAATTTTTTAGCTTCATATTTGGCCTCATATTTGTCTTCATAATTGTTCCTTGAAAGTTCCGTGTCCTGAATTCATGGAATTGTGAATTATATATCATCCATTATTTAATTGTGATGTTTCCTTCTATAGTTCATGCCCAAAGTTCGGCTCATTGAGGCGCAATAAATCAGGCAGTGATAAAAATAGTAATGGCGTATCTAGAAGCTCTTCCTTGAAATGGAGCTTTGGAAGAAGGAATAAAAAACCATAAACTATAAAGATTTTAAACAAGGTAAAACAGCACTAAGTGTATGCATTCTCTCGTAAAGTATGCTTGCCTCTCGCTACAAACGCTAACACTTTTTGAAAATTGATGCAACTAAAACAACATTCATTCAAACGCTAAATCTTATAACACTGCAATTGCACTTCAATGGAGCACCATTTTTTACCATTATTGATTTTTAGATCGTCAGTTATTTCTACTTGTTCTTGATTCCCCTTTTGTTTTTATGTGGCCAGTAAGATGTTTTGATATGTTTCTTTGTGTTTTTGTTTTACGTTCATTCCATTTTGTTGTATGTGTTTGTGCACTGTCCATAGTCATAGGTCAATAGAAAGGCTCTCTCCACTTCTTAGTGAACCTGGTAACTGAAGATCCTTGTGTAAAGGTAATAAAAAGAAGGATTTAGGAGGAATATAGATAGAGGAGAAAAACTGATTCAAGAATCAGAAGATTAGGGCATTTAAACAAAACAAATTTAGAAGAAAGAATGGAATGAAAAGCATTTCGTAGGAAATATCGGAAATTATTTACCAACAATTAAGGTCTCCTGTTTGTTATCTTTTTATTTGTTTATTCATCCATTAGATGCCTTTTCGTCAGAGTATCTCTCTGTCATCTTAATCTATTTCTGCATATTTTCTGTCATCCAGTTTTCCCCATAACAACCGCTGCAACCTTTTATCTAACACAACATCTAACACTAATGCTGAAGAACCATCAATTATCTTTCGGGATCTTCTTGCACCAAACTGGCCAATAATCATTAAGAGTATACCATTTAACACCATTAAGATTTTAAAGGACTTCGTTCGACACCCATAAGTCTGTTTTAATACTATAACCAAGTTGTGCACTACGGAACAATCTTTAGTTGGCCAAAATTACCGTACTTTAACCGTGCTTCTATGCGTGATAAACTATCTTCATGCTGATTAAAATTTCCCAACCGTACTTTTTATTTGATCACTTCCTTCCTATAGCATCATGGCGGATAATTTTTCAACACGTTAGGCGTAACAGTTGTTTTTATGATATCAATGAAGATTACATATAACTATTCCCTTTCCTTTGATTTTGTCAGGGGGAATTAAAAATTATATTGAATGGCATAAGTGTTTTATCCTCCATTTCATTACCTTGAAGATTTTACTCAATTTCACGTATGAATTACCCCCTTTAAATATGCACATAAGAGCAGCTAGATTAGATTAGTAAGTGGAACTTCTCCATTTTCATCACAAAGGAAATCAAGCCTACAGAAAACATCCAGCTACTCCCCGTGAGTATTCGATATTACCAATTTTTGTGTTCACATATGCAGATCTAAGGTTGATCTTTGCGATCATGCATTAAAAAGAGGCTCCAATACTCTATTTATCTATCAATCTTACTCGCAGAGTGCTTGAAACTAAGATCGGACGTCCTACAATTCAATTCAATAGCAATATTAAAGACTCATGACGTATGTTTGAGCAACTTTAAATTGGTGGCATTGGCAATGATAGAAAAGTCAAATATTGTGGCATTACAATAGAAACATAAGATAGGGCTTTATCATTGAAAAGGGACTGTAGCTCATCAGAAGATGATTCAGATTTGTAAGTGGGAAAAGGGGATTGAAAATAGCTAAAGAAGTGATGTTAATTCTCCCCACCTCCTAATTTCTGACCGTTTCAAGAAGGCATTTCGTTGAAGGCTTCCACTTAATTGATGTCTACCCTTGGGTCTGGTGTGTGACAGAGTGGATAGAGCCTGAAATAATGACCGCGTAGGGTTATAGTCGTAGTTTCGAAACCAGGCTCAAGCCATCAAAGCCATCGATTCCTGCTGTAATGCTATTCTGGTTGCCACATTAAAGGGCCTTAGTACTGCAAAGAAAAGGACCTGGTCACCCTAACAAAATGTGACGATGGCTCTGGGCTGTCTCTCTCCAAAAAGGTTTACGGAAGTTACAAACTATTGCATGAGACTCGCCTTTACCTTGCCAAACCTTTATGACTTACATGATTCTGATACATTCTACCGTCAACCATCACGTAACGTTGATAGATAGTTCCATCATGTGTGTTGCTGTTGTTCGTCTCTGTACACATCTTAATTCCTCAAATCCTGTGTTGAAAATGCTTTGATAAAAGAATACATATATACCAGTAGATAGACACTATAACATGCATTCACATATTAAACAAACCATTCACCTTTTAACGGCAGGCAAGCTTGCACCTTTCAGGACATTACTCAATCTCTTTGAATTTGCCCAGGAACACATTAGACAGGGGCAAATTGTCTATTATGTGCCTGGTTTGATATGAGTTCTGTGGATAAGTGCAGATCCTAAACGTATTGCAATTTGCTTCATCTTTCACAATTTTCTCACCTTTTATTTTTTAATTTATTTCACGTTTGCAAGTTAAGGTATTTTTCATCCCAACCATTTGGGTTTGTTCTTATAATCTAATTAACATTGTAAGAACTGATCATTCGCGTCACTCACGCAATGCATCTCCTGATTTTATCAACATTTGTCTCTGTACCTTTTAGTTTGATCATTTTCCATTCACCATATTTAGTTGACATTTCTTACCCATTCAATACTTGTACCTTTGCACCTCTCGCTTTTCCAAATTGGTCACAACGTTGGTCTTTCTTCTTTGTTTGATCTGTGGTATTACATATAATTCAGTGTTGACATGTGATATTTGACCCTTGAGATATCACTTATATGTTTCTCGTGAGGTTTGACGGCCCCTTATCCAACAAATGTGAATGCGTTTTGTTGCTTCGAAGGAAGTTCCAGGGCGTTAATTACTTTCCATTAATCTAATTGGGGGTTTTAAAAAGAGGGAGCGCTTTTTGTTTGCTTAAAAATATTTTTCCATAACCGGTTCGATTAAGCTCATTCGAAATTTCCGTGTCACACAACCACTGTCATTATTCATCTACATCTACATCTATTCATATAATCAGTAAAGCCCACAGGGGCATCGCACTGATGAGGGCGGTTTCCTCGTACGCAAGAGTCACCAGGATATGTGTCATGGTCAAAGCAAGTACATTAGGCAAATGCCAAAATTTGGACTTGAAAGAGACGGTCACCAAAATTGAAAGAGTGCGACTCTTGCGGACAATGGAGAGGCCCTAAGCAGCACAAGACAATGACATTTTAATAATACCTACAAAAAAATACAACATGCTGCTACTAAACATCAAGTCTAAGTTATCTACAATAGGAAATCCTTTAATACACTGCTGTTGTTGGCTAGTCTTTTATATCCTGTAAGTGAATTCCAATCTGTTATGGTCCTTGGAAGAAGCGAAAATTTGTAAAAATCTCTTGATACTGGGAGAGGTATAAATTTCTTTGCACCGTTTGTTGTACTTCTCGTTTGACGGCTCTGCTCTTTCACGTAATATGGTATTTCGAACCGTATTATTCAAAATCTTGCCGAACATTGAAAGGCGTAAATATTTTCTTCTCGTTTCTAACGTAGGCCAGTTTAGTTCGTTTATCACTCTGATTCTTATTTCAGTTTTTGTTGAAAATGATCAAAGAGTCCTTGGCAATGATCTTCTGCACCTAGGGATATCGTATTTGTAGTATCATCATGTTATTATTTATGTACGAGGATATCATATGAAATTTTATCTAACATTTTAAATGATATGTTAATATTAAAAAGCCATTATTGAGAATTTTTCTGTTGTTTTTACAGGGAAGACGTAAAGAAGGACAAAAAGAAAGGCAAAAAATCGCATTTATTCTAGCATTGGAGGAAATCTAGTGTATCGAGGAGCTGATCAATTGCGACAAATTATCGCAAATTGAGGAAGTATACATGAAGCATTATACAAGTAAAATTACAGAGTATCTTACATAGTTGGCAAATGTACCATGATGCATAGTGGTTGTGGTAGAATAGCTGGCTTGTAACCAAAATGGACAATTGTATAACTTATATTAGCAACTCCTATGACAAGAAGAGCCTTAAGGTTTGCATGGGCTGATCATAAGTCTGTAACTTTTAGCTTATGAATAGTGGTCTGTCGCAGAACATGAAATAGTGGTCTCTGCTTTGGTATAATTAGAATCTAAGTAAAGTTTTTAAACGTCGCAGCAAATTTTTCAGGACAACGTTTCGATGGAACCCCTCAGAAGTGAACTATATCTTAAAATGTCGTTTAAGCAATTTGCTTCCACAAGAACGGTTCTGTAACAGGTTGCTGATTGACCTGAAACCGGTTTGTTGCCAAACCCAAAAATGTGTCTCATATTTCAGTCAAACAACATAGCTTCATTTTTACTCCTTCTAGTCTTTTCCCGTCATGTCTTTTCTCTCTCCCCAGTTGAATGTCCCTTATACGTTGGCCCATAAATAACGGTCAGTTGTTTAGTCCTTCGTGGTAGAAAATGCAGGATGCGGTTGTTCAAGTGATCCAATAAGTGCCATTTAAACGCATTTTTAATAGCGGAGGCTTCACAGAGGTTTACAAATTTTAACGCGTGAGAGTGATGATAGGTTCATCTCAGCAACTAGACCATTCCCCCGTTGTGTGTTTTTGTGTACTAAATATTAAGTTGAACTTTAAGATTGACAGCGTTTCTGAACCTTCGTATTTGATTGATAAACAAAGGTTTCAAGAGACCATAGAGACAGATCCATACATTTATTTTTCACGTTTAATTAGATGGAATAATTCTTTAACAATACTATACCATGGCTGAAATCGATTAGAGTAGTGTTAAATGCAGGTTACAAAGAGCATTTCCACCTATACATATTTTAGGGGTTATTTGTAATTGCGATTTTTGCATTGCTCTCATATTGCGAACAAGCTACTCCGCTGTTATGGGATTACACATTCCCATGGTCCACCATCATCCGTCTCTACATGCTAATGTACTTTTTACTTTCATGTTATTCGCATCCAAACTGGTAGATGATCCATTGTGATTGGTTAAAGCGGCTGCATTTGCAATGGTACTTGCTTGATTTGTTTTGGTTAGATGTGGTTAGCGCACAAAGGACCACGCTTAGCAGTTGATTTTTAACTTAATGCATCGGCCTTATTACAACCGATAGATTGTTAAAAGAATTCTTAATAGTGACAACACAATCAGCTTGAGTACAGCTGATCGGGCGGATGATGTTGAATGCTTTGCATAATGCGGCTTGCATGATACAGTTCGCTTTGACTTTATCCATTTAATTAAATCGCTTTTCCTATTGCAATTCATTGTTAATGTTGGCCATTATTGAAAAACTTAGCTCATAAAGGCTGAAAATAGCATCTTGAATTTATTGATGGATTTCGCTTTTTATGTATTACTGTCAAAGTAACAAGTTTTCTGTCTTCTTGAACATTTTGTTGCTAGCCATAGCTGCAGACATAGCTATAATTATCGCTTGCCACAGCTCTTATCATTCACCTCCTGCAAAGACACCATGCCCTCGTTTAATTTAGTATGTTGATGTGCTTGCAGGCATTGTGCTCTTCATTGCATTAAAGTCGTCGCTGGATTTTCATATAAAGGATATGCCACTTATATTGGTGTAAACTTTACTTCTTGTTTTTTCACCCCCCCCCCTCCAACTTTTCTCCTGCTATTATCCAGTTTTGTATCAAGCGACTGTTATGCTTCTTGGCTTCCTGTACCTCAAAATGTTTCCCTGATTTTTTAACTTTTGGTGTTTTACTAATAGACTTATTGCATCATGTACTCGCACTTTTACTCATTCAATGAATAATCTCCCTCTCTGTTTCCTTGAACATGGTCTTGCCCAAAACTCAAAAGAATTAAAACTGCTTGTCTAAATGTTAAAAGAAGAGCATATGCCTCTTTCCCTAAGGGTAATTACCCCAAACCTGACACTGCACTAATTTGGATTTTAGAATTGATAACTCCTTAGAATTATTCCCTTTTTTATCATAATCGTCTTCTTTTCTGTTCATGTTTTGATCTTTGAATATGTGTAGATTAAACTTTCTTATGTTTGCCCCTAGATACTAGCTTTAACGTTGCTATTATTATTGTCATTACTTTTATTTTGGAGATTATTCGTCATTTTTGATTCATATATTTACGAAATAGAGTCCAGAATGCAAGTTTGGTGTATTTGTACATTTCTTTCTGAGCTTCAAAGTAGCAAGAGTTCATGGGAATGTAAAGTTTTTGAATTGATGAATAGATCGATTAAAGTAGATTAAAGTAAATAAAATGATGAGCTAATGAATTAATAATATAGTGTCCATATGAATAAATGAATGAATGAGTTAGTGAGTTAATGAATGCATGAATTAATGAATAAACGAATGAATAAATGAATGAACGAATTGATTATATTAGAATAGAAGACTAGCTGTCCTCTAGTACAGTCCTCTAGAAGTGGGTTGGAAAGAAATACAAATGTCACACTGGCTTCGAAAGACAAAAAACATTTTCACATCCAAGATTCCGGGTTTTCAATGAAAGTTGAAGTAAAACTGCAGTGAGTGGTACATCTGAAAGATTTCAACTAAGATCAAGGTTTCAGATTGACAAAAACAAAGTAAAAACCTGTTTTATAATCGTATTATCGGCTCACAGTTTTTAATTGGTTCGATTTTTCGTGGTCCTTTTAATGTAAGTGGTTTGTAGGCAGAGGCTGTTTAGTCAGTCAGGGAGCACATTTCTGAGCATTTGTAACAAATTTGTTCGTTCAAAATGTTTTGTCAAACATTTTGAAAAGTATTGTTAAATTTTGCCATGCTCGTTGAAATATTGGGGAAAGTTCCCAAGTACTGGTTTTCATCGGAAACTTTCATAAATTGGTAATAAACAAGGATTTTATCTTAGATCTGAAATAAAAACAAAGGATTATAACTGATATTTACAATTCATGTAAGTTTTGATTAAATCATGAAATGAAAGAACACGAATAACGTATTTTACACCGGAATAGCTTAACTTAAAAGAACCTTGTGATCTATCTATGGCGATTTCTATTGGTCAATCGGCTGTTTAATGTCAATCATTTAGATAGAAGATGATTATTTTTATCCTTTATATTCGATGAAAGCAATTTTCATGAATACAAACCCAAGCAAACATTTTTGACCACAAAGAAAGATTAAAATTATTTGGTGAAGCCTGAAGGCATTGCTGTTCTCCTTATTTGTTTTCAATACCGAGCTAATTTTTTTACTTTCTGAAATTTGGTCATGATATTATGTTATCATAAAATATATTTTACTGTGAGCGAAAATATTTCTAAAAAAAATTTCAATGTAAATAAGTAATTTTGTACACTCCTTTTTATAAGAATAAATTTTACAAGAATAATGCGGCTCAAAATTGGTGAAATTTAAGAATATTTTAAGAATATTGTCAGGCTCAAGATCTTGTGAAAATTAATTTTAGCGGTTGTTTTTTTACTCCTGAATTTTTTATGACATTTAATTATTTGTACTTCTTTAATCCATCTTCTTTGATATTCTGTAAGTCTATTTTTTAAACTTTATTTTGATGACTTGTTCTGTTAGCCACCATACTTGTAATAGGTGTGCGTTTTTGGCATTGATGATAATAATAACAATTTATTGTCATATCCGTATTTTCTGCCGCGCTAAGAATAATTTAAGAATATTACCGAGGCTCAAAATAGCAAAAAAAATTAAGAATATTAAGGCTCAGCAAAAATTTAATTATTCTTAAAAAAGCAAGAGTGTAAGTAACGAGGATGATGGCCCCTTGAAAATCAACATTTCTGTTGAAGGGCTACTCTCTCTAAAGAAGTTGAAAGCGAAATGAAAAAGAAGTGAATAAACATGATAATTTTGTGAGCAAATGAAACTTTTATGGGCTTATTTTTGGAGCTTTCCTTTGATCTGAATTGTCCAACGTCTCTAATTGAGTGTAACACAACTTCTTAATTAAACCTTCCTGTCGCTCATTTTTTTATTGAAAGTGAACCAAGTCCTGATCGTGAAGCATTCGGTTATTCAGGTTATTATTGCAACCGTATTATCTTTCCACGCTCGTTCTATTTTTGCATTACAAATAACAGCAACTAATTTTAGAATAAAGATACTTAATTTGAAACTGCAGATACCTTATTTCAAATTTTCAAACTGTCCCTTTCCCACTGTGACTAAATTATCAGCTATGACGTCATTGAAGCCCTTCAATGACTTCACTCATGCGGCTTAGCGGCCTCGCAGCATCCAGTATCAAGATATTTTTTTCAAAGTCGGTCGAGGAAACTGTACAGCAAAATAGATATATTTTTATGCGCCTTAACAGGCTGTGATCACCGCTACTGGTAATATTCGTTTAAGTGACAATGACTATGGAGAAATGGTGTCAAATTCATGCTAGAATTCAAGCATAAAGGTGATAAACAGTTTGGAAAATTTGAAGGTACAGGCCTAAGCCAAACACAAGTCGCCAAGAAAGCCATGCATCGCTTGCCAACTGCCCTTCTTATGTGGTTGGAAGTCGTGGGACAATTCCAGACAGCTTCGACTAGAACGATTGTGCGTGGAAATAGCAGTTTAACAAATAATTCAATACCGCATAATATTTCAGGGCTCACCAACAAAACGTTAGACGCTGGGATTGATTTTTCATGCGAAGCACCTCATCCCTTGAAGTTGCCTCAGTCTGGAGTGGCCGGTGTTTATATTTTAAGTGGACTCATTTTGTTGACAATCGGTAAGTTGTTCATTGCCTTTATTTTGATGACAATTAGCAACCCGTATTTAGTTATTTTATTATAATAATAGCTTAACAAGGAAACAGGGTTGAGTAGGATGGCAAAATGCCGAAAGGAATGATTCAATATGTGTATGATATGGTTCCCAAATAAGTGTTTTTTCCTTACATCCAAAATCAACTAACGTATTCAAAACAATATGTCATTAGGGATGTTAAATCAAATAGCTATGCAGTCCCGCTGACTGCTAATAAGTTTATTGGATATTGTTTTACTTCCATTACAGAGATGTTCCATATTTAAGTATGCGAAGAACGAGTATATTATTAAATATACAGTCAGTTCCATCACAAACATTACATAAGTTTGGAATGTTTCGCCGTTTAGAGAATTTCCACGTTTTAATTAGTATATGTGCATAAGTTTCTCAACCAAAACTAAGAACGGTTTAAATGATTTCGCAAAAATGTGTGCCTACAAAAGCCTTGTCGAAGCTGTACACTTCAGTCGCTTATCTGCCCTGTAAAACTTTTATTAAATTAGGTGGATAATCTTAAAAAGATTTCAGTGTAAAATAATTGAAATTAGATGCTCAGATAAAGATAGGTGACTTTCCCATAACACATTGTCTAACAGAAGATAAGTTATTTAAAGATATAACTGAATGTAATATACTATAAAGAGCTGTTAAAAAACCAGCGAGGGTCCCAGGGTGGAATTTTCCTTATATTATGTTTTGCAAAACCATCATGTCATTGAAATTGGTCTTATTTGAAGCTCACTTTTAAGTTTTTGCATGATTTGTCAAATGTTTCTTATATCCTTGAGCCCCCTGGTAAGGTGAAGGAATATCCCACCATCTCATATTTATGGCCAGTGCCCATGAGATTCTTATAGAGATGCAAACAGTTTAGAAGATCTCCTCCAATCGAAACTTTGAACCACAAATCCTCACAGTTTGATAATCTTCCAACAATGACTTCCCACATGACAATGATACATGCACACAATTAGACAACCTTATATATAAGATATCTAATGAAAAATATTTTTTGTGCTTTAAATCTCATGGACTTGAGACTGAAGAGAATGAAAGCAATTGCCCCTGCTATCAACTAGAATCAGCATCTATTCGTTGGAAAAGGTTTAAAAGCTATTTTTAAAAAAATTTGTTTTGAGGCATACATTTTCACAACAAAATTTCCAAACGAGTATTTTGAGTTTTATCAAATTTTCAAATAGCTACAAAGAACATACTCTATGAAAAGTAAATAGAATGTTTAGTTCATAGTTAAAACCTCGAGAAAGCCCCTGACTGACACCACAAACTTTTCGCTTCTATGCTTGTGGAGGCATACCTTTACAAAATTTTTATGAAGATTTTCAAGATTTATGAATTTTTTTTTCAAATTTAACGAACAACATTATGTTAAACAATTTTTAATCAACACCCTTCAGGTTAATGAGCTATACACATACCCAGATGCAAATCATTGTGATGTATGGGATAGTCTCTTGTTGCAACTGCCATGACAGGCAGGTTGCAAGGAAGGGGCCATTTATGTATTCCATGTGATGCAATGTGATATTGAACTTGAGATCCCATGTATGGTGTTAAGATTTTCCACCACATAGTTTTAAGCATACTGTGAGTTTAAAAATTGATAGCAATTCTCATGACAAATGTACCCAATTCATCAGGGATACTGCTCCCCTGTACCATATAATGAAGGTGATTTTTTTAAAGAGCTTGCAGTAAGTGTAGCTTGCATGTTAGATGTTGAAGGACTTGAAAAGAAAAGGTTTAATTCATAACTTGCTTGACCTCACTTGCTTGTTCTATTGGTTTTCTCAGACAGGTTTTTCCTAAAATGTCAAACAGCCTCAGCTGGTTCCTATTCCCTACTCAAATTCCATCAAAATCCAAGCTCATATTCCTGCAAGGTGCCTGTTCTTGCTTTATACAATGTTGATTATTCAAGTCAAGCTTCTTTTGGTATCTCTTGTTTGCCAGGCCTTTTTATTTTGAGGTCAGACATGAAAATCAAGCTGTTCACAAGAATTTTCACCAGAAGACCCAATTTTTAGAATAGCTGGTGGGGGGGGGGGAGGATTTTCAAAATGAAAAAAATATTTTATTTTTGCAAAACTGTTTCATAAAACTACCTCAGTCCTTCATCAAACTCATAAAAACCAATGATATGGTATGTACCGAAAGGTTTTCTTATCTAAGCCATTTTTGTTTCTGAAACAAAGAATACACCCACAGTTGCAGTTTGTTATTAATTATTTATATTTTATCACAAGCAGCATCACATTAAATATGATTCCATTTTCGGTGGGCTTTGTATTCACAACATGCTTTATCATGCAGCTTATTGGATCTTTTCTATTGAAAACAAAAAACCCGAAAGTGCTTCGCAGGTCTCACCGTTTTGTTTATTATAAGGGCATCTGACATGCATGAATCATCTAACAGGTTGTTTTGAAGCTACCGTCAATTTCTCCATGAATGTATCCGCTGTGTTTTAACACACCTGATGCTTAGCAGAACTCAACATCACGTTAACCTTTTCTCAAAATACGATTTTCTAATCACTTTTCTCTGACATCCCAGAATATAAAACACCAGATCGTTATCGAATGATGCATTGGTATATCTTTGCAGATTCTGCCACTAGGGCAAACGGATACCTAGTCCAAGACTGTTTTAACAATTAGCCATTCAGACGCGAAATCCTAGCGACATTTTCGCATAAATTTTGACCCGGCATTTACTTTTCGGTAATCTCGCGATTTTTTTGGAAAAAAATTTGTTGCCCATGAATGGATTTTGAAAATTTTCTTAGCTCCTGCTATTATTTTCAAGACAATCAGAAGTAGAAACTTAAGGCAGAACGTACATTTAAAAAAAGTGCTCTTGTGTACACATTTCCATTTTGCTGTTTCCTTATTTTCTTATTTTTAGATATGATCCAAAATGATTTTAATTTCAATTTCACTTTTAGGTTACAGAAAAAGACGAATCGCATTTTTCTTGGTTGGCTTTATTGGCACTGGATGCCTCACCTATCTCGTATGTTTAAGTGAATCGAACTTTTCTCACGTGATAGACATCCTCGTTTCTGTAGCTGCCGGCCTCTTTTTCAGCCTCTTTACTACATCCGTATTGTACATAGGATATTTTGTCACGAGTCTTTTTGCCGGGTTGTCTTTGGGTTTTGCCGCTCTGCTTTTGTATACAACTTTCCAGCTGTTGCATTCAGTAGCTGTACCATGCGTTGCCATAGCATCGATTAGCTTAGTCCAAGTGTTTGTTACGCTCTGGTGGAGGAGAGTTCTTCTCATTACGTCATCATCAGTGCTAGGAGCAACCATGTTGGCAGGGGGTTTAGACTATTTCATTGAGAGGCTGTTCATCTTAAAGTATATAGAAGCGAAGATTTTCTATTCCAAGGTAGCACCACTTTGCTGGTATAGTCTTGTAGTTCTTGGTATTTGGCCGGCATCTTTTATAGCAGGTATGCTTGTGCAGTTGCTTTGGACTGGCAAAGAGAAGCATAAAACAAATTATGTCTTCATATACAGACCAAAGAAGAGGAACCGGGAGGAAGATTACGCACTAACAAGTCTTGAAGGGGGTTATAATTAACTGAATTCTACAAACTATGATTTAACGCATTAAGAGTGTGATAGCCTGATATTTAGATTTTTATTTTAAGGCGTTTTAACTTACCTAGCAAACCTTATAGGTTTTTTATTCCCAGCGACTGCTTTTTTTTATCTGATTTTGTACAAATGGCATTTTCTATTTCTTTATTAAACGTGTGACCCTGTATGTATCGTGGAAAAATTTACACGTAGCATTTTTTCACTTTTAAAAAGCTCCCAGCAACGCATTGAGCATTTAAAAATCAAGTGGCATTTTTAAGAACGAGTGTTTAAATTAGGCAAAATATAACGGAGCGATAGAAGTTTAATATGTGTTTGACAGAGTGGAGTTACCAGGTAACCCGTGTCAGCAGATACATATTGTGGTTACCTTAAAAGCATTTCATAAAGGGGGGCTTTATAATTTTTTAAAGACTTCAGAGGGGAACTTGAAGATAGGGACGTTTATTAGAGAAGGTCCCATTTCAAAACTCACAATAATGATAAAAAATATCTGCCATTAAGAACTCATGGTAAAGTCTATTTAAAAACTAATTTCATATGATGTTCAAATGACAACTGCATCAATGATATTGTCTTCCTCCTTAATAGAATGAACAACGTCGTTCTGAGTGTGCCGAATGAGAAAGGTTGGAAACAAAAAAATTCCCTATGCATCTAAGAAGTACAAATCTGTTTTGATAAAATAAGGGCTTAGCAAATCGTGGATCTTAATAGACTTTTTATCGTATGCAATTCTTCTACCCCGTCTTACGTGAACGGAAGGACCAATCTGTAACAAAATGCCCTTTGTACAATCATTTATTGTTAATTATCTATCGTGAATTAGAACCTATTTTGCTTTTAGATTCTTTTAGGATCGCTATTAGTGACCGTTCACAAGAAAAATGTAATCTTCGTGTTGATTTAAAAACCGTTTGAGATCCTAATCCATCTCTTGTTTTGCTTTGCGTTTACGTGATAGATCCCAAATTTCATGCGCCCCTTATTGTGCAATCACGTAGCCCATCCTCAAGATGCCCCGAGCCAAAATGAAAGCTTTCATGTGAACGGCCACTTGGACTTTAAACAAATTTAGTGCTTTCAAACAGGACCCTTGAGACACGGATCTGGCCCAAGGTTAGGGCAAATTTGGTGCTTTGAAGGCAGCGTACCTTATTTTTGTGACCCCCTTTCTCGAAAGTCCTGTTTTTAATGAAATTGAAGAATTTTATTTATCTGTAATCCATAAAATAATTAACACGTTGATGAAAAGTTTGGATGTAACAGATAGACCCATTACGGATGAAATAGATCGACCCGTTGAGCTGGAATACACTTGGAAATTATTATGATTTTTATAATGCTATTACGGCTTCAACGGCAGAGGGGCGATTTCAGGGGTAGTGGCAGGGAGAAATTGTGGGAGCTAAAAAACGGCCATTTACTCGCACTCTAGAATAGCTATACGAGTTTTAAGGAGAAAAGGTTGGAATAAAAGGTTGACCATTTTAATTAGAATTGCATTAGGGATTTTGCAGTACCACACTGATTGGGATGAAACACTTTAGTGTACCTGTTTTTCCTAACGATAGAAGATGCTTCCTAAGACAAGAGACACAGTTGTTTTTTAGTTTTTCACCCTTTTGAGCAGATGCAAAGAAATCTTTGAGCACCGTCAAAATGTCCAGCTGATCACTGGGTAATCGTATAAAAGGGATGGTGAAAATTGCAACTACACCAATTATTGTATGATTGTAACAGCCCTTAAACTCCCAGAAACTTCGCCTTTATTTGTAAGTGATGTCTGCCATACGTTATTTCATTACAAGTATTACATTGCTGTCCTTGTATGCAAGAAAGCAATTCGTTTAATATAGCCAGGCCAGCCAGAAATCATGTTCTAGGGTGGGGAGCATCCAGGACGAATTTGGCGACAAAACGGTGTGCAAAAATTTATTTTCCGACAAGGAAGGAAACTTTCCCGACAAAATACCCCTACATGACCAAAAGCGCTTAGTTTTTGTAACAATTTTGTTTTGCCGTTGGAGGTGGATATAGATGTAGATTTTGCCCTGAATATCGCTAGCATCAGACTAAATCGTTCTACTTTTCCAATAAGTTTGATTGGGAATTTTCCACCCATACAGTTGCAATGGGAAAACAGTATTTATACAGTCATTAGGTTTATCAGTTTTATAACTAGCTTTGTTTGAAAATTGTGAAGGGAACTTTCCAACTAAATAGAATTTTTAAATTTTCAACTTGTAATAACACTTGCGAAATTTAAAGCAACTCTGAGGAATTGATATTGTAAGTTACTTGTTAAAAATGTACAATAATTCTTAGGGTTGTTTAAACTGTAAACATTTCTTATACTTAACTGACGTTAAATTATTTTTTTTATTACGATTTTCATTTGCTAGAGCATACTCTTTGTTATTTAAAACATCTTTATTAAATGCCTAGCACTCTTTTGTATTTATTTATTTACATTTGAGTTAAACTTAATGTTACAACATTATAAATACGTTTGAATGGTCAATCTTCATGTCCAATTTATCTTACTTCATTCGAGTCATATATGCTCGGCATCTTAGACAGCGTTTACACGGGGCCGGCCGAATATTTGGTCGGTTAGCGAAGCCGACCACCGACCACAAATGAGGTCACTTAGGTGTTGCATTTACACGGGGCCGCTCAGCTCTTTCGATCGAGTTTATGTCATGCACAGTGCAATAAGAGAAATGGCGCCAAAACCAACATAAACAAAAGCAAACTCCCATTCCATAAAGGTTTGCATCGACTTTCGAAAGTTTTCCTTTCACTCCTCTGGAACAACTCTATTTTTGATAAAGTTACTCCACCACGCTGAAGTTCTGCCAGGTCTCTGCCAAAATCGCCTTCGTTTACCCTGCCTTTTTAATCACTTAACTGTCCACGAAATAATTTGGAGCCTTCTTGAGGTACTGTCAACGATGGAATGTAGTCTTGCCATGTGTAGTCTATTGAGACTAGCTGACACTACAGCAATCATCAAATTAAAACTTGCAACAGTTGTTAATCCATCTAATATCGACATAAACGTGAAAATCAATTTTTGGCGTTTCAAGTGATCTGTCATTTGTTTTAAGCCTCTTTATCGCGAATCATCGTCCTATTTTTTGGTAGCGTGCAAATATTTGGCGGGTTGAGGCCGGCCGAGATGATGATAAGTACGATTTCCTAGGTGGTCGAATATTTGCACGCCTAGGCAACCAAATTTGTGGTCGGTTTGGCAGGTCCCTTGTAAACGCAAAGCCTAAGTGACCAGATATTTGGCCGGCAAGAAAATTCGGCCGGCCCCGTGTAAACGCTGTGTAATCTGTCTGTCCTGTATCAGGGGACATTTATTTCTGCTTGTTAAGTACTGAAACTTTTTTCATATTTTCAATAGGTAGGTATGTGCACAGGTAACTCTTGAATTCCGGAAGCTGAAGGAGATATGTTCTGTCAGATTTTAAGTCATTCGTTTAGTATTAATCATGTCAGCAATATTAGTAATGGACCTGCTAGCGTAGGCCCGCTTTAGCAATAGATGTATGGCGCGCCGTATTGGACAAAAATGAAACTAAAAACCGTCACTAAATATGAAAAATAATTTCTACTTATGCTAATCTGATTGACACAGGATTTCATTAAAATGGCACAATATAGTTCACACATAATGTTCATTAGTTGATGCTACTTGTTATATTTTCTCGACACTACTTGTTGTTGCTTTTTATCGACACTACTTGTTGTTGCTCTATTGAGCTACTTTTTGCCGAGGCTGGTTGCCACTTCTTGTTGCCGCCAGTACTTGCTCTCTTTTATCGTCACAACATACCTGTTTTTAATGGCATTTCTGTGAAACATGATTCAACCACATTCTTGCTAATGATTGGCAGTTGCACTCGTGACTTTTTCTGACACAAGCTGAAACGTTTTGCATGGCCGCATCTGGCACGGCATCAATTTCTAGTGCTTAATTATTTCCACTCTGCGACATTTAAAAATTATCTAATTTTTAATCAAGTTGAGGCAAAGTGAGGTCCATTGGTCCTCATTTTAGGCTCGTATCTAAGAGTAACATTGGTTTAGCGTCAAATTTTGTTGTTCAATGGTTGAGTCGTGTACTAGAATCGCATTTCACTTCCTTGTTTCATCCCACATCACATGACCACGAGGTTTCCTTGGTAATGGAGCCCTAACAGTATATAAGAATCGATAAAGCGAAGACTATTAAACTATAACAACAGGTAATGACAGGTAGAAGCAAGAGA
This sequence comes from Catostylus mosaicus, assembly GCA_964019065.1. Taxonomy (NCBI): domain Eukaryota; kingdom Metazoa; phylum Cnidaria; class Scyphozoa; order Rhizostomeae; family Catostylidae; genus Catostylus; species Catostylus mosaicus. The sequence continues at coordinate 14,429,028 of OZ025185.1, read as the reverse complement.
GTAAGCAAAGTGGAAGGAGCGTCAGCTAAATATCAACATGGCCTATACCGTGCACAAAAGGAGCGGTGATGTCAACGTAGTTTTCAGAAATCCAGCAGCCTCTCACAACCCTGAGATCGAGGATAAACCTGGAAAGGCAACATTTGATGTTAAGAAATCATGCAAAAAAAAGGTTATCATTTGTGTATCCATCATTGTCATGATCTTGCTGATTGGTTTACCAATTTTAGTCTGGCAAATTATGGAAAGGAGTAAGTGCCTCATTTTAACTTAGTTCTTCTTATATCCATCTTATTGCAAGGGTTGTTATCGCAGTTGATGGATATGGGGAATAAATTCGTTGACATTGTTGTCTTAGCCTTCACGAGATCGCAGCTTGTTTAATGATTAGGACAGCGAATGACAAATGACATCATATCAAATATTTAATTTTGATTGCAAGGCATAAATCATTAATTGTGAGTTAAGAGTGTGGTGGTTGGCCGATTCGAACCACGAATGAGGCTGAAGACCTTTACATTTGGGTATATAAATATATATAGTGTCTGTGTGGCGCAATGGATTGGTCCCTCGACTCCGGTGACGGCGGACGGGCTTCGAATCCCAGTCGAGACTAAACAAATTTTGCGATTGGAAAGCACCCTTATAGTTGGTATATTTACTTAAGCAGTAGCTCCCATTCCCTCCCAGATTGGTTGGAGTCGGTCAACATCTTTAGATAGTCAGCCAAATTTTGGTTAGCTCGTTAAGCAACAATGCCGTTAATAAAGACTTGCATTCTTTGAAGACATGGCTAGATGAGAACAAGCTTTCGCTTAATGTTGCTAAAGCACCAAGTATTTTGATTGGCAGTAGATAAAGAATGACAGCACTCGAACAAACTGACGCCCAAAAACCATCCCTCCACATTGGAGATGAAGCAATCTCTTATGTAACTAGTACAAAATATTGGGTGTGCATGTTGATCAATTTCTAACTGTTCAAGCGATGTACAAAAGTCTTGTCGAGCCACTCTTTAGATACTGCTGTCCTGTATTGGGAGCTACAGGTAATACAACTCTACAGAAGCTACAGAAATTACAAAACCGGCCAGCGAGAATAGCTACAAACAGTGCTTATGATGCCTATACTGAACCCTTAATGCAAGCACTTAGATGGCCTACTGCTATGCAGCTAATTGAGTTAGAAACTGCCAAAGTGGTTTACAAGGTCCTCCACAATCAGGCTCCACATCACCTAAATATGTTATTTCACAGGCTTTCAGACTCTTGCTATAGGAAGCTACGCACGGCCAAAACTGATCTACGTATCCCTATGTTCAGAACGTCTTATGGACAGAAAAGCTTTGAATTTAGAGGAGCACATATTTGGAACAACCTTAGCAGCGAAGCAAAAACAGCTAACTTTTTTGGCTTTCAAGTCCAATTTATGCAAATGTGCCCATATTATGATACCAATGTTGCAACCATTGCCTATGTTACAATTATAATTTATCCTTAGACTGTATATATTTAATAATGTATTAAGTTATTTATTTACTTTTATATTTAGAAAAAACATTGTAATTTGGTTTGTGACAGGGCATTTTTCTAAAATCAATTTAGCAAAAAAATTGTAAACTATACCCTGTATCAATAATATAAAATGAAATAAACACGAAAATGAAAATGAAGCCCCGATGAATTTGCCGTCGTGCTCTCAAAAAATTGTCCTTCCTTTTCTGAAGTCAGCTTGAAAACTTCCTGACAGCTCCTTCCTGTTCTACAGTATCATCTCAACTGACGTAAGATGCTTCTCACTTTTAGCTCTTTGAACAAATTGTTATGAACGGAAGACAAACAAGGCTATTTGATACAGGATAATTTATCTGTCTGGTAAAGGGTTATGCCACCTGATATCTGAACGATCTTTCGCAACGGCATTGCTAAAAGGTGGAATCATCCAGAGCCAGCCAGAGCCATCCAAAACATGCCTGGGCCCTCCAGAGCCACCCAGAGCCATCCAAAACCACGTGTGCGACCATTTTCTAACCAGCCAGCGCGCGCGGCAATTTTACAAAGCATGACTCGTAGCAAAGAACGGTGGTCGTTCTGTTACTGAAATGAAGGGGGGCTGGGTAAATTATTCCGGATTTGACGGAAAAGTTTCAGAATCTACTAAAGACTAGTAAATGTTACATGTTGTGTTACTAATTAAGATTGGAAATTTTGTCGGAAATTTGTAAAACTTGGCCCCCCTGAAATCGAGGTCCCACGATGCTACTGAACAAATATCAGATATTAATCTAGGTAAAACCACGAGTTGTAATGCACTCTGTTGGTCGATTAGAAATTAAAAATTTTACCTGTTAATGCTTTTTTCTCGTTCAAGTCCAAAGTTTAGGCATAGCCGCCATTGTTAGAAAAGAAATTCAAATGGCGCGCCAGCCAGCGGGTAGGTGTCACATACCCACTGCTAAACCAACGATTCTAGGTTTAACCGAAATTTCGACAACTCTTTCAATAATTGACTACTTCACTAAAAACAAATCTATAAAAACTTACGACCTCAAAAGAATCGACGTCAGAGAAGACACGGATTGTTTCGTCTATGAGAAGGCTTTAGAAATCACGTCTCGGCTACACTTTATCGGCTACAAAATCTTATGTCTTTCAATCACTGTGAAAATCTAACCTCTGCTCAATTACTAAAAATTACATACATTTATAGGAATATACGGGGGCAAAGTTTAAAGTTCTAAAAAAGGGAGTATTAAATCTAAATAAGGAAAAAGTCGATAGTTTCATGTTCATTTGTCCAATCAGGAGACGCCTGATGCAAGAAATTGCAACGTGGCATCGTAATTCTCATCATGATGATGCATACGTGGCATGGCTCATGCAATGCCACCGACGTGGCACGCATCACAAGTTCAACGCACGTGAAATTGCGAAATTCGATTATTAACAAAACAGCACCACACCCCCTGCAAGGTTTGCACATTTATATAATGGCAAACCCAAGGAAACCTCGAAATATTCCCCGTGGTGGCAGAGCAAGTCTTATGCTTATTTAACTAACCTTTATCATGAATCAAAATGACAATGAAAATCATAAGTTTCTGACAATGACATACGTGGTAAATAGAGTTTCTTAGGAGTCCTCTTGATATCTTACTGTTTTCAAAATTAACTCTGCTGTTTTCATCATATTACTGCATCTATGCTGCATCATATCCCTGGTAATATCTAGGCACAATTAAAACGATGTATTTTTGTTTGCTCTACGTTTCTTGATATTGTTGGTTTTGCTTGAAATTTGACTTTTGCAATTAATACTAGTTTGAAACTTGCTTTTTTTCTTATCTCCTTTTTTCCTCTTGATCTTGATAAGATGAAGATCTTTATCGACTAAAACATGTCATATTTTAAGTGAGTGGACTTTGAAACGAGGAGCGCGCTGCGTAGGAGCTAACCGTTGGCAGGCGCGCCAATTGAATTTGGTTTCTAACAATGGCGGCTATGCCTTAACTTTGGACATGGACGAAGAAAATAAAGCATTAAAAAGGCAAGAAATTTTAATTTCTCAGCGACCAACAAGGTGCATTACTGCCCGTGATAAAACATTGTATAATTTTTAGTTACTTTAACTGTTTACTCCGGTCACAGCTGTAGATTAATGATGGTTTCGGATTTACATTGCCCGAACCGAAGACCGAGGCATCGGGGGACATCAGTGCATCTTTTAAGTTTTTTTTATTAGTTGGCCAAAGGCTCCGAGGAGCCCATACCTCTGAACCTAAATTTGCTTTTATCAAAAGAAGTGAGATTAACTCAATAGCAAACCAAGGGGGCATCCAAAGGCGCAATTTTTCACACACACAATTGTCAATGGGGGATGGGGGCAAACGTGTAGTGAAAAGATGTGACGGAGTCGGGAGTCGAGGGGGGCTAAGCAACCATAAGAGTTTTTCGAATAATTACGTTTTGCAAATTATTGAGAAGCCTTAAGCCCCCCCAACACCTCCCATTTTCGCGGTTTGATTTCCCATTTGTGTTCCTGTAGCTTAAGATTTTAAAAAATCTTACTGAGACACCAGTACTCTCAAATACCTAAAAAATGTTTTAATATCTGCCTGCCTTCTCATTACGTCCTCTAACGAAATATTTCACCCATCAGTGGTCCTGTGTCACCCCCAGTTCTCAACAAAATGGGCGTCTGATAAGATGGGCCCAAGTTTGATAGACGAAGGAGTGAGAAGGCAGGTGGACGTTGAAACTGAGAGAATTACGATAAAAAAGAAGAAGGTTGCGTGCAAGAAGCAGTCTTAAATTCTACAACTGCGTATGCTGTCACCTGTAGTAGCACGCATACCAAGGAGGAGAACCATCCCACGAATCATGTAGTGTGAAATTGCCGCGCGTGCGGGCTGGTTTAAAATGGCCACGAACGTGGTTTTGGTTGGCTCTGGATGGCTCAGGCATGTTTTGGATGGCTCTGGGTGGCTCTGGATTGATTGCATCTTTTAGCAATGCCGCTTTCGCTAGCTCTTTGCAGTCTGAAGTGCTTTTTTCATTACTATAAACGAGCCGATGCTCTAACGAAATGCCGAAATATAGGGGTTAGACAAGGGTATTAAATTAAAATTCAAAGGTGCTATATTTTCATTGAAATTTCCACAATTTAAACCTTGTTTTTCCAGGTGCAGCACCTTCCAATAGACCTGTCGCTGACTATTTTCCTTCCATGAATGAGATACATAAGTTACATAGAAAATGGGTACATAGGTACATAGAAAACGGCCCTAAAAAAAATTTTATAAACGGACGCAAACGAATTGCTCCTAATGCACGAGTTGGATTTCTCTGTTAGTCATAAAAATGGTTGACGTTGTTGTCAAAGATCATCTGGATGATAAGAGAAATTAATCTTACAAACCAGGTTAAGTCCAGTCCAGTCCAGTCCAGTCCAGTCCAGTCCAGTCCAGTCCAGTCCAGTCCAGTCCAGTCCAGTCCAGTCCAGTCCAGTCCAGTCCAGTCCAGTCCAGTCCAGTCCAGTCCAGTCCAGTCCAGTCCAGTCCAGTCCAGTCCAGTCCAGTCCAGTCCAGTCCAGTCCAGTCCAGTCCAGTCCAGTCCAGTCCAGTCCAGTAAACTTAATACTGTAATTGTATCATGGCTACTGTTGGCTACTGCGTCAGCTTCTTGTCCCCGTGCGTCCAAATAGAGGAGACATCATCGACGAAAAGGGGTCTGTCTACCAAAGCATCCAACAATCTCTCTTCCAACTCACTTATAAAACGATAAGCATAGACCAGAGCAAACTTCGCGTCTAGTGCTGTCCCTAATTTCCGACTATACTGTATACCTTATCATTAAATTTAAAATAATTTTTGCCAAGGAGCAGGGATGCCAACCTAACAAGGTTATCCGTGGCTTAATGGCCCGGAGATTCTCCACATGAGGTATATTTGGCTAAAGCTCAGGTAAATTGACATTGCAGAAAGGGTTGCTGGTACAGTCTTGGAATAAATCGCTAGAGGAGTCACTCTAGGCGATTCACAATTTATTACTTTGCAGGGTAATTTCCCTTTTCCAGGTATCACTTGTCACTTGTCAAAATTGACAGATTTAACTCCATTACCAGGATTTTGGTTAAGTAGAGATCCTCAGAATCAGAGGCAACGCCAAAGAGGAGAATGGGAGGACCAGCCATCCATCATATTTTTGTTTCTGAATTCTTCTAGGAAAGTCATTAGGATATTCTACGCAATAAAGGTTGATTAAGGGCTGATGGGGATAATTTAAGTCGGTAAATTGATCTCACCCGCCCCCTTTTTATCACTATTTAGTCGGTCCTGCTCAACGGGCTAAGCGGTTTGCAAATGTGAAAAGTGTAGGAAGATGGAGGTCGAAGCGCGCAAATAAGAAGTGCAAAACATGGCTATCTGTTTTAGATTCATACAACATTGACATATACCCTATGTTTTTAGAAGAAATATGAACGATAAGAAGCTGGAGCGAAGGATTGAAGCAAGATACTAGAAAATATTTGATCAAAGCAAAGGACTGGCAGTGGTCTTTAAAAATTGGAGATTTTCTGTAAAGTGTCCTTCAAGAGAAGACTGAAATTTTAAGTCACCCCAGCAGTAATCGTAATTATGTAGTTTTTATACGTTTTGATTAATATTTACTTATGTTCTGTTACTGTTGCGTAGTTATATATATTTTATAATTCAATGTAGATTAAATCGCAAAAAAGGTGAAAAAAATGGAGGATAGAATTTGAGTCAATCATTCACTCATTAGATAGCGCTGACAGCACCTCTCAAAAGTGCACAAAAACTGCATCCGCATCAATATCTCAGAGACAAAAGATATCTAAAAGGCACATGCAGTATTTTGTTAAAAAATTCGAAAATTTTCCTTCCTTCTCCTATATTTTCTGGCACATGGTTGATCAGACTGAATAATAATGAAATGTGAATGCCCTTAAACGCATCTTCTGTTTCTCTCTAGAAACAAATGATGAGAGAAGCAAAAATGATAAGAGGTCCTCGGAAAACGCAAAAGGTAAATGCTTACCTCTTTCTAATATCGTTAATTCATCCTTATTAAATAAGTATTGTTGAATGATCTTTAAGTTTTAGCAAATTAAGATATTTTCAAATCAGCTTTCTCAAATTTGATTTGATCAATTCTCTAATCATTGCTTCAATAGGTACTGCATTAGTTTGAGTCAAAAGCAACCAGATCCTTTAAGAAAAAGTCCTTTAACATAGCCGTCCTATAAAGAATAATTCAGAAAAGCAAATAAAGGTCCATTTTCATAATTAAGCATTTTCACCCTCTAGCAAATTTGCTTGCTCATACTCCTCCCAGGAGAACGTCTAGGAACGTTTCTTTGTTGATGGAGTCTATTGGAATCTGTTGAAATCCTAGAAAAGGCATCTCAAAAAGGAAACTCTATTTCTACTAATCATAAAGTTTTGTCGTTTTAGCTTGTAATCAGACATTTACAGCACCTTTTGGCTACTTCACATCTCCAGGATATCCTCATATGCCGACTAATTTTCAAAGATGTTTCTATCACATAAATGTAGAAAGTGGAAAAAGTGTCAAAATCGACTTCCAAGTATTCTCAATGCCCTCGTCAAGCTCTTGTTATTATGGCTACGTAATCATCTATGAAGATAGAGTTGGTTATGATCCTAATCTGAAAGCTACATTTTGTGGTAATGGTTCAAAAACATTTCAGTCTGACAGTAACAGAGTGATTGTTGAGTTTCAGTCACGTTCGTATCGGCGAAAGCGATTCTATGCCACATATTCTACTATAAACAAAGGTATTCAATTTTTGGCCGCATTAAGTATAAAAGCTATGCAATGGTTTCAAGCTGCTTTATTAATCTATTTTCCTATCCTTTTGCCTTTTACATCATGTATTTATTTTCTTTTTAGTATGAAACAAAACTCCTGAAACATAAATGGCATGAACCATTTCAGTGCCGAATTTGGTGTGCTAATGATTAGAAATGGATTTGAGTTTTATTTACTATATAATACGTTTTATTTTTTTGCCACAGAAAAGAAGTATTCAGCATTACAAGGCAATTTCACTTCACCTGGATATCCAAATAACTACCCAGACAATACTTTGGAAGATTACCATATTAAGATAAACAAAAATGGTTCAATTGAAATAGCCTTCCAAGTGTTTGATTTGGAGTCTTCTAGCGCATGCAGTAATGACTATGTAAAGATTTATTACGTTTTTGGATCAAGTCAAATTCTAGCAGCAACATACTGTGGAAAAGGCCCAAAAAAGTTCAAATCAATAACGAATGAGGTTCTTATCCAGTTCAAATCTGATGGATCTGTTAATGGAAAGGGCTTCTTTGCAAGATACAAATTTCAAAATGCAGGTACAATACTATTTATTTAAAATGATGATATAATTGTAATAAACGTTCCTATAGGATTGCAAATATTATCCGCTGCAATATTTCTTTTACAGAAACAAATTATACTAAATTCAAAATACATTCTACATTGCTTGTGCCATTTACAACATGAAATGATACAGGTCCGCCTAGTTCCCACAGGCAATGGCATTTAAATTTATCTAATTCTTCCAACTTGTTAAAAAGAAATAAATAATGCAGATACAATCAAACCAACGAATGACGCTGAAGTGCAGTAAATAATTCATCGACTATCTTTTTCAGGGTCAAATAGTGCTACAAAATGCACAGAACCACTTGATTTGTGCAATTACAATTTAACAGCAACGACTGGCATTTTCACATCGCCAGGGTTTCCAAACAAGTATCCAAATGACACGTGCTGTTCTTATCAAATAACAGCCGAAGAAGGGAAGTCGATCAAAATTGAGTTCTTACATTTTAATCTTGAATTTGAGCCAAATTGCAACTATGATTCAGTGAAAATTTACGAAGGAAATTCAGCAAATGGAGTTTTGGCGAGAACATTTTGTGGAAATGGGAACAGAATGTATACATCTGTTGGAAACAAACTATTTGTGTTATTCAAGTCAGATTTTTTCATTGCACATCAAGGATTCTTTGCTCGTTTCAATGCTTCAGCTGATTCTGGTAAGCGAATTACATTTACTTTCACAGGATTTATTTTTGTTCTTTTGAAAGACGATGAAATTGTGTTGGAGAATGTTTAAACTTAACTCAACGAGACCTTAATTTAGATCCCTATTGCATTGATTATGCCAATTACATTCGCACATTGTCATTATCAACCACGTTCTGAAGGGAACCTTTTTGTCTTTATGGAGCTATTCGTCAAAAAAGTCATCGGAAGTAGTTCAGCAACATCATCCTTTAACCAGTGGCAGACTGGCTTAGCATTGCTCACCATCCATGGTGAACTTAGTTGAGTTCTTTGCGTGTGGCTGGAAGTTAGAGCGTGGCCGTGAGAGTCGCTGTGCTTCTTCATCTCTTTCCAATATACCATATTAGTTAACATGGTGACAAACTAATCTCACATTTACTTCTCATATAAGATGTAATTATTTGTCCAACATGTTTCTCGATAACCATTCCAATCTTATTTCCTTGCAAGGAAGTTTTATTCATTTTTTTCTGAATGTGGAAAGCGATTCATAAGGGCCCTTTGGGACGAATTTTCAAGGGGCCCATCAGCCCATGGGCCACTGGACCGGCGGGCCAGTCCGCCGCTTCTTGTAACTCGGGTTGCCCAAAATTGTAAACAAGCAAGAAAAACGAAATATGTGGAAAAAAAGATATGAAGTTTTTATTCATCTATATCTACATTAGCCTTGGTAACTAAGAAAATAATAGACAATATTAAACAGTTGAGTTCAATTTAGTTAAGTTGAGTAAATGGGACTTTAAAATTCCTCTGTAAATAAATAAATTTAAAAGATGCTAGATGATATCGTTACAGAATTTGTAACAACATAAAAGCCCTTCATATTGAAAAAGGCTTATAAAAATAAACTGGGAGCAATTTATAAACCATTTGCAGACTGCAGGAGCGGATCCAGACCGTTGCAACCGTAGCGGCTGCACCGGTCAGATTTCTTGACCAGAAAAAAGGATCATTGAAAAGAGATATTTATACACTCTCGATTCCGGAATAAACGTACCCCCCGCTTATTATTTTTTTGGAAAAAATCCAACCAGGACAACCTTATTCCAGACCCCCTGTTTATTATTTTTGAAGCTTCTGTATCAAGATACTTGAGGACTCATGGTTTTGATTTTGTTTATGAATTCGAAGCAACTTTGTGACATTTTTCTTCCCCATTTAAAGAAACTGCAAAGTTTGTACAGTGAAGCACGTCGTAGCGTGAGGATTTTCTGTATACGATTTGGGAAATTTTCCATCCACCCCGCTTATTCCAGTTTTTTGTGATTTGGCAAATTTTCTACCCACACCGTTTATTCCCGTCTATTTCGGACTCTAGAGTAGTTGCTATGTATGGACCACATAAAAGTTGAAATGTGAATTACTGGTTAAAGACATCAGAATGCACATTATGTGGCTGATGTTAGGCTCCCAAAACATTTCATTCGATGCTCACAAAGCAACAACTCACTGTCATCACTTGTCCTCGCTTCCAATTTGTCCTCGCTTCCATTTGTTGGCATAGCATTGACCTCGCTGTTTGTTGTTAGCAACAGAAGCGCTCTCGAGGGTAGCAAAAAAAGGCGGGAGCAACGTTGCGTTTTAAATCTACCGTAGCAAGCCAATGCCAGTTGAGGTCAACAGTAGCAAGCCAATAGGAATTGAGGTCAATCGTAGCAAGCCAATCGAAAGTTAGTAAGCACGGGCAACACTAAACCGTGTCGACAAGGAGGAGCTAAATAACATTTTAAGTGATTGTAATGGCGACACGAATTGGCGACCCTCGGCAAGAACTGTTGGGCTTGTACAGCGGAACATGTAAAAGGGGTTCTAAACTCGATATTATAGAAAGACGTTGCTTGAAAGCTGTTCAGTTGTGTTTTGATAAGGTGGACCGTACAGTGAAACTCAAGTTTTGCGAGTAACTGAAATTTAAACAAGTGCTGTAGTAAGTACTTTCTACCTCCCGACGATTTCCGCAAGGCCTCTAATAGGCTATATCAAGATCCTGAAATCCCGCAAGGTAAATCTTGAAGCTGTATGACTTGGAAATTTCGCAATAAAAAATTACGATTGTTGATATATCAAAATTTAAAAAAAGGAGAGTCATAATTTGTCTTTCAACTGTTTTGCTCATGAATAGTTGTTTATGAAGAGAGAAACTAAGAGTAGCCCCTTAGTAAACACCTTTTGAAAGAATGGAGGATTAATACTACGATTTTAATAGTTGGGGCGTTTCCCTAAAGTAAAAGGGGGGGGGGGGCAGAAAAATAAAAAAAATGCTACGGTCAGTTTTTTCCCTGGATCCGCCCCTGAGACTCATAAACAAGTTCCAGGTGGATCAATTCAACAAAATCGTCATTTCAACGGTTGAAAATTGCAATTGCATCAAGTTACTTGTGCAAGTGACTCTTGAGCACAAAATGCCGAGCTGAAATTTTATAATCTTAAATCATAAAGAAATATTGGCTGCAATTTTTTTCATTTATAGGGCTGGAAAATTCATATGAAATTAATTAATGTAAGTTAAATACAAAGAGGAAATAGCAAATAGCAGATTGAAAAATTTGCTCATTTGCTAACTATATCGAGACTCTTCCAGGACCTCTTAGCAATAGAATTTAAAATCTATCAGAATGGGTACTGCGCACGAGCAGAGAATATTGCTCATCAAACAGATATAATAGTCTTATTTTGAAAAGGTTTTGTTTTTCAGAAAGTTGGTGCTTATCAAAACAATGTTTAACATAATCATCAAAATTTAAATGCTTTTGAAAAAGCTCCCAATACATCTGAGTATTATAGTATCCGCTCAACTTGACAATAGCCTTAATGACTTTGCTACATATTGGTTAATTTGAAATCTTTATCGCATACATTAAACCATCAGTTCGCAGGATCTAATGGATGGAAGCAATGTGAATGGAGGTGATTCAAAGCAAATTCTATGGCATACCTGAATTAGTTGCGTATTCTAAGCGTACATATAGTCCTGACATTAGCTATTTTAGTATCGAGTTGTGTGTTAATAATTGGAAAGAGGTTTAAGTTTCATTTACCGTGTCAATATTTTCTCTCATTTGCTACAGCTACGATCTATACAGCATTGCAAGGCAATTTTGCATCACCAAGATATCCAAATAACTACCCAAACAATGCTTTGAAAAATTACAAAATCAAAATCAATCAAAATGGTTCAATCGAAATAGCCTTCGAAGTGTTTGATTTGGAGTCGTCCAGCGCATGCATTTATGATTATGTAAAGACTTATAATGTTATTGGATCAAGACAAATTTTAGCAGCTACATACTGTGGACAAGGCCCAAGAAAGTTCATATCATCGACGAATGAGGTTCTTGTCCAGTTCAAATCTGATGGATCTGTTAATGGAAAGGGGTTCTTTGCAAGATACAAATTTGGAAGTGCAGGTAAGAAGCTATTTATTTGAAATGATGATTTAATTGACATATACTTTCCTGTAGGATTGCAAATATCAGCTGTTGCCATATTTCGATACAAGCGAATTTGTCTCATACAAAAATCAATCATACTAAATCAAAAATGCTTGTGCCATTCATAGCATGAATACACAGGTCCATCTAGTTCCCACTGTCAATGGCATTTAAATTGATCTAATTCTTTCAAATTTTTAAATAGAAATGAAAAATGCAGATAAAATGAAGCCAATAAATGATGCTGGAGTGTACCATATAATTCATCGGCTTTCTCCTTCAGGGTCAAATAGTAGTGCAAGTTGCAAAGAATCACTCGCTTTGTGCAATTACAATTTAACAGCAACAACTGGCAATTTCACATCGCCAGGTTTTCCCAACGAGTATCCACATGACACGTGCTGTTCTTATCAAATAACAGGCGAAGAAGGGAAGTCGATCAAAATTGAGTTCTTACATTTTAATCTTGAATATGGTTCAAATTGCAACTATGATTCAGTGAAAATTTACGAAGGAAATTCAGCAAATGGAGTTTTGGCGAGAACATTTTGTGGAAATGGGAGCAGAATGTATACATCTGTTGGAAATAAATTGTTTGTGTTATTCAAATCAGATTCTTCCATCGAATATCAAGGATTCTTTGCTCGTTTTAATGCTTCAGCTGATCCAAGTAAGCAAATTAGTTAATGATTGTCAAATTATTTATTGATGAATATAAAAACCTACTTGAAGAATTTCTTGACTTATTTTTCTATTGAATTGATTTTTTCAACTTTTGTTGTTATATTTCTATAATTAATCCTTTTTTTTACGGGCACCATTGCTGTTTGCATGATGCTTAACTTTGAACTAATTCCCGTTGTTGGTTGAACGTTGCCATCTTAAAATATTTTCAAATTCGCAAGCGATTGATACAAACGTAGTTTCTTATCATATACAAAGCCTATTTCTCTGCAAAATGGTCTTTAAACTAGAATATGCGGCATTCATGCAACATTCAAAATAATTTAATGTTATAGTTTGCTATAGAGCAAGGATTAGAGCTGTAAGCCTAGCATTGGAGCAACTAGCTTTAAAAACAAAACATGAGGAAGTGAAATGATTTCTTAATATCCCAATTACAGACTGTATCCATTTCTTTGAACTTATGTGTTTCAATTAGTTGCAATCGATGCGTTTAAACTGAAAAAAGATTTGAAATCAAGCAACATATATGCATTTATGTAAAAGGAATTTGAATTGATTTTTTATAATGTTCTAGTGGGTTTTCTTTTGATCTATGTGTCTATTTGCCTTCATTGTCATATAGCTGCAAAAATTTTGCAAACTCAGGCACTTTTTCCTCTAACCCAGAATATTAGCAGCTTTTACGTAATATGAATAAAAGGCACTGCATACACGTGATAAATGTCTTTCATTGATAAATGCATGATTTTATTCGTTGCTAATTCTTGATAGGACCATATGACAGGGTCAATTCTAAAGCATGTGGCATATCGAGAGTATCATTACATTATGTGATTGGTGGTGAAGATGCTGTTCAAGGGGCGTGGCCTTGGCAAATTGGTCTTTACAGGTAAAAGGAAAACCAGAATAATTCTTATTTCGATTGATTTGAAGATTATAAACAGTTATCGCATCAAAAATACGTTCTCTCATCGTCTTCAAACCAAAACGCTGTTATTTGTCAGTTTATTCTATCTTATTTGGTAGTTCACTCTCTAAGTCAGCTTTCTTTTCATGATAGATTCAATAGTTTTGCATGTGGTGGTTCTTTAATTGCTCCACACTGGGTGCTAACTGCTGCTCATTGCGTCAGTGGTTATGCTCGCTGGTTATCAATTATTGTTGGAGATCTGCATAGAAATATCAATGAGACAACTGAAAAGCGACATAACGTGGAGAAAATAGTTATGCATAGCGGGTATAACACGACAACGTTGGTAAACGACATTGCATTACTGAAGTTGCAAACTCCAGCCTTGATGAATGACCACGTGAATACTGTTTGTGTGCCAAATGGAACTGAAGAAGCAGCCCTTGGAACATCTTGCTATGTAACAGGTGAACCCAGCAGTGGGTTTAATAGCTTATTTTTTGTCTTAATGACGTAGACAGCAAGAGGTATCGTCTAGTTTTCAAACAGTTAATACAATTGTTTGATGGAGAAGGGAACGAATTGATTGTAAAGTAGATCAATTAACAAATGAAGGATTCAATGAATGAATGAATGAAGGAATGAATGAATGGATGAATGAAGAATGATTGACTGAATGATTGAATTAATGAATGAATGAATGAATGAATGATTGAATGAGTGAATGAATGAATGAATGAATGAATAAATGAATAAATGAGTGAATGAATGAATGACCAGTCAAGTATTCAATTAATCTATCAATTCATGCAAGGAAAGAGTTAAGAAAGGATCAATAAAGTAATAAATTCAAGATTTAACGTTCTTGCAAGACGACAACTATCAGAGGAAGAAATATTGCATTTCGTAAGCAGCGCAAACACTTTGCGACAATTATAACTTGGATTCCTTATCCCATATATTGTAGGCATGCATTTAAATTTCTCTGTTACTAATGCATTTTTCATATCCAGAATCTTTTCCATTTGCTTTCAGGTTGGGGTAAAATACAGCATCCAGGTAGTTCGCATCCAATGTTGCAGCAAGCACGAATGTCAATTTTGGATACACAAATATGCCAACAGAAAATTAACAAGTGGCCGTATGGCCCTTTAAACATAACAGAAAAAATGGTATGTGCTGGGGAAACAGGTTCTATAACGAGTGCTTGTCATGGAGATAGTGGAGGCCCTCTTGTCTGCCAAGATACAAATGGTCGTTACATTTTACATGGTGTGGTAAGCTTTGGTAGCGCTAGCTGCAACACCACTGATTCGTATTCTGTATTCACTCGGGTGACGGAATATGTTGAATGGATTAAGCAAAACTTATGGTCCAACTGAAAAGTGATGGAAAATGAAGCAAATTAAGCTAGAGTGCTTCTAATTCGTGAAACTTAACAAAGATGACGAAGATTGTTTGTTAAATACTAGTTAATTTTTTATTTTATTAGTTTAATCATTATCTCAGTATGATCAACTATATGAACCGTTTCCGTTGTAGATTGTAAGCAAATCTTACAGATTCTTCATTACATTCATTATCTTGTTTCTATTCTGTCCATCAATCTGTCCTGAGCTCTCATATATATTTAGATATGTGTAAATGATTACTGGTGTAGACGAAAGTCGAAACGTTTAGAAAGTTGAAATATTTTATGGGCATCTATAATCATTTTAAAATTTCTGGATTATGATAGCTTTTGAATGTATACTTAAAATTAAAATTATGCATCAGTAGTGAAATTTCCTGTAACATCCAGTGCATGTATAATTAACAGCCCAAAGGTTAAATGTAAAATTAGTGAATAGAAGTGAAACTGAATGAATTATAAACCGAGTACAATAGATAACAAACGAATTGAAAGAAAACGAAATAGCAAAGGAAAAGTAACGTATCAGAAGATGTTACCGTCTGTCCTACCGGAGCAAAAATAAAAGAACAAAATAAAACAGTGAAGCCCAATGTGAAAAGAAAAAAAAAAGCGAATATATTGAATCAAAGATAACCAAAACAAAAAAATAGGGCGTATATGAATTCAGTTTAAAAAAGTAATTAATAGAGATCAGCACATTTATAAGGTAATCAGAACAAAATGAAAAAAGAAAATATAGAAATCATAAAAAATGATTAAGAATGAGGAAAGGAAAGCCGGGAAATTGTAGGCCTAAACGAATAAAACAACTCTGATGATACTAATACTATAGATCAGCTAGCAATAGGATCAAGGAGCGTGCAGCTTTCACGAACCCTTCTTCACAGTTAACCTATCAATTATATTGACAGTAATGTTGGATATTCGAATTTATCATGTTGGATATACAGTAAAATACAAAATGAAAATTGCTGTTTTATTGAACTTATAATTTGCTCTTATTTGCACCTAGTTGGCTTAGCGTCTTGACATATATGTTATTAGTATTAAAACAATTTTTCTTGTCGGAAAAATATGGTACAGAGCCCCCCTATTTAAAAACCTGAATTTCTGCCATTGTTGACAGTAATGCCTTGAAGAAACCCGTGACATCTTTCTCCAGAAAATAACTAAAGAGGTCCATCTGGAAAATTGTGGACTCTAACCTAAACTTACGAAAGTAAACCTGTAACCATTGAACCTAAATCTAAAAGGCGTGGTAGTGCTACCTGCACACTGAAAACCAAACACATAACATTGCAAAAATAGACAACATTAGATGAATAACAGATAAACGGGAAATTAACCTTATACTCTTTATTGGTAACATGGGAATGAAAGCTATCGCTGTTAGACACAGATTTACACACTAGACATCTGGACATTTTACAACAAGAATATCCCTTTTATCATTGTCATCATAAATAAGATCCTAGTACTAACTTACATATCCTTACGGTCTTTACATTGAATAAAAGCAGTAACTGGAGGTTTAGGAAAAACGGCTCAATGCTCCTCCGTGTTGGCAAGCATAGAAGGGAGATCCTTTGCAATCCTCCCTAAATGTTTAGTGCTGGATGTTATGTTAACACAAGAGAGGTCTACCCCCTACCCCAGTTCTTTTTTTACCTTTATTGGCTAACTCACTTAACCTTTTTCCTTGCTACCCGGTGACTCTTCGCAACCTCTATCTGGCTACCATCTAGCTAACGTATCTACCTTTTCCATAAACTTGCGTTCCTCTGAACAGATCCTACGATACCTAAGGGCTTGACAATAGGGGGTTCGTTTTTTAGCATGCCATGCATAACAAGATTTCTTATGCAAGTAATGATGTGTATCAGTTGGCTTGCAATTTGAATCTATATTCAGGACCCTTCCCCTCCCTCTAAATTGACTTAGACCTCAAAAATCTCACAAAATATCGTTTCCTGGGAACAGTTGCTAGTTAATTTAATAATAACTGGCTACTGTTGAGAAAGTCCATTAAACACTTCAATTTCCCTTCCTTATAAATCAAAATAAAGTAACGATGAATCTCATCCAGACCAAAAGCTGGTCTAGCAAAGCATCCAACAATCTTTCTGACAACCCACTCAAAAAAGATTAGCATAGGCCGATGCAAACTACGTTTCTATCGCTCTTCTTTGTTTCTTCCTATATATCTTGTCATCAAGTTCAAAGTTATTGTTGTCAAGGAGCAGGGATGCCAACCTAACAAGGGTATCAATAAGCACACCCGGGCTCAACCTCCTACCCAATGCTTCCCAATGCATCCTTAATGTAAGACCTAGTGAGGCTGACAACGGAGTTAGGTAGTAGTTCAAATATTCTCCTTTACATTCTGTTATTGTACTAAAATTAGAGATGACTGGGCGCTCTTGATCAATCATAGGTTGCAAGGACTCCTTCCTTAATTCTTGGAACCTAGCTAGTATTGATGATCTTAACAAATTCTAAAGTTTGGTGCACCTCAACTATTTAGTAAACCTGCTTATCATTTAACTGTCGGGCAGCCTCTGTGATGTGACCCCCCTGACCCATACAACGATCGCTGAACCCTTATCATCCTCCTTAACCTGAACCCTTAACAACCTTCATATTAGTTTTCCAAATGTTAAGAGCAGACAATTCAGTAGAACAACGATTAGGGAAAGACACACTTTACGTTGACCGAGAGAATACTCCAGAAGAGACAATAAGACCAAATGAGAGGATCTTCCTTTTTGGGGGATTCCAGGTAGATTAGGGCTTAATATTATTATTATTATCACAGTAATTCGTTTTATTGTCACCGCAGTCTCATCTGTTGTTTAGATTCATCCTTGTCCGGTCGTTATTTTGCTCCATCATTGTCTCTAGGAAATGGCGAAAACCTTAAGCCCTTTGAGAGAAGACTCAATTCCTCCTCCGAAACGGCCCTCCGAGACAAATTCCCCACGTGCAAGAAATTTGCAACCTTCAGGGTATCACAAGTTTGGGATGAGAGAGACAAAATCGCACCTTACAGGACAGGCTTACCAAATCTGTTTCCATACACAGGAATGACTTGGGTCTGTGGGTTTATCTTGCCGTGTATGTCTATAACACCAGCTTGCTTTCTGCCTACCTGCTTGTTTGGTTCACAGACACAAGGGTCCTCATTTTGTAGTTTTGCCCCTGGGCCTCGAAAACCTCTCGGCGGCCCTTGGCATTTTATACACGTTGTTGTAACGTTAGGCCACGACGCACTTGAGTTTGGACAGTGAACAGACATAAATTTTTGCATCCTTTCAAGACTCTCTCTCGAGCCCTGATTCTTACAGTTGTAAGGACTACTCTTAAATTTTCAACATTGCGTCACGATAGGAAGTAATTCGCCCTTTGACCACTTTGACAAGCCCACGCTACATGTAAGAGGACAAAGAACTTTGACAAAAAATGTGCAATGTAAGTAAGTAATGTAATGCGATTGACATAAGTCGTTCGACAGTGAATGCAATTTGAATCAAATTATTCAATTCATTCTTTAGTGCAAGAGAATTCTGCCTTAAAACTTGTTGCTTTACGAAGCGGGAGCCGGTCAGTGAACAGAACATGCTTGAATAGGTCCAAGAATGATTGGCTGAACTTGGTCAAAGCTTGGGGCCGAATTTTCGAGCCCAAGAAGGGAAATACATTTCGAAGATAGATTTCGACCAATGGTTGCGGGCTAAGGCAATGTGCAGAGGGCGCATACAGGGCTTTTGCGACACAATGTCGCCACGAGGGTGTGTAAGATAAGAAATTTGCGCGGTCCAGATTCTATAGGGTATGGTTCTTGAGCAACCAAATTTTTTCTTCATATATTGCAAGTTTGTTTGGAATTTGCTGAGGCAAACCTAAATAATATTGTTAAAGTGAATATGACACCAAAAAGAAACCCATTGAAACTAACAAGTGAATCACGTTGATTTCAAATATTTTAATGAAAATTGTGAAAAATAGTTTCTTTTCTCACAATAACTGTTTCAAAATCGGTTTTTGCTAAAAAACACCTCTTGACCAAATTATTTATTGAAGTAAAACCTTGGCTTCACTCACTTCCTTTAGATTTTTACTACTCCCGATCAACATCACTGAAAATTTTTCAATAAAATATTTTCTACTAGGCCTATTCCCCGAAATCCAAGGGGGATCCTTAGTATATTTTGCTTGTGAGTTATTTGATAATTTCAATGTAATTTCCTTTCATTTCTGAACGTCTCTGGAATTTTTTGTGCATTTTGGGCACTAATTTGTGACTTAAACGCTATCAAACTTTTGGTCTTCGTACCTCAATTTTGATCGTAACACAACTTATTACGTCAGCAGACCACGTGATCAGCATTTTGACCGCGTTTTTCTGCAACCACATTTCGAGCCAAAGTGGGGCTGGGAAAACCCTACTTTTAACAGAATTGGAGGGGCATATTTAAAAACAAAGTAAAACACTGGTATGTGCGATGTTTGTTTAATATAATAATGAAATAAAACTTTTGGTGTTATATTCACTTTAAATTACTGATTTCTGATTTAACCTAAACTGCATGGGTTCCTTAACGTTTATTTACGCAAGCACCAAAAATTCGTAAACATTAAAAAAAAAATCAAACCTACGACCTATAGAAGTCTTTAAAACATCAAATGAGCAGGTAACACTTGAATAAACCGCGAGGTGTTTCAGCAACAAAGCGCTGTCTTGAAATCAATGAACATAAATCTTGCAACTACATGTAACAAATGTAACAGCAACTCTAACAATACATTCAGCTAAAAATGAAAAGTATAAGCTTATTTATAAGCAAATAGGGTACAAAGGTTGATAGTTCTATATATGGTACAGGTATGTTCTTCTCCAATCAAAGAAGCTACTGATGCAATAAGTCCAAAGTTTTATGTTATCTTATATTTATCAGCTGATGCAATACGTAAAACGATCGATCCTACGGCCACAGCCTGCACCTGTTCTTAACAATATACATGGATGGGTCTTGAATGTCACATAAGTCCCACAGGCGACAGTCAGAATTTTAAGTTTCATTTTTAAGGCCAGTGTTTTAAAATATTCTTCGAATGCTGGATTGCATGTTTTCAACTCTGTTAAAAATGAAATGGGGAATTAGCATTAGGTTGACTGGAAAGAACTTTCATAAATTGTTTTACAAAGCTCAGTTAGAATTGTTTTGTCATGGACTACTCTCCAAAAATCTAATGTGACCAGTACATGGCAAAACTACGGAACGGCAAAGGATTAGTAAAACCCTTTAAGAATTTAAGTAATGAAAAAATTAAAATCGTACCTTCTTGACAAAGAACAGGACGTTCATTTGCTGTTGTAAGTGCTAGGAGAGGGGGGGGGGGGGTCGGTATTATATTGGAAAATTCTGCAATTTTAATCCGTTAGAAGAAAACCAATGCTTCCCAAAATCCAAATGCCCCAAATATTAAGCTTAGGCACTCACTTTCCTTAGATTAAGTGCATCCAATTTAGGCCATTGGCTTCTTAATACTTGTCTATTAACTAAAATACACTCTAGTTTTTGTAGAAGATGAAAATGATTTGCCGCATTCTGTAACAAAATATGATTTGCGAACAAGGAAGTTTTTTAAAGTTTTTCACTAAGGTTGTTACCAATTAATTAAATCGTTTAATTGAAAAAATTCCATTGAATCAAATATTTTGTTAAATATTTTTGAAACTAGGTTCGTCTCTAAGAGTAACATTGGGTTTGAATCCAATTGCGTTGTTGAATGGTCGAGTCTTGTAATTGGATGGCATTTCACTTCCTTGTTCAATCCCTAATCACATGACCACAGTGTGCTCCATATGTCTGGATTTATTTCACTTCTTTTTGGCATAAAGCTCCAGTTGCTATGTAAAGGTAAAATTAAAAGAGAAAGAAGAGTGGAGAAGCGTCAGCTAAAATACAATATGGCGTTTACCATGCACAAAAGTAGCGGCCATGTCGACGTAGTTTTCAGAAATCCGTCAGCCTCTTACAACCCTGAGATCGACAATGAACCAGAAATGACTACAGTAAATGTAAAAAAATCACGCCTGAAATGGGTTATCCTTTGTGTATCCATCATTCTTCTGCTCAGTTTATCAGCTCAGGAAAAGAGTAAGTGCACCATTTTAACCTATCTGTATCTTATGCCAAGGGGCATTGCCATCGCAGAAGATGGACGAGGAAATAAATTCGTTGAACTTGTTGCCTTTATCTATATAGATACTCAGAAATAAACATCAACTTTTAAACGTTTCGACTTTCGTCTTCATCAGTAATAACTTTTCCGGAAACATACAGCGCATATATAAGCAACAATAAAAAAGAACAATATACAATTAGGAAAAAAAATAAAAACAAAGAATAATTGAAACCTATTACAATGGATAACATATAAAAAAGAAATAACAGGGTTAGGTGCGAGAAAGGGGTGTTGGAGAAGATAGTACCTTCCGTCCCACCGGAGTCGAAAGAAAAGAACAAAGTAAAACAGTGAAGCGCAATAATGAAAGAATAAAGAGCGAAGATATGTAATTAAAGATAATTGGAGCAGAACAATAGGGCCTAGTCAGACACAGTTCTTATGATAGAACAAGTAGAAATAGCATAGAAGGAGAAACAGAGAAATAGGTATGCTTAAAACAAACATAAAACTCAAAAAATAATAATTCTACAGATCTACTTGCTTAGTATTTAGACCCCGGGGTGTGAAAGTGATAAGCTAACTGGGAAGGATAGGATACGTGAGAGCTTCTGGCAGCACAAGCTGGATATTTTCACATCCCGGGGTCTAAAACTAAGCACGTTAGGGTCGAAATCAAGAAAAAAAATTGCAAAAAAGCTAATGCCGAGGTCATTTAATAAATAGAAGGCAATAACATTGATTTTATAAAGCAATAACTTCATGTGCTAACAGGGTTGCTGGTGGAGTATTTCATAAATCGCTACAGGGGTCAATATAGGTAGTTTGTAGTTGATTCCTTCATGAGTAATTCCCCTTTTGGATGTATTGTTGCAATATGTTGCCATGAGAAACATCACTTTTTAAAAGGTAGTCATTGTTCTTTCATTCAGCTATGAAATTGATAGACTAATTCCATTACCAGGATTTTGGTCAAATGGAGATCCTTAGAATCATACGCAACGGCAATCTGTTTTGCATTCATACAGCAATTTTGTAGAAGAAATATGAATGATTAGAAGCTGGAGCGAAGAAATGAAACAAGATACTTAAAACTATTTGATCAAAGCACAAACTGGCAATGGTCTAAAAAACTGGAAATTTTCTCTAAAGAGTCCTTCGAAAATAGACGGAAATTTTAAGTCACCCCAGCACGCAATTCGCAATTCTGTAGTGTTTTATAAGTTTTGATTAATATTTAGTTCTGTTCTGTTACTGTTGCGTAGTTAAATATATTTTGCAATTCAATGTAGAATTGAATAGTTTACAGTTAAGGATCATTTCGGCAAAATCGGAACAAGTGGAGGATAGTCATTCAGTTAAACATCCACTTAAATGATTTACCATCCAGCGCTAATAGCACCTTTCAACAATACGCTTACACTGTATCCGCCATCCGTAAAGAAATCTTGTTAAAGTATTCAAAATGTTTTCCTTCCTTCTCCTTCATTTTCTGACACATGGTTTATAAAGCTGAAAATAATGTAATGTAAATACACTAAAGCGCATTTTCTGCTTCTAGAAGCAAATTATGAGAGTTCAAAGGAAAATGCGAAAGGTAAATGTGTACAATTTTGTTATAGCCATCAATCATCCTGTAATATCGTTAAACCATCTTATAGTTTTTTAAGACATTATTTTTGCATGTTGTATTGACAATGATGAATGGTAATAGCATCCAGGGGCGTACCTTGACCTTTTTGAGTGAGGGGGGGTGTGGAGGTTAGAATCTACCGACGAAAATGCAAGTATTACCGACAACACAAAACAGTATTTTTCAGGTAATTAATTCCTTATCCTGGACTGCTTTTTAGTGCAACATAAACAAAAATCAGTAAATGCAAAGCTTTCATATTCTTCGCCAATTACTCTTGTAATGATATTACATTCGGTGGTTTTCTAAACTATGTTTGAATTTAAATCCAGTTTTGATAATTATACCCATCTTAGCAAGCTTGCTTGAAGCCTCCACTACCATACGAGTTTCTCGTCCTACACATGCTATTTTTCTGGATTGGCGAAACTGATAATTATCACTGTAATTTTACCGACCAACGTATAATTGTCGAAAATGATGACCATTTTACCGACCATCTTTATTTTTACCAACGGCTTATCAAAAAATTGGGGGGTGTCGCACCCCAACACCCCCCTCAAGGTACGCCCATGATAGCATCATTTATTAAAGCCTCGCTATTTATTTATTTTTGTCATTAGCACGTTGAGCTTTCTTCACATCAGTTTTCTCAAAGTTTGTTATCACTACTTCAAAACTATCTTGTTAGCTCGAATCAAATGCAACCAGACCCTTTTAGAACTTTACATCGCCGTCCTAAAGTATAAATTAGAAAAGCGAATAAGGTCCGTTCTCATACTGCAGGTAATGCCGGTTCAATATCCGCCATTCTGCAGTGTCACACTCGTTGCTGCTATAAAAACTAAGGTAGACCTATTAAAAAGGGGACATTACAAATAATGTAGTTGGAGGGGCGGACTGGCACTCTCTTTCTCTGGGTAGCGCTATGGCTCAGCAAAGGCCCAAAAGGCGTGGCCAGACCGTAGTTGGATGCGGAACTATGAAAAAAAATTAAATGCTATTGTTATGAGCGTTATAAATTGTTGATTAATCAATCTGTTCGTGAAAGAGAAATCATTGCAAAGTTGACCTTGTTCAAAGCTTGAATCGGTTGACAAGATTTAGCGTTTGTCAATTCAAGTTCAAATTTGTATAATAATTTATAATTTATCTACATTTCTAATATTCTAGATTCGTCTTAAAGAGTGCGTAAATTAAAATCAAACGATTACAATTATTACTTTTTGATTTTAATTTTTGCTTTTACTGTAGATTTTGAACATTATTGTAAAAACAGGTTTTAGATATTGTAAATAGATTTAGTTTGATTTAATCAATAGCTTTCTTTCTTTTATATCATATTGTAATTAATGTTTTTATCGGAGACCCTCCTTAAAAGAATTAAATATGAAAATATGAATATGAAACATAAATATAGTTCTGAACTCCTATGGTATTTTATTGATTTGCTCGAAAGGTTCTTCATTCAGTAGAGAGAATGACCATTCTTCGTGTTTCCGAGCGAAGCTGGCTTAGGGGTGACCGCAATCGTGTTTTACAATACTCAATTTACTGGATTATCTTTCGCAGGAAATGTTTGTACAACTTAATGTCATCGCATATTTATAGGTTATATGCAGTGTCAGAAAGCGGGAAAGTGTAGGTCATACAGATATAGCATTTGAAAAGTACAAAGTATGTAGCGCCGTTCTTAAAAAGGAAATTCTCTAACCTCTCTCTTGCTCTTCATTTCGGTTTTCTTAACAAATAAATTATCTATCCTCTCTTCTTGCTCCTTTTACCAATTGAAATTAAAGTTGTTGGGAATCTGCGTTGGAAATTGGAAATCATTTTATTTGTATACGTAGCTTTTTCTACTTGAATAATCCGCATAATTTTTATTAAAGTATCTTTGTTTATCGGGGTGATTAGTTAAATTCATTGTATAACCTTCAGCACATAACAAACCTTAATTTCTATAAGCTTTACTTTGATTGACTAACAGTTAATAATCATGTAGCGTCTTTTATTATGTGTGGCGTGATATGAGAGAGAGTTTTGATAGAATGATGATGAAATGACACGAGAATTGGGTACTTTGTTAGTTACTTCCAATCGCTTTTGCTTCAACTTGCGATAGATCAATATTGCTGAGGTGATATTTGGGATAAACGTGAATGAAGGGTATTGCATATTTTTCCTTAACAAGATTTCCAAAAACTGAGCTTGAGGAGATAGATGTTCATAAGGTGCTCTCAGAAAAATGTTGTGTGATAGGCATTGTTTTGAATTGGCATGCACAGCTTATGCATATGGTCAAAGATATATGCTAAGAGGATTTTTACCAATGAAGGGCCCGGTTTTCAAAAGTTTAAGGAGGCCCGGTGGCGGTCACCATCTGGCCACCCCTGTCAGTCCGCCCCTGTGTAGCATGAAGGGATATGTTCCTATTGAAGAGAATGGCGAGATGTATTTTAATCTCTTCTTAAGCAAGGTTACAACTAAGGCTTTGCGTTCGTTAATTTATGTTTTTTCGATCTGTTAGCAATCGCTGCGTTTTCGAAAATGTCGAGGAAGCTGAATCTTTAAACTTTTCGCAGACCATTCCTGTTGAAGCAATGAACATGCAAACTTTTCCGCGATTCGCAGCTCTATACTCTATTTTTAGAGGTCTCGCCCATTGCTGATTGCCAGAGAAACTCTAGTTTTCTTTCTCCTTTATCCGTTTATCACACAATGATATCATTTGTCGCTTGAGCGTTCACAGCACCCCCTGAGCAAAAATTCAAGAGAGTCCCTTTCTGGATGGAGTCTACTGGAATCTATAAAAATCCTAGAAAAGGCATTATCTAGGATTGAGACACTTTCATCCTCCTGATCATAAAATCTGCGCAGTCTAAAGTAACTATGCTTTGCTTGTTCAAAATAGAATGTGGTATAGCAAATGATGAAAATAGCTATTATTTGTAACGACAAGGGAATCCATCATTGGCCTTTTTATTTCAATATCTTTCTCTGAAAGTAGTAAATGCTTTTCCAACATGAATATGAATTAAAAGTGTAGTTTGTTCATTTCAGAACCATTGGCCTGTAACTACACTTACACTCAAACATATGGAAATTTGCAATCTCCATTTTACCCTGAATATTATCCAGATAATGCACTGTGTTATTATCATTTGAAGACAGTTCCAGGAAAAGTATTCAGAATTAACTTCAATTTGTTTCAATTGCAAAAAAGTCCTGGTTGTGTGAATGATTCATTGAAGATGTATGAAAATGGAACGCTCAAGACGACTCTTTGTGGTCCTTACGCAAGAGCACTTACATCATCAGACAACAATGTCTTGCTTGTTTTCAAATCCGATGGATCAATAACAGGTCGAGGGTTTTATGGATATTTTAACGTCACAGATAAACGTAAGTATTCTCGGACTGCAAACGATCTTAAGCTAGACAACTTCAGATGCACATTAACGGAAAGTTACGATCAAATGCAGAGAAAAATAAGTTTCAATTTGTATCAAATACACTGCTTGTGAATAATGCATTTATTGCAACTCGTATAAGTAGCAACGACATATCGATGAATAAAATATCACATTCTGATTACATTACATACTTTTACAATACACAGTTCACGATACTGTTTGCATAACATATGTAATTTTCAAATTCAGAATTCAAGGCTTCTGTCTACATCTCCAATTGTTTTTTTACTGCAATCATTAATCAGTGGCGGATTCAAACATTCTCCAAATTTTCGTTCTTCTTCATCACTACTATAAATGCTCCACAATTACATTCATAGCTTTAAGTCCACTAAAATATTTCATAACCTTTAATTTCTCGAGAAACCTAACTGGATTCTCATACAGGATAAATCAACAGCAAATTTTCCACATTTAAATAAGTTGTAATTCAAAAATAGTTATTGCATAATATTGTTTTATATAAGAAACTGTTGTTTGTTGGTATGAAAGTGTTTAATAACTCGTAATTAAGCGTTTTATTATTCGTTAACTGTATAATATCTATCTTATAAGACTCTTTCATTTAGTTATTCTGTTATGCTATTGCTGATAAATTGTAGTTTTTATGTTGGCGATGGGCCATTTCGGCCTGAATGCCTTTAGTGAAAAAATTAATATCTTAAGATTACTTTGAAAAGCACGGCATTTATAAAAGATTCAAGTGGTAACCAATTAAGTGCTTTGGATTCCTTTTGATCTGAGACCTTAGATCCTATCCTAACGTGGCCTACCCTGAGTTAGGCAATTAAATTCATGACAGGACTGTTAAATCGTTATGCATGAAAATTAGCATGTAAATTGTATGTATCAAATGCAAAAAAATCTCTATTTGAGCATCTAGTCTTTGATGTTAGAGTTATCATCGAAATCATGCTCTAATAGTTAACATTTTCTAATTTTAGCATGCGATCAGACGCTTACAGCACCATCTGGTTGCTTCACGTCTCCAGGATATCCACATATGCAGGGTACAGTTCAAAGATGCTTGTATGAAATTATAGTACAAGATGGAAGAAGTGTTCAAATCGACTTCCAAGAATTCACAATGCCTACATCAAGCTCTTGTTATTATGGCTACGTGAAAATCTATGAAGATAGAGTTGGTTATAATTCTAATCTGAAAGCTACATTTTGTGGTAATGGTTCAAGAACATTTCAGTCTTACAGTAACAGAGTGATAGTTGAGTTCCAGTCACGTTCTTATTCGAACAAGCGATTCTACGCAACATATTCTACTATAAACAAAGGTATTGAATTAATTTAAGGGTTTATAATTATTCTGGATTTACATGAGTTGCATTATTGTGAGTCAAATCTGACTCCATCCTTTTTTTGTCCTTTCCGTGTGTTATTTTCTTTCTTTCTTTTTAGTATGCAACTACATTCTTACTCCACCGTCATATCAATTTTCGTCGCCTGGTTACCCGAGTTCCTACCCGAACGATGCATACTGTGAATATCATTTCAAAGTCCCTCAAGATAAAGCCATTCGAATTTACTACAATCAATTTTCATTGGAATTAAGTTCATCATGTGCATATGATTCAGTGAAATTATACGAGAATAACATTCTTAAAGCGACATATTGCGGAAGTAAATATGGTTTATCATGGAATTCAGAAGAGAGCCAAGTGTTGATGACTTTTAAATCAGATGCCACATCTACATCATCTGGATTTTATGGATATTTCTCCCTTATCTCAAAGCGTAAGTCTTTTTTTAGAAAAGAATTTTAATCATCCGTATCATTTTGATAATGTGTGAAAGAAAATGAGGTTGGAAAAAATATATCGCTACTTAGATAACGCCCAGCAAATTTCCAATATGCAGAAATCAAGAACGTGAAATTTATTAACGGCACCATCCATTTTTGGAATATTAAAAAAATTTAAATGGTTAAATGCATTTGAAGCATTTTAATACTATTCATTCTCTCAGGAGCGGATCTAGAAAAAATCTTGACTAGGTCCAAACGGAAAGTGGGTGTGGTGAGCCGACAATAATTTTCTGGGGCAGCCCACCGGAACACTTTTATGACCACGCCCTTAAGATTTTGACTAAAACCTTATAGTACATCAGGAAATTATTCTGCAACCACACGCAAAGGTTACACTTTTGGAAAGTCATATTTAAAAAATACATTATTTTATAAGTAGCTAGAAACTATAACATATTCTAAATCTAAGAGAACGCGTTTTTTGGCCGTTAGTCTCCAATAAATTTGGTCATTAGTGCAATTCGCATCTTCCGGAAAAATATACTGGTTGGAAAAAACTACCTCAATCATACAGTGTTACTAAAACGTGCTATATATATAAAAAAGACACTAATATTATGCTATACATCAACCGAGCTTATATGTGCTTGTTGAAATTTGATGGTAAGATCTAATTTTTTTGTTAAATAAACTCCTTTAAAATAAATAGTTTTGTCAAGTATAAAAACATGATCTCCTCTCCATTAGAATGCATTATTTTGCTATGAAATTTCATAATTCACTATTAATGCCACTCCCCCCATCAAGCTTAAAAACAGGTGTTTGTAGGAGAATTGGTCAATATTTCTAATTGACTAAAGATTGATATTTCACAATTTTTTCAGTCAAAAATCGAGTTATAAAGTTTAATTTATTGCAAAGAAATTAAACCCTCGTTGGCCAAAGTCGTTGGCATGAATTGCACAACCGCATCGTCATTCTTACAAGTGGACCATATATCCCCTACTAAATAATCTTTAGCTTTTCTCACAAACCCTGCATGCCTCCGTTTTAAAGCATAGATTGCAACTTTACCGACAGTGGCGGACTGGCTTAGTATTGCCGACCGGCCATGGAGAACTCTGTTGGGCTCTCTTGGGTGTGGCTTGAAGTAAGGGCGTGATCGCAAGAATCACTAAACTTCTTGATTCATTTCCAATATACCAAAGTAGGTTAATATAATGACAAATTAATCTTTCATTTACATCGCATTTTAGGTGTAACTATATGGTCAAAACCTGTCCCTCGATACCCTTAACAATTTCCTTTCCCTGCAAGAATGTTTCGTTAATTTTCTCTGCATGTGGGAAGCGATTTCTAGGGGGCCCATTTTCGTCAAAAAGGGGCCCTTTTAGAAGAATTTGCAAGGGGCCCACCGGCCATTGGCCGATGGACCGATGGGCCAGTTCGCCACTGTTTACTGATGGTGAGTTGCTTTGTTGCCCTTAAAAGATTTCAAAGTTGCGATAAATCTGACAAACCAGCTTTTTTGCTTCTCATCCATGCTTGCCGTGTCCTCTCTGTTCCGCCTGCTCGACTCGCATGTCATTCGATCGCTATGCAGCTTTGTTCAATGGACTCAGACAGATATTTATACCCACATTCAGCTCAATTGCAACGACATAAAATCTCTAAATTTAGTAGACAGTGGACCCTGTCTCTGCGAGATCCAACGCAGAGGTAGGGTCCACAGAGCATTTTATTAAGCAATTTTCTAACGCAACAATAGAAAAGAATGTGGCTATAAACATCTGTCTGAGTCCATTGGCTTCCATCATCATCATCATCAATAACGGCAAGCTCATCCTATCATTTCTGTCTTCCATGCAGAGCATAATAACTTGCATACCCCGGGATGGTATAATCACCGGACCAAACTTTGCCCAAGTCCGTGGACAATAACTTGCGAAAAACATGTTGCTACATAATACTTACATGACGTAAGATAATTGACAATATAAGATTCTCGAAACTATATCGCAGTTAGACAAAGCTGTTAGACAGTTAGATAGTTGACTGAGCTTCACATTCTTGAAAGGATTGTGGTCTATCTTCTATTAATAGGAAAATACCTCACAATTTGACTGGACCCACTGGACCCATCCTTGATCCGTAAATGTATTGCTTGAATACCAAAAAATTCAAACAAACGTTTTATCCTGGTATGCCAAGAACAGTAAGCAGATGCAAATCGGAAAAATTGTTTATCAAACTGGGTTAAATTATCAACTAGATTAGTCGACGCCATGAAGAGTTTTGTGCGTAAAATTGAGTCAGCTTATCCCCAATATTGTTAACATCATCTTAGAAATATAAGTTCTTTCAATAATCCCTCTTTATTTCTCGGCCTCATCGAGTCAGCTCTACTTAAAAATTGCCATTAAAAAGTCTTCACGCATTACTTACTTTGAGCATTAACATTTTTGCGCATCAAGACGCTCGACCGACATAAAGCCAACAGTTCGCAGGATTACAAAGATAAAATCGGTGCCAATGAAGGAGATTGAATGAAAATGCTATGGCATATCTGAATTAACTTCTAATTTTTTAGTATAATCTATTTTATGTCGAGTTGGCTGTGTTATTGATTAGAACGGGATCCACGTTATATCTGCAATGTAACCTTCTTTCTCTGTTTGCTACAGCCCTGAGGTATACAGCATTACAAGGCAATTTCACATCACCAAGATATCCAAAAAACTACCCAAACAATGCTTTGCAAAATTACATTATCAAGATCAACCAAGATGGCCTAATCGACATAAACTTCGAAGTGTTTGCTTTGGAGTCTTCAAGCACATGCAGTTATGACTATGTAAAGTTTTATCATGTTATTGGATCAAGTCGAACTTTAGCAGCTACATACTGTGGAGAAGGTCCAAAAAAGTGCAATTCAGCAACAAATGAAGTTCTTGTCCAGTTCAAGTCTGATGGGTCTTCTACTAGAAAAGGGTTCTTTGCAACATATAAATTTTGAAATGCAGGTAAAATAATATTTATCTAAAATGATAATTTAAATACCATATACTTTTCTAAAGGATTGGAAATGTCAGCTGCAGCATCACTTGATAGAAACTCATAGAAAGATGACTGCAGTATAAATGATTGGCCTCTTCCATTTCAAGCTCAAATAGTTCCGGAATTACAGGAATCATCACTTGCATCAGTTACTAGATTAAATGGTTAATTTACTTATCATGCCTTATTCACTCCTTCATTACATTCATTCATTGATGCAATTACAACTTTACAACAACGATCAGCAATTTCACATCGTCAGGATTCTCCAACGAATATCGAAATGCACGTACAGTTCGTATCAAACAACTAGCGGAGAAGGGAAAATAGTTAAACTGGATTACTTGCAATTTTAATCTTGAATTTGAGCCAAATTGCAACTTTGTTTCGTATACTATTAATCAAAGGCATTGCAGTAGTCTAGAAAACTATTTTAATTTACGGTGATATTTAATCATTGATGATATGCAGCTGTCATATCAATTTTACAAAAGTTCTAAACAAAACCATCTATTATTTCTTGTTGTTAAATGAAGTCACCCATAGATATGTGTATAAATATATTCGTTGTTAATTATGTTATAGGACCGTATGACAGGATCAATTCTAAAGCATGTGGCAAATCAAAAGTATCATTAAGTTATGTGATTGGTGGTGAAGATGCTGTTCAAGGGGCGTGGCCTTGGCAAATTGGTCTTTACAGGTAATAGTCAACCACAATAAGATTCATTTAGATCGATTTGAAAATTGACAATAACAATTGATTTATAGATCAATTCTCTCTTCTTCTACATATCAAAATGTTAGACAGTGTTAGCTTCATCTACTTTACGAGGCAATCTACTTTCAAAACCAATTTTTTTTCTATTATAGCTCCGATACTCTTTGTGGTGGTTCTTTAATTGCTCCACGCTGGGTGCTAACAGCTGCTCATTGCGTCAGCCGTTACTCCGCTAGCTCGTTATCAATCATTGTTGGAGATCTGCATAGAAATATCAATGAGACAACTGAAAAGCGACATAACGTGGAGAAAATAGTTATGCATAGCGGGTATGACTCGACAACGTTGGTAAACGACATTGCATTACTGAAGTTGCAAACTCCAACCTTGATGAATGATCACGTGAATACTGTTTGTGTGCCTAATGGAACTGAAAAAGTAGCCATTGGAACATCTTGCTATGTAACAGGTGATCCCAGCATTGGGTTTAATAGCTCCTTTTTAGGTCTTAATGACGTAAACAACAAGAAGTATCGTTTTAAGCTTGGAAGCTGTTGATACAAATGAATGTTGGACACAATAAGCGACAGGGAAAGAAATGCATCAAGTGGATGAAGATCAATAAAAATGTCAATGAATGAATGAATGAATGAGTGAATGAATGAATGAATGAGTGAATGAATGAATGAATGAGTGAATGAATGAATGAGTGAATGAATGAGTGAATGAATGAATGAATGAATGAATGAGTTTATCATTAAATGATGCAAATAATGATTTATGAAATAATCAATAAAGTAGTAAATTCTATGATCAACTTTTCTAATAGACGTCAACCATCAGAAGAAACAAGGATTGTATTTCCTAAGAAAAGCAAACATTTTCTTTCATCCTTTTGGACAATTATCAATTGCAGGATTATTGGATATATCGCATCCATCTCAATTTTGTTGCTACGTAAATCACAACACATTTTCTATGCAGAATCCTTATAATTTGTTTTCAGGTTGGGGTAAAATACAGCATCCTGGAAATTCGCATACAATGCTGCAGCAAGCACGAATGTCAATTTTAGATACACAAATCTGTCAACAGAAAATAAACAGTTGGCCGTATCGTCATATTAACATTAGAGAAACAATGGTGTGTGCAGGGGAAATTGGTTCTATAAAGATTGCTTGTCATGGAGATAGTGGAGGCCCTCTTGTCTGCCAAGATACCAATGGCCGTTACATTTTACATGGTGTGGTAAGCTTTGGTAGCGCTCGCTGCAGCACCACTGAGTCGTACTCTGTATTCACTCGGGTGACGGAATATGTTCTGTGGATTAAGCAAAACATGTGGTCCAACTGAAAAGTGATGACAAATGAATCAAATTAAGCTAGAGGGTTCCTAAGTCCTAAGACTAGTCGGAGATGACAAAAACCTTCGTTAAATGCTAATTTAGATTTTAATTCTTTTAGTTTACTTTTTTTCAATCGTAAATTTTATAGTCTATTTCAGTCTGTTTCTATACATTTAACTGTTGAATGATAAATGCCTATTTTTCCAGCTTTTCTTAACTCCATTTATCCCGCAGTTCCAAGCTATCCGTGCACGGCAAGCTAGTCTAAAATTTGTTTCTTCGTAATTCAGCCCTAAATATAATGCAACATAATCACCACAAATTATTTATCATTTTCTTACTCAGAAAATTACAGAATGCACCTATGAAGCAGATGCAAAAACCCTTCGTAATACGGAGCATGATTAGTACAAAGGTTAAATATGCTTGCTTATCCCCCTTAACTAGCCGAAGAAGTTAAGGCAGCAAACAAGAAGTCAATTTGATTTCTTGGTATTGCATGGGCAAAAAAAGGGTCTTCCTTCCTCTCCACTTAAATTCCAATGCACTTGTCAAACGAATGACCAAAAGCCTGTCACATCATCAAGCCTAATTTGTAAAAGGATTGACTGCTGTTTAGGGTCAGGATTTGAAACAGCATCACAGTGGCCCTGAATATGCTGCACCTATCTCTTTAAAAGTATAAAAAAGACCCTTGAAAGAAGAAAACTCTGTTTAATAAAATAGGTTATTGAAAACAACGGTTTTAATTACTCATTGGAATATTATTTCATTTCAGTGATCTTGCTATGTTATTAGTTAAGGTATATTTAGTTAGTTGGTTGTAACTAGCCGTTTGCAGCATTTTTCATCAATTTTGTAAACATGAAATTGGAATGATGGAATTAAGAAAGCAAATAAATTTTTTTTGATTCTTCCTTGCAGTATTTTTTTATGTGATAGGTCAATGCAATGTCACGGTGTAAACAACGGTAAGCTCAATTGAAATTTGCGGCTTTTTCCAACAGGTACTCCGCTGATATTGATGGCTATTCAATATTGAGGTTTGTTCCTCAATAAAAAAAGCCTTATCTTGAGATGCACCTTGCTAGAAACCCTATCTCAATTTCTCTGAACAAGAAAATACAATTTCTTAAAAATAGAAATACAATTAGTACAGAGACCTAATAAATTTTGAAATCTCATTCTTGTTGATCTTTTACAAAAAAATTGAGTGGATGAAAGCAGTATGAAAATTTTAAGAGATTTAAATGCGACAATAACCTTTCATCTCAAATCGAGCACACTTAAAGAAAAAAAATTGAGAATACAAAGGAAGGAATATATTAAAGAGACGATTGACAAAATTATAAGGAGGCTACCACCGCTAAAGGGCAAACCAAAATTAGTTTCAATCTTTTAAACCAAGGACAGCAATGGGAAGTTGAACCAAAAGCCAAAAATGATAAGTTAATGCCTACTTATTGCCTAATGTCCCAGAAATTGTAGATAAAAATTTTGAAAATGAGCAAAGTAGGGAAATGTAGGTAAATTTATCACAAAAGATTACATCTGAAGAAAATGTATATGATGCAAAAACAGCATAGATTTTAAGGTTGAATGGATGAAATCAGCATTCTATAATAATTCCTCTAAATGTTTGGAATAAAATTCGAGTGGAAAAACTCTCTTTGTTGCTGAGGGTGATGGATTTTCAAATTGGAAAGAGTTTGCCAGATATTGATAATGATAGAGCATTACCAAAAGTGATATCTGGAAAGATATGCGGGAATACGCAGGAAAGCTTATAATGGAAGTGAACACAATGTGTCGAGCAAAGGTGAGTCGATCAACGAGAAGCTTAGGAAGATGCGCAGAGAAGCGTTGGTCCGTCATCTAAGCACACTGAATACCCTTAATACGCATAATGCCCTTAATAAGGTTTTACCATTAGAAGAGTAGATGATGATAAATCCAATTTCTTCCATGTTCCTTTATTGAGAATACTAATGAGTGAAAAGTTTCTGCCCAATGAGATTCTTGAAGAACAATAAACATTGTTTTTCATCTAAGCAAGGAGGCAATCAATCTCAGATATGCGAGCAAAACATTTGCTTGCCATCACTCCTATTGAGTTGCCGATATTTCCAAATAGGAGCAACCTTTTCCAATCTCGTGCTATTTTTTGAAATTGGCCTTGCCTTTGATCGAGACCTCCCTAGCCATTATGTTTACAATGAATTCGTGGAATCATATCAAGATTTTAGGAGATCGCAGTTTGGTTAACGAATAGTGCAACAAATTAGGACGATGGCAAGTGACATCATTTATATATATTTGCGGGGCCATAGGGGAATGGGGTGGTCCAGACCCCCCACCAAAAGTTGGCGCCAGAACTTGTGCTTTCGTTATATAATCAAGCGATTTAATGAATGTTCGAAACAAAAATATATTCGAAATTTTGCTAAAGGCCATTTTCTTCGTTTTTTATATATATTCTATATAAGTCTCCTGGGGTGAGAACTGCTTAAAAACCATATTGGAGTTTCGCGTCTATTTCATTCTGCCTGTGTCGCACATGGGATCGGCCGCTTGACTCCGGTGACGGCGAACGGGGCTCGAATCTCAGGTCGAGACTTAAAATTTACAATTTGGTAGCACCCTTATGGTTAGTTTTTATACTCCATGTCAGCCATTGATTAATTGAATTAATGTATAAAGCTTGGGTCTGACGAAGGCATTAAGCCGAAACAAGAAAAAACAAGTCTCCTGGGATGAGAACTGCGTAAAACTACACCGGAGTTTCGCGACTATTTAATTGTGCCTGTGTGGCATAGTGGATTGGTCCCTTCGACTCCGGCGACAGCGAACGGAGTTCGAGTCCCAGGTAGAAACTGTTAATTCACAATTGGGCAGCACCCTTATGGTTAGTATTTATACTCCATGTCAGCCGTTCCCTATTTGAATTAATATTTATATATAAAACACTCATAACCACATAAAATCTTTTAAAATATTAAATAAGTATTCTTGATTGTAGACTTGACTGTGGAGATCGAATCCGCACTCTCAACATTTGGAGTCACATGACCAATCCACTGCGACACACGGGCGCAATGAAATAGTCGTGAAACTCCGATCTTGTTTTGAAAAGACTAGTCAAATCTTTATAAAAGTGGAAATTTTTTTTTGACTCATTCTCTGTTTATTTAGATGCCTGTGCGGAAGAGTGATTTGGTTGCGTGGTTCTAATATTGCGGACTGGGGTTCGAATCACCGTTGAAACCGAAATTCAACAAAGGGGCAGATTCCTTACGCTTAATATGTATATACATACAACTCAATGCGATAGGGGATAAACTCCGTCAGTGTATATATAGAGCAATTATAAGCAGAAAATCTCGCTTTTTGTAAATGTAGAATGTGCTTCATCGTCAGGTAGTGATGCTGGTGCGAAAATACTTAGCTAAAATTGTTCGTTGTAATCAAATTTTTCATTACTAAAAGTTTTTCCTTTTTCGAAAAAGTCCAGCAGCTGCTACGCATGCTTTTATTAACGTACATAAACAAGGATATTTAGATTTCCTTTGTCAGAATGCGCCAAAAAATTTATTGAAATTTAAAGCATTGTAAATAAACAGAACATAAAATTTTTCATTTGGGGAAGGGCCGGTCGGCTTTGTTGTCCAGAATCCACCTGTTTGTGAACCATTGTTTCAATGAAATGTTTCCAAATAAACAATTTAGTCTATTGATCACATGGGTGAAAAATTTCCTCATCTGCACATCATAACTTGTTGCAGAATGATTCGAATTTTTTTGAAAATATTTCATATTCTTTGGTTCAAAACTGTCATCAAAATTTTGGAAACTAGAATAGCCTCCAGAAGGGATATCGGTTGTGACATTTAATGAAATGACTTCTTGTTACAAATTTTCTGTGTTGCATTGTAATGGTACCCTGATTTTACACTGAGAATCGATAAAAATCATATTCTAGACGACAAGAGCAGTAGATAATACATAAAATCAACAAGGACATCAAAGTCGAAGAAACGTTAGGTAGAAACAATCTGGCCTTTACCATGCAAAAACGTAGCTGCAATGTCAACGTAGTTTTTAAAAACCCGACAGCCACTCGAAACCCTGATATCGACAGTGAACCAGGAATGGCTACAATTGGTGTAAACAAATTACGCCTAAAAGGGATTATCATTAGTGTATTCATCATTATCGTGATCTTGCTGATCGGATTACCAATTTTAGTCTGGCAAATCATGGAAAAAAGTAAGTGCCTCATTTTGACTTTTTGATTACCTATATGCACCTTATTCCAAGGGGCTGTGCCACTGTAGTTTTTGGATAAGGGAATAACTTTCTTGAGCGTGTTCTCATAGCCTTTAGCAGATCGCAGTTTGGTTAATATTTAGTGTAGAGAATTAGGACGACGAGAAGCGACATCATTGCGACGTTATTTATATGTATGTTTATATACACATACTAACCATGTGGTTGCTTCTCAATTGTAAAATTTTTTAGTCTCGACCGTGACTCGAACCCTCGCTCATCACATTTGGAGTCCAAACTAGCAACCCACCGCGCCACACAGGCTGAAATGCGCTCTTCATCTGCAACAAAAATCCTTTGGCCATGCTGACTTCAAAAAGCAGGACTACGAATTTTTAGTGTTAGCGACTGCATCCTATGCGAGTTGTAGATAGTGAGATTCCACTATACGTTCACATGATGCGGTTAAACGGAAATTTAACAGAAGGATGTTAAAATAGGTAAGGATACCAAACACATGAGTTTCAAGATGGTGAGGAATTAAACTGGACTTTTGAACTGGCCCCACTTATAGGTAAAATATCCAAATGTTTTGGCTTATTACAATAACTTTAAGTAGCCTATTTTAGACATTCGAGCAATGCCGTTTAAGCGTCTGTTAAAAAACTTAATGGGTGGGCTGCAAGAAATGTTATCAGTTATTGCAATGATCAGCCAATCTTGCCAGCAATTCATGCTTCATGGTGGCCGTTTGGTTAGAGTTTTAATACAGCTTGTTGAAATACTAAAAGTGATTTTGTAAATCTTAAAGCTGTGATGCGCTGCCCTATTTAAGTAACATACTCAGAAGAGTGATTCGTTAAATATTTCTTTGAATGATTTATTGATCAATTGCTCCTATGATTGTTTGATTGATTGATTGATTAACTGATTGATTGATTGATTGATTGATTGGTCGTCGGATTAATTGATTGATTTTGTGACTTCTCGACTGTTTGATTGATTTAATTGTGAGTCAAGTAGCCTATCGCATAATGCAGCACTCTAGCTTAAAAATAGAAACGTTTGATTAGAGACCTAAAGCTAAGGTGGTAGGTGCATCACTTGGTCAGAGATGATCCTCATTCACAGAAACAATTTGAAAAATTGCTTACATTCACTGTTTCCGTTACAGGACGTAAGCGATTTGGTCAGATTCAGGTCAAATCCTGACCTAGCTGCATCGTTTACCAATATTTTGTATCCATCCTCTCATGTTATCTATCCTGATCTGTCTCTCAAATTTATAAACACAAGCTGTGTGATACCTCATAAAGTATCCGCCACAATTTTGGTGCCTCGGAGTTTTTGTTTTTTTTCCCCAAGAATAACATCAATACATTTATAAATAAAATGCAAGCTTCTCTCTCTGTGACATCCAGATGCTTGACCTAACATTGCGTATTAAGTGTTGCATTTGCGGTCCAAATTTTCTTTCCCTGGCCTTTTCCTAGCTAACGGCCTGGAATGCGTCTCTAGTGCAAAGAAAACATGACTAAGCTCATCTATAGATCGTCTTTGAAGCTATCGCAAGACACGTTAGATAGAAATGAGTGACCAAGAGGGACATCTCCGTACCTGCTTGTATTATGGAGAACCAAACATTTCAGGCTATGCTTGAAAAATAATAACAAAAAAGAAGCTGGAGATGGGATATTAAATTCCAAGCTAAGTAAGTCGTGACGGGATTGGCGAGAATTTCCATGATGTTTAGTGAAATCACGTAGCAAAATATCTCGACGGATGGGAAGAACTTTCAAGTCATATTCAAATTCAGCGCATCAAAATTATTAAAAGTCGCCCATAAAAATCCATTATTTTCTTAGGTTGAAAACTGTAACGTTTTGGTATTTATGTATTCCATCATTTTAGCGTAAAACGTTGAATTAAAAGTTTTAACATGCTTAGATTTTCCAGACCTTATATTAGACGTAGCCAGCATCAGAGCACATAGCCAATTATTGGTGAGAACTGCTTTAAAGTAATCTAATAACATGTCATAGTCCATCGTAAATTGTATAGTCTTTTTCTAGACATTTAACTGTTGTATGATAAATGCTTATTTTCCAGCTTTTCTTAACTTCATTTATCCCGAAGTTCAAAGCTATCCGTGCACGGCAAGGTAGTCTAAAATTTGTTTCTTCGTAATTTAGCCCTGAAATATAATACAACATAATCGTTTCAAATTATTCTTCATTTTCTTACTCACAAAATTACATAATGCAACTATGAAGCAGATGCAAAAACCCTTCGCAATACGGAGCATGATTAGTACAAAGGCTAAAGATGCTTGCTTATCCCCCTTAACTAGCCGAAGAAGTTTAGGCAGCAAACAAGAAGTCAATTTGATTTCTTGGTATTGCATGGGCAAAAAAAGGGTCTTCCTTCCTCTCCACTTAAATTCCAATGCACTTGTCAAACCAATGACCAAAAGCCTGTCACATCATCAAGCCTAATATGTAAAAGGTATGACTGCTGTTTAGGGTTAGGATTTGTATCAGCATCACAGTGGCACTGAATATGCTGCACCTGTCTCATCAAAAGTAGAAAAAAAAGACCCTTGAAAGGAAAAAAACTCTGTTTAATTGGAAGTAGTTTATTAAAAACAACGGATTTAGTTACCTGTTGGAATATTATTGTATTTCAGTGATCTTACTATGTTATTAGTCAAGGTATGTTTAGTCAGTTGGTTTTAATTAGCCGTTTGCAGCATTTTTCATCAATTTTGTAAACATGAACTTGGAATGAAGGAATAAAAAAAACCAATTAAGATTGTTTTGTTGCTTGCTAGCAGTATTATTTTTTGTGATAGATCAATACAATCTTACGGTGTAAACATCAGTAAGCTCAATTAAAATTTGCGGCTTTTTCCAACAGGTACTCCGCTGATATTGATGGCTATTCAATATTGAGGTTTGTTCCTCAATAGAAAAGCCTTATCTTGAGATGCACCTTGCTAGAAACCCTATCTCAATTTCTCTGAACAAGAAAATACAATTTCTTAAGAATAGAAATACATTTAGTACAGAGACCTAACTAATTTTGAAACCTCATTCTTGTTGATCTTTACAACAAAATTGAGTGGATGAAAGCAGTATGAAAATTTTAAGAGATTTAAATACGACAGTAACCTTTCATCTCAAATCGAGCTCCTAAAGTAAAAATCAAAGTGAAATTAAAAAACTTTGAGAATACAAAGGAAGGACAGTATTAAAGAGACGATTGACAATATTAAAAAGAGACTAACACCGCTAAAGTGCAAATCAAAATTAGTTTCAATCTTTTAAACCAAGGACAGCAATGGGAAAGTTGAACCAAAAAGCCAAAAATAATGAGTTGATGTCTACTTATTGCCTAATGTCCCAGAAATTGTTGATAAAAATTTTGAAAATGAGCAAGATAGGGAAATGTAGGTAAATTTATCACAAGAGCTTACATCTGAAGAAAACGTATTTGATGCAACAACAGCATAGATTCTTAGGGTTGAATGGATGAAATCAGCATTCTGTAATGATTGTGAAATAATTGTAAACAACACTTGTAAAATAAAAAAAAATTTGTCGGAATAGTGTATAGCGCGAGAGATCCCACTTGAGATGCAATCATTTATTATATCAAAGATGGCCTATTGAGCTGTGACCTCGAGAAAAAAATTAGTCGGATGGGACACGATGGGCCTGTGTTGAAAAAGCTAGCCAGAGAGGCAAAAGAATATGCTGTTTTATAAGACTGTATTATAAGACTTATAATACATATGAACTGTTTGGCAAATTTCACACAGCTGGTTATTAAGGAAACGGTCAAGGAATCAGAGTTTTTGAGCTGTTCATTGGATCTACGTCAAAATTTATATAGTTTTGTTGAATAAACACAAATTCTTCTAAAAAGCTTATCCCAAATACACTGGACGGCAAGGAGAAAAGCTGCAAAAGTAAAAATAGCGAAGTTCCTAGAATTAAAAGCTACTTTTAAGGAAATCTCTAACGATCAAAGCTACAGTGGCCTAATAAATGTGCAAACACGTGTTTCAAAACAAAGGATGTCCTCAGGTAGCATCATGGTATTAAATTTTAACACAAAAATGCTATTAAAAGAATGAAAATCAGTAGATAATTACCCATCATGTAATATGAAGAAAACTGTTACAAGGTTCCGTATGCAGACATCCAGTGCAGAATTGTTGCCTATCAATCATAAAGTTTAAAAATTTGAGGATTTGAAAGATCTTGAAGAAAATTGAATAAGGAAAAGGAAAATTCTCGCATGCCAACCAGTTGTCGCTGTCCTAAAGACATCAGTTGGTCAGAGTTGTTCCTTATTGACAGAAACAGGTTTTCCAATGGGATGGAGAGACAAACTTCCTATGAAATTTCAAAGAGGGCTCATGAATTTCCATAAACATAAGTAGCAGTTTGTTGATCAACCTGACAATTCTTTAAATTGTCTTGTCAATATTGAATTAATAGATTTAATTTCATTACAACTACAGTAAATGATCTTCTCTGTTTAAAAATTTGCATTTGATGTCATAAAACCTAAAGCTTTGCCTTCGATGACGCCGCTGAGGGGCGTAGAGCAGCGCCTGTTACCGAGAAGTCCAGTGGATCTACGGTAATGGAAGCTGGGGTGGCGCAGGAGCCATTTATTCCTTTGTGCCAGAACTAATAATGTGTTGATTTTTCAAAATAGCTGATGAACCTAGTTCAATTTTTACCATTCTTAAATCCATTGCCTCCACAAATCGGGTCTTCTTTAAGAGATGGAAAACCATTCATGAATAGTTGAAAGGGAAATAAAGATAAAATGTAGTGATCCTGGAGTGAAAATATTTTGCTAAAATTGCTCGATGCAATCAAATGTTATTATTGAAAGATTTTCCTTTGTCGAAAAATTCCATCAGCTGCTACGCATCCCTGTTTTAATGTACATAAACAATAATATTTGGATTTCCTTTGTCAAAATTCACCAAAAAAATTTATTGAAATTTAAGACATTGTAAATAAAAAGAACATGAAATTTTTCATTTGACAATGAGCGGGCAAGCTTTGTATTCTAAACCTACCTGCTTTTGAACCATTGTTTCAATGGATTGTTTCCAAATAAACAATTTAGTCTACTGATCACATGAGTGAAAAATTTCCTTATCTGCACATCTTAGCTTGTTGCAGAATGATTCGAATCGTTTTGAAAATATTTTATATTCTTTGGTTCAAAACTGTCATCAAGATTTTGGAAACTAGACTAGCCTCCAGAAGGGATATCGGTTGTGACATTAAATAAAATGACTTTTTGTTACAAATTTTCAGTTTTTCATTGTAATGGTACCCTGAATTTACACTGAGAATAGATAAAGAACAAATTATAAGCGATAACAGCGGTAAATTATACATAAAGTCAGCATTGACATCAGAGTCGAAGAAACGTTTGGTAGAAACAACCTAGCCTTTGCCATGCCAAAACGTAGCATCAATGTCAACGTAGTTTTTAAAAACCCGACAGCCACTCGAAACCCTGAGATCGACATTAAACCAGAAGTGCCTAAAATTGGTGTAAACAAATTACGCCTAAAGGGGATTATCATTAGTGTATTCATCATTATCGTGATCTTGCTGATCGGGTTACCAATTTTAGTCTGGCAAATCATGGAAAAGAGTAAGTGCCTCATTTTGACTTTTTTATTACCTATATGCACCTTATTCCAAGGGGCTTTGCCACTGTAATTTTTGGATGAGGGAATAACTTCGTTGAACGTGTTCTCATAGCCTTTAGCAGATCGCAGTTTGGTTAATATTTAGTGTAGAGAATTAGGACGACGAGAAGCGACATCATTGCGACGTTATTTATATGTATGTCTATATACACATACTAACCATGTGGTTGCTTCTCAATTGTAAAATTTTTTAGTCTCGACCGTGACTCGAACCCTCGCTCATCACATTTGGAGTCCAAACTAGCAACCCACCGCGCCACACAGGCTGAAATGCGCTCTTCATCTGCAACAAAAATCCTTTGGCCATGCTGACTTCAAAAAGCAGGACTACGAATTTTTAGTGTTAGCGACTGCATCCTATGCGAGTTGTAGATAGTGAGATTCCACTATACGTTCACATGATGCGGTTAAACGGAAATTTAACAGAAGGATGTTAAAATAGGTAAGGATACCAAACACATGAGTTTCAAGATGGTGAGGAATTAAACTGGACTTTTGAACTGGCCCCACTTATAGGTAAAATATCCAAATGTTTTGGCTTATTACAATAACTTTAAGTAGCCTATTTTAGACATTCGAGCAATGCCGTTTAAGCGTCTGTTAAAAAACTTAATGGGTGGGCTGCAAGAAATGTTATCAGTTATTGCAATGATCAGCCAATCTTGCCAGCAATTCATGCTTCATGGTGGCCGTTTGGTTAGAGTTTTAATACAGCTTGTTGAAATACTAAAAGTGATTTTGTAAATCTTAAAGCTGTGATGCGCTGCCCTATTTAAGTAACATACTCAGAAGAGTGATTCGTTAAATATTTCTTTGAATGATTTATTGATCAATTGC
The DNA here is from genome assembly GCA_964019065.1 of Catostylus mosaicus. NCBI lineage: Eukaryota > Metazoa > Cnidaria > Scyphozoa > Rhizostomeae > Catostylidae > Catostylus > Catostylus mosaicus. Next base: position 14,384,936 of record OZ025185.1, on the reverse strand, counting down.
TCCTATGATTGTTTGATTGATTGATTGATTAACTGATTGATTGATTGATTGATTGATTGGTCGTCGGATTAATTGATTGATTTTGTGACTTCTCGACTGTTTGATTGATTTAATTGTGAGTCAAGTAGCCTATCGCATAATGCAGCACTCTAGCTTAAAAATAGAAACGTTTGATTAGAGACCTAAAGCTAAGGTGGTAGGTGCATCACTTGGTCAGAGATGATCCTCATTCACAGAAACAGTTTGAAAAATGGGATAGAGAGACAAACTTTCTAACAAATTCGAGAAAGGGAATATGAATTTCCATCAGAATAAGTGGGAGTGTGTTGATAAGCCTGACAATTCTTTCAATTGTCATGTCAATAAATATTACTAGATTATATCTCATAACAACTAAAGTAAATTATCTTCTCTGGTTAAAAATTTGCATGTGATTTCATAAAACTGGCATTGCCTTTGATGACGCCGCTGACTGGCGTAGAGCAGCCTCTGTTACCGAGAAGTCTAGTGGATCTACAGTAATGGAAGCTGGGGTGGCGCAGGAGCCATTCATGAACAGTTGAAAAGGAAATGAAGACAAAATCTAGTTTTGCTAGAGTGAACATATTTTGCTAAAATTGTTCGATGCAATCAAAGCTTTTATCATTAAAAGTTGTTCCTTTGTCGAAAAAGTCTAACAGCTGCCACGCATCCCTGCATTAACGCACATAAACGCACCAGAAAATTTATTGAAATTCAAAACATTGTCAATAAACCCAATATTAAATATTTTCATTTGATGATGAGCCGGCCAGCTTTGTAGTCTAAAGCCCACCTGCTTTAAAGCATTGTTTTAATGGAGTGTTTGCCATTTAACAATTCAGACTATAGACAATCTTAGTTAAAAATTTCCTTTTTTGCACTTCATATTTGTTGCAGAACGCGGCAAAACGATTTGGATAGATAAAGGTTGTTCCAAAATTTTTGAATCTAGGATAGTCTCTAAGAGCTATATGGGTTTGGCGCTAAGATAATTGGCTTTTTGTTAAAGTTCAAGTTTTGCTTTGCAACGGTACACTAACTTTACAGTAAGACGCAATCAAGATCAGATTCTAAACGATAACAAGAGTAAATAACACATAGAAATCAACAGACAAAGGCAGAGGCGAAAAAGCCTTGGCTAAAACGCAACATTAGACGAAGCGTTAGGTAGAAAAAGAATGGCCTTTACCAAGCACAATAGAAGCGGCAATTTTGACGTAGTCTTCAGAAATGCAGCGGCCTCTCAAAACCCTGAGATTGACAGTAAACAAGAAAGGACTACAATTAATGTAAACAAATCACGTTTAAAAGGGGTTATCATTTGTGTATCCATCATTTTCGTCATCATGCTAATTGGTTTACCAATATTAGTCTGGCAAATCACGGAAAAGAGTGAGTGCCTCATCTTACCTTATCTTTTTATAATTGCATCGTATGCTAAGGGGCTATGCCATTCCAGTTAATGGATGAGGAAATAAATTCGCGGAATCCGTTATTCTTTAAATGTTGGTAGCTTGGTTAATGACTGGGACGTAAACATCATCTCGAAAATTCAATATTACTACAAAGAAATTAAATGTTTGCTTGGCATAAATCATGAATGGTGAGTTCCGAATGCGGTGGTACGCCGGCTCCTGTCACAAATGAGGCTAAGAACCTCTACAATTAAATGGAACCTGTATATTTACTAACGATAAAAGAGTTAAGCTTTAATACAGCTTCTTAATTACGTTGATGAGGGTTCTGTGTGCTCCACCTATTTCTCAAACAATTTCAATGCCTTGACTTTCTACCCATGATACATTAAGCATGCGCCTGAAAAACCAAACCTCTAAAGATTTTAAGCTCTTCTCCATATTCCTGCTTGTAGTCCATGTTTCCTGACTGTATCAAAGAACTGACAATGCATCTAAATTTTATGTTCCAAATTTTTGACTGGAGTAGTAGACCTCAGGCAACTAAAATTCTTATTACTGTGGTAATAGTTAAATTTGTGATAGCAGCATGAAAATTGGTAGGAAGAGGTAGTTTGATGCACTGATGGAAATGAAAGTTTGATCCCAATTGAAATCCCGAGAGTAAATTTCATTTTGCGCTGATTTGCAGTATGTAAATTTCAATACATTTTCTGATGCATAAACAAAGCTCTGAATCATTTGAATAAAAATTAGGATACACGATTCACTGAAAACAAAAAATTCCTGTTCTAGCATCTCTAGAAAAAATCGCTGGCACAGTCCATTATAAATTCGCCATAAGGCTACATAGGTGATTCACAGTTGATTACTTAGCATGGTAAGCCCCCTTTTCCATGTATTGTGGCCATTAGAAAAATCACATGTAAAAGGGTAGTCAACGCTTTTCATTGAGCTATGAAATTGACAGATTAACTCCATAACTAGGAGTTTGGTGAAGCTGAGATCATCTCCATCATTGCTGACGCCAATGAGGAGAGTGGAAGAACCGACCACCCATCAAAAGTTCTCTACTGAATGCTTATCGGAATATTTCAGGACATTCTAAGCGACAAGAATTGACTACAAGATATTAACTGTAACGATCGTCGGAAAATTAATAGTTCTACTCAACAGGTTAGCTAATTTCAAGTCCACACTGCTCCCTTTTCACTTTTTCTCGTTCTTGTGAAAATGGAACAACTGCACACTTAAGAAAAAACAATAAATTTTCTCAAAAACCAGAACAAATCTCTAATCCAAAAACTAGCTCGATTGATGGGTAACAAAGAAAAAGCCAAAAGAAGCTTGGAAAAGTAAACAAAAAGGCCGTTTCAGAATAAATTTCATCGAATTCGAGACTTCTTGTCAAGGCTGAATCTACTGCAATTCATATCCATTCTCATAGGATGCTGGCTCTAGAAGGTTACAAAACTTTGCACAATTTTATCAAGCTTCAATGAATTTGATCATAGCTAATATTTTCTACCATCCTAATAGCTATGATCTACGAAGAATTGATGCTATATCTGTTCCTTGTTCTATCTGTGATCTATCTTTGTAGCTATGGAATAAAATCTATTTGCTGTTTGGTTCAAACGATTTGGACTTCTCTTAAATGAAATAATCTGTGTGAACGGGGGTCACTTATTTAGAATAAAACATTTGTCACCTATAGATAAATTGCGCTTTAATAGAAACAGCCGATAATTTTGCAAAATTTGAGGCAAAAGGAAGATGCAATGCTGTGTACCCGCGCTCGCTACATTCGGAGTCACACAACCAATCCACTGCGCCAAACAGGCACAATGAAATAGTCGTGAAAGGGTCGTTAGAGAACTGCTTAAAAATACATCGGAGTTTCACAACTATTTTATTGCGCCTGTATGGCGCAGTGGATTGCTCGTGTGACTCCGAATGTGATTAGCGCTGGTTCGATCCCCCCATGGTCGAGACTAAACATTTGCAATTTTGTGGCATTTTTATGGTAAGTATGAATTTAGAGTATGTATCTGTAGACATCCAGAAAAAAATGTCATCTTTTTATACGCTTTGACTTGATTCTTTGTCAGAAATTAAGAAGATCACTCGGTAAGTAGTGAAGACGCAAGTGGAAACGCATTCATAGTTGAAATTCATCATCACAATCTCTCTTTTCTGTGTATAGAATTAAGTGTCTTTTTTTTAAATATATCATTATAAAATTGGGCTGAAGGCTCGTCGAGCAACGATAAAGAACGTTTCGTAATTATGAAAAACGTTTTTTTCCATAACAATTTTCCACTGTTTGTAACTATTGTACATAGTGTGAGTTATCGCCTATCGCTTTAGATTGAAGACGTTTAGTGATAAATTATTTGTTGTAAAGTTATCGTTGATTTGTTTAAAGTAGAACTTTGCAAAAAACGGTATTAGAGCAACAATTAAGATTTGCTTCTTGTTTTACTTCTTTTGCATTTCAGATTATCTGGAATATTTGAAGCCTTCATACTCCTTAAAAAACGAGTTGTTCATTTTCATTTTCATTTCACTTTGCATTATTGAAACACGGTTGCTCAACCAGACGAGATTGGCAGAGTGACACCAGCATGAAAATTAGTAGAAATGGCAGGTTGAAGCGCTGATTGAAATGAAATTTGGATCCTATGTGAAAATCTAAGGGAAAATTCAATTTTGCGTTTATTTGCTGTAGTTAAATTTCATTTCATTTTCTGATGCATTAACAGTGTTTTTTCATTCATGAAAAATGTATCGAAGTAAATATATGCAGTTTCCAGACCCAAAATAGTTTTCTTCATCGTTAATGAAACTAATCCAACTCAAAATTGTTAACAAACTAAAGGAAACTCCGTGTCGTTGTTTCTAAATGCCAAGTTATTGTATTCTAAACTCGAAATGGTAGCATGTATTTTTGTTAATATGCAGTAGATTAGGGGCAACATTTTATGCACCATTGTACTGTAGACTCTACCAGATTTTTTTTCATTTCATCCACTTGAAGAGAACAGCGATTGTAGTTCTCATTGGCCTCAAAAGGAATTTTGAAATGGATAGAATCTCCTTTTCAGTTGCGGTTAAGTTTTTTGATAGGGGGCGTCTCCGTCAAGCTTTAGGTTATTTGATTAAAAAACGACGTAAAAGCATCCATGGAAATACTTAAATTTGAGTCGTCAAAGAAAAGAAGAGATTTAAATTCATTTTCAAATTTCAGTTGCATTGAGCACGAGTTGAAACTATGACAGAAAAGTTGTTCTGATTAAAATTTTGCGTATGACTTTGATCATTTTCTCTCAGTTTTATGTTACCGCTATGCTCTTCCTTCTTCTATGAATCATTATGTTGAGTAATACTTTCTAAGTATAGACGTTCTACATGTGATTCGTGTGATTGTCCCTGCTTTCTTCCCTATGATTTTGCATATTTCATTGAATTGTATTGGTTTATAAGTGTGAAGAGAACAAAATGTTAGCTCGATCAAAAGAAAAAAAAAGTATAATCGTTTGCATTTACTCGCACAGGGTTTGTTGGAATGAAAAAACGGTAACGCAAATGCCCTTAAACGCATCTTCTGTTTCTAGAAACAAGCGATAATGATGAGAGAAGCGTAAATGACAAGACCTCCATGGCGAGTTTAAAAGGTAAATATGCACCTTTGGAAGAGAAAGTATTATACTTGATGGGAATGTTATTACAATGTCATTATAATACGATATAATATAATACGATATAATATAATATAATATAATATAATATAATATAATATAATATAATATAATATAATATAATATAATATAATATAATATAATATAATATAATAGAATATAATATAATATAATATAATATAATATAATATAATATAATATAATATAATATAATATAATATAATATAATATAATATAATATAATATAATATAATATAATATAATATAATATAATATAATATAATATAATATAATATAATATAATATAATATAATATAATATAATATAATATAATATAATATAATATAATATAATATAATATAATATAATATAATATAATATAATATAATATAATATTATATAATATAATATAATATAATATAATATAATATAATATAATATAATATAATATAATATAATATAATATAATATAATATAATATAATATAATATAATATAATATAATATAATATAATATAATATAATATAATATAATATAATATAATATAATATAATATAATATAATATAGTTTTGTATAGTGTGATATGATTAAAAATAATTCTCTGAAACATTTTTTTTTGGGTGAAATCACGTCTACGTGAAATCAACGATGTACTGTTGGATAGAAGGGATTTGTGGTCAATGGAAACCTTCTTTTTTAATTATTTTTGGTGGACATTGTAACTGCTATTAGAATAATCTACATAAGGGTGAATCTTTCAACTTTTCTGCGAACAATTGGACAAAATCTAGTACGTTATCTTTCATCTTATTAGAAACTTGTGACTTTGAATACGGACTCAACAAAGAAAAGTGCTATTGGACTCAGGACAAATCAGATGATTTTGATTGGACGAGAAATTCTGGATCAACCCATTATTATAATACTACGGGGCCAACATCTGATCATACAACGAGGAATAGTACAGGTAGGGTTGGGTTGATAAAATTGATAACTTTTAGCAATCTCATTACATTTATTATTTGTATCTACATTTATATAAACAAACTAAAACCTTTTCTAGCATACCGACTACAAATAAAGATTAGATGAAATGACATTAAGTATCATATTATGTATTATATTTGAAATAAAGATGAGACAAAGTAGCATAGTTCAATATATGGCAAACTAACCAAATATTGTGGAGGAACTGAAAAACCAGAAGTGAGCATTATTGATGTGATAGCTGATAATGTCTTTTGTCATAAAGTGTGAACATAATGTCATTTTTTAGTTGTTGATAATAAACTCAAATTAGCTTAACCCGAAGTTACTTTTATCTTTTTCGTTGAATACTAATTTCATGATACTAATAAAAGTTACAATACGTTAAAAATACCTATAATAAGAGCGTACAAATAGCTACATAACTCTTACATGTAATCCACTATACTGCACATTACTCACTGGACTTACGACGAGCTTAACAGTATTACACCATTTTTTTATCATGAGTAAGTTGCAATAAATCATGAAGAGTTTCGGTTGCTTTTAGGTCAAATCTAATTTTGATGCTGTTTAGATCTTGTCGTACATCTTGCATCCAGGTCGTCTTTGGTCCTCCATTTTATTTTTTCACTATTCGTATATTTTCCTGAAGGGTTTTTCCAGCAGGTGTTACAGGATGCAGTTGCATCAAATGTCCCAAACACTTAAATCTCCGAGCTGCTATCAACCTATTCCATGGCTCACAATCCGTTCTGGTATGGAGCATGCAAAATGACAATGACCTAGAATGTGTACTTGGTACAGAAAGGGACATCATTAGAATAAGATTTTGGCAATTGCTTATGAAGGCATTCAACATCATCATCAAGTTCAAACTAAGAATTTTCCTATGAGTATGTTGCAAGTGTGTTTTCATTCAATAGGGCCCCATAGACTCGAACGAACGAAAAAGCTAGAAAAAAATCATCGACAACTTCTAACGTAGACAAATAAGAGAAATATTTGCATTAAAGAGAAATTCATTTGAAATATCACATGTTTCCACAGATATTCCACCCAATTTTTGCATCTCTAAAATGATTCACATTTCAGAATAAGATTGCGATTCAGAATGCTAAAGAGGAACGAATTAATTGGCTTAGTGGATGCAGTTGATGGGATTCCAGCATTACTTGTTAGCAGATCACGATAACTGAAGCAGCAAATAATAGAGGAATGGGTCAGCGATTTTCATCTAAAACTGCGATTGAAGAAAACGTTTCGAACCGATTGCTTTAACCGCTACTTTTATCATGTTAACACCTGGCATATTCAGGCATGGGATGTATATTGAAAGACATTTGATAAGTTATTCCCCAAGCTTTCTTTTATTTTAGGACACTATTTGTATATACGGTCACGTTCTCAAGGCTATCTGGATAAAGCGCGTTTGATATCACGCGTGCGACCACCTACAACTAATTCATGCCTTACATTTTGGTATAACATGAATGGGAGAAGCATTGGAAGTCTAAATGTGTACAAGAAAGAAAATAACGTCAGTGAACGCATTTGGAGTAGAAGTGGAGATCATAAAAACAGATGGCTGCATGGTAGCATACAATTTCAATCTGCAATGTCATATCAGGTAATATGATTTATAGATTTTGAATGAGTGACTTTTTTTTAAGCTAAGCAATAAATTCCAAACGGATTATTTAGTATTGATGAGCCGATGTTAGATAATTGATTCATTGTGGAATTTGGCTTACCAACGACCATTTGACTCAATGGTCGATTCTTTAGTTTCTAATTTACAAAGAAACCATTTGCTTACAAAAGGTTGGTTATTTGTTGAACCTACATAGTTTGTTATTGTTTTCGCTTTGGCAGGCAGGATCATAAATCATAAAATGAATCACGTTCCTGTTTGCTGCCTAGATAACTTTATGTCCTTATGCCTATCGTTTTCAACACCATAATTTGGTAAGCCAAATTTGGTATCATGCTCGCCTACAGGCTCAACTTGGAATGGTTGACTCCCCCCAGTTTTGAAGAGAATGAATCGAATTTTCCACGCTTGTCGTATACAAACATCATAAGCGCTAATGAGACTATTAAAAGGCAAACATACAAAACATAAACTTTCTTTTACCTATTCATTGCTGAAATCTTGCGTCAATGCAAACCGAGGACAGAACCATCAAAAATCAATTCCTATTGAATTTATAGCCTGCACGCAGCCTCACGAGGAGTATTGAGATTTGAATTTGTTTTCTTCCATATTTTACATACAAATTCTCAATGCACCCGAAAAAAATGACTTCCAACCCCCAAAAAATAATTTCAAGTAAGAGAAACCAAGAAAAATGACGTTTTTGCAAATTTGAAACGGAAATAATGACATGAGGATCCTTATCAAAATATTTGCAAGTGCCCCTCTCCCTTCGGGTTTACGAAAAGGACTCAAACAAAGCTACAACTCCAATGGTATTATCCGGTACATTCTCTTAAAAAAGCTTAATGAACATAGCTACCTCCATTTCAAGTCAGTTGTCTTTACATCAAATAAACTCTGGGTAAAATTAATTTTGCAGCTTGTTATCGAAGGAACAGTTGGCTTCGTTACTCTTTATGGCGACATTGCAGTTGATGATATCAGCATAATAATTGGGCCCTGCCCTCTGCAAGGTAAACCTATGACTCACCAATTTAGGGTCTTATACATTCGAGGACTGAAAAGAATGTTTCTAATATATTAGATTGAATCAAATGCAGGAAAAATCCTGTAAGGAAAAAATAACCAGACAGTTCTAAACCATTAATCCGAAAAGCATATTAACGTCCATTTTAATAGTTCAAATGATGCCGGTTTCAATATCCACTATTATGCAGAAAGGTTTTTTAGCAAATTTCGTTGTGTTTACATACAAAAAGGGAACATTACTTAACAAGTTTAGCATAAAGGGAAATTTTGCTACTGGAAGGAATAGCAGAAGGTATTGCACCCTATCAAATGACTGTCTTTTCAGCACCCATCTAGAAATTTGGGCTTGTCGGCAAAGTTTTCGGTTCAAAAGTTACAAATTACATAATGCATTTCGTTGAGTTCTATTTAGCACTATGTTTCCAATCGTTGCCTTTATGAAAAAATTTAGGAGGCAGATCTGTACAATTTTAGCAGATCACTCCTACTGAAGTGACGGACGCATCAACATTTCAACACTTTGCTTCTCTATACCCCTTACAGAAAAAGGAAGAAGCGTCACTTTTGCATGAAGGCTTTTAGGTCTTGGAATGATAAATTAATTTTATAATCTGATCAGAGCATAGCAGCTGTTCTTATTATGTTCATAGTAGAAAGTGGCTCTGAAAAATTGGAAACGATGAAAATTACTAATTTTTGCAATATAAGAATATACTATCCACATAACCATTATGCAAAATGATTTCATTCTTATGGCAGCTGTTGGCAAGAAGTTTGCTGAAGACAAGGAAACCCTTCATTCGCCTTTTCATTTCAATATCTTTGTCTAGAAGTATTACATGATTTTCCTACATGAAAATCAATTAAAAGCGTAGTTTTTTCATTTCAGAACCATTGGCTTGTAACTACACGTACAATCAAACATATGGCAATTTCAAATCTCCATTTTACCCTGAATATTATCCAGATAATGCACTGTGTTATTATCAGTTGAAGGCAATTCCGGGAAAAGCATTCAGAATTAATTTCAATGTGTTTCAATTGCAACAAAGTCCTGGTTGTGTGAATGATTCATTGAAAATGTATGAAAATGGAACGCTCAAGACGACTCTTTGTGGTGGTCATTACTCAAAAGTCCTTACATCATCAGACAATAATGTTTTGCTTGCTTTCAACTCTGATGGGTCAATAACAAATCGAGGGTTTTATGGATATTTCAACGTCATAGATAAATGTAAGCAATGGGGTTTTACTGCAATTTTGCCATTTTGAAGATTGACATTCTTCTTCGCAATTGCCATTAATACTCAACAATTCCATTCACAGCTTTATATCTATGTAACCATTTTATATCCTCAAATATCTCATTTGAGACACTTATCTGGATCTTCATGCAGGATAGATCGACAGCAAATTCTCACCGTCATGTGAGTTGAAAGTCCAAAAATCATTCTTAGATATTTATTTCTTTGAGAAACTTTTGTTTGTTGGCACGGAAATGTATGATATCTGAAGATTAATTTGAAAACATATCATTAATTAAAGATTCAGTTCGTACATATTAGCAATGTATGTCGTTAAAGGGTTCTTCTTCTCACGGAGCAAAGTAATCAAGGCTAGACCAATAGGCTTATGGAGATAATATTTTTCATAAAAAGGATTTGATATTTTCAGCAATAATTCAATAAGTATTCATGCTATACGTAAATAAAGGAGTTCAAATTACCACATGCATGCGATAAGATGCAGCGGATAGATTATTACAACAAACTTTCACTTGGACACGCAACTAGGGACGACTTAACAGAAGAAAGCCCAACACATGATAAATGGATTTGGCAGGGGCGGATACAGGAAATTTCGAGAATGGTTTACAGAAACTTTTTCTGGATAAACAACAACAATAGGAACAACAACGTCAGCATATTTGTTTAGGCCAACAGATCTAAATTTTTCCTTCTGGCTTCTTCGACACATTTGATGTATGATTGAACAATGTGATGTTGAACATGTTCTTCAATTTGACCACCCCTTATCATGCATTCCTCTAGCTTTTCTTTCACCTTGATTATCGACCAAGATGCCTCTTAGTCTCTCATAACTTTTAGCCATCTCCGCCATTATAAAGTTTCTCCATCGGATAGTAACCGCTCAACCCGCTCGCAACAACATTCTCGCAACCCATTCAATGCATTCTATTTTATTTTATAATCATACTAGTTCTGTTCTGAGAGAAAGAAGTTGTTGTTTTTGCATTAGCCTGAAAGTCCAGGTTATGGCATAACGATTGCGTAAATGCTAGGTCGCCGTGCTTTGAGTGGTTTTTGTAACCCTCTCAACACTCTATGAATCCGCCCGTGGGTTGCGCAGTCTATCCATCAGGGAACCCGTAATTAAATCTGCTCTTTCCTAGCTTGAGCTACGCAATTAAGATTGAGACAAGACTGTGATATCGTATTGCTTGAAAGCATAGCGTATGAGTTGTATGGATCACAAGCAAAAATGCGCTATTTTAGCATCTAGGCTTTGAAGTTAGGGCCAATCATGGACATCATGCTCTAATAGGACAAATATTGGCATTTTAGATTGTAATCGGACGTTTACAGCACCATCTGGCTACTTCACGTCTCCAGGATATTCACAAATGCAGGTTAAAGTGCAAAGATGCTGGTACAACATTACGGTGGAGAGTGGAAAAAGTGTTGAAATCGACTTCCAAGAATTCTCAATGCCCCAATCAAGCTCTTGTTATTATGACTACGTGAAAATCTATGAAGATAGAGTTGGTTATAATTATAATTTGAAAGCTACATTTTGTGGTAATGGTTCAAGAAAATTTCAGTCTTACAGTAACAGAGTGATAGTTGAGTTCCAGTCAAGTTCAAATTCGAGCAAGGGCTTCTACGCAACATATTCTACTATAAACAAAGGTACTGGACCTTGTTAAATATTTTACAAGTAGACTGTTTTAATAAGGGTTGCATCACTTCATGTCTAATCGTACCTTATCCTTTTGTTGTCCTTTCATCCAATAAGTTTCTTTTTCTAGTATGCAACTACACGCTCACTCCACCATCGTATCAATTTTCGTCACCTGGTTATCCGAGTTCCAACCCGAACAATGCATACTGTGAATATCATTTCAAAGTCCCTCAAGATAAGGCCATTCGAATCTTCTACAATCAATTTTCATTGGAATCAAGTTCGTCATGTGCTCATGATTCAGTGAAATTATACGAGAATAACATTCTTAAAGCGACATATTGTGGATATAAATATGGTTTCTCATGGAATTCAAAAGAGAGCCAGGTGTTGATGATTTTTAAATCAGATGCTTTGGCTTCATCGTCTGGATTCTATGGCTCATTCTCTCTTACAACAAAACGTAAGTCTTTGGTACAAAATTATAATAAAAATCCTCTTTATAACTTTTATGATTTGTTGACCATTATATGGCAGGAAAAGAGACTCAAAGTCAAATTGATGTGCTAGCGATTCACGTAATCAGCTTCTCTAAATTTCAAAATAGTTTTTTTATCTCGTTTTGAAATTAGCTTCTTATTAGAGGTTTTGCATTGCAAGAATCGGACAATTTTTGCAACATTGACTTGATGTAGGGTAGTGCATACCCATGCAAGGCTTCATATTCTATCCAGGTTGTTTCAACATCAATCGTGTCTTTGACTGTTAAAAACAATAGCTGTGATACTAATGGCAATGATGTTTGATCAAAGATATTATTTGTGACGACGGGGGTTGCCCGATTATGTTGCATTGTAATTTTTTGTTATCGTAATACCAGATCATTCTCAGACAGAGCAGCCATATCTTATAATGCAGATCTACTATGCTGAAGTACATTCTGGGGATGGTTCGCAGCGGAAATACTTTTCCCAATACTTACGCATTCCAATTTCTCGAGATACCTCACCGATTTTGATTGATTTGATTTGATTTGATTTGATTTCACATTTTTAAGGAGGTTAACCTGTCAGCAATTGCTGATTTTCAAGGGGCCCTTTCAACTTAGATACATCTAAAATACAATGCAATGTTGTTAATACAACTAAAAAGAGACATACCTGTTTACACTGAGCGTAATTCAATCTAATCCAAAGTAAGGAGAAGTCTAAAATATTTACATATGGTTTTATATTTGACTCTAAAAAGCATCAAGTGAAGATGCCTGCTAAGCCTCAGTTAAAAGGCTATTCCAGATTTTTGCACCTCAGAACAAAAAGCACCTTTTTCCAGTAGAAACATTTTTTAGCGGTAGCCTTGCGGTATTCAGTGGTTCTATTTCGTAGGTTGCAATAAAGAGTTTTAAACGCTGCAATAGGAAGGTACTTTTTGGCGTATTTCAAAGAGCCAATTGCACGTAAAGCTTTTGCAGTGACCGCTTTTTTGTCCTCCTTCCGTGAGAGTTGTTTTCTATTAGTGTTCTTGCAACTTTGACATTCATGTCAAGTTTGAGCAGAAATCTCGAGGTGCTTCTTCTTATGTTTGGTGGTAATCAGCATAGAGAGGGTTTTAGTTACGTTAAGGGATAATTTATTACTCTGAGCCACCTATTAAGTTTCCATGGACCTTCATTGATAACCTCATTCAACTGAAAAATATCTTTAGAAAAGTGGTAAAGACTTGTGCAATTAGCATACATCTCCTTGTAATAAAAAATTTACCGATTACGAGCGCCATTATGAAATGGGGGAAAATTTCACTCGCCCTAAACCCCTACATCAACACAAAAACAATTGCGTGATTTTTAACAATCAGGTTTTACATCAAAATGTTATCATGTTTAGGAAATTCTGTCTATAATACAGTGTAGCTATTAAAATATGTATTGAATACTTGCCTCTGATGATTTGCTTTGTTTGCGCGTTGTCATATCTTATTTCAGCCCATGTGGTAAATTATTCCAACTTTCAAGGTGTTCCCTTCAAGGGGGAATAACATTTCGTTCGGTATGCCCAAAACGTTGCTAAACCTTTGGGATGGACCCTCATGAGTTTGCCTCACAGTCAATATGCCTTTAATCTGCATCGTTATCGGATAGGCTAAAATATCGAATGCCAAAGTCATCTCCTCATGATCAGCTGATTTCATACAAATACGTCATACACGGCATGCTGTCAGTTTGAATGTATGTAGCAAACTGAAAAAATTTCTTGTTAAAAACAAGTTAAAGCAAAGAGATGCTGAAATTACTGGTTGTTGAAAGTCACGGTTGTTGAAAATCACATTTTTTGTTTTGATGTGGGGGCTTGGGGCGAGTCAAATTTCCCCCCATTTCATAATGGCGCTAGTAATCGGTAAATAGCTTTATGGTTCACACAAAAAAGAAGTGGTCAAGGAAAAGAGCCTTGTGGGACCCCAACTTCGCTATTTGAGTGTACACTATAAAACGACAATAGCGCTTTCTGTAAGCAAGAAAAGAATTAAATCACAATAGCCCCCTACTGAGGACACCATGGTGCGCAAGGTTTTTGCAAAGGATTTTATGATCAACCGTATCAAAAGCTTGTTGAGATCAATAATAATCAATCTGGTCAAAAGCCGCATATCTATGCCATTGAGCCAATCATCTGTGCATTTGAGCAAGCAGGTGATAGTTGACTGTAGAGCCCTGAATCCAGACTGAATCTGGCGACAGAAGTCCACTCCCATTCATATACTGGTACAACTGGTCAAAGATAAGTTTCTCAAATAGCCTAGATCTGACAGGCAATACAGATATTGAGCTTTAGTTAGATTTTCCTGACTTTACCCTTTCTTTGTAAATTCGTGTCACCCTGGCAATTTTCCAGTTATCAGGAAATGTGCTAGTCTCAATAGAAACGTTAAGTATTTCAGTAAACTACTCGATATTACTGGAAATGCAATCTTTTGAAAGTAGCTAGTCAGTGCCAAACCTTTTTTTATTTAAATCTTAGCCATTGCTTTTTGCCCTCTTTATTAATTGCCCTAACATATATAGGCCTAAATGCTTTCAGCTCACCTCACTTGAAGCAAATTTTTGGCCCTGAGTCTTTGGCTGACGGAAATTGCAATGCAGTAGCGGAATTTAATTTCAATGTAATAGGCATGCTTTTCGAGTCAAATGTTGGGACAATCTGCCTCTCTTAATTTACTTTATTTAAAAATATTATGCAGTGTTTTCCGATTTTCTCTCAGTCTTTCATATCTTTCCTTTTTTATATATGTGCTCGTTTCTTATCAAAGTGCGAATTTTATACAGTAACGTTAGTGTGTTGCGGTTATCCATTCTAAAACTATTTGACTTTCCATTCCAACTTTGTTTTACAATGACTATTGATCGATAAACAATTGAACAGGTCAATTTATTCGTTTATTGGACACTTTAACAACAATTGCATAGGTCAACTAGTATCTTGATTGGCTATTTGACGCAAAATTGAATGTTATTGGACACTTTCTACAACAATTGCATAGGTCAACGTGGCTTCCCAGTCGACAGTTCAAATTCACCTTTGCTCGCGCCAAAATTCTGAATAGATGAAGTTTAGTTAAACTGGCCTGTGATTGGCTTGACCATCGAAACCAACGGATGGTGATGAGTTTGCAAGGAACAGGAATAAATTTCTCGCGTAGGAGGGGGGGGGGGGAGAAATTCGTCAGTGTGGCTGACGTTGGATAATGTGATGAATGATGAAATGTTTTCCTTTTCAAATAAAGCCGACACATCAAACGGCATTGGAAACCTTTCGCTGGTGTTAGAATTATAACAATTGTTTGAGGAAATCTTACTTATGCTTGCGCAAATGTTGCTGAAGTGTTGGTCCACCGCTGCATAGGATAGTCTCCATGAAGGATTTTGTTCGTAATAAGGAGTTTGACATACTCTAAATATTATTAACATCATCATAAGCATATGAGTGCCCTTCAAAATCACCTATAATCTCCTTACCAACTAGCGTCAGCCCTACTTCAAAATGGCCATAATAAATTATTCACATATTAAGAAATTTTATTGTTCACATTTTATCGCAATAGATACATGACTGATATAAAGGAAATATTTCTCAGAATAACACGGATATTATCACTTTCAATAGAAGCGATGGAATAAGCTTTGTTATATCGAGTTGGCTGTTCTATTGATTAGGATGGAAGCCAGGTTTTACCTACAATGTAACCTTCTATCTTTTTTTGCTACAGCTCTGATGTATACAGCATTACAAGGCAATTTCACATCAACAGGATATCCAAATAATTACCCAGACAATGCTTTGCAAAATTACATTATCAAGATCAACCAAGATGGCCAATTCGAAATAGCCTTTGAAGTGTTTGATTTGGAGTCGCACAGCACATGCAGCTATGACTATGTAAAGATTTATAATGTTATTGGATCAAGTCAAATTTTAGCAGCTGCATACTGTGGAAAAGGCCCAAGAAAGTTCATATCATCGACGAATGAGGTTCTTGTCCAGTTCAAATCCGATGGGAATTCAAATAGGAAAGGGTTCTTTGCAAGGTACAGATTTCGAAATGCAGGTAACTATTATTCAAAATAATGAAAATTCAGATATTATGTACATTTCTATAGGATTGCAAATGTCACGTCATTAATAGCGTAATAGAAACGCATGGTGTGATGATTACAACATGATTCTTCGCCCCTCTTTTTCAGGGTCAAATAGTACTGCAAATTGCGAAGCATCTCTTGCTTGGTGCAAGTACAATTTAATAGCAGCGATCGGCAATTTCACATCGCCAGGCTTCCCCAACGAGTATCCAAATGACACGTGCTGTTCTTATCAAATAACAGGCCAAGAATGGAAATCAATCAAAATTGAGTTTTTATATTTTAATCTTGAATTTGAGCCAAATTGCAACTATGATTCAGTGAAAATTTACGAAGGAAATTCAGCAAATGGAGTTTTGGCGAGAAAATTTTGTGGAATTGGAAGCAGAATGTATACATCTGTTGGAAACAAACTATTTGTGTTATTCAAGTCAGACTTTTTCATCGCACATCAAGGATTCTTTGCGCGTTTCAATGTTTCAGATGACTCTGGTAACCGAATTACCTTAACTTTTACTAGATCTATTGCTGTTCTTATGAAAGATGATGAAATTGTGTTGGAGAATGTTTAAACTTAACTCACGGAGACCATAATTTAGGTCCTTACTGCCTTGATTTTGCCAATTACTTTGGCACATTTTTATTATAACTCATTTTCTGAAGGAAACCCTTTTTGCCCATATGTTGCTATACGTTAAAAATGTAAACAGAATTTATAATTACGAAACCATTTAACGCAGGTAGCTGAAGATAAACTTTTCACCTAGCCAAGCCAACAAGGGTAAACATAGAAGATATCGAAAATGTAGACTAAAATAATTTATGATTTATCTATACCTAAATTAGCTTGGTAACTAAGTAACTAATAGAAAAACTTAAACAGTTGAGTTCAATTTCGTGTAGTTGTGTAAATTTTACATTTAAATTCCTCTGTAAATAATGCAATTCAAAGATGTTAGATGATCTCGTCAAAGAATTGGTCTCAACATAAAAGCCTGTCATATTGAAAAAGCATATGAAGAAAAACTGGGAACAATTTATAAACCATTAGCAGACTCATAAACAAGTTCCAGCTGTATTACTCCAAAAAAATCGTCATTTAAGCACTACAAAATCGCAATTGCATCAAGTTACTTGTGCAAGCGACTTCTTGAGCACAAAACGCTGAACTGAACTTTTATAATGTTAAATTATAAAGAAAAATTGGCTGTGATATAATTTAAAAAGGCCTAAAAATTCATGTAAAATTAATATAATTAAAATGCAAAGAAGCATTTTGTAACAAAATTTTAATAACAGATTTAATGAAATTTCAAATTGACACATGTAGCGATGAATTGCAGCGGATTGATAATTGCAGCATACATTTCCTGGATGGAAAGTGCACTAACGAAGACTTTGACTTAAAAGCGCAACTAGGGGCCGCTTTACAAAATATAGCCCAACACACGATAATTGGTTGAGGGGTCTTTCCATCAGGGAGCTTGAAACTAAGTTTGCTCTTACCTAGCCTGAGCAACGCAATTAAAGTTGAGACGGGACTGTGATATCTTAATGCTTGAAAGCATAGCGTGTGAGTAGTACGAATCAAATGCAAAGGTAGGCTAATACGACAATTATTGTCATTTTAGTTTGTAATCAGACGTTTACAGCACCATCTCGCAACTTCACGTCTCCAGGATATCCAAATATGCAGCCTACAGTACAAAGATGCTTGTATTACATAACTGTGGAGAGTGGAAGAAGTGTTCAAATCGACTTCCAAGAATTCTCAATGCCTACATCAAGCTCTTGTTATTATGGCTACGTGAAAATCTATGAAGATAGAGTTGGTTATAATTCTAATCTGAAAGCTATATTTTGTGGTAATGGTTCAAGAACATTTCAGTCTTACAGTAACAGAGTGATAGTTGAGTTCCATTCACGTTCCAATTCGAGCAATCGATTCCACGCAACATATTCTACTATAAACAAAGGTACTCAAAATTATTAAAATTTGTTAAGGAATACTGGTTCAATAGGGGTTGTATCACTTCGTGTCTAATCGTACCTTATCCTTTTGTTGCTCATTCATCTATTATGTTCTTCTTGCATTTTAGTATGCAACTACACTCTTACTCCGCCGTCATATCAATTTTCGTCGCCTGGTTACCCGAGTTCCTACCCGCAAAATGCATACTGTGAATATCATTTCAAAGTCCCTCAAGATAAGGCCATTCGAATTTACTACGATCATTTGTCATTGCAATATAGTTCATCATGTACATATGATTCAGTGAAACTGTACGAAAAAGGCATCCTGAAAGCAACATATTGTGGATATAAATATGGTTTATCATGGAATTCAAATGAGAGCCAGGTGTTAATGACGTTCAAATCAGGTGCGTTTTATACATCGTCTGGATTCTATGGCTCATTCTCTCTTACAACAAAACGTAAGTCTTTGGTACAAAATTCTGATAAAAATTCTCTTTATAACTTTGATAATTTTTTGACCATTATATGGCAGGAAAAGAGACTCAAAGTCAAATTGATCTGCTAGCGATTCATGTAATCAGCTTCTTTAATTTACCAAAAGAGTTTTTATCTTGGTTTAAAATTAGCTTCTGATTAGAGGTTTTACATTGCAAGAATCGGACAATTTGTGAAACATTGACTTCCTATAAGGCAGTGGAAGCCCATGGAAGGCTTTTTCCAGGTTGTCTCGAAATCAATCATTTCTTTGACTATTAACCACCATAACTGTGATAGTAATGGCAATTCTGTTTGATCAAAGAGACTGTTCGTGACGACGGGGGTTGCCCGATTATGTTGCATTGTAATTTTTTGTTATCGTAATACCAGAGCATTCCATTTGTGAAACATTGACTCCATGTGGGGATGTGCAAGCCTATATCACAGAACAGCCATAACTTAGAGGGACTACTGTGCTGAAGTACATTATTTGGATGGTTTCCAACGGAAGATATCTCTTCCAATACTTACGCATTCCCATTCCACGAAAAATCTTACCGATAGCACCATAGATTTGCTCCTTCCTAGTTACAACGTAGCAAATTTCATATATGCAGAAATAGAATAAATGATATGTAAATAATATAGAATAAATAATTTTTTGAATATATATCTCTACCGGTGTAATAATCAGGGATTTTTCAGACATGTTATTCTGCAAAGCAATACATTGCGAATTGACATGAAAGGCTTGTGAAATTGATAAAGAAACGTAATTAATGACAAGCAACTTTAAATAAACATTTGATCTAGGCAAGCCAAGACTATTACACAGATGTAAATCGAAAAAATTATTCATCAAACAGGTTAAAATCATCTATAGTCTCCTCAATGAAATATTTTCTTGGTATTAAGAAATTTGGAATACCCTAAATATTATTAACATATTCATTAACATATAAGTGCTCTCCAAAATCCCCCTTCATTTCTTAGCCCCCATAGCGTCAGCTCAACTTCAAAATGACCATGATGAATAATTCAGAAACACAGGAATTTTAGGATCTTATCGCAACGACAATAGTCCCTAGAATAATACGGATATTATCACTTTCAATAGAGGTGATAGAATTGAAATACTATGGCATATCAGAATTAATTTCTTATTCTTAGGCTTAAGCACTTTTACATCGAGTTTGAATAGGATGGAAGCCAATTTTTACCCAGAATGTAACCTTATATCTTTGTTTGCTACAGCCCTGAGGTATACAGCAATACAAGGCAATTTCACATCACCTGGATATCCAAATAACTACCCAGACAATGCTTTACAAAATTACACAATCAAAATCAATCAAAATGGTTCAATCGAAATAGCCTTTGAAGTGTTCGATTTGGAGTTTTCAAGCACGTGTAGATATGACTATGTAAAGATTTATCATGTTATTGGATCAAGTCAAATTTTAGCAGCTACATACTGTGGAAGAGGCCCAAGAACGTTCAAATCATCAACGAATGAGGTTCTTGTCCAGTTCAAATCTGATGGATCTGTTAATAGAAAGGGGTTCTTTGCAAGATACAAATTTCGAAGTGCAGGTAAAAAGCTATTTATTTGAAGTGATGATTTAATTGACATATACATATAAATAAGATTGCAAATGACAGCTTCAATAAATTTGAAAAACAGTATACGTATCTAATGCGATTCACAGGGTCATCAAGTTCCCACTGTCAATGGTATTTAAATTTATCTAATCTTTAAGATTGAAGAGTAGAAATAAACAAACGCAGATGCAAAGAAATAAACGAATGGTGCTGAAGTATGAATATAATTCATCTTCATTCTCTTTCAGGGTCAAATAGTACTGCAATTTGCGAAGCATCGCTTGCTTGGTGCAATTACAATTTAACAACAATGGCAGGCAATTTCACATCGCCAGGATTTCCCAACGAGTATCCAAATGACACGTGCTGTTCTTATCAAATAACAGGCGAAGAAGGGAAGTCGATCAAAATTGAGTTCTTACATTTTAATCTTGAATTTGAGCCAAATTGTAATCATGATTCAGTAAAAATTTACGAAGGAAATTCAACAAATGGAATTTTAATGAAAACTCTTTGTGGAAATGGCAGCAGAATATATTCATCTGTTGGAAACAAACTTTATGTGTTATTCAAATCAGATTTTTCTATTGCATATCAAGGATTCTTTGCTCGTTTCAATGCTTCAGCTGCGCCAAGTAAGCACATTCACATCAGTTTGTCGTTGTCAAATCATCTTCTATTGATAAATGTTTTAACTTACTTGAAAAAGATTTTTATTTATTTTCCCATTGACTTCATTTTGTCAACTTTTGTTGTTATATTTCCATAATAAACTTCTTTTTTACGGACACCATTGCTCTTTGCATGATGCTTAATTTGAAACTAAATACAGTTGTGGGTTGAACTTTGCCATCTTAAAATACTTTCAAATTCGCCAGCGATTGATACAAACTTAATTTCTTATTATATACAAAGCCTTCTTCTCTGCAAAACAGTCTTTGAGCTAGAATATGCGGCTTTTATGCAACATTCAAAGAAGTTTAGTGTTTTAGTTTGCCATAATGCAAGGCTTAGAGCTGTGAGCCTATCATAGGAGCAACTAGATTTAAACACAAAACATGAGGAAGTAGACTTAAATGGAAGATGATTACTTAAATCTGATCTACATTTTGGATCTGAAAGATTTGAAATCAAGCAACAGATTTGCAGCAGGGGCGGTTTTAGTGGGGTTTCCTGGTTTCAAGAGACCCCCCCCCCTAATTTATCATTTGGATATTATTTTTGATAGAGGGTTCAGACTCAGAGAGACAAATTATTGCATTTCTTGTGTTTATTGCAATACAGAAAAAAAAAATTGTACGATCCTAAGCCATTTTCAGGCCTCAAAATATGCGAAACCTCCGAAGCTTCCGGGGGCTTTGCCCCCTGGACCCCCACCAGGGGCAAACCCAGGACCTGCTTGGGGCCTAAGGATACCCCAAAACCCAAAGTCCACAAATAACGATCCGTCATAAAACTTTCCACCAAACTATTAAAGAATATTTTAATCGGGAAACCCCCCCCCCCTCTGAATATCAAGATCGGCCACTGTGCAGTTATGTGAAAGGAATCAAGTAGTCATTATAATGTATGAACGTTTAAGGTTTGTTCTATAACAGCATTAATGTAGCAACTTCAGGCAATTTCTCGTCTTAATATCAGCAGCTTCTAAATAATAAGAATAAAAGGCTCTGAAGTATTCTTGATAATTTTTTTCTGCCTTTTCTTCCATTAATTCTATAAAGTGTATCTAGTGGTATACATGGTACCTATCAAGCTATTGTATCAAGTGGTTATGAGTTTCAGAAAACTATCTTTTTAAATATATGGTATTATTGATGGTATGCAGCGGTTATATCTTAAAATTCTTCACAAAACAAGTTATTAAAATTTGATGTAAAAAACAGTCTTCATTGACATAAATATAATTTTATCCGTTGCTAATTTTTTGATAGGATCATATGACAGGGTCAATTCTAAAGCATGTGGCATATCGAGAATATCATCACGTTATGTGATTGGTGGTGAAGATGCTGTTCACGGGGCGTGGCCTTGGCAAATTGGTCTTTACAGGTAAAAGGAAACCAAAAATAATTTTCTTTTAGATCGATTTGAAGATTATAAATAGAAATCATATCTTAAATACCCTAACTCCTTTTGTTCGAACCAAACCGTTGTACTTTGTATGGCTCATCAGTCATATTCGGTAGTCTATTTTCAAAACCAATTTTTTTCTATTATAGCTCCAATACCTTTTTATGTGGTGGTTCTTTAATTGCTCCACACTGGGTGCTAACTGCTGCTCATTGCGTCAGCCGATCCAATTCCACCTCGTTATCAATCATTGTTGGAGATTTGCATAGAAATGATGACGAGACGACTGAAAAGAAACATAACGTTGAGAAAATGGTTATGCATAGTGGTTATAACACTACAACATTGGAAAATGACATTGCTTTACTGAAGTTGCAAACTCCAGCTTTGATGAATTATCATGTGGATACTGTTTGTGTGCCAAATGGAACTGAAAAAATAGCGATCGAAACATCTTGCTACATAACAGGTGACCCCAACATTGCATTTAATAGCTTTTTTTGTTTTGATTGACTTTGAAAACCAAAAGTATCCTTTGTTGTAAACTGTTTGTAAACTGCTGATACCATTGTGTGATGTACACAAGGAATTGTCAAAGGAACGGTTGGTTCAAAAAGTAGATCAATGAATAAATAAATGAATGAATGTATAAAGTGAAATAGCATGATCAGTTAAATGATCAATTAATTTACCAATTGATGAAAGAGATGATAAATGAAATAATCAATAAAGTAATGAAGTCCTTGATTCACATCCCTGTTAGACGACAACCATCAAAAGAAAAAAATATTTCACTTTGTAATCAGGCAAACATTTTCATTGATAATTTGCGACAATTATCACTTTGAGTTCTTATTGCATTTATTGTAGCCATCTCAATGTTATCTTTTAGTACGTGCATCACCCTGCTTCTTTCTAGCCAGAATCTTTACAAATTGCTTTCAGGTTGGGGTAAAATACAGCATCCTGGTAGTGCCCACCCAATGTTGCAAGAAGCACGAATTTCAATTTTGGATACACAGATATGCCAACAGAAAATAAACAAGTGGCCGTATGGTCGTCTAAACATAACAGAAAAAATGGTGTGTGCTGGGGAAACTGATTCTGTAAAGAGTGGCTGTCATGGAGATAGTGGAGGCCCTCTTGTCTGCCAAGATACGAATGGTCGTTTCATTTTACATGGTGTAGTAAGTTTTGGTAGCACTAGCTGCAACACCGCCGATTCGTACACTGTATTCACTCGGGTGACGGAATATGTTGAATGGATCAAGCAAAGCTTGTGGTCCAACTGAAAAGTGAAGCGAACTCCAATGTCTTGAAAGATATCAAAGATGACAGAGATTGGTCGTTAAATACTATTATGTTTTTCATTCTATCCTAGTATAATTAATGTTTTAGTATGATTACCTATTTAAACTGATTCTATTGTAGATTGTAACCTTCTTGTGGTTGCAAGCGGAATCTTAAGATCTCTTTTACACCCTCAACTGCATCCAGTTGTTCAATAATTGTAAATTTTGCATCTCTAGTGAAGTTATAGGAATCGTTGTTGAAGTGTTAGAAAACTGGTATTGATGAAGTTTTGCTTAAATTTTTTCTGTGATTTTTAATTCTTGGATTTATTTGAGTTTTAGCTTTACCGATATATAATATTCGGTAAATAATTACTTTGTCATTAGCTATTCTTTTACTTCAAAGTATAGCTCTTTAGTTCTTAATTCTTTTACATGCCACCTTTGGAGGTTCATTGAAGTTTTTGCAACATTCTTTGCAACATTCTTTGCAACAGGTTTATCTCAAGGATGTTGCAGTGCTTATGTATATGTACAAGTAAATGAGCAGCTGCTAGCTGACAGGTTTTTGATACTTTGTTATTCATGTATCCTATCAACTTTATTTTAATTTGTCAATCGCTGACTTTAGAACTCGAAGTTCTTAGATTTTCCAGACATCACATTAGATGCAAGAAGCATCGGAACACATGGCCAATTGTTATGGAGAGCTGTTATATGATAATGTAGTAACATGCCATAGTCAATCATTGATTGCAGTTCTATGCATGCAACCATTAAATGATAAATGCTGATTTTTTATAGCTTTCCTTTACTATATTTATCCTGAAGTGCAAAGCTATACGTGCACGGCTAGTTCGCTTAAAATCTTTTCTTCGTAAATCCGCCCAAAGATAAAGATACATACTCATTTCAATACTATTTGTTATTTTCTTGCACAAAAAACTATGTAATGCATTCGTAAAAAAGATGCTAAAAGTTTTCGTAATTAGAAGCACTGTTGGATTGTAGGCTAAAAATGCTTGCTAACTTTTCTTAATTTGGCAAAGAAGTGCAGATAGCAAACCAGAAGTCAATTTTATGTCTGGTTTGGAAAAATGCTATCTATCGGAATGGCATAGAAACGTGTACATCTTTCCCTTTTACAAGCCAATGCACTTGTCAACCAAAGAACTAAAGGCGATCAATTCAGCAAGCCTAATATGCAAAAAGATATAACTAATGTTAGGGGCTAGGTTTAGGATTTTAAATCTCACCATGGCACTGAATACGCTGCACCTTACTCATTAAATGCAGAATAAAGACCCTTGAAAAGTAAAATACTGTGTTTCACTGCAGGAAGTAAATTGAAAGCAACGGACTCACCTACTTATTGAAATATTTTTGCATTTTAATAATCATGTTATATTGTTAGTTAAGTTAGATTTAGATAGTTGTTTTTGATTAACCTTTTCCGTCCTTTTGCAACTATTCTGTTAACATCATCTTGAGGTTAAGAAATGAAGAAAGCACATAAAAATTGTTTTGTTGTTTGCTTGCAGTATTCCTCCATGTGATAGTTCAAAGCAAGCTCAGGATGTGAACAGCGCTAACCGCTAATAACGTTCGCGGCTTTTACCAACAGGTAATCCGTCAATATTCATGTCTATTCAATCTGTAAAAAGGCATTATCCTCAGATGCACCCTGTTCTCAATCAAATCTTAATTTCCCTGAACAAAAAACTACCATCTCTTAAAATTAGTACAGAAAACTTGTTGGATTTTTACAAAATTTGAAATTAGTCAAAATGCCTTCTCCAATAGATTTAAAACTTGGCTAAGCTCCCGGTTTGTATTTTCAAAATCTGTTGCAAAATTTTTAAAAGTTCTAACAAAATCACGCTACTTTTCCTTGTTCTTTTCCCAGATCACATGGCCACATTGTCAGATGTTTCCTTGTGCTTAAAAATATTTTCCATTTAGATGAACGAGACTCCAATATGGTTCCAATAAGGATTAGGCTCTAAAGCCAACTTTACACTGGCAAACTTTAGTTTGCAAACTTTGACAAACTTCGAGTTTGAAAAGAAAAGCTTTCCAAAGTTTGCCAGTGTAGACAAGTTAACAAACTTCTACAAACTGTTGCCAAACTAGTTTACGGAAGTTTGGACTTGCACATTCTTTACAAACAAGTTTGCAGAAGTTTGCAGCTAATCAACCAATCAACTGATACTTTGTAATCATGTCGCTGAATTTTGATGAGCTTTTAAGAAGTAAATGCGTTAATCAGTTTATGAAGAATTTCCTTTTTGTACAATACAACAATGAGGGAAATAGACATACAAAGTTGTGTATCTTCCTATTGTATCATAGGTGCTACCCTATTCAGAGTTTTGTTGAATGAATATTCATTTATACCTTTAGACCTATTCTATCTGATGCCCTCAATTTTTGAAGCAGGCAGTGGTATGCCCCAAAATTTTCCCTTTTCCGTATCCAAGGTCTTGTCCATAAAAGCCGCTTTCTTTGGTTTCGCTGGCGGCGATAGTGTCAAATAGCTATTGCATTAATACTGGTGAAGCTGCCACAAATAGGTTCCTCCATTTGTTTTCAATTTTGTAACTAACTGGAGGGAGACTGCTCTCTTTCCTAGTATAGCTTAAATAATTCGTCAAGAGTCTGTGAGCATTGTTTATAAAAAAACAAATGGCCAAGCGCCTCCCTATTTGTCCAGTCTCTTTAAAAGCGTGTGTGCAACGACGAACAGAATGCTTCGTAATTCCAAGTTAAATCTAAGGCCCCCAAGAATGAAAACGAAATTTGTGCAAAACAGCTTTGCATACAGGGGGCTCCATCTTTTAAAGTGAAGCAAAAAGCCATGGTCGCATTGCACCATTTATCTTTGTTTTACTTTTTCTTTTTCTTATGCTGATAGTATTTTTGTATTTTAACTAGGGCGATGTATGTCTTATTGTATATTTTCTTTTTTCTAATTAATTAATAACTCACTCGACATTATTTCTGGTAATGGTTTCGGCAAAAATTCTTTTGTCGGTAACATACTTTCTTGGGTTAAACGAAAATACGTACTATAAGTCTCTGCAAAAATTAGTTGTTCGGTAAAATGTAGTAATCAGCATTGCTATTCTAGACTTTCTAAACCTAGACAACATAGCTGATTCTTGGTCCAAATTATAAATACAAAAAACAGATATAATTTAGGCGCAACCTTTTCATCAGTGCCTGTTCATGTGTTGTATAGATAGTGGTAGTCTGATTTACAGACCAAACGAGAAACTCATACAAAAAGCCAGGAGGCGGGGCACACAAGCATTTCTCTTACAGTCATGCTCGTCAAAGCAGAAAAGTTAGCGTGTTTGGAGTATCAACATGGTATTTGTGACGTCATGCAAAATAAGTCACGGACATTTCCGACAATGGGCGAGATTTGGCGGATAGGTGGCGACAGTTTAGGAATATCAAAACCAGAATTGCGTCAAAACGAGTTGTTTTTTTGAAAAATACTTGCAGATTCAAAAGTAGCTCATTCTTCTCCCCCGGTTATCAAAACATTGTTTTGGCTTTGCAGTTCTCCTTCAAATAGAGATAAAGATAGTTGTAGAAATTTCAGCGAAACCCAATCAAGCCATTACCATATACAAAAGTAGCACCAATTTAGATGCAATCTTCGGACATGCGGCAGCCTTTCAAAACCTTGAGATTGACAAAACACCAAAATAGACAACATCTAATGTAAACACATTATGCCTAAAGATTGATGTGTTATCTTTTTTCTATTATTTCAAACAATTTCTCTTTCGCGACATCATGTGTATCACAATTTAGTTATTTTCGAAAAAAAATAAAGTTAATTTTTTGTGAGAGATGAAGAGCCACAACTATTGTGGATAAGCTCAATATTGGTATGTATGTATGTATGTATATATATCCATTATCGTCGTGATCTCGCTGATCGGTTTACCACTTTTTGTGTAGCAAACCGTGGAAGTGTGTTAGTGCTTCATTTTACACATTTCCAATAAATCTCCAGGTTCATTGGAGACAAGGGAGTGCTCCTTATGTGCAAAACTAGAAAAGGTCGTTATATGTTTCAGGATGTCGCAAACATTATTGGCCCTGACTGTGATACAATTGATTCATTTTCAGTATCAGTCTTATTGCCATTATACTGTTTTCGCTAATACATTTTGCTAGTTTTGTAGATGGTACTAGAACGAATCAAATTGGAACAAATAAACTTGCAAATGAGCAAACACAGTAATTTACAGAGTAAATTATAATGAATTTCCCCACATAAGAAATCCATAGTTTTAGATTGGGGTCTTTGGACGACCATATGCCCCTCCAATTATGAAAGGGTACTAGAGAAGGCATCTACAAAGCAGATCTAAGTACTGAAACTTAGCATTGGCAAGGAACACACGTTTCAATAATGCTGCGTGATAATTTTTATGTTTCTTCACATTAGTCGTCATCTCAACCCCCCCCCCCTCTACCTATCAATATTCTCTGATGCCTGCAATGAATCATACATTTTTCGATCTATAATCATTCACCAGTCCCCTTTACTTTTAAATAACCTTTATATACCATATTCCAAAAAGCCTTGTTTGCAGGGACAATATATTTGTTTTATAACAGACATTAATAACTATTCATTGTTTGTTGATATTAACTGTGTACTTCTGCTGATTTTGGCCGTTCCTGATCTTCGATATCATTTATTATTTGCCCACAAAACTATCTCCTTAAAAGATCATGTTCAATTAAGTCATTTGTCACGTGATTAGGAATGTCACGTGACTTGATATTGTGTTGGGTAACGATGGTACAAAGTTTTTTGTGCATTGTAGGTTGAAGCTGCAATGATTGAGATCTTGATTGAGTCCCCGGATTCGCATTTCACAAAAATAATTTAAGAGTGGGTGCTTATGCGAGAATTTGTAGTTGTGTCATAAATGTAATTATTCATTTTTTACTTTCTTATTTTTTATTCTAACTATTTTTTTAGTAGGCCTAAACTAGTTTGCACATAGATTGTTTGTAGATAGTTATATCATACAAGTCTGCTGTAAAAAAGTTAAAAAAGAAGAAGAAACAAGGAGTCCTAAACGATAATTCTCAAGTGGCAACCCACTAATGCGCATTTGACCTTGATGTTTTGCACTGTCTTTAGACATTCTGTTGAAACTTCTGTCCATTTCCCAGACTCATTACGTCAGATATTCGAGATCTATAACAAGTCGTTGCAATCGTTAATGAAAGATAAGTTCCCTTCCTTTCCAGTTACCTTCCAGATTATCTGACCACAGATGGAATTAAGATAGACACTACTTTACTTTTCAGCCAGTTAGAATAAAGCGGCAACCTTTGAGATTCTAGCATCATTGATAAGCATCCAACAGGCTCTTTATCAATGGGTAATACGAGAGTTTGAGAAGCGGACAGGGAAAAACAGAGTCGAAGAACAACCAGCATTTAAACCAACATGGTTTTTACTCAACACAAAAAAACCAACAACATTGATGTTGTCTTCAAAAATCCAGCAGCCTCTCACATCCTTGAGGTTCATAACTTACATGAAATTACTAAAAACAACTGGCATAAATCACGCCGCAAAAGGCTTTTGTTTTTTTCATCCATTTTTGTGATCATTCTGGTCGCTTCACCAATTGTGGTCTGGCAAATCTTGCAACAGCGTAAGTGTCTTTCACTGTTATAATTTTTCTAAGTGTTAAAAATGATTGGATTTAAAACCACTCTTTGGAAACTTGCAGCTGTTAATAATACTGTTTAACTCTTCTAAGGGGAATTTTAATGCATTGGAGTGAAATTCAAGAATATAGCCAGGGTCATTCTA
This sequence comes from Catostylus mosaicus, assembly GCA_964019065.1. Classification (NCBI taxonomy): domain Eukaryota; kingdom Metazoa; phylum Cnidaria; class Scyphozoa; order Rhizostomeae; family Catostylidae; genus Catostylus; species Catostylus mosaicus. Next base: position 14,355,289 of record OZ025185.1, on the reverse strand, counting down.
AAGAGGAAGTATTAAGAAGAGGGAGTGACATACTCAACCATACGTAACTTCTTAAGCTGAATTCACACTGGAAACCGTCTTCTTACCGCTACCCAAATAAGGATTGCGTTTTATAACGCATGATGACGCAAGCCTTGCCGCACTTGACGCGTTTTTCGCAATGAGGTCATTGTTATGCCCTCGCTGCTCTTAAACGGTTACGATAGGCCACTGCTAGTAAAATATTGTCCCATGTGGGGGCCATATTTGCTTTGACAAAAACGCTTCCTATGCCAACATGACACTAGCGTTTTTGCCGCACCACAAATCGCCGCGCCGCACCACGCCACTTGATTCCACCTCCAGTGTGAATTCATCCGCCTCCAATATCTGAGCATTGGCAGCAAACGCTTGTATTGGAGTCATTTACAGCATAGTATTTCGATGAAAAATTTCATTTTGTTATGTAGCGTTGGCAAATCATTGAAAAGTGGATATAATTTTTAATGAATTTGTACCTGATCTGATAGGCAGCACTTTCCAAAATTTCCCAAGATCCTAACCGTCTCAGTTTCAGGATTTGGCCTATTTTGTCACTGCTATTTCCAGCAGTTCCTTTAACCGTCATAAATAGCTATAATAGGCCTTGCTTGCTGTCTGCAGGGAGATTTAGCTCTGAAAAGAAACATTCGTTTAATAATAAAAAATACATGCCTTAATACCAGTTTCTTTTTCTGTGGTCTAGAGAGTAATTTCTGAAAGAAAATATTGTTTTGGAGAAACTTATCATTGCACTTTTTATCATTTTATGATATTAATGAGGCGGGGACTAATTCATGGCATTAACCCAGGCTCAGAATCCGGCAGCTGCACAGCTGATGTAGACCTGGTGCAACATAGTCTGTGCCCTCAAGATTTCTCCAGAATACCCATTCACTTACCTCAAAATGAAAGACAGCCATTTCGATTGGAGAGTTCAAACGCAAGTTGATTGTTCAAATACGTCGGCCGTGTAGATCTGTTTTCAATATGCATAATGTACAAGACTTACATTTGGGTTTAGTCATCTAAATGAGCATCGATTTAGACATAACTTTGGTTGTTTAAGTCCAATTTGTGTGTGTTTGCGGTCAGGGACGTCTGCACGAGAAAAGGGCAATGGAGGCAAGCTTGTGAAAACGGCACCAATAAATATCACTTCGCGATCGACGCATTGTTGTCTGCATTTGTATCTTTGTGTTCTGCAAATTATAAAAGCTCTTAAGAAACGTTGATAAAAGGAGCTCCCTGCTGCAGAAGTTTTCTGTAGCATCTAAGGCAGGGGTGATGCCAGAGCCACCCCCCTCGGGGAGTGTCAGCCCTATTCGGGGGAAAATTTTACGCCTGTCGGGGAACCTTTTACGAAAAAATAGTGTTACTCTCTTCAGAAAATACCTTCTATTCTGTTGTATAGCCCCCTGTCAGGGAACCTACCCCCCCCCCCCACCTCGGGCAAATCCTGGCGCTACCCCTGATCTAAGGTAATGGAATAATAAAGCCAACCACGTAGCTGGGGATTCCAGGGTGGAGGAGCAGAGTCATACAGTGAGATAAGCCTAAAGGGGGCGCAGTAGAAATGTTCCGGATATATTCTTGAAACCTATAAAGTCGTAAGTGATTTGCTGGTAATATGGTCAACTGTTGTTCATAAACATTACGTCAATCATTGTTATTAGGAATATTAATTCCGATACGAAGTATGAGAATTAGGAAACAACCAAGTAGATTTAGATATATGGGCAACCCAAGGGGGGAGCATTCAGTACATAAACATATGGAGGGTTAGTCCAAGAATTTTACAGGCAACCCAAAAATATCAGCTCATTTTCTATAAGATCACAAGTCTTAGCTGATTATTTTAATGAACAATAAATTTGATTCAGATATGGAAATCTCACAAACCCAAAGATATCATTCATTTTTATAAATTTGATGACTAGGAGTATCTGAATTGTATATAAAGTTTTTGCAGGACCCGATAATGTCATTTCTGACAAATATTAACCCAAAACTATTGGACTGAACCACCTCTATATCTGTCTGCCAGGTGCCCCCCCCCCGGGATGAGCAAGCACAAGCTAGAACCATACCACTGGGGTAGGGTTTTATCAAGAAAACAGTTGCATGACAGAAAAATTGAACTCATTGTCAAAAACAGAACACATTAACTACAAACTACGAGGTTTCCGAAGCAATTTAATGGAAAATTCGTCAAATCTCACGAGTTAGATTTTTGTCAAGATGAGGTGTGTTAGAGCACATTTACAAAATAGCGTGATCGACTGCAACGCACCTCAACTTGCGTGCATGATGGAATTAAGTGTTGGAGGAAGGTATGCATCCACTAAAAATTTATCAAATTGAGATGATATACTTGTATCTTTCTGTAGCCTTCTCTCGCTACCAAATATGGGTTCAGAAAAATGCAGATCTGGTGAAACTCTTTGGCAAAGAATATTTGCTACGCATAACTCTTACATTCATTCTGGCGGTACTCATTTATGACTTCTAAAACATTTTATATATTACCTGTTGAAGCTTGAAGCACCTAGCTTGCACTGTTCACAGTTTCGAGAAATTCAACCAAGAAGTTATTCAATAAAATAATAAAATAATTGCAACCCCGAACATATTGTTCCTTTGTTTTTTTTTAATTTCGATGAAACAAACTTTCCAAAATATCATTTTGAACTACTGTAACCAGAGCCACGGTAAGAGGAGGCAATCTTTAGCCACAATTTTAGGTTGGGGGCCACAGCCCCCCGTGCTCCCCTGTAGCTACGTTGGTGACTAAAGCTCTTGAATCGAAGATATTTCCCAAGAAAAGAGATATCTAACATGACGTGGTGGTGCTTCCAATGTGGAGAAAAAGCATTAGATCGCGTAAAAAGATTAAAGCGAGATCTTCAAACATCTTTTAAAGAGTTGTTTAACTTTTTTTTGCAAAAATTAAGTCCATTAAGCCCTCCTGCAGGATCCAGGTCCCTTTGCGTTTCCAAAGATTGGCCTTGTCTGACTTGGGTATCTCAGTCGGAGATTTTTGAAAGTTCACGAGTTCGTAGTCTAACGCCTAACCGACTCATATACGCCACCGTCTTACTGATTTTATTGGTTACTTTTGCGAATAAAATTAGGCTATCAAAGGACAAAAAACCAATTTAAAATTTTCGTAGCAAAACATTTGACATGAATGCAGAGAAATCCAGATCAAAGTACTACACTCGGGTGACTCATTGCCCCAACCAAGTCGTCCGGATTAGAGAAGTTTCATTTTTTCGAAATTATTCATTATCAATAAGCGGCATGGGTAGCAATTAGAGACTGAGAGAATACATTAAAAGCAGTTTTACGAGGGGTAAAACACGCAGGGAGACTATATTTCGTTAGTCAACGCAATACATTTGGCACCCGGTATGGTGAACATACTCAGCAGATAACTCTTCGAAGAGCAAGACCAACTAGGCCGAAGTGATTCAACTGAGGGCAGCAAAACAAAAAGTGGCAAAAATTTGAAGCTGAAATGATTCAATTTCCTTCCAATGATCGGGTACAAGAACATTTATGAAGAAATTCCTACAAATTTCAATACGCTAAATCGAGACCAACGCTTTCTCACAGTTGGGTGAGACCGACAATGTTCATTTGCAGTACAAAATCTAAGGCTCAAATCTAAAAGCAGGATTGTAAATAGCAATTTTTGATTTCAGTTATCTCAACCAGGGGCGGCGCTAGAAAATGTTCTCCGGAGGATGTTTGACCTCACGTTGCCGAGTAATTTTGAGGAAGTGTTAGAGTTTTTGTTAACGGTTGTGCCATTCACAGAATTTATGGGGAATAAGAGGATTTGGCACCTCAGGCTTATGTGACACCGCCCTTTCTATATCTCGAAAATGCCGAAGTATAAACTACTTATCTCTTTATGTATTTTTTATTTGAATTCTTAATACACAAAATTCCCTTCAGCTTACAGCTGAACCCTCTCGCACCTGGATTTATTTTCAGTTAACTGTTAAAACCCATGTAATTCTACGCTTTTCAGGGGGTAGCATTGTCAATTAACTTAGGTAAAGGCGTAAACTATTATACAAAACAGCCATCGGAACATTTACAATATTTTGAACTTAACCCCCTGAAAATTATTTTTGCCGGTGTTTGTCATTGGGCCATATGGCCCATTCAGGGTTGAAAGGGTTAAAACTAAATGTAAAATAAGAAATGAAATAGCCTAGTTCCATTAATACAATCTATTTACTGTTAACTCTAAAAGAAAAACAGTAAAATTTTCAAGGTCACGCCTCTATGATTGTCGGAAAACCGCTTATTAAAAGGGATTTGCTTATCCATGCCCTATCTTGCTAAAAATTGCTATATCTTTCTGCCATTAAGGTATATGACAATAAGTATAACGAGAAGTCGGTCTTTTTTGAGGGGTGTGATACGGGATACATGGTTCTCGGTAAACGGCATAGCCAAGAGAATCTAGGAGATCGGGGTTTAAGGTTATACAGCGATGGGACACGGGATATGCCGCAAAGCGTTTGTGGGATGCCTTGATGCTGGTACCCTATTGTGAACCCTCATCAAGCATAAAACTTTTTCGAAATTGCTATGCCTCCTTCTTCTTTTGTAGATGCATCTTTAACATCCAGGGACAAATGATGGACGGTATATCCAGTTATTGCAACAGTGTCTATTGACCCTATCTATCATTCATGAACAATCTCTAGCTTCCCCGCTATGCTTTTGAGGTGCTTTAGAGCACTTTGTTTGCAATATGACAGTTATAGCCTGCGCACAGTCTTAGGAAATTCTTGCGACTGAATGCAGGTTAAACAATAAGTAACATAGTTCCTTCATTTTTCTGATACCATCAAGAGGCAAATAACATAAGCATATATGCATAGTATATATGCTTAGCATATAAACAAAGTAATTTTGGCATAAAAAACTATACTTAAGATAAAAAAGGTATACTCATTACTAAAGTTGATGTTAAATGTGACTGATATGAAAGCAAATTACAAAGCAAATCATAATAAATCTCTGTGCAAAAGATGTGGGACCCAGGAGGAAAAAATTGAACACTTGTGGGATTGCCCCAAATTTTCAAACAAATGTACAACAAGAAATTGTTATATGGGAAAAAATGATGCGAAAACTTTGATTAAAATAAACAAGGATGTCGAAAATTCCTGGACTATCCCTACTAATACCGACCGGTGTTATCTGCAATGATTGTGAGTAACTGTTCCGAAATGGAGACCTGGCTTCACATTTACTTTTACCTCTTACTATAGTATTATTGTCCAAGAGGAATCAAAAACATGAGTCGTGGAGCTTGATTATACGAGGAAAGCTGGCCCGGGATGGGTCTATTTCGTACAGATGCCTGCTAAAAACAACGGTTTCTGCATGAGACGAGTTAAGTCGGCAAGACTAGTTGAACTGCTCTGTTACAGCGGGTTGGCTGAGCTAGCAAAGCTTTTCACAAATAGCCAAAAGAGAACGAGCCATAAACAAGTTGTGTCCTACCAGTATGAAATGTGCCGCATGTAAACACCAGCCAACTCGGCAAAATTGCCCCAGGTCGGTTTTGGTCACTTCGTGAAACCGCAAGCAAAACAAAACAACGCAAAGGCATGTGAGTGAATTTGTAAAAAATCATTTGCTTGGCCTATTTTGCAACAAAAAATAGGAGGGAAGGCTCGTTTGCAGCGTTAATTTGGATCAATCTTACCACCGACTTCCTGAGTCTGACAAGTAGGCACCTTAAAATCTCCAAGATCTGCCGAGTAAATCGGCATTTGCGATCCATGGGGGTGTCACACCCCCCACCACCACATCCCCCGTAGCTCCGACCCTGATCTCAACTCATGGCCTGTGCAGGTTTTTTTTTTAATATTCCACACACAGTCATCAACCTTATGTAGCTGTCAAATTTTCTTTTACATGGGATGCACTTTTCAATGGTCTTGCTTAAGTTTGAATTTTAGCCTAATGCCATCTATGCCAGAAATTAGCTCTATTATGCAATTTGTGTTTAGAATAAAAAATGGACATATAATGTTTTTTCACCGTCAAGCTATATGCATTAATGAAGCGTGATCGATTATTTTGAAGGAAATGCAAACTAATTTTGTTAAATTAGAACAAGTCGTCTGGGGGTGAATAATTCCATTTGATGCACTATAATTTTTAAAACTTGTCAATGCGATTAATATGTGCAAAAGATGGGCAAAACATCGTGCTTCTAGAGTGGTTGATGGCAAGGAATTTTATAGAGGAGATGGGGTACATCATCCCACTATGATTTGCCCAACTGTATTTCAATGCATCTGACCAAAAATCGATAGGTTATTATGTCACCTAACCATATTTTTAAAATTTATGACAATTGGAGGCACAGTTTATCGACCATTTTAATGATTATCTTATCTCTCGGCATCTCTTTAATTTTTTTTATCTTAAGCACCACTCAAAGTTTCAATAAATTCAATAGTTCTTTGATTATAGTTGTAGCCACAAAGGCGACAATAGATAATTGTCAAGTTTTATCTTATTTTGAAAAAAGGTTGTTTTCTATATTTTTCTTTCTTTTTGGCAACAATATATCATCTACAGATCAAATGGGTCGCATATCAAGGTGCATGGGGGATGTACGGTAGATATTCCAACGCCAACATTTCTGAAAATATTGCAATTTGTCAAAAACCCATGTTATGAATGAGCTTTAATAATTTTCGTTTCTTTGTCACATAAAATCTTGCAAATTGATCGCGAAAAGATTTAATCTTTCTAAACTTTTCATATCATTATCCGTGTGTTTAAAATGGTGTTTCCGAGAACCTAAAGGACATGGCTTGACCCCTTCCATCATCCCCCTCTCCATATTTGCAGATGCTAGCGCTACTGCTATGGGAATGTTTGTGGACCATTCAGGTTTCCTATGAGTTTAAAGCATTTTTTGGTTGCAATCCATAGCCTAGCCTCTCATACAATCTGGTGCTAATAAGATTGGCTTCATTATAAAAGTCATGATGAATTGTAGACAGAAGAAAAGAAAATAACTCCGTACAAAATACACCGCCAAAAACCAAGCTTACCACAACACCATGATCTCTAGAGCGGAAACTCTCAGATAAGAACGTGTACGTTGGTTTGGTCCAATCTAATTATTATCTGATAAGTCTAAAACTGTTACTATTTATTCCAAAACGTTGTCTGTATTATAATCTTACTAAATGCGTCCAGGAAGTCCATTGCAAGGTCCAAGAAGATTTATCTTACAGTGAGGGCTGTTAAGCAAAAAATAAATAGGCGAATCGTGCCCCTCGTGATACAAGCATGAAAATTGGCAAAACGGGGCATTTTGATACGCTGTTTAAGATAGGATGCAGACTTCAACTGGAAAACCACTCCTTGCTCTATTTTTAGAGTGGGGTTCTAGACCCAAAGCCATTAACATTATATCCCTTATTGATATAAAATTATTTCAGACTGTGATAAAAGCATGAAAATTGGCGGAGAAAGACTAGATAGGGTGCAGACCCAAACTGAAAAACATCTCCTGTTTTTCTTAGACTTGATCTCAGGCTTCAATCGCTAAACTGCTAAAATATCATTACAATTTGTGATACCAATATGATTAAGTTAGGATGTAGACCCCAACTTAAAAAACACCTTCTGCTATCTTTAGATTGGTGTATCACTAGATTCCAGGCCCAAAGCCTCCAACTGCTTAAAAGCTTCTTCAATTCGTGATACCAAAATGAAAACTGGCAGAGGGGGTAGTTTGAAACACTAAGCAAGATAGGTTGCAAACCCCGATTGACAAACTACAACCTGTGCTTTTTAATGACATGGGTGTTGCTAGTCCCCAGGTGTCTACGTCTTTCAGTTCTATAACACAAGTTCTTTTAGTGTTACCGGCATGGAAATTGGAAGACAACCGCCCTGGTCGATGACAACCATGATACAAACCCCTTATTTTCAACCTCAAATTGCATCCTTGACGCAAGCTAAAACTTAGCAAAACAAGGGAAAAGAAATACCTCTTCAGCAACATAGCCATAGATAGTATTCTCTATACCAAAACAATAGCCCCTTCTAAATTTAAGATTGTTTTTGTAACCACCATGCTTTAAAATTGCAGCATGCCGACTTGGAATTGTTTCATAAAATTTATTATGAACAACGAGCAACATTTTATGTAAACCTCGAACCATAAAATCATCATCATTTTTTTGCAAGCTGGAAGTGATTTCAACTATTGATCTTCTTTCTACCAACAATTTTGGCACCTGGCTCTAAATGTCAATATAGCAATAAGAATTAGACTCCTAGAGTCTAGTCTTTCATTTAAAAATTTCAAAAAGGATAACTTACGTTAATATCAAATCCTGATATCAGCGTGTCAAACTGCCCCTTTCTACCGACATTCTTGTTGTATCATAATCGGAACTGATGTTATAGGAATGAGGGGCATAGAAGCCTGCTGTCTAGGGAGACCCTAGTTTAAAAATAGCACAAGAAGCTGTTTTCTCTGTTGCATGTTGCACCTTAACTTAAACAGTGTGTAAAAGTGCCATTTTCTACCAGTGCTCAGGCTAGTATGACAATTTGAACTAATGTTCAAACAATATTGGGCTGAATGGCATGGGGTCTCGTATGGCAGACTAAAAAAGTGCTATTTGTGGAGTGATTTTCTAGTTAGGGTCTGCACCCTCTCTCGACCAACCACTCAGACCTCCCTCCCCTTTCTATCAATTTTCATGTGGGTAACTAATTTAACTAATGTTTTAGGAATTAGATGTTTATCAATTACAGAGATGTTCATTCAAAATCGTTATTTATATTCTAACTCTTATTTTCTAGGGTATTTTAACTTTTCTTTCGGACAGGACAGGAGATACAATGGCAAATTGTGACACCCTACCGAACTTTATTGACACACATTTGAGGCCTATTTAATATCACTGCATTCAGTTCATCAATTCATTCATTCAGTGAAGCACTTTTACTCCTCATATATATGAACTCCATTACCTTATAATAAGCGTCATTATATTCATCGCCATGGCAGTCCTTTTTCATTATCACCATCACAGCGTCATATGCCTACGCCACAATATTCGCACCGCTTATCCACACGGCCCTCAATTCCTTTTCTTTATCTCATTTCATCCTGTTTACAGTATCGACTATTCTATTTTTAGCTATTAACAGTCTATGAAATTATCTATCAAAAGTCATCAATTCGCTAGGGTTACTAGAGTTCATTGCGCTCTTCCTCTGTGGCTCCGCATACTCAAGACACACAACGGCTAGGACAGTTAAGAAGTCGAAAATAAAGCTATTTAGGTACCTCAACATACTGGTACCTACATATCCAATCAAAACACAACGATACCTCTTGTACTTAGTTCAAACAAGTGTTATATGAAAATCGTTCACCTCATCATTAAGCGAAAACCTTTAACAGTCAAATAAACATTTTCTTGATCTGTAGATCAAAGCTTCTCTTTGAGGAGCCTTTTAATGCTTCAACATAGCGTTGAATTTCAAGCGAATGAAAAACGTTAAAGGTGGTGACCGCAAGGATTCTAAAATTGCCTATTGTATTTGGCAATTGGACATATGCCGAAATAATACAGAGTGAGAAACCCGAGTCTATCTATTTTCTATTTACAGACGGACGCTATCTAGCTTGGTCCATTCACTGTAAAGTTAGAATGATATTTAAAATTCTGGCGTTTACCATATTTAAGTAGGACTATGATACCCTGAAAAAGGTACTTCTTTTAAGCATCTATTTTGATCAAGTTTTTCATGTGGGATCAGAGGCGATTAACCTCCTCTAAGAGCGTTTCAGCAATCTCCGGGGATATTAATTCATGAATTTTTTCCAAAAATTCTACATATTGTATTTTACATGTCCCTGATTCGTACAAGCGTTATGGAACTTGCTATGATTTGATTTACATGACCTCTTATAATATGATTTACTAACATATCAGCCAAGTGCGTCGCAAGAAAAAATAAACTGGGCTGGACAAGTATGTAAAGGGAGTTTGGGGCCACGCCCTTCAGAAGAAATTTTCGTGGCATCGCCCTTTAGAAGTTTGGAGGATGTAGGCGACATCCTTTTTTAAAAAAAAATTCCAATGAAAAATACGAATATAGTTTCCTATTGCCGCTTGTCTTAAAAATATAAAATGAATTCAAGTTTAATTCTATTAGCCAGATCTCTTTCGATGCTGTATTATGTGAAGCTTTCTAAATGACCTTCGGGTATTGATGCCCTGAAATACACTTTTACAAGCTTTATTGTGCTGTGCGCTCCCTCGCATTTGCTACAGTTGGAAATCTTTCCACTAAAAATGTTCTATATTTCCATAAATTTAATTTCTCCTTCCATTTTCGCTGTTAGCAACAGTTATTCACAGTTATTCACTGTTATTTCTCGGCGAAAAATGCAAACCTCAACTGTTATCATAATGACTGCCGCATTGACATCGCACAAAGTTTCATTTTCTTCATTTTCTCAGCGAGACCCTGAATACCCTAGCCCCCCCCCTTAAATTTTTTTCAACAGATTTATGAGAATCGAAAAAGCGACCTCTGGGAAATATGGGGTGGACACGTACACTTAAATCAGCAGAGTGCGTCAACAGTAAATAGTCAATAAAAGTCAACAGATTTAATTTTGTAAGGACCAGCAAATCACGGAAGATCTTCGTTTTGGTTCTATTGCAGATAACATCCTATTTTGAAAGGCCCCCTTCTTTTAAACGACCATTCGGATAAAGGCTCTATGTTTAAATTTTTCAATAAACCCCTCCCTCAAAAGGACGTCCCATGTACGGTAGCATAAACGGCACAGTTGACGGTAGCAAAGATGGTATGATTCCTGCGTTAATAAAGGCAAAAAATTGTCCTGATGGCAGAACATTGCTGCAGGCACAAATGCAAAATTTTAACGACGGAAGCCTACACAAAAAACCCTTTCGAAATAATGGAAGAAGATGTAGCCAAAGCTGCTCCTTCTTTTAAATCATTGGAGAAGACGATGTTGATGATGACATTCAACAAGATATTAAAAAATTTATTTCTCAATTATGCATATTGAACAAGACTTACTTAGTCGTTACTCAGAGTTTCATGGTATGTGCGATCATCATTAGATATTTTTGAGAACATATGAACCTTTAAGCCGAGTGGTTCATGTTTCGAGACCACAGTCGACACCTCTCTCCATAAGCTGTTCAACCAACTCAGTTTTCCATCCTTCCGAGGCCAGTGAATGGATAATCAGGGAAATACCAGTGAGTAGAGGTTGTAGAGCCTTAGGCGCATACCTACTTTAAACCTGCCAGAACCCCGGTCTAGTTTAACGAACGAAATTTATTGCTTGTTGATAAAACGCAACGTCCTCTTCTAGAAAAAAAGACATGTGATGAAGGCTCAGTTACAAAAAAAATTGTCAATGAAAATGTCACTTGTACAAAAGAGCGAGAAATAGAAACATGCAGCTGTGCTGAGAAAAGTTTCTCATGGAATGGCACACATTGTATTGGTAAGAAGCTTTTGTATACTGTGAAATTATTCACTTAGGTTCTAGATAATTAGCGTAGTATACTGAGAGTGCATTTAGGAATGTTATGTAGTCAATGATCAGGCAAGGGCGGAGCCACGTGATGTTATTTTAGGGGGAGGAGGTAATTACTCCCCTACTTTTCTGAAAATGTCATGTTGTAAATTCGTCATAAATTTAGATTAGGCGTGTGCCTTTATTAAGCTTCTATTTTTAGTCAAATACTGTTTTACAAAGTGATCGCAAAAAACATTTGACCTTTCTAAAACAGTTTCATTGTGCTCAATAGGATTCTTCCTTAAATCTAAACCTTAAATCCTATCATCAACTTACCCTCCCACTTCACGAAGGGTGGTTCCGCTGTGGTCAGGTAGGGTCATATTTTTACGTGAGAGCCAGTCTTTATCAATAGTAAAGTCTATACTAATAAAAGTAGAGGTAGTTCCGAATCTTACACTTCAATCAGATATATTAATTCTCATCTCAGCTGGCCTTCGCTCTCTATCTAGATATTTGATGTTCTCACTTCTGCCTTGAGAAGAAATAGTGCTTTCAGTACCATGAATTGCTCCCCTCTGGTTTTGTGTAAACACGGATGATTAGGAAAAGCCCAGTCAGTCATATTTTACGTAATAATACTTGCATTAGCTTAAGTAAGTCTTCAACCTAGAAGATAACTCTTATCACCCTCTTACAATTAGAAAATTTCAATCACCCGAAATAATCGTACTCAGATATACTTCAACCCATCCAAGAATTTACTTATATGCCCCATAGATACCTATTTGAGAGGTTTAGATGGAATATTGTGTCAGATGATCGCAAGCAGCATTGATTATCACACTTCCACGAAGTCTTATTGCTCTCCTTAATATATATTTAATTCCCTACAGCCATTTCTATTGACTTTGATTGCTTTTCACTTAATTTCTAGTCCCTTTTCCATGACAGCCCTTTCCTCCCTGCACCTTGTTTTTGATTTCCATACAGTAAACTAACACCTTTGGATGGCAATTTGCTATTTGCAAAGTAATTTTTTAGATTTAGAACTTAGTTTTAATGTTAACTTTAAGTGTAAAGTAAATGCTTTTTCAAACGCTACACTCATGCCAATGATCAGTTTGAACAAAGGCTTTTACTATTGCTATTAAAACCCTATTTGTAACATTGATATATTGCTTTTAAACCCTATACACCCTATATGCAACATTGATTTCAACGATTTTATAAAGTGACAATGAAGATCATTAGCCCTTATACAAACGGACCTTTGGGCCTAATAATTTTCAACGAGAATTCATCACTTCTAAGCACGGGCAATAATGCACCGTGTTTGTCGCTTAGAAAGTAACATTTCAAATCCTTTTAATGCTTTGTTTTATTCGTCCATGTCGCTGCAAAGCTTGAAAGATGGGCGCCCAAGTTATAAGTGAGTGGACTTTTGAAACGATGGGCGCGCTGCGTTGGAGCAAACCGTTGGCAGGCGCCCCAGTTGTATTTGATTTCTAGCCATGGCGGCTATGCCTAAGCTTTGCAGCGGCATGAACGAATAAAATAAAGCATTGACAAGGTAAGGAATTTTAATTTTCAATCGACCAACACGGTGCATTATTGCCCGTGTTCTAAGAAAGGAGGGAGGCTATTCTTTTAAATCGACTTTCAGTATCTGGGTACACCTGCTCTTAAACATCCCCAAATCTAACAATATCAATTCTTTTAACCTCTGCCAATCCGACCGATGCTTTAGGTGTTACTTCACTGCTCTCTAGCTACCGGGGTGAAAGGGTTAAAAGACATGCTAAATCTTCTTTCAGCACAAACTGAAACTGGTGGCAAATGGTGTGAATGGCATCAAGCTTCCTCTTGCTCTGCATCATGTGGTCATGGATACCAAAAATTGATACGATATTGCGCATGTCCTATGCCGAAGTTTGGAGGCAGTTATTGCATTGGAATGAATCGCATGGTGCGTTCCTGCTACAGGCACGAATGTCCCGCTGGTATCGAAAACGGTAGGTTCATGATACGAACTATGAATTCAACTTTTGTACCAAGCTGAAATTTTTATATAAGGTTTTTACAGCATCCAGCTTGATTTACTGATTTTGATTGACAAATGTCAATTTTTGCAAATTTTATAATACATTATGAAACGAAAAGCATGTTGTTGACAAATATCTTTGACAACTTAAAGTTTAAGATATTTAAATCATCAAACGTCTAAAGATATATTAAATACCCCGCTTAATGATATAGTGAATCTTTCTGTCATTTATAATGGTAGCCTAAAATGGCCATTTATTTGCCTCATAATGGTTTAGGATGGTTCTTGAAGATTTTAATGACATAGTCAGGTACTCTATGAAATATAAAACAAACAACGCAAGGCAGCAAGTCTAAACATTATATAAAACCATTATAAACGTATTTCACCAAGGCCAGCGGGTATCTGTAGAGCATAGTTTATTTTAATTGCAAATCTCGCATATATTTTAAATAATTGACAAATGATCTCCTTTTAAAAATTAGGATAAAGTGCATTGCAGTTTGATTTCTAAAAAGGGTCGTATCTTTAATCCAGAAAGTCAATCTTCCTCCTTTTAGAAACATGTGACTTTGAATACAGACTCAATAAAGAAAAGTGCTATTGGACCCAAGACAAATTAGATGATTTTGATTGGACGAGGCATTCTGGGTCAACTCCTACTTATTTTACGGGACCATCAGCTGATCATACAAGGAAGAATAGTGAAGGTGAGAATAGGGATAACGGTTATGACTGTTTAATGCATTTCAATAGTCATCAACACTGTTAGGAACCTCTTATATTTGATATTTCTTCTGAATATGATTGTAACACCACTATCCAAAACTTGCCATGGAAACCAGAGATGTAAACCAGGGGGGTCACAGAAAGTCTGAGCTCCCTTATTATTGAGGCAAAAAGGCAGATACTGTACTGGTTGTAATGAATTATGCACTATATAGTAGAGCTCCCTGAAGTCCTATTTGTCACTTTTGAAAAGCTACGCCAATAAGTTCAGCATACATGCAAACTGATAGATTTGAAATGTGTTGCATTACCTGATCTATTCTTAGAATCAACAAGTTGTTGAGTATGCACTAGGCTTAATAAATCTTTCTGCAAATTTATCTTGATTTTAGGACACTATCTATATATACAGTCAAGTGACAAAAGGTATATGGATAAAGCACGGTTGATATCACGCATGCGACCTTCTACATCAGCTTCATGTTTTAAATTTTGGTATAACATGAATGGGGGAAGTATCGGAAGCTTAAGTGTGTACAAGAAAGTGAATGGTACAGGCAAGCGCATTTGGAGTAAGAGAGGAAATTATGCAAATAGATGGATATATGGAAGCATACAATTTGAATCGATTATGCCATATCAGGTAACATTTTATATCATACATTACGACGATTGAACTGATAAAAAATTCGCAAAATAAAAAAAATACAAGATTGACTGACTACAAGTTGTCATGTAGTACAATAACTTTTTGACTATTATACTAAAAATCTGCCCTATTGATCCATCGACTGACTGCATTTACAATAAGTGACCTCGCGGCTTGGCTCCTTAATATTCCGGATACCAAGGAATAATCGCTAAAACATAATTTGACCAAGTGGCTGACTGTTTGTAGATTTATTCTAGATATGTTGATGTTTAGATGGCCACCCACCTTGCCTCCTTTACATAAATAGATGGCAAGTTGTTTGGATGACTTCTTCGCTATCTACTTAGAGAGGGGGGCTTTGGGGGTAGCAGAACCCGCAAACCCGGACAAAACATTTGCGAAACCCATGAACCCGGACGAAAATTTAGGAAAACCCGAAAAACTACAAGTATAAAATTGAAAATCCCGAAAAGTGGATTTTCTGATAAAAAGAAAAAGTTTAATAAGGACGGTATCGTCATTCTTTGTCACTCCATTTCACTGGCAGGCAGACTTTATGAAAACTATGCAGAAGTTTAAGGTATTAAAGGATTAAGGATAGATTGCATCTATTCATAGTCTTCATAAGGTCTGCCTGCCAACATAAAGATTGGCCTACTTACAACCAATTAAAAACTACAGTCCTTAATCCATGCTCCCGGTTGTTTCACGTCTTTTTGAGAAGACAATCTTACACCAGCTCTACTCCTACTTCGAAGATATTAAGACGGACTCAAATTTTACGTGCTTATTGAAAAGTAATGATGACTGGTATCATGATTTTGACAAACAATTTCTTACATTTGTAGTATATATTGACTTGAAAAACCCTTTGCAGATCATGTAATCCTCATTCAATGGCTAGGTCACTACAAGTACAGGGAGTAGAGCTGGATTGTTTCACATCGTACTTACAGGATCGGAAGCAATGCTGTTAAGTATATGAAAATACATGGCTAACATGAACTACGGTGCATCGCAAGGGTGGCAATTAGGTCTACTTCTTTCTTTGACATCAGTGAATGATTTTCCATGTGCGTTGCAATACACAAAAGTACTGACGACATAATACTCACGACAGGAGCATTTCGTACTCATCAAAATCTAAAACCTAGATCATTAAAGCAACTAATTCAGACCTTAAGAGGCTTCAGATTTGGTTGGAAGGTAAAAAGCTCTCCCATAATGTAGCCAAAATTAAGAACTTCATACTTGGTTTTTGAAGCAATTTGAACAAACATTATTTGAACAAGGGAGACCCTGCGATCAATCTCCATATAAACGATGAAAACCTAGATATTATTGGATCAAATAAGAATCTGAGCTTTCAGAGTGATTCAAAACTTTAGTTGGATAACTTATAACTTTTGTCATAGATAAGATTTCCAGTGCCATATGCATGCTTGAAATTGAAAAAACATGTATGCAAGTAAAGGTGAATCGCATTTCAGAATTTGCTGCTCGGGCTTGTTAAGGAGGAAATCTTTTTAATACACTGAAAAGGTTGCAAAATCCTTATGACGTATCATCTCTTCCTTTAATGGGTGGTTCCCTATGAAAGAAATGATCGATTTTCAAATTGAAACTGTAGTTTTCAAACCTCTTCATGGACATGCTTTACATAATTATCCAAACAGTTCAAGGTCCCTGCGTAATACCGACACGGATTTTGAAATACCTCGCTTCGCAACTTTTTACAAGCATTGTAGTTTCTAGAATTGATGTGTGAATGTGTGGGATAAAATAAGAACCAGAATAAAAAAAAACCTTTCCTAGGCTACTCTCAAACATTTGTTAAATCAAGTTTTCAACTTCTCTTTTCCAGCCAGAATATCTTATTTTCGTGTATCTTTGTTATTTAATTGTATGATAATTTGTTTTGGTTTTGGGCATTTTATATATTTTCATTATTGAATGTATAACCTTATATAAAAAATATTGATCAATCAATCAATAAAATCACTTATGGCCCTTCGAAATCTCGATTTTGCTCCGATCAAAAAATGCATCCATCAATTTGCTGTAATTTGGAAAACTTGGTACCCGCGAGGTGAGGTGACTAAAACCCGAAAAGCCGATGATTTTAACCTAAATTTCCAAAACCCGAGCCCAGAAAATGGCAATACCCGTAACCCGTCAGATATGTAAAAACCGAAAACCCGCACGCTTTTTAAGGAAAACCCGAAATGCCGAGGGTAAAATATGGCCAAACCCGCATCCCGTGAAACCCCACAGCCCCCCTCCTTAGAGGTGACTACTTACCGTGAGGGTCGGAATCAACCGGTTGGAATCTTATGTTCAAAATTAAGTGGCGGGGGTTTTACAATTAGCTGGGGAGTCTAAATTATGAAGCTACATATCTGAATGGTCAAAATGCACAATTAAATTCTCTTTATTTAAACTATATTGACAGAACAATACACATCATTTCACTTAAGCTGTATATTCCCGTCTTTTTATGAGTTAATATTTTGTCTCGGCATACGGGGCTTCTTCAGAACTAATAATTGATTATTAGTTCTGCAATATGTTAACAAAACTTTTATGAGAGAATCACATGCTGAAACTCATTCGCAGTATAAATGTCTATTTATTACACTTGATTGCAACCTGTCCCTCCACGATCATGTTCCTCTATTGCTTTACTACTCGGAGGGGCGTTGGGAGGGGGGGGGTAACAAACAATTATGGGTACACAATTTCTTGAATTGGGGAATCAACACAAAATTATGAGTTAACATTTTGATGCATCTAGCAACATCATATATAAACTACAGAGTGCCTTTTTATTTTGTGACTGTGCACTTTTCTGGCCAGTGACAAGGTATTATGAGTCAAATTTTTGAAACAGTGACATGAATTTATGGCCAAGATTTTCTTCTCAAAATGGCACGTCCCTTTCACCTTCACCCCTAAAGATACCCTCGAGCTTTACCAGTAAGAAACAAACGTTAACTGAGTAGTGATAATGATGCAACGTTATCATTTCTTATTTGTACTAATTAAAGAATAAAAAATGTAGTAGGATTACAATCCTTAGTAGCATTATATCAATCTTTAGCATTTGCAATTTAATTCTTTACATAATGCTACACAATGCACTACTATTGACATCACTTTATTTCTTGCAGCTTGTTGTTGAGGGAACAGTCGGTATGTATGATGGTAACTCGAAAATTCATGGCAACATAGCAATAGATGATATAAGCATAATGACTGGGCCATGCCCACGACTAGGTACGATTTTGTGTTACAAATCACAGTATCCCAAATGATGGATCAACTGAATTATAATAAATTTATCTTCAAAATTTAGAGGCTGGAGGAAAGGAGGGGCCCGCAATGGGTATCACATATAAACATAGGTGAGACTAATGGGTATCACATCCAGACCTAAACGGGGACTGTAGCAGTGCCATCTCAAAATCTGTTGGCTGTTGGATCCATTTGATACAAAACTAGGCCACTACTGATGCCATCACACTTCCTCGCTTCCATAAAACCTCTTAACTTCATTGTTGAAGTTTTTATCCTGTTTGTCTTTTAATCATCATTACATAAAATAATCATTATTCAAAATCAAGAATGCGAATGTAATTAATTTTTTCATTGCTCTCATCTCCCATCCAGTCAGCTCACCTGCCCGGGCCAGCCTATCTCCTTGCAAACATTCCACGGCGTTAGTGATGCAAACCATTCTTTAAAGATATAAATTTTTGTTGGGAGTGTCGGTAGACGTAATTTCTGTCGTTTAGTATCCGTCTTAACATTATGCAAGCACTGGCATTACGTTGACGACATCTGTTCATTTTCTGACTCTCGACCACATGCTTTCTCGTTTCTATCAGTATATATGTATTCACGCTCGCAAAATATGAAAGTCTCTCATTGGTCGATAAGCTTATTTCATGCCTATTGTCGATGCCCAATAATTTCTGAACATCCAACACATAAATACGATTATATACTGACCTTGCTATTTGATTTGCATATCAACATCTTCGTGTTGTTCTTGTTGCAAAAAGTAAACGGGAATGGGTGCTGTTGTGGGAAAAGTACATGAGTGACACAGAGGAAAATGCGTTAGATTCCTTATATAGAAAGAGACTGGCGTATAGATCATGAACAAGGCATTCAGATTTCCCCTATAGCCTATAACGTTTCCGGCTTCGCTGAGTTACTACCAATTGATAGAGTAAACGAAGTTTTAATAAGTCAAATGTGTCTAATCTTAATGCTTTAAGATTTTTTATGTGAGGCTGTTCAAAAAATTTTTATGCAATAGACATGACAGTCTATCGTTTATTTCTCACCTTTCTATAGGTCAAAAGAAGGAAAATACATTTGCTGCATAGAAGTTTACTAAGAATCTAATCATTTTCATTTCAGAGCCTCCTATCTGTAACTATACGTACAATGCAACTTATGGCATTTTGAAGTCTCCATTTTACCCAAAACATTATCCAGACGACACAGTTTGCTTTTATACATTAAGGACAACTAAGGAAAAAGTATTCAGGATTAGCTTCAATGTATTTCAATTGCAAAATAGTCCTGGTTGTGTTAATGATTCATTGAAAATGTATGAAAATGGAACACTCAAGACGACTCTATGTGGTGGTCATTACTCAAAAGTTCTTACATCATCAGACAACAATGTTTTGTTTGTTTTCAAATCTGATGGGTCAATTTCAGATCGAGGGTTTTATGGATATTTCAACGTCATAAATAAACGTAAGTTTATTTCAAAATACCATTTACTATTACTTTTTGCTGCCCACTACCAAATTTTATGATCAATCTCAAATCTTGCAACTGGTTGAAATTAAACATAATTTACTGTGTTCAATCATTTAGTTATCGTCATGGATAACCTTTCGATAATGCTTCGTAATTTACATGTTTCTTTAAATCAGTTCAGTTCAGCTCAGTTTCATATTTCAAAATTCTTCTAAATACAAAAAAATGCTAAAAACAATCAATATTTAACTAAAGTTCTAACAATGTTACAAGAGACGATGAAATGTTATTTAGGACAATTAAAAGAAACTCGGAAATATGAATGGAAGGGAGGTTCTTAATGGGAAGCTCTTTCGGATAAGTTTGTCGAGGAGAGAACAGCCCCTATTTCAAAAAACTGTCATAGTACTCGATCATATCATTTCTTCAAACAAATTATTGAGGATTATGATTAATTCAAATTATAGAATTTTGAAAATTATTATTTCTTCATCTTCATCTCGGAAGCAGCACTCTCTAAAGCCCTACTTACTCTACATAAACTAGCCCAGTTCGCCCTATGTTGAATCAACCCATCCATGGAAGTGAGTTTGTTCTAGGTCGAACCTGGGTTAGTCTGATCAAAGTGTAGTTTATACGCAAACTTGAGGCGAACCTGGGTTTTTATTCTCTAGACGCATGGGCACGGAAATGCGCAACGAATCAAATCACTCCAGAAACTAACTCGCACCAATTTTCTTTTTCACTTCATTTTAATTTCATTTAAAATATCTTAGGGGGGTTGCACTTCGGCTTAGCTGATTTTCAAGGGGTCCTTCCTTTAAATACTTACAATTCACCAAATTTGAATTGAAGCTTAAGAGTATCCTCAATAAAATGTTTCGAAAAAAATATTAAATTCCCCGCTAATAATCTACCATATATGTAAATACAATAAAAAAGGACTTCAAAATCAGTCTAAAACCGTCATAACAGCAGTAGATAACGAGCAGATTTAGACAGGGGCAGCAATCGTGTGATCACTAGGAGGATCCCTTGTCCAACAAATATTGCTTTTGAAAGCATAAACGGAAGGCGACCGTTTTTTGTCAGTTGGCAGGCTATTTTAGAGTTTCGCACCTCTTTACGAGAATGATTTTTGGCCTCTGTTTGACATTTTCTTTAGAACCTTCAAATCTGTTGCTGTATTTCGAAGACTATAAGAATTGTCAAAATAGTTTTTGTAAAAGCAGAAGCTCTTTAGCTCTTGACACCCTTGTTTTCCTAATTTTGGTGATCACTTTCTTCATATATTCTTTAGGCTCCATGCAACTAAAATTTTAGGTTTTTCTTCTCATTTTGAGGATTTGTAACCATTTAGCTTCAATGAGGCTCTTTTCCAACAGTGTCATCCCAATAAATAATATTCCTTTGGCTGATCAAAACAGGTCTAGAAATTATTCGAGGCTTACAACTCTCAAGCAATAATTATGTTGATGTCAAACTAATCCAGGTTCGCCCTTACTTTAGTTTAAACCACCAAATCGAGAAACTCGAATAATATTGAGTGCACAGCTATCCTTGTCAACTTGGGTTAGTTTTACCTGGGACAAAACTGGGTTAGTTTATGTAAATTACACAGGACCTAAGAGTTGGGTGCGTTTAAACTAACGGGCACTTAGGCCCGTTCGGTGGGGGCTTCCTAAACCTTTACAAATTTCAGATTTAGATATCATGTAACTCAAAGTTTTACTTGTGATAAAAAGGGTTGAAATTACCTTCTTTTTCACGAAGAATGTGTTGAGAGTAACTTTTTCTAGGACATGAGCAAGTTAATTGTTTGGACGAAATATCAAAAGCCACTTCAATTTCAAGTAACGTTTAATGTGTTGAATTGCAGATATCATGTTTCTAATGAGAGATAATCGATCATTTTAGCTTGCCAAAGCATGTTCACAGCAAAATCTGGCTATTTCGCTTCTCCAGGATATCCTCGCATGCATGCACAGCAACAAAGATGTTTCTATCATATTACAGTAGGAAAAGGGAAAAGTGTTCAAATTGACTTCAAAATATTCTCATTTCCAAAATCAATCACTTGCTCTCATGGCTACGTCAAAATCTACGAGGATAGATTTGGTCTTAATTCTAATCTCAAAGCCACCTTTTGCAACAATGGCTCAAAGACATTTCAATCGTATAGTAACAAAGTTATTGTTGAATTCAGCTCACATTCCTCCTTAGACAAGCGATTTTACGCCATGTATTCTACGATCAACAAAGGTATTTACTTATTTTCATATGATAAAAATAAGGGCTTGACTGTTGTGATTCATGACAATCAACATTTCTACATTTCTATCTATTATAGACGATACTTTTTCTTTCCTTTTAGTTTGCAACTATACTCTAACTCCGCCATCATATCAATTCTCATCGCCTGATTACAACAATCCCAATCTAACGAGTTTATATTGTGAATATCATTTCAAACTCCCTCCAAATCAAACTATGCAAATTTGTTACGAAGTATTTTCCCTGCATCCAAGTCCATCTTGTACAAACGATTTTGTACAATTGTACGAAAGGAACATTTTGAAAGCAACATATTGTGGATTCAAATCACCCTTTTCGTGGACTTCACAAGAGAGTCAAGTTTTGATGACTTTTAAATCAGATGCTCCATCTAGATCATTTGGCTTCTTTGGCTTTCTCTCACTTAGCAACTGCCGTAAGTCCTCGTATTATATTATTATTATTAAATATATTATTATTGAATATTCCATTTGTTTACAGGCGTGCATGAAAATGCCTAATTTGTCATCTCCTTATATCATTAAAATAAAGTTCACATAAATGGAAGTTTCAATGAAATTAGGTGCTGGAGATATCCCTCAAACATCATCAGATCGCACCATTTCTATTTCTTGGTTTAAAGTGCAAAAATTGATATGTATTTACGCTTTTAAGAAAAAATAGACTTCGAAAAAGTTTACCTTAAATCTACCTTAAACTTGTTACTTTGGAAAAAAGCAAAGACTTTGCATTCAATATACATATGATTAAGGTCATAGACAGTGTAATCATCATTATTGTTATCACCGTAATAAGCATTGACACAATTTTGTTCCACTGAGGCTAAAAAGCGTTATTTATCACTTCAATGTCAGGTAGGCTATCCATCCATGACTCTGCAGATAACTTTTGCCGAAATACCAAAACTAATTAAGTTGCCAATGGCAGAACTTGAGGATTTTAAAGTCTCTTAAAACTTGAGGCATAAAAAAAGTAAATCATATCGATTAATCTTGGTCTTTTTTTTGTGCGCCTAATCAGGATTGGAATAATTACGCGCGTAACACTGTACCCTTGGAGTGAAGGAGAAAATTTGGAGGCAGGAAATTTGAATCATCGATGCGTTATGACATCATCAGCACCCTAAGTTTTCCCAATTCAGTCTCCTTTCTTTTTCAATCTTTATATTTTTTACCTACTTCAGGTTTGGAGAAGCTGGCACAGTATTTTTAACATCCAATATTTCTCTGTTTGTTTTCTTACAGCAAAAAGCGATAAACACGCAGCAAGTGATGGGAATTTCACATCACCACGCTACCCAAAAAATTATCCAAACAATGCAATATCTAGCTACTATATAAAATTTAACGAAAATGGTTGGATCGAAATAAACTTTCAAGTGTTTGAATTGGAGTCTTCCAGCACATGCAGATATGACTATGTAAAGATTTATAATGTTATTGGATTAAGTGAGATTCTAGCAGCAACATACTGTGGAAAAGGCCAAAGAAAGTTCACATCATCAACAAATGAGGTTCGTATCCAGTTCAAATCTGATGGAGCTGGTAATGGAAAGGGTTTCTTGGCAAGATACAAATTTAGAAAAGCAGGTAATGCAAAGAAACTTTATTTTTGTCAGATAATTTGCAAGTTAGATACATCTCCATATACTTCCCAATACCAAATGACCAAAGCGAAATTTCTGCAAGTAGATCTGTTCGCATATCTTGTCAACATTATATGAATGTTACATTATGAAGAGCTGAGTTAAGCAGCTAGATTCAGTAAGATTTCATTTTTGAACAACATTGAGTGTATTCTGCCAGACAGTTGGATCTATTTGAATAGTCATGTAAGGAGAGTCCTAGAAATGCAACAAAACACTTATGTTAATTTTCCAAATGTAAGCAACAGCATTAGAAGGAAAATTTGTGGATGCAGATATGCAGTTAATGCAATTAATCGAAATTTGCTACATTTCAAACTTTGTACATATCAACAAGGAGACTAATTGGTTGGAAAGTGCTGCTCCAAGAAAGCTACATATATGCTTTTGACAAAATCATTTCACTTGTTCTGTCTCACGACTGAAGCACTCGCTAAAAATAAAGTCTGATATGGCGATAAACGATCATCAAAATAAACAATTCAGATTGCACCACAATTCAGTTTATGATTGACCAACAAATGTAGATCAACAGGCGAGCAGAGTAGTCTACGCGCTTAAGAGCTTTTGAATATGTGCAGCTAAAATAGCAGAAACATAAGTAAAAGACGTTTTTGCGGGGACCATTCAGTCGCGAAAGAGAAGGGTAGAAGCCGAGTATTCGAAGTAATTGTACCTATTTTCATAACCCCCGCTAATATTCGTTTCACGTTCTCAATATTGTTGTATGAGTAGAAGGACCTCAATCGACATGAAATAGGCCACTTTCATACACAGTCTATATTCACCGTGAATGTATGCACGGCTTGAAAGTAAATGATCCAATATTACTCGTCCAACAATACCCTTTCTCTAGTTTGATCCTGCCTAAAAATTTCCAAAGTAAGCAGGCTACGAAGGGGTAATTTGAGAATTTACGGATCATCGCTTACAGACACACCGCATTGATAAAGTAATGAAATGTTATTTAAAAATAGGTCATGCATCGGTAGAAGCGTTTCTAGTTGTTCATATGGCAACGTATAACCAAGTCAAAGAAATGGAAACAGCTTGAATGGGAATGATCGGATGAAAACTTTAGTGGTAACTGCCATGGCAATTGGCCACCCATTATTAGTCTACTCAGATGCCTCGTTTATGTAATTCTTATATCGACTGCATGTCTTGTAGTAAAGAAAGGAAATCAACCAATTTTTGTTCTTTTTTTCTTTCAGCACAGAGAGATTATAGCACAGAATTACAAGGCAGTTTTACATCACCGCGTTACCCAAATAATTATCCAAACAATGCTCTATCCAACTATCATTTCGGATTCAACCAGAATGGCTCGATTGAAATAGACTTCCTAGTATTTGGCTTGGAACAGACAAGCACATGCAGTTATGACTACGTAAAGATTTATAACGTTTTTCCAAAAAGTCGAATTCTAGCAGCTACATACTGTGGAAATGGCCCGAGAAAGTTCACATCATCAACCAATGAGGTTCTTGTCCAGTTCCAATCTGATAGATCTTTTTATGGGAAGGGATTCTTCGCAACATACAAATTTATTAAAGCAGGTGAAATGGATTTTAGATGCATTTTCAAGTCACTCTTGGTCAATTTGCTAAATAACCAAAACAATTCTCTTGCGTTACACCTGTTTATCTGTTGTATCTTCATTTTACAAAGGTTGCGCAAAGCAGAGAATTATGCGGAGCAGAGCAAAACATCCACTGGCAGTAAAATTTAGTTTTTCAAAACATCCAAAAATTTGTCATAGCTAATTTCTAGGAAGGTGTCTAAGACAGTAGGGTATGCGTAACTGTCTTTCAATGAGAGCCCTTAGGTTGTCGCAAAAGTAGCAAGTTCCATTTAATTCTATCAAACTAGGATTTCACAGAGTGAAAATGACAGAATCTTATTAAATATGCATATATATAGAAATTATCTTTTTTTATATAGTTTTTTAAGTTAAAAAACATTAAATTTCCCTATTTAATACTAGAAAAAATTGATTTTTTAGTTTTTTCTCATCTGTCTTTCATTTTTGATAGGACCACTTGACACATTCAATTCTAAAGCATGTGGGACACAGCACTTGATTAATGGTGAAACCGCTGTCCAAGGGACGTGGCCTTGGCAAATTGGCCTTTACAGGTAAAACAAAAGCCTGAATGTGGAAATATTTTAGCATTCAGTACAGTATTTCTGTCTTCTGTTTCTACCTCTTCTATGCAAAGTGTCGTGATTTCGTATTTAGTGAAATTGTGAATTTTTAAAGGCAGGCCTTTTCTTTATTCTTTGATAGCTACAATAACTTTTTATGTGGCGGTTCTTTAATTGCTCCACACTGGGTGCTAACAGCTGCTCATTGCATCAGCGGTTACTCTGCTAGCTCATTCTCAATCATTGTTGGAGATCTGCATAGAAATATCAATGAGACCACTGAAAAGCGGCATTACGTTGAGAAAATGGTTATGCATGCTGGGTATGACACGACAACGTTGGTTAATGACATTGCATTACTGAAGTTGCAAACTCCAGCCTTGATGAATGATCACGTGAATACTGTTTGTGTGCCAAATGGAACTGAAAAATTAGCAATTGGAACATCTTGCTATTTAACAGGTGATCCCAGCAATGGGTTTGATAGTTTATTCTTTTGGATTTATTGATTCAACAGGACATACGTAGAAGGCACATCTAACATTAAAAAATTGCTTTGTAAAAGGAAAATAAAAGGATGTATAGGGTGTCACTTTTTAAAATTTCTCTGTCTCATCATTTACCTTAACAAAACTCATAAGCTATTTTAGACGAGTGGCCGCCTATTTCATCAACAAAAGCAAAGACTAGGTTTTTAATGTACTATATCCATTTGAAGAGATATTTATTGTACATCATGAATGCTACTATTGAAGTAAATGAACTACAGACTACTCATTCCTGTATCAATATCTTTTTAATTTTTTTTACCAGGTTGGGGTATAGTACAGCATCCTGGAATTTCGCACCAAATGCTGCAGCAAGCACAAATGTCAATTTTAGATACAAAAATATGCCAACAGAAAATTTACAAATGGCCGTATGGCCCTTTAAACATAACAGACAAAATGGTGTGCGCTAGGAAACCTGATTCCATGGATAATGATTTTCACGGAGATATTGGAGGTCCTCTTGTGTGCCAAGATAACCATGGTCGTTTTATTTTACATGGAGTGGTAAGCTTTGGTAGCCCTCGATGCAGCAACCCCAATTCGTACTCTGTATTCACTCGGGTGACGGAATATGCTGAATGGATCGAGAGACACGTGCAGCTCTAATGAAAAATTAAACATGAAAAAGTGCTTCTTAGAAAGCTGCTATTATTTTTTTAAACTTAGTAAGAACGAGATAAGTCGTTCGTCACTTGTTTGTTTGGCTTGGTTGATATTTTTATTTTTGGAACATTTTAACTTCTGATTTTTCCAGTAACAATAGTGTGTTCATACTAAAACTGTTTTTGTTAGACATTGTCGTCAGTTTAATCATTTATTACATTATATTTTACTTATTCATGCTTATCATTTACAAACATTAGCATGTGTTTTGTTTGAAAAAATTTAACGACATGCTACCCTGAACCTCCTTCGAGATTAACCTTCATTTTTAGCCTCTGTTTGCGCTTCACAGTTTGGTCAAAGAAACAATTGTGCCCTAATTGCAAATTTTTCTTAGATACAAGCGTTTCTTAATTACTGTTATGTTGATGTTCTTTTATATTGTTTAAAAATTGCATGTAAAAAATTCATGCAGTTAAGGTTAATTTCGGGCTTAGCCTATAAACTTGATTTGCAAAAATAATAGGGGCCCCAAATCCCTACTTTGACTAAGGGCCCCATATTGCTCCGTTACGCCACTGTGTACAACCCTATAACTACCCTGGACAACAAGCAGTAGCACCGAGAGCCCTTCATATCCACATGATATCGTCAAAAATCTGTCACCCTCCCACAGAAGCATCGTGGCTGGGGGAGAAGGGCGGGGACGTGCCCCACTGGGGTCATAGGGTCAAGTCGATTTCAAAAAATTTAAGATCCGTTCGGCTTTTGATATTTGTTATTGAATTTGTTTAGTTTTATACTATTATAAACTGGTTATATAAGGATCATGAATTCTGTTGTAGTTCCAAGTTAGACATTTTTATATGATTGATGTAAAAAATCAGAACACAAAGACAAGATTAACTTAAGGTAGGGCTCTGGTCGAGAAACTAAAATTTTATTCGTAAGTGCTACAATCTTGAAATTTGCAGACCAGATACAGTTTTGAATTCTCGTCTCAAAAAACAAGTTTATTTTTAGAAAAAATAATTGGTTTCCATGGCAACAGTAGAACAATGAAGAAATAGTATATATGAAGGCAAGCAATAGCTTAAATAAACGCCCAGGCTTCATAGAGAGATGAAAACACTTTCTTTTTGTAAAATGCAAGAATAATAAGTATTTTTTATCAAATAAGTAAAATTTTGCTTTCGGTAAAGTAACTATCCCTTATTCAAATTCTTCAACTATTAACATGTTAACTTTAATTTCAAAATAGAGGCCTTTTCATCATTTTACAATTTGTAAGCTTTAAAATGATGTATAGTTTGCTTGTTTTAACTTGACATTTCTAAAAAAACTTAGTTCACTAAGGTTTTAGACCGCTGCGAAAATGACATTCCCAAAAAACATGTTTGAAAGTCAGCATAGAGTCCCAACCCCCAACTCCAGAGCTGTTAAAATCTACCCCCTATCATGTGGCTATATTTTATTTTCGTGTTCTGCTTTTACAGGTGATGTACAAAACCTGTTTTATTAAATCGAGGGAATCCATGCCGAGGAAGGACTTTAAAGTAGGCCTAGCCTAGCCTTCCATTAGGCCTTATTTGACATGCTTTAAACAACTTCCTTTTTCCAGCAGAATCTTAAAATTGTTAACGATGTGCCCTACCCTAATGAGAACTACGACTAAAAGCATTTGAAATAGCCATATTAGGAAAATATGTTCACTCTTCATCATTACACACGTTTGATTCTTCGTTGCTGATTTCGATGAGGCGTGCGATATAGTTCCGCTGTTCGACATTTCTGTTCTCCAGTTTTGCTGTTGGAACTGGAAATAAAAAAAATATATACCATGAACATAATTTTTCGGGCATTAATAATAACTTAACGGAAAAACAGCAAATAGCGAGCTTTCTGTAAGAACGAAATAATAATTGTTACCTTCGTAGTGACGAGTACGTAAATCCACTGAAATGATCGTATTCAGAAAATTGCTACCGTGAGTCTCCGTAGTCAAGCCTCCCGTAGTGAAATCGTAAGCTCTCTATTATGCACACACGCGGGCCATCCCGCAGATTAAGGGTTGTTAACGATGCATGATCTAGCGACTTCCATGCATGCACTGAAACATGACAAATTGCATGCTCATAGAAAGGCTTTTGTTTTATTTCAATGAGTGTTCTAAATGCACAGTTTGTTTTGCCTTTTTTCGGACAGGCAAGTAATTAAATTCCGGTTTTCCCTCAGAACCAATTTCAGATCAAAAAGTGAAAACGAAATGAAAGATGGCTTTTTCAATCTAGAAAAGTAGCGAGAATTCGTATAACTTGGAAGTTATAGATAAATATGCAGCAACTCAGAAAGCACTAGAAGATGTTTCTGAAGGTACAACAAATGCTGCAGCAGTGGTTCGGACGGACACTGCAACACCTCCAAAATTCAATCGATGGAAAATCATGTTTTTTCTATCTGTTGTGGTAATTTTCATGGTTCTTCTACCAGTTGCTATCTGGTATACAGTTAAAACGAGTGAGAATACCATAATATTTCTATTTTTATTTCATCTTACGCATCTTTCGTTCCTCTTCTACATAAGGAATATCCCTACATTTGTGGGGCCGGGAGTTGCTACCACCCTATCTTTTAAGCATGTGATCGTGGTGCCACGTTTTTTTTATATAAGAACACTTGGTTCCAGTTTCAGCCTGCCGTTTCTTATTTTTCCGTATATTTTTAGCCTAAGGTTTTTCTAATTCTGTTTCTTATTTTCGTTTCCGAATTGCCTGAGGATAGTCGTGCAAAACAACTGATATTGATGGTGTTAAACTAATTCTCTAACAATAAGTTTGCATAATCGCTGTTTAGCACTTTATACTGTTCTGTTCTGTAGTAGATTGTTATTTTCGCTTGTTTATTTCTTGAATAGTTTTTAATCTCAGTCTGCCTTGTTTTTTAAGTTGTTCTCATTTTTTGGCCTCATCTCAGCATTGTGTTTCTTATAAAGGTTATTCTTATAAAAAAAACGTGTAACAGAATAACATCATGCTATTTTTGTATGCAGAACTAGCTCGAGCTCTAGTGATAAAAGTTTCTAAATTATATATTTTCTCACAGCAAAAATGTCTCAGACAATTCTTCTGTTTGTATAAAGGTCGTGACTCCATGCATGTAAATATGTTTGCATGACTCTTTATGTGCTGTTTCCCCGTTTTGTATTGTAATTACTTTTCCTTTTGTTTCCTTATAAGCTTCGTTAATGATCGCTTGATATATATTGCCTGTATGTTAAAGAATAGTTAAATTTGAATCAGCGCTTGAAAACACACGGTAGTCATCTCTCCCATCTCTCTCTGCCGAACTGAAGGCCTAATTCTATTTCATGTTTATATACAGTTATAAAGCAAAATAAATCTTTTCAGAATACAAGCTAGGTATATTAGTAACAACTTAACCAGTTATAAAGAGAACAGTACTTTATATATTATCTAAGCCAGTAATTTTTTAGAGGCAGGCAGGCACGCCTGTTATCCAGCGCAAGGGGTCAAGACAGTGAAAATAATGGCAAAGCAATAGTAAGATTGAAGAATTAGGCTTATTCCGAGGGCAGGAGGGGCATTTGCCAGGCAGAAATAACCTTTAGGAGCCATCAGAGCCACACGGCATCAGTAGTTTTACGCTTCATACCAGACCCACCCAATGGGGGTTTTGCACCCAGGGTAAAGTAGTAAGAAATTGAACCTTCTGCAATCAATTCCTTGCTTCACCAATTAAGTAATGAAATTTTTTTTTTAAATTCAAAAACGAAGCATAGCATTGCTGCTTTCTTATCAACATCATTTTGATAAAAGGGTGACATGAAAGGCTGTTAGCTGAATTTAAAACTTCTCAAAATTATATTAAATAAGTTAGCAAATACAGAAACAAAAAGAGAAGATGAAAACTAAGACACTCTTACAGAGGCATCTTGGGACCTTTGTTTCAGAGGGTCAAGTATTAAAATTTTCCACAAAAATTTCGACAACTCAATTTTGAATTCCTATGAAAGAGATATATAACGAAAACATTACGTGTGAGAGATTACTACTGTTAAGTAGATTCTGAAGGTTTTCCGCTTAGATGAGTGAAACCGAACATTTCCGACAAATCGAAAAATATTTTTGGGTGGGGCCCCCCTTCCATCCGGCCGCGACGCCATGAAATATGTAGCGGTCTACAATACTTACAATAATTACTTTACAATATTACTGGGACGAACACCCCAGGGGAGCAAAAGGCCATGTCTACCCCAAGGGGATTAACATAGATAAAAGACAAAATAAAAATAACTTAAATAACTGAAACTAAAGAACTAGAAACAACACTACAGATAATAAGAACAATTCGATACTTAGGTCTGCTTCACATTAGACGTAAATATGTATTGTAGTATCTCATTGGAATATATATAAAAAAAAAAAAAAAAAAAAAAATATGTAGCGGTTGCTCTATCCTATAGGAATGGAGCCCCTAAAACCTTTGATGTTTCCTCTGGAAACCTGCAGTAGCTTTATCCAATAAGAACAGGCTTTTCTGCAATCTCTTTGAACATATCCTAAAACTTATGATTAAAAGCTCTTATGGTTTCAGCCATTTGAAAGCTTATCGCTCTAAAATAAAACAGCAACTGAATATGCTTATTTTCTGTACTCTCAGAGAACGAAACAAGCGTTGAAAGCCCAGCAGCAAAGAGAATCACGAGTGAAAAGGTCACATGCACCAAAGAACATGGAGCTGTGCAATGCAACTGTGTTGATAGTGGTTTTTCATGGAATGGAACGCATTGTGTTGGTAAATGTTCACAATTGATGATATATGACATGATAGAGACTTTAGAGATCTGCTGCATAATTCGAGCAAATTGCAAGCGTTGATTAGGCCTCCTACCATAGTCAAGAATTGCTCTCCCACCCCACAACGAATTAGAATAATCCCCTCCCTCCAAAACAATGTCACTAAAAGTATACACCATGTGCCAAAAGATTTAGGGTCACTTGAGCTTACAAAACTAAGATACGATTGCAATCAAGAAATTGCCAAACTTGCGAGATATTATAAATGGGCAGAGTGCCCGAGTTTGATTTTTGGGGCCTTAGGGATTAGAGGAAGCAGTGGTTTTCTTCTAAGGGTGCCAATTTGATGCTGACCCCTTCCCCCCTCCCCCCTCCCCCGTAGCACTAAATAACCCAAGAGTGCTGACGAATTGTAACTTTTCTTGTCTAGTAGACGCCGATCTTACTTGACTTTGGAGAATCATAGATGTAAAAACCATGCATCCAATGCATTGCATTGTGATACTTCTCTACCCTATTAACTTCTGGCATCATCATCCATAGAGGGGCTCACCAATTCTATGACCGTTTGGTAGTTTCTTTACTTTCATGTTAGCTTTGCTAGTTTCATAGTAGTCCTCATTTTGCAATGTTGAATATGTTGTTGTTTTCGGAAATGTTTCCTGAAATGTTGTGTAATCTATTTACTGAATTTTTATCTCGCCGAAATAAAGCAATCTGTTTGTTGATGTAAATGTTTATTGTTTGAACACAATTCAAGATTTTTTCACCAATAATTATTGACATTTTTGAAACCTTCTTTGCATCTAATACTAGCAAAAAATGAAACTAGTGGCGCATGGTGTGAATGGCATCAAGAATTTCCTTGCTCTACATCATGTGGTCATGGATACCAAAAAATGATTCGATATTGCGCATGTCCTATGCCAAAGATTGGAGGCAGTTATTGCCTTGGAATGAATCGCATGGTGCGTCCCTGTTACCAATCTAATTGTCCTCCCGTTATTGGAAACGGTAGGTTAATGAAACATATTTGATATATTCATACTACATTTTTACCTAAATAAGGTTATTCCTCAGGCGTGTCCATAGAATCCTGCAAAAGGCCATGTAGGAAGAATGATAATATTGACTATCAAGTTTAACAGCAAACTTCCAGTGTGTTTTTTAAGAGATCAAGTGTTGTTTTAGGTGAATAAGTTGCTTTTTTCAGATTTTTTCAAATCCAAGCTCTTTGATGCTCTTCATACGCGGCCATTTTAAGTTCTGAATGGTCCTACCTGTTGAACAGTTGCTTGGGTAAGGGGCCTGCTTTATGTTAAAATTATAAAACTATGCTTTTTCGCTAGTGTTTGAGAAACTATTACATTAGATTTTGTTACATTAGATAACTTTTCGGTACATAGCGTTACATTAAGTTACTGTACGTTACCTTACTTTACTTTGCGTTACGTTACGCTATTATTTTTACTTCTTTATGTTAAGTTCTGTTATGTCTTGCTAGGTTACTTTGTATTGAGCTGCATTACATAATATCGCATAGCATAACATTACATATTACATCAAATATTTTATTACACTAGATATTATGCTGCATATATCCAGGATGTAAAACGTTACACTAAATGACTATTTTTGGCTCTTAGAAACATGTGATTTTGAATATGGACTTGTAAAAGAAATGTGCTACTGGACCCAAGATACATCAGACGATTTTGATTGGACAAGACATGCTGGGCGATTTAGCTATAGTTCAGGGCCACAAACTGACCATACCCTGAGAAATTCCAAAGGTAACACATAGAGAATCGGATGTATCTGATGTTTTTAAAATGACTGCATCCACATCAAGATCTTTTCATAACACATGAGTTCATCTTTGATTCCACCCAAATAAGTACATAGTTAAGTAGTGAGATAAAACAACTATCATTAATAAAATGAAGGATTAAATGCCATGTTGATGAAAAAATTGAAAAAGAAGTGAAAAATCTACCTTCAGTGTCTCAAGTAATGTTTATGATTATCAGTTTTGTTTTCTTTCAAAACATGTTTCAAACATGCCATATTTATGATAGCATGAAAGTGTGGTTAAGTGTAGATCTACCAATTTTTTGTTCGAAACAACCGCCATAAAGTCTTTCCGCAAGCTGTATCAGCCAGTCGGTAATCATGAGAAATCCTAATACCGCAGGCCCTGCATACCCCAGAACGTTTATGGCCCAGGCCTAAATCAACTAGATAGCTGCAAACCTTAATTTAAGTATTCGTTACCATTGCTTGCTTTTGACAAGAGAGTTGAGATATCATATTGTGATGATCATGATGGAGCTTGAAAGCAAATTTTAGAAATATTCCTGTTTTTCCTATTTTCTAATTGCATGCTCGCCTAAAATTTCAAGCAACCATCTTTTCCCTTTCATCATCACACTTTCACATTTACTTGATACAAGTTATCGTAAATACTTTCATTTAGTACCTTTTCCATCTTGCATCATAGATGATGCAGCCTTGTGTCTTAATAAGAGGACCTTTTTGGTAATTTTCAAACTTTCTGTGTTTTTTTAGGACACTATCTATTTATACGGGCTGGTAATCGAAGATACATGGATAAGGCACGGTTGATATCACGCATTCGTCCACCTACATCCGATTCATGCCTTACATTTTGGTATAACATGAATGGGAGAGGCATTGGAAGTCTAAATGTGTACAAAAAAGAAAATAACGTCAGTGAACGCATTTGGAGTAGAAGTGGAGATCATAAAAACAGATGGCTGCATGGTAGCATACAATTTCAATCTGCAAAGTCATATCAGGTACTAATGAACTTGTTTTTGGTTATCTACCAATCAAAACCTGAGACCCAAGATGCCTCGGGTTTGATCAAGCTTAGCTAGGTGGACAGTTAGGTTGACGAGTTTGTATGGGAGCGGCGTAGAAGCATTTTACTAATAATGATAATAACTGATTGATTGTATTTATTGTTGTACCAAATTTACCTACTTATGTTTATTTACGTTGATGTCAACTCTGTTGCTTTTCCAGCTTGTTATTGAAGGAACTGTTGGTCAATATAACCGTGACACTTCTTTGGGAAACATTGCAATCGATGATATAACTATAAAGACTGGAGCATGTCCACCAATAGGTACATTAAAACTTGTTGTGTCCCCACAGATCTGCTTTAATAGACACAGACACAAACGTAGACGCAGACGCAAAGGCAGACGCAGACACAGACCAAATTTCACTTAAACCAAACCCATATAAACAAGCCAGTCATCTTGCCAATACCATTGTTTTGTGAATAGTTTTTTACCAGTTTTAAACGCTGATGAGGATATCTAGATGAATTGCGAAGAGACGTATAACTTCTACAAGGCTCCTACTATCAAATCAATGTGCAAGATGTTGATTTCTTTACAGTTCTTGAGGAGGTTGATTTATTAATATAAATCTACCTACTTACAATGTTTATCTTGCTACAACTCCACATAATGGATTGATTTTAAAACATAGCAACCAGAAATCGTTGCCTTGCCAAAATTTGCAAACGACTGAAAATTTTATACATGGAAGACCTTTTCACCGAGGTTTTTTTTTGCTTCGTAGCGAGTAACTGAGAACATCATAGGATCTATTCAAAGAAATACCTATTCCTAACCTGCGTCAGCCAGTTAGCCCTTGGAATTACGTGCCAATGTTTACAAAAATTGTCCGCTCGTCTCCAACTAGCCAATACTTCTGAAAGTAAAGATATAACAATGGACTAATAAGTTTATTTTGGAAAGGATGTCAAATAAATCCTGGTTTTAATAGTTGGTTGTTAATTTCTTGATATTCCCCAGAGCTTCAATTCTTTCTTGTATGCCCCTTACCAGAATGTTTTTAATCATTTTTTCCAAAAAAAATAAGCGGTTTTTGCAAAATGTCTTTCCTGGTCTTAAAATCTCTGTACTTGCTAAAAACACCATCGTATAAAATCATCAAATTGTTGAAAGAAAGCTTTTGCATAGTGATTTTCCCTCATATCTCTAGTCTTCTTTCATTAATCATTGCATAACCTTATTCAGATTCGTTTCAATGTTTGATCTTTTCCCTTTAGTGCCGTTGGTCTGCAACTACACAAACGCTAGAAGCTATGGCACATTCAAGTCTCCATTTTACCCTGAATACTATCCAGACAACGCACTTTGTTATTACCATTTGGAAACCATTCCAGGGAGAATATTCAAAATCGACCTTCGAGTTTTTCACCTGCAGAAAAGTCCAAATTGTACCAATGATTCATTCAAAATGTATGAAAATGGAACACTCAAAGAAACCATTTGCGGATCAATTTATAAAACTCTTAGATCGTCAGACAATAAAGTTTTGTTTGTTTTCAAATCTGATGGCGAAATAACCGAATCAAGGATTCGATGTATCCTTCAGTGTAGAGACAAAACGTAAGTATTTCCTTTTTTGAGAGGCGTAAACTGAAATTTTGTAACATTCGATTCCTTTCAGTTGTAAGTATATCTAAAAAACTTGCCTTTAGATTATGAAGAATTATCATGGTAAATATTAAAACTTGGGTTTCAAGGGTCATTGGCTGTTAAGTACGACTATGAATGGTATCACATGCGCAAAGTGTTATGTTATGTAATGTAATGTAATGTAATGTAATGTAATGTAATGTAATGTAATGTAATGTAGTGTAATGTAATGTAATGTAATGTAATGTAATGTAATGTAATGTAATGTAATGTAATGTAATGTAATGTAATGTAGTGTAATGTAATGTAATGTAACGAATTTAATGTAACGTAATGTAATGTAATGTAATGTAATGTAATGTAATGTAACGTAATTTAATGTAATGTAATGTAATGTAATGTAATGTGATGTAATGCATTGTCATGTAATGTATTGTAATGTATTGTAATGTATTGTAATGTAATGTAATGTAATGTAATGTAATGTAATGTAATGTAATGTAATGTAATGTAATGTAATGTAATGTAATGTAATGCAATGTAATGTAATGTAATGTAAGGTAATGTAACGTAATGTAATGTAATATAATGTAATGTAATGTAATGTAATGTAATGTAATGTAGTGTAATGTAATGTAATGTAATGTAATGTAATGTAATGTAATGTAGTGTAATGTAATGTAATGTAACGAATTTAATGTAACGTAATGTAATGTAATGTAATGTAATGTAATGTAATGTAACGTAATTTAATGTAATGTAATGTAATGTAATGTAATGTAATGTAATGTAATGTAACGTAATTTAATGTAATGTAATGTAATGTAATGTAATGTGATGTAATGTATTGTCATGTAATGTATTGTAATGTATTGTAATGTATTGTAATGTAATGTAATGTAATGTAATGTAATGTAATGTAATGTAATGTAATGTAATGTAATGTAATGTAATGTAATGTAATGTAATGTAATGTAATGTAATGTAATGTAATGTAATGTAATGTAATGTAATGTAATTTAAGATAGCATACCGTTAAGTAAAGTAACGTAGCATAATGTAACGTATCGTTATGTAATTTTTTGTCATACAACATAATGTAACGTAACGTTATATGGCGTATTATTACAAGAATTTTTGTAATAACATGTCTGTGCTGGATTTCGCATTTCTACAGCACCAGTGCATGAAATTTCTTAAAGATATTTTAATGATTATGAACTTCAACAGTCGAATATTTTTCAATCCAATATCAAATAGTTTAGCTTATTCTAAACGTTTCGAGATGTAAATATATTGAAGCGTTGCTTTGATAAATTTCTGCATTGGAAGTAAAAGATAACTGTTCAAGGCCATATAGGATGACTGTTTGCAATTTTTCATTCGAGTGACCTGGTTAACCATTAATAAACGATATCACATTGATACTGCTGAGAAAATCACGTATATCTGAATCAGAGCAAGAAATTGTGTTCCATATTCTCAAAACCGTCATTTATGAGACACGAGGGATTCATGCTGGCTCAAAAATTATGCTTAGCAAAATTATTTGTGAAAATTCAGCTGACATAGCAAAATTGCAGGGAGTATTAAAGCGTTTTCAGTTATGGACATTCAAATGACTTGCTACTCGTAAATGTGTAAATTTAAAGATATTAATAAACTGTGGTTAATTGTGATGATATGAATCTCTTTGTTTTAGCCTGTGTTCGCACAATGATGTCAGCGTATGGCTATTTCAACTCTCCTGGACCTAGCATAGATAAATGCCGATATAACATTAAAGTAGCAAGTGGCAAAAGTGTTAAAATCGATTTCCCAGTTTTCTCCATTGGTACAACAACCGATTGCAGTGCTGGTTCTCTGAAGATATACGAGGACAGGGTTAGTGATTCTAACCTCAAAGTGACATTTTGTGGCCTTGGTTCAAAGACATTCCAGTCTTACAGTAATAATGTTATCATCATTTATAATCCGTTTTATTCACAAAGTCAATTTCATGCAAACTACTCTGCTACAAACAAAGGTACCAATTTTTCCTTGTACTTTGCAAACTGTCTATTTGTATGCAATTATACATAAAATATCGAAATTCTTGGAATAACCTTCTATAAAAAACCAAACAATCTTTTAGTCTTTCACCTTTCAATTGAATTGCTATTTAGCTTGATTTCAGTTCCATGCGTTTCTTTTGTTTATAAAATTCAAGATATCAAAGCAAGGAAATAGCTTGCTATTATTAAAGAATATGTTTGATTCATATCCATGTTACATGACAGTTACTCCTCTTTTTTAGTATGCAACTACACCCTCACCCCAACGTCGAACAGGTTTTCATCGCCAGGTTACCCAAATAAGTACCCTAACAATGCCTACTGCGAGTATCATTTTAAAGTCCCTGAAGGCAGAGTCGTGAAGATTTACAGCACCTATTTCTCCTTGGAATCGAGTGCTTTCTGCACAAAAGACTCAGTTAACTTGTATGAAAAGAACATTCTAAAAGCAAGACTTTGTGGAAGCTTGCCATCGAGAACGTGGATTTTAAATGAGACAGATGTTTTGATGGTTTTCAAGTCGGACGCTTCTGTGACATCAAATGGCTTTTACGGATATTTCTTTGCAGTGATCAAACGTAAGTCTGCCAAATAGAATTGTTGCTTTTTTACATTCAAAAATTTGATAGCAGAAGTGTGTTTTAAAAATTGTCGTTGATGCATGTAGGCATTTACAGGCGGTCATTATGTTAAAAACATAGGTCACGTGATAAACTAGTAAATAACGTTATGATGATCTCTCACGATTTCCGCAGGTATTAGCAACAGTATTGGTTAATTTTTTACTCAAAAATACCTCGACGCTTAAATAACCCTCTTAAGTTTTAACTGAAAAAGCTTCAGAATTTCTCGAGTGCACATATGGCACTTATTTTAGTGTATACACAAATCGATGAATGGAGAAGTCAAATATGCTGATTTCATGGTAAATCTGGATGCATTTACATTTCTTCAAGAACGAGTGGTTTCTTTGGTTTCAATGATTATAAAATGTTGCAGACAACATATGTCATTAATGCTCACAGTCTCAAATATCATTTTGATACCAGAACCTTTTTTACAGCATAGCTACTAAATGAATTGATTCAACTTTAATAATTTAGATTCAGATCTACTCAGCCCAATAATGAGATCTTATCTTTTCAGCGTGCGATAAGACATTCACAACATCATCTGGCACTTTCACTTCACCAAAATATCCGAATATGCAGTCCTTGCAGCAAACATGCCGATATACAATAACTGTACAAAGTGGGAAAAGCATTAAAATCGATTTCCCAGTATTCTCATTTCCGACACCAACAAATTGCTATAGTACTTACGTTGCAATATACGAAGATAGCGATGATGTTTATTCTAACAGGAAAGCTACATTCTGTAAAAGCGGTCCAAAGACATTTCAATCCTACAGTAACAGAGTGATCGTAGTATTTCGATCAAGCACTGACCGGCACAAGCAATTCTATGCAAATTACTCTACTACAAACAAAGGTATTCTTTATAATTCTGTGAAAAAATCAAGAATTTGATAAGGATAATACTGCATACAACTATGATTAATTCAATTTGTTTATCCATGAAGATTATTAGGTAGGGATGTTGGGGATTTGGCTGTGCTAAATAGACAGATTTTCACAGGAATTAGAACAAAGTTGCTCAACATTCCACTTTGTGGCTCTCTAATCTATTCTTGTAGTTTCATGGGTTGAATTCATTCTTCCTTTGTGGAAAATTTTAATTCTTTTAATAATTTATTATTCCATTGAGTTTTTTTAGATCATCTACTTTATTCTCTCATTGCATAACACTGACTATTTCCCAACTCAGAAACTATTTTTGAGATAGCTAATGATATTTATCTAAACATTTGAAAGATTGTTTCCGATTGTCGATTGGCTGTGATTTAATCCTTGCTTTTAAAATGCTAACTTATATTCTCCCTATTTCTTCATTATTCGTTTCGTTTCATCACTCTTTCTTCGCTTCATTTTTTAGTATGCAACTACACTCTTACTCCGCTGTCAAATCGATTTTCGTCTCCTGGTTACCCGAGTTCCTACCCGAATAATGCATACTGTGAATATCATTTCAAAGTCCCCCAAGATAAAGCTGTTCGAATTTACTACAATTATTTATCATTGGAATCAAGTTCATCATGTGCAAAAGATTCAGTGAAATTATTCGAGAATAATATTCTTAAAGCAACATATTGCGGAAATAAATATGGTTTATCATGGAATTCAAAAGAGAACCAGGTGTTGATGACTTTCAAGTCAGATGCTTCGGTTACATCTTCTGGATTCTATGGCTCATTTTCAGTCACAGTCAAACGTAAGTTTGCCTATTAATACTTGTGTTCTCGTTAAGCGTGTTTCCGCAAAGCAATACATCGTTAAGCAACACGGCACCTCGCCTTAGGAACTGTGCAAAAAATTTGCAACATTTTTTTAAAGAGGAGGTATAACTGTTAAGGGTTATTTCATAAACTGTCAGATACACGAAGTTGAGTTTTACACAATTCTGAAGCGGACCTGCACATTCTATTGTTAGAAACGTTGTCAGGAAAGAGAAACTTCAAGATCGTAGGAACTCACTTTTTAACTATTTTATTAGTGAATCAGAAGCTAATACAGTTTTTAACACAGTAATGAAGATGTTGCCACTATAGTTACAAAAAAAAAAAAAGGCGGTAGATTTTAATTCCACTCCAGTGAATCAATTAGTTTCGAATGAAATTCAATGGAAAAGGATTGCTGGCTCTGGCCCTGGTGGATTTGTTGCCTCAATCTCTTATTTGTTTAAACAAAATTCCTCTTATCTGTAATGTGGATTTCATTAGCTGGCCAATATGCACTTGTGAGTCTATCCCTAACCCTGACTACAGCCACAGTTGTAGCCTACTGGTATATAAAAGTAATTAAGCAGCAATTCAAAGCTTGAGGATCACATGCAAAGATTTATTTTTTACAGTAAAGTTTTTTACATCACATTTGCTCTACAATAATTATTATAATACTTTTGGTATGTTTTGCAATCTGTACTGCAATGCACCTGCTACCAAATAAATAGTATATCGGTGCAAAAGTTTTGCCTAACACGTAGCTTTAACTAGACTTACATCATCGAGCTGATAACCTTGGTAGCTTATTTTCTTTATAGCTTGCGAAAAGACATTTACAACCCCATCTGGCAACTTCATGTCACCAATGTACCCAAATATGGAAACGTCATACAGAATTTGCCTCTATTACATTACTGTACAAAGTGGAAAAAGTGTTCAAATCGACTTCCCAATATTCTCAATTCCCGATTCAAGCTTTTGTTCCAGTGGCTCGGTTAAAATCTACGAGGATAGGCTTGGTTATAATTCTAATCTCAAAGCTACATTTTGTGGTAATGGTTCTAGGACATTTCAATCGTACAGTAACAAAGTTATCGTTGAGTTCATCGCACGTAGCAACTGGAACACTCAACGATTTTACGCGACCTACTCTACTATAGACCAAGGTATATTGCTCCAATGTTGCCCACTTTTTGCTGAAAGTTTTAAGATATGCAACCATTTTGGCTGTAATTTCTTGCTTAAGAGCATTGTTATTAATTGTTAATTGATTTCGCTTTAAATTTACAATCCATGTACCTTTAATGAAACGGTGTAACATTTTTCTGTGCATGAATTCTATTTTTTCTTTTCTAGTATGCAACTATACCCTCACTCCACCATCGTACATGTTTTCATCGCCTGGTTACCCAAATAAATATCCTAACAATGCCTACTGCGAGTATCATTTCAAAGTTCCTGAAGGTAATGCCGTGCAGATTTATAGCCAGTACTTTTCACTAGAGTACCACCGATTGTGCGTGAATGACTCGGTAAAATTCTATGAGAGAAATGTTTTGAAAGCAACAATGTGTGGATATATACCAAACGGAACATGGACATCAACTGGAAATGAAGTTCTGGCCGTCTTTAAATCAGACGCGTCTGTTACGTCATATGGCTTCTATGGTTTTTTCACGGTGATACGCAAACGTAAGTCAAATATTTCGTCTATGTTTTATTATATCCTTGATGCATTACATCCGAATGTGGAGCGGGCCTCGCGTTAACGATTCATACTTAATGCGCCTCAACCCATTGGTATTTTGCAATAGTGAATGACCACCCACAGGAGATCTTAACAAATAGGAACAGAGCTTAAAGGCTTTGATACTATGTGAATAGATGTTCTAGTCCGGAAGTAATATGCTACCGGCATCGCAGCATTGCATTTGTTAAGCCTCTTGAAACTTTGTTTAACATTAGAAAAATTTTTACAAGCTTTTCGCCCTGTTATACTGAGGTGAGTAGTCGCCAAGTGAAACAAAATGGAAATAAAACCATCAGAAGTGCATGCTGGTAATACTCGCATTTGTCGTCAAATATTCTGATCTGTCAGATCCGAAGACTAGACTTTAAGACAACGCGATATGTTTAAGCGCAGATTAAATCCTTTTCGAAGTTCTTCAAGACTTTGGAACTGGCTGTTTCCTTTGAAATATTTCTATGAACCAAGATATTGCTCGTACACTATGTTTATATGCTGGTCACACGAGGTATTTGAAGACCTGTAGAGTCCACCACTAGCCATTTTAGCTGAGCTTTTGAAGAAACTTATGAAAGTCCGCTTCCAGTCAATGTCACAACCGAAGCTATTTCTTCATTGCATTGTTAACAGTGTTGAAAGCATACAATCCAAGTTGAACTTAGCTTAAATTTAGTTTGTTTATTACATACACTGAACTGAATTGATGAACGAACGAACGAGCGAACAATTAAGCAAACGAACGAACGAACAATTGAATGAACAAACGAACGAACAAATGCATGAACGAACGAACGAACGAACGAACGAACGAACGAACGAACGAACGAACGAACGAACGAACGAACGAACGAACGAACGAACGAACGAACGAACGAACGAACGAACGAACAAACGAATGATCGAACGAACCAATGAACGAACCAACCAACGAACAAACGAACGAACAAACGAATGAATGCATGAATCAATTAATGAAGCAATGAATAAACCAATGAATGAATTAATTGAGTTGAAGCGAATGCACAAACAAACAAACATTTAGAATTATGAAGAAGCATGAAAAATCACGTGATGATTCTGAGTACGCAGACCTCTATCCGAACGATTCTCGTGATTCTAAAGCCAGGCATATAAGATGGGCTGTAGATATCAAACCATCCTCGTCATCCTCTTTGGTCATCGACTAAATCAATTAATCACAAAGGTCAATGCCCGAAATTCAGGGAACATTTGAGTAAATGAATGATATTATTTATTGAACTACTTGCATTGCCTATGAGACGGTGCTGTTTTTTCACATTTTCCTTGTCTTGCAGAGAAAAATGACAGTTCAACATACACATCATTAAACGGCTTTTTTACTTCACCTGGCTATCCAAATTACTACCCATACAATGCATTCTCAAATTACAACATACAAATCAATCAAAGTGGTGCGATTAATATAGATTTTCAAGTGTTTGATTTAGAGTATTCCCGAACGTGTCGTTTGGACTATGTGAAGATTTATAACGTATTGTCAACACGACAAATCCTTGCTGCTACTTACTGTGGAACGGGACCAAGAAGTTTTAAGTCAACATCAAACCAAGTTCTTGTTCAATTTAGATCTGATGCTTCTGTTAACCGCAAAGGCTTCTACGCGAGATACAAGTTTTACAGAGCAGGTAAGAATCGCTTGTTGTGGCAAATCTTTATTAACTTGTTTCTTGTTAAAACCTATTTTCTACATTATAAAGCTTAGTTTTAATATATTTCCTGATGACCATTTGAAATGTCGCAGAGTTGCTCCCCGAGGGAGGCTTTGACCTCCCCAAACATAATGGGAGAACAGAAGAAATAATAGAAATAGCACATTCTGTAGTATTTTTGGAATTTAGCTCCCCCCCCCCCAGGAAGATTTTATGTTGCCTCAGGCTTGTTGGCGTTGCTTATATAAATGTTGGCTGTTTTAAAATACTTTCTTGTACCGTCTATGGCCTACAACGACTGCCAAACTTTCAACAAGCAGCAGTGACTTTCAGATGCTTTCAGATCGTCATAATAATGATCAAAAATTTAAATTATCTAGTTATACACTACACATTGTTGAAGAAACACTTGTTAACTTTCTCAAAAATCGCAAAATGTGACATGCTACCCACCAAAGACCATCATTGATTTTCGAGTATCTAAGCGATCTCCAGAGATGAAGTGGAACCACAAGATATCCAGGCTATATTGAATAAGTCTTTAGATGTCAAACGTATGATTGAGATTATAAACTTAAAATTCAGATTCAATTGAATCTTCTGGAGGAAAAGCAGCTTAATCCTAACCCTTTCTTCTCCTTC
Organism: Catostylus mosaicus; assembly: GCA_964019065.1. NCBI lineage: Eukaryota > Metazoa > Cnidaria > Scyphozoa > Rhizostomeae > Catostylidae > Catostylus > Catostylus mosaicus. The sequence goes on along the minus strand of OZ025185.1, from coordinate 14,310,459 downwards.
GTTTTTGATTTTGAGTTGTCGCAGAATTTACATGCAGCATTGTAAGCGGCATTTGTAGCGAGGACCTGGTGATCATTGGACGCTTCTTGCTATAGTTGCCACAATATTTCGCCTTTCTTGTTGTTCTATAGATTTTGATGTGGTCGACGAAAGATCGTAATTACGTAATGATTGTTTTTTAGGGTCGGTTAATCAAACAACATGTGCGGAATCGCTTGCTTCTTGCAACTTTGCCTTAACAGCGCCCTTTGGAAATTTTACATCGCCAGACTACCCTGATGAATACCCAGATAATACGTGCTGTTCGTACCAAATAACAGCTGAAGAGGGGAAAGCAATTAAATTGGATTTTGTTCATTTCACGATTGAAAATGACACCACATGCAACTATGATTCAGTGAGAATATATGAAGGAGACTCAGCAAATGGAACTTTAATGACAACTTTATGTGGCAGTGGCAGCAGAACATACACGTCTGTTGGAAGCAAATTATATGTCTTGTTCAAATCAGACTATTCCAACGCATACCAAGGATTCTATGCTCGTTACAATGCTACTCTTGAGCAAAGTGAGTGACTATTCTTTTCATGGAATTGTTTGCTAGATCCAGGGGTGGCGCAAAAGGGGGCAGGGAGCTATAGCCCCCGTCGGGGAGTATCATCCACCTCGTCGAGTAAAAATTTTATGCTTGTCGGGAAAATTTTAACGGAAATTGTGTTCTTATGCTCAAAAGATACCTTCTATTTGGTTTTATAGCCACCTTGTCAAAAAACCTAGGCCCTCGACAGGCAAATACTGGCACCAACCTGGGCTAGGTCAATAGAATAATTATTTGTGAAAGTGCAGTGAGTTGGTTGTATTAGAGCGTCAAACAAGCAACACTCATTGATAACTAAAATCTTAAACTTTGCACATTGGTCAATCTCTTTTGGCTAGTTTGCAGTCTAGTTTGATTTTGATTTTATATGTTTCTTGAAATATTTATTCTTTTTTGTTGGTTTTGTAGAACGGTATGACAAATTAAATTCAAAGACGTGCGGATTATCCAAAAATGACGTCATTGATAGAGAAACTGCCACCCTTGGATCATGGCCTTGGCAAGTTCGCATTTACATGTAAGAGATTTCTCATATAATCTCAATAACTTCTTAATTTAGATTGAATGGAATATCTTATTTGGATGCTCATAATCGATCAAGCATCAACATTTGCATCATACATTTTTATATTGTAGTGGTCTGCGTTTTAGATGGATAGATTGCTGTTCTTCTGCATTTTGTGTTTATTTACAATGAAGGCTTTGCCGATAGAGGTATTGATGGGGTCGGTCAGGATGATTTCTGTGAAAATTATGTTGATAGTATCGATGTTATGGTGGCATCAACGGCGATATTGATAGTGATGTTGGTGCTAATAGTGGTACTGAGGGTGGTGGTGGTGTAATGATGTTGTCCGTAATGGTGCTGCATAAAGAATTTACAATTGACGAGGATTTTTGCAAATCAAATATTCCTTTTTTCTTTAGTGTAGGAGAATGCTTCGTTGCTAATACTGTTTATGTTAATTATATCACCTCTAACAATTATTTACGAGAGGTCTACGCGGCAGGTTTAATGATTACTCTGGCTTGCTAATGCTTCGTCTAGGCAAACGATGCTTCTTAGGAGTACTATATCAAAATGATAAAAATAAGTATATATATATATATAAAAGGAAATGTTTTCTTTTGATTGCCACCATTTTTCATTTCCAGTGATGGTCGTTTTGGATGCGGTGGCGCTTTGATTTCTCCACACTGGGTGGTAACAGCGAGTCAATGCGTCATCACCCTTACGCCTGATGTCTTAACAATCACTGTTGGGGATATCCACAGAAACATCACTGAGGTGACTGAAAAGCGGCATAACGTTGAAAATTATATCTGGCATGCTGGCTATAGCTGGTCCACTTCAGCCAATGACATTGCATTATTGAAGTTGCAAACGCCAGTTTTAATGAGTGATCACGTGAACCCTGTATGTGTGCCGAGAGCAACCGAAAAAGTAACCATTGGAACTACTTGTTATGCCACAGGTGATTTATGAATTGAATTCTATGATTCATTTAACTGATAAAATATTATCGTGCTCCATTGGAGAGCTTATTTCAGCAGTCCCCTTATGCTTTTAATTACCGCCTGTTTTATCACCACTGATCAACTTTTTTAAATATATCCAGCCCTCTTCCTCAGTGGTACAGCCCCCTGTTTGTCAAGGTTCGCATTTTAGTGTTGATATTTCTTACCAAACCAACTATGCCTTTTTATTTTAGAATTCACTTGTTAACTTTATTTGGATGTTGGAAGTAGCGATTTCCTCTATGGGGATTTTTAGTCTATATACCTCTAAGTAGGACATGCAATCTTCGAGACAATCCCAGCTCCGACCCCCGTCCCATTAACCCCCCTTTCAGTTAAACTCTGATGTAAGTTATGCCCTCTACCTATTCCTACCCCCAAGCTATTGGGCATTTAAGAGTAGCTTACCAATGTAATTGTTCTGAAACATTCAATCCTAAAGCACAGTGAAATCTGTCAGTTTTTCGTTTTGACAAGTTCGATTTCTCTGAGCAATCCTCACCAACAGTAGCTGAACGAATGGCGGAAAAGGAGGAAAATAAATCAATATCAATTGAATTATCAATTGAATTGTAAATTTTTCAATTCTTATTTACGCATTACTCATGATGCCCCCCTATGACATTAATTTGCAACCAACTTTATAAATTTCTTTGCAGGTTGGGGCATATTTCATTTTTCTGGCAGTGCACATCAAGCGCTGAAACAAGCAAAGCAAAAAGTTTCAAATACATCAATATGCCAACAGAAAATCAACGAACTACCGTATCATCGTATAAATATGACAGATAAAATGATATGTGCTGCATCTACAAACAGCGGTTGTTATGCAGATGCTGGAGGTCCTTTTGTATGCAAGGATGAAAATGGTCGTTTTGTTTTGCAAGGCATTGTAAGCATGGTTAGCCCCCAATGCAAAGCAGGAAATTTATACACGGTATCAACGCGTGTAACGGAGTATGTTGATTGGATAAAGAGAAAAATTTGGCTTAATTAAAAACGGTTGGAAAAATTCAACTAAAAAGCACAGAAACTCTCATGCAACAGAGTTCAGAGTTAACGTTGATGGGGAACATCTTAGAATGATCGTGTCTTCATTTCTGATTCGTGGTGATGATGATGATGATGATGATGATGATGATGATGATGATGATGATTATCGAACATTTTTAAGCATAACGTTGTATTTGTACTTACAAAACGTGGGGCAATTAGAGAAAAAATCAGTCATTTCAGCTTAACGACATTCCATTGAAAAAACTGGTTCCTTCCATTATATTACAAATACAATCACATATTGTCATTTCCATAATGGCAGGAGGTTTTCCTACAATTAAACATTGAAACAGTAATCATGTAACGATGAATCAGGACGCTTTGCCTGGAAGTAGGCCAGTCTCTATTTTTATAGATGTATCTTTAAAGACTGATGAGTCGATACTACAGTTTTAGCGAGTATTTATAGATAACGATGATTAAAAGTAGCCATAGCTAACTATGGTTTCAGGAAAGCTTAGGCGTTGCCGGTAAAGGTACTGTAGATGAGGGGATGAGAAGCTTGGCACTTTCTTATTAGTTCCCGAGCAACTCTTCCTATGGCAGTGACATTAGCGAAATGTAGCAAGGACAGGAACTAATCCCACCTGTCAAACGCATCCATATACCCAGATTCTTAAACCGACCAAAGACAGTGGCCCCTCTCCCACCTCTCACAGACACATCTCGAACGTTTGAAGCATACAATTCACTTTTACTATTTTACATTGGCGTCTTCTTAGCTAGCGATATGGTCGTAAGTTAGAATAATAAATAGTAGTATGTTAACCCCTCTTTAACTTCATTGGATAGCCATTCCTTTAAGGGTTTCATGTAAAATGAGAAACGAAAGTTTGCTTCCAACAACAGGAGCCAGGACCAATAAATCGGTTCTTAAGACTATTTTTCACAAATTTTTCGTCCTCCTATTTTTATTGGCGTTATACTTGTTATCGGACACTGATTTTTGTCATGCTTTTTGTGGAATACCCTCGTTAAACTTAATTACATACAAGAGGTACCAGCGGTTTTATTTTTTGCTTAGCACAAAAGAGAACAGGCTACCCAAAAAGAAAGGCAATTGTGTTACCCATGTAAACTGTAGCCATTGTCACCATTGAAATAATTTCGTGATATATTTTCATTTGCAGATTTTTAAATGTATGTCATATTCGTCATGGTTGTAGAATTTATAAGAAATACGTGACAACTCAGAGATTTTTTAATATAGTCTAGCAAACATAGATGCTTCCAGGCCATTGTAAATGGTAAACGTTATTCGCAAATAAAATTTCTTAAAATTAGCCATTTTATTTCATAACCATTCTGCCCTGATTAACGGGACGTAAGGGCGTATCAGCAAACTACATACTCGATTTTATGAAAGCTTTCAAAAATTGAATTAAATTCCAGACCTTCTACAAGAAGGAAGAAGATCGCTCGGACTTAATCTGCATCTCAGAACATTAATGAAAAATAAACCTCCCATTAAATTTATCAAGATTTCCAGGTACACCGATTTTTCATACGAAGGTTCGAAATAAATTTTCATTGAAAGTTCGCTTTTGCTTAAAAATTTTCTACAAAAAAATTCTTCACAACACCAACTATCCCTTCTCTCACGTATTTTACGATCCGCAAATGGTGTATTTATTGGTCGTTACTAATTACCCGGTGCTTACTGCTCTGCAGAATTATTGGCAAAGTTGCATTTCCGCATTTTAAAGCAATTCTAAAATTTGGTTGCGTTGGTAAATGTACGGCTAGCACAATGATGGCCTTTTTGTAAATATACGTAAATATACGGCTAGCAAAACGTATGGCAGAAATCACATGCAAACAATGGCGAAGCTTCTCGAAGTTACAAGAGCTATTCCAATAATTAGTGTAGCCGCAATCATCGCCTGCCTTATCAAGGTTTACCCCTATGATCTGTTAGACCATGCGCAAAGGGAAACTTTGTATTTACTCATCGAATGCGTTCTTCTACCTGACCTCAACCGACTGCGCATTGTGCTTCGCAGAGGGAATCGCAGGGAACCCAAAAATAAACCACGCTCTTTTCCTTTGGTCTTTTCCACAGTATGTAGCTGCTAAAATTTGACTTGATCCAATAACATGATAAATCTTTACATAGTCATATCTACACGTGCTTGAAAACTCCAAATCAAACACTTCGAAGTTTATTTCGATTGAACCATTTTGATTGATTTTGATATGGTAATTTTGCAAAGCATTGTTAGGATAGTTATTTGGATATCCTGGTGATGTGAAATCGCCTTGTAATGCTGAATACTTCGTGGCTGTATCTAAAGAAATACAAGATAACATTGTTTATTGCAGTTAGACCCGCTCTGATCAATAACGCATCCAGTTCGACATAAATGATCTTATAAGAAAGAATTAGAAACTGATTTAGATATGCCATTGAATTTTCATTCAATCACCTTCATTTACACTGATTTTGCAAAATGGTGCCTTTATGCCAGTCGTGCGTCTTCATGCGATAAATTGTAAATACTGGAATTTAGTAATGTATGGAGAATTTTTTGTGGCCATTTTACAGTAGAGCTAACGCAATGAAAAATGAAGGGGGATTTTGGAAAGCACTTTAATCACTTAAACTAGATGATGTAAGCAATATTTTAGATATGCTAACTTTTATTTACGAACAAATCTCTTTATGGCAAAGGCAATTCTCTTTGACAAAATAACCCTGTGTGATAAGAAAGGTCTTCCGATATGCATCTGTTCCTTGTTCTTGGCTAATCGTGAAAAAAGTTTAGCTTCTTGTGTTAAAGCAATAGAGAATGAATTGTATTAAAATGCTGCAAATGTATGGCTACAAAGGACAAGTTGAATACCTATCTGAAAAAATCTAGTTTATCACATTGGTAGAGAATAAAGGTTAATAAAAAGACCTTAAAAATGGATTGTACAATACAAACATTTCATGTTCTTGATTTCTGCATTTGGAGATTTTCCGGGTGCTATCTAATAAGCAACATTTCTTTTATCCTCACATTTTACTATACAGTATCCAAAAGATGCGAATTATTATAATACTTACGTTTTGTGATTAGGGAGAAATATCCATAGAATCCAGACGAGGTAAATGAAGCATCTGATTTAAAAGTCATCAACACCTGACTCTCTTTTGAATTCGATGATAAACCATATTTATATCCGCAACATGTTGCTTTAAGAATGGTAATCATCGTATAATTTCACTGAATCATTTGCACATGATGAAATTGATTTCAGTGAATATTATTTGGTAGTAAATTCGAACGGCGTTATCTTGAGGGACTTTGATATGATATTCACAGTATGTATTGTACGGGTAGGAACTCGGGTAACCAGGCGACGAAAATCGATTTGACAGCGGAGTAGCATATGTAATTGCATGCTAAACTGTAATTAAAAACATAATAGTTTGAATGGAAAAATTGCTTGATTCATAGTTTGATTCAAAGCAGCTGAAACTAAAGAGTCCTCCGATCAAAAGGGGGGTATGGAAATTTCGATTATTACCAGCTTAATCTTTGATTAATATAATATTTCTTTGAAGAAATTTACAGATAACAAATAATCCCTTTACGTTTAGCTTCTTGTGTTAAAGCAATAGAGAATGATTAGTATTAAAATGCCGCGAATTTATGGCTACACAGGTCAACTTGTATAACTAAAATGATATTTTAAAGTAAGAGGTAAAGTGCTACAAAGCTATAATTATCATTCCGTGTTTCCCAATTTCTCTACGTTGATATCAGCGTCTTCCTCGTCTGATAATGAATCAGAGGAGCTGCCATTGTTAGGCCCCTCCAAATTCCAAGGAGCTCCAGGCTAAATATTTGGAACCATGTTAGGATAATCAAATTCGTTGAACGATTCTCAACTCATCTTATTACCGAGGAGAAACTGTTTTATGCTGTCCTGCTCTCCCCAAACGTCCACTTAACCGCAACACAGAAATTACCAGAATGCTGAAACGTGTTATTTGTCATGTCACACCGATTGCGTGTTGTCGGCTATTGTCGGTGACGCTCTCGCCCGCATCAGGAGAATTCTCGTTTTAATTTTAAATTGCTTATAATTTCAAAACTGGAAGGAAATTTTCAAAAGTTCAAAAGGATTTACTTGTTTTAGCTCCTGTTCTTTCATATATAAAAAAGTAGTTTTGGCTTTGCAACTCTCCTTTAAGTTGTTAAGAATTGTGACACTGTTGCTATCTATAAAGCCTAGTCTACACCGTCAAACTTTACAAAACTTGTTTGCAAACTCCAAGTTTGCCCAGATTTAATTTCATCGCATTTCATGTCATTGCATTTCATTTCATTTCATTTTCACATTTTTTAGGAGTGTAACCCTTCAGCAAAGCTGGTTTTCAAGAAGTCCTCCTTCAGAAAATCAGAAAAAGAAAGTATACAATTAAAAATACATCGTCCTAGTTAAAAAAACAAAAATACTATCAGCAAAAGAACAAAAAAATTAAAAAAAAAGTTAAATGGTGCTATGCGAGCATGGCTTTTAGCTTCACTTAAAAGATGGGGCCCCCCTGTATGCAAAGCTGTTTTGCCCAAATTTCGTTTTCATTCTTGGGGGCCTTAGATTTAACTTGGAATTTCGAAGTATTCTGTTCGTCGCTGCACATACGCTGTTAAAGAGACTGGACAAATAGGGAGGCGCTTGGCCATTTATTGTTTTATAAGCCATGCTCTCAGACTCTTGACGAGGTATTTCAGCTATACTAGGCAATCTTAATTGCCTTAGGAGCGGTTCTGCAGGTGCATCATACGGGCTATCCGTTTTGATGTTTGCGGTGCTTGTCTACATTAGGAAATTTGCCAAATTTGCCAAACCAGCATAAACATAAAGTGGCAGGAAAGAGAGCAGTCTCCTTCCAGTTAGTTACAAAATGGAAAACAAATGGAGGAACCTATTTGTGGCTGCTTCACCAGTATTAATGCAATATCTATTCGACACTATCGCCGCCAGCGAAACCAAAGAAAGCTGCTTTTATGGACAAGACCTTGGATACTGAAAAGGGAAATTTTGGGGCTTACCACTGCCTGCTTCAACAATTGTATGCATCAGATAGAATAGGTCTAAAGGTCTAAATGAATATTCATTCATTCAACAAAACTCTGAATAGGGTAGCACCTATGATACAATAGGAAGATACACAACTTTGTATGTCTATTTCGCTCAGTGTTGTATTGTACAAAAAGGAAATTCTTCATACACTGATTAACGCATTTACTTCTTAAAAGCTCATCAAAGTTCAGCGACATGATTACAAACTATCAGTTGATTGGTTGATTTGCTGCAAACTTCTGCAAACTTGTTTGTCAAGAATGTGCAAGTCCAAACTTCGGTAAACTAGTTTGCCAAAGTTTGTAAAAGTTTGTTAAGTGGTCTACATTGGCAAACTTTGAAAAGCTTTGCTTCTCAAACTCGAAGTTTGTCAAAGTTTGCAAACTAAAGTTTGCCAGTGTAAACTAGGCTAAAGAGCCTAATCGTTATTGGAACCTGGCAGCCAAAAAGCTATCGAAGAACTATCTCGTTCGTCTAAGTGGAAAATATTTTTAAGCACAAGGAAACATCTGACAATGTAGCCATTTGATCCTGGAAATGAACAAGGAAGAAAGTGTGATTTTGTTGGAATTTTTAAAAATTTTGGAACAGAGTTTGAAAATACAAACCGGGAGCTTAGCCTCGTTTTAAATCTATGGGATAAGGCATTTTGACAAATTCTAAATTTTGTAAAAATCTAACACGTTTTCTGTACCAAATTTTTAACAAGTGGTAGTTTTTTATTCAGAGAAACTAAGATTGTGTTGAGAACCGGGTGTATCTGAGGATAAAGCCGTTTTACAGAGGAACAAACCCTTTGAATAGCCATCAATATCGACGGAATACTGTTGGTAAAAGCCGCAAACGTTATTAGAGGTTAGCGCTGTTCACACCGTGAGTATGCTTTGAACTATAACATGGAGGAATACTGCAAGCAAACCACATAACGATTTTTACGTGCTTTCTTTTTTCCTTAATATCAAGCTGATAATCGTTAATCTTAACTAAAAATATAACATGATTATCATAATGCAAAAATATTTCAAAAAGTAGGTGAATCTGTTGAAAATGCCCCTAACATTAGTTATATCTGTTTGTATATGAGGCTTGCCGAATTGATCGCCTTTAGTCCTTTGGTTGACAAGATCATTGGCTTGTAAATGGGAAAAATTTAAACTTTTTTATGCCATTCCGATAGATAGCATTTTTCCAAACCTGACATAAAATTGACTCCTGGTTTGCTGTCTGCACTTATTTGCCAAATTAAGGAAAGTTGGCAAGCATTTTCTTCTAGGGATGCATTACATAGTTTTCTGAGTATGAAAATAATTAATAGTTTTGAGATGAGTATTTAATTTTGTCTTTGGGCGGATTTACGAAGAAAAAGTTTTAAGCGAGCTTGTCGTGCACGTATAGCTTTGCACTTCAGGAAAAATAAGGTTAAGGAAAGCTATAAAAAATCAGCATTTATTATCTAATAGTTGAATGCATGGGACTGCAATTAATGATTGACTACGGCATGCTATTACATTACCATAAACCAGCTCTCAATAACAATTGGCTATGTGTTCCGCTGCTTTTTACGTCTAATATGATGTCTGGAAAATCTAAGAACTGTCGAGTTCTATATTCAGCGATAAAGAACTAAAAAATTAGTTGATAGGATACATAAATAACAAAGCATTATAAACCAGTAGCTAGTAGCTGCTCATTTAATTGTATATATACATAAGCACTGCAACATCCTTGAGATATATCAGTTGCAAAGAATGTTGCAAAACCTTCAAAGGTGGCATGTAAAAGAAATAAGAACTAAAGAGATATACTTTGAAGTAAAAGAATAGCTAATGACAAAGTAATTATTTACCGAATATTATATATCGGTAAAGCTTAAACTCAATTAAATCCAAGAATTAAAAATCACAGAAAAAATTTAAGCAAAACTTCATCAATACCAGTTTTCTAACACTTCAACAACGATTCCCAAAACTTCACTAGAGATGCAAAATTTACAATTATTGAACAACTGGATGCAGTTGAGGGTGTAAAAGAGATCTTAAGATTCCGCTTGCAACCACAAGAAGGTTACAATCTACAACAGAATCAGTTTAAATAGGTAATCATACTAAAACATTAATTATACTAAGATAGAATGAAAAACATAATAGTATTTAACGACCAATCTCTGTCATCTTTGATATCTTTCAAGACATTGGAGTTCGCTTCACTTTTCAGTTGGACGACAAGCTTTGCTTGATCCATTCAACATATTCCGTCACCCGAGTGAATACAGTGTACGAATCGGCGGTGTTGCAGCTAGTGCTACCAAAACTTACTACACCATGTAAAATGAAACGACCATTCGTATCTTGGCAGACAAGAGGGCCTCCACTATCTCCATGACAGCCACTCTTTACAGAATCAGTTTCCCCAGCACACACCATCTTTTCTGTTATGTTTAGACGACCATACGGCCACTTGTTTATTTTCTGTTGGCATATCTGTGTATCCAAAATTGAAATTCGTGCTTCTTGCAACATTGGGTGGGCACTACCAGGATGCTGTATTTTACCCCAACCTGAAAGCAATTTGTAAAGATTCTGGCTAGAAAGAAGCAGGGTGATGCACGTACTAAAAGATAACATTGAGATGGCTACCATAAATGCAATAAGAATTCCAAGTGATAATTGTCTCAAGTTATCAATGAAAATGTTTGCCCGCTTACAAATGCCAAATTTTTTTCCTTTGAGGAAAATCGTCTACAAGGGATGTTAAATAAATTATCAATTACTATATTGATTCTTTCATTAATCATCTCTTTCGTCAAATGGTAAATTATTTTGTCATTTAACTGTCCATGCTATTTCACTTTATACATTCATTCATTCATTCATTCATTAATTGGTCTACTTCTTGATCCAACCGCCCTCTCTGACGATTCCTTATTTACATCATACAATCGTTTCAGCAGTTTACAAACAATAAAGGATACTTTTGGTTTTCAAAGTCAATCAAACCAAAAAAATAAGCTATTAAACATAATGTTAAGGTCACCTGTTATGTAGCAAAATGTTCCGTTGGCTACTTTTTCAGTTCCATTTGGCACACAAACAGTAGCCACGTGATAATTCATCGAAGCTGGAGTTTGCAACTTCAGTAAAGCAATGTCATTTTCCAACGTTGTAGTGTCATACCCACTATGCATAACTGTTTTCTCAACGTTATGTGTCTTTTCAGTGGTCTCATTGATATTTCTATGCAGATCTCCAACGATAATTGATAACGAGCTAGCAGAGTGACGGTTGACGCAATGAGCAGCTGTTAGCACCCAGTGTGGAGTAATTAAAGAACCACCACATAAAAAGTTATTGTAGCTATAATAGAAAAAAAATTGTTTTGAATATTGACTACCGAATACGATTGATGAAACTTACAAAGTACTCAGCTTGGTTCGAACATAAGGAGTGAAGGCATCTAAGATGCGATTACTATTTATAATCTTTAAATCAATTAAAAGGAAAATGATAGTTTGCTTTTACCTGTAAAGACCAATTTGCCAAGGCCACGCCCCGTGAACAGCATCTTCACCACCAATCACATAACGCGATGTTTTTCTCGATATGCCACATGCTTTAGAATTGATCCTGTCATATGGTCCTATCAAAGAATGAACAACAAATAAAGTATATCTATATCAATGAAGACTGTTTTTAACATCAAATTATAATAACTTGTTTTGTCAGATATAACCGCTGCATACCATCAATAATATCATATATTTTAAAAGATAGTATTTTGAAACTCATAGGCACAATAGCTGAATTAATGAAAGAAAAGGCAGAAAAAAATTATCAAGAATATTTCAGAGCGTTTGATTCATCTTATTTAGGTGGTGCTACTATTCTAGTATTCATGCAGTTATTGTACGATATAGGCCTAAGGATAAAATCTCAATCCTTCATACATAAAAATGACCACTTGACTCCCTTTTACATAACTGCAAATCTGGTGCTTTACCTGATTTCATTTTAAGCGCATCGTCATTGTCTGAATAATCATTTGGATATCCTGGTGATGTGAAATAGCCTTGCAATGCTGTATAGATCAGGGCTGTAGCAAAAAAATATAGAAGGTTACATTGTAGGTAAAACCTGGCTTCCATCCTAATCAATAGCACAGCCAAGTCGATATAAATGAGCTTATGTCCAAGAATACGAAATTATTCGAGATATGCCATAGTATTTCCATTCTATCACCTGTATTAAAATTGATGATATCCGTGTTATTCTAGAAACTATTTGCTTTATATCAGTCATACATCATATTGCGATGAAATGTGAAATTCCTGTGTGTCATGTGAATTATCAATCATGGCCATTTTGAAGTTGAGCTGACGCTATGAGGGCAACAAAAAGGGGGATCTTGGAGAGCACTTATATCTTTATGATTATGTTAATAATTTTTAGAGTATGCCAAATTGCTTAATATGAACAAAATTCTTCATTGAGGAGACTCTAATATTTGATAATTGAACAGTGGCGCCGTGGGAGCACAGTTTTGGGGGGGGGCCAAAGGTTCAAATTTTCCGACGATGAGACAATTTTTCCGACAAAACCAACAGTAGAGAACCCCCTTTTGATGTCTTGTTTCTAAAGGTATCATAACAGTTCATGAAGAATCTTGTGATGTACTGAATGAAGGATAAAATGAGGAAGCCAGAATACTTCATTACAAATCTAAAGATGGTCGACTCGAGAGAGAATTTAAGTCTTGTAACATTTGAATTCAGAGTACCGACTACTTTCATAGCAATAGTGTTTTTGCAAAAACGTCATATATCTCATCAAAATTTAATGAGTTCAACATTCTTTTCTTAACGCTTAACAAAATAAGGGAATTTAAATGATCCAGTCCCATGGTTGACCGGAAACAATTAATAACAATTTTCAATTTTGAGAGTGTTCCTTCACTGTCATTTGGTTGAGCCTATAGGAAGAATGACAAGAATCCTATAAAAAGTGTTCAAGATTTTCTACAATAAATCTTAATGCTGTGATGAAGTTTTCCCTATCAAGGTCCTGATCTTTTCTTTCCATTTCTGCTAAAAGTGTCTCTCCTTTCATCTTCACCTCAAAAAACATATTCTTCTCTTTGGCCACATTATGGAATGCATCATCTGGTAGGCCATCAGTTGTGATAAACTAGCAGAATTGTTCTTGATCGAGCAGCGCAAATTCACAAAGTATGGCTTTATGACTAGAGAATCGTGTTTTTATTGATGATAAGGCTTTATCAATTGACTAGATGCTTGTTATTCGTCAGTATTTGGTGGTTGGATTCTCTTGACTTTTGTAATTGGAGATGTCGTCACTCGCCTTCTTCCTTCTCTTGGCACGTTTTGATGGAGAATCTTGCTGCACTATTTGTGCCTGCTACTGACTCCTTTGTTTCAGCCAATACTTTCGTATAATCATTTCGCATTCGAGGTAATCGCCCCTCTGCCGTCTCGACTAATCTTAGCGCAATCAACAGATCGATTTGCTATAACATGAAGAATGTTTGAAGCAGGGTCGCTGATGGCTAAAATCTTCCGGAAAACATGTGCTGTCATTATGGTTTGAAAAGATGGAAACTTGTTTTCAAGATTGCAGCGTCAGTGACCGTTCTCGTTTGACTACTGGCACTGCTGTAACATATATAACAAGCAGTTAAACAAGTCCTCTGAGCTTTGCAAAACACATATTCGCAAGTGCTTTTTGGTGCGATCACCATCTAGTGGTTGAAATCCTTTGCAGGCGATGGACTCTTTGGATGCTCCTCTCTTCTTGCACTCTTTCGTATTTGATTTTTTTTAATCATGGCGGAATATTGATCACGAACGATGAAAAAAATTGAATCAATTAATTAATGGTTTTCCCGACAAAAGGAAGAAAATGACGAAATTTTCCTATGGGCCTTTCCCCGGCCCTACTTCTAGTTTTACACTTATAACAAGAGATGAACTTCCTACAGCACAGAATATTTGTGGAAAGAACATTTTTTAAATTTCACAAATAAAAACTTTAAAAATTTCCGACAAGCATCGAAATTATCCGACAAATTTTTTCCAGGGGGGGCCATGGCCCCCCCTGGCCCCCCCGGCCACGGCGCCACTGTAATTGAAACCTGTTTAATGAATAATTTTTTCGATTTACATCTGTGTAATAGTCTTGGCTTACCTAGATCAAATGTTTATTAAAAGTTGCTTGTCATCAATTACGTTTTTTTATCAATTTCATGTCAGAAGACCCTCTTGGTTAAAACACTTCAGGAAAATGAACATTTCTTTCAACCCTTAATGGTCTAAACACTATCAAATTCATACAAAGGATTATTATATTAAGTTTATACCAAAGACTTACGTTTTGTTATAAGCAAGAATGAGCCATAGAATCCATAGGATGTTATTGTCGCATCTGATTTGAAAATCATCAACACCTGGCTCTCTTTTGAATTCCATGATAAACCATATTTATATCCACAATATGTTGCTTGTGGAATGCCTTTTTCGTATAATTTCACTGAATCATATGTACATGATAAACTCGATTCCAATGAAAATTGATTGTAGTAAATTCGAACGGCGTTATCTTGAGGGATTTTGAAATGATATTCACAGTATGCATAGTTTGGGTAGGAACTCGGAAAACCAGGCGACGAAAATTGATATGACGGTGGAGTAAGTGTGTAGTTGCATACTAAAATGAAAGAAGAACATAATAGATGAATGGGCAACAAAAGGATAAGGTACGATTAAACACGAAGTGATACAACCCCTATTGAACCTGTATTCCTTAACAAATTTAAATCAATTTGAATACCTTTGTTGATGGTAGAATATGTTGCATTGAATCGATTGCTCGAATTGGAATGTGACTGGAACTCAACTATCACTCTGTTACTGTAAGACTGAAATGTTCTTGAACCATTACCACAAAATGTAGCTTTCAGATTAGAATTATAACCAACTCTATCTTCATAGATTTTCACGTAGCCATAATAACAAGAGCTTGATGTAGGCATTGAGAATTCTAGGAAGTCGATTTGAACACTTCTTTCACTCTCTACAGTAATGTAATACAAGCATCTTTGTACTGTAGGCTGCATATTTGGATATCCTGGAGACGTGAAGTTGCGAGATGGTGCTGTAAACGTCTGATTACAAGCTAAAATGACAAAAATTGTCGTATTAGCCTACCTTTGCATTTGATTCGTACTACTCACACGCAATGCTTTTAAGCAATAAGATATCGCAGTCCCGTCTCAACTTTAATTGCGTTGCTCAGGCTAGGTAAGAGCAAACTTAGTTTCGAGCTCCCTGGTGGAAAGACCCCGAAACCATTTATGGTGTGATGGGCTATATTTTGTAGAGCGACCCCTAGTTGCACTTTTAAGTCAAAGTCTTTCGTTAGTGCACTTCCCTTTCAGGAGATGAATGCTTCAATTTTCAATCCGCTGCAATTCATCGCTACATGTGTCAATTTGAAATTTCACTAAATCTGTTATTAAAATTTTGTTACAAAATGCTTCTTTGCATTTTATTTAAGTTAATATTACATGAATTTTTAGGCCTTTTTAATAGTAAGATCACAGCCAATTTTTCTTTATAATTTAACATTATAAAAGTTCAGTTCGGCATTTTGTGCTCAATAAGTCATATGCACAAGTAACTTGATGCAATTGCGATTTTGCAGTGCTGAAATGACGATTTTTTTGAAGTAATACAGCTGGAACTTGTTTATGAGTCTGCTAATGGTTTATAAATTGTTCCCAGTTTTTTTTCATATGCTTTTTCAATATGACAGGCTTTTATGTTGAGACCAATTCTTTAACGAGATCATCTAACATCTTTGAATTGCATTATTTACAGAGGAATTTAAATGCAAAATTTACACAACTACACGAAATTGAACTCAACTGTTTTAGTTTTTCTATTAGTTACTTAGTTACCAAGCTAATTTAGGTATAGACAAATCATAAATTATTTTAGTCTACATTTTCGATATCTTCGATGTTTACCCTTGTTGGCTGGGCTAGGTTTATCTTCAGCTACCTGAGTTAAACGGTTTCGTCATTATAAATTCTGTTTACATTTTTAACGTATAGCAACATATGGGCAAAAAGGGTTTCCTTCAGAACATGAGTTATAATAAAAATGTGCCAAAGTAATTGGCAAAATCAAGGCAGTAAGAACCTAAATTAAGGTCTCCGTGAGTTAAGTTTAAACATTAAACAAATGTCATCATCTTTCATAAAAACAGCAATATATCTAGTGAAAGTTAAGGTAATTCGCTTACCACAATCATCTGAAACATTGAAACGCGCAAAGAATCCTTGATGTGCAATGGAAAAATCTGACTTGAATAACACAAACAGTTTGTTCCCAACGGATGTATACCTTCTGCTCCCATTTCCACAAAATGTTCTCGCCAAAACTCCATTTGTTGAATTTCCTTCGTAAATTTTCACTAAATCATAGTTGCAAATTGGCTCAAATTCAAGATTAAAATATAAAAAGTCAATTTTGATTGATTTCCCTTCTTCGCCTGTTATTTGATAAGAACAGCACATGTCATTTGGATAATTGTTGGGATAGCCTGGCGATGTGAAATTGCCAGTAGTTGCTGTTAAATTGTACTTGCACCAAGCAAGAGATGCTTCGCAATTTGCAGTACTATTTGACCCTGAAAAAGAGGGGCGAAGACTCATGTTGTAATCATTACACCATGCATTTCTATTACGTTATTAATGACCTGACATTTGCAATCCTATAGAAATGTACATAATATCTGAATTTGCACTATTTTGAAAAATAGTTACCTGCATTTCGCAATTTGTATCTTGCAAAGAACCCCTTTTTATTAATAGATCCATCAGATTTGAACTGGACAAGAACCTCATTCGTTGATGATTTGAACGTTCTTGGGCCTCTTCCACAGTATGTAGCTGCTAAAATTTGACTTGATCCAATAACATTATAAATCTTTACATAGTCATATCTGCATGTGCTGGAAGACTGCAAATCAAACACTTCAAAGGCTATTTCAATTCGGCAATCTTGGTTGATCTTGATAGTGTAATTTTGAAAAGCATTGATTGGGTAGTTATTTGGATATCCTGTTGATGTGAAATTGCCTTGTAAGGCTGTATACATCAGAGCTGTAGCAAAAAAAGATAGAAGGTTACATTGTAGGTAAACTCTGGCTTCCATCCTAATCAATAGAACAACCAACTCGATATAACAAAGCTTATTCCATCACTTCTATTGAAAGTGATAATATCCGTGTTATTCTGAGAAATATTTGCTTTATATCAGTCATGCATCTTGTTGCGATAAAATGTGAACCATAAAATTTCTTAATGTGTGAATAATTTATTATGGCCATTTTGAAGTAGGGCTGACGCTAGTGGATAAGGAGATTATAGGAGATTTTGAAGGGCACTCATATGCTTATGATGATGTTAATAATATTCAGAGTATGCCAAACTCCTTATTACGAACAAAATCCTTCATGGAGACTATCCTATGCAGCGGTGGACCAAGACTTCAGCAACATTTGCGCAAGCATAAGTAAGATTTCCTCAAACAATTATTATAATTCTAACACCAGCGAAAGGTTTCCAATGCCATTGGATGTGTCGGCTTTATCTGAAAAGGAAAACATTCCATCATTCATCACATCATCCAACGTCAGCCACACTGACGAATTCCTCCCCCCCCCTCCTACGCGAGAAATTTATTCCTGTTCTCTGCAACCTCATCACCACCCGTTGGTTTTGATGGTCAAGCCAATCACAGGCCAGTTTAACTCAACTTCATCTATTCAGAATTTCTGCGTGAGCAAAGGTGAATTTGAACTGTCGAATGAGAAGCCAAGTTGACCTATGCAATTGTTGTAGAAAGTGTCCATTAACATTCAATTTTGCGTCAAATAGCCAATCAAGATACTAGTTGACCTATGCAATTGTTGTTAAAGTGTCCAATAAACGAATAATTTGACCTGTGAAATTGTTTATCGATCAATAGTCATTGTAAAACAAAGTTGGAATGGAAAATCAAATAGTTTTGGAATGGATAACCGCGACAAACTAACGTTACTGTATGAAATTCGCACTTTGATGAGAAACGAGCACATTTAAGAAAACGAAAGATATGGAAGACTGAGAGAAAATCGGAAAACACTGCATAATGTTTTTAAATAAAGTAAATTAAGAGAGGCAGATTGTCCCAACATGTGACTCGAAAAGCATGCCTATTACACTGAAATTAAATTCCGCTACTGCATTCCAAATTCCGTCATCCAAAGACTCAGGGTCAAAAATTTACTTAAAGTGAGGTGAGCTGAAAGCATTTAGGCCTATGTATTTTAGCTGAGTACATGTGTATATTTTAATTCACACAGAACATATTTAAGCACCCCCCCCCCTCTCTAAACATAAATCTGTACCCTAGTCACTTGAAAGAGAGAGACAGGAAATTTATGATTGACAAAGGATCTCAGGCTTGGGATACAAAATTCAAACAATTTCATTTAAAAAAATTACCAATTCCTTATCAACAATACTGAGTAGCCAATTTCCCTGTACTTGTACTTCCCTGTACTTTCATCAGCGCTACTATTTTTTTAAATGAACCTTGAATTATTTTCAGTACCCTCTGAGGTTTTTAATGACTTGAACGTGTAAGCTTAAAGATTCTTGATATATTTGGGAAGTAATGAAATGTTATAATGCTCTTTATCAAGAAAGGGTACATTTTTTTCAAATATTGGGAGAAGTTTCTTAATTTTTATTGGACAGAGTACCCCACGGAGACAGTGACTACAAAAAAGTGACCATCTCTTACCACGGTAATGTCTCATTGTACCACCAGTAACAGGATGTTGATTCTAACATAAAAAGGGTGTGACCTTCATCTAGAGAGTCTTAAAGACGAAGTCCACAAAATTGTTCTTTGCTATAGTCAAAAACCTCTCTGTATCTGCCCCTGCTATTTGATAGTTTAACCTTGTTTGATAAATAGTATTTTTCGATTTACAACTGTATAATAGCCTTGGCTTGCTTAGATAAAACGTTTATTAAATAGATGCTTGTGTTTATTTACTTTTCCTTATCATGTAGTTTCGCTATGTATGGCTTTGCAGATTGAATAACATGTCTTATCTGAGAAATTCTAGATTATCACATTGGTAGAAGCAACCTAGCAACAATTATGATAATGTGAACAAAACGCAACCCTGGAGAAAAGGTACAACTCGAATTGCGGGTGACAGCATCCTTTATTTCATCGATATAGAATTTATGGAATTTCTAGGAACTTTCGACAACATTAATAAACTTTTTGAGAGAAGCTCGACAACATTTTTCCCTATGATAGAGAAACCCGCCGCTCTTCGTCAAATTCGCGTATCAGAAAAGTACTGTCCGTAGATAAATGCTGATCTAAAGAAGCTGATTAGTACCAGAGATCGACGGAAAAAATCTGCAATGAAACAAAAGTCACCTGTCATTAGGAGTTCTTATAAACAATATACAAATCCCCTAAAGTGAACTCTCTGAATGTAATCTTAAAAAGCAAAATTTTTCCAATAATATCTGACAGCAGAAGGGTGATATGTAGGAATCGTTGTAGACTACCAATCAGTTACCCTATAAGCAGTCAAAGTCAAATAATATAGAGCGATTCTAGCGAAAATTTTTGTTGCACAAAGAATTGCGGAAATAATTGATGATTTTCTTTGTTCTGTAAGAACAAAACTAGCTGCAGATATTGATATAACCCCTAACGCGCTTCTGTCAGGTCAATTTAGTATCAATGATGGCGATAAAATCTGTTGCTTTAGGGCCATTAATGAAGGGGACAAAAGCGATGGCTAAAATTTAAATGAAAAAAAGGTTTGGCACTGACTAGCTACTTGCAGAAGATTGCATTCCCAGTAATATCGAGTAGTTTACTGAAATACTTAACGTTTCTATTGAGACTAGCACATTTCCTGATAACTGGAAAATTGCCAAAGTGACATGAATTTACAAAGAAAGGGAAAAGTCAGGAAAATCTAACTAAAGCTCAATCTCTGTATTGCCTGTCAGATCTAGGCTATTTAAGAAACTTATCTTTGACCAGTTGTACCAGTATATGAATGGGAGTGGACTTCTGTCGCCAGATTCAGTCTGGATTCAGGGCTCTACAGTCAACTATCACCTGCTTGCTCAAATGCACAGATGATTGGCTCAATGGCATAGATACGGGGCTT
Organism: Catostylus mosaicus; assembly: GCA_964019065.1. NCBI lineage: Eukaryota > Metazoa > Cnidaria > Scyphozoa > Rhizostomeae > Catostylidae > Catostylus > Catostylus mosaicus. The sequence continues at coordinate 14,289,938 of OZ025185.1, read as the reverse complement.
TTGACCAGATTGATTATTATTGATCTCAACAAGCTTTTGATATGGTTGATCATGAAATCCTTTGCAAAAAGCTAGCGCACCATGGTGTCCTCAGTAGGGGGCTATTGTGATTTAATTCTTTTCTTGCTTACAGAAAGCACTAATGTCGTTTTATAGTGTACACTCAAATAGCGAAGTTGGGGTCCCACAAGGCTCTTGTCCTTGACTTCTTCTTTTTTGTGTGAACCATAAAGCTATTTACCGATTACTAGCGCCATTATGAAATGGGGGGAAATTTGACTCGCCCCAAGCCCCCACATCAAAACAAAATATGTGATTTTCAACAACCGTGACTTTCAACAACCAGTAATTTCAGCATCTCTTTGCTTTAACTTGTTTTTAACAAGAAATTTTGTCAGTTTGCTACATACATTCAAACTGACAGCATGCCGTGTATGACGTATTTGCATGAAATCAGCTGATCATGAGGAGATGACTTTGGCACTCGATATTTTAGCCTATCCGATAACGATGCAGATTAAAGGCATATTGACTGTGAGGCAAACTCATGAGGGTCCATCCCAAAGGTTTAGCAACGTTTTGGGCCAACCGAACGAAAAGTTTTTCCCCATTGAAGGAAACACCTTGAAAGTTGGAATAATTTACCACATGGGCTGAAATAAGTTATGAAATCGCGCAAACAAAGCAAATCATCAGAGGTAAGTATTCAATACATATTTCAATAGCTAAACGGAATTATAGACATAGAATTTCCTATAAATGATAACATTTTGATGTAAAACCTGATAGTTGAAAATCACGCAATTGTTTTTGTGTTGATGCGGGGGCTTAGGGCAAGTGAAATTTTCCCCCATTTCATAATGGCGCTCGTAATCGGTAAATTTTTTATTACAAGGAACTCTAAAGTGTCCATGTATGCTAATGGCACAAGTCTCTACCACTTTTCTAAAGATATTTTTCAGTTGAATAAGGTTATCAATGAAGGTCTATGGAAACTTAATAAGGTCTATGGCTCAGAGTAATAAATTATCCCTTAACGTTACTAAAACCCTCTCTATGCTGATTACCACCAAACATAAGAAGAAGCACCTCGAGATTTCTGCTCAAACTTGCCAACTTTCCATTCACGACACGAATGTCGAAGTTGCAAGAACACTAAATACTTAGGTTTGCAAATAGAAGAACAACTCTCATGGAAGGAGCACAAAAAAGCGGTCACTGCAAAAGCATTACGTGCAATTGGCTTTTTGAAATACGCCAAAAAGTACCTTCCTATTGCAGTGGTTAAAACTCTTTATTGCACCTTCGTTGAACCTCGATTCCACTCAAATCTTACAATTGCAGAGACTTCAAAACAGAGCAGCTCCTATCTTGACAAATAGTCAGTATAGATAGTATAGATTGGCAAAGGATCGTGCAGTTGATTGATAGAAAGTCAACACTAAAGGTTTTCAAATGCCTTAACGACCTTGCTCCCAAATATCTTAGCGAAAATTTCACCAAGAACGCTGGCTGTGCCTCACGCAACCTACGAATTACAGCCACTGAATACCGCAAGGCTACCGCTAAGAAATGTTTCTACTGGAAAAAGATGCTTTTTGTTCTGAGGTGCAAAAATCTTGCCAACGGGTTACCACCTTTAAAAATGTGAAATCGAATCAAATCAAATCAAATCAATCATAATCGGTAAGATATCTCGACAAATAGGAATGCTAAAGTATTGGAAAAAGTATTTCCGCTGCGAACCATCCCAAGAATGTACTTCAGTATAGTAGATCCGCATTATAAGATATGGCTGCTCTGTCTGAGAATGATCTGGTATAACGATAACAATAAATTACAATGCAAGATAATCGGGCAACCCCCGTTGTCACAAATAATATCTTTGATCAAACATCATAAACATTAGTATCACAGCTATTGTTTTAAACAGTCAAAGAAACGATTGATTTTGAAACAACCTGGATAGAATATGAAGCCTTGCATGGGTATGCACTACCCTACATCAAGTCAATGTTGCAAAAACTGTCCGATTCTTGCAATGCAAAACCTCTAATAAGAAGCTAGTTTTAAAACGAGATAAAAACAATTTAGGTAAATTAGAGAAGCTGATTACTTGAATCGCTGGCGCATCAATTTGACTTTGAGTCTCTTTTCCTACCCTATTATGGTCAAAACATTATCAAAATTATACATCGGATTTTTATTATAATTTTGCACCAAAAACTTACGTTTTGTTGTAAGAGAGAATGAGCCATAGAATCTAGACAAAGTTGATGAAGCATCTGATTTAAAAATCATCAAAACCTGGCTCTCTTTTGAATTCCATGATAAACCATATTTATTTCCGCAATATGTTGCTTTAAGAGTGTTATTCTCGTAAAATTTCACTGACTTATTTGCACATGATGAACTTGATTCCAATGAAACATAATTGTAGTAAATTCGAATGGCTTTATCTTGAGGGACTTTGAAATGATATTCACAGTATGCATTTTGCGGGTAGGAACTCGGGTAACCAGGTGACGAAAATTGATACGACGGTGGAGTAAGTGTGTAATTGCATACTAAAAGGTAATCAAAAAAATAATGGATGGAATGGACAAAAAGTAGCTGGAAGTAAAATTATGTAAGGAACAATATAACAAATATTTTCCCAGGAAACATAAAAATTATTAAGAAATTTGAATACCTTTTTTTATAGTGGAATATGTTGCATAAAATCGCTTGCTCGAATAAGAACTTGAATAGAACTCAACTATCACTCTATTACTGTAAGACTGAAATGTTCTTGAACCATTACCACAAAATGTAGCTTTCAGATTAGAATTAAAATTATAACCAATACTATTTTCAATGATTTTCATGTAATCATAAAAACAAGAGCTTGACGTGGTCATTGAGAATACAGGAAAGTTGATGTCAACACTTTTCCCATCTTGTACTATAATTTGATAGAAGCAGCGTAGAAATGCAGTCTGCATTTTTGGATATCCTGGAGACGTGAAGTAGCCAGATGGTGCTGTAAGCGTCCGACTACATGCTACAATGATAAAATTTGTCTTATTTAAAAATAAACGCTATTCAGGTTTAATTTCTTCATTAATGTTTCTCAGAAATAATGATGTAAAGCTGTTACATCTTTAGGTAGTTAAAAAGTTTGTGCATTTGGTCAAGATATGTACATTTTTCCATGTTTAACCTATATCACAATCTTGTCCGTAACATACTTTTATAGCATAGTTTAAGGCACGTAATGCAAAATATGTTTATGCTTGTATCAATCATTGGCAACTGAGCTGCAGCAAATGCAGAATGATTAGATGAAATTGATTTCAAAAGCACGTTTTCAACTAAATATGTGGATACTAATCTCACGCTTGTCACCATGCAAAAACAAGCTTTCTTGATAAAGTCATGATAAAGGCTATATACAATAAGGATAGGGCAACATCTTCTGCAGCTTAGTTTAAAAATTCATCATTAGAATGTCACTGTCTTTTATTCAGGGAAGCACATAAGAGGAATGTGGGGGATGTGACACCACCACAATTATAATGGCTGTTCTAAAACGTCTTTACATAAACATGACTGATTAACATGCCGACAAAAAAAGCCGAGCATTTAGAAAAATACAACATTAACAAAACAGAAGAATTTTTAAAAGTCAACTCAATAGATAAAGAGTAAACACTGCCAAACCAAGAATCAGAAACGGAAAAAGACACAGCGGCGACAAACAACCGACGAATCGCACTTCTGTTTTTTACATCCAGTCGGTCCAAGAACAAAGATATTATAAAGTCGATATACACCCCCCACAAAACTATTGGATGTGCACCCCTGCTTCTATTTCAATTTGATATATAAACTAATTTGCTCACTTTGCTCAGCTGAAGAAGTGAAACGAGCATATAATCCTTGATTTGAAATGGTAAAATCTGATTTGAATAACACAAACAATTTGTTTCCAATAGATGTATATCTCCTGCTGCGTTCACCACAAAGCGTTTTCATCAAAATCCCATTTGCTGAATTTCCTTCGAAAATTTTCACTGAATCATAGTTGCAATTTGGCTCAAATTCAAGATTAAAATGTAAGAACTCAATTTTGATCGACTTCCCTTCTTCGCCTGTTATTTGATAAGAACAGCACATGTCATTTGGATACTCGTTGGGGAAGCCTGGCGTTTTGAAATTGCCAGTCGTTGTTGTTAAATTGTACTTGCACCAAGCAAGAGATGCTTCGCAATTTGCAGTACTATTTGACCCTGAAAAAGAATGAGGATGAATTATTTTGCAATCATTACTCTATGAACTTCCCTTAGGGTTTTTCTGCACCAAGATACTGTTCCAATCCTATAAAAATGTGTGTGGAAATTAAATAATCATTTCAAATAAATAGTATTTTACCTGCTTTTCGAAATTTATAGGTTGCAAAGAACCCCTTTCTATTAAAAAATCCATCAGACTTGAACTGGACAAGAACCTCATTCGTCGATGATATGAACTTTCTTGGGGCTCCTCTACAGTATGTAGCTGCTAAAATTTGTCTTGATCCAATAACATTATAAATCTTCACATAGTCATCTATGCATCTGCTAGAAGGCTCCAAAACAAATACTTCAAAGGCTATATTAATTGAACCATTTTGATTGATTTTGATTGTGTAATTTTGCAAAGCATTGTCTGGGTAGTTATTTGGATATCCAGGTGATGTGAAATTGCCTTGTAATGCTGTATACCACAGGGCTGTAGCAAACAAAGAAAGAAAGTTACATTGCAGATATAACGCGGATCCCGTTGTAATCAATAACACAGCCGATTTGAAAAAATAATCTTATACCATAGTAATAGAAACTGATTCAGATATGTCATAGAAGTTTCCTTCAATCATTTTCATTAACACTATTTTTACCCGAACTGTCTGCTTTATGTCAGTCATATGCCTTGATGCGATGAATTGTAAATCCACAAATTAAGTAATATGGGAATGATTTCTTATGGCTATTATCAAATAGAGCTGACGCTTGGGAAGTAAGAAATGAAGGGGGATTTTGAATAGCATTCATATTTTTAAGATGATCTTGTCAATGGCTGGGATAAGCCAACTCCACTTTACGAAAAAATACTTTCATGAAAAAAACTATTCTAGTTGATAATTTTACCCGCTTGATAAAAAAATTGCCAGATATACACCTGTGAGCCGTTCTAGGCTAGCCGCTATTTGGAGCTCCATTTGCTTAAGCAATAGAGAAGGAATGCTATTGAAAAGGTGCAAATGTATGGCTATACAGAACTCATATATTGGATTTGAAAAATCGAAATTTTTTCAAATCGATAGAAGTTATGGACGATACCATTTATACGTTTCTAATTTCATGTTCCTATTTCTGCATACAGGAGATTTGCTAGGTTTTGTCTAATTAGTAACATTTCTATACATTATCAAAATGATTTTGCACCAAAGACTTACGTTTTGATTTAAGAGAGAATGAGCCATAGAATCCAGACGATGTAAATGAAACATCTGATTTAAAAGTCATCAACACCTGGCTCTCGTTTGAAATCCATGATAAACCATATCTTTTTCCACAATATGTCGCTTTTAGAATGTCATTTTCGTATAAATTCACTGATTCGTTTGCACATGATGAACTATATTCCAATGAAAATTGATGGTAATAAATTCGAACGACTTTATCTTGAGGGACTATGAAGTGATATTCACAGTATGTATTGTGCGGGTAGGAACTCGGGTAACCAGGCGAAGAAAATCGATATGACGGTGGAATAAGCGTGTAGTTGCATACTAAAAGGTAATAAAAAGCATAATTGATGGAATGGACAAAAAATAGCTGAAAGTAAAATCTTTTAAGGAACAATATAATAAATAGTTTTCCAGAAGACATAAAAAGTATTAAAATATTTAAATACCTTTGTTTATAGTAGAATATGTTGCGTAAAACCGCTTCATCGAAATAGCAACTGACTTGAACTCAACTATCACTCTGTTACTGTAAGACTGAAATGTTCTTGAACCAGTGGCACAAAACGAAGCTTTCAGATTAGAATTATAACCAACTCTATCTTCATAAATTCTCAAGTAGTTAAAATAACAAATGCTTGGATAGGGCTCCGAGAATACAAGAAAGTTGATTTCAACACTTTTTCCATCTTGTACTGTAATTTGATACAAGCATCTTTGCACTTTAACCTGCATTTTTGGATATCCTGGAGACGTGAAATAGCCAGATGCTGCTGTAAGCGTCTGGTCGCAAGCTGAAATAACAATATTTGTCCCATTAGAGACATGAACAGAACCTAATCATTTACAAATAGTACTCAGAAATAAAACGGAAAGCATTCACAACTTTAAATATATACTCAATTACTTGCTCTATGAACTTGGTCTATGTAAGTCAGGATCTTTTCATACAATGCAAAATAACAGTCTTGTCTCAAACACAATTGCGTAACATAGTTCAATGCAAAGTAGTTGAAACTAAAGAGTCCTCCGATCAAAATAAGGGTATCGAATTTTCGATGATTTCCATGTTACTCTTTGATAAATGTCATGTTCCCTTCAAGTAATCTACAGATAACAAAGAATCCCTTTACGCTTAGCTTCTTGTGTTAAAGCAATAAAGAATGAAAAATATTGAAATGCTATAAATGTATGACTAAGCATGTCAGCTTGTATACCTTCGAAGAGAATGAAATTTGTTAAAAAGAACTTGAAAAGTTGCTTGTACAATTCAAACATTTCATGTTCTTTATTTCTGTATATAGGAGATCTGTTGGGTGTTATATAACTAGCAATATTTCTTCAACATAATTTCTTAAAATGCATTATCAAAATGATACGAATTATCGCAATGATTTTGTACCAAAGACTCACATTTTGTTATAAAAGAGAATGAGCCATAGAATCCAGACGAGGTAAATGACGCATTTGATTTAAAAGACATTAACACTTGGCTCTCATTTGATTTCCATGAAAACTTTGATCTATATCCACAATATGTTGCTTTCAGTATGTTTTTTTCGTATAATTTCACTGAATCTTTTTCACAAAAAACACTATATCCCAATGAGAACTGATTGTAGTAAATTCGAACAGCTCTATCTTCAGGGACTATGAAATGATATTCACAGTATGCATTGTGCGGGTAGGAACTCGGGTAACCAGGTGATGAAAATTGATACGACGGTGGAGTAAGCGTGTAGTTGCATACTAAAAGGTAATCAAAAACATGATAGATGGAATGGACAAAAAGTAGCTGGAATTAAAATTTTGTAAGGAACAATATAAAAAACATTTTCCCAGGAACCATAAAAAGTATTAAAAAATTTAAATACCTTGGTTAATAGTAGAATATGTTGCATAGAATCGCTTGCTCGAATAAGAACTTGACTGGAACTCAACTATCACTCTGTTACTGTAAGACTGAAATGTTCTTGAACCATTACCACAAAATGTAGCTTTCAGATTAGAATTATAACCAACTCTATCTTCATAGATTCTTATGTAGTCATAATAACAAGAGCTTGAATTCGGCATTGAAAATACGGGGAAGTTGACTTCAACACTTTTTCCGTCTTGTACTGTAATTTGATACAAGCAGCGTTGAAATACAGCCTGCATATGTGGATATCTTGGAGACGAGAAGTAGCCAGCCGGTGCTGTAAGCGTCCGATTACATTCTAAAATGGTAAAATGTGTTCATTTGAGACATAAACAGAATCTTATCATTTACAAAGTGTACTCAGAAATAATAACAGATAGTAGTCACAACTTTACATTGTACTCAGTTACTTTCTTTATGTACTTGGTCTATTTGACTCAGGGTCTATCATACAATGCAAAATAGCATCCTAGTCTCAAACACGATTGCGTAAAACAGTTTGATTCAAAGTAGGTAAAACTAAAAAGTTGCACATGATGGACTTGAATCCGATGAAAAATAGTGGTAGTGAATTCGAATGGCCTTATCTTGAGGGACGATGAAGTGATTTTCACAGTATGCATTGTGCGGTTAGGAACTCGGGTAACCAGGCGAAGAAAATTGATATGATGGTGGAGTAAGTGTGTAGTTGCATACTAAAAGGTAACCAAAAACATGATAGATGGAATGGAAAAAACATAGCAAACTGTAAGACACTGTAAGAAACAATATAACAAATAATTTTCCAGCAAACATAAAAAGTATTAAGAAATTTGAATACCTTTGTTGATAGTAGAATATGTTGCATAGAATCGCTTGTTCGAATAAGAACGTGACTGGAACTCAACTATCACTCTGTTACTGTAAGACTGAAATGTTCTTGAACCATTACCACAAAATGTAGCTTTCAGATTAGAATTATAACCAACTCTATCTTCATAGATTTTCACGTAGCCATAATAACAAGAGCTTGATGTAGGCATTGAGAATTCTTGGAAGTCGATTTGAACACTTTTTCCACTTTCTGCAGTAATTTGATACAAGCATCTTTGAACTGTACCCTGCATTTGTGGATATCCTGGAGACGTGAAGTAGCCAGATGGTGCTGTAAGCGTCTGATTACATTCTAAAATGGTAAAATGTGTCCCATTTGAGACATAAACAGAATCTTATCATTTACAAAAGTGTACTCAGAAATAGTAACAGAAAGTATTCACAACTTTACACTATACTCAATTACTTGCTTTATGTACTTGGTCTATTTAAGTCAGGGTCCTTTCATACAATGCAAAATAACAGTCTAGTCTCAAACGCAATTGCTTAACATAGTTTAATGCAAAGTAGTTGAAACTAAAGAGTCCTCCGATCAAAATAAGGGTATCGAATTTTCGATGATTTCCATCTTAATCTTTGATTAATATCATGTTTCTTAAAAATAATTTACAGATAATCAACAATTCTTTAACGTTTAGCTTCTTGTATTAAAGCAATAGAGAATGAAAAATATTAAATTGCTTTGAATGTATGACTAAGCATGTCAACTTGTATACTTTATCTGAAAAATTTTAGTTTATGACATTGGTAAAAAATAATACTTGTTCAACAAACATTAATCGTGAATTGTACAATTCAAACATATGAGTTTTTTGTACCAAAGACTTACGTTTTGAAGTAAGTGAGAATGAACCATAGAATCCATACGATGTTGCAAAAGCATCTGATTTAAAAGTCATCAACACCTGGCTCTCTTTTGAATTCCATGAAAAATCTAATTTATATCCACAATATGTTGCTTTCAGAATGCCTTTTTCGTATAGTTTCATTGAATCATATGTACATGATGAACTAGATTCCAATGAAAATTGATTGTAGCAAATTCGAACAGCTCTATCTTCAGGGACTATGAAATGATATTCACAGTATGCATTGTGCGGGTAGGAACTCGGGTAACCAGGCGAAGAAAATTGATATGACGGTGGAGTAAGTGTGTAGTTGCATACTAAAAGGTAATCAAAAACATGATAGATGGAATGGACAAAACATAGCAAAATGTAAGAAACTGTAAGAAACAATATAACAAATAATTTTCCAGCAAACATAAAAAGTATTAAGAAATTTGAATACCTTTGTTGATAGTTGAATATGTTGCGTGGAATCGCTTGCTCGAATAAGAACGTGACTGGAACTCAACTATCACTCTGTTACTGTAAGACTGAAATGTTCTTGAACCATTACCACAAAATGTAGCTTTCAGATTAGAATTATAACCAACTCTATCTTCATAAATTTTCACGTAGGCATAATAACAAGAGCTTGATGTAGGCATTGAGAATTCTTGGAAGTCGATTTGAACACTTCTTCCATCTTGTACTATAATTTCATGCAAGCATCTTTGAACTGTACCCTGCATATGTGGATATCCTGGAGACGTGAAGTAGCCAGATGGTGCTGTAAGCGTCTGATTACATTCTAAAATGGTAAAATGTGTTCATTTGAGACATAAACAGAATCTTATCATTTACAAAAGTGTACTCAGAAAGAGTAACAGAAAGTATTCGCAACTTTACATTGTACTCAGTTACTTTCTTTATGTACTTGGTCTATTTGACTCAGGGTCTATCATACAATGCAAAATAGCATCCTAGTCTCAAACACGATTGCGTAAAACAGTTTGATTCAAAGTAGGTAAAACTAAAAAGTTGCACATGATGGACTTGAATCCGATGAAAAATAGTGGTAGTGAATTCGAATGGCCTTATCTTGAGGGACGATGAAGTGATTTTCACAGTATGCATTGTGCGGTTAGGAACTCGGGTAACCAGGCGAAGAAAATTGATATGATGGTGGAGTAAGTGTGTAGTTGCATACTAAAAGGTAACCAAAAACATGATAGATGGAATGGAAAAAACATAGCAAACTGTAAGACACTGTAAGAAACAATATAACAAATAATTTTCCAGCAAACATAAAAAGTATTAAGAAATTTGAATACCTTTGTTGATAGTAGAATATGTTGCATAGAATCGCTTGTTCGAATAAGAACGTGACTGGAACTCAACTATCACTCTGTTACTGTAAGACTGAAATGTTCTTGAACCATTACCACAAAATGTAGCTTTCAGATTAGAATTATAACCAACTCTATCTTCATAGATTTTCACGTAGCCATAATAACAAGAGCTTGATGTAGGCATTGAGAATTCTTGGAAGTCGATTTGAACACTTTTTCCACTTTCTGCAGTAATTTGATACAAGCATCTTTGAACTGTACCCTGCATTTGTGGATATCCTGGAGACGTGAAGTAGCCAGATGGTGCTGTAAGCGTCTGATTACATTCTAAAATGGTAAAATGTGTCCCATTTGAGACATAAACAGAATCTTATCATTTACAAAAGTGTACTCAGAAATAGTAACAGAAAGTATTCACAACTTTACACTATACTCAATTACTTGCTTTATGTACTTGGTCTATTTAAGTCAGGGTCCTTTCATACAATGCAAAATAACAGTCTAGTCTCAAACGCAATTGCTTAACATAGTTCAATGCAAAGTAGTTGAAACTAAAGAGTCCTCCGATCAAAATAAGGGTATCGAATTTTCGATGATTTCCATCTTAATCTTTGATTAATATCATGTTTCTTAAAAATAATTTACAGATAATCAACAATTCTTTAACGTTTAGCTTCTTGTATTAAAGCAATAGAGAATGAAAAATGTTAAATTGCTTTGAATGTATGACTAAGCATGTCAACTTGTATACTTTATCTGAAAAATTTTAGTTTATGACATTGGTAAAAAATAATACTTGTTCAACAAACATTAAATCGTGAATTGTACAATTTAAACATATGAGAATTTTGTACCAAAGACTTACGTTTTGAAGTAAGTGAGAATGAACCATAGAATCCATACGATGTTGCCAAAGCATCTGATTTAAAAGTCATCAACACCTGGCTCTCTTTTGAATTCCATGAAAAATCTGATTTATATCCACAATATGTTGCTTTCAGAATGCCTTTTTCGTATAGTTTCATTGAATCATATGTACATGATGAACTAGATTCCAATGAAAATTGATTGTAGCAAATTCGAACAGCTCTATCTTCAGGGACTATGAAATGATATTCACAGTATGCATTGTGCGGGTAGGAACTCGGGTAACCAGGCGAAGAAAATTGATATGACGGTGGAGTAAGTGTGTAGTTGCATACTAAAAGGTAGTCAAAAACATGATAGATGGAATGGACAAAACATAGCAAAATGTAAGAAACTGTAAGAAACAATATAACAAATAATTTTCCAGCAAACATAAAAAGTATTAAGAAAGTATAAAGTACTGTATAACATCCTAGTCTCAAACACGATTGCGTAACACAGTTTGATGCAAACTAGGTAAAACTGAAGAGTTGCGCATGATGGACTTGAATCCAATGAAAAATGATTGTAGTAAATTCGAACGGCCTTATCTTGAGGAACGATGAAGTGATATTCACAGTATGCATTGTGCGGGTAGGAACTCGTGTAACCTGTCGACGAAAATTGATACGACTGTGGGGTTAGAGTGTAGTTGCATTCTTAAAGGTAAACAAAAGCATGATACAGTTGAACCTCGATAATTCAACTACCGATTTAGTCGGACTCCCGGGATCTCGATCATTTTTGTATTATACTTGGTTCTGGCATGCTTTAATTATAGAAAAATACGCCGGATACGTTGAACTCCGGATAAGTCGAATAACTCGATAAGACGAACCAATTGATAACTCCTTGCAACCCATAACTCCGCTTAAATCGAACAAAATCAGTGAATTGGAAGAGAATAGAATCATAGATAAGTGCTGTAAGCATTTTTGTTTTCATTAATTCTTCTTAACAGCTAGTTTTTGCAAGTTTGCCACTGCTACCTTTTCTCAGATGACCAACGGTCCATTCTCCAAGCTTTACACAAACCGCATATTCCTCGTGTTGATTTGATGGTTCTGATACAGCAGTGATTCTAATCCATGAAATAGTGTCTTTCTTTTTTTGTATACATGATATCCATTGATTTATAAACAAGGACCGCGAAGCCATTTGAAAATTGGGGGCTTAAATCGCGCGAAAGGAAAAATAGGGGTGTTGAGCTTATCCCAGACAAAGTTTTGAGTTACACCCCTTTCAGAGGCAAGAAAAAGACTATTTTGGAAGCTATACTCTCATTTTCATCCTATTTTAGTAGCTAAAATTCCTAGTTCAAGTTTTAACAAATAAGACTACGCGAATATTTGGACGAAAGTCGAAATTGTAAGCTTTGAAACATCAAGCTTGGTTACAGTTTTACGCTGTTCTATTGCAACGAATCTACCAAAATTGAGTTTCCTATTGTCTTTAGCAACAGGTGCATTGGCACCATTCATCAAACGAAGACATTTGATATCGTGAGGGGGCTATAGCCTCCATTCAAAACCCCCAACCCCCCCCCCCCCCCCGTTCCTCGCTCCTTGTATGAATCGATCAACCAAATGGTAACCATAGCCTTTACTAAATTTCTCTATACAAGAATCAAAAGGAAATGGCTACCTACCAATAAACGTTGTGTTTTGATTGAATTTAAAAAAAGATTTGATGGATACAAATTTGTGACAACTTTGGGGGCCTTTACAAAGCAAAATCCTTCTCGGGTATGTACCTCGATACGTCGAAACCACGATAAGTCGAACAAATTTTTTTCCCTTGGGTGTTCAACTTAGCGTGGTTCAACTGTAGATGCAATGGACAAACATAAGCAGAAAGTACGATTCTGCAAGAATTGGTTTCCCAGCAAACATAAAAAGCATTAAGAAATTTGAATACCTTTGTTGATACTAGAATATGTTGCATAGAATCGCTTGCTCGAAGTAGAACGTGACTGGAACTCAACTATCACTCTGTTACTGTAAGACTGAAATGTTTTTGAACCATTTCCACAAAATGTAGCTTTCAGATTTGAATTATAACCAACTCTATCTTCATAGATTTTCACGTAGTCATAATAGCAAGAGCTTGAATTTGGCATTGAGAATAGAGGAAAGTTGATTTCAACACTTTTTCCATCTTGAACTGTAATTTGATACAAGCATCTTTGCACTTTAACCTGCATTTTTGGATATCCTGGAGACGTGAAGTAGCCAGATGGTGCTGTAAACGTCTGATTGCATGCTAAAATTTCAAAATTTGCGCAGTTAAAACTATAGCTTATTTTTGCGTTTGATCCCTGCAACTCACACGCTCGATTCCCAGGCAGTACGATCTAACAGTCCTTCTCAACCTCAATGACGTAACTCAGGTTATGTTACAGTAGACTAGAATATGAGTTCCTTAATTGAAAGAAACCAAAAACATTTATAACGTGTTGGTCTATATTTTTTACATCTTCTTTATTTGAGCGCTCGTGTCAAATTTTTTTCGCTAGTGCAACTTGTAGTCAGGATTGTTAGCGAAAAAAATCGCCCATATTGTGAAAGCAGCATGACAATTCTTGGAGTGGGGCAGTTTGATACGCAAATTAAAATACGATGCCGATGCAAACTGGAAAACTATTCCTTGTTCTAGTCTTAGACCCGGGTACTTGACCCTGAGCCATTGAATCCCTTATAGTCATAGCATTAGTTTAAATTGGGATAACAGCATGAAAATTGACAAAAAGGAGCAGTTTGATTTGCAGATTAAGGTAGAATGCAGACTCTTATTTAAAAACACCTCGATGGGAACCTTGAAACGAACTCAGCGTATGACACTGCTTCTTTCTGCCAGTTTCCAAGCTTGCAATAAAATTTAAACTAATAATCTAGCAATAGGGACTTTATTTGCATTGGGTTTAGAGCTCTAGTCTAACAAAAGCACAAGAAGTGACTTTGGAGTTATAGTCTGCATCCTTTTGTAATCAGCGTATCAAACTGCTCCTCTCTACCAATCTTCAGGCTGGTATCACAAAGTGGACTATTATTTTGGCCTACAGCTCTCACATCCTTCTGGAAGCGTGTTGCTTTAATCGTCAACCTATGTAATATATCCAATTCATGTGTCAATTTAAACTTATATATTTACGAATAGTCTGAATCTTCTGTCTTGAATGATCGTTAGAAAAAGTACAAATGCTTTTTATAAAATATTATTCTCTCTTTAGGCCCATTGACCTAGCCATGATTACTGTTCTCTATCATAAAAAATCCCTTCAAGGCCACATAGTTTTTATTAAATCATGTTTTTCATCGTATCTATACGTTTAAGATTGTTTGAAGTCCGAGAATACTTACGTTTATCTGTGACGTTAAAATATCCATAAAACCCTCGATCTGTTATTGATCCATCGGATTTGAAAACAAGCAAAACATTGTTGTCTGATGATGTAAGGACTTTTGAGTAATGACCACCACAAAGAGTCGTCTTGAGCGTTCCATTTTCATACATTTTCAATGAATCATTCACACAACCAGGACTTTTTTGCAATTGAAACAAATTGAAATTAATTCTGAATGCTTTTCCCGGAATTGTCTTCAAATGATAATAACACAGTGCATTTTCTGGGTAATATTCAGGGTAAAATGGAGATTTCAAATAGCCATATGATTGACTGTACGTGTAGTTACAGGCCAATGGTTCTGAAATGAAAAAAAATATGCTTTAAATTGATATTGATATTAAATTGATCTAATACCACTATTATAAAAATAACAAAAAATATTTCTTTTCTTTAATATTTGATATTTTAAGTATTGTCAATAGTTGGTTTGAATTAGTTCTTTTTTAACTATGTATATACCAACTGAAAAGAATTTTATAATAATAATGATAATATATTCATGTAGGAAAAGCATGGACTTCTTTTAGAGAAAGATAATGAAGTGAAGAGGCACATAAAAGAATCCTTTGTCTCTGGCACCCCTCTTGTTATATAAACCATATAAATGAAATCATTTTGTATTACGGATATGCGAACAGTATTTTTTGAATTTACAAAAGGTCGATATTTTCACCTTTTGCAAAATCGCCTTCTATTATGAGCATAACAAGCATAGCTGCTATGGCCTATGTATTCTATTTCTATTTCATAGCAAATTTTATGATTGATTTAATTAGATAAGATAAAGGCTATTCTAGGATTTCAATTGATTCCAAAAGACTCGAAAAGATTTGCTGGGATGGATATTGTGAGGGCTAGGAACTTTATAGGTGGTATTTATGTGCAAGGACTGGAAAAAATAATGAAGAGACGGATAAGGGAAAGTATCGTAAAGCAATCAAAAGAAGTATTAATAAAGGAAATTAAGACACCAGAAACATCATAAGTATGAAAGACAGAGGTACTTGGAAGAAGTAGGGATCAAAGCTGCAAGAGAGATGATGAAAACTAAGTTGGAAATGTGGGACATAGGGAACGATTTGGGCAATGAAAGGTACTGTTGGTGCGGCAAATGGGAGTCAAGCAAACATATTTTAGGGTGCGGGAAAAATAAAAGAAATAATTAACATTAACGGGGAAAAAGTATGGCTAGACAGTGGAAAAAGTGACGACCTACTAAAAGCAACGGAGTACATTAAATATTTATAGAAAAAAGAGATCAATAGAAAACAGAAAGGAAATGTTAAAGAGCATCGCATGTCAATTGACGGTGCTTGCTGTAATCAGTAACGAGGGCGATGATAAAGATTCAAAGATTCAAAGGACCCTCCTCATCCCTGTCGCAATGATACAAAGTCACGTGATATGACCGTGCCTTGAGGTTTGAATGAGAACTCTATAATCGTACTACGACGTTTTTTGAAAAAATCAACAACGTAACATTGATACGAGTAATTGTAGGAATGGTTTTGATAAAATGAGAAAAAAAACCAAGATGCTTCTTTATACTGCTATGCCTCTATCAATAAATAGATAGCGGGCTTACAAACATGGCACCTCCGACCAAATCTTACTGGCATATACCTGGCTTATGACTATTTATTACGATGTTGTGGCTAGCAAACTTTGCTGATCTATGGTTTTCGCAGCATGGCAATCGGTGATATTGAGTTTCCGTTTTCAGTGGGTTATATAGTGTCGAGCATTCAGTGCTTGACACAGTTGGCTCATGTGTCAAAGTGGACTACACCGGCTAAACGAAGAGTCAGTCCTCAGGGAGATCCGCATTCTTAGACCAAGAAATCACTGCAGGAGCGACTCCTTCTGTTTACGAAGAGCTCCTAGATATTTTTCAACAAAGAAAGGCCCTCCCGGCACTTGAAGGACAAGATGGGGAAGTCGCTGCTTCTTCTCACTCGAGCACAGCTGCAGATCAAGTCATATCTCCCCCGAGACAGCCTGCTAAGGCTGTAATTGATTTTACTCGTATTGTTTCTGAGAAAGAAGAACTGGAGCTACGATTTAGGGAATTAAACACGACCCTTTCCCTTGCTCAGCCTCCTCCTCCAAACCATCCTCCCTTTAGGGGGCGGAGAGGATAAGTTACGATAGTTTGACAAGA
Source organism: Catostylus mosaicus (assembly GCA_964019065.1). Taxonomy (NCBI): domain Eukaryota; kingdom Metazoa; phylum Cnidaria; class Scyphozoa; order Rhizostomeae; family Catostylidae; genus Catostylus; species Catostylus mosaicus. The sequence goes on along the minus strand of OZ025185.1, from coordinate 14,273,007 downwards.
TTAGATGCACAAAATACACTGTTGAGGAAGGAGTTTAAAATATCAGGTTCAATTGGCAATGCTGGGGAACCAAATAAAATGAGTTCTATTTCCTTAGCCCATCAAATTGAAGCAGCTCTCGCCAAGGGGTACACATGGTATGAGTTTGAGAAATTTTTTGGAATGCACAACAGATATCTCACTTTCTAAACCCAGGAAAATTCTGAGATCCCATAAGAGAAATCTAGCACGGAGTTGTACAAAGCTTTGTCATCCACCTAGCATCTAAGTGAGGGCCCCCAGTCATTTATCCTGCGTGCCCTGGAACTCAGACAGTATGTAAAATTCACAAGTAAGGAAGCAGATTCTCACATAAAGTATAATGAAGACATAATTCAGAGTCTTTTTCTTCATGCAGTAAAAACAGAGCTCCGAAATGAAACAGTTTTAACGACGACCTTTAAAAATTGAAAACCAAACACATGTACGAGTAATTGTAGGAATTGTTTTGATAAAATGAGCAATAAAGCAAAATGTCTCTTTATACGGTTATGCCTCCATCAATAGATAGAAAAAGTTGACTTGGTCATTGCTTAAGTAGGAATGGTTTGCAATACAATTTCAGATTTGCCTCCCCTCAAATTTGTCTAAAACGAAGGGATTGCCAACAGACCAACAATACATAACATAAATGCACACATTCAGTAAAATATAGCTTTGGAACCCAAACCTTTGCCGAAAAATGCCAAATTCTTAGATAGGTGCTGACAGGAAATTCGCTTCTTCGGTGCAGTTTTTATTGCAATCCTTCCATATTGAATGTTACATTTGTTTTGAAATGTTCACTGCTCTTGAAGAATATTTACTGCATTTCAAAAAACTTTAAATGATAAAAATATTGTTTTCAGCTCTCGATGGATAAGACTTTCCATTAATGATGCATAAGTTTACCTTGCGGAGGGCATGGGCCAATTATTATGCTGATATCATCAATTGCAATGTCGCCATAAAGAGTAACGAAGCCAACTGTTCCTTCGATAACAAGCTACAAAAATCAATGTAACCCAGAGTTTATCTGTTGAAAAGACAACTGACTAAAGATATTGGATTATAAGTTGATTGAAATTCTTTACTAAAAGATTGGCAGAGAAAATTTTATTGGAATTTTAGCATAACTCGACTAATTTTAAGTCCTTTTGGTAAGCGAGAAAATTGATATGTGTGTTAAGGGAGTAATCAATAAAACATGAACGTAGATGGTCATCTAACTAGCAAATCTTACAGGCATCTAAATGTAAAAGGTTATAAAATATAAGATGTTGAAGTTAAAAGCTGGAAAAAATTACAGGGTTTAAAATTTACAATATAGAAATCGCTAAAACTCCAAGTTTGCGTTTGATTTAAGTTAATGAAGAGGAACGTGATTTATTTTATTATTTATGATCCTGCCTTCCGAAATGGAAACAAATACAAACTATGTAGCTTCAACTTATAAGCAACCTTCTGTAAGCAAATAGTTTCTTTGTAAATTAGAAACTTAAGAATCAATCATTGAGTCAAATGGTTAATGATAAGCCAAAGTCCACAATGAATCTATTATCGAACATCGGTTTATCTATACAAGAGCTAAATAATCCGTTTGCGATTTGTTGCTTAGATTCTCAAATGGTCACTCATTAGAAATCTATAAAATCAGATTACCTGGTATTGCTTTGACGATTGAAATTGTATGCTACCATGCAGCCATCTGTTTTTATGATCTCCACTTCTACTCCAAATGCCTTCACTGACGTTATTTTCTTTCTTGTACACATTTAGACTTCCAATGTCTCTCCCATTCATGTTATACCAAAATGTAAGACAGGAATCAGATGTAGGTGGTCGCATGCGTGAAATCAAACGTGCTTTATCAAGGTAGCGTTGAAAACGTGACCGTATATACAAATAGTGTCCTAAAATAAAAGAAAGCTTGGGGAATTACTTATCAAATGTATTTGAGTATGCACCCCATACGGCAGATTTGATATCCTTAAATTAATGGTAAAAGCAATCGATGGAAAATTTTACCTTGAATGATACAAAAATGCAATCATTTACGTACATTTCCGGTAATTGTAGGTATGATTTCAAGCTGAATTAAAGTCCATTCAGTTTCAAGCGAACTGCTGAGACAGTGAATGATGGAAAGGACAGTTCTATGCAGTATACTAAATCAGGTGTTTTAAATAAAAGTAAATATAGATACTGCGAATACTGAGATTGCCTACAGTTAACGATTCTCGGATAGCATTAACAAAGGTATTCTCCTACTGACCATAAATTTCATTCACAACACTGGTCGATTTGGTTGATTTAGCTAGTATCAATTCCCATTGCAAAAGTCATTAGTCCCTCTTCGTCCCTTTTGGTGTGTCGTTCGTACGTTCCGCAGTTGATGTCGAGTGCAATAACTAGATCTCCCCTTTTCATTTCATGTACCGGCGTAGCATTACGACTGGTGTCAGCATTCCATGAGGGAGCATGACAATTGCCGTTTACCCTTTCGAGATGATTAGCTCGACTATGCGGTAATACTATGCGGCGACGGTGGGCAGAAGATGACGTCATAACGTAGGGCTAGTGCAGCGAATTTGGAGGTTATGATTATGATGATGATCTGACCCTAAGCTGGGATGGAATGGTCAACTTTCCCCCTGGGCTTTCCCTTTGGATTGTATAGGACGCTGCGGAGGGTGGGCAGAAGTTGCGGAGCAGGGTGGGCAGAGGTCGCCGGCGGGGAAGCAAAGGGAAAGCAAAAGGAAAGTTGACCATTCTATCCCAGCTCAGGGTCAGATCATCATCATAATCATAACCTCCAAATTCGCTGCACTAAATGCCCTACGTTATGACGTCATCTTCTGCCCACCGTCGCCGCATAGTATTACCGGCGACCTCCGCCCACCCTGCTCCGCAACTTCTGCCCACCCTCCGCAGTGTCCTATACAATCCAAAGGGAAAGCAAAGGGAAAGTTGACCATTCCATCCCAGCTCAAGGTCAGATCATCATCATAATCATAACCTCCAAATTCGCTGCACTAAATGCCCAACGTTATGACGTCATCTTCTGCCCACCATCGCCGCATAGTATTGGCTGCTGGACAAGTTTCCCTCACTATTTATTATTTTGTATGTAGCTTGTAATTGTATTTAAATATTAGTCTAGTTTTATGTTTCATATGTAATGGCCCAGGGGTAGTCAGGATATTGCTCCTCGGGGTATCGTCTTAGTAGTATAGTAATGTTCGGCTTGTAAGTAATGTTATATGTAACTTGCTATTGTAAACTTTTTATTCTGAATATAAAAAAAAAAAAAAAAAAAGTTAATGATTCTACCCCAACATCTTACCTGCACTAGTCCTCGTTGTATGATCAGATGTTGGTCCCGTAGTATAATAATCATGGGTTGAACCAGAATGCCTTTTCCAATCAAAATCATCTGAATTGTCTTGAATCCAATAGCAATTTTCTTTGCTGAGTCCGTATTCAAAGTCACAAGTTTCTAATAAAAAAAATTACTTATTAGATCTGGCCTATTTGTCGCAATTAGCTGCAGGATTACTTCGAATGTAGTTTATTTCGTTAACTTAAATCAAACGCAAACTTGAATTTTTAGCGGTTTGTATATTGTAAATATTTAACCCTGTAATTTTTTGAAGCATTCATCTTCGACTTTTTATATATTATAACCTTTTACATCACGTCCTTTTTTTAAACAGGACCCTTAGTGATAGCATTAATATCTTTACTGAAAAGGTTATCCTTGATAAATATTATATTATATTATATTATATTATATTATATTATATTATATTATATTATATTATATTACATTATATTATATTATATTATATTATATTATATTATATTATATTATATTATATTATATTATATTATATTATATTATATTATATTATATTATATTATATTATATTATATTATATTATATTATATTATATTATATTATATTATATTATATTATATTGTAGTAACATTGCCAGGCAAGTATTTTACTTTCTATACAACATCATACCCGTTTACCTATTTCTTTTTCCATAGAGCTCTTATCATTCGCGCTTCCATCAACATTCTTGTTTGCGCCTAGAAACAGATGATGCAAGTTAGTGCTTTATATTACATTGTTTTTTGGCTGATTGGAGAGGAGGAGGAGGGTTAGCAAAGGGAGAAAAATAAAGCAAAGGAATAGAAAAAGGAAGTGGAATGAGGAGAGAAATTGAATAAAACAAATTAATTGCTGATGTTCTCTTCTAATGGCACATTCTTAAAAAGCCTTTTGACATCGCATGAAACAATTTTGTGGTTTTGAGGTACTTACTCGTTTCGGGTATGGCCGAAGATATGGCTGACGGAAACATAGGGATACAGTTTTTTACACGGTTTTACTAAGTTTTTCGTTAATGTTTCTCAAAGATCTTTGTATCTATGCTTCTAACTTTTCTGTTGGATCTTTTTAAGCTTCTTAAATTGCTCCGTTTGGAGAATGGATAAACATTTTGATTTATAGGTCTCATTGTTATAATAATAATAATAATAATAATAATGTTTTTCAAACTTCATTTCATTCAATATTATTTAACAACAAATACAAATCTTTCTATAAGGTAATCTGTACTTGGCTGGCTAGAGATACAATGTTATATACTCTTTATATTATAAAAGAAAAAAATTAAAATATTAGTAGCAAAGAAGTTCAGGGTTGGTCGACTGTTTGTTTCTCATACAGAAGATGTAATATGTCGTGCGAATGATAATTCAAGACATTTTTGAAATTACAAAGTTACGACGGCATTGATCTATGTCTACTTCTTTGCACATTTGAAGAAATGAATCGAAAGGATTGGCCGAATATACCGAGGCAGCTGATGGATAAATTGACAAACTTGACCAATCGATATTTATTGTCAAGGTCTCTCAGAAGAGGGCGATACTTAAATTCCTTTCTCTTAGAGTTGTGATCCAAATTTGTTTCAAAACCTACGGTTAGTTCGATAATTTAGAGGCATTTATCGGCTGTAATAAGCAGCATGTCAGGGCGAAGACTATCACCAGTAATTATAAAAGGGGAAAGATATCCTTGAAGATCTACGTAAAACGCCCTCGTTCTATGTACGATTTGCAACCAACAACAATATGCAGGAGTGACTCAGACTGGAGACAGAAGGAGCAATCAGGGAAGGCTGCAAATTTCCATAAGCAAAGGCTGTTCCTAGTGGCAAGTGTATTACTTGAGTATTTTACAGTAAAATTGAAAATGTTAATAATGATTACAATAATAATTTTTTTCAAACTTCAATGTTATTTCATATCAGATTTATCATACAATGATACACTTCACTAGTAGAAAGCAGCGCATGATTGGCTTGTCTGTTGAAATACATAGGCTATTTAGTTAACAGTCAATCAAATCCGGGTTGGTCCATTTTTTGTTCCGTCTGCAGAAAATGTAATAAGAGCATCGGATGGCGGTGTTAATCAATTTCATTGTAAGATTACATTGAACTTACTTGCCCATGCCAGTTTCCTCGAGCATTGTGTGAAAGTTTAGAGAGGAAGTTCCAAGAATACAAAGAGGACCCAGAGAAAGATTGACAAAGTGAACAGTAGAAAATTGAGAATTAAGGTCCTTAATAAGTGCGTTATACTTAGTAGACTTCCTTTTCGACTTACGTTTTCATCAGTTATCATATAAGTCATATTACTGGCGAAGACGCAAGTCGAAACATTTTAAGATTTGAAGTTTTTTCTTGAGTACCTATTTTATATTTATAGATAATAGATAAAATTTTTTGTGGTTGAGCTTTTGATTGTTTTATACATCTATGAATATATATATAATCTTGGCTGTGACGAATACATTAAGCTGAAACAAGAAAAAAACAAGTCTCCCGGGGTGAGAACTGCGTAAAATCATATTGGAGTTTCACATCTATTTCGAATTGCCTGTGTGGCGCAGTGGATTGCTTGCTTGACTCCAGTGACGGCGAACGGGATTCGAAACCTAGGTAGAGTAAGTTGTTCTACTGATTTATGCCAGCCTACTGGTGGCAGGGCAAGGCTATTTGACGGTTGCTCTCTCCGAATTATTAATATTATTTATTATTATTATCAATTTATTTATTGTTGGATATAAAATACAGTAGCTAAATAAAAAGTAGCTAATTAATTCCAACGTTAAAAGAAGTATATACAATAAAACATAAGAAGTTAAAATATTTAAGTTATCAAAATATACATTTTGAAACGGATATCTAAGAATCATAGATAGCTCAAGTTAGGAATAAATATGCCGCATAATTTTCAGGGACAGTTTTCGCCGTACCAATTTTTTAATCTTATTTTTAAATTGACAAAGGGTTTCTGAATTTTGTATTGTTGGTGGTAACATTTGCCACGGTTGCGGACCTTTGAAACGGACACTTTCTGTCCCATTACTGACTGATCTAACTCTGGGTTGAGTAAATTCGTTATTATTCTGTTTGTGGTAAGTTTGTGGAAAGTGTCCTTTCAGAGAATAGAAGTGCCCTCTTTAGTCTGCATTGATGCTTATAACGGATCATATCTGTCATATAACAATGGGCGTGATTGTAACATATCTATGAAATGTTCTTATTTTATTCCAAAACGAAGCACAACATATGAAATTCAATTTGCCCACATCAGCAAGTCAGTTTACTATCCCTGCGGTGGTGCATCGCGAAATTTAACGCATCCTCAACCAAGGCGACGTCGGAAATTTAGGCCATCAAGACCATCGCGCATTTCCGCGGCTGCCCTTGGAAGACTAGAACACCGGTATAATGTTTAAGGAGCTGATCATAGAGAAATGACAACTGTATCTGAACTCCATACATGAGAACTCTCTAACCAAAAGACGTTTATACGAGGTTACATGGGCGGATTACATACGGGACTTCATGTACATACAGGATACTAATTATACTAATTATGTGAACATTACATCCCTCCCTTACTGAATATAAAATCGCTAATGTTTATAAATCTTAAAATCATCAAAGTTAAATTCAAAGAGTTTTTTATTTAAGCAGCGTAAGTGTTTTTATTTGTAGTCCTTTATCTACGTTTATGTACAGTAAATATTGTTGCCATACCGGTGTACTGGCTGACGACTTCTAATCGGGTACCTTACTTGAGGTTGTTCTTCTTGATCAGGAATAGCATCATCATGATCATCACCAAAATCCAAACAAATTTCTTCTGTGCCACCATTATCCATATAAACTTTATCATCAGGTAATACTTTGAAATGTGAAACATTGCGAGTTATGAAATGTCCATTTCTGCTGACTGTAACACGGGATCCTTTTCTTTCAGTTACACGATAAGGTTTGGGACAAAAGTTAGTTGATAATTTGTTGACTTTCTTTTGACGAACAAGTACTGTATCTCCACTTTTTAGGTCAGAGGGCTTTGCTCTGCGTGCTCTGTCTGCATTTTCTTTCATTTGGGATTTAGCTTTCCCATCCTTTTCTCGAAGATTTTCGTCAATGTTTTCATGTATTTCGGAGAAAACTTCAGGTAGTTTGGTACAAATTTGTCTGTTGAATAGCAGCTGAGAAGGCGATTTTCCTGTAGTGGAATGCGGTGTAGCTCTGTAGTTCATAAGAAACTTGAATATATCGCGTTTCCAGTTTTTATTTTCTGCAACAGCAGTGCGAATTGATTTTTCGAGAGGTTTCATAAAGTTTTCAACCTGTCCATTTCCTTGAGGAGAAAGTGGAATGCTAGGGCGATGGTTTGCACCAATTTCTTTCATAAAGTTGTAAAATTCTCTTCCAGGGAAGGGGGGTCCATTGTCACTACGAACGAAATGAGGGATACCATGAGTAGCGAATATTCTTTCCAATTTGGGCAAAGTAGCACTAGCAGACGTAGAATTTACAAAGTCTACTTCAGGAAATTTGGAATAAGCATCGATAACGACTAGCAGGTACTGTCCATCTGGGAAAGGTCCGCAGAAATCGATATGTACGGTATGCCACGGTGAGGGTGGAAGGGCGTTCATCTTCAGGGGCTCAGGACGACTATCTTGGCCTACAGCGTGACACGGAACACAACGAGAAATGCGCTCACCAACTTGTTTATCGATTTGAGGAAACCAGACTTTGGTTCTCAGGAGGCGTTTGGTCTTTACAAGTCCCTGATGTCCTTCGTGCGCGATTTCGATGGCTTTCGCACGAATAGAGGAAGGTAAAATCAGACGTGAACCACGTAAAATAACGTTGTGTTTGTCATTAATCGTAAGTTCATCTTTCAGTTTACTGTAAAGTTTCAATTCTGCAATATCAACTTCACCGCTGTGTGTCATTTTTGACAGTTCATGCCAAGAGTTATTTCGGATAATCTCCACAAGTCTCTGCAGGGTAGCATCTGTAGATGTCGCGTGTTGAATTTCTGACAATGACATCGCTTTTGGCACAGCATGTTCCGTAAGAAAGTTGACATATTGTTCCGCAATGTTTTCGAATTGAATGTTGTTGACATTAGGCCTTGCCTGTAAATGACGCGAGAGAAAATCGGACGGATTGGCTGTACCTTTCAAGTATACAACGTCAAAGTCAAAATCTTGAACGCGGAGATACCAGCGTTCAATGCGGGCGGGCGGTCTTGATGCGGGATTGTGAAGAATCATCTGTATAGGCTTGCAATCAGTGAGAAGGGTAAATTTTCCTCCGGATAAATACAAATGTAATTTCTCCATGGCCCAAACAATTGCTAATGCTTCTCTTTCCGTTTGATAATAACGTTGTTCAACGTCAGAGAGAGAACGGCTTATGTATGCAACAATTTTGCGATCTTGTTTTCCTGGGGTAAACTGAGATAATATCGCGGATAATCCAAACGGAGAAGCATCTGTAACGAGTTCAGTACGTTTTGAATTATCGAAGTAGGACATAACAGTTGAGCTTGTGAGGGCTGATTTTACTTCGTCAAAAGCGTGTTCGTGTTCAGTTTTCCACTGAAACGGCGTGTTTTTCTTTATGAGCTCTCTGAGCGGGTGCGTAAGGTCGCTGAAGTTTTTGATAAACTTTGAGCAATATGTGGCCATGCCAAGGAAACTTCGAAGGCCAGACTGCGTGGTAGGAGCAGGGGCACTTTTGATGGCTTCAACTTTGATAGGGTCAGCTGAGATTCCTTTAGCTGAGAACACGAATCCGAAGAATGTTAGTTGATCTTTATTAAATTCGCATTTTTCCTTGTTAAGTGTTAGACCACGAGATGAAAAACGTTGAAAAACTTGTCGGAGAGCGTCATCATGTTCTTTTTGGTTAGCTCCAAAAACTATAACATCGTCGCTGATGTTAAGCGTATGCGGTATATCCCGGAGTTGTTCTGCAATCACGTTTTGGAAAATTTCGCTAGCGGAAGAAGTTCCAAAGTCTAGCGTACGGTAGCGGCGTAGACCTTTATGAGTCTGAAACGTTGTAATATAACGGCTTTCTGCGTCGAGCAATAATTGGTGATAGCCTGAACGCAAGTCAAGTTTTGAGAAAACTTTCGCACCATTTAGTGTATGTACTAAATCGTCAACAGTTGGCGTAGGGTGGCGTTCGCGAAGTATCGCGCGGTTTGCCATCCGCATGTCAACGCAAATACGAACATCGCCATCTTTCTTCGGTATGACTACCAAGGGAGAAATCCAGGGCGTTGGACCATCTACTTTTTCGATTATTCCTTGCAATTCCAGCTTTTCAAGAGCGGCAGTGACTTGTTGACGCATGTGGAAAGGAATTTTTCTGGGCGGTTGAGCGATAGGCGTAACATTGTTATCAATGTGCAGTTTCACGGCGTGATCTTTGAGCTGGCCAATACCATCAAAAATATTTGGAAATTCGGCAATCAGAGTTTCGTGTTGCGAAATTTGCGGTTGAACGGTGTGAACATCAACGGTAACCAGACCTAAACTAGATGCAGTTTTATAGCTAAGCAAGCAGCCATAATTTCCAGGTACCGCATGGATTGTAGAAACACTAACACGATTTTTAGATTCAACCCGTGCTTCGAACTGTCCTAACAATTTCAGATTTGACGCGGCACCATATGCAAAAAGACGGGCGTTCGAAGGCTTCAATGTTATTGTAGCTGATTTCTGAATTTTAGCTAGGGTAGACTCATCTATTATATCAATTGCGGCTCCAGTGTCCACCACCATATCAATAGGAACATCGTTGATTTTAACGCTAGCTTTGGGCGTTGTTTTGTTATCCGTTGTAACGGTGAATAAATACTCATCTGCGTCAGAGAAATCTGTGGCACGTGTTGCAACATGACGCACATTTTGAGGGCGGTGTGGAGAATTCGCTTGAATTTTCTGAGGCTGTTTGTTACTGCTACTGCGACAGCATTTGGCAAAATGGTTGAGTTTTCCACACTTCCTGCAATCTTTTCCGCGGGCGGGACAAGGATTGGTGTTGTGCGGCCAATTTCCTCCACAGTTACGACAAACAGATTTTGTAGGATTTGTACTATTTCTATGTGAATTATCTCTTGCAAATCGAGATGTAGACTGTCTACGACGGTTGGTAACCATATTTACAGCGGAATCTGAAATATGTGTAGAAGATAGTGATTCTTCGATGCCTGTAGCTTGAGCTTCGCTTATTTCAAAGGCGCGTCCTTTAGCTAGCAGTTTTTCCAACGTGAGGTCGGTTTCCAGAAGTGCGAATCTACGAAGACGTTTCGACAAACAGTTCTGAATAAGAACGGATTTGATTTCGTGGTTTATTTCTGGAAAATCACATGTTGCGGCGAGTTTCCGCAAGCATGTCGCGTACTGATCCAAAGTTTGTCCAGCGGTTTGTACAGTCGTACGAAACTTGAAGATTTCGAAGTCAAGATTTTTCTTTGGTGAAAAATATGCATCCAGCTTTGTTAATGCGGTTGTATAATCGTTGGTGTCCCCTGTATTGGCTAACGTCTCAAAAATTTCTTGAGTGGACTCTCCAGCTTGATAAAGCAGTAACGCACGTTTCTGGGCGTTGTCTTTAATTCCGAGCGCGGCGAGATACGTTTCAAAGCGTTTCTTCCAGGTGGACCATCTTTGCGCTATAGAATTCGGTTCTGATAGCGGATCAAACGGTGGTAAAGGATGAAGATCTATTCTACCAGTAGCCATAGCTTTGGTACCGGGTTTTCAGTGAGTTTTAAAATTTATCCTCGTCGCCAATATAATGTTTAAGGAGCTGATCATAGAGAAATGACAACTGTATCTGAACTCCATACATGAGAACTCTCTAACCAAAAGACGTTTATACGAGGTTACATGGGCGGATTACATACGGGACTTCATGTACATACAGGATACTAATTATACTAATTATGTGAACATTACAACCGGTACTAAACCTAATTCATGACGATAACAACTGAGAGTTTAAGAATGTATTCGTGAAGTACTGTACTTTCTTCTAAATAATCTATCATTGAGCAGAAGTGATGGACAAAAGTTAAATGTCCTCAACCAGGGTGACACCCCTCTATATAGCTATCATAACCTAGATATTTTCTTTATATCAAAATTAATTTGTCACTATGATGTCATTTATCGTCTTCCTAATTCATCCTGCTAATAATTAACCAATCTCCGATCTCGTAAAGGCTATGAAGACAACATATTCAACCAATTTATTCCAAATAATTCAACCAATTTATTCCATCATTTGCGAAGACATAGTCCTTGCAATAAGATGCAAAGAAGAAAAATAAGTTAAGATGAAGCGCTTACTGTTTTTGCCGATTTTCCAGGCTAAAATTGGTAAACCAATCAGCAAGATGACGACTAAGATTGATAAACTCAAGATAACCCATTTCAAGCGTGGATGGCCTACACAAGTTGTAGTTCCTTCTGGTCTACTGTCGATCTGAGGGCTTTGAGAGGCTGCTGGATTGCTGAAGACTACGTCAACATTGCTACCACTTTTGTGCACGGTAAAGGCCATGTTGCATTTTACCTGACTTCCTTCCACTTTGCTCTAGCCTAGTTTCAAATGAATTTTACAAAGTTTTGTGCTTATTCTAAATTTTGTAGAAGATCAAGACGATTTGTCTCATTCTGCAGCAAAATATGAAATGCGAACAAGGAAGTATTTTGCCAAGGTAATCACTAGACTGAATCGTTTATTGGGAGGCATTCAATTTTAACAACGGTTGAATAGCAGGTTGTTGCTAGACTACAAAGCCTAGGCATGTATGTAGTAGGACTGGGCGTTAGTATATTATGTTGAACTTCCGTTTGTATTATATATATTGTTGTTGTTGTTTTTATTTGATTGGTCAGTTTCAAGTCTCGATACGAATCACACGTCTTCGTTCGTTCTTCTACTACTCATAGGTTACAGGGAAGATTTTACCTGCAACACGTAAATCCAGTCGATTAATCTTAGGGCTGTCGGAAAAATGGAATCCTTTTGGTAAAAGCTAGGTTAATCGGAAAATTTTGAACAAAATCCAGAAACTGAAGTAATGATTCAAATGAATATGTTAATTATAGCACAAGAGAAGCAACAAAAATTACACCCATATTTCATGCATATCTTACAGGTGGGGCCAGCACGTCAGGAGACATAACAAAAATTGTAGTCGCCTATTCTATCTTTCCACAAGTTTTGTCTATCGAATGGCTCCTTCAATGTCTCTTTCTTTTGAATGCGGGATGATATCATTTCCTCACCACGATTGACCGATTCTTCTCCTTATGCAAGTCACATAGCTTGTCTTTGTATTCATGTCTTTGATTGCCACGTGCTTTGCTCTTTCAATCTTTCCTTTGACTTTTCAAGATTTTCTTTTACGTTTATGGCCAAAACATTCTCCGCTTTCTAATTACGTCGGTCAGATTCTATGTGCTTCAGCCATTTCTAAAACGATTTCATTGCTTTGCTTATCTTACCATGATACTCTTAGCATATGCCAAAAAACCATAATTCTAAAGATTTTAATTCCTTCTCCATACTCCCACTCTTAGGGGGGTGGTCATTGAGTATCTGCCATGGGGGGCGGAGGCTTTTCCATAACTCTCAAGTAAAATTTCGTACCCCACCATGCAACTAAAAAATTAAGTTGATACCCCCCCTCAAAAATGTCCAAAATTTCCATACCCCCCACCCCCGACAAAATTTTCAATATACCTCAACAAATCAGTTCATTTTACCTATTCAAAGAAGTCTTCTTTGGAAGAACTTAACAATGCAGAAAGTTCAACAAGCCAGCACCACAAATATCAACCTGTAAAGGAGGGGAACAGTTTCAACAGCAGAGCAATACGCAGAGACAAAAAGACAGAAAGAGTTTTCAGCAAGAAGCGTACGGAAATCGATGAAGGAAAAGGAAGAGAGGCTTTAAAACAAAGTAAAGCATGTTTTGCGTTTGCTGACAAATGGTATGCTTACATTGGATGCAATCAAGAGTAGAAAGGAAAACTCGATTCATTTAGCAGACATTGACAAAAGCTGCCAGCTGGTTGCAAGATTACATGCCAAGGCCATGACATGGCTTATAGAGAATGGATACTTTTCTGCAGATTCTTTAGAATTTGCAGATCAGCTTTCCAGGAAGCTTACCATCCAACTTGAAAAGGCAAATGAGTCAACAATTACAAGAAATAGAAAATCTGCATCAAAAAATTGTCAGAAAAGCCTTTTTGATTGTTTTGCTGCCAAAGAAAAAGTATATACTTCAGACAAATAGAAGCAATAAAGGAGAATCATGACATGATGACTGAAAATCCTTAGACTGTTGGATTCTTTATGACTTTTTGTAACTTTTTTGTTCCATGCCCCCTTGATTTTTGTGTAATTTGTTTGAAACCGCTCCTTAAAATCATGACTTTGTCACATACCCCTCCTAAAAAGCCTTCACCCCCCCCCCCATGACCGATACTTAATGACAACTCCCTTAGTCTATGGTACACAACTATTTAAAATAACTGACCATTTATCAGAATTAAATATTCTTTTTGTTATATCTAACTCGACCTTTCTGTTTGTCAAAAGATTAGCTAGATTTCTTTTGCTTTTTGTTTATAAAGTTCTCTTTGCCACTATATTCTTCTAGCATCGCTTGTAAGAATACTACTTAAGTCAGAGGCGTGTGGCCAGGCGGGACACCGGGAAATTTTGAAAAATTCATGACCATTTCTGATGTCTTGAAAATTTTGTTTGAATTATCCATCTTTTGAAGTAAACATTACATTCGCAGTTAGAAGAGAAGCCAGTAGTGGCAATGTTCTTTTGAAAGATCCTGTTCTGAACGTGAAAATGATCACTGTTACTCGCGGCAATTGCTAAAACAAAAGGGCACTCGCTTCGTTGTTCAAAGTGGAAAAAAGGTAGGAATGATGCTTCGATATTTAAGGGATTTTTACTTGTTTTCGTATGGACAAACCCTCTTGTTCTGTCAAGGTTATGAAAACGTGTTGAGAGAGGAGGGGCAAGGACGGAAACTGGCATTGCTTTTTGCTAAAGAGCCATACAGAGAGACTATCTTCTCCAACATCCATTTATTCCAACTGACAATCCTCTGAACAGATGCTACAATACCTAAGGGCTTGGTTATAGGGGATCGCCTTCTTAGTATGCCATGGATGACAAGAATTCTTATGCAAGAACTTATGAGTATCAGTTGGCTTGCAAAATGAATCTGTTGTCAGGACTCCCCTCTCTCCCAAAGTGACCAGAAGGATCTGTTCAGAGGATCGTCAGTTTAAGGATAACTTAGATAAATTGGCTGGATGGTTACAGGATAGGGGTTACGAAGAGTCATTAGTTAGTAAGCAAATAGATAGGGTACCTAAGTTAGATAGGGAGACTCTTCTAGCCAATGCAGATAAGGAAAAGAACTCTGGGAGGGGGGAGAGAATCCCTTTGGTGTTAACATACCATCCGGCACTCAACGGTGTGGGGAGAATCGTAAGGGGTCTCCATTCTATGCTTTCCAACTCGCAGGAGCATAGGGCGGTTTTTCCTGAAACTCCGGTTACTGTATTTAGGAGATGTAAGAAAGTATAAGATTAATTTTTTGTTTAACTGTGATTCGTCTAATGTTGTCTATCTGTTGGATTGTGTTTCATGTGGTTTTCAATATGTGGGTAGCACTAACACGCCTTTTAGGTTAAGGTTTAATAAATATAAGGCGTGTTATCGTAAGTTTAGGTTAGGGTCTTCAGTCCCCCAGATGGAATTCTTTAGGCATTTTTCTCAAGAAGGACATCATGGGTTTCTTGAGGACATCAGTGTTAAAATTATTGATAAGTTAACTGGGAAGGATAGGATACGTGAGAGTTTCTGGCAACATAACCTGGACACTTTCACACCCCGGGGTCTCACTGCTAAGGAAGTAGATCTGTAGTTTTATTATTTTTTTAGTATTGTGTTTGTTTTAAGCATACCTATATCTCTGTTTCTCCTTCTATGCTATTTCTACTTGTTCTTTTTTTGGAACTATGTTTGTCAACACCCTAATGTTCGGCTCCAATTTTCTTTTTATAATATATCTTCGCTCTTTTTTCTTTTTCCATTGTCCTTCACTGTTTAACTTAGTTCTTTTCTTTCGATTCCGGTGGGACGGACGGTACTATCTTCTCCAACACCCCTTTCTCGCACCTTACACTGTTATCTCTTTTCTATTAAATTACAGATGCTATTCATTGTATTAGGTTTCAATTGATCTCTGTTTTCATTGCTCTTCCCTAAATGTATATCGTTCTTTTGTGTTACTAATTATATATGCGCTGTATGTATCCGGAAATGTTAATACTGATGAAAACGAAAGTCGAAACGTTTAAAAGTGAAGTTTTTTTCTTGAATACTTATTTATTATTTAAAAAAATTTATATGGTTGAGCTAATGATTGTTTTATACAATAAAAATATATATCTATATGTTATATCTTCAATATTTAATCCAACTAATTAGTATCGAACAAGATCAGATATATTGAGATCTTTAAGTACCTTCATAGAGCAGCTCCTGTACACATTGACATGCAATGCAAATGGGTTTCACTATATAGCTTTGATAAAGCTTTGAAAAGATTACCAAACTGCAAATGCAATGTTAATATCATTGCATCTCAAATTTTCAGCGCTTCCCATTTTCATTAAGCGTAAATGCTCAAATGAGTCGCTCTTCGACGTTTGTTCCTGGTCTCCAACGAATGGTAAGTCCTAACAACATTTTGAGCCCCTTTCATCTCTTGCTTTATTGACTCTTTTGCCCCCCATCCCCTTAAAGAAATAATTAGGAAGGATTACAGAGGATCTCTCTTCTGTGCTTGCCAACTCGGAGGAGCATGGAGCATTTCTTCCTAGACCTCCAGTTACTGCTTTTAGGCAATGTAAAAACCATAAGGATATGTTAGTTAGGGCTAGGATTTTACTTATAATATCAATGATAAAAGGGATATTCTTGTTGTAAAATGTCCAGATGTCAAGTGTGTAAATCTATGTCTAATAGCGATAGCTTTCATTCCCATGTTACCAATAGAGAGTATAAGATTAATTTCCCGTTTATCTGTTATTCATCTAATGTTGTCTATTTTTGCAATGTTATGTGTTTGGTTTTCAGTATGCAGGTAGCACTAGCACGCCTTTTAGGTTTAGGTTCAATGGTTACAGGTTTACTATCGTAAGTTTAGGTTAGGGTCCACAGTTTCCCAGATGGACTTCTTTAGTTATTGTTTTGGAGAAAGATGTCACGGGTTTCTTCAAGACATTACTGTCAATATAATTGATAGGTTAACTGTGAAGAAGGGTTCGTGAGAGCTGCACGCTCCTTGGTCCTATTGCTAGCTGATCTATAGTATTAGTATCATCAAGAGTTTTTTGTTTGTTTAGGCCTACAATTTCCCGGCTTTCCTTTCCTCATTCTTAAACATTTTTTATGATTTCTATAATTCCTTTTTCCATTTTGTTCTGATTACCTTGTAAATGTCCTGGTCTCTATTAATTATTTTTTTTAAACTGGATTCATATACGCCCTATTTATTTTGTTTTGATTATCTTTAATTATATATCTTCGCTCTTTTTTCTTTTCACATTAGGCTTCACTGTTTTATTTTGTTCTTTTCTTTTTGCTCCGGTGGGACAGACGGTAACTTTCTTCCTATCTTCAAAGATTTCAATTTACTTAGAATTGTTGATATATTCAAATTGAGACTGCTATCCTTTGTTTACGAATCAATTAATAAGGTAGCACCTGACTGCTTCCACAATTTGTTCTCCTTAAACTCATCAGTTCATTGTCATAATACAAGACAATCGAATCGTGGTGATCTGTTTCTGGCTAATATCAACACATCTCAATATGGCTTGAAATCAATTCGATATTTGGGGGCAAAACTATGGAATGAATTACCTACTGCGATAAGAACTTTGTCGTCTAAATTTTCATTCAAAAAGTCTCTAAAACATCATTTCTTAAATGTAATGTAATTGCAATCGAACTGAAATGAACTTTTTGAATTATAATGCAAATATTTGAACATACCATGCGCTAAAGCTAAAGGGGGGGCCTCCTTCTCGTTAGTTAATCTACTTAGGAGGTCCCTCCTTAAGAATCCTGCGTCTTTCTTCTTTTCCTTTTTTGTGTTATACTTAGGAGCAGAATTTCAGTTTTGAGAATAAATTGATTGAAATTGAATTGATTGATTGGTAAGGAATAATGTGTAATGTGTATTGCCAAAGGGGGTGCTCTCTCCTTGATTAGGTTTCCTACTGAGAGAGTTCCTCCTTAAGAAATTCCCCTCCATTCACTTTCTGTCGTACTTAGTTTCATTTGTATCTTGTATTCGATGTTTAGTTTATATGTAATTTATTGTGTAAATGTAGTTTAATTGAAGGTGTTTGTAGTGGAATTTTAAAATATGAAAACTGAAACTGAAACTAAACTGGTAACATCTTCTGATACGTTACTTTTCCTTTGCTATTTCTTTTTCTTTCAATTCGTTCGTTATCTATTGTACTCGGTTTATAATCCATTCAGTTTCACTTCTATTCACTAATTTTACATTTAACCTTTGGGCTGTTAATTATGCATGCACTGGATGTTACAGGAAATTTCACTACTGATGCATAATTTTAAATTTAAGTATACATTCAAAAGCTATCATAATCCAGAAATTTTAAAATGATTATAGATGCTCATAAAATATTTTCTTTCAAAAATCTTTCTAAACGTTTCGACTTTCTTCTCCACCAGTAATCATTTATTCATATGTAAATATATATGAGAGCTCAGGACAGACTGATGGACAGAATAGAAACAAGATAATGAATGTAATGAAGAATCTGTAAGATTTACTTATGATCTGTAACGGAAACGGTTAATATAGTTGATCATACTGAGATAATGATTAAACTAATAAAATAAAAAGTTAACTAGTATTTAACAAACAATCTTTGTCATCATTGTTAAATTTAACGAATTAGAAGCACTCTAGTTTTATTTGCTTCATTTTCCATCACTTTTCAGTTGGACCATAAGTTTTGCTTAATCCATTCAACATATTTCGTCACCCGAGTGAATAAAGAATAAGAATCAGTGGTGTTGCAGCAAGCGCTACCAAAACTTACCACACCATGTAAAATGTAACGACCATTTGTATCTTGGCACACAAGAGGGCCACCACTATCTCCATGACAGCCATACAGCCATACAGCCACTCTTTACAGAACCTGTTTCCCCAGCACACACCATTTTTTCTGTTATGTTTAAAGGGCCATACGGCCACATGTTAATTTTCTGTTGGCATATTTGTGTATCTAAAATTGACATTCGTGCAAAATTGACATTGGATGCGAAATTCCAGGATGCTGTATTTTACCCCAACCTGGAAGCAAATTGAAAAGATTCAGGATATAAAAAATGCATGAGTAAAAGAACAAATTTAAATGGCTACAATATATGCGATAAGGAATCCAAATTATAATTGTCGCAAATGATCAATGAAAATGTTTGCTCTGCTTGAGTAATGCAATATTTCTTCCTCTGATGGTTGTCGTCTTGCAAGAACGTTAAATCTTGAATTTATCACTTTATTGATCCTTTCTTAACTCATTCCTTGCATGAATTGATAGATTAATTGAATACTTGACTGGTCATGCTTCATTCCTTTGTTCATTCATTCATTCAGTCATTTATTCATTCATCTACATCCACCTAACCTATCCGTGTGCTTATTTGCTCCTTGTGCCCATCAATCATTTGTATTAACACCTGCCATAATTAAAGGATAATTCTTGTTGTTTACATCAATATCACAAAAAGATTAAGCTATCATACCAATTGCTGGGATAACCTGTAATGTAACAAGATGTTCCAATTGCTACTTCTTCAGTTCCATTTGGCACACAAATAGTGTTCACGTGATCATTCATCAAGGCTGGAGTTTGCAACTTCAGTAATGCAATGTCGTTTACCAACGTTGTAGTGTCATACCCAGCATGCATAACCATTTTCTCAACGTAATGCCGCTTTTCAGTTGTCTCATTGATGTTTCTATGCAGATCTCCAACAATGATTGAGAATGAGCTAGCAGAGTAACCGCTGATTCAATGAGCAGCTGTTAGCACCCAGTGTGGAGCAATTAAAAAACCACCACATAAGAAGTTATTAGAGCTATAATAGAAAAAAAATTGGTTTTAAATATAGACTACCGAATATGATTGATGAGCTTTACACAGTACAACGGTTTGGTTCGAACAAAAGAAGTGAGGGTATTTAAGATACGATTTCTTTTTATGATCTTCAAATCGATCTAAAGGACAATTATTTGTGGTTTCCTTTTACCTATAAAGACCAATTTGCCAAGGCCACGCCCCTTGAACAGCATCTTCACCAACAATCACATAACGTGTTGATATTCTCGATATGCCACATGCTTTAGAATTGATCCTGTCATATGGTCCTATCAAAAAATTAGCAACGGATAAAATTATATTTATGTCAATGAAGACTGTTTTTAACATCAAATTATAATAACTTGTTTTGTTAAGAATTTTCAGATATAACCGCTGCATACCATCAATAATATCATATATTTTAAAAGATAGTATTTTGAAACTCATAGGCACAATAGCTGAATTAATGAAAGAAAAGGCAGAAAAAAAATTATCAAGAATATTTCAGAGCGTTTGATTCATCTTATTTAGATGGTGCTACTATTCTAGTATTCATGCAGTTAGAGTACGATATAGGCCTAAGGATAAAATCTCAATCCTTCATACATAATAATGACCACTTGACTCCCTTTTACATAACTGCAAATCTGTTGCTTTACCTGATGTCATTTTAAGCGCATCTATATGATTCAGGACCATCTTCAATTATCGTCTAATTCGTCATGTTTTATGTTTAAAGCTAGTTGCTCCTATGCTCGCATAGGTAAAGCTCTAATCCTTACCCTAAGGTAAAGTAGAACTCTACACTACTTTGATTCAAGATGGTCTTGGCGAAAATTCGCATAAAACAGGCGAATATTCTAACTGAAAGACTATTTTATGGAGAAGTAGGAACAAGAAATTTAACATTTAATATTTTGAATAAACAAGAAATTACGTTTGTACCAATCGCTGGCAAATTTGAAAGTATTTTAAGATGGCAAAGTTCAACCCACAACAGTAATTATCTTAACGTTGAGCATCATGCAAAGAACAAAAGTGTCTGTTTTGATTATAGAATTATAGCATTAAAAATTGACAAAATGTGGTCAATGGGAAAATAAGTCAAAATATTCTTCAAGTAAGCTACACTTCATCAATAAAGAAATTTGACAATGGTAAACAAATTTGCTTACTTGGCTCAGCTGAAGCATTGAAACGAGCAAAGAATCCTTGATGTGCGGTGGAAAAATCTGATTTGAATAACACAAACAATTTATTTCCAACAGATGTATACATTCTGTTGCCATTTCCACAAAGAGTTTTCATTAAAACTCCAGTTGTTGAATTTCCTGCGTAAATTTTCACTGAATCGTGGTTGCAATTTGGATGAAATTCGATATGAAAATGCAAAAAATCCAGTTTGATTGATTTCCCTTCTTCGCCTGTTATTTGATAAGAACAGCACATGTCATTTGGATACTCGATGGGAAAACCTGGCGATGTGAAGTCGCCGGCCGTTGTGAAATTGTCATTGCACCAACCAAGCGATGCTTCGCAATTTGCAGTACTATTTGACCCTGAAAGAGAAGGCCGATGAATTATTTGGCACACTTTAGCAGCATTCATTGGCTTCATTGCATCTCCGTTTGTTTATTTCTACTTTTGAATCTTAAAGATTAGACAAATTTAAATACCACTGACAGTGGGAACTTGATGGCCCAGTGCTTTCTTCTGTTGTGAATTGCATAAGATATGTAAACTGTTTTTCAAATTTATTGAAGCTGTCTTTTGCAATCCTATATAAATGTACATAACAATTAAATCATTATTTCAAATTAATAGCATTTTACCTGCATTTACCTGCATAGATTTATATGTTGCAAAGAACCCCTTTTCATTAACAGATCCATCAGATTTGAACTGGATAAGAACCTCAGTTGTTGATGATATAAACTTTTTTGAGCATTTCCCGCAGTATGTAGCTGCTAAAATTTGACTTGATCCAATAACATTATAAATCTTTACATAGTCATAACTGCATGTGCTTGAAAACTCCAAATCAAACATTTGAAAGGCTATTTCGATTGAACCATTTTGATTGATTTTGATATGGTAATTTTTCAAAGTATTGTTTGGGTAATCATTTGGATATCCTGGTGATGTGAAATTGCCTTGTAATGCTGTATAGATCAGGGCTGTAGCAAAAAAAGATACATTGTAGGTAAAACCTGGCTTCCATCCTCATCAATAGCACAGCCAAGTCGATATAAATTAGCTTATGTCCAAGAATAAGAAATTAAGTGAGATACGCCATAGTATTTCCATTCTATCACCTTTATTAAAACTGATGATATCCGTATTATTCTAGAAACTATTTGCTTTATATCAGTCATGCATCTTGTTGCGATAAAAAATGAATCCTAAAATACCTGTGTGTCTGAATTGTTAATCAAGGCCATCTTGAAGTTGAGCTGACGCTATGGGGGCAACAAAAAGGGGGATTTTGGAGAGTACTTATATCTTTACGATTATGTTAATGAAATTTACTTACTGCAAATCAGCGCAAAATAAAATTTACTCTCGGGATTTCAATTTTCATGCTGGTGTCACAAATTTAACTAATGTCACAGCAATAAGAATTTTAGGTCTAGTACCCCAGTCCAAAATTTGGAACATCAAATTTAGATGCATTGTCAGTTCTTTGATACAGTCAGGAAACATGGACTACAAGCAGGAATATGGAGAGGAGCTTAAAATCTTTAGAAGTTTGGTTTTTCAGGCGCATGCTTAATGTATCATGGGTAGCATGTCAAGGCATTGAAATTGTTTGAGAAATAGGTGGAGCACACAGAACCCTCATCAAAGTGATTAGTAGAAGCTGTAGAAGCTGTATTTGTCTTTTACTTCCATTACCGCAGATCATCTGGACTGCTCAGTAACAGACCCTGCTCTACGCCACTCAGCGGCGTCTTTAAAGGCGCATGCTTAATGTATCATGGGTAGCATGTCAAGGCATTGAAATTGTTTGAGAAATAGGTGGAGCACACAGAACCCTCATCAAAGTGATTAGTAGAAGCAGTAGAAGCTGTATTTGTCTTTTACTTCCATTACCGCAGATCATCTGGACTGCTCAGTAACAGACCCTGCTCTACGCCACTCAGCGGCGTCTTTAAAGGCAAAGCTTTAGGTTTTATGACATCACATGCAAATATTTAACCAAGGAAGATAATTTACTGTAGTTGTTATGATATATAACATAGTAATAGATATTTACATGACAATTGAAAAAATTGTCAGGTTGATCAATATACTTTCACTTATTCTAATGTAAATTCATAAAAACAAGTGAAGAACAATCGAATAAATGAGTCCAGTCATACACCCCCCCCCCAGAGGGGCTGTTTGGCCCGATGACAAAATACAAAAGAGATACTTTTTCAGGGGGTAAAGGAAAACTGGAGCGAGTCCTTTGCAACCAAATATGAAGTGCAAAATGGGAAGCTAAGGTTGTCTATAGTCTGAATTATCAAATGGCAAACACACCGTTGAAACAATGTTTGAAAGTAGGTGGGTTTTAGACTACAAAGCCGGCAGGCTCATCATCAAATGATAAAAATTAATATTGTGTTTATTAACAATGTTTTAAATTTCAATAAATTTTCTGGCGTATGCAGACAAAGAATATCCAAATAACTTTATCTATATGCGTTAATGCAGGGATGCGTAGCAGCTGTTGGACATTTTCGACAAAGGAAAAACTTGTACTAAAATTTGATTGCATCGAGCAATTTTAGCAAAATATTTCCACTCCAGGATCACTACATTTTATCTTTATTACCCTTTCAACTATTCATTAATTGTTTTCCATCACTTAGAGAAGACCTGATTTGTGGGGGCAATGGATTTAGGTATGGTAAAAATTGAACTGGGTTCAACGACTATTTAGAGAAGCCAACATAACATTAGTTCTAGCACAAAGGAATGAGTGGCTCCTGTGCCACCCCAAGTTTCCATTACCGTAGATCCACTGGACACTCGGTAACAGACGCTGGTCTACGCCACTCAGCGGCGTCATAAAAGGCAAATCTTTGGGTTTTATGACATCAAATGCAAATTTTTAACCGGAGAAGACAAGTTACTGTAGTTTTAATGAAATAAAATCTAGTAATTAATATTGACATGACAATTTAAAGAATTGTCAGGTTGATCAACATACTGCTACTTATACGTATGGAAATTCATAAGCCCTATTTGAAATTTCATAGGAAGTTTGTCTCTCCATCCCATTGGTAAACCTGTTTCTGTGAATACGGAACAACTCTGACCAACTGATGTCTTTAGGACAGCGACAACTGGTTGGCGTGCTAGAGTTTTCCTTTTCCTTATTTAATTTTCTTCAAGATCTTTCAAATCCTCAAATTTTTAAACTTTATGATTGATAGGCAACAAGTCTCCACTGGATTTCAGCGTACGGAACCTTGTAACAGTATTCTTTATATTACATGATGGGTAATTATCTACTGATTTTCATTCTTTCGAAAGCTTCTTTGTGATATGATGTCATTAAGTTGAAATTTTAATACCATGATTCTACCTGAGGACATCCTTTGTTTTGACACACGTGTTTGCACATTTATTACGCCACTGTAGCTTTGGTCGCTAGAGATTTCCTTAAAAGTAGCTTTTAATTCTAGGAGCTTCGCTATTTTGACTTTTGCAGCTTTTCTCCTGGCCGTCCAGTGTATTTGGGACAAGCTTTTTAGAAGAATCTGTTTTTATTCAACAAACCCATATAGATCTTGACATAAATCCAATGAACAGCTCAAAAATTCTGATTGTTTCACCGTTTCGTTAATAACCAGCTCTGTGAAATTTGCCAAACAGTTTATATGTATCAGTCTTGTAAAACAGCATATTCTTTTACCTCTCTGGCTAGCTTTTCAACACAGGCCCATCGTATCCCATCCGACTAATTTTTCTC
Source organism: Catostylus mosaicus (assembly GCA_964019065.1). Lineage (NCBI taxonomy): Eukaryota > Metazoa > Cnidaria > Scyphozoa > Rhizostomeae > Catostylidae > Catostylus > Catostylus mosaicus. The sequence continues at coordinate 14,248,375 of OZ025185.1, read as the reverse complement.
CTCAAAGCCACAGCTCAATAAGCAATCTTTGATATAATAAATGAATGCATCTCAAGTGGGATCTCTCGCGCTATACACTATTCCAACAAATTCTTCTTTTATTTTACAAGTGTTAGACGCTGTGCTAAATTGTAAAAAAGTTTGCTCTGATTTGGAAATATCGGCGACTCAATAGGAGTGATGGAAAGCAAATGTTTTGCTCGCATATCTGAGATTGATTGCCTCCTTGCTTAGATGAAAAACAATGTTTATTGTTCTTCAAGAATCTCATTGGGCAGAAACTTTTCACTTATTAGTATTCTCAATAAAGGAACATGGAAGAAATTGGATTTATCATCATCTACTCTTCTAATGGTAAAACCTTATTAAGGGCATTATGCGTATTAAGGGTATTCAGTGTGCTTAGATGACGGACCAACGCTTCTCTGCGCATCTTCCTAAGCTTCTCGTTGATCGACTCACTTTTGCTTGACACATTATGTTCACTTGCTGTAAAAACGTTCCATGTTTTCCGCATATCTTTCCGGATATTACTTTTGGTAATGCTCTATCATTGTCAATATCTGGCAAGGTATTTTAAATTTGAAAAGTCATCACCTTCAGCATCAAAGAAAGTTTCCAATCGACTTTTATTCAAAACTTTTAAAGGAATTATTACAGAATGCTGATTGCATCTATTCAGCCTGAAAGTATTTGCTGTTTTTCCACTCAATACCGTGTTTTCAGATCCAGGTCTATGAACTCTAATGATAATTTTACCCACATCTCCCTACCCTGCTGATTTTCAAAAAAAAATTTCAACATTTTCTGGGACATTGGACGATTATTATACATCAACGAATCATTTTTGGCATTGGGTTGAACTGTCCCGTTGCTTTCCCTTGTTTACAAAATCAAAGCTAAATTTGGTTTGCCCTTTAGCGGTGGCATCCACCTTAAGATGCTCGTTTTGAGATGAAAGGTTAGTGTTGCATTTAAATTTCTTAAATTTATCATACTGCTTTAATCCACTCAATTTTTTCGTAAAAGATCAACAAAATTGAGACTTCAAACTTAACTAGGTCTCTGTACTAATTGTATTTCTATTTTTAAGAAATTGTATTTTCTTCTTCAGAGAAATTGAGATAGGGTTTCTAGCAAGGAGCATCTCAAGATAAGGCTTTTTTATTGAGGAACAGACCCCAAAATTTAATAGCCATCAATATCAGTGGAATACCTGTTGGAAAAAGCCGCAAATTTCAATTGAGCTTACCGTTATTTACACCGTGATATTGTATTGACCTATCACATAAAAAAATACTGCAAGCAAGAATCAAAAAAAGTTTTATGTGCTTTTTTAATTCCATCATTCCGAGTTAATGTCTACATAATTGATGGAAAATGCTGCAAACGGCTAATTAAAACCAACTAACTAAATATACCTTTACTAATAACATAGCAAGATAACTGAAATGCAATAATATTCCAATGAGTAATTAAATCCGTTGTTTTCAATAACCTATTTTAATAAACAGAGTTTTCTTGTTTCAAGGGTCTTTTTTATACTTTTAAAGAGATAGGTGCAGCATATTCAGGGCCACTGTGATGCTGTTTCAAATCCTGACCCTAAACAGCAGTCAATCCTTTTACACATTAGGCTTGACGACGTGACAGGCTTTTGGTCATTTGTTTGACAAGTGCATTGGATTTTAAGTGGGGAGAAAGGAAGATTTTCTTGCCCATGCAATACCAAGAAATCAAATTGACTTCTTGTTTGCTGCCTAAACTTCTTCGGCTAGTTAAGGGGGATAAGCAAGCATATTTAGCCTATGTACTAATCATGCTCCGTATTACGAGGGGATTCTGCTTCATAGTTGCATTATGTACTTTTCTGAGTAAGAAAATGAAAAATAATTTGAAACGATTATGTTTTGTCATATTTAGGGCTAAATTACGAAGAAACAAATTTTAGACTAGCTTGCTGCGCACGGATAGCTTTGCACTTCGGGATAAATGGAGTTTAAAAAAGCTGGAAAAATAAGCATTTATCATACAACAGTTAAATGTCTAGAAAAAGACTATACAATTTACGATGGACTATGACATGTTATTAGATTACTTTAAAGCAGTTCTCACCAATAATTGGCTATGTGCTCTGATGCTGGCTACGTCTAATATAAGACCTGGAAAATCTAAGCATGTTCAAACTTTTAATTCAACGTTTTACGATAAAATGATGGAATACATAAATATCAAAACGTTACAATTTTCACCCTAAGATAACAATGGATTTTCATGGGCGACTTTTAAAAATTTTGATGCGCTTACTTTGAATATGACTTAACAGTTCTTCCCATCCGTCCAGATATTTTTTTAAGTGATTTCACTAAAAATCATGGAAATTCGCGCCAATCCCATTACGACTTACTTTGCTTGGAATTTAATATCCCATCTCCAGCTTCTTTTTGTTATTTTTTTTGCAAGCATAGCCTGAAACGTTTGGTACCCCATAATAGAAACAGGTACGGAGCTATCCTTCTTGGTCACTCAGTCCTGCCTAACGATTCTTACGATAGCTTCAAAGACGATCTATAGATGAGCCTAGCCATGTTTTCTTTGTATTAGGGACGCATTCTAGGCCGTTAGCTAGAAAAAGGCCAGGGAAAGAATATTTGGACCGCAAATTCAACACTTAATACGCGATGTTAGGTCAAGAATCTGGATGTCACAGAAAAAGAAGCTTTGATTTCATTTATGGAGGTAGTGATGTCATTCTTGGGGAAAATAAAAGACAAAAACTCCCAGGTTGCACCAAAATTGTTGCAGATACTTTATGAGGTACCACACAGCTTTATTCTCCCAAATTGGGGTGAATTTTCAAGATTTGCCCCAAGAATAGGGAAAAAACAGGAGAATTCTTCTTTGCCATTTTTGCAGCGTAAGTGTGTATACATTTGAGTGACAGGTCAGGATAGATAACATGAGAGGATGGATACGAAAGATTGGTTTGATGATGCAGCTAGGTTAGGATTTGACCTGAATCTGACCAAATCGCTTACGACCTGCAACGGTAACAGTGAATGTAAGCAATCATACTTAGAAAATAAGTAAACTAAAAGAATTGAAATCTAAATTAGCATTTAACGAACGTTTTTGTCATCTCCGGCTAGTCTTAGGACTTAGGAGCCCTCTAGCTTAATTTGTTTCATTTGTCATCCCTTTTCAGCTGAACCACATGTTTTGCTTGATCCACAGAACATATTCCGTCACCCGAGTGAATACAGAATACGTATCGGTGGTGTTGCAGCGAGCGCTACCAAAGCTTACCACACCATGTAAAATGTAACGACCATTTGTATCTTGGCAGACAAGAGGGCCTCCACTATCTCCATGACAAGCACTCGTTATAGAACCTGTTTCCCCAGCACACACCATTGTTTCTCTAATGGTCATATGACGATACGGCCACCTGTTTATTTTCTGTTGGCATATTTGTGTATCTAAAATTGACATTCGTGCTTGCTGCAGCATCGGATGCGCACTACCTGGATGCTGTATCTTACCCCAACCTGAAAACAAATTATAAGGATTCTGCATAGAAAATGTGTTGTGATTTACGTAGCAACAAAATTGAGATGGATGCGATACATCCAATAAGACTCCAATGATAATTGTCCAAAATGATGAAAGAAAATATTTGCTTTTCTTTGGAAATACAATCCTTGTTTCTTCCGATGGTTGTCGTCTATTAGAAAAGTTGATCATAGAATTTACTACTTTATTGATTATTTAATGATTCACTATTTGCATCATTTACTGATTAACTCATTCATTCACTCATTCACTCATTCATTCATTCATTCATTCATTCATTCACTCATTCATTCATTCACTCATTCATTCATTCATTCATTCATTCATTCATTCACTCATTCATTCATTCATTCATTCATTCATTCATTCATTCATTAAACCAATTGCTGGGATCACCTGTTATGTAACAAGATGTTCCAATAGCTACTTTTTCAGTTCCATTTGGCACACAAACAGTATTCACGTGGTCATTCATCAATGCTGGAGTTTGCAACTTCAGTAAAGCAATGTCGTTTACCAACGTTGTCGTGTCATACCCAGCATGCATAACAATTTTCTCCACGAAATGTCGCTTTTCAGTTGTCTCATTGATATTTCTATGCAGATCTCCAACAATGATTGAGAATGAGCTAGCAGAGTAACCGCTGATGCAATGAGCAGCAGTTAGCACCCAGTGTGGAGCAATTAAAGAACCACCACATATAAAGCTACTGAATCTATCATAGAAAGAAAACTTGTTTTGAATGTGAACTACGAAATGAGATAGATGAAGCTAACAAATAACAGTAATTGGAGCTATAATAAGAAAAAGTTGGTTTAAGAAGTAGATGTAGATGTAGTAAGACAAATGAAACTAACAAATATAACGCTTTTGTTTGGAGAAGAAGAGAAACGTATTCTTGATGCGATTACTATTTATAATCTTCAATTCAATCTAAGTTAGAATTATTGTGGTTTCCTTTTACCTGTAAAGACCAATTTGCCAAGGCCATGCCCCATGAACAGCATCTTGTCCACCAATCACATAATGTAATGACACTCTCGATATGCCACATGCTTTAGAATTGACCCTGTCATATGGTCCTATCAAAGAATGAACAACAAATCAAATTATATTAATGTCAATGAAGACTGTTTTTAACATCAAAATATAATAACTTGTTTTGTTAAGACCGATGCATAACATCAGTGATACCATAGAATTGAAAAAGATAGTATTCTGAAACTCATAACCACATGATACAATAGCTGAAATAGCGGCAGACAAGGCAGAAAAATTATTAAGAAAACTAATATCCTGCTTCTTTTCTATTCAAAAGTCTTTTGTTTTAAATGCAAATAAAATAGCAAGTGGAATATGTTACTTTTTTGGTTTCAGTTTTTGATTTGCTCAAGAATTACCTGAGTTAGAATGAAGATTAAGATAATTTCAATATGGAACCAAAAAGTATCGAATGAAAGGAGCCGATGAATCCATTTCTTTTATAAAAATCTCAAATTTCAAAGTTTAAAATTGTTTGAGGTATGGATTTTACAGATTAAAGCATTAACCTAGCTTGAAAAATGTTCTACGAATAAGCCGGCTTTTAGTCGCTGATGAGAAAATATTTAAAAATGCCATAGCTGGAATTAGTTTAACGATTAGCATCATATAATGAGCCTAGATATCTTGAATAGATGTTGCTTATAAAAATGTAACTATAAAAACAGAAGCGATCAATGGGAGCAAACATCTTCTTCAAAAAAATTTAAACATTTATGAATAAGAAAAATGGCAAAGATAAACTACTTGGCTTACTTGGCTCAGCTGAAGCATTGAAACGAGCAAAGAATCCTTGATTTGCGATTGAAAAATCTGACTTGAACAATACAAATAGTTTGGTTCCAACGGATGTATATATTTTGCTCCCATTTCCACAAAGAGTTTGCATCAAAGTTCCATTTGCTGAATTTCCTTCGTAAATTTTCACTGAATCATAGTTGCAATTTAAATCATATTCAAGATTAAAATGTAAGAACTCAATTTTGATTGACTTCCCTTCTTCGCCTGTTATTTGATAAGAACAGCATGTGTCATGTGGATACTCGTTGGGAAACCCAGGCGATGTGAAATTGCCAGTCGTTGCTGTGAAATTGTAATTGCACAAAGCGAGTGATTCTTTGCAACTTGCACTACTATTTGACCCTGAAGGAGAAAGCCGATGAATTATATGGTACACTCAGGCATCATTCGGTTATTTCTTTTGTTACATGTACTTTCCGGAAGCAACATTGAATGTAAATTTGAATCTAATTATGTCATCATATGTGTGTGATTTGTTGTACTCTGTTGGATGTGTTCATTGTCAAGCTGTATGTAAGTATGTAAGTGTTAGAATCATGTTTTAATTCAGTCAATGATTTGGAATTAAAAAGAAACAACGAATCTGTGTCTACCTGTCTTTGCCTCTCTCGCTACACTTTGCATATCCGTTTGTTTATTTCTCCTTTTTTATATTAGAGAATAAGATAAATTCAAATACCATTGACAGTAGGAACTAGATGGCCAAGTGTGTTTTTCCGCTGTGAATGGCATAAGAAATGTATACTGTATTTCAAATTTAGTATGATTTGTTTGTGTATGTGACAAATTCGATTCATTTATTCATCTATCGAATCATTGCATTAGCTGTCATTTACAATCCATCAGAAATGTATCTGACATTTCACTTATCATTTCACATATATAGCATGTTACCTGCATTTCGAAATTTGTAGGTTGCAAAGAACCCCTTTCTATTAATAGATCCATCAGATTTGAACTGGACAAGAACTTCATTCGTTGATGATTTGAACGTTCTTGGGCCTCTTCCACAGTATGTAGCTGCCAAAATTTGACTTGATCCAATAACATTATAAATCTTTACATAGTCATAGCTGCATGTGCTGTGCGACTCCAAATCAAACACTTCAAAGGCTATTTCGATTGAACCATTTTGATTGATTTTGATTGGGTAATTTTGCAAAGCATTGTCTGGGTAGTTATTTGGATATCCAGGTGATGTGAAATTGCCTTGTAATGCTGTATATCTCAGGGCTGTATTTAAAAGAAATATGCAGTTTTAAAAGAAGTTTCATTGCAGATATAACGTGGATTACGTTCTAATCCAAAAAAAAGCCAACTCCACATAAAAGATCTTATGCCATAGAAATAGAAGTGATTCAGGTAAGCCATAGAATTTTCATTCAATCACCGGCTATAAGTAAAACATGGAACATGTTATGATGGAATGGAATGAAATGGAATGGAATGGAATGAAATGGAATGGAATGGAATGGAATGGAATGGAATGGAATGGAATGGAATGGAATGGAATGGAATGGAATGGAATGGGATGGAATGGAATGGAATGGCGTGGTAAAGATGGAATAGCCAAACTATTGGTCGATTTTGAAAACAAATTGCACCAATGTATTCCTCAAGACCACATCAATCAATTTTGATTCTATCATCATCGAAAGATCATTGATTTATGTCAGTTTTTTATTTCAAACGAGGTTGCATTTATCTTAGGACCAGCAACTCACAGCTATTAATGATGAGGAATCACTTAAAGTGGTGATATTGACTAATCCATTTTATCTTTATTGGGCTGTGGTGCCAAGTGCATTAATATCGTACACGGGGGCTCATACGAGATGTTTAACATAAAAAGATATTGCAGTTGTCAGCAGGGGCGGATTCAAAGGGGTTTGAAAGGGTTACATAAGCCAAACAGGCCACGGCGAGCTAGCATTTGCGCAATCGTTACTGAGTTGAATTGAAAATATGACGCTGCGCTGCTCTCGATCATCCTCTTCCTTTTAGATACTTGCAAGGGAGGATGTAATGAAGCTTGAAACGAATTTTTCATTACTCGCAACCCTCTCAAGAATGCGGACATCGTTCATTTTCGTCATCTACGCAGTCTTAACCCTGTCAGACCATCTGACTAAGACACGACGAAATCTTGATCAAGCTTCATTAGCAGCCTTTGTGTTTGATTCGTTTTCTTTGTTGAAAAACAATAAAATCGTGGGATTGAGCGGGTTGCGAGACAATGAGCGGTTACTTCTCGATCCGATGGAGATAATTTATAATTGCGGAGATGGCTAAAAGTTGTGAGAGAAGTGTAACAGAGTTAATTTTAGGATGCATTTCAGTGATAAAACATTTTGAATTTAGGTTTTAAGTTAGGAGTTTATTTAGGATAATGTATCTTATAAGAAACTGCTTAGGAAATTACTCTGCACGAATAGATATTTCGCCTATTACGTAATCAGTCAGAGGTAATCCCGTATTGACTCGAATGCTCTCAAATTCAAAGTTCCCGTGACAAAGCAGCATTCATTATTACGCACCATTCCATTCTATTGTTATTTATGACACGTGGATTATCCAGCAGCATATTAGAGTATTCCCCCACTTTCTAGAATCTCAAGATTGCATCTCTAAGCATTAATTCTGTAGCATCATGATTACCCTTTTTACTTGTATATAAAGTAGTGCAAACGTTTTACTCTCTCTCGGATAGCCCTCGTCTAAGCACGCAGTCATAGGCATTAAGCCATCGGCTTTGCCTTTGGCATTCGCTTGCCATGGGGCATATTTAAGTTATGTATGAAAGTCTCACTTAGTTAGATAATGTAAGTTAAGTCTAGGTCAAGACAAGCAGGAGCAAGTGTCTTGTGAAAGCTCTTGTGGCCCTGATTAGACTCAGATGCCATGGGTTGCATGCTGAGGTAGAGAATATCGATTTTTCGTGTCAGGTTGGGACCTGATGTTTGCCGTTCTTATATGTAGTGCTTGTGAAAGACTACATAGACGTTAGAGTTTATTTGTCGTGAGTATTGCTGCATAGACCTAGTACTTCGAAAGAACATTTGAAGGAAATGATGACTTTTGCATCGTGTTTATGACGTGTTCATTCTATCGCTCGACCATCCGCAAGGCTAATGATCGAAACGTCGTCGTCGTTCGTCATACACACCAACAAAAGAAGAGAGACCCTTGTACAGAAGTAAGACCCATCTTGGTCGATAATCAAGACGTAAGAAAAGCTAAAGGAATGCATGATTAGAGGTGGTTAAATTAAAGAACATGTCAACATCACGTTCTTCAATCATACATCAAATATGTGTCGAAGAAGCGAGAAGGAAAAATACAGATATGTGGGTCTAAAGAAAAATGTTGATGTTGTTGTTCCTATTGTTGTTGTTTATCCAGAAAAATTTTCTGTAAACCAGTCAGGAAAATTGCTATTTCTGCCCCTGGTTATCACTAAATATTTTTTCTTTTTTTCTATCATAGTTAATGTTCTATAATTTTTTTCGATATTCATAATCCGTTGCTCATTTGATTTGAAAAGATGGCTTTTGAACATTTACGAAGGATCAAGAATGTAAATATATGCTGGTGATGTCAAAAAGGAAGCTTCCCCTCCCATTTTCTTAAACGTTTCGGAAGTCTGCATCCTCTATCTACTCTCCTCTATCCAGTTTGTCAAAATCCGCGAAGTATATGCCCCTTTTTACGGGGAAAAAGAGTTTTTGCAGAGCACCAAGGATTTTCATGAAGTTTTATTGCAACTCATTTGTGCCAATGTTTTAAGATTTCTGGGGATTGAATGCATTTATAAAAATAAAATTAGTGTTCTAATTTTAATGGCAAGAACGATGTTGTGCATAGCAACATAAATGTGGCCGGGAAACCCTTCAAAAGCTGTAAGATTCCAGCAAAAAGATCTTCCCTTTTCTTGCCAGATGTTGCCCTTGCAGCTTGAATCCCAGCGACATGACAAGCCATAATGAACATGGGACACCTTAGCAAGAAAGTTCCATGCTTTGGAGGTGTTTCAGTTGCACGGGGGATGGTTTTTACAGATAACTGAAGAGTCCCAAGGTATTCAAAGGGGCCTGGTAATAAACAATGCCCCCTTTAGGAATTTGCATTGTCACATAACGTGAAATCCCGACTGGAATGCAATTGTTCTTTACTACAAACACTCGGTAAGGATTGAAGGATCATCTATTGTCGCAATACCCATCGATCCACAGGTGTGAGTAAGGTGAGTAAGTGGTAATAAAGAAATACAATCTTGTTTCAATGAACAAACTGAAGAAATTCAATTATCTTTCGATGATTATAGACGCAAAATTGATTGAGGTGGTTCTGAGGAATACGTAGGTGCAATTGTTTTTCAAAATTGACCAAATGTTTGGCTGTTCCATCTTTACCATTCCATTCCATTCCATCATTCCGTGTTCAAATACCTTTTCCCTGCCAATCACACCAATTAAGCCAGTTAATGCTATCTCATATGTTATCTGGACTTCAAAACGAGGCAGTACTTTGCCTATAACATCTTTACCATTCTATTTCATTCCATCTTTCCATTCCATTCCATCATTCCATTCAATCATTCAATTCAATTCAGTTCCATCATTCCATTCCATCATTCCATTCCATTACATCATTCAATTCAATTCCATTCCATCATGCCATCGATCATTCCACAATCCATTTAGTGAAATTATGGCTCTATCACAGTCATTTGCCTTGATGCGATAAATTGTAAATCCTTAAATTAAGTAATGGGTGAAAAATGTTTTATACCATAGTCAATATATCGACTATATGAAGAGGGATTTTGGATAGCACTTGTATTTTTAAGATGACATTGACAATGGCAGGGATAGGCCAACTTCATTGTACGAACAAATATCTTTATGAAAAGAAACTATTCTATTTGATAATTTTACCTGTTTGATAAACCTGTTTTCAGATATGCATCTGTTAAAGGCTAACCGAATATTATTAACATGGTGCAAATGTATGGCTATACAGGTTAACTGATATATTTTATTTGAAATATCTAAATTTCATCATATTGGTAGTGAAAAATATTTAACTGATGGATAGTAACATTAATACTTTCCCATTTCATGTTCCTAATTTCTGTATAGAGGAGATTTGCTAGCCTGTGTTCCAGACCATTTCCACCAAAGTGTAGAGTGGTCTGAGCAACCGGGCGGAATTTCGTGTTCAAAGATTTTCCCAAGGTCTTGGGAAAAAATAAGAAATCCTCACATGACATACAGAATTATGCAGATGAGAGAAATTGACCCACTGATGTCAAAAAAAGACTGGACCGAGCAACCTATTGGTTTCAACTACAACTTTTTGAGGCCAGTTCGGTGCCATATAGGTAGGACCCAAACAAAGAACAACAACGAACACGTGGAAATGTATACTCAATAAAGTACAAGTATATCAAAAACACAATATCCAAAAGCTAAAAACCTGTTAAATTGCATTTGATAATCCATGCCGAGTGGCTTACCAATGACTCTACACCAGGGCCCGCAGCTTTATGGGTCCTAGTAAGGAGGCTGTCATCGAAATTTATTGGCATCACTTTATTAAATGATAGAAACTCGATCCAGTCTTTTTTTGAGATCAGTGAACTGACCAAGACTACTCCAATGGCGGATGGCTGCGTGGGATTGGTTTTAAAATCCAGAGTGGAAGTGCGCTTTTTTTGACTCATTCAAATAACGGTATCTTTCCAGTAAAACTTATAAAAGCGATCAAAAACTTTCAAAAGCTAAAACTAAAAATATAAAATAGCAATTTAATTAATCTGATCTTCCAGGGGGTCGATTTTGGGGGGCTTTAACTAATTACACTGGTCAACAAAAAATAAGTTTTGTCCTCTGCTAATTTCCATTTAGGGTGATTTTAGTTAATTGACATATGCTGATTCTTAAAATAACAACAAATATTCCCCATTACGTCAAGATTCTCTACTTTTTCACATTTTATTTTCACCCTAGTTTCTGAAAAAGTGGGAAATTTGGAGCAAAAAACTGAAATTGTGATAAAATTTAAGGTTGAGAAAGTGATGCTTTGAAGCTTTGTAATCGGTAGCAGCATATTAGAAAGTGTGTGACATACATTAAGTACTATTTATTCCACATTCAGAGGGTCAGCATACTTAATTGAATCATGAATATGTGAGGTACGTCATGCATATTTGCTAAGAGATACCAATGGAACAAAATAAGTTTTTTTCTGGACAATGGCAGGTTGACTGGACCATTTTGACACAATATACTTCAAGAAATACGAATGCAACTATCGATAACTTTTCAAAAATTGAAAAATATACAAACACAAAAAAATAACATTAGTGTTTTGGTACAGTTGCTGCAGATGTAAGGGTTTATTCCATAAAACAACTGGCATGTTTTTGTAGGAATTTTCTTTTTCGTGACTGCCGTGAATGGATTGCATCTGGTTTGTCACGTTTGATGCTCCAGCAATAGTCTGCCATCATTCGAGCATCCCATCTTCCTTGATACCTGGCTTCCATTTCTTTGATATCTTGGTGAAAAGGTTCACCTTGTTCATCGCTAACATCACCACAATTTTCAGGGAAGCGGTCGAGATGGTTATGCAAGAAGTGCACTTTAATGCTCATTTTAGGTCCAACACGTTGATATGCATCTAACACGCTTTGTACAATTTCTGCGAAGTTAGCGGCTCTCCTATTACCGAGAAGGTTTTGTACGACTCCAACAAAGCCCTGCCATGCATCAGCCTCAAGTGGATTCATGGACAGTTGAAAGTTTTCATCTTGCATTAGCTTTCGGATATCGGGTCCATTAGAGATGCCTGCTTTAAGTTAACTCAAGACTCAGCCCAGGAAATGATTGGCAAAGGTACCTGAAGCACTCTCCATCTTCATCCAGTGCTTTCACTAACTGCTTGATAAGTCCCAACTTTATATTTAGAGGGGGGAGTATTATCCTGTCTCCTGGTACGAGGGGTTCATTTATTATGTTTTTTTCACCAGCTCTCAATGTTTCTCGAGGTTCCCAATCCTTTTTAACCCAATGGTTTGCTCTATCACGACTGTCCAACGTACACAGGAAGCAGGGATGTTTGGTGTATCCAGATTGCTGTCCAAGCAGGAAATTTACCATTTTCAGATCAACACAGATTATGCACTCAAGAAACTGTTTAACTGGCTCATACTCATAAAAATTGGTGTAGGGTTTTCATCAGAATGAGTGATTGGCCGTTTAGCTGAAGCAATAGACGGATAGACAATGCTCTATCGGTTTTTTTGTTAAATCCAGCTAAAATTGTCATGCAGAAATAGCAATCATCAAAATGATTGGCTGGTTCACGCCAAACCATTGGAATTCCGAATTTAAGAGCTGTTTGGTTGCCTTTCATCCAAAGTCGTAGGCTTTCTTTGCATGATTTTCAGGCAATGTGCGGTGCCCATGTTTTAACTTGTTCTCCTAGTTTGATTTTGAAGTACGTGTAGTAGGCCTTCCTGTAGAACTCATCGATTGTCTTTCTGTTCTCTCTAAAGACAAACTCACCACACGTGTAGCCGAACGAATCTCTGTCATTTTTGCATTTCCTCGACATCTCATCTGGGAGTCTCATATAAGCCACAAACCTTGAAATGTAATGTATAGAGTACTCAGCATGGAGTGACTTCTTTATGCTTCAGCTCTGATCCTCCACTTAAGTGATTCTTAAAAATTCTGAAGCATACGCGACAATAACAGGAAATCATATTGCAGACAAGCAAAATTAATTTCACACATACATTACAGATCACAATGTAATCACACGATATACTACCGAAATAGTGCAAATCCATACATTCTATAGTTTAAACGGATAAAACACTGTAGTAGAATGGCTTCAATCAGCGCCCCAAGAATACAGGAATTGGACGAAATATGTTCAGACAAAACCTGACGTGGTGTAAAGAAATGGATTGCATTTTTGAAATCAGCACCCAAAAATTATATAATGTAGATGGTGGCTACCCCTAGCAAAAAATTGGGTTTACTTGTGTTATCAGTGCTCATCAAATGCCTTCTCAGATGAATTTTGAATAGGCACAGTGATGGTAGTTCTTTAATATTACCTAGAATATCATTCCAAGCCTTAATGCCCCAGTAATGAAACCTTTTTTTGGTGATTTCAAGGTTTAGCTTGGGAATATGGAGATCTCTATAATTTCTCGTATTATAATGTGATATAGAGCATCTCTGTTGGAACATATTCCACAGGCTTTCAGGGCATTGTTTGTTTACAATCTTATATACCATAACACAGCGATCAAAGCAAATAAGATTCATAACGCTTAGCCATATTTTCGGCCACGGGTCCTTAAATCTTGCGTGCTCCATAATCGTGGAATATAGTCTCCAAAATGCACATTGGTTATTAGTTAAGATGCCATTTGCTTTGAGAAACTCGTGTAGTTGGTCATGCACGATATTTTCGAATACCCTTGAGAAAGTTGAAAGCACTGAGATTGGTCTGTAGTTATTGCTATCGCATCTCTTCCCAGACTCACCTCTTCTCAATCTTGCAGCAACCCTGACTATTTTCCAAGGATCGGGGAATATTCAATTTTTTATTGACGAATTGTAAATAAGAGTCAATTGGTACGAAATTAAATTAGCTGAATCTTTTACTAAGGTTTTAGGTATTTTATCAGGCCCACATGCTTTGCCATTTTTAAGTTGTTTTAAGCTCTTCAGGACCTGAGAGTTAGTTACTGGTTTTAAGATCACAGTACTTGAACATTCGGTTTGATGTGCTTAAGTGGGTTGTCACTTAGTGTCGTCTAAATTTTTTCTGCAAGCTTTGAACCAACAGAAACAAAATGCTGATTCAAAGTGTCGTCGATTTCACCCCCTCCAGTCGCTACTCTACCATTTACTTCGAGACTGGAAATAGTTTTACCGGCTGAGTCCTTATTCAACACTTGGTTCAACGGCTAGGGGTGCAAGAAGACAACCCCAGTCAATTTCTTGCAGATCTTGCTGAAACAAAGCATTATTATACCTTCTCTCTGTTTTAAAGATCTGTCTCTGCCGAGTGATAGAAAATTCATTAATGGTAAAGGGAATTTTAATGTATCGACAGAATTGAATAAACTGCCATTCACCGTGCGAGACTGCTCAAGATATATTTGCAAATAACGCTTGAACAAATTGAAGAAACGAAACGGATATCGGTCCAAGCTCAAAGAACTCGATAAATAGATCCCAGTAGGTGCAATGTCTTTATGCTGGAGATATTGCCTTGGATGATACCTGTAGGGTTGACTGTCGCCATATTGTGTTCATCTGATTATCATAATACATGCAACGATTGAAAGGATAATTATGCAAACAATGCCCTTCAACGTCTGAACACGAAATTTCGCTCGGTGACACAGACCATTCTTCACCTTGGTGGTGATGGTCTGCAACACAGGCTAGAGATTTTCTAGGTTTTTCCTAATCAGCAGCATTTATTCCAACCTCACACTCAAGTACTCATCATCAAAAGGATAAGCTGGATCACAATAATTTTTTGTAAGACTCACGCTTTGTTGTGTAAGAAAATGAGCCATAGAATCCAGACGAAGTAAATGAAGCATCTGATTTAAAAGTCATATACACCAGGCTCTCTCTTGAATTCCATGATGAATATGATCTATATCCGCAATATGTCGCTTTAAGAATGTTATTCTCGTATAATTTTACTGAATCTTTTGCACATGATAAACTTGATTCCAGTGAAAAATATTGGTAGTAAATTCGAACAGCTTTATCTTCAGGGACTTTGAAATGATATTCACAGTATGCATTGTGCGGGTAAGAACTCGGGTAACCAGGTGACGAAAATTGATACGACGGTGGACTAAGTGTGTAATTGCATACTAAAAGAAAATCCAAAACATAACAGATGGAATGGACGAAAAAAGGCAAAGGGTGAAGGCAGGAAGATTAGGGAAGAAACAATATAACAAATAATTTTCCAGCAAACATAAAAAGTATTAAGAAATTTGAATACCTTTGTTGATAGTAGAATATGTTGCATAGAATCGCTTGCTCGAATAAGAACTTGACTGGAACTCAACTATCACTCTGTTACTGTAAGACTGAAATGTTCTTGAACCATTACCACAAAATGTAGCTTTCAAATTATAATTGTAACCAACTCTATCTTCATAGATTTTCACGTAGTCATAATAACAAGAGCTTGACATGGGCATTGAGAATACGGGAAAGTCGATTTGAACACTTTTTCCACTTTCTACAGTAATGTGATACAAGCATCTTTGTACTGTAGTCTGCATTTGTGGATACCCTGGAGACTTGAAGTAGCCAGATGATGTCGTTAAATTCTGATCACATGCTAAAATTACAATATTTGTCCCATTAGAGACATAAACAAACCCTAATCGTTTATAAATGTAACTTACGAATGGTGACGAAAAGCTTTGACAACTTTCAATTCATGTTAAGTGAGTTGCTTTTTAGACTTGCTTCATTCACCCCATGCATTTGAAATTGAAATGAAATTGAAATGAAATTATAATGAAATTGAAATGAAATGAAATGAAATGAAATGAAATGAAATGAAATGAAATGAAATGAAATGAAATGAAATGAAATGAAATGAAATGAAATGAAATGAAATGAAATGAAATGAAATGAAATGAAAATTCTGACATGAAGAGCCCATCAACTCATGCTGGCTAGATAAAAAGAGTCGAGGAAAATACACATAGGCCCGTGGGGCAGTTCACATTTTCAAAAGAGCGTACTAGATTTTTTCAGAACAAAAGGATTTTTGCCAAGGTGTACGAAAAATCTTTGGAGTGAAATGCCCCTCGCCTAGCCCCTGAGGCCTTAGCCGATTCAAAGAAACCTTTCTTTGAATGAAAGCGCTCTTGATATATTTGCTTTATAAGTAACTATCCACTGACTAGAACACATTGATCGCAGAGCAACATAGACAGCAGATTGATGTCACAGCGTATCGACATATAGATACGATATCACATAGAATGGATATAAACACAAAACACATTTCAATCCAAAAAGAATTCCAAATGAAGTTCCAAATGAAAATTGAGATGCAGCACGCAAAGAAAGCAAGAAACCAAGACTACATAGCGCATAACGATTTATAAAACCATTTCACGTTACAAACATCTCATATTCTTCCGATTGATTTGTACTCTCTTCCACACTTACTATTTGTCTTTTGCTCCGATCCATAGCATTTTTTCCATTCGATAGCAAAAATATAATGTTGATATACGATCTAATCCAAAGCTGTTATGATTAAATGATCATTGGTGAAAAGTTCTATCGTGGATTGGAAAGTGTCACTAATTTCTCTCAATGGAGAAAAATAATCTCAACTTCTAGGAATGAACAATGTCATTCACACCTCTTATAAAGAAAGTATGAATTCGCAAAATATATCCCAACATATAACTAAAATGATGTAGCATTTATTAACCATGACCTCTGCGGAAACCAAATTTTAACAGTCTCTTCTTCTTTCTATCTGCTCAAACAATTTTATTTTTTGCAAACATTTGGTAAATTTTCCAGCCTCCAATCCATTTCACAGCTAATAAACATGATTTGTATAACTATCATAATTATGATAAAATGACTTACGTTTTGAGATAGGGGAGAAATAACCATAGAATCCATATGATGCGGATGAACCATCTGATTTAAATGTCATCAACACCTGGCTCTCTTTTGAATTCCATGATAAATATGATTTATATCCGCAATGTGTCGCTTTAAGAATGTTATTCTCGTATAATTTAACTGAATCTTTTGCACATGATAAACTTGATTCCAGTGAAAAATATTGGTAGTAAATTCGAACAGCTTTATCTTCAGGGACTTTGAAATGATATTCACAGTATGCATTGTGCGGGTAGGAACTCGGGTAACCAGGTGACGAGAATCGATACGACGTTGGAGTAAGTGTGTAGTTGCATACTAAAAGAAAATCCAAAACATAACAGATGGAATGGACAAATAGAAGTACCGATATTATGATTCGGTAAGAAACAATATAACAAGTAGTTTTCCAACAAACATAAAAAGTATTAAGAAATTTGAATACCTTTGTTGATAGTAGAATATGTTGCATAGAATCGCTTGCTCGAATAAGAACGTGACTGGAACTCAACTATCACTCTGTTACTGTAAGACTGAAATGTTCTTGAACCATTACCACAAAATGTAGCTTTCAGATTAGAATTATAACCAACTCTATCTTCATAGATTTTCACGTAGTCATAATAACAAGAGCTTGATATGGGCATTGAGAATAGGGGAAAATCGATTTGGACACTTTTCCCATCTTGTACTATAATTTGATACAAGCAGCGTTGAAATGCAGCCTGCATATTTGGATATCTTGGAGACGTGAAGTAGCCAGATTGTGCTGTAAGCGTCCGACTACATGCTAAAATAATAAAATTTGTCTAATTTAAGACATAAACGCTATTATTCATCAGGTTTAATTTTTTCATTAATGTTTCTCAGAAATGATATTGTAAAGCTGTTATAGGTGGATAAAATACTTCCTTTGAGCATTTGATCAAGATATGTTATATTTTTTTCATGTCTAACGTGTATCACAATCTTGTCTGGAACACAATTTCCTTACATAGTTTAATGCACTTCAATGCAAAATACGTTAACGCTTACATCAACCGGAGCAGTAAATACAGAATGATTAGAAGAAATTGATTTGAAAAAGCACGCTTTCGACTATGCAAACACACAGGCTTTCTTGATAAAGAGATCATAAAGATAACATGCAATAAAGATAAGGCAACATCTTCTGCAGCTTAGCTTGAAAATTCATCATTATAATTTAATTGTCTTCTATTCAGAGACGTACATAAGGGGGGTGTGGGATATGAGACACCCCAAACCGTTATTTGAGTCGGTCCAAAAATATATTAAACATAAATCAAATTGATTTACTTGCTAACAAAAAAGGTCCAGCATTTGGAAAAATACAACATATGCAAAACGGAAAAAGTTTTAAAAGTCGGTTCACAGCATAAAGAGTACCACCTTCCAAACCAAGAATCAGAACAAAAGACGAATCACACTTTTGCCTTTTACAACCAGTCGGTCCAAGAACAAAGATATAATGAATATAAGTCCAGCTAGGGTATACACCCCATAAAAAATTGGAAGTGCGCCCCTGCTTTTATTTCAATATAAATTACTTCTTACGAGAGATAAACTGATTTCCTTACTTTGGTCAGCTGAAGAATTGAAACGAGCGAAGAATCCTTGATGTGCAATGGAAAAATCTGATTTGAATAACACGAACAGTTTGTTCCCAAAGGATGTATACCTTCTGCTCCCATTTCCACAAAATGTTCTCGCCAAAACTCCATTTGCTGAATTTCCTTCGTAAATTTTCACTGAATCATAGTTGCAATTTGAATCAAATTCAAGATGAAAATATAAGAACTCAATTTTGATTGATTTCCCTTCTTCGCCTGTTATTTGATAAGAACAGCACGTGTCATTTGGATACTCGTTGGGAAATCCAGGCGATGTGAAATTGCCAGTCGTTGCTGTTAAATTGTAATTGCATATAGCAAGTGCTTCCTTGCACCTTGCAGCACCATTTGACCCTAAGAAGCAAGGCAGACGAATTATTTCGCAATCATTACTCTATAAATTTCTTTCAGAGTTTTCCTGCTGCAAGATCAACTTGCAATCCTTAAAAAATGTGTATGGAAATTAAATTATCATATCAAATAAATAGTACTTTACCTGCATTTCGAAATTTGTAGGTTGCAAAGAACCCCTTTCTATTAATAGATCCATCAGATTTGAACTGGACAAGAACTTCATTCGTTGATGATTTGAACGTTCTTGGGCCTCTTCCACAGTATGTAGCTGCCAAAATTTGACTTGATCCAATAACATTATAAATCTTTACATAGTCATAGCTGCATGTGCTGTGCGACTCCAAATCAAACACTTCAAAGGCTATTTCGATTGAACCATTTTGATTGATTTTGATTGGGTAATTTTGCAAAGCATTGTCTGGGTAGTTATTTGGATATCCAGGTGATGTGAAATTGCCTTGTAATGCTGTATACCTCAGGGCTGTATTTAAAAGAAATATAAGGTTACATTGCAGATATAACGTGGATTACGTTCTAATCCAAAAAAAAAGCCAACTCCGTAAGAAAAGCTAAAGGAATGCATGAATAGAGGTGGTCAAACTTAAGAACATGTCAACATCACGTTCTTCAATTATTCATCAAATATGTGTCGAAGAAACGAGAAGGAAAAAATACAGATATGTGGGTCGAAAGAAAAATGTTGATGTTGTTGTTCCTATTGTTGTTGTGTATCCAGAAAAAGTTTCTTTTAAACCAGTCAGGAAAATTGCTGTATACGCCCCTGGTTGTCACTCACAATTTTTTTCTATTATAGTTATTTTTCTATCATTTTTCTCGATATTAATAATCCGTTGCTCATTTGGGCCTGTGCTTGGCTTGTGCTGAATAAAGCTCTCTTCCATTTTTTGAAAAGATGGCTTCTGAACATTTACAAAGGATGTAGAACGTAAATAGATACTGGTGACCCCTAAAAGGAAATTTTCCCTTCCATTTTCATGAAGTTTTATTGCAAATCATTTGTGCCAATGTTTTAAGATTTCTTGGGGTTGAATGCATTTATAAAAATACAATTAGTGTTCTAATTTTAATGGTAAGAACGATGTTGTGCATAGCAACATAAATGTGGCCCGGAAACCCTTCAAAAGCTGTAAGATTCCAGCGAAAAGATCTTCCTTTTTCTTGCCAGATGTTCCCCCCGGCAGCTTGAATCCCAGCGACATGACAAGCCATTATGAACATGGAACACCTTGGCAAGAAAGTTCCATGCTTTGGAGGTGTTTCAGTTGCACGGGGGATGGTTTTTACTGATAACTGAAGGGTCACAAGGTATTCAAAGGGGCCTGGTAATAAACAATGCCCCCTTAGGAATTTTGCTCGGCACATTTGCATTATCACATAACGTGAAATCCCGAGTGGAATGCAATTGTTCTTTACTACAAACACTCGGTAAGGATTAAAGGATCATCTATTGTCGCAATACCCATCGATCCACAGGTGTGAGTAAGTGGTAATAAAGAAATACAATCTTGTTTCAATGAACAAACTGAAGAAATTCAATTATCTTTCGATGATTATAGACGCAAAACTGATTTAGGTGGTCCTGAGAAATACATGGTGTAATTGTTTTTCAAAATCGACCAAATGTTTGGCTTTTCCATCTTTACCACTCTATTCCATTCCATTCCATTCCATCATTCCGTGTTCAAATACCTTTTCCCTGTCAATCACACCAATTAAGCCAGTTAATACTATCTCATATGTTATCGGGACTTCAGAACGAGGCAGTACTTTGCCTATTATCTCTTTACCATTCTATTTCATTCCATCTTTCCATTCCATTCCATCATTCCATTCCATCATTCAATTCCATTCCATCATTCCATTCCATTCCATCATTCCATTCCATTCCATCATTCCATTCCATTCCATCATTCCATTCCATTCTATCATTCCATTCCATTCCATCATTCCATTCCATTCCATCATACCATCGATCATTCCACAGTCCATTTAGCGAAATGGTGGCTTTATGACAGTCATTTGCCTTGATGGGATCAATTGTAAATCCTTAAATTAAGTAATGGGTGAAAAATTTTTTATACCATAATCAAATCTTTATGAAAAGAAACTATTCTATTTGATAATTTTACCTGTTTGATAAACCTGTTTTCAGATATGCATCTGTTGAAGGCTAACCGAATATTATTAACATGGTGCAAATGTATGGCTATACAGGTTAACTGATATATTTTATTTGAAATATCTAAATTTCATCATATTGGTAGTGAAAAATATTTAACTGATGGATAGTAACATTAATACTTTCCCATTTCATGTTCCTAATTTCTGTATAGAGGAGATTTGCTAGCCTGTGTTCCAGACCATTTCCACCAAAGTGTAGAGTGGTCTGAATAACCGGGCGGAATTTCGTGTTTAAAGATTTTCCCAAGATCTTGGGAAAAAATAAGAAATCCTCACATGACATGCAAAAATATGCAGATGAGAGAAACTGACCCACTGATCTTACAAAAAGACTGGATCGAGCAACCTACAGGTTTCGACTACAACTTTTTGAGGCCAGTTCGGTGCCATATAGGTAAGACCCAAGCAAAGAACAACAACGAACACGTGGAAATGTATACTCAATAAAGTACAAGTATATCAAAAACACAAGATCCAAAAGCTAAAAACCTGTTAAATGGCATTTGATAATTCATGCCGAGTGGCTTGCCAATGACTCTACACTAGGGCCCGCAGCTTTATGGGTCCTAGTAAGGAGGCCTAGTAAGGGTCTTAGTGAGTAGTGTATCATCGGCATACATGTTTACTTTCGAAAATTCTAAGCAACCCTCAAAGTCATTGAGGTACACAATGAAAAAGAGGGGACCTAAGGATGACCCCTGAGGAATACCACACAGAACTTCATCGGTCTTTGATCTTTGACCGTTTACGGAACAAAACTGCTTTCGTCCATTTAAGTATGACTTGAACCATTCTCTTTCTTTTCCTTTGATACCATTTTTGAACAGTTTATCTATCAATATGTTTTCATCAATCGTACCAAAAGCCTTTTTTAGGTCCAGAAATACTGTCATATTTAGCTTCCGATTATTAGCATTTTCAAGCCAATGCTCAGTACTATTTATCAAAGACATAATCGTGGAATAGAGTTTACGAAATGCACATGGTTATTAGTTAAGATACCATTTGCTTTGAAAAACTCGTGTAGTTGGTCATGGACGATATTTTCCAATACCCTTGAAAAAGTTGAAAGCGCTGAGATTGGTCTGTAGTTATTCCTATTGCACCTCTTCCCAGACTCACCTCTTCTCAATATTGCAGCAACCCTGGCTATTTTCCAAGGATCGGGGAATATTCATTTTTTTACTGACGAATTGTAGATAAGAGTCAATGGGTACGAAATGAAATTAGCTGCATTTATTACTAAGGTTGTAGGTAATTTATCAGGCCCACATGCTTTGCCATTTTTAAGTTGTTTTAAGCTCTTCAGGACCTGAGAGTTAGTTACTGGTTTTAAGATCACAGTACTTGAACATTCGGTTTGATGTGCTTAAGTGGGTTGTCACTTAGTGTCGTCTAAATTTTTTCTGCAAGCTTTGAACCAACAGAAACAAAATGCTGATTCAAAGTGTCGTCGATTTCACCCTCTCCAGTCGCTACTCTACCATTTACATCGAGACTGGAAATAGTTTTACCGGCCGAGTCCTTATTCAACACCCTGTAAATGGTTTTCCACATTTTCTTAGGATCATTTTTGGTTTCTTCAATTAATCCATCACAATGATCCTGAATTGCCTCTTGTATCGCACAAGTGCATTGATTATGTAGCTCTTTATAGTTTGGCCAGAGATGAGGATTTTTTGTAGCTGCCTTCTTCGTTCTATCCCTTCTAGTCATAAGGTCTCTGATCGAGCCAGGGGGCAAATTCATTGCGTAGCCTTTTGACCTTAAGGGGCGCGTGCATATTCAAGGGCAATTCAAAGATCTCTTGGAAAGTTGTTACCAGCTTTCTTGGTTCATCGGCTAGGGGTGCAAGAAGACAACCCCAGTCAATTTCTTGCAGATCTTGCTGAAACAAAGCATTATTATACCTTCTCTCTGTTTTAAAGATCTGTCTCTGCCGAGTGATAGAAAATTCATTAATGGTAAAGGGAATTTAAATGTATCAACAGAATTGAATAAACTGCCATTCACCGTGCGAGACTGCTCAAGATATATTTGCAAATAACGCTTGAACAAATTGAAGAAACGAAACGGATATCGGTCCAAGTTCAAAGAAGCCGATGAATAGATCCCAGCACGTACAATGTCTTTGTGCTGGAGATGTTGCCTTGAATGATACCTGTAGGGTTGACTGTCGCCATATTGTGTTCATCTGATTATCATAATACATGGAACGATTGAAAGGATAATTATGCAAACAATGCCCTTCAACGTCTGAACACGAAATTTCGCTCGGTGACACAGACCATTCTTTACCTTGGTGGTGATGGTCTGCAACACAGGCTAGAGATTTTCTAGGTTTTTCCTAATCAGCAACATTTATTCCAACCTCACACTCAAGTACTCATCATCAAAAGGATAAGCTGGATCACAATAATTTTTTGTAAGACTCACGCTTTGTTGTGTAAAAAAATGAGCCATAGAATCCAGACGAAGTAAATGAAGCATCTGATTTAAAAGTCATCAACACCTGGCTCTCTCTTGAATTCCATGATGAATATGATCTATATCCGCAATATGTCGCTTTAAGAATGTTATTGTCGTATAATTTTACTGAATCTTTTGCACATGATGAACTTGATTCCAATGAAAAATGATTGTAGTAAATTCGAACAGCTTTATCTTGAGGGACTTTGAAATGATATTCACAGTATGCATTGTTCGGGTAGGAACTCGGGTAACCAGGTGACGAAAATTGATACGACGGTGGAATAAGCGTGTAGTTGCATACTAAAAGATAATAAAAAACATGGTAGAAAGAATGAACGACGAAAGGCAGAAAGTGAAGGCAGGAAGATTAGGCAAGAGACAACAAAACAAATAATTTTCCAACAAACATAAAAAGTATTAAGAAATTTGAATACCTTTGTTGATAGTAGAATATGTTGCATAGAATCGCTTGCTCGAATGAGAACGCGACTGGAACGCAACTATCACTCTGTTACTGTAAGACTGAAATGTTCTTGAACCATTACCACAAAATGTAGCTTTCAAATTATAATTGTAACCAACTCTATCTTCATAGATTTTCACGTAGTCATAATAACAAGAGCTTGACATGGGCATTGAGAATACGGGAAAGTCGATTTGAACACTTTTTCCACTTTCTACAGTAATGTGATACAAGCATCTTTGTACTGTAGTCTGCATATGTGGATACCCTGGAGACTTGAAGTAGCCAGATGATGTCGTTAAATTCTGATCACATGCTAAAATTACAATATTTGTCCCATTAGAGACATAAACAAACCCTAATCGTTTATAAATGTAACTTACGAATGGTGACGAAAAGCTTTGACAACTTTCAATTCATGTTAAGTGAGTTGCTTTTTAGACTTGCTTCATTCACCCCATGCATTTGAAATTGAAATGAAATTGAAATGAAATTATAATGAAATTGAAATGAAATGAAATGAAATGAAATGAAATGAAATGAAATGAAATGAAATGAAATGAAATGAAATGAAATGAAATGAAATGAAATGAAATGAAATGAAATGAAATGAAATGAAATGAAATGAAATGAAATGAAATGAAATGAAATGAAATGAAATGAAATGAAATGAAATGAAATGAAATGAAATGAAATGAAATGAAATGAAATGAAATGAAATGAAATGAAATGAAATGAAATGAAATGAAATGAAATGAAATGAAATGAAATGAAATGAAATGAAATGAAATGAAATGAAATGAAATGAAATGAAATGAAATGAAATGAAATGAAAGGAAATGAAATGAAATGAAATGAAATGAAATGAAATGAAATGAAATGAAATGAAATGAAATGAAATGAAATGAAATGAAATGAAATGGAATAGAATGAAATGAAATGAAATGAAAATTCTGACATGAAGAGCCCATCAACTCATGCTGGCTAGATAAAAAGAGTCGAGGAAAATACACATAGGCCCGTGGGGCAGTTCACATTTTCAAAACCGCGTACTAGATTTTTTCAGAACAAAAGGATTTTTACCAAGGTGTACGAAAAATCTTTGGAGTGAAATGCCCCTCGCCTAGCCCCTGAGGCCTTAGCCGATTCAAAGAAACCTTTCTTTGAATGAAAGCGCTCTTGATATATTTGCTTTATAAGTAACTATCCACTGACTAGAACACATTGATCGCAGAGCAACATAGACAGCAGATTGATGTCACAGCGTATCGACATATAGATACGATATCACATAGAATGGATATAAACACAAAACACATTTCAATCCAAAAAGAATTCCAAATGAAGTTCCAAATGAAAATTGAGATGCAGCACGCAAAGAAAGCAGAAACCAAGACTACATAGCGCATAACGATTTATAAAACCATTTCACGTTACAAACATCTCATATTCTTCCGATTGATTTGTACTCTCTTCCACAATTACTATTTGTCTTTTGCTCCGATCCATAGCATTTTTTCCATTCGATAGCAAAAATATAATGTTGATATACGATCTAATCCAAAGCTGTTATGATTAAATGATCATTGGTGAAAAGTTCTATCGTGGAATGGAGAGTGTCACTAATTTCTCTCTATTGAGAAAAATAATCTCAACTTCTAGGAATGAACAATGTCATTCACACCTCTTATAAAGAAAGTATGAATCCGCAAAATATATCCCAATATAAAACTAAAATGATGTAGCATTTATTAACCATGACCTCTGCGGAAACCAAATTTTAACAGTCTCTTCTTCTTTCTATCTGCTCAAACAATTTTATTTTTTGTATACATTTGGTAAATTTTCCAGCCTCCAATCCATTTCACAGCTAATAAACATGATTTGTATAACTATCATAATTATGATAAAATGACTTACGTTTTGAGATAGGGGAGAAATATCCATAGAATCCATATGATGCGGATGAACCATCTGATTTAAATGTCATCAACACCTGGCTCTCTTTTGAATTCCATGATAAATATGATTGATATCCGCAATATGTTGCGTTCAGAGTGTCATTATCGTATAATTTTACTGAATCTTTTGCACATGATAAACTTGATTCCAGTGAAAAATATTGGTAGTAAATTCGAACAGCTTTATCTTGAGGGACTTTGAAATGATATTCACAGTATGCATTGTGTGGGTAGGAACTCGGGTAACCAGGTGACGAGAATCGATACGACGGTGGACTAAGTGTGTAGTTGCATACTAAAAGAAAATCCAAAACATAACAGATGGAATGGACAAATAGAAGTACAGATATTACGATTCGGTAAGAAACAATATAACAAATAATTTTCCAGCAAACATAAAAAGTATTAAGAAATATAAATACCTTTGTTGATAGTAGAATATGTTGCATAGAATCGCTTGCTCGAATAAGAACGTGACTGGAACTCAACTATCACTCTGTTACTGTAAGACTGAAATGTTCTTGAACCATTACCACAAAATGTAGCTTTCAGATTAGAATTATAACCAACTCTATCTTCATAGATTTTCACGTAGTCATAATAACAAGAGCTTGACATGGGCATTGAGAATACGGGAAAATGGATTTGAACACTTTTTCCACTTTCTACAGTGATTTGATACAAGCATCTTTGTACTGTAGTCTGCATAGGTGGATAACCTGGGGACGTGAAGAAGCCAGCTGGTGCTGCAAACGTCTGATCGCATGCTAAAATTACAATATTTGCGCAGTTAAAATGAGGTAACTCAGTTTAGGTTACTGTAGACTATGATATGAGTTCCTTGATGGAAAGAAACCAAGAGCATTTTTAACGTGTTGGTCCTTACTTTTTCAAATCTTTTTTAGTTGAGCGTTCAAGTCAAATTTTTGTCTTTAGTGCCACGTTAACGGAAAAATGGAGTTTGATGCTCTAATCAAGATAGGATGCAGATTCCAACTGGAAAACCTTTCCTTTTAGACTGGGGTACTGGAACCCATACCATTAACTCAGTATTGTTAAAACATTAGTTCAAATTATAAAAACAGCATGAAAATTGGCAGAAAGGACAGTTTTATACGATGATTAAGATAAGATGTAGACCCCAATTGAAAACACCTCCCTCCTTGTGCTCTATGTAGACTGGGATATCACTAAATTCCAGGCCCAAAGCCCCTAACTACTAAAAGATTAGTTAAACGTGTGATATGAACATGAAAATTGGTGGAGAAGGGCAGTTTGAAACGATCATAAAAAAAGAATGCAGCCCCAAATGAAAAGTCACTGCTTACGTAAATTCTGGAATTGGAATCAGATCCCAGGCCATTAAACCTCTTATAGTTATAACACTAGTGCAATTTGAGGTCCCAGCATGAAAATTGGCAAAAAGGGGAGGCTGATTGAGAGGGGATGCTGATCTAAACTGGAAAACGATTCTTTGTCATATTTTTAGACTAGCATCTCTCTAGGCCTTATTTCAATAATTACACTTAGATTCAGGTGCCAACATGAAAGTTGGTAGAAAGAAGCACTTTGACACACTGTGTAAATGTGTAAATGTTTAAGCTAATATATTGGCCTTTGATGTACGGAATCGGGTCTTTGAAAATTGACATCAACCCAAAAGTTGACGTCAACTCGGATATACTAACTGTGCACTTCTATTACAGCATACTGAAATGCTGATAGTGCTGTTGTGTTGTCTGTCTTATTACAACGATTGTCTCTACCATTGCCTTCTAACTTCTTATGGTAAACTATCCTTAACGACGCAAAAAACATTGCATTGAAATTTTTTTTTCACGTAACATATAATTAATCTTTTTTCATGAAACATTCGAGTGCTTTTTGTAATTAATAGTTGAGATCACTAAAAGCCTTCAAAGATCAATGGGTAATTTATGCAGTCGTGGTTTGCCAAAATTATTGCTTATTTTGACCATCAGGAATCAATGCCGATTACTCTTTTTTTTACAAGAATAATGAGGCTCAAAATTTTTGAATTTAAGAATATTTTAAGAATATTGGCAGGCTCAAGATCTTGTTAAACAATTATTTTTAGCGGGTGTTTTTTGCTTCTGAATATTTTATGACATTTGATTACTCGTACTTCTTTACTCCTTTTTTTTTATATTCTGTAAGCCTAATTTTTAGATTTTATTTTGATGAATTGTTCTGTTAGCCACCATATTTGTAAAAGGTGTGCGTTTTGGCATTGATGATAAAAATATAACAATTGATTGCTATATCCGTATTTTCTGCCGCGCTAAGAATAATTCAAGAATATTCTGAGGCTCAAAACAGCAGAAAATTAAAAATATTGAGGCTCAGCAACAAAGGATAGTTGTTACTGAACAGAATCTAAAATTTTGCTGTAGGGCTATTTCTTTTCCCTTCCACGGAATGTTTTGCTGAAAAAATAAAATTGAATTGGAGGAGAGAGGATTCGCGTCAAGCTTTTCATTTTCCAGGGAGGTATCTATCAATTTTTACGCCGGTGTCACAAAAGAACTTATGTTATAGGAATGAGGGACTTAAAGGCTTAGGGTCTAGCAAAATCCAACTCTATTAAAAGGGTTGCTTTCAGTGGCGTAGCGTCCGGGTATGCAAGGTATTAAGTGCATACCCTGAGCTCACGAAGCAAAAAAATTTTATTTGTTCAAAATAATTTTTTTTAGCAAATTCTAAACAAAAAAAAGAAAAATCTTGAATAAGTTCATTATCATTTAATTAAAAGCGCTTTCAAACATTCAATAAGTATGCAGTAATGTCTGCAATTATTTCCGTTTCTCTTTTCATTTTGAATTATCGTGCATTCAGTGAATCCCTTCTGGCGTATTTTAACCAATCAGCGCACTGAATTTAATGAATAAATTCCTTCCAATTGGCTGAAACAATTTAAAAATAAGCGGTAGTTTTTCTGCTTCCAGCCTCGTAGCAGGGAAAGAGTAAATCTCGTTTGGGGGGCCTGAATGAGCATAGTTTCATGGTGTGGAAGGAAAACAGTTTCTTCATCGAAGGAGTGCAAGATTCCGATGTTTTGAAAAATAAGCCGAAAGCAATTCACATGATGAAGGTTTCAGAAACAAACTTATGTTCTGATACTTTGGAATGGCCATTTGATCAATTTTTTGTATTAAGCCAAAAATTTGAAGGTACGATCGTCAATGTTTTTGTATTTTGTCGTTCTTTAGGCCGCATCTTCACGGCAAACCAGGCCATCCTGTTTTTTTCCTGCGACAACAAATCCTAAATCTAATTAAAAAGAAATACTATTTACGTGTGTCATTCACGGCGGGAAAGACACAAGGTCATCTGGTCCCCACCATGGATGACATTACAATTCAATTTTGATATCAATGCAATATTAGAAAGAAAGAAAAGGAAAAACACAATAACAATACTACACAAATAAACGTGACAAACAAAAGCCGAATAAAAAAAGGGTACCACACAGGGTGGATATTAGCATACTGATTGTATTAATGGAGCCGCTTTGGCTTTTCTATAAACAGGACTGTAGCTTCCAAAATCATTCTGTTAGAGACAATGTTTAATTTCTATTACCGAACAACAACAGGTTACTGAGTGCTTCATGATCCAAAACTGAAAATTCCAACTTCGGAATGTCTCAAAGCTGACCAAAGAGATCACTACGGGCATCATCAAAAAATGGGCAGTGGAGGAGGAAGTGTTCAGTATCCTCATCTGCCTTTCATAGACGACTTGACCTTAAAAGGTATGGCACTTCTCGATCAGAAGGGATCTCATTGAACAAGTAAGCTAGGGACATACTTTTACGTAAATTGAAGAGACGTCTTTGATAAGGGGTTTCCCAAACAAGTTCTTGGAGAACCTTTTGCCCACTTTTACCTTTCCACGCTCCTGATACCGCTAATGCAGCACAGTATTGCACTTGCTCTAGCTTTCTAGTGAAGTCTTGTCTAATTTAAGGATCATATTTATGGTACAAGATGTCACCATATTCAAGGTGAGGCCTAACACGAAGCTTATAGACTTTATCGAGCACTTCCCTATTAACGTACCTGGATAGGTATTTAATGATGCCAATGCCCCTTCGAGCCTTAGCAACGGCCTCTTTGATATGGCTTTGGCTTTGACCATCCTGCTGACTACTGATAAAGTTAGAATTAGTAGTATAATTGTCTAATGTTACTTCCGTTTTCAATCGAAGCACTTCACAGCCTAGGCCTTTTTTAAAAAAGCGGAATATGTATTCCTTTATCCTTTTCCTTGCCCGTAGGAAGCGGGGGGGCAGGGGTGCGCGTGCCCCCCCCAATAATTTCCAGAGATGACGTCATGAATTTACAGTTATTTCATGAATGGAATGAAGGAGGCAAAGTGCTTGGCTTCCTGTTATCACAATTTTTATCACAATTTTGTGCGAACGGCTAATCTGATGTTTTGATGCAAACAACTTATAAATTTTGGTGTCCTGTGATTGGTTTATCGATGTGCTGAGTGTCGTTGCTATCTGAAAGGATTGTAGCTATTGCAATGGCGGATTGTAGCTACTTCACGCCGCTATTCCACTAATGTACAAAAGTTCCGATTGCAGAACATTTCCTTCGATGATAGCATAGTTCACATACAGTCACACGATGCTCTTTATCGCTTAACTTCTTGGTCAAACTTCTTGAAAAAAATAACCTCGAAAAACTTCTTGGTCAATAAAATGGCAAAAAGAACCGAAGGCGGTAAAACAAGTGGACTCATGACGTGGCTAAGTTTGGGAAACGTGTAAGTATTATTCTAGCATTTCTCATAAATTTTTCTTTGACCGTATTTACGTACGAGCTTGTTGCCAACAATTAACCGTCTTTTTAAAGAACCACAACATATTAGTTATTTGAAAAATGAACAACAAATCAACAACAAATATGATATAGAGAAGGGCATTTCGGAGAGAAAATGGGCGTTTCTGATAGAAATGGGCGTGGCCCTAAAAAAATTTTAGTGCCCCCAATATCTAAAACCACCCTACGGGCCTGTCCTTTTCACGCGCAACTGTTTTTATGCAGTGTAAATCGTTTCACAGCACACCATCAATTATAGATGTCGCTCTTTTTTAGTGAAATTTATTATCCAAAAAGCATTTGAATGGTATTCCCTGCAAGTACATTTTTATCGACCATCAAACCATAACACCCAGTTTCATCGAGTTAGAGTCTGCATCCTGTTGTAATCAGCGTATCAATCTACTCTTTACCAAATTTCATGCTGGTATCACAAAGTGGATGATTCACCTAATATTTTGGCATAAAGCTCTCACAACATTCTGGAAGTGTTGTAATTGTCAACTTATGTAATGAATTGCATTCATGTGTTAATTTTAACATATATATTTACGTATAGTAAGAATCTTCAGTCCTGCCATTGAATGATTGCTGGAAAAAGTACAAATGCTTTTTATAAAATATTCTTCTCTCTTTAGGCCCATTGGCCTAGCCATGATTACTGTTCCCTATCATAAGAAGATCCCTTCAAGGCCACATTCTTTATTATGTTATGTTTTTCATCGTATCTATACGTTTAAGATTGTTTGAAGTCCGAGAATACTTACGTTTATCTGTGACGTTAAAATATCCATAAAACCCTCGATCTGTTATTGACCCATCAGATTTGAAAACAAGCAAAACATTGTTGTCTGATGATGTAAGACCTCTTGAGTAAGGACCGCAAAGAGTCGTCTTGAGTGTTCCATTTTCATACATTTTCAATGAATCATTCACACAACCAGGACTTTGTTGCAATTGAAACAAATTGAAATTAATTCTGAATGCTTTTCCCGGAATTGTCTTCAAATGATAATAACACAGTGCATTATCTGGATAATATTCAGGGTAAAATGGAGATTTGAAATTGCCATATGTTTGATTGTATGTGTAGTTACAGGCCAATGGTTCTGAAAGGAAGAAATCAAATATTTCACAAGGTGTGTTTATGTAGGAAACACATTGACTGTTTTCAGATAAAGAAATTGAAATGAATAGGCACATGAAGGGATCCTTTATCCCTGGCAAACTTCTTTTAATATAAACCATAAAAATGAAAGCATTTTGTATACTGGGTATATAATTTTTTTTGCATTTACAAATGGTCGATACTTTCACCTTTTGCAAAATTACCTTCTACCGTGAGCCTAACGATCATAGCTGCTATGGCCTATGTATTTTATTTCTATTTCATAGCAAATTTTATGATTAATAATAATTCCCAGATAATGGCTTTTCAAAGATTTCAATTGAGTCCAATAGACTCGATCTAGAAAGGAACACTCCAGGATGTTTTGCTGAGATGGATATAAAAAAAGCAAATTGTTGAAAAGTTGACATGGTCATTGCTTAAGTAGAAATGGTTTGCAATACAATTTCAGATTTGCCTCCCCTCAAATTTGTCTAAAACGAAGGGATTGCCAATAGACCAAAAAAACCTACCATAAATGCACACATTCCGTAAAATATAGCTTTGGAACCCAAAACTATGCCGAAAAATGCCAAATTTTTAGATAGTTGCTGACAGGAAATTCGCTTCATAGGTGCAATACCTATTCAAATTCTTCCCTAAAGGAACACGTCCCTTTATGTTACATTTGCGTCGTAATGTTCATTTCATTCATTCAGTTCATTTCATTTAAGCTAAAATGATTGAAATATTGTTTTCAGCCCTCGATGCATAAGACTTTCCATTAATGATGCATATATTTACCTTGCGGAGGGCATGGGCCAATTATTATGCTGATATCATCAATTGCAATGTCGCCATAAAGAGTAACGAAACGAACTGTTCCTTCGATAACGAGCTACAAAAATCAATGTAACCCAAAGTTTATCTGATAAAAAACAACTGACTAAAGATATTGGATTCTAAGTTGATTGAAATTCTTTACTAAAAGATTGGCAGAGAAAATTTTATTGGAATTTTAGCATAACTCGACTAATTTTAAGTCCTTTTGGTAAGCGAGAAAATTGATGTGTGTGTTAAGGGAGTAATCAATCAAACATGAACTTAGATGGTCATTTAACTAGCAAGTCATACAGGCATCTATATAGCAAACAGGACTATGATTTATTTTATGATTTATGATCCTGCCTTCCAAAACGGAAACAATTACAATCAATGTAGGTTCAACTTAACAAACCTTTTGTAAGCAAATATTTTTCTGTGAATAAAAAGCTAATACATTAGATATCGAGTCAAATGATCAATGCTGGACCAAACTGCACAATGCATGATTTATACAATGCAAAATCCATTATCGAACATCGGTCCATCTATACAAGAGCTAAATAATCCGTTTGTCAATTGTCGCTTAGCTTCACAAAATGGTCACTCATTAAAATCTATAAAATTATGTCACCTGGTATTGCTTTGCAGATTGAAATTGTATGCTACCATGCAGCCATCTGTTTTTATGATCACCACTTCTACTCCAAATGCGTTCACTGACCATATTTTCTTTCTTGTACACTTTTAGACTTCCAATGTCTCTCCCATTCATGTTATACCAAAATGTAAGGCAGGAGGCAGATGTAGGTGGTCGCATGCGTGATATCAAACGTGCTTTATCCAGGTAGCTTTGAGAACGTGACCGTATATACAAATAGTGTCCTATATAGAAGAAAGCTTGGGGAATTACTTATGCAATGTATTTGAGTATGAACCTCATACCCCATACGGCAGATTTGACATCCTTAAATTAATGGTAAAAGCAATCGATGGAAAATTTTACCTTGAATGATACAATAATGCAATCATTTATGTACATTTCTGGTAATTGTAAGAGTGACTTCAAGCTGGATTGAAGTCAACTCAGTTTCAAGCAAACTGCTGAGACAGTGAATGATGGAAAGGACAGTTCTATGCAGTATACTAAATCAGGTTTTAGTATTTTAAATAAATGTAAATATAAATACTGCGAATAGTGAGATTGCCTACAGTTATCGATTCTACCCCAACATCTTACCTGCACTAGTCCTCATTGTATGATCAGATGTTGGTCCCGTATAATAGGAGGTTGACCCAGAATGCCTCGTCCAATCAAAATCATCTGATTTGTCTTGAATCCAATGGCACTTTTCTTTGTTGAGTCCGTATTCAAAGTCACAAGTTTCTAATAAGATGAAAAGTTACGGATTATATCTTGCCCTGTTGATCACAAAATATTATATTATATTACATTATATTATATTATATTATATTATATTATATTATATTATATTATATTATATTATATTATATTATATTATATTATATTATATTATATTATATTATATTATATTATATTATATTATATTATATTATATCATATTATCATCAAGTATTGTAATTTCTATACAAAATGGTACCCATTTACCCTTTTCTTTTTCCATGGAGTTCGTTTCATTTGCGCTTTTATCATCAGTCTTGTTTGTTTCTACAAACAAAGGATTTATATTAGATCGTCTTTTAGGCTGATTGGAGAGGAAAAGGAAGGTAAGCAGAATATATTATATTATATTATATTATATTATATTATATTATATTATATTATATTGTATTATATTATATTATATTATATTATATTATATTATATTATATTATATTATATTATATTATATTATATTATATTATATTATATTATATTATATTATATTATATTATATTATATTATATTATATTATATTATATTATATCATATTATCATCAAGTATTGTACTTTCTATACAAAATGGTACCCATTTACCCTTTTCTTTTTCCATGGAGCTCTTTTCATTTGCGCTTTTATCATCAGTCTTGTTTGTTTCTACAAACAAAGGATTTATATTAGATCGTCTTTTAGGCTGATTGGAGAGGAGAAGGAAGGTAAGCAGAATGAGAAAAGTAATCCAAAGGAAATTGGAAAAAATGTAAAAATGAAAAAGGAACAGACAAAGGAAGTGGAATAAAGAGAGAAAAGCTCTTACTTCCGCCTCCTCTATTCTAAGTTATAAAATAGAAATTGATAAAACTGATTCATTGCTCCATTTTTCAGTTATCATTCCGTTGTATTTTTTTTAAGGTTCATTCTATCAAATGTTTTTTAATCCGGAAATGATCTTGCCTACACAATTACAAGGAATGATAAAATAAATCTACTTGAATCATAGATTTGATTTTTGCATAGAAATCAGTTCTATTAAAAATAGATATATCATTGAAGGGATCGATTTTCACCAAATTGTTCGACATATTTTCTTTTTTCTCTTCATATGGATCTACCGATCGTATCTCAATCTTTCTAGAATACTGGCACGTACTAATAATGAGATCCTAGTCTAAAAATTGCATAAAAAGTGGTTTTCCAGCTTGGATCTGCATCCTCTTTCAGTCAGCCACCTCTTTCGATCAATTTTCATGCTGGTACAACCAATTGAACTAGTATTATAACAATAAGATGTTTAATGGCCTGGGGTCTAGTACCCAAGTCTAGAAATAACACAGCAAGTGACTTTTCATTTTTGGCCTACATTTTGTCTTCATCATCGTATCAAACTGCCCTTCTCCACCAATTTTCATGCCGATATCACAAATTTTACTAACCTTAATCAGAAAGGGATTTTGGGCCTGGAATTGAGTGAAACCCTTGTCTAAAAATAGCACAAGGAGTTGTTTTAAATTGGGGTCTGTATCCTGAGTTACTCAGCGTATAAAACTGTCCTTTCTGCCAATTTTCATGCTGATTTTACAATTTGAACTAATGTTTTAACCATCAGGGGTTAATAGTATGAGGTCCAGTACGCCAGTCTAAATATAGAACAAGAAGGAGTTTTCAGTTGAGGTTTACATTCTATTTTCATCATCGTATCAAACTGCCCCTCTTTGTCAATTTGCATGCTGGTATCCAAATTTCAACTTATGCTATGAAAGTATGGGGCTTGGGGATATTAATGGCTTGAGCTCAAGTAGCCCAGTCTAATATCCTGTTCAAAATAACTATTGGGAAAAGGAAACTGCAAATGTTTCTTTAATAGAAGAAAAGCACAATATAACTGCTAGAAGGAGATGGCAAAAATTCAAGATTTTTGCGCAATCTCTACATTTCACAGCAAACTAGAGAACGCTTTCACATGCATTTGATGAAAGTAAATTAATGGTGAAAACAGCATTCCTCATCGAAACTTTAACCGAGAGTAATAGCTCTGGCCTGGATATAAACAAGCATACAATGATGATGCTGATGATGACGATGATGATAATGATGATGATGATGATGACGATGGTGATAATGATGATGATGATGATGATGATGACGATGATGATGATGATGATGATGATGATGATGACGATGATGATGATGATGATGATGACGATGATGGTAATAATGATGATGATGATGACGATGATGATGATGATGACGATGATGATGATGACGATGACGATGATGATAATGATGATGATGATGATGATGATGATGATGATGATGATGATGATGATGATGATGATGATGATGATGATGATGATGATGATGATGATGATGATGATGATGATGATGATGATGATGATGATGATGATGATGATAATGATGATGATGATGATGATGATGATGATGATGATGATGATGATGATGATGATGATGATGATGATGATGATGAGACTGAATCTGTGAACTGTGCATTTGAATGTTTTTTGAATAGCCAGGACGTTGAGTAAAAACCTTAGAAGAAGCAGGTGCCAAACAGTATTTAAACACGTCTGATACATCCCCTTGAAATGCAGCAGTAAATATGATAAGCAGAATTCATAAACAATGATTGTTTTTTATGAGATTTACAAATGTCAAAAGTGTAGGACGATTGATGAAGGGAAATAGAAAGTGCACAACAAAACTGCCTGTTTTAGATGCTTACAATATCAAGATATAGACCGCAGTCTGCAGAAGAAATATTAACCCTAAAGAAATAAGATGCTATCTAACAATGCTGACACTGGGCCGAATAAATAAGGCAAGATACTGGAAAACATATGATAGAAGGAGAGTTGCAATGACAATGAGCAAGTGCAACGATTTTCAGCTCATTGGATGCACCGGCTTTTTCGAGGAAGATATGGTCCTTACAATTAAGAAGGAAATGTTCTTAGCCAACAAGTCAAATAAGCAGCGTTTTATCTACATGCTAGGCAGCAAGCTGGGAAAGGAAGAGTGTGAGGTTGTCTACTCAGAGGGTGATGCAGATTTCGACATCGTAAATAAAGCAATAAGTGTTTCAACGGACATAGCAGCTGTTATTGTAGGTGAAGACACAGACCTGCTTATTCTTCTCCTTCATCATGCCAAAAAAGATCGAAAATCCATCTATTTTAGTCCACAGCAAAAGCAAAATGCAAAGAAAAAAGCTAGAGTTTGGGATATCAAGTTTTGTCTGCGAGTTCTCGGTTCGGAGACATGCCAGTCCATTTTATTTACACGCATTTCTGCGATACGACATCAAGTCTTTTAGGGGCTGAAAACGAAACGTGATAAAATGACGTCATAATTTAGAAAAAGATCGGGGAATTGTCTAAAAATGTTGATAATATAAAATATTATGAAAAGGGTGTCCACCGTTATTTGTCATTTCTAAAGATTACGAAGTTATAAAAAGACTTTTGCACGCAGCAGCATTAAAACAATTGAACTTTCCTTCTCCCGAGCCTTGCCTTAACTGGATAACCCTTTCGAATTCGATGATTTTGGTCTAACCTTTTCATTTCAAGTTTTCCTTGAGTGCAATCAACTGCGTTACGATAGGAAGTAATTCGCCCTTTGTCAAGCCCACGCGACATGTATGAGGACAAAGGACTTTGACAACAGAATGTGATGTGATTGACAACACTGATTGACAACAATTCAACAGTTTGAATCAATTAATTCAATTCATTCTTTGGGGCAAGAAAAATTCTGCCCCAAGGCCTTATTGTTTTGCGAAGCCTGAGCCAATCAGTGAGCAGAGCATGCTTGAATGGGCAAAAGAATGTTTGGTTGAACTTGGTCAAAGCTTGGGGCTCGAAATATCGAGCCCAAGAAAGGAAGACTTTTCAAAGGTAGATTTCGGTCAATCGCTACGGCTGTAAGACATTGTGCGGAGGGATTGTTTGCCCGCATAACCTAAACCCAGCCACCAGGAGAGTGATTTTTGAAGAATAACGGTTAAAAGAATGGTAGATAGAAAGAAAAAAGTTGTGGGAAGGAAACATGCTGCCTTGGAAAACATGTATAGAAGATTCTTGGTGGGGCTTAGCCCTACCTACCCCAAAACACGAGCCGCCACTGAATGCAAGACAGGATGTGCTAATATGAGATGTACTTGCAATAAGAACGGTTTATCATGTACAACTGCTTGTGGAGAATGCCGCGGGATCAGCTGCGAAAATGCAATGCATTTGGACGACTCAACGTTGAGTGACGAAGAATGATTGACTAGATAGTTGAAGTGCAATTTTTAGCAATAGCGGTGGAAATAGAAGTTGATTTTAAGCTCTCAGTAAATGGGTTTTAAATTGAAAATTGTCAGAACAGAAAGCCCAAATTATGGTGATGACGTCATAGTGACGTAATCACAGACATTATTGGTCAAATTCTAAACCCATAGATTTTTACAGGTTGTTGTGATACATAATGGCATAGTAAAACGTAATCAAAATAGGGTCAGCAAGGTTTGACCGAGTTTTGGCATGTTTAAAGCATACCACAGGGGTTCAAGGTAATAGATAATTTTACAGCAAATATAATGGGGTGATTTTTCGGGGTTCCACAATTGGGATTCTTGGGGACTTTTTTTAGAGAGTGTTCAATGGATGGGCTTTCGATTGCAGTTTTAAATTTTTTTGTTGCAATTAGTTCAGGGTCAAATCACACATTGATTGGACTATATAGGATACATACAACATATGTTTCAGTTGTAATACCAGCATGTATATTGGTAAAAGGGTTGTTTGACACGCTGAAAACAATGAATGTAAAATAGTGCTTTACTGCTATTAACACAACACTTGCAGTCTCCATTTTCCAAGAAGTTATTTTCTGCAAGTTATTTAGAATTGTGATCACCCTTCTCCTGGTGTTTATTGGTTTGTTTCTATCGGCACTTGTGCTTGTAAAAACAATAATAATACAATACTTAAAAATATGGTACTTTTTTGGTTCTCTAGGTGAATTTTCAAACCTGGCTTCTGCTCATATTTTCTGCCAGGTATGATTGTGCAAGAAATTATCTTTAATTTTCGGCGAGGTCTGTTTCATGTTCATCATCATCATCTGCTTCATCAGGGACTTCAGCGCTAAATCTGCAGCATAGTCGCCTTTGAAGTCAAACTGGTTATGGTTGTTCAAACAAAATATCATAGTGAATTTAGATCAACTTTTTATTTCCTTTGCACCCTACTGTTTCGCCGTTCTTCCTTGGGTCTACTTTTCTTATTTTCTGGCTTCATGTTTGTTATGCAGTAGTTTCACATCCCCTCTGCTGATTAAGCGTGGATTCCCTGTCGCAGCACCTTGTTTCTGTAAAGACCCGTTCCACTTCAACAAGAGAGAAGATTCTGTATTTGACTTAATTTTCACGGGCTTACAAGAACAACTCAAGGTTAGTCAGCAGAAGAACAAACCAACCTACGCTTGCAGAATCTTCTTTAAGAACTGAATGTCCCAATTTTGTCTATTAAGAAAGGTTTACCAGGTTTAACCCTCGCACATTTTCCTTCTGCCTCAAATCTAGCTAAATTGTTGGCTATTTTAAGGAAAGCAACCTCAAAGAAATTTATCTATAGATAAAAAAGGTTTGTAAACTGTAAAGATGACCCCCATTTACATTGTTTATTTAATTTGGTAGAGATTTCAGAATCGTTGGAACCAAAAAGCTAATAGATTTTATACCAAAGCTATAGAGATATAGCACAGATAGAGGAACAAGGAACAGATATAGCAACAATTTTCTGCAGATAATAGCTATTGGGATGGTAAAAAATATTATTTCATAATAAAGGCTGCATTCAAGTTAAGCAAAGTTTTTAAACTTCTAGTGCTAGCGGCCTGAGAGATGTCCACTCTCTCTAATTGCAGTAGATTCATCCTTGACCAGAAGTTTCAAATACGATGAAGTTTAATCTGAAAGGGGTAATCGACGGGCCCTCTTATTTGCGTTTAAGCTGCTTTTGGCTTTTTCTTCGTCACCCACCAATTGAGCTATATTGTTTATATAGTTTGAGATTTATTGCAGTTGCTTCAACTTCACAAGAACGGAAAAAATTGAAAAAGGAGCAGTGGGAGCAGGATTTTAGCTAGCTGTTGGAAAATATTCAGCTTGGTCTCTCCCTAGAAAGAACTCCCACTGTGTCCCTGCGACTGCCAATGGCTGATAGTCTTACCATATTATTTAAGCCTGTACTTTCTGCAAATCTAACATTGCATGGAAATGGGGAATTAA
This sequence comes from Catostylus mosaicus, assembly GCA_964019065.1. NCBI lineage: Eukaryota > Metazoa > Cnidaria > Scyphozoa > Rhizostomeae > Catostylidae > Catostylus > Catostylus mosaicus. The sequence goes on along the minus strand of OZ025185.1, from coordinate 14,207,697 downwards.
AGGCTGGTACGCATGGTTTGTTTGCAAATTCATCCTCGAAACCAACCTTTAAATACGACAGCTGATGACGTTCTTGTCTGTTATACTTTCAACCATTGCTAATCGTGTCTCGAATTTTGTAATACAATTGGGATGAGCTTAATCATCCTACCTTTGTTTTGACCATTCAAATTTAAATTACTTCCATAAAAGGTATTATAGAAGTATAAACTTTGTTTTTGGTTCAAAGCAAGTAAAGCTTGACGGAGTCATCCCCTTTCAAAAAACCGCAAATGTAAAGGAATAATATCACTTTAGAAATTCCTTCAGGCCAACAAGGAATAAGTCAACATTCGCTGTTCCCAATCAATTGGAAAAAATCTGGTAGAGTCTCCAGTACAATGGTGAATAAAATGTTGCTCCTAATCTACCGCATATTAACAAAAACACATGTCACCGTTTCGAGTTTAGAATACAATAACTTGGCATTTAGAAAAAACGTCGAGACGTTTCGTTAAATATGTTATAGATTTTGAGTAAGATCAGTGTCATAAACAATGGAGGAAATTAATTTGGGTCAGGGAACTACATACATTTACTTTGATACATTTTTAATGAATGCACACAACTTTTTTAATGCATCAGAAAATTATTGAAATTTAAATGCGATCTTTATTTTATTTCAATTTCAATTTATTTTCATTGGGAACTTAGTTTCATTCTAATCAGCGTATCAAACTACTTTTTTCTACCAATATTGCTGATTGTACCAAAATATTCCCTAATGTTACAGCAATGAGAATTTTAGATGCCTGGGGTCTGGTAATCCAATCTTAGAAAAGGATATATCGTTCTGAATTACTATTTTCTACCAATATTTATGCTGGTATCACAATTTGCACGAATGTTTTGTTTTCATATGCATTTAAGACATCATTTACCTTATGGCTTTGATGATATGATCTCTTCCCATTTCTGTGGTGCAAACAGAACCTGGAATAACCCAGGCTTGTATTTCGCTAGTTATCTTGAAAATACTTGAATCCTTTTTCCTAGAATTTCAAGATAAAGAATACCCCTTTCTCTGCAATATATTGAAAAAGTTAGATTCTCCTTTCTTGATAATTTTTGAGACATAGCTTCTCACGAATGAACTTATGTCTTCATTTGTTAGGTGAAACTAGGACAGAGATTCAAGCTAGCCCCTTCTCTGTCTGCTTTTAAACGCTGTTTTATTAGTAACTATATTTTTAAATTTGTTTATTTCATTGTAATCTTAACATTATAAATAACTTTATTTAATATAAAATAGCCAATCTAGGGTGGTAAAGCAACCGTATTTCAAGAATTTAAAGTGAAATTAAAATATGAATGAACAATTTGCTTTTTTACTAAGGATGAAGGCTTCGAAATTTCCAGATAATCCGAAATTGCAATTTAGGAAAATCATGCAAATGAAAAAAGACAAACAGAAATTCTAGATTTACCAGCCTCATTTCCCTGTTTACAATAATATTCGATTTTGGCTGATAGTAACAAATCTTATGCTGTAGTGATGCTGTAGGCGAAACATTCATTCTATGTTTATGTACCGTAATTACAGAAGGAGAAGAAATGTCATGGAAAAACATGTTTTTTTACCAATGTGGAACGCGTTCATCGTTGCTTGATAAATCTTCAGCCTGTTGATCGATATCCAAATATATATTTATATGTATTAAATAGGTACTCAAAAAAAACTATAACTTTTAAAACGTTTCGACTTGCGTTTTCATCAGTTATCATATAAGTCATATTACTGGCGAAGACGCAAGTCGAAACATTTTAAAAGATAAAATTTTTTTCTTGAGTACCTATTTTATATTTAAGAATTTTCTTTTTTCCATCATAACATAGAAATTTTCTTCATATAAAATTTAATTTGTCGCTATAATGTCATTTCTCGTCGTCCCACTAAGTCGTCCTAATAATTAACCAATCTCCGATCTCGTAAAGAAGGGGGAATTTGGGATTTTACGGGTTGCGGGTTTGGCCATATTTTACCCTCGGCTTTTCGGGTTTTCCTTAAAAAATCTATTCTAAAGCTAATCAACATACAGTTCAAAAGCAAAGATTCTGGTTAGAAAGGGAAAGATTTTTATGCGATGACAAATGTTTGAAAGCTGCCGGTGAAAGATTTTTTATTTCAGTGCATAGTTAGCCATCCTAGACTTCCAATTAAAAGAAGAGTTCATACATCATAAGGATTTTGTGGACTTTTCAGCCTATTAAAAAGGTTTCCTCCTCAACTAACCCAAACCGAGTAGCACTTTCTGAAATGCGATTCAATTAGACTTGCATACATGTTTGTTTAATTTCAAGCCTGCCTATGCGCTGGAACAAATGTTATATGCTATCCCACTCAAGTTCTGAATCACTCTGAAAGCCCAGGTATTTATTTGATTAAATCATATCAGGGATACCTTGTCTATCTGGAGATTGATTGCAGGTTCAAATGATGTTTGTTCAAATTTCTTGAAAAGCCAAGTATCATGTTCTTGATCTTGGCTACATTTTGTGACAGCTTATTACCTTCAAACCAAATCTTTATAGATAGGAGCTACTCTAGCAATTTCCCAGTTCTTCAGAAATAAGATTCCGAAATCGATTTATTAAACATGTTACTTAGAACAGGTGCTACAGCAGGCATTATTTAAGAAAAAAGCTTGAGATGCAATCCATCCGAGCCTATAAATACCTTAGACTTCTGCATAACCTTCATAAGGTCTGCCTGCTAGTGAAAATGAGTGACAAAGAATGACGATACCGTCCTTATTAAACTTATTCTGTTCATTACAAAATGCACTTCTCGAGGATTTCATTTTTATACTTGCGTTTTTTTGGGTTTTTTACCAAATTTTCATCCGGGTTCTCGGTTTTCTCAATTTTTTGTCCGGCTTTGCAGGTTCTAGTACCCCCTCCTCCTTAAAGGCTATAATACAAATTCAACGAATTTATTCCCCATAATCCTTCAATTGCGATGACATAGCCCTAGCATAAAGATGCATATAAGAAAAAATAAGTTAAGATAAAGCGCTTACTATTTTTACTGGTCTGCCAGACTAAGATTGGTAAACCGATCAGTAAGATCACGACGATGATGGATACACAAATGATAACCCTTTTATTGCATGATTTCTTTACATCAAATGTTGTCTTTTTAGGTTCATTGTCGATCTCAGGGTTGTGAGAGGCTGCTGGATTTCTGAAAACTACGTCGACATCGCCGCTCCTTTTGTGCACGGTATAGGCCATGTTGCTTTTTAGCTGATGCTTCTTCCACTCTGCTTACTCTCTTACTTTTTCCTGTTATTGCCTGTTGATATAGTTAACAATCTGGTCTTTATCGATTGTTAATAAAACGATTCTTAGTATTACGTTAGGGCTCCATTACAGAGGAAGTCTCGAGCCTTATAGCAAAAGCACGTCGTAGACCATTCTTTTTGTCTAGATGCAAAATATGTCCAAGCATGTGTAACGATCTAACAATGTGGTCATGTGGTCTTGGAACTGAACAAGAAAGGGAATTTGATTTTATGTAACATTCTAGAACAAATCTTAACGCTGAAACAAATGTCACTTTAGGAGACTAGCCTAGTTTCAAAATAATTTTACTCAAAGCATTGGGCTAATTCTACATTTTGTAGAAAATCAAGACGATCTGCCTCATTCTGCAACAAAATATGAAATGCGAACAAGGAAGTGTTATGCTTAAATGAGCACTAGACTGAATCGTATATTGGGAAGCATTCAATTGTAACAATTGTTGAAAAGCAGGTGGTTGCCAGACTACAATGCCGACAATGGAAAACCCCTTTTACAATAACATTTGATTGCATCGAACAGCTTTAGCAAATTATCACAGTTCCAGCCAGAGATGTATCTAGCGTTTGAGTTTTAGGAGGGCTTTTGAATATAGAAAAGGGGTTCTAGAGGCGGAGGCGAATAACAGAAGATGTGTTAAGCCCTTTTTATACTAAAATAATTCATAAGACGCTTTACCCACTGTCAGAGTACTAGAAAATTCAGAAACATCAGTAATGAAACAAACAGCCTAATGTGCATACGTTTAGGGGCGGACTAGCACTCTTCTTCTTGGGTGGCGCTATGGCTCAGCAAGGGCCCGTATGGTGTGGCCAGATCGTAGTTGGACGTGGCCACTTTGAAAAACCATAGTTCAGTGATATGATGTTTCAATTAATTAATCCGTTTGTTAAAGAGGAATCGTTGCAAAATTAACTTTCTTCAAGTCTTGAATCTTTTGACAAAAGCAATCGTTTATCTATTCAAGTTCAACCAGTTGTGTATGATTCATCAAATCTGCATGATCGTCCTTTAAGAGTCCGTAAATTAAAATCAAACAATCAATAACTTTTTTGAAGGTTTCGAACCGCTTTGGAATTTGATTGTTTGATTGGTCTTAAAGGTTTTTCATTTAGTAAAGAGAATGGCCATTCTACATGTTTCGCAGACGTTTGATTGATTTGGCTGCAAGTACTTGTGCTGCAAGTAATATTGAATGAAATTGACTATTTATGCCTCTACTAGATGCTTTGCAAATTTCTGAACCTTGTGAGAATTGTTATGGGGCCTAATTCCACCCCTTGTTCAGTCCAGTTTATAAATTGTTCCTTGAAGTGGACAGAACAAATGAGTGTACACTGGGGCTCAAATTTTTCATTGTGGATATTGCCAACCAAAGCAGCACATCTTGCATTGTCTGATGGGAATCTAATTTTTAGCTGCATATAACTTATATATATTACTTAATAACATTGCATAATGTAGACTTTAGGCTAGCACCCCATGAGAGACCACTCTATTCTTAAGACTGATATAAAAATATACAGTGTATAGCTAGGAGGCTATTAGCCTGTAACACCAGACTGGAAACTTTGCTGTATGCACTAAAAAAGCTAAGGCATGTGATTGATGGAAGAGAATTTAAACATTTCTGTTTATTTTTCACAGAAAGGCTGGCTTAGGCCTTTTCAACAAACCATCCACTCTGGTCTACGCATAACGTAACAGATTAAACTGTAATGTATAAGACAATTATAGGCAGTATGAGAAATTCCATAGAATATTTACCATTACCATATAACTTGTCAATCTTATTCTTGACAATTATTAACTATTTTGGCATTATCGTATAGGGAAACCATTCTAGTATTCTGTTACTTTCAAGCTAAAATGCTGTTTCCTAAAGGCACTATCGAATCTCTGCTTCCTCAACTTTTGACTGTTTCCTTTAATATGTGATTCTTCTACTAATGTTAATATCACTGTTGACTGCACACATCTGGGTCTTTAATTTACATGTATCAATGAAGTCACCTCTTAATCTCCTGCAAATTAAACTTGTGAGCTTATGTGCCTTAAGTCTGTCTACATATTCCATATCTTTCATGCCTGGCTACTACTTTATGGTCTCCTCTGAACTCCCTCAACCAACCTGCACATCTTTTTTATAGGGTGGTAACCATAGTTTTAAAATACTCCAAATGTGGCATAAATTTACGGATTAAAAATTAAAAAACGGATAAGGAATTTTTGTTTTGTCAGCATGCATTGTTACATTGCCTTTCTGAAGAGAAAGCGGAAAAACATTGATAGAAATCAAAAACTATTGACGATATTTCTCTTCTCAGGTTCGAATCTTGCCTAGTTTTGAAAATTTTTTCAATATTTCCGCCCAGGTTAGAAAAACCAAAACATTAGTACAAAACAAGTTTCTTTTTAGGTACAAAATAGTGAACTCAATAAAGATATAAAATTTAAGAGTTACTTCAGTGTTCGAGTTGCCTTTGATTCTTCGATATTTGAAACGTCACCTCGTAGATTAAGTAAGTTCCATATGCATTGACCTTTCGACGGTTCGATAGTAATTAATAAGATTCTAAACTTCGCTGTACTTGAGATTTCGATGGACAATAAGAGTGATACAATTTCCAAGATGTTCGAATCGGACGTCTTCTTGAATAGCGAGCTCGCTAATAGTTATAGAAATATAAATCATAAAAATATAAAGGTCATGTGACCCCCCTTGGCCGGAAGCTGCTATATTAATTAAAAGACATGTCTCAACAGCAACAACCGGGGGCCACCGCAATTTCTTACAAACTATAGAGGCCCGAGACAAGAACCAAGGGGTACACCAAAGCAAATATCTAGTATGATGTAGCTGCAGAAAAACTACTTACTTTAGTTTTTGTAAAACTGTGTTGTGAAGAAGAATTTGAGCAAAAAAGAGGTCACACAAACTCTCTATGGAAAAATATCAGCCACGTCTACAAAATAACTTGCATCACAATACTCTATTCTTTTATCCTTGCTTGACAAATCGCTATCAAAATTAAATTCTACCTGGTGAAAAGTTACATGACAAAGGATGTCTGCAGCTTGAAAATCTAATACCTATAAAATTCACTCGCTACTCGCAGTGACGTCACCTAGTGTAAATTTGCTCTATCTTTAGACCGCTCTATCTGTTTTTGCCCGAAACTTTTACTCCATGTGGCGGAAAAGTGCAAGATATATCTTAATGAAAACCGCTATACGTGGCACCATGACCAGCATTACAATTCCGCGCAGAATATTTCAAAGCAATCCCTAATTAATTCGTTTATGTAGATATTTCGAGCATTCTTTAATCATGCATAATTTAAGGGGACACGCTTGGACCTAATCTTCCCCTTGTCATTGCCAATGAGCAACTCTTCCTCTTACTTACTCGAACTAACTGTTGCATTTCAGACTAATCTAGTTAGAATGAGTTAGAGAATTCCCTTGCTATAAGCGGCGAGTCTCGTACAAGCGCTGCATACCGTGCGCTTTATAACCTACACTTTTTTGCTTTCCGACACTGCAGATAACCTACAAATATGTGATGACATTCAGTTGTACACATATCTCCTGTGAGAGATAATCCAGTAAATTGACTATCGTAAAGAAAATATTGCACCAACTCTAAGCCAGCCTCACCTGGAAACATGTAGAATGGTCATACTAAATGAAAAACTTTTCAAACCAACCAACCCTGTATTTCCTTTTATTTAGACTTTCATTCGATTCATCGTGACCTCGAAATGGCATCTCCTGTCATGCAAGGTACAATACAGCCTCGCAAGTGGATGCCAACAACAGTCTATCCCGAGTTACTTCCACATTATGGTGCTGAATTTCCACCCTCCTTGCCTTTGAGAATTCAACGTCGTTCCGCTGGGTGACATCAAAAGTCGTCCATGTTTTGTATTACTCCAAGTGGGCCTTCGTCTTTTCCTGCTCCTTCCAGTCAGTAAGAAATATTTTCATATTTGAGTAGCCTGTTCCCGTCCATGATAGCGATGATTTCGGTTGGAGAAGGCCGGCAGTAAATGCTTTTTGAACATTGCACTTCCACAGAGCCAATCCATCTTGGAGTAACAGCTGTCCTGAAAAACGCGATCTTTCGTCTTTATTTCGAGTTTTGGCATAGGCCGCAACTGCTGCATGATGGCCATCTGTTCGGTGACATTTCTTGCTCTAAAAGATTTTCTCTACAACTATGACAGCTTTTCTTTAAAAATCCTTGCTGGCAACCATCAAGCGTTTCTTTCAAATGATCTAGCACAGCTTCCCTCACAAATAGTTCAAGGATTTAACATACATGCATGATGTCAGAGTGACAATTGCCTGTAATTATCAGGCCCCATATTTTTATTTATTTATGCAAAGGGGTTATCTGTGCATCTTTACATCCAACTGGGAGTTTATTATCATGCAATAACATATTAAAGATGCAGCCAAATCTACACTCAGCACATTTGGGTGCAGTCTATACGCACCAGTTGTATCGATTGCCTTCTCATAGGAAACTTTCGCCTTACTGACTTTCAACATTTCTTAGTTCCTAACTTTCACATACTCATTCTAGCAGTTTATAATTAAAAAAGCCAATCTTTTTTTTGAAATCAGCCCAAATTTGTAGCTGAAGATGATTTGCTAAATTCAACTCTGAGATTAAGCAAAGCAATGGACCATGAAATATATTACTCCATCATGCTTTTTCATGCTTATTTTAGCAACTGCCTACTGGTTGTTAAACAAATGTATCCTAACATTTTTTGACACTGCATCATTCTGCAATAATCCAATCCAACATCTTTAACACAACAAACATACAAAACAAATCCATGTAATAACAACCCATCGACCAACCATGCTACATTCACTCAACTCCATCAAGAGCGAAGCATGCACTCACTGGAAGACTTCACACCTCCACAGACATCAACCTGATAGGCGCAATTCCATTACCTTTTTCTTCTTCATTTCCTTCACCATTAGTCCTCATGTTACCTTTTCCAATTTACGTTGGTTTCGTTTGTTGCATCCAAAGAAAAGCAATGCGTCAAGTTTTTGCCTATTGAATGCTAACACAAAACGACATCGATTAAAAATTCGCGGGCTTCAGTTTTCTATGAGCGAGAACAATTGTTTGCGCGATCCAGACTTTTTTGAGATTAATGAAGCTAACCCTTTTGTCCAATAGGAAGATGGTACATATTTTTTGCAAATGCACGGGGGATCCAAGATATGCCGAATTCCAAATCCGTTTATCTTTGGCTTCCAGTTTACCACATTTCATCTTTACTTGGTGTAGAATAGTCGATGCAATAGAAATGGGTCCGAAATGTTCGTCATTGATCTCCATATCTTCGAAAGCCAAACTATCAACTATCAATCAAAAATATCTAACAAAAATACGAAATTATAGTTATGCAATTAACTTTGAAATATTTTCACTCGAGAATGCATTCCGTACCGAATCAGTCGAATGTTTTGTTAATACACTCTAACAAAGGACTTGTGTCTACTGCGTATAGTTCACTTTTGTTGTTCCCATAGTTTACTTTTGTTGTTCTCATCACTAAAAAAGAACATTGACCAAGTATAAGAATAACATTCGAAATCCCCTTTCAAGAAATTTCATCGTATTTTCATCTCTTGCCTCAAATAGTCAACTCACCGGACTTAACAACCTAAGTTGTTTGATTATTGATGCATAGAAACTTTATATTTATGTTTGAATGTACAGCTTTACTGTTACTTGGTGTGGAATAGTCGATACAATAGAAAAGTATCCAAAATGCTCGTCTCTCATTTCCATTTCTCCGAAAGTCATGCCTTCACGTGATGGAAAATATCTAACAAAAATACGAAATTTTAGTTGTGCAATTCATTTTGTAATATTTTCACTTGAAAATGCCTTCCGTATCGAATCAGTCGAATGTTTTGTTAATATTTATATATTTTTTTATTTAATGTATTTTAACCACAAAATCTCTATCAGCTTTCTAAATATAAAGTTAATTAAAGTATACAAATAAAACTTAAGAAACTACTAGATACAAAAGTTAACAATTGCTGCTCTTCCTAGAGATCGTTCTTGGGAAACTTGCTAGTCTGGCAAGTAGGCTTTCAGTTTTCTTTTAAACACAAAAATTGTGGGGCTATTCCTTATTTGGAGAGGTAACTCATCCAAAGCGTCTTTGGAAAAATTCTAGCTTTTGTTCTGGGATACTGATATCGTGACAGTATCTTGTCACTTATGCAGATATCTGAGATCGCAAGGTGAATTTTCTCTGAAGACTTTCAGGACATAAGTTATTCAATATCTTATATGTCATCACAGCCTTACCATACTTAATAAGGTTTGGGACTGATAGCTAGTCGCACACCCATCCGTCCTTCGAATGTGAATTTTCAATTAGTGCAGGAGCCCTATGTGTAGTAGCGTAAATAAACGAATTGAAGTGAAGTTTTTAAAACACGAAATGATAATAATGATAAGATATATTAAAGTGGGAGGTCTAAAAAAATTAACAATATGTTATTTATTTTTTTACAGAAGGGCCCACTAAAAAGTTACTAGGGGATTAAGAAATTAAAATAGCATACGTTGACGATGTATATGGTAGTTATAACAAGTTTTCATTTGCAAAATGCTGAAACTGAAACTGATAAAGCTCACTGCGAAACTCTGTCCACTTCAAATCAAAATGCCATCATTTATAGTTATCGAGCACTCCTCAAAACTGGTTTTGGACTTTTTAAAACTGCCTATCTTCGTATTATAAAGCACAATTATGAATGCTGCAACTTAGTTTTGGGATTTCCTAGTCCAACCTTAATGAAGCAGATATAACCGTAATTGCCCATAGATTTTCCCCAGCATTGACACCAAGTTTAGATAATAGTTTTTTTATGTAACTATTTACAATATCATTGCAAATTTTCTAGATAGACTAGCCTGCGCGAGGCCAGGATAGGCTTACTTCTACACCCTTTGCACAATTTGACCTTAATGTTACGGTCTGCCTATTTATAGATTCCTTGATATTCATAAATTTCTCTATTCCCTACAATCCGGATTTAAAGATAACCACTCAATTGCAGCTATGACAAGTATACCTGGTAATAAATAACTAGATTGTGGTAATTTTATTGATTTGTAATAGGCAGTGGATACAGTTAAATCACTGAAGTTTGCTACCGAAATTGGAACATTATGGTGTTCTTGTATTTATTCAGACTTGTTTTCAATTTATTGTGGTATGCCGCAAGGTTCTGTACTGGGCCCGTTTCTTTTCCTAATCATATCAATGATTTACGAAATGTGTCTAGCAAATTCACTTCTTATCTCTTTGCTGATAATACAAATATTTTCTTTGAATCCAAAGATTTGTCTTATTTGATTAAAACTGTCAAAAAACAGCTGAGATCAGTTAAAATATAGCTTGATGCTAATAAACAATTATTGAATATTTATAAAACAAACTATATAGCATTTCATTCTTCATCTGTCAAACTTCCTTCTGATTCTGATATTTAAATAGGTAAATATTGAAAGAGTTTAGTTTTTTTTAGTTCTCACGTCTCCTTTTGGATAAACCTCTAAGCTGGAGATACCATCTCAGTGAACGCTCAAAAATGTTGCTAGAACATGTGAATGTTTTCTAGAATTGGAAACTTTCTTCCATTACATGTTTTACTTTGCTTTTATCGTGCTCTGTTTCTTTCTTTCTAACAATATCTTGTTATTGCTTGGGGTCAAAAATATGCTTCTTACATTGATTACAAAGCTGTCATCGCTATCTCATCACAGCCTGGAATGTTCCCCTTTCTCCAATCTCCAATAATCTTTCTGACATTGAAACTTCTGGAACTTTCTGAAATCTTTGTATACACAGAATCTTAACTTTTATTTTTCGTTCTGTTTATCTTCTAGCTGCTTTCGTGACTTTTTCTTATTTACTTCAATTTTGCTTCAAGGTGCCACAAGACAATCCAGTCAAGATAGCCTTTATCGGTCCCTTATCGGTTTGAGAGAGCTCCTCCTTTAAGTAATTCCCTACATACAATTATCATCTAACACTCCTAGTATTTGTAGTAAATGGTATTAATTTTCTGTACATTGTATTAAGTTTTTGTAACATTATTTTCAATCTTTGTAGTCTAGTTATAGTTATCTGTTTGTATTGTAAAGATCATGATTGTATGTAGTGAATTTAAATTAAATGAAACTGAAATGAAACTGAAACTGGTCCCGAAAATTTGTTCATCTCGTTTCAGGCTTACTTGCTGTTTTGATCATCAGGTTGGCCCAATCCTTCCCTTTTACTTCGTTAAATTTGGGTATCATGAATTTAAAGATTTCAAGCTCTCTGGAGGGAAGAAAGAAATGTCCATTCCCTACTCAGAAATCAACTCGACACCAAGTTGGGTTGCAAAAATCCTTCAGTTAGTCAAGGGAAGTTAGCGAGCGTCTTAAGCCAATGCACCAACAGCCAACCACACTCCCTATGATGAGGGAAATGTAGATTAATACCTGATTTCGTGAGGATTATGCTCCCTAAGGGAATCTTTTCAAAACCTGTTTCATTGTTTTCTTTCATTGTTTGCCAAGTAAGAAATTGACCCTTTAATAGTTTATTGCATCCTAGTCCTCGCGTCTTTGGCCTGCACACCCGCAATTACCCAAAGACAATTTCCGTTCAGCTAAATTAGGGATGAATCATTTTAGCGAAACAGCGACACACACAATGTTTCGGATATTTTATTTTAAGTCGTAAATTGATTTTCCAGTTATGCAATTCTAAAGTGAAATTTACGACACATGGCATGAGTCTGAAACGGTATCTCTAATTAAAATTACTCGGCATTCTTATTTTCCTTTTGCGCAAAATTTAAACCTGAATGGTCAATGCCTTGCATATACGTACTTTATTTGGAATTTGGGGAAACTGAATAGTATTGCGTCAAACTTTATTCAGCCTTAGTACCACTTGCTTTTTTATCGTAATCACTGTTTGAAATGTATAAAATTTTAGATTTCATCATGCTTTTGCATTAGATGCTAAACAAATAAAATAGTGCTATTGTAAGATTACTATTGTAGGATACTTAAGCAAGTGTGGGGCTGATGTAGCATATTGCCTAAGGGGTGAACATTCACAATATTTGCCAAATCATGATCTTTCAGATTTCTTCTAAAATGGATAAAAAAACCCGTTGAGCGTAGATCACATTCAAAATTGAAGAGTGAAAGCCACAATAAGCTCTTCTAGCTGCATTGACTACGTATACAGTGTTAGTGATAGTGTGGAAATAAATGCATCACTAATATGAACTAGCAGAAGGCGATAAAATAGTCACCCTCAGATGGCATAATTACGATTAGGGGTCACTTCATACTACTTTCTGTTGAAGAGATGGTGACACTTCTGCCCGACAAAAATAGGTTTTTCTGTTAAGTTGGACATAAGATATTGGGTGAATAAAATTGTCCTGCAGCGGCCCCTTTCACCCTGCAAGAAAAACCTTTTCATCGTAGAGAGGCTGGACTATCACCATTTCAACCCTCGAGTCTCTCGAATAATGCCCTGTTTGATGCATCCATTCAAGCGTTATTATAGCAAGCAAGCCATAAAAATAAAAAAAGTAGCTAAAGCTGATAAAGACTCAGATCAGAAAATTTCTTTTAAAAGCAAAGGTTATCATTTGAAAATAATAAAATATAACATTTAATGAACCTTAATCACAGAAAAATCAACAAACTTTTGTGATACTTCATTACACGTTCGTACCCTTAAACAACAGACATGATTAAATAAAACCAAAAATAAGTCACCTGAATTCACTACCAATATCTAATAAACGCACCATATAATCCATATTAATAAAAAAGTAATCTTGAGAATATAATGTACTTGAGCTCGCTAAAGAAGGGGGCCAGAATCAAAGAATATCATCTTCTGGAACTTACTCTTTGAAGAACTTAGTCTATGATCTTCTTGAACTTACTCTGAAGAATCATATCATTTTGTTAACATTGTCAGGGGGTAAATATTAAGGAATATTAATGTATTATAAAATCAATTAAAGAGCCCTCGGTCTCTTCCCCTAACTAATAAGTTAAAAATTTGCTAGAAATTTTAAGCAAAACCCCTCAAGGCCGTGAATATCTGCCTTGTCCGCGCCTCCTTTCAACTTTGTTAACAAAATTAATGAAAGTTCCCTTAGCAAGAACCATTAACGGTGGCATTGCCCCGATGTTTAATCATCCACAATGAAATTTTTATAACTCCAAAATCAAAAATAGTTACACATTTAGGCTCAAGTATTAATGATCTCGAAACAGCAATGAAACATATCCACAAATTTTGAATGCTTTCCTTTTAACAGATCCATTTTTGCTTTTATGCATCTGCATGATGCAGTATTTTTCAATTTATTTGTTAATGTCATTGCTAACATTAATTTCTTCACTCAAAAACTAATGATCAAATATTGCTGTTGTTTCATGCCCCACGTGGGATCTTTACGTAATATCTGCATTTGATCTGCATCGTTATACAGAAAATTTGTTTGTAAAAAGTTTTGTAATAAAATTTAATAAAGGAGTTTCTATGCAGAATTGTCATAGAGGTAGTTTGAGCTCAAAAAAAAATTTCAAAGTTGAAACACATTTGAGATATTACAAGACAAATTTCCATTTGTCGAAATATTACTACAAGTGATGGGTTTTGTTAAAATAAAATTAAAATCATATATCCATTTGAGAACAAGTTTCAGAATTTATGAAAACGAACCCAACATGTTCTGTTTTGAAGCTACAAGATTCATGCGCCTTCCTTGAGTACCAAGGGTACTTCTTGTCAGTCAAGCCAAAATTTGTAAGTCATCAAACCATCCTCATGCTAAATCCCTTTTTGACTCTGACGTCATTAGTGGGAAAGACACAGGAAATCGCATCCTTAGCTGGCAATATCAGAACTGCTGGCATATTGTAAATAATCTTAGTGATAACAACGGCAAGTTTCGATTATATAGGTATAACAAACAACTCCAGGGATAAATTAAACGTAACATAAAAATCGGAAAGCCTTTTTGTTGAAATAGTTAAGTCTTTGGAACTTTTGATTTCCAATGAACAACTTCTGAGCTAAGCTTTGAAATTTGCTGTAATAGACATCAAAAGTAGAACAGAAAAAGAAATGATCGTTTTAAAATTTGAGGCTAAATCTAATAAATTTGTGCAGACTGTTAACTAAGAAACCAAATATAACGGAACAAAAGGAATAAAAGGGTTAGAAAAGGATAGGAACAGAACAGGTGAAATAAAATATCATATTAAGAGAAATTATTCGAAAAAAAGAAGAATTCATTAGACTATAGTGCAATAGACTAGTTTACAATATGATGTAATATGTTGAATGAAATAGGTTGAAAAAGACAGAGTTATGTTGAATGAAAGGCAAAAGACTAAGACATAATAGAATAAGAAAAATTAGATTGAGCTTAAATAGAATAACAGCACAAAAGAACACTCACATGGGCAAGAAAAAATGTTTAATAGAATGGAATAAAAGAGAAGAGGAAAGAATAGATTATTTCAAATAAATTTTTTTACGTCTTCCAACATGGAGGGATAAGATTAATGTCAGAATTACTCTTTTAGGCAGGTTAGCAACTGTGATATCCATTATGTTGTGTATTGATGAAGAAAATCATTGAGATCAAGTGACATATAAGTGACAAATTTCAATCCAACTATGAGTGCTTCTTACATGAATTTATTCAAACAAACTTACCTCTTTCAGTTGATTGTTCTCTTTCTTCAAATTAAGATGATGCTTGATTTTCTGATTCAAATTTTGATGACTGACAAGTTTTAAATTTTCAGCCTCCAACTTCTCTGCTTTTTCGCTTATTTCATTGATATTCTTGAAAAACAGATAACCAATTAGTATTCAAACAAAAGTTTTGTTACTGAATGCTAAAATACTTAAAATCGAGATGAAGAATGCTAAACTCAAAGGAAATAAGATACTTACTGTAACAAGCTTTTTCTTTTCTTCCAACAAAACCGACATTTGAGATCTCAACTCCTCTTTCTCTTCAAAAACTTTTGCCTCGTGTTTTTGAGTGCTGGAGAGAAGCAAACAAATGAGAAAATGAAAAGCGAAAATGAAAAATGGGATACGTGTGTAGTTTAATGTAGTGTAGTGCAGTGCAATGCAGTGTAGTTTAGTAAAATGCAAATAAAAGACAATGACATCAGAATTAACTACTGTATATCATATTTAGTAACCAAACTATTGTTACCGTTCTAGTTCCTCTTTCATGTATTCATTATCCTCTTGAGCACCGTCAAGATTTGCTTTAACCTTTGCAAGCCTTTTTCAAAGAAAGTTGAGAATAAAACCAACAGATAGAACTTGATGTAAAGAAATGGAAAGTGTGCTTAGTACTATAAGTTGTAATACTTGTACTACTGTGTTTTGTGTTTTATATAAGGGAGGACATAAGATTTTATTCAATGCATGACAACGTTTTTGTTGTATTTTAGGCAGAAGCTGCATTCAAAAAGATCTGACATCATCTTCGTAAGGTTTATAAACGCTCCAGTATTACTTCATCAAAAACTGATTTCTAATAATTTAAGAAGTTTGTGTTAATTTCAACATCACAAAGTATCAAGTTACAATATCAATGCTCTTATTAGAAATGAAAACTTTTGTCTATCTAGTTCAAAGTGCCCATGGTAATTAGTTGATGGGAGATACTTTGTAGCTGGTAAAGAATAGTAAAAAATATTGGTGTAAAATGACTTACTCAGTTTCATGTTCCTTGCATTTCAATTTATACTTTGTCTAAAAGTAAATAAATCATTTAAAAACAGATATATTGGGAAACTTCGTAAATTTGATTTTCTATTTAATAAAATTGATTAATATCGAGAAATGGTCGGAGTAGAAATTAGAAGGAACAAAAATCTGAGCTAAGCTGGGCATTGGTGAGACGAGAAAGCATTGGGAGTCAAAGCTGCGTATCCTCTTCTTTGTCAAAACGAAACAAAAGCTTCCAGGACCAGCAAACATTCTCTAACGTCAATAGCAAGTATGTCCAATACGCGCTTAAACACCCTTAAGCCTCCCAGCGGTCTTTTTCTGAAGCTATTAAAAGGTAGGTGGTAATTCGTTGATATAAAACAGAATAAAACGAAGTTTAAGATCAACTTACGATTTCCTCCGTTGATTGCTTGCAAATATGACTTTTCTCCTCGATTGCTTTCTTAAACACTGAAAGTTCATTTAAAAGCGAAGTCTCCCTTGAAAAATAGAAAATTAAACTACGTTAGAACCACGGCATAAAATTAGAATAAAGAGTGAACGAAAATTAGGCAGACAAAAGAGATAATGAAGAAACATCCTCGTGATGTAAGAGCAAAACTAAATTGTGCGCGAAATGTGTGTTGCATAAAAGACTCAAAGAAATTCGATAATACGCGGAAATTCAGCTAATTTAACATGGAAAGTAATTATTTTCAAAGACACTCCTGCACAGCGACATATTATGATCAAAACATGTAGAACGAAAACCACGTGAGAAGAGGAAGAGTATGCGTCATTGGCTATTTGTTTGGACCAATCCACATTCATTCATCCCTCTCTGGTTGCAGAGTTAAACTGAGAGAATCAAATCCTTCTGCCTTAACAAAAAGGGGTTTTATATTCTAATAACACAGATACCAAAGATTTGTGAATGGAAAGATGAATGTACCTGGTCCATGATCCAAAAAGTGGCGTCAATATATTCTAGCGCAATCTAGATGATTTTTCAGATCAGATGTAGATTGTCTTGGAACCAAATCTGGATTGTACTTACAAGCAAATCTAGCTTATCTTTAATTCTTTAACTAATTGTGATAGTATAGATAATACAAGAGCAACTGCAGCGTTTGGTCAGACTACAAGTGGGAACTATAGTTAGTGATGTTGGAGGAAAGAAGACTTGCAAAAGATAAATTTGACTATTGGTACCCCTCCTAATGTTTAATCGATTCTCGTGAATATCAAAGGGCCTTATAGTCCTCCAGGGATGAATTTTCTTTGAGATAAAATCTGGATTATCTTTGAAAATCAAATACTGAAATACGCCTCCTCGAAAGTTTCCAAAATCAATAGGCCCTCCGGAAGATAGAAAAAAGAACCAACAGTCAGTACCTTTCACATTTAAATTTTCTCTCAACTTCTATTTCATCCTCTAGCAATTTCTGTTTCTCTTCGTAAATTCTTTTCTCCTTCTGCCATCCTTCATATCCAATCAGCTGCTCTTTCAATTCTTCAATCTCATTATTCTTCGTCAATCGATCATTTTCCCATACTTCCGATAACTTGGCAAATTCGGCTAATTTCGCTTTGAGTCGTTCCATTTCGTCTGCTTGAGAATCGACGACAGTTGAAAGATCTTTTGATTCAACTAAATCGTGGATGCTTACTAACCTTGATTCATATTGCTGAATGATTTCACCGTGATTTATCCGCATTTTTTCAATCTGATTTAGAAATTGATAAATATCAAAAGCAAGCAAACCCAGCTTAGTAAGGGATTAGTCGAGAACATGGGGAAAACTTGTGAGAGGATTAGGTAGATTCCATCTTGCCAACGCTGGGTAACATTGCGAGTTAAACGGAGTTTACATTGTAATTCATTGGTACGAGTTAGGGAAATGGGCAATGCTTATAAATCGCGTAAGAATTCTTTGCATTGAAATACTAAACACAGTCAAATAAAGCGTGAAGTATGGAAATATTCGGTAGACAACTCAACCATTTTCAGGCCTAATCAAGAAAATATTGATTAAACAGCCTTATGTGTATGGGCCACAGATTTGTAGCGGCCCGCTAAAGGAGCTTAAATCAGCGGACAATTTTTGAAAATGAGTTAAAAGAGAAAATTGGAAAGCTTTGGGAATGCATTGCCTGCAAATGAGCCTGCCTTTTACAAAAAGTACGTTAAAACGCATTAAAAATGTTCCTGGTATGCACTACAATTCACACTAATCATCATTAACAAGAATCAACTTACTTCTTCTTCTAAAGAATATCCCCTTCGTTTCTCTTCTCCAAGTTCGCTCTTAAAAATCATAACAATGAAATACAGTTGGCATAGTCTTTATCATATCTTTGATGATGATACAAAAAAGACACGAATCATCAATTGGATTCATCTTGATTAAAATATATTCAAATCTCTTTTAAGTTCGCTTTTATACAAAAATCCTGTAGAAGGACATAGGACGAAATGGTGGAGAAAATTTCATAAGTATTAACGCAAAATAAATATATAGCATTGTAAACAGGATGATGGTGGTGTTGGTGTTGGTGGTGGTAGTGGTGATGGTGGTGGTGATGGTGGTGGTGGTGATGGTAGTGTTGGTGATGGTGGTGCTGGTGTTGGTGCTGGTGGTAGTGCTGGTAGTGTTGGTGATGGTGGTGCTGGTGGTGGTGATGGTGGTGGTGGTGGTGGTGGTGATGGTGGTGGTGGTGGTGATGGTGGTGGTGATGGTGGTGCTGGTGGTGGTGGTGGTGGTAGTGCTGGTGGTGTTGGCGGTGGTGGTGATGATGATGATACAAAAATTTCATATTTTAAAAATTTAACATGGTCGTTAGATATGCACAAAAATGAAAGCTTGTCTATCATTAATAATCTTGTAATTTCATTCTATTATATCAATTTAAGAAACAATCATTAGGCCAATAAATCAAGTCTAGCTAAATATTAAACATTTACTTCATAAAATCTTTTAACTTTATATAAATCTATACAAAAAACAGCAAACTTTGCATGCAAATCTGTCCCAGTATTTACACTTAAAAAGTTCTAAAAAGTGAAAATATACATTTAAATATATGGCATAATAAAACCCTTAATAGCAAAGAATTACCATGAATATGTGTTATGCATTTTTTTTTATTTACATGCAAATCAAAGATTAAATACCATTCTATTTAGTGGGTGAATAATGTAGTTCTTTCATGCTCCTGCCGACTTCTAACAATAGACCTCTCCGGCCAAATAACCCACTAATTCACTACTTTTATCTTCTACGCCTGTCTCTACCTGATACCGTTTTCTCAAATAATTTCCCCAGGTGCAAGAAAGTGGTTCACTAAAGCTTTTCTTTAGGATTCTAAACAATGATCTCCTCTCTTACAGCTCGCAATCTTAAATGTCCTCCGATTGGCAAACAGCAGTCGAATGATATACATGTATTGTGCACCATGGTGATATACCAACAACGAAAATATATATCAAATGAATCCTGTTATTTATTTCCAGTCATTTCTAACCAAATTCTCAGAGGGTTTGTGCAATGATCAATAGTTCTAAAAATAGTTCATTTAAGCCAAGCGCAGTACCGATTTGGCGTTGTATCTGATCACATAACGCAAAAATACAACTAAATCTGCGTTGATATTGGATAACACACTTGCCCTATTTTAAATTTTTTATGCTTATTGCAAGTACAAGCTTAAAACCTTCTCTATTTTTTTTTCAAGCCGATGGTAAAGAAAAGAGTAAAAGTTCCATTTTCTTAACCAATTGGGTCTTGCAGAAGTTTTACAAGGTCTATTATGATTGGCTCAATTCGAACTATCTAATTTGCATAACAATAGGAACTATTGAAACTATTTTGGTTAAAACCAAATATTTGCCAGGATTGCGCTAGAAAAGTGGTCTTTGTCTTTTAGACAATAGGGAGAATACTAATCCAAGCCTTACTGACCAATAGTATGTTTGCATTCCCTCAAAACATGAATCGACCAATCAACGATGATCTTGTAAAACTTCTGCAATACTAAACCAATTATGTGTCTTTTTATTTTACTTGTCAAATAAGCTGTTTTTTCATAGAGCACATCAACATTTTCCACTCTTTTTAGATTTGAATTTGCGTTCCTTTCCAGTTCACTACAATTAGCCTTTTATACTACAGATGATTTTTGCGGGAAAACGAAATAAATATCAAAAAAATAATTGGAAAGATTTCAGTTAATTAAATATAACTATTGTTGCGACCAAGCAGGCTTGAGACATCGTCATGAAATCACCTTAAAAAGAAAGAGAAGAAGTGTTCAGGGATCGAAGTACCAAAGATGCAAGTGGAAATCTGATTGGCAAGCATGTCTGACAACATTTCATAATATGAAGAATTGCCGGAATTCCGTCAATTTAGGAAAGCATATAATATTCTGAGCTCTGGTTGCTGTGAAATCTTTGGTGGAATACTCCGTAAATAGCTACTTAGAGCCAAGAAAATGGTGAATATCCAAGACTGGCATTCTTAAAATACTACAGGCTTTCCCCGTTGCTGCCATGGACTATGGAAGATAATCATGTTGCGATTGTTAAAAGTTCGAATGAATTAAGGATGAGCAAGTTTGAAAATCTGTAGACGTTCTAATTTTGTTTGAAGAAAATGTGGAAATCGCAAACGGTGTATACCGTCAGCCAATCTAAGAAGCAGTGATAAAAACTGAAGGGAGTAAGCTTGCCAGTCAGTTAAAATAAATAAATGCGAAGTCACACAGCGTTGAAAAACGCTCTTCGCATTTTCCTGTGCGTTAACAAACGCAGTTTATTATACAAAAATGTCAACGAAGAAAGTGCTTAAAAAGACTCGTAACAAAAAGTGTTTAAAAACACTCAGTTTTTACACAGTCGCATCAAAGACAGCTACCTTGATAATAGCAGCTAAACAGAAATCGTCATCATAATGATAACTAAAAACGCAATCTTATCTGGGGCAAGAAACAAGCGTTGGAATACAATCTTTTTATCAGTGAATTTTGTGTTACACCGTCATTGGCTGCATAAATTTAAATGAATGAAACAAGCTAAATAGCGTCCGTCTCCGATTCCCAAATGCAATAGGCTATCTGTGCGATCGCCTCTTTTAACGTTTTTCATTTGCTTTGACGTTATCAAGCAGCGCTGAAAAGCATTTTTTCATTGGTAGAAAAAGCGTTGAAGGGGAGGAAAGGAATCCATTGTTACAGACGCCAAAAAAACCAAGCACCAAACTTCCCACTTTTAATTACAGAACCATGTAGGAACGAAGGCTTCTTACGCAAAGATTAACGTAGTCAAACAGTGTTGAAAAACACTCTTCGCTTTGCGTTTCATTTCAGGAATCCAAGCGCTGAAAGCAGCAAAAACCTACGTTCCTAGAAACCTTGACCTCATTCTACTACACCGGCACAAATGAATCAAAATATTGGCAGTTAGACCTGGATCTCTTAAAGGTCATCTTTTCAAATTTTCCGCGGTTTAAATTGGTTCATTAAATCGTCCTATAGCAACCGAAATTCTGCAAGAGCCTTGACGAAAGAATAAAAGTTGCGAAAACAACGCGGTTTGATTGTATGCTTCAGTATCAATGGACGCATCCAGTGCCATCTAACACAAAAACATCCCTTGCTATGAAAATCGTCGAGGTTTACGATAAAAACAAATCTTTAGGCCTGGACATTTTGATAATATGAATGTCAGAAAATGATCGCGTCTTCGGATCTTCCTTAAATCAACTGTAAGTTCTTGCGCTATTTTTTCAGCCACTCCGTAACAAATGTCTCTGAGCATTGAAACGTCACTATCAGCAATACGCAAAGCATTGGATAAAACAACTTTAAATCTCCTGCAACTTCATATTCCTCTTTGCATATCCATTTTTTAAAGCAATCTTATGCTGACAAAACTTATCAGGTCTACTTGTATTAAGAAGATGGTACAAAGGACTTCCCACTCTATTTGGACAACCTTTATCTTGATATCAGCCTGCTTTTAGGCATCGTAATGCTTTTTTTTTTCTATCAATGTCAAATTGTAAGAAAACAAAATGGTTACATTTTACTGTGCTATCCAAAGCAGGGATAGACACAAGGTCATCTGGTCCCCACTTTGGAAGGCAATAACAATTCTATTACTCATCGTAATGCTTGCATTAAGTCGTAGAGATTGTTTCATACATTATCAAACTCCATAGCAATTAAAACTACTGATTATACTCTTGATATAATATACCTTACTCAATGTAATATATTCAACTATGCCGATACGGTTTTTTATCGTTGATTTGTT
The DNA here is from genome assembly GCA_964019065.1 of Catostylus mosaicus. Lineage (NCBI taxonomy): Eukaryota > Metazoa > Cnidaria > Scyphozoa > Rhizostomeae > Catostylidae > Catostylus > Catostylus mosaicus. The sequence continues at coordinate 14,185,206 of OZ025185.1, read as the reverse complement.
TTTGATATGTTAATTTTTCAATGGATGCTTGACAATAAAAAAATCTCTTAATTTGTCAGTGGATGTTTAACAATAAAAAAATCTTAAATCTTTTATGGTTAAATTTTTGATTGATAAATTTGTAATTTACTTCCTTGCATTTAATCGTTATTTATGTTAAAAGGATTGAAAGGCAAACTTCTTCAATGAATTAAATGTAAAAAGCAGCAAAATAAAAACAGGGGAGCAAAGCCTCATCTCACTTTATCAAGTTTATTTCATATGCACAAAGCACCTTCACTGATTCAAGTATCTGAATTCCAAATTATTATTTAGAAGGATCCTACTGATAGAGTGCTTGCGTTAGGTCACAAAAGGGTGAAAAATACAGTGAGCACTAAACATAACTTTAAGATCTATGTATCAATTTATTAGTTACATGCGCAAGCCAATAGATCACAACATTCAGTCTAGATCATGGGTTCTTGCAATCCTAGGAATCCTCTGAATCCTTATCATCACAACAATCCTTGCATCCGAGTGAAAATCACTTATTTACAGTTAATCGATTGCAGGATGGCAACTGATTCTCTGATTTGCATAGATGTTCCCAAGTTTACATTATCAATAATATGAAAATAAGGTTAAGACACTTACTTGTAATGAAGAAAATTGGCTTTGCTGCTGTTCTAACGCGACTGATAATTCCTTATACTGTTCATTGGCAATCTTCAATTCTTCTCTTAGCATTTTCAGCTAAAAGCAAACAAAATTACTCAGAAGAGGGTAAAAAACGCTTCCAACTACGGTTCGCAAAGTTCTCAGAATCAGCTCTCAACTCTGATTTCGCCAATTCATATTCCTCAAAAAGGCTGTCAAATGATGAAAGCTCCTTTTTTCGTAATAAACGTTATTATATTTCGCGAATATGGTTTCTAAAATGTTTCACATCTACTTACGCACAATAAAGCATAAAATGGTACGGAAGTTTTTCTCTTCAAATTCTGCCATTTATTCAATGAAGTTTCTTGAATAAATTCTCAACAAATTAGATTCCTTCTCACCTCAGTGTCTTTTTCAGATCTCTCCTTTTCCAACATGTTTGACTCATGTTTCAAAGCTTCGTTCAATTTGCTTATTTTCTTTTTCTACGTGCAAAACAAACACAAAATTTAGATTCAGTTTAATTAATCTGAGGTCATATCAAATTGAAAACATTTGAGATGCAATTTAGGATTTTACTTTATAATCGAACAGGTCAAAGGGCGACCTCTCATGACCTCTTTAACACCATTCTTGGTATTTTGCTTGCCTGTAATGTTGCTAAGGAACCGTTCTAACAATGCATCTTGCTAGAAGGGTAATACTTTTCATTTTCCATATTCCGATGCATATGAAACTGTATGATTCCAAAGTGGAGTTGACTGTAAACGCAAAGCCATTCTTTATCGCTTAAGAATCTGCAAACTTTGTAAGAGTATTTATAACAAAATGAGGCCACTAACCTTTTCTTCATAAGATTGCGATAATTCACTGTAAATTCTTTTTGATTCATCGAGCTGATTTGTAAGTTGTTCCAAGTCACCTTCCTTTGATGCTAACGAGCTCCTTAACTCTTGAACACATTGACGTAAATTACTGACTGCTTCTCGTTCAGATTCATTCATTCTTCGAATGTTTGTCAATTCTGACGTCAATTCCATAATTTCTTGATTTTGTTTTGTAATTGTTGTTTCCTATCACGGGAAAGATAATGGTACTTTTATAAAAATTTATGCGAGCATGTTTACATTTGGAAGCATATAACACCTTTCACAAATTCAATAGGCGTTATATACAGGCATTATAACAAAACATATGGTCACTGACCTAAAAGAGGTCCCAAAAAAGACTTAGCCTAGTATTTACGTCTGTCAGTCCGTCCGTAGCTCTGGTTGTCCGTCCGTTCATCATATCTCAGTGTATCCGCGTTGTGCGTTCTGCTTAAGCGATAAAGGAGAACAAAAACTATTTGCAGATAAAATTGCAGGAGAAACACAGAGAAAAACATATCTCAACTCGTTAAGGTGAAACGGAATTGCATTGGCAGAGATTTATGAAGTATTTTCTAGCGCAGAATTAGTTTGAAGACAACCAATTTTATGGAAAGAAATATGATCTACATGAAATAGTAAGATCACATTGGAAAAAGTATAATTATGGTACCCATGCGTGATATAGTAACTCACTTGATTTCCACATTTTGAATTGAGCTTTTCAAGTTGCTCCCTCAGCTCTTTCGCTTCTTCTAGGGTTCTAACGACCTCCTGCAAAAATAAAATAGAAATCAAAGTCAGTTCCCCAAGAAGTTTTTCTTTTTTGAATTCTGAAGAATTACGACAACTTTATATCCACAGTAAGGAATAGAATTGTAGGACGTAGTTATGTTGACGTAGGGAAGGGTGAAAAAGTATCTGCAAATTTTAAGGCGGGCGAGATTTTATAGTTTGCAAATATCCATAGAAAAAAGTGTCCATCACCAAGCTCAGTAAATCAAAAAAATTAAAAAGGAATCTTTCAGCAATATAATCTACCCCCATTCTATTCTATATCAAGCAAATACAAAATTAAAAAAGATTTAAACAAATAATCCAAAAAAGATAAAGATTCTAAGACAAGATAATTATCCGAGGCGTAAGTTCTTGAATATATCTAGATGCATAGATAGTAAATTTTCATGCTCAGAAAGTTTGATAATTTGCACATCCTCGCTCACCAGGAAAATTTGTTGCAATATATTACCTGAACGATTATGAAAACTTATATGCAGATTTTCCTTACAAAAATCAATTCTGCGTTAAAAAATACTATGCAGGGTCATTTACTGTAAGGATTCAAGGTCATAATGTTATCAACAAATTCAAAACAATGTTATAAGCCAGTGGAATAAATTAGGATTATTGAAGTAGTCATTCTCGTTTGAAAAACTGGACAACGTTGTCTAGCTCACAAATTGAGCTGTAAAATATGTTGCGTGTAAAATGCATGAATTAACATAATTTATGCAATTATATCTACCGTTTGTTTGTCTTCTTGCGCTAACTTCATGTTCGTTTCGATCTCAATTTCTAATTTTTCAAGGGCATTCTACAAGAGGAAAAGCGCGTCAGTTTTATACAGAAGCAATTAATGTTTATGTTTATATTCACTAAAATTAAACAGTGTAGCTTGAGAAAAACTGATAATAAAATGCTAGACACCAGGCATGCAAACTTTAAGCAAAGGAAAAGGTTATAACAAGATATTAACACAAACATCTCTGTTCAGAATTCTAGCTACATAATCTGAAACAGCGCAATGGTTTTAAACCTGACATAAAACGTATCCTGATACTTTATAATAACCTTAACGCTGCAAAACAGAGAAGTCATGAAAGTTTCTATCTAAAAAATAGCTCAAGTACATTTGCTAAGTTGGCCTTTTAAGCATCTTTAAATGTATTCAAAATACAAATTTGTCTCCATTCAATAATTCCTGTCAAGAAAAGGTGAAACTAACCTTCAGTTTTCCATCTAGATCTCTGACTTTCTCGCGTTCTACCGTTATGATTTTCTCTAATTCGCAATTTTTATGATTTGTAAATTCCAGTTCTTCACGGCAGTTTTCTAAATCACTCTAAAGAAAAAAGTTAAATAAAATTCAAAATGATCCAACAGGTGATACAAGAGTATTATTTAACAATGACGAGTTGAGATTTTCTAAGCTGGCAAACAATCAATGCTTCTATACAGATAATTATAATTTTATTTTTATTTTTTCATTCATATTTTTACACAAAATTCATTATAAAATCTACGCTTAAAACACGAGAGACGCTCATTCACTTAACTATGTTGTTATTATTTTCAACAGCATCTCAAGCAAATTGATATTTGAAGAAACGTTAAGCATAAGCTGAAAATATATCGTGTAAAAAATTTGAATCAATCAAATTATATCTGTTTAAAAATCGGCTAACGTATTTGAAAATTTCATTATTTAATGATGGAGTATCAGAGAGAGGTGCTGGAGCTGTGAAAGAGTCAAGTATGGTTAACTCACCTGTAACTGTTGGTTTAGCTGAGCTGTTTCATCAAGTTCATTTTGTAAGTTGTAGTAGTTTGACTCAATCTTAACTAACTGAAAAAGTAAATAAAAGCAGATATTACCATTTGCATAAACTTTTTTACAATTCTTTCGTTGAGGAAAAGATTTGGAAGAGTAAACTGAAAATTTTTGACAAATGCAAGATTAAAATACTGACCGTCATCATATCTGTATTGCCGACAAACAAAACTGGTTCCCAAAAGGAGGTATTTTCTCTAGCAAAAAACTTTCTAGTCAGGGGCTATGGAACGTGAGAATAATGAGTTGAGGGGCGAAAGCAATTCGACGAACATATATACCAATCGATGAAATAACTTTATCGAGAGAGTGTGTCTTGCATTGGCTAATTTGCATCGCCTATTCCAAGTGGCTGTTTGCATCGGCGTCAACTCATTCCACTTTTCCGATTCTAATGTTTTTAAACTTCAACATTTCCCGATTCCAACTTATTTTCGTTTTTCAATTTGCATTGTGATTTACGGTGCAAGTATCTGAAGATGTATAACCCGTTTGAAATTCCCGACCTCCTTTTATCGGAAAAGGTAAATGCTCTTACCTTGCTTTCAAGGGAAGCGTATCTCCTTCCACCTTCAATTGCATCATTGTTCCTCAATCGCTTCAACGATTCAACGTCTTTGTCAGCCGCTTGAATTAATATTCTTAAATCTTCCACTTCACTTTTTAACACTAGAGAATAAAAAGCGAAAAATACACGTTTGTAACAATTTCAGACATAAAAGACACAAATCATATCATAGTTAAACCAAGCAGCAATTGCTAAACATGCAACAAACATGCAACCAGGGGCAAGAACCTATATATACTCAACCTTCTTTCCTTAGTATGATCTCAAAACCTGCTAATATCAAGGAATTACATATAAACAAAACTTCGTGCACATGGCGCTCAAGCTTTTCGAATCGAATGTTCGGTTCTTATCCATTGCAGGATTTAAATTTCTTTTGGTTTATTGAAGAGGGTGGGCCGCCCACGGCAGTACTGCAATACCAGGGCAACCCGTGCTCGCGGTGAAGCAAGCTTCGTACCGACGAGCGAGTTCCAAAAATCAGTTTAATATTTGAGCGCCCTTGGGCGCATATCAGATATTAAGCTGATAAGAACAGATACTACACTTGATCTTAGCCAAAAGGCCGAGAAGCGATAAAAAAAATTTAAGAGGGCGCCGGGTGCCGAGCGCTTCAAAACAAATCGTGTCACACTTGTGGGATTCCAATTCCATTGTTAAGAAAAATGGCGCAAGCGCATTCACCTTTTTAACCTGGGGTTTTAACGTATACTATGGTTTTGAAAGATTATTTGCCACAAGCCTTTGTCTCCAGAACGTGACATAATTTGTATAGAACAATAAGTGCGGTAGATCAAAGAAAACGATGAACAATGCTGGCTTTTCATTCGGCCATTCGGCCACGAAATTTACAAAACGGCAAGAATCGTGAAATCGGTTGCATTTCAATTTAAATTTGCCATAAGTGAGACTAGATATTCCATAACTTATAAAGTATTTGGGGCAAAAATGTATTTATGAGCAGGAAATTAATTTAAATCGCTGATAATTTCTTCAGTGTCGATTAAGATGTTGCTTGTGGGTGATTTCATCGCCGTCTTCGTTTGTTGCTCCTACTAAAACATTGCCAGCCTTCCTCTTTCTGTTCAATTCTACTTTTCGTCTTTATGGTATGCAAGATTTGTGCGGCTCAGATTATAAAAACAAGCCTTTTTATCCTGGAACATTTGCTCTGCATGTTGAAGAACAATTTTGACAACCCTTAAGCAATGATCATTTGAAAACTTGACAGGTCTTCGACTTCAAAAAGAAGTAAACTAAACTTACAGGTTTTTTCGTCTTGCTCCTCTTTAAATTGTGTTGATAATGTATTAATTTGTGATTTTAATTCATACTCTTTTGAATTCCACGACATCCTTTCTTTAGCTATAAGCTACAAAAAAACATTCATGTCAACCACGTAGTTTCACAAGTCATCTTGTCCATGACTAGAATGCATATGTCTGCACTTTGGTTAGTTAATTTTGGATTTTATTTCCTGGCCAGTTTATTCTGTTATTTTTGCATTCAAAAAAAACTATAAAATTCACAAGCAAGCAGCAAAAAGGTCAGCCATGATCAATCAATGTATCAAAGCAAGCAAGCAAACAGAAAGCTATCGAGAAAAAGGACGGAATGCGTTTTACAAATCATTTTAGTACTCAAACAAGAAATAATAAGTGTAAGGCCGCTATCTATTTATTTGATAGAGGCACAATTAATATAAAGAAATAACTTGCTTTTCTTATTTCATCGGAACAATTCCTTGTACATGTGTTTTGTAGTTAATTTTTTAGAAAACGTCTCCCATTCAAAAACTTTATGGCATGCTCGTGTCACGTGACTTCGTATCATGCATCGTTTGCGATGTGGGGTGTCGTATGTGACGGGGGAAAGGGGGGTCCTTGCACATCAATAAATCTAAAAGGGCTCACCTCTCACACAAGCGAGCAAGACGCAAGTCAGAAAGGCTACAATAAGCCAGTAAGCAAGCCAGAAAATCAGTAAGCAAACAAAAAAGCCATCACCGAATCAAGGAAGATGCATTTCACAAAGAAAACCAAACACGTAAGCACGTCGGCAAACAAGCAAGCAAAAAACCAAGTAATATATCATGCAACCAAGCAAGTTCCCAGGCATAATTTAACAATCAATAAATCAAAATCAATTTACAAACCTCATTCAGTTCATTAACTTGATGTTGAAATTTTGTATTGATTTGATTCAATTTTATTCTTTTGGATTCTTCATTTTTTATGTTTTCATGCTGTTCATCAATGACTGTCTATATAATTAAAAAGCAGGAGATAAGGCAATAAATAATAACATCTAGAGTAATCCTGATAATGACCGCAATTTATTTCTAACCATTTCTATTTCAATTACAAAATGGTCACGGAAAACACCAGTAAACAGTTTCTTGGCACCGTTAGATATTTGAATTGAATTAAATTGAAATAAATTCGTTCTGAAACAGATTTGCATTAGGCATGAAAGGGTCAAAAAATTTGAAGATTTGATAGATATATTATTCTGGGGTGAAACTTTAGAACCGAGAATTGAGTATTTATCAACTCTATTTTATTATAAAAATCATATTATCAAATCCATTTGACCTCCAAGTCAAAACAAAGCTTTCTTCAAGTATTTTCCCTAGGTTCTTTGAAAGCAATTCTGGAATAGAATCCCATTTTGCATAAGCTTAATCAATACTACATTTATACTAATGCTTAATGTTTAGTAATTGTTGAAGTAAACACAAAAGTGATCAAACACTTTCCAAAAGGTCCATTTGATAACAGCTTTGAAACTAGGCCCAGGCAATTGCACCCTTGTTCCCCTGCCCCCTTGCCCTCTAACATAGCTCTCTATGTAAATGTTTTAACAGGTCAACATGAACAAGCCATAATAAATATAAAAATACAAATTTTGATGTCAATATTAGGTCAAGATTTTTACTTCAATGTTTGAAATACTAAAACCATACACAAAACCAAATTATCGCAGCACTATTCTTCTATCTATAAAACAACATCCTTAGAACAAACCTGTAACTGCTTCAGTTCATCCAGCAATGCCTCAGAGTACACCTCTTCTGCGTCTTTTGATTCGGAATGAAAATCAAAGAAAGGATTGTCTTCATCATCATCATCACCATCAATATCATTTAAACTGTCCTGCCTCAGTAATGAACCGTTTTGTTTCGGAGTCGATAAAACTGCAGGAGGTTTTTGCGATTCGATCAAATTTGGGTCCGTATTCTCAGTCGATTCATTTTTAAATAGATTCGCTCGTGCTGTTCCGTTTATGCTCGAATTTCTCATGTCTTTACTTTTTAACGGCGTTGATTTGAATCCGCTTCCTATTTTCAATGGAGTTCCAAATCTCTGTGGTGACGTCAATGTCTAAAAAAAGGCAGGGATTGTTGATTGGTGGATAAACAGAAGAGGATTTACCAAAATGGAATAACCCATTTTTGGCAACTTTCTTTCGATAACTAGGGACCCCGAATAGACTAAGTTCGTTGAAGTTCTTAAAACATAGGTGTTATGCACTCATGAAGCGTATTATTTAAAATGCATTTTTCTCTTTGATTCCCCATTGACGCGGTTATTACCTTTATGTAATATTTTATACTTTTAGTACGACATCATTTATATATACTAACGAATCTTAAGAACTCATCCCCTGCCCTTTCCCATTCCCTTTTCTCCTCTTCTTTCTTTCTGATTTCTGACCATCAATTTACTACCCCCCCCCCCATTATTGAGAAGTTATGTTAATGGCGTACACCCCTGTCTTTACCAAAATGAGACCTTTGATTTAATCCCCAAATCGGGCATACTAGACTTGAAGTGGTTGCTGATATTTGTAATACCCATCATTCAAGACCAAACAAATATGCGTATGGTCAATGAGGATTGGGCTACAAAAAGAGGTTATCCAAACAATTCATGTTATCATCATAAGAATTTTGTTGCTTTTATACAATGTCTTCTATAGAGAATCAATAGAAATTGAAGTCAAACCTTGATTGTCTGCATATGTATATCATTCATCGTTGTTCTTTCTACAGCTGTTTTTAGTTGATAAGATTCCAAAGCTCTCTAAAAGTCACACAAAGAATAGTCATATTACATATTTAGTCATATATAGTCATATATAGCCAAATATATATATATATTTAGTCATATATAGCCAAATATCATATATATATTTAGTCATATATAGCCAAATATCATATCTTTGGATAGATCTCAAAAGCTACTCAGAAAATGATGAAATACATTCATATCTACATTGGTGCTGGTAAGCCGAGTAGGACTATTCACGGGGATTCTCGTTTAAAGATGCCTGATCTGAAGCAGCAAAAGGTAAAGGTGGATACTTTGCAATTGGAATATGTATAAACAAACTTTTGCATAGAATCGGTCACAGAAAGTTACCCCTTGTTTACAGCGGAAATTTGGGTGATTTCGCAGGAATAAACGGTAGCCCATTGCCCTAAGTGTATACCTTGAGAACTTCAGCAATCAATTGAGAGCTAAAAAATCATAAATGGCTTCAAAAGGGAAATTTGTCAGTTCATATTAAACAAAAAATAAAGCAGCACACACCTCTAACTCTGCTATTGATTTTCTTGCAGCAACTAAATCTGATCCTAATTCTAATTCTTTTCTTCTAGCTTTTTCTGATTGCTCGATAAGTTCTTCACGTGCTTGTTGAATTTCTTGTCGACTTTGAACAAGGTCTGATTGAGTGGATTCGAGTTTGGTTTGAAATTGGACACAAGTTGTTTTTAATCGATCTATTTCCGCATTCGATGCTTCTAAACTTTGCAGCGAGCTCGACAAACTTTTTTCCGAGTCTGGAAGAATTACAAAATTACCTGGTCAATTCTAAAACTAAGGATTTCATATACAATGGCCACCAAAAGCAGTTGGAACATTTTAATTGGATGAAAATTCGTATTTTGCGCTACATTGTCGTAGTCTAAGTAGACAGCCACCCTTCCCGCTAAAACAATTTTGGAAAGACCCGCATGAACTTATCACAAGACCACTGATGCACTTTACAACTCTATACCCATTCTCTTCATTTCCACATCACACCACAACATCATATCAGAGGGGATAGGGAGAGAATGCATTGACAAAAGAGACATGGTGTTAAAACACTTTTGGCGGGAATGCTGGTTTATTTGATTTTTTGAAATAACTAACGATCAGCCAATTACAGCTAATAAGAGATCTTGGCAAAGCTTTGCTAAGTGGGACGTGGAGAGATATAATATGTACCTGAGCATTCCTGCAAGCATTCGCTAGTCTAATATCACTCCTTATGTACATAATATGAGCAATATTGCCCTATTGTTAAACGATAAAATGAAGTTGACAATATAGAGGCGAACCTGTTTCACGTGAAGCAGCCATCAAATCACGAATTTGTCTTTCAAGCTGCATTGTGTACCTGTGAGCTTTGCTGATTTCGTTGTTGTTGCTGTCATTGAGGTTATTGTCAGTAGAAGTAGTCTTAAGTTTCTTTATTTGGCCTGCCAAGCAAATAAATCGTACTTCATAAGCAAGGCAAATTAAAAGTTAAAAGGAATATTTAGTAGATGTCCAACGGGTAGGATCGTGGAAGAAATTTTTTCAAAAATATTTTTACCTTATTACTTAACCCAAAGATACCTCTTGAATTTGTAGAAGGATGGTAAGCGAGGAAAGCAGATAGACTGGCAAAACAGAAAAATTGTAATATGGTTGATAGAGGTGTAAAAGCACAGGGAATTAATTTGCAGCTAACACTTGCAAAATCAAGATTCGATAATATATGCTCTATTCCATATGAAACAACCTACGGACAGCAAAATGAAGGTACACTAAAGAACAAGCCCTGGAATGAAAGTTCTAAGAAATCTCAGTCTTGCTAAACAAAAGCATAATAGCTGAAAAGAACTATACTTATGCTTGTCACTAGCAGGATAAAAACTTTGACAAAAATTAAAAATATCATATCAATGTGCTATATCAACGACATCGAGCAATCCTAGACTGTATCATTGATTTTAAAATGACATAATTATCTTGACCAATTGCAATACTAAGGAAAGTAGTCTATTGTAACAACCTAAACATGCAGGAGGTTACAGTTGCACATATTAGCTTTGATTGAAAATACCATATGCAGAGCACTTTTGCTTACATTAAAATCTTAAAACTTTCAAAGAATTCAATTGAGCATTGAATACATTCGAAACCAGCAAAGCAGCAAAGTGTTATCACAAACCGTTTTAAAATTAAATCTCAGGAAACCTAAATCAAATATAATTCATACCTCGTAGTTCAAGGTTTTCCAAAGCAAATCGAGTTACTTCTGGATGATGCTCTATTTTGTCATGTAATATCTTGATTTCTTCTCTTAATAATTGCTAAAGCAATAAAAAACTGTTTGTCATACTAAAATAATGAGTTGTTTTTTTTCTAAATTTTCATTTGATATACTGTTGTACAATTAAGGGATCAGGTTTTCATAATAATATAGTTATTTATATTTATAGCAACATAGGTGCTGTTATCAATAAGGCCCTGATCAGAAAAGGACCAGCAGATTTTTGATTGACCCGGACGCCATGGAACTAAAGAAACACTTAAGAATAAACGCAATAAGAAGAAGCTATGTAGAATTTGAAGTGAAAGGACGATAATATGCTTTGCAAAAACCAACACACCATTTCGCGATCTTTAGTATCTTCTTCATCGACTTCTCCACTTTTCTCCTTTTTTCTTAGTCTTTCAAGTTTTGCAATGTGACTTTCTCGCAGTTTGACGATCATTTTTGTCGACTACAGTGAATAAAAGTGTTCAGATATAGATTAAATCTTCAAATACTTTTCCATCTCCATATAAATAAAATATCTACCTATGAACATCAATACTTTTTCTAGATATTCTCTAACAAACTATAGACAAGCCGTTTCAAAAAGTATTCATCTCCTTGCAAAAAACTATGTCAAGCAAAAATCTAATTTTTGTAAAAGATTATCTGATTACAGGAAATGGTTATATACATCAAATCTAACCGTTTCTTTAAAAAGTACTGATTATTCTCAGCTTAGATACAGCCTTTATCTTCGGTTAAATTGCTAAGAATTGCCTGCTAAGAGTGTAAACATTTCAAAGTGATCCGGTAGACAATTAATCAGGTTGTTAAAACAGGTTTATACCTGGAGAAACTTCTCTTTTCTTCCGCATAATTCTTCAAGTTTCTGCACCTTATCTTGCAAAACCTGCAAAACAAAAATGGGTAGTTCAACACATATTGCTAATAAATCCCAAAATAGACTAAATCTCTGGTACTGCAAAATTTGAAATTGCGTCTAAAAGCGAAAAATAAATCCGCATACTAAGTCATTTTGCAACATTTCATGCTCTAAAAAGAGTCCAGATGGGGTAGAGTAAAGATCAGGGTCAGGGTCAGGGTTAAGATAATGGCATGGTTAAGAATCAGGGTCAGGGCATAAATGCACCGAGGAAGAACCTGCGTGTTAGAATATGGTTATGAGGGAGGTATGTTACATCCCAAGAACAGTTATTTAAACTTAACCAGGGAGAGGTTCAAAAAATATCTATTATGAAATCATCCTCATAATTACGATTTGACACTCAGGTGTGTGTCTAGTTGAAATTAGAATTATGGCTTAAAATGCAGAAGATAGCAATCTCGAATCAGATATTTGTAAGACAAAAAATATGAAACTGATTTTTTCTTAGTCAGAGCATTTAGAAAATGAATGGCGCAAATACGTAGTGCTTATAGAATATGCCTACACTTTGAAGCACTAAGTGTCTTTAGCAATCATGTTATACAATGACTGATATTACATCTAGTAGGAATAGGTGTTAAATATATCAATTACCTGTTTATCATGCTCAGCTTTCTCCCTCTCTGATATGGCATTTAACATCATTTCTTTCCATTGTTGTGCATTACCGTCCGAACTCGCTTTTCTATCTCCTACAAAAGTCCGTCTCTCCGAGTCTTCACTTTCATCGGAATCTTAAAGGAGAAGATAGGTCGAAAATAATGCCTGCAAGTCTTGCAGTAAAATTATACATGTTTAGATGCAAGCAATATGAAAATTTGTAATGGTCAAAAGTGAAGAACATTGTTTCTAAAGGCCCTCAACGTACTAACAAAAACATTAGCTTAACTTGATGTTACACTTTAACTGTTAATAGCGATTACTATGATATTAATTCATTAATTTATTAAGTAAAATTTTCAATCAACTATGTTCGGAGAATTTTGTTAGTAAAGCTTAACGATAGATTGGACTCAGTACCTTCTGTACTCCCTTCTCGTGGTACTCCAGCTGAAAAAGAAATAAAACAACATCATCTACGATACAGTAATAGTGAAGACTTTGATTGGAAAATAATCATTCCGGTAAACTTTCAGGTTCAGGTATTTTATTACAGTAACTAATGGAATCTGATAAAAATGGAACAATTGAAAACGCGTGAGATTAATTATAGTATATTGATCAACCTACACCTCACCATGCAAAGACTTGGGAAACAATAACTATATCACAAGTCTCTGAAGAAATCTCTAATAGCATACTTTTGAAAATTATATTTAAGGTGGGGCTTAGTTGAGAGAGCGCATTCAAGTTGGGTTTATTCTAGAGGCTATTTCTTTGGCCCTAATCAAAGGGGCGTATTCAAGAGAGCTTCTACGAAAGAGCCTATCAAGTTAGCGGTCACAGGTCGCAGCGCTATAAAGACTTGGGTAGCACGGGTAGCAGATCGAAAGGCACAAACCAGCACAAGTGTAATCTGCCATACACGTAAGCTTTACGTCATCGATGGAATCTCCATGAAGTCACAAATTTCTATTTTACATTTCAGTTTATTTTCAAATGTAACTAACCCTGATGAGTGCCAAAACAAGGATTATCCAGCATGCAAAATTATGGACTCACTGTTCAAACGCAGAATTAAAGCATTTTTATCTATTTATGCAGAAAACTTGAAAACAAACTGTAATCAAGAGGCTGTGGCATTTTTGGTGTGACAATGCTACCTCCATGCTACCTTTGTGCTTGATTAGCATGGCAAGAATACAAGACGGCTCAGGCCTTAATATCTTGAACAAATATATGGAATAGTGTTGACTAAAATCTTATCCCTTGCCGTATCTTGTTTAGTGTGTATTTCTTGCGGGCAGGTATAACTTAATTAAAGTACATATCTTAAGCACTCTTCATGCAACATTAATCGTACATCACTTACGACGTATCATCTACCGTGCATAATTTATCGTGCATGATCTACCGTGCATCATTTATCGTGCATCTTTAATTGCGTATCATTAATCGTGCATCATTTATCGGGCATTATCTTTTGGAAATATCTTCATGTGTGTTATATTTAATCAGTTGATTCTATTAGGTTTTATTTACATTGATTCCAAAACTCTACGTAAAAAGCCTTGGTAAAACCAAAAACCAGTCCATTGATCGAGCCAACATTATACAAATACCTTTAAGCTGGGCAACAAGTTCTTTTAGTTTCTTTATTTCCAATTGCAATTCGGTTACATTTCCAGAAACATCTTCATTTATTATTGCCTAAAATCAAAATTCAAATTCATTGATTGCAGAACTCAGATAAAGAAAAATAATAAAAAAAACTGTCACCACAGCTACCATTTTTGAAATATTTCAAAATTATCAAACAAAAATCTTGAGACATAATGTTATTAAGAATCTTCAGATTCAACTCATTTTCCTATCTAAGTTTCTAAGATTTGTTATAATTCACTAAAAAAAGCCGATAAAATTGCTTTTCTCAAATTTCCTTGTATGGTCCTGCCTTATAGAACTTCTCTGTGATTACCCGGAATCCTGACCTCGGACAAAAGTAAAATCGGGCGTCTGGGCTGAATTAATATCGACCCCTCCTCATTTCAACAATACAGCATGATATACAAAGGGGGAGTGAAGGCAACATTCCATATATCTAGAGATTTACGAGATCACAAGAGCATATTTCAACTGACTCATCGAAAAGTGTGTTCTGGCTGGCAACACGGTTCCTGATATCAATGATTAACATCTTCATCGATATAAGACTAGGCAGTGAACTTAATGTTAAATGTTAAATTTTCAAGCGATTTGCAATTTCCCATCTCCATTATGATTTATAATTCACTATTAGAAGTGGAGCTGTTATCAACTGGGAAAATATTCAAATCGGTTTGCCAGGCTAAAATTTCAAATTCTTTTTGAAAAATATGATTGGATTCACAGCTAGACCGAATGGGATAAAACAAAGGTGATTGAAGCAACAATACGAGAATAAGGCTGGGCTGGTATAAGAGCAGTAAGCACACAATCAAATACTTTTCAACAATTAAAGTTATAATAATCAAAAAAAGCTACTAGGGTTTCCCTTCCAAGGGACACGGATGGAGATCCGACCTTTGGAAAATTATAAAACAAGATTATGCACAAATGATGAGGCTTCAATGCAAAATTTTATGCTAAAAAAAAGGAAAAGAATTCTTTCCGTTCTAAGAGCTCTGCTCCATGAGCTAGTTTGTCACCCGAATCAGATTTTAGCTTATTTATACGCTAATCAGTTGCTGTTCAATTCTAAAGAAAAAATGACAAGTGTGGACTCTAGCTCGGGTCAATGCAATCATATAATTGCATTTCTATTCGGCAAAATTGAAATTGAAAAAAGCGAAAAACCCCAATTTAATTGGCCGCAAATAACTTGCATGGCACAGAGCGGAGAAACATTGGCGTTTTATGAACCAGCTACACATGGCAAAATCTTTATCTGCGATATGAAAATACTTTGAAAATGCGTCTTCATAAGCAATACATTTTCACGAAATAGCAGTTTTCGGTTTTTCTTAGTCTGCGCTAATTTTTGAAAGATAGATAGTCTTGTTTTTTTGTCACATTGCGTTGCTCCCGCATTTTTTGACGTCCATTATATTCCAACAGAATCCTATAATTTTGAACTTAAAATATATCACGAGCGATTTATAAGTAAAGTATCCGCTGTAACTGTTTATCAAGCTGAATGCTGCCTTTTCAAATTTATCTGCCTTTTAACGATAAGGTTTGTTATCTATCAATAGAGTAGAGATTGCGCAAAACAAACATAGAAACCAAAGATGCATCTCTTGATATCTTCAAGAAAATATGTTTTAAAAACAAACCTTGTTCTTTATCATTTTGGCTCTTCTAGCAAAATTCAGCGTCGACAGAGTCTCGCCAAAACATCTAAAAAAGTACAAGATTTAATAAATAGCACAAACAATAATAAGATTCAGATTTTGCTTTTTTCAAATAAAAAAGGGAAACATTCATGCGGAGATAAAAACCAGGGCTGATCTCAGCCACTATTGAAAATTCTTTTGAAATAAGCCCTAATTTCGAAATTGTCTAGAAAGAAACAAATTAAATATTATTCAAATGCACGTGGGAAACATATACTAGAGCCTTCTAAAATGTTTGATGGGGAAAATAAATACAACAATGGGAAATTGTAACAGAGAACAGTACAGTAAATCGCAAGGCGGCTTCGAGAGGAGATGATAACAAGATTAGGTAACTGATGCTTTCGTTCAACAAAATTGGTCACGCAACCAATTGCCAAATATGAGCGATATAAAACTTACTCTGGAAAGGAATAGCCAAAGTTAACTGGCACTTCATATCAGCCATTGGCAATCGCTCTAAAATTGCTCGTTGAAAACAATACAAGGAACAAGGCATTTCGAATATTTTGGTAATAATTCAGCCAGCTTCAAAGGTAAATACCATCAGTGCCTTCAACCTTTTACCCCCGTGATAGGACAACTATACAGTAACATCTAAGGCGTCAGCTTAAATCATAAGGGGGTACAAGAGTTAATAATATTCGAGCGGAGAATGCTTACAAGTGTCTAGATGGTTGACCCTATATCGAAAGGGTTAACCTCCCCTTCTGAGAAACAACCAATTCTAGGTGAGGGTCATTAGGAAAATTGGCCCCAGGATTACAGCTTGTACCAAAGTGCATTCAAAAGGACATTGAACATTGCGAAACAATGAATAATTCTTGCGTTTTAGGTATATACATGCTACTCATTTTGCTTCATATCAGCAAGAAAATACAAAATGAACTAATAAACTAATGATATTGAAATGCTACTTTCAATATTAAGATGATACTTAATATCTTAACATACACACTTCTTAACATTTTCAAATACTTCAAAAGGGTTTTATTAAATTCACTTTTTAACGTCAATCAGGAATCATATTAATAGAAGCAGAAAGAAAGAAACTTACTTTGCTGACGGATGTATGTTTGCAATAATATATGTCTTTGCATTTCCACCGAGAGAATCCTAACAAAAAAGTGAGAACAGAAATCATAATAGAAGATTTCAAAAGAAACAAGCATTGTTAAATAGCAAGTTTCTATAAAAGAACATGTAACTTCGAAATTTAACCAATGGATCGTCTACTTAATGGGCAAGATAACGATTTTACAGCTGACAATTAACCCTTGCACCCCTGGAAGGGCCACAGGGCCAAAATAAAAACACCTTAAAAAATAATTTTCAGGGGGTAAAGTACAAAATATTGTTAATGTTCTGATGGCAGTATTCTATAATAGTTTACGCTTTTACCTAATTTATTTGACTATGTCCCCCCCCTGAAAAGCGTTTAATTATATGGGTTTAAACAGTTAATTGAAAATAAATCCGAATGCGAAAGGGTTAAGGCATGATTCGAATCTATTAGAAACTTTTGCCTCTTATAGCAGTCCTACCAATCTCAGGAAGATTAGAAGAACATT
This sequence comes from Catostylus mosaicus, assembly GCA_964019065.1. Lineage (NCBI taxonomy): Eukaryota > Metazoa > Cnidaria > Scyphozoa > Rhizostomeae > Catostylidae > Catostylus > Catostylus mosaicus. The sequence goes on along the minus strand of OZ025185.1, from coordinate 14,167,668 downwards.
CTTAATACGACAGGACAAAAATGAATCCAAAATGACAAACGAGCTGATGGCATAAATACCTTCTTTTGACTTTGAAATTATGCCAGTAGTATGTACTATAGACCATTTATTCACTATACTATGTACTATAGGACTTAAATGTTTCAAGACCTCAGGAAAACTATCAAATTACTGTCCTACAGTTATTTCAAAGAGCTGTTAGATGATTTTGTGAAAAAACGTCTTTCAAGCGATAAATCTTTTTTTTCCCAATCTTGTTTAACCAAAGTATCTTATTAACCATAGTTTTTTATATGTTTTAACCAATATTCCAAATAGGCTTTAACTAATTTACCTTTTAACAAATGCATGATTGAAAAACAGCATTTGGTATTAAACTGTAATCTAATGAAATTAGCGCTAAGAGGGTAACCGGGTCAGACCAGCCCTAATTGTCATGTTGACAAACGAGGATAACAAATACAGTTCATTTCAGACAATTATCGACCTGCGACTTTCTATCATTGAATCCTGATATTTCTCTTGACTTTAGTGATATCCATGGTAACGCTTTTGTCAGACAGTTTTCTTTACAGAGACCGATTCAGAACAAGAAACAAACGAGGTAATTAAGGAGCGTTACACAACTTAGAAAAACGTGCTGCAGCTAGCAACAGTAAAGAAGGCTTTTGAAATAAATAAAAATTACAAAACAACACCCGAATAATCTTTATTTGCACATTGAGCAAAGTTCATAAAATTTAAGCCTTAGGAGGGCTGAGCACCTTGTGTATTATGTGCTTATGATATTAAGCAAATGAAAATCCGAATAACTACAGCATGCTTCGCAGACGGACAAGCTAGAAATTCATCGAAATCAAATTAAGGGTTTCACTGTCTGTAGAAGAAACATTATTTAGCTGAAGCGACATCTGCTGCGCTAATAGATTGCTTGCATGGCTGACTTCGAGCTATACGGCCTAACAACGTCGTATTACAGCTAACGGGGATAAGTACATCCATAAAAGATAGCGTGCTACCACTAGACTATCTGCTCTATAATTTGCTGTATTTCCAAGCTACCTGATAGCAATGGCGACATCAAGGAGACTAGCGACGCTCCATACAACAATGGTAACTGTAAGAGACAAAAATAGGTTTTCAATCAAGAACTTACCCTAAGAATGAAAGTTAATTTCGAATCCCTGTAATGTACATGTCTTGTTTTTCCATGAGCGATATCGACCAATGCCATGATAACATTGCCAAGTGCGCTCAATGATCTGTTGATGCTTCCAGCCTCTTTTAACCTTACTCCTTCAGTACGAGTGTCTTTTTGTCGCTCAGACCCTGCCAAATCAACTAAATGCAATCTGGATACTTTGATATTTGATATTCCACCCTTCTTTTCTTTTGATTGAATTGAAACTGTGAATACAGCATGGCTACGACTGCTTTCTCGGTTCATTGATGTAGAAGCCACTCTTCGATTCATCCAGCCTGATGTTAACACCTTGAATGCAAACATTTACTCTTTTACCTTTAAATAAATAGAGGGAGTAGCAATACAAGGATATACTGTTTACATGGTACCAGTTTTTAAAACTTTCCGCATCAGATCCAGTAATTGGCAAAATTACTCAAATACAACAAATCCGGTGCACAACAGGCTGCACAGTACTTTTGCCAGCACAGGGGAAATGAACCAACAGAAGGCAGAAGATTTTTAACGCTAGTATGTCTATTTTAACATATTTTTCAATCATTAGATTTCTGAGTAGTTTAAAAATTGGAGATCTTAGCCCCCAAAGTTAGCCAACCATTCCTAAAAGCGTAATGCTACCATAAAACTGATCATCATCGGTACCATTTTTCTGTGATCACACAATTGCTGAATCGCTCAAAGGAAAGTGAAGTAAATGTTGTAAATACTTTACATGTTAGAAGAATAAGCGTAGAACTTTAAAACCTAAATAACCTATAACACTTGCTTCAGTTTCCCGCAAATGCGTATAGTGGAATAGATAAACGACTTGTTGTATAATGGACAGAGAAGCATATAGCCAAAAAGCCGAGTTCTACTCTTAAGAATGACTTCTAGCGAAAACATTTTGCACGAAAAATTTCCAAAACGTTTTGCAGCAGAAAAGGAGTTTAAAGTTTTGTATTTGCACACAGAGTGAAATTTAATGAAGGAAACTGCATTCGGAACACAAATCAAGCGCGTAAAAAGTACTATGAATAATTCCACCTTTTTAAAGAGATATATATGTATATATATATACGGGACTTCTTCACGGAATCATTTATATTTACATGCGACGGCCATAACTGTTTCGAAGTGCTTTTATGTTAAAATCATAAAATTTCATTATTCACCTTGTAAGCATCCTTTGCAGAGGAAATGTCCATTTCTTGTAGCCCTTCGACAAACACGCCTTTTTTAATGTCTTCCCTTAAATGAAGACCAACAGATGCTGGATCTAACAAATCGAATATTTGCTCATTGTAAATTTCTAAGAATGAACACTTGCAGATGAATTCTTTTCGATCACCATGCTGAAATGTAAACAAAAAGTGTAAGAATATTCTTACAAGTAATTATGTATTAAGTTATTTTTCAATCAAGCCGCAAAATGCACCTCAATAAGTTTGCTCTGCTAGAAAAATTACAAATGTTATAAAAAAGGATGAAAATCGTTTGCAAGCTCTTTACTTATGCAAGAGTCATTTGCTTTTCAGGTCAGGGAGATGTGTTGACAACCACAACAGCAAAATGAAACGCTTATAACACATTGTAGGTTATTGGCAATTAGCAGTCACATGTAAATGGATAAATGGATATCAGAGTATTCGAGCCGCCAAACCTAAAGGCTGTTAGCATTATATCAAAACTAATGACTTTCCAACCCTCATAAATTCATCTTGACTTAAAAAGGAGGTATTTTACACACCTTCTCTTGTTCTCTATTTATCAAACTGAACATGTATTCAAATCCTCTTGGAATCACCCCACGCAATTCGTGAGAAAAACTGTCAGATTCATCAGGGGGTCCTGGAATAATTAAAAATTTAAATAAGAATGATGTTATGTAAGGGACAAGATCAGATTAGAAAGAATTAAAAACCATCATACAAATTGAGTAACTGACTATAAATCATTTTCAAATGAAGAAAATAACATGGCCATTATTGTGAGTCATGTAACTAGTATTTAGGTAGATTTTGCTGCAAAATTTGAACAATTCCATTCACTTCTTAAAAACCGTTGGTTATCAAAAAAGCTCGTTGAACAAATACCCGCGTAGGCTGTAAAAATAAGTTACTTAATGTTCGTTTTTTTTTTAATTCCCAAACGATAGAGTTTTGGTTTTTACCTAGTATTCCAAAACGACGTCAGATATTTCACATAACCAGAAAAGCAATTGATTTCATCTTATATTTTATCATCAAGTACAAGGCCATAAAACAACTCGTACATCTTAACGTAGTATAAATCGCCATTAACAAGACAATTTGCCACTTTTTTTTCCAAATAAAACGTTTTAATTCTACACAAACATCACCGAAGAGAGTATCGCAGATTTTTCGTTTCACGCGTTATATGCAATAGCTTTCACTTTAAATCATCTTTCATAAAAGGTTAAGATCGGATTGGTGTGACTAGATCAATGACCTAAAGAGTTAAACCAAAGGAGGAAGAACGACAAGCTTCGTTTGGAAAAAGTGAAAGATTGGGGCATTTGTTTCGGAGCATTAGCACTGAAAAGAAAGGGTTTGGAGGGCAGATAACCGTCCTAATAAGGGAAACACTTTCTCCAAGTGGGTACAAGTTGCAGTTGCAGCACATAAGTGTCAGTTGAAGGGCAACCTTTTTGCGATGAATGGAGTACGAATTGATGCCCCCAAGGGCTGGCTGGTAAAATTAACGATTACGGAGAGGTTGAATCTTGTATATTTTCACAAAACAGTCACATTATTTAGTTACAGAGCGCACTGTAGCGGTTCTTTCTCTATCACTTTGTACATGTAATCAATAATCGCAAAGGACTGTCTGCCAGCTTTTTCATGAAGTGGATTAAACTTAATTTCCAATACAAATTACTATTGCTTTGATTAAAAGATTCATCAATAAAAAATCGTGAAAGGGATACATTCATTTACAAAAAACCGCAAAATACAGAAAAGAAAACTACGGATTTTGTTTCGAAAACAGATTTCAAAGAAATAAAAGAGGCGCAGTTAATTCCCGCCTTAAAGAATCTTTGTTATAGAAACGCCTGGTCTGAGCTTTCCAAAAAGAACACATTAATTAGGGAAGCACTCTAGACTGACCCCATCTACAGCTACCTACACGGCATAGATACTAGCGGGGCATTACAATTCAAAATAAGTCTTTGTAATTAAAAGACAGTTGGGCCAGTTGTTGAAATTTGTGCATGATAATAATTAATTTTCAAGATAAAGTTTTTTCTGTGATTTTAACTAATGTTGAGATATATGCGGGTTTCTTATATCCTAGCACTTATCAAACCAATGGAGCAATTAAAATGGCCTAACAATGACCAAACGTGTATCATAAAAATCGTTTTTGGAGTGTTGAATTTGATAACCGCGGCAGAGAAAGACTGATCAAAAGCCGCTATACAGAAAAGATATATTTGTGGTTCGTGCACTTTTGGATAACGTCAAAATTAAAAATAATAAATTAGCAATTGGCGGTCGAGCAGATTTAGAATTAACGGTTTGATTAATAGATATTTCAAGTGATGCTGGCGAGCTAACGGAAGGTTAATTATATGAAGATAATACTTTTATGGACAGATTTATCGTATATTTCAAAACTGAAACCTACCAAGCATCGTGAATGTCTTTCCAGAACCCGTTTGGCCGCTAGAAGAAAATATGAGAAAAAATTAGAAAATATCTGATACATATCGAAGCATTCAAGTATAGGTTTAAAAGCAATGCTGGGACTGATGGTAATGATGACGATGATAAAAACGATGACGATGACGATGATGATGACGATGATGATGACGATGATGATGACAATGATGATGACGATGATGATGACGATAATGATGACAATGATGATGATGAGGATGATGATGATGATGATGATGATGATGATGATGATGATGATGATAATGATGATGATGATGATGATGATGATGATGATGATGATGATGATGATGATGATGATGATGATGATGATGATGATGATGATGATGATGATGACGATGATGATGACAATGATGATAATAATAATGATCTTTATCATGATCATGATCAAACTGATTGTCATGATGATTATGATGATGGTAGCTTCAAAGTTATGTTTTGAGAAGCTTAAGTCTAAACAGTAAATAATTTTCGAAAAAATGCTAAAAATAGACCCAGCGCATGCCCAGTTATTGTAGACGGAATGTCCTGATCGAACATGTATTGACAAAATTACATTTGTGAAAACTCAACACAAAAATACAAGGACAAAAGATGACCTATGAAAAGTCCAGAGATCAATTTTTATTTTGCTTTCCATTTGACACAAAAGACAAAAAATTAGACAAGAAATAGAACGAAATATTGACTGCGATGATAACATGATTCACTTTCAATTCGAAAAAACGAAAATATCGTTCAAAGTGTTGACGAGAAAATCAAACTGAACAAAAACGTTTATATCAAGTACTATTTATTTTCATGCTAGCAAAAGCCTTTATTCTGTCGTATAAATTAAATATTATGATTCCAAAGACAATTAACTATTTCTTCAGACATAAACAATATATTTGCTGATTAAAATCAATATTTTTCTTTCTATCAAAAACTGTTACAAAGTGATCAAATTTTCTCAAACCCATTCATTTACATATACTCATCAGAATTTATACGCAGGTAAGAAAAAAACTAGTTTTGTTTGGCATAAACATGTGGTCCTTCCTTTTGAAGCAATCAAAAAACAAAAAGTATGGGAAGTTTGGTTTGAAAGGCAGATAGAACAAGCCTCGTTGTTTCGTTGCTGTCATAGGGGTAATATGCAGGGAAATTGATATAGCTTTGCCATCAAATGACTTTTCGCTCGAATCATTGAACAAACCTAAATTTTGACAATTTCCATTAATTTTCTTGAAACACTGCTTTAAATTCTCCGCAAAAACAATAATATTCTATTATCAAACGGTCATGCTAAGCTGCAGGACTAATATAGTGTCATGATAGAAAGAATCAGAAAAAGTTAATTTGCATCCATTGAAAGAAAATGCCTTTCAGAAAGGTGATGAGGTGATGGTGGTTTTTTATTCTATTTTACTGTCAGAGTCTGCACTGTCTACTTAACACTCTCATCCCGTCAGTCTTGCAAAGTGCACATGATCAAAGGGTCACAATCATTGGAGATTTTTAAATAAAATATAAAGTGTGTCAATGCGTTTGACGGTAGATGTTATTTATGTAAAAATTTAATTGTAAATTTGTGTTTTTTAATTTTTTAATTTAATGTAATAAGGCTATGAGTCTTACTTAGCTAACGCTATTGTCTTGACCAACTTTTAATAAATCATTTATTATCATTATACAAGTATGACCCTGTTATTTACTCCTCAAACGTGCATGTAGCTTAAGAGAGGTTTAAAGTGGAGCGAACTTCGACTTTAGGCCACTTTCCCTAGTCATAAAACACTCGAACTCTTGATCTTCTGCTTAAAAAACCTAACATACTTAAATACGTAGGGGTTTAGAAGTGGCTTTGCGATGCACATTTCAAAGCAGCTGATTATTCGGTTGAACAGAAGTGCCAAATGACGTTGGATAAGAGCTACAAATGAGGTGCAAAAAGCTAGCTTACTACGCAAATATCGTTCCATTGTAACCATATACACATCCTTCTATGATCTTTTTACCAACTGTAGAAAATACTTCTTCCTGGTGAAGAAAAATGACTTCAATTAGATTCAATTCCCGTAAAACGCAAAAGTGCAAGGTGAATACGTTAATGAGAAATTAAGCAAAATGGAAAAAGTTTGTTACTAGACGAGGGCAGAAACACTAATCATCCACTAATCGTTGTGCTTTGTGATAAAAAGCTTAGTGCAACCACGAAGGCGCTCATAACACCTTATACTCTTAGAAGGAGCGAGGCACAACAAGCATTGACGCCATTCCTTAAGGTGGTACCATCAACGACCAACGACCAATCCCAGGGCAAAAAGCAATGAATTAAATCTTCTAATTCTTAATCCTGGATTCAGTTAAGTATCCTTATGCAAAAGAATCGCCTCTAATTTCAAAGCAGGAACAAAGTAACACTTTTCATGAAAAATCAACAAACAAAACGTAAATATAGTCGACATTTTGATTCTAGACAGCCCTCTCAATTCTACCCCCAACCCCGTGAGCTCTTTAGTAATCATCATTAATGGTTTAAAACACTGCGGGGTCAAATGATTTGTTTATTGATGTGATAAATTGTTCAATAATCTTTTTGGGTTGGTACAATGGATTTTGCTACAGGAATCATGATACTGTTAAGATTAAGTGGCCAATGGGAAAATACTGTGGATTATTGTTTCATTGCGAGCGATAGACATTAATGCCTTTAATTTTTGAAGCCATCGGTCCAATGAACAACCATTTTAAAATAAGAAAGCTATGCATTGGACCTGGAATCTTGAAAAAAATTGAAGAGCGCAGGTAACAGAGGCGCAGGCAATTTCAAATGGCGCAAACAAATGAGAAATATTAAATTACATGGGGCACCGGAGCATATTTCCGAATGAGGGGGCTATGAAGATTGGGCATGTCCATTTCTGGGCGTAATCGCTCAAGTTTATTTTGTTGCTCTTTACAAGACAAAATATGGAGGCCAAGACGGGAAAATGGCCAATAGATAGACATAGATAACATAGCCCCTTGCGTAGTTCGATTATAACGCATGCCTTCAACATTGTAACGGGGCAACGATCAAATTTAAAAGAAAGGGAATAATTACATTCAAGAGGAGAGATACATGGGAAACACCTATTTCATGAGCATTCATTTAAACAAATGTGGGCTCAAACACTGTATATTTGCGCAGGGCCGCCGAGAGGGAGGGGCAGAGGGGGCAGTTTGCCCCAGGGCCTCAGGGTCCAGGGGGCCTCATCAACTGATATCAAAATTTTTATTCACAGCCTATTTCGATGTATTCAAGAAACCTGAAAATAAGAGCAGCCTACAAGGTTCTAAGAGTGTCTCCAGATCCAGTTCCCATAGAAACCCTTGCTTTCTTCCCCTTCTGCTCGCTTCGATCACAGATACAAGGGGCCTCATTTTGCAGTTTTACCCCTGGACCTCGAAAACCTCTCGGCGTACCTGCATTTGCGTTCCTATCCCTAATGACTAGGACTCAATTCTTAAAAGCTGAGTTTACACACCTTTTTATTAGGTTATAGTTGATGTAGATATTAAACAAATATCGCTGAAATTTGAGATTAATTTTACAATATTGCAAGGCTCTTTATTTCTTTATTTGATTTTATGATAGCAAAACTAATACGAATTTCACGCCATATATTTCAAAATAGATGCATCTGACTTTATTAGCACTATAATGCGAGATTCATTTCCTTTATAAGAGTGTCCATTGTCCGTCAGATCTTCAAGCGAATTTAGACTTAGTGGCATATAAAAATAATGTAAGAAAAATTCAAGAGGCACAAAATATGATGAACAATATCAAGGCTTGGCATAAAAGTAGATACTCTTCTCAAATAGTTTAGCTACTTTTGTTCCAATGCTCCTCGAATAAGAAGCAAGGAGAAAAGAGAACAGTTATTTTTTTTCACTGTTAGATCTGTAATACCTCTATACCCGTGAGAATAAGTATTCTTATACAACTTGATACGTACAATATCAATTTCTCTACACATCCTTCGCCGGGGTGCTCATGTCTTTTGGCCTCTATTCTCTCACGCTGGTATATTCAAAGCACATATTTCTATACTCTATTACCAGGGCTACATAGACCACTGTGGGATGTAGCTGCCATTACTCCATATTTCTTATTTTATTCACTTAATTTTTGTTTCGTTACACACGCTTAAAAAGAATGTGTATAAATAATGACCTTGGTGTGCTTTTCATCGCATTGCATGCATCAAGTTGTTTATTAATATTCAATGTTCCAGGTATGCAGGTGTTGCGTGGTTGCAAAATCAGTCCAATCAGTTTTAGGACTGGAAACCAGCCCTCTTCTAAAAATAGAAAATGGGGTTATCTACGAACTGCATCATATTGCATACATCAGCTTGTATTTATGTAAATACTAGATTTCACGGGTATAGAGGTATTACTTGGTTGCAAATTCAGTCTTATCAGTTTGAGGACTGGGACCGAGTTCTAAAAATAGAAAGTGAGGTACTTTATGAACTTGTTATCAATTTCATCGAATTGTACGTATAAAATTATATAAGAGTGCTAATTTTCACAGATATAGAGGTACTACTTGGTTGCAAATTCAGTCCTATCAATTTGAGGACTGGGACCGAGGCCCCTGTTCTAAAAATAGAAAAGGGGGTTCTTAATGAACTTGTTATCAATTTCATCGTATTTTACGTATCAAATTGTATAAGAATACTAATTTTCACGGGCATAGACGAATTAATTGGTTGCAAAGTCAGTCTTATCAGTTTGAGGACTGGAAATGAGCCCCCTGTTCTAAAAATAGCTTTTAGGGGCATTTTACAGCTTGGGTCTGTTACGCATCGTTTTCTACGGCTAAAATTACATAAGTCTGGAAAGTTTCATGCTAGTATCAAATTTTGCACGATTGATGTGACTTCAGACCTTACTAAATAAAGAAGGGATAGAGAAGGAGGGAAGAAAGGGAGAAGGAAAGAAATTGCCTTGCCCGTACGTTGTTAATTCTCTGTTCTTGAATACTTTGAAACAAAAATATGCGGTATAAATATGTTTACAAGTAATTCCTATTTCCCAGCTGCTTGTGGTAAACTACATTTTCCACTGTCCCTAATAAGGCATGTAATGTTTTTAGGGTCATCTTATTCGCGGGGCTTAGTAGCATTCCATGACCCAAAAGATTGGTCAGATTCAATTGTGCTTAAAATTCCTGAGAAAATGTGATAAAGAAACGACGAGTTGTCATTCATTGAAATGCAGGACAGGATCAAGAGGAAAACGGTTGTTTTTCAGACAAGGATTTCAATGATTGGGTCAGATAACCAAGTAAACAACAACGTTAAGATAGAAATGAGTAAACAGCCAGATTTAAGTCCTCACAATTTAACAGCTATGCGTTGCCCGTTTTTCTTGCAAACAAGTGAATAGAGACGCAAAATAATGACGCCATAAACCTTTTGTAGTGTTTCTACATTTTTATCACATGGTCTGAAACAGAATCTCGCAAACTAGACATGTGTCTAAAATTCGAGCCGAATATCGTGAAATATGGTTGTAATACCGCCATTTGATGATAGAGCATTTATATTTACAACAGAATAGTTCAATTTTACGGTTATTTTGACGCAAACACTGAGAAGAGGCCAATGTTCACTTTATGCTTCAGCCTATTTCTAGCAAATTCAATATAACTAGCCTATTTTTGGCCATTCTTAAATTCAATTTATCTTACGACACAGGCGTCAACATTTCTTCAAATTTCTAGAATTTTGCACCCTTAAGAAGAGTTAACTTGTTTAGCGCGAAGCAAGTGCCCACGCCTCTTACTCACCTCAAGAAACTTCATGATTTATCAAACTAATATTAAAAAACTCGAGACCTGCTGACATAGGTAATGTTAACAAATTTTGTATGAGAAATATTGCAAATAATAACCACAATATGCAGTTGCAGGTTAAAAAACAGTACTATCTCTAAAGCGAGTATCAATGTGAAAGGTATTTAATTGCCACCCGAGTATCAAATAGTACTATATCAATCTTTTCAACTTTTCACCTCTACTCATGATAAAGCTGTCCAAGAAAGAAGGTAGATCAGCTGAAACTACGAGTATAATTAAACTTTGAATCTCAGCCGAAATTACTTCTGAAAATACATGCATAAACCTGTTGCCTATTATAAAACAGAGGAGTATATAGTAAAGATTTGTCAGTTTTCTTCAGAGACACAGAATCCGAGACCGTGAGAAAATCGGCAGTTTTGAAAGAGGAGAAACGAGACTCCTGAGGTGCTTTGATTCAAAATAAGCCCGAAGGGAGCTCATGATAAATCACCGAAGAAGATTCGGAACTAGCAAAGCGAAAGAGGTCAAGCTTGGACTCAGGTACATTAGAGTTTAGCTTTATGATTGATCTTATAACTTTTGCAAATAAAAGCTATTAGGAAATGAGCCCACACAACTCTCTTCAATATTAATAAAATGTGTACAAAATCTCTTTGCTAAGGATCTTAACGGCTCACGTGACATAGATTCAGTAATAGCCAATACAATGGAAGAGAAAATATGCACAAGGATTAAGTAGTTGTCCTGAAGTACATAGGCTAATCTGCAATTTCTATGCCAGTGTGTGGTAGTAATAATTGGGTATCAAAGTAACAATTGATCCATTATAAATAAAATATATCTTGATTTTGTTACTTCCTCTTTACTTAGCAAACAAAAATCTTGAATGAACCATTCACTCGTTAAATTTTGTAAACGTTGTTGAGCTAAAGAGCAATTTCATCCAGAACTTCGAATGAGAATTAGTTTGGGATTCAGTTTGCAGTCACAAATTTACCGAACTGAGGCTGAATTTCTGGCTGGACATTGCTTAACTGGCCTTATCGAGGTTATTTGGAAAACAGGGGACCGGTGCAGCCCATCATTTGGCTAGGTTGATGCTGTGAAGTTTCATGGAAAAAGTTGTTGGTACCATTGATGCTTGTCATAATGATTAATTGATTAATTGATTGATTGATTGATTGATTGATTGATTGATTGATTGATTGATTGATTGATTGATTGATTGATTGATTGATTGATTGATTGATGATGATGATAATGATGATGATGGTGAGGAGGAGGATGATGATGATGATGATGATGATGATGATGATGATGATGATGATGATGATGATGATGATGATGATGATGATGATGATGATGATGATGATGATGATGATGATGATGATGATGATGATGATGATGATGATGATGATGATGATGATGATGATGATGATGATGATTGATGATGCTCATTATGATTATAATAAAGATCATGTTGATGATTATTATTATTACAAAGATGTTGCTGATAAGCAATAACATAGTCCGCAAATCTTGTTAAATAATCTTATCCACCAATTATTCTCCACCCACTCTATCAAATTCTTTCTTTTCAATAAATGTTTTATCATGTCATTGCTTAATGAATTATGTACTGCTAACAAGTGGTAGTTCACTTTATCAAAATATTGGCAGGCATAGCTAGAACTGGGCAGAACTACACACCATCTTAACTAGCAAATCCATGTGGTACGATGATATTGATAATAAAAGGGCCTGCGAAAGCTCTGCCGATAGAAACCCTACGATGGAAGTAACAAGTGATTTCGTACCTGTGTGGTGTTCATATCTGCTACATGATCATAACTGAATTGTTTTGGTTCTGGCTTTGAAAAGAGAACCAAAGATTTTGACGATGTGGCCTCTAGACATAGGCTGTGATCAACATCTTGTTCTAATGTCTTTGCTGGCGGTCGTATCCGCACGTAGACTTTAATGCTATCTCCTTCCATACTGCAAACAAAAATAACAACAAACTTTAAATATTGCTCCAATTCGTGTATCAAATATTCACCAAAAGTAAAGCAAGAGAAAACTATAGAGAATCGCAGCAATATAGTTTCTTGGTTACTCTGCGCTTATCTCTGTTATCTGGATTTGTGTGGGCAGGTAGCTATGTGAGAAACTCACTAAGGGTCAAGTCACATCTAAAAAATACTTTTCTGCCTAATCTCCTTATCTAAATTTCATTGCTCCGTTGTTTGTAAGTTAGATTGTTACATTCATAGTGAACTGCATGCACAATCGTGGTTCTATATTAGATCTGTGTTCTGTGTTATGCTGTTCCCCAGTCTTTTCTTGTTAAAATAAACGCATGCTTTTAATAATTATATTTAGAACTTTCTTAACAGAAGAAGTTGCTATTTATATTTTTATTCATTTTTCAAATTAATAAATAATTCTTCCTAGACATACACTACGCAATTAAATATTCCAATGCAGCTAATTTTGAACATTAATTTAAAGCTACCTCTGGACACAAAACATGATTGCAAATTTTCTCAGGCTTCAAAAGCCCTTTACGTAACTTCCCTTACTTTTTGAGGGGCCAAGTATTACCTTTTTTTAAACGAATTTCTTATTACGTTAACGATAAATTTCTTATATTTCATACTCAGATCACTTTTAAGCATAATAGACGGCAAATATTTTTTGCCGAAGACTTCAGTGCGTGGATTCTGTATTTGGTACATAAAAACATTGAATCTGCTCAACATTAGCTGTTATTATTAACTTCATCACTAAACCTGGATCAAATTTGATTGAAGGATTCTAATGTATGGTTTGCGACACAGATTTCAGTTAAATTGGATAAATGAAGGGGAATTACATTTTAAGGAATGTTGAGTCCCATGTTTCATGACACGGGGCATGTCTGCCTCAGGGTGAGACCCAATGAATTTGCAAGCACGACCCCGTTGCAACTCCAAAGGAACTTTTTAAAGCAATTCACGTACCGTCTGGCAATTTTATACATCATGATATTAGACCTGTATTGCTTGTACGAAGTTAATCGTCTCTTTCTAGCAAATATAATTCTCTCTTTCCAGAGAAGAAGAAGCTTTTAATAGAACAGAGAGTCGACAAGAGGGGGTTTTAAATTTTTTTTTTTTTTAAATTTCTTTCATGTATCTCAATATTATGAGTTACCCTGTTGCTTAGTAATAAATCCTTAATATTCTCTTTTCGTAAAATTTGAATCGAAAGCTATCTGTGACCACAATCAAACTTTAAACCTGCATGTCATGTACCTTTTATCAAAAGATGATATTTCTAATAAATTTCAAATGTGTAACTGTAACTGGGGGTAGTTTCTTGTCTGCAATCTGCATGTTTTTAGGGCTTCAAAGAAAATTTTGTCAGTTTGCATCATATGCACTGGCATATTTGCCAATTAATGGATGATCACAGTTTCACAGATATCACCACTGGTGTTTTCCTAGTTTAAATTAACAGAAGAATTGAAGGGCAGGTGCCCTACACTTTATACATAACCTTTTAACAATGCACCTTTCAATACTATAATTGCTCTGCATGATAGATAACCTGTAATTCATAATTAGCAAAAGATTTTTCTTTGTTTGTACCCTTAATCAATACAGGTTGAAAGCAATACAGTCTGAGGGCTCACCTGAATAGGTAAGTAAATACTGTAAAATAAAGCATAGGGCCTCAATTACTACATGGTATTGCTTCAAATTGTTTTATCATTTCCAATTCTTTAGCTAAGGTGCTATTTTTCACAGACAGAAACCATGGGGGACATTGGGCCAGAGCAGTTAATCCCCATCACTCACAAAACGAATGGACGGGCAAATGGAAAGAAAAGCAGGGGATTCATGAGAAGACTCTCTTTCATCCCTGGCCTACTTGAAAGAAGTTCTTTTCAGGTCTGTGGAAACCAGATCCTATTGAAAACATTTTGCTATGAAATATTATGTTCACATTTATAAATGGTCACACAGATGAAAATTCTTAACATTTTACAAACTTGTTGGTAAACCAAAAATCAACTTCCTAATTCAATTGTACATATTAAGGATTACTTTCATCACATTTTATCACAAAAAGAATGCCCTGTTATTATTCATAATTCAAGGAAGGTAAATTTTAATATTGCTGAAACAAAGTCCAGATATTTCTAGGCACCATTATTTTCATGCCCTGTCTAAAGCATTGTATGCACAATGCATAATGGAAAATCAACCCATACAAAGAATTTCATATTCCACATGATTTCTTTGCCAATTAAGTCTTAAAATCCCCGTAAAAAAAAGAGCTTTCTAGTAAGCTAAATTATTATTCTGTTTTTAATGCAATTTGAAATTGCAGCCATATTTCAGTAATTGTTTATCATTTATACAATGCTTACTTTCCTAGAAATTTATATTTTTAGAACTCATGGTCTTCTTATGATTTTCTGTAAAAATCCCCTTAGTACTGGTACCAGAGCCTACAAAAATATTAATTGCAATTTCAAGCTATTTTTAGCCTAGGGGGGTTATGTAAAATAGTTACTTCCAAATGTGGGTGATCTGCAACCTTTCTGATGGTATCAGTATGTGATTTTTGAGATTTTTTAAAAAATATTAGCTGTGGGCTGGAAACTCTTTAACCTTTTGTAATTCAACACTGTCAAGTTATTTCATCAGAGTATTGACTTTCTACTTTGTGGCTTGAACTGAAATTGTTGAAATTTTTCAAAACTGTTTTCAGGCTCTTGCTTCTCATCCATCAATTTAACAGTAACATCTTCTGAAAACGACTGCCTGGTTACAAGTAATACCAGGATGCCAGTTGGGGTAGAAGGGCAGTTACACTTTGCCACAAGCTCATCCATTTCTATCTCTCATGTTTATATGGGCCAATAATATTTCCAGGGCAACTGTGTAGGAATACCCCTCCCACACCCATAGATGGGGTTATCTGCGGCAAATTAGCTTAGTCATTCTTAGAGTGGTACGGATAGTAATGACATGAAATAAAAAACTTGCTTTTAAAATGCCTTTCTGCCACACGGACTTGAATTCAATATTTTTTCACGTGTTGATAACGCAGCGAACAGACACGCGCTGTCTTTCAATTATTTGTAACAGCGGTCTATTTAAAAAACATTTGTGAAATGTTTTTCATGTTGAAGCCAAAGGTCAGGAAGGCTGTTTCATATCCTTTCGCCGTCTGTGGTTACGGAACGACGTGTCCAATGAATAACGATGGAAAAAAATTTAGCATCACTGTGCAAGAAAGTGGTATTTTTATAACGTGACTGGGAAATCGTATTGTCAAAGGATGAATAAGCTGTTCGCTGTACAAACTCACCTTTCGTATCCGCCATTGTTCGTGTTATCTAAAAAATAATGCAAATAATTCAATAAAATCGTTGATTTTACGCGCAATAAAAAGGAGCGCTGTTTATATGAAGCAAAGCTGGGAATCTTCCCGTTATGCCAATCATATCAGCAAGTTATTTTTACTTATTTGTAACATAAATAAATAAACTGTGCTTTTGACGACCAAGTGGATTAGGCGCTCAATTATGAAAATTGGACACCTATCTGTTGGAACCTTTATGATACTTGCAGGGAAAAGTTTGATAATTATGGGCAAATGATTGAAAATCAACATAATGATCCACGCAGATTAATTAATTACTTCAATATAAACTGAAACGAAACTGTGAGCAATATTTCGCCCTGAGAAAAACAAAACAACACTCTCCAGGGAAATATACCGAACGTACACGCACAAAAATACGATGTCTAAATAAAACCTTTAAAAGCCCCTGTCGAAAAAGGCCTAGAGAACATAAAGACATCCAAGTGCTATCATTTTCAGATCTACAATGCAAACTAGCGAGAATTCATCACTCAACAATATCTGAATTGAAATGGTTTAAATACCTGGCAATGACGCGACCATGATAGACTCAACTGGCCTAACAACACTTCTTCAGCACCGCGCTTTTTTCACTCCCAAAACATTTGAACACAAGAACCCGGTGTAACTTGACTCCCTCGCAAGTTATGTTGACTCTCAATCGACAGCTAATTCGCATAAAAATGACTGAACAGCGTTTGTTTGCCGTACACAAACACTCCGCTTTATAACTCAAATTTCGTTATTAACAAATTTGACAGGCCGCGCCAATTCGGAAACGCATGCGCATTAATTAGCAATGGTTATCTAATTTAAGGGGTCGTTCTCCTTGCTTGGTGGGTCAAAATCAACAAAGTTCCTACCAAGGGATGGCTCTTAGGGAGGGGTAGCGACTTACTCCAATGTTTCAATCAAATTTTGCTTACTTTGCTTAGATTTCTGTTGCTGTTATTTTACCAAACGATGGCCCTTTCGCTACCGTGATAAATAGTGCAATTGAGCATGAAGAACAGTTAATTTTTAGCTAACGTATTGTATTTTAATATCGTATTTTAACAAAGTCCGTAGTATTATCCACAACATATACCAAACAAAGGTTCTCTGAAAAGGTCCTGCATAATAACAAGGAGACCAATCAGCCCTTGCCAAACCCCTTTATACAGCAAATCTACATCCTGCATTCCCAGTTACCCCGAAAAGAGTTCTGATCACACTGAAAAGTTTTCCCTTTCTGCACAGCTTTTTTAAGCATAAATGTAAACTTATAATTCTCTTTACCTTATATCTTAATTAATGTCGTGTATTGCTTCAAACATAAAGAGCGCAAAATTTTAAATAAACCACCCGCATTTATTTGTTTCCAACACATGCCTATTAATAGGCCTTCTGGAGGGCTACACATTTGGTTATAAGCCTTGATTCAACAACAAATTCCATGGGAATGCTGTAAAGATAGGGCTAAGCCGTTAAATATCATGAACATATTTAGGACATTAAAATGCATACTGAAACCCTCGAAAGGGGGTTCATACTATGCATTGACAGGGGGGTTGGTACAATAGCCTTGCTTAGATCGAACCCGGACTAAAAGAAGCAAAATGCAAAACGTACTTTGCCAGTAATTGCCCTGCAAACATGGATGCCGGAGATATGGAGCTCTAAGGGGCATGATGACCTCTTATAACGTCTGAGCAAGGTATCCCGTTCTTACAAGTAACCACAAAGATGCATCTTACCAAGGGCAATGCCTTGCAATTTTGACTTAGCAATGTGAAGAAAAAAAATCCTTGCCAATCTCCTTCTTGTCAAAGATTTATTGGGTGTAAATTCTTTTGATTAGGGGATACATCCCACAAAAGTGTCCGTAAAATCCATTCCAATGCATTTAAGGAATTCTTGCAATTTCAATGTATTACGCAATCACATGCTGAGCCTTTACCGCAAGCTCAATAGAGGGTGACGTCAAAACCAAAAAGTTATGTTAAACTGATAACGACCATCTCTTTCACATAATGCAAGACCATCTCTTAGAACAAATATGACGATATATGGAAAACAAAGAGAAGAAATAATAAACAAAAATTCATGGGATGGAGCGTGATACAAAGATTCATTACCAAAATCAAATCCAATGTCGTGCACAGTGAAAACTCAAGTCGTTGAATTAAACCTAGCACATACTCAGTATACCAAACCATCCAAAGTGTCCACTGTCCACTCCAATAAACATCCAGAATAAGAGAAAAATATTGAATGTTCTCCTTTCTGATATTCCCCGAGGGAAAATAACCCCTAGCAACACAAGCACCTGTTGTTAATTGAACAAACGGAAAGGAAAAATCATTCAAAAATTTGATTGACTTGAAACAACTATGGGTGAATTTAATTTCTACCCCCATAGCGAAACTGAAAAAATCTGACAAGTTCCCAGACCCAGAGAGGCTTTCTCCAGAGCCAAGCATAGACTAAATTAGACCAAACCGTTCATACGAAAATCTTATTATAAGAAACCATGCACAAAATGCGTTTGAAGTCAAGGAAAAAAACTGCTTATTTTCGCTTCCTCTATTAAAATTATTCAGAAACTTTCGAAGTACAAAGAAACCCAAAGGAAAGTAAGTTCATGATTTGCAAGTAATGTTGCTTAATTTATCTCCTCTTCTTTAGGCCCATTTCGATTAATATATATGAAATGTCAATATCTTTTTTAATAAATAATGTGATGGAGAGGGAACCCAAGTGCAAAAATTCAACTCTTGGCAGTGGATCCAGATATCACAGTTAAAAAGGCTAAATTGCCCCCTTGGAAACGTGCAGTCAAAAGTGTACAAACGCCTTCAAGACATCTCGTCTGGATGCGCCATGACATGATCCTATCTCGTGGTCTCGCAATCCCCCACAGATAAGTTGTCAGGATACAGAAGGCGTACAATGTTACTGGATAACACGCTCAAAGCGTGGGCCTAAAACACCTCTGCAATGCAAGCCAGAATCGTGGGAATTTGGGCCTTGCATTTTGTTCAGGTCTCTTGTACGTAAATTGAATTCAATACAATAAAAAGATGAAAACAAAGATTGTCTCTTCGTTTATCAAAGTCTCGTGAAATATATTGGAAACATTTAAAATATGGGTGATAAAATTGACTTGAATTAAGTCAACTTCCACACCTTGACACATAACAAGTTCCTAATTTCATAATGCAGACTAAATGTAGAATAAAAAGAAGGACTTGCCTTTCGTAGAAAGAACCATAATATAAGAACCTCAATGGTACTTCAAAGCAACGATAAGATCATGTGGAAATATTTTCATAGCAAATACATGGAATCTTTCTAATCCAACCAGGCACGCAAGAACGCGTTTATCGCAGATGAAAAACAAACAAATGTATGAAATGAAAAGAAATAATGCAATTATTGGATGTTATCCACAGGGAAGGTAATTAGCAGAAACAAAAACTCATCTCTAGGCCTGAGTGAAAACATTTTTTTTAGGAAACAAAACTTCCCTTTTCCCGAGAGACTGGGTCTTAGTTTCAAATATCACCATGAAAGAAAACAGAACATGACCAATGAGAAATGAATTATGCTAAAAATTTCGATCTAATTTGCATCTTGAATGTCTATTTGTCCTATTGCCACATTGGATTTAAAGCATCAAGAATAGGGCTGCCTTTGGCACCCATCTGCTTTCTTCGCAAGTCTTTATTCTCAAAGTAGCCAGAGAAGCGCAGGCTTGTTGGCCTTAGGTGGTATTACTCATATTAACTTTGTATAACTTGAAAACGTAGGGGGTCTCAACCCCTTTACTTGGTACTGTGACTTTAAACAATGAAAGGGTAGCAGCAATGGGAAAGAAGTAGAAAAGAGGACGAATAAAATTATCTTCTTTTTCTTAGTGAACCCCCTCCCCTGATTCCCATATGTTATTTTCCTGGCTGTTGCTTTGAAATCTTGGAGGATACAACGCTCATATTATGTACCTTAACAGTATTTAAAAATTTGAAATATTGAGTTCAATATCAAAGTATTAAACATTTCTTGCTCAGAACTTCCAAGCCTCCACATTCAAATGCTGATGGATCTGTACCCCATTTTAGCGTCACTTCTCTTGCCAGTGTTACATCACTGCCTTACATATGACCGCCTTACCATAGTCATAAGAGAAGAGGGACTATGTTTTGGCTTTACGTACAAGTTTCAGTCGAAAGACTCCGGTGACCCTGATAAGTAATCCTGCACCCTCCCTACCGAAAAAGTCGGTAGGCAATCCTCATTGCTATAAAGCAAAACACAAAGTAGGCCATGGTCAACTCCAAACAGTCAACGAAATGACAATGGGTCAACACGAAAATCAACAAAAATCAACGATAACCAACGAAAACCGACGATACTTAATCAGCAACAATCAATGTTAATCAGCATCTTTTCAATACTGGATAAGGCTAACCCTCCAATACCTTTCTTGTAAAGCAATTCAACTACGTACTTTCAAAACATAAAGAGCAATGTACCTGTCATTTTATGATTCTTGATAATATTTGTTGTAGCCAGTGGATACTGAGGTCCCTTTAGCAGCTCTTCTTCATTTATAGGATCTGAAAAACGTAAATGCAATATAACCACATAGGATCTTTCTAGAAGAAGTGAGTCCTGGGATTAAAATTAAGGGTCGACTGTTGTTGACTGTTCAAAAGAGATTCATTCTGCAAAATGCATATTATAAAAGTAGGTGGGAAACGAGAAATTCATGAAGGAAGGGTCACTTAACAAAAATAGCCCAATTCTGAGCACAAGATACCATCAAAGTGCCATCAAAAGGCATCTTTCTGCCTTTCGAGAAAACAGCAAGGGTTCCTGGCTCCAAGGATGACATTAAAGCAATTTTTTAGGGGCAGTACTCGTATTTGGGAAAAGAGCCCATAAAGCAAAAGTCCTGTGGGTTTCCATCGGGAAAAAGGCTGGGACCTTGCAGATTTTAGTATCTCAGATACTAAAGTTTTTACCATTGGGGACGTCAGCCCCCTGGCTTCGCCTCTGCATATAAGCAACCATTTTCAATGAAAAAGAAATAGCTGTTGGTAATGGATGAATTTATTTGCTTTAGCAAATTTTGGGGGTAGACAGTGGTATATCCGTGTTGTTTTGTCGTCCTGGCATCACCCATTAAATCGTAGAAAAATGTATGGAATCTGTATTTAAAGCGCGGAAAAACCTGTATCTAAATCCTCGCAAAGTATTGCAAGGTCAAACGTGAATTTGCGGTTTCTAGCGATGTCATGCTACTTATTTGAGAGATTGGAGGGTACACAAAAACCGAAAAATCAAAAATGCAAGATTAAAGGTTTAATTAACTTGGTTACTATCTATCAGTATAATTTGAACCAGGGGCGTGGCTATTTCGGTGCTGTTTACGGTAATAATGTTTGAGCATCATGCAAGGGTTTGATATTTTGCTTTCACATCAAAACCTATAAGAAGAGAAAAAGTGGTGTTTCAAGGGCACCCTCCCCCTCCCTGTCTTACGGAAAAATCCCTTTTCAAAACTATCGACATGTGCTCTGTTTCAGTTTTTTTGCTAAATTTTTTGTTTCTTTAGAAGCACTGCACAACCCTTTTCATGTTTCTCTTAAATCATTTCGATGTTCAAAAATTTTTCCATGAACATATTGGCTGAAAGGTTGTAGAAATGGCCTAGTGAAAAATGAATGAAGGAATCCATGAATGAATGAATGAATGAAGGAAGGAATGAATGAATGAATAAATGAATAAATATTGTCATAGACAGGCAATTTTTTCTGGGACATCCTACTAGCCACTCACATCACTCTCACATTCATTGTTCTCATAATGTTCATTTCTAATCTAAATTTTGCTACATTCATTTTCATTCATTGGAATATTAAAGCTGCCAAATGCAAAATGACTTTTGACAAGCTTCGATCAGTTTTGAAGACATCAATCTGTCTTCTATTGTTAAGAACGAGCTTCCTAAGCAGATGCAAAACGTTTAAGATGGTCGAAGTATTAGGAAAGCTAATTATAATTCTGCAATCTGATTTCAAAAAATGCAAGCACCATTGAAGCATTTGGGTCTTAATTCCAATATTGACAACATTCTATTAGTCTTGTTTAAAACGTCATGTTTTTATCAGATTCAGTCAAATTGGCTTTGACAAGGCGGCCGGGTGTATTCTGTCGCTGAGTTTGATTCGAATGCACCGCCATGGAGGAAAAATTAAGAAAATGGATGTCTCCTAGATGTCCTCTAGTATATTGAGTATGTACGTGCAAAACTAATCGTTTCTACTAGATTGCCTGTGATCGCTTGAACTCAGAATCATTGTAGATTACAAAGGGGAATCAGGATTTCTGGAGCGTTTCACGATCTTTGGGGACCGACAACATTCAGGATTGCATTCAGGATTGAGAGAGACCATTGGGAACGCCGAGGATCCACAAGGACTTTTGTGGATGTTTTTTAATGTGGGTCTTCAACAATTTGTAGGGATTGATAGGATTGCTAACAATTTTCATGATTACTTAGGATAAGTAAGGTTTTCTGTAGATTTTCCACGATCGCTAACGCAGAAGATCTTTCGCAGCAACGGGGATGTTCAATACATTAACAGTAACTTTCTTTCTAATACTGACGATTTTGCGACAATTTGCGATTGTTGGAACAGCACTCATCTTTCACATCCCACATAGCCTGCGCAAAAGAATATACGTAGCTGGTATTCAAGGTCTGCTGTGTGCAAAAGTGAATTGAAATTGAATTTACTTACGCATGAAAGCAACTGATTTTGATCCACTGAAACTTCTCTTTCGCATAAGTGGCCTTTTGCTGCCCTCTCGTGGAGATCTTTGATCATCTTGCGTCTCTGGTCAAATAAAAATTTGAGTGAATACAGTCAGAAGAAGAGCCTTTAAGAACGCCTGCTTAGAGGTGGCAGAGAAAAGTGTCAATTTCGAAACAATTTCAAGGGGGGAAGGGGTTGATGGAAATCTACCAAAGGGGTTGCATAGTGCCTAACACGTGAAAACAAAAGTCTCAGGAATCTACTTAAGCCACGAAATGTTGTATGATTTTTGTATGAGCTCAGAGTATGTACAGGCACACTCTAAATTAGGCTTGCTCCAATTCTGGCCAGTTTGAGATAAATGAGACGATAGAAGCACGGCTTTCAATATGCTACCGCCCATGTGCTATACAGATACTTTCAAGGGAAGTAAGAGTTGCCCCCCCCCCCCCCCCCCACCAGATAATTTTAGTATATCTTCAGGCAAATACTATTAAAACTGTTTTATTTTATTAAAGACCCGAAGACAAGTGGATTAGTCCAAAACCTGCCTAAAAATAGGGGGAACCATCAAAGAAAGGCCTAAAAGCCATTCTTTGTTATGTGGTCTCTGTTATAGGTTGATTTAGAAAACCTTTATTCTGATACCTTGGTAAGATCCGAATCGACACATTTAATTTTGGCTACGCTGCCTTGTCTGTTGAGCCACCTGAACTTTCCCACACAATATGTTTGTGGAACTGCCGACCGAACGGCCGGCGGGAAAATACAGAATGAAGTTGGTTAGAAGAATGGTTTATCTGACATATATTCCAACTGTTACCTGGGTAAAGCGCTTAAAATGATGTTAGTTTCTGCATGTTAAACCTGTTTAATTGCTGCTAAAGTGATCGAATGCCTAACTTTTGCAGGAAAATAAGAATCGTTTGCAAGCCCGCTTCAGGATAAAAGGCCAGCAAAGTGCAGGCTGTTCTTATGATGATCTTATAATAACAAGCAGCTGGGAATTTCCTTGCAATATCTTTGAAGGAAATGGCTTTTATGAACACACAAAGATTTAAAATAAAAAGGCCTGCGGTTGATTTCCTCGAGAAAACCTAGCCACATTTTCAGCTTTTTTCAATTAGTAAATGTCCGCAAAATCCTTCTAAAAAGAACATTGTATCATTTGATCATGGAATAGCAAAGTCTAATTAATGTATTGCTTTGTGATGTCTTTTAAAAGAGCGTCAGGTTTGATTTATCGACGAACGCCTTTAATACACAAATGGATTTTCCGAATTAAAGAGTTTAAACGATCTTATTTCTTATTGGTTTTATTTGACTTTAAGTATTTAATATGATATTTATGAAGCTGGAGTTATCCTTAGTTGAATAGGTCCTAAAATTCCCTAATGCATGGGATATTCGGATACGAAAATTTTTGAAAACCGCTGGCAGGTAGCTGATCACACGCTTTTTTTATTTGCGTGTCATGTGACAAAAAATACAAGTTGGGTAGATTTATCATAAATCAACAAAGAAAAATCGTGTTTTTAACAGTGTTCCCCCGAATATAACAAATTAAGCATTCCTGTTCTTCTGAACAGATCTTTCTTAAAAGGTTCAATTTTTTTAAAAACGTTATAAAAACGACTTCGTTGCGTCAAAATAAAGTTTACTAAATGTAAGCAATAAAGACTCACAAAATGTTGATACGGCTAGCTCTAATATAAATTCAATCAATGCATTGGTTTTAAACTACGCTTTATTTTATGATCTTTGTGTGGTTTTTCAGTGCTCACTTGAAATAATCAATACGGAGTAAAATCGAAAATTTAACGATTCAAGTGACTTAAAATGGGTTACAATGCAAACAAAAATCCTTGAGAGTTGTTGCGCAATATACGTGAGAAACAGAAAAAACTAGATTTCAATAAAGGACTTCAATAAACGTTTTAAAAGCTTTGTTGTAGCAATGTGGTTAAATTTGCAATCTGCATTTGTGTGACGTTATATTTAGAATTTAAGCATAAAGCATTAACAATTACAATATATATTTGATAAAATCCCAAAGTACACTTACTTATACTCGGTGATGAGTTAATCCTTCTCAAATTTGGTTTAAACACAAAGCCATTTCTGCATTTTTGATTTGACAGCATCATCTCCTTCTCTGTCATAACTTCTGCCATTTTGCCTGACTTGTCAACCTGCTATTCTCCGATATGAGAAACCGCGCTGTCTTTTCACTTTGTTCTCTCTGCCTAATCCGACTACGAGCGGGAAAATTAAAGACGTCTCCTTGTTGATGATATGAAAGCACTCGCCTGTATAACTGGATTGTCCTTTGCAATGCAACCTATTGAATTGAGCACAAGAATAGCAAAGACGTTTTACAGCCATATTCTGTGGCCAAAAGCATATCTATAATCATATTGAATCACCCATAAAACAGGTTGATAGTAGGATCGTGCTGAGTGGCATTATCTTCTAACGGAATCAGCTTAAGACATTGATCTTTAGGACTATTTCTTGAGCACGTAGACCTGTTTGTTGCCCAATAGCAAGGTCCAGGCAGGGCCCTCGTTAGCTGTCACGTTCAAGAGAAGAAAACGGTTTGGCGATAAAATGAGTGCCAGCTTTATGTTGCCAATTGCATGAGATTTGGAGACACTTCATAGCAAATGACTGCTTCTTTTGAAGACTGCTCACTCATGAGCGTATTACGACCCTCTTAGCACCCTGCCATTATAGCCTGCGTCACAGACGGTGAATTTCGTGTTTCACCGTTTGTGATGTAGGCTATGCCGCTACTGCCTTAGGTGCACGTGCACCCTTAACTAGCCTTACCTGATAATTCAGGTTTAAAAAGGTATCCTTTTCTAAGAACCATGAAAACTGCCCCTTATCTTCATTAGAGCCCCTTCTCCAAATTTTGAAATTGACGGAGGCTTTTAGATTAGCCAAACTACTGCTGTTCTTTTGAGGTTTCGTGAACCTTCACAAGTACAAAAAAGATTTCATTTTCATGCCTCTTGTTCCTCTTTTTATAAAGGTCTACTCTAAGGTTTATCTTTTCTTCTGAAAAGGTTATCTAACTCGTAAATTTTTAATATATCAATCTCTAGTATCTAGGTGCTTGCATGTTTTTCTACATTGAAAATACAGAAATTACTAGAATGTTTTCCTTATTCTTTTAGTTGTTTTGTCTCCCACTCCTTTGAATCTTGGAGTAAATGGTCTTCCTTGCTCTCAACTAGCACTTTCTTCAGGAAGGCCTCAGCGAATGTAAAGATCTACCCCCAACAAGTTTGTTTAGTTCCCCCCCCCCCATGAGTGCAAGACTCAGTCGCGATTTTCTCGCCTTTACATGCCCTGGTTATATTCCTGCTCTAAACAATTATGGAAAACTGCAGTTACAGTTCGCAGATCAGAAACAATTATGCAAAATAACAAGATATGTAATCGTGTGGAACCACAGATAAAGTGTGAACTCTGACCCTGAAAAAATTCAATGCCCTTGGGGTTACGTATCATGCAAAGTAGAATCTTTAAATGAAGTCGTTTTCTTCTGTGTTCTTAATTCGTTTAATTAGAAAAGGAAGAAGTCCCAAAGGCATCCAATGTTGTCAAAAACAATTATCTTCCGCATTGACGAAAGCATTTACACATAAGGACCAAACTGCAGGAAAATTATCTTGCGGAGGAGCGATTTCTTTTCAAAGAGGCATTATACAAAATACGAATGGGGCAGACTCCATTTCAGTAGCCACATGTGAATACATTGATTCTTGGATTCAGTTTAATTTATTTCAGTTTAAACAAACAACAAGGGCAATTGCCCCCGCTGCCCCTCGACGGAAGGCACTCTTCACCAAACCCTCACCCAGAACTTCAATAGCCTCAGGAACCCCGATTTTTAAAAACAGTCTTCGCCAAAGGTTTTTGAGTGTGCTCAGAAATGAAAGCAACGTGACACGTTGGCATGTATCCTTAAAAAATCTTCTTGCTTTATCCAAATGCCCCCTCGGCGTTGGCATGCAACTAGATTTTAAAATTAGGCAATTAGCATCAAAGCCATTAATATCCTCTTTGTATCCACTGAAGGCAGGCACGCCGGAGCTGGGGGAGGCTTGGGGGGGGGGGCTGTAGCCCCCCATTATTTTGCCGCTATGTTATGCTGAAGGCGTATCTTTCTAATCGCACTTCATAAAGGGCAATGTGACCTTTGCCTATTGCACTTGTGTTCTTCTTGCCATTATCCAATCACAAAGCTTGGGCATGTCTTGACCTTTTTTATCGACTTCTAAGGAGCACCAGCATAAACTTGAGTGACCACGCCCAATCTTCAAAGCCCTCTCACTCGAAAATATGCTCTGGCGTCCCTGCAAGGCAAGGGGATCGGATCCCTAGTACCAGCTCCATTGGTGCGCACCTGTAGTTCTTTTTATTCAAGGCACAACGAAACGAACTAGATGCACAAATTATGCCACCTGGAAAGAACATGTTTGTTTCAAAAGTTCGAATGTCTCCATAGAGTACACCCTTGATTGCGCACGCACCAATCTCTTCATTTTCATTTCATTTTATTCATTTACCTGCGGGGATGGTAGCCCTCCGACACTGATATCGGCCATAAAATAAAATTAAAACTTGACGATAAAATAAATATTAAAACTATCAAAATATAACTAAAAACCTATTTACAACGTAAATCCTATTTACAGCATCTACTATTTAAAAACGAAAAATGTCCTAAATTGTTTGCTTCATTCCTCCTGTCTTAAAACTAGTGGCAAATGCAAATGTTGATGCAATTCGCTGATGGCAATGCATTAATTTGAACCTTTTCTAGATCTTCTCCCGCGAGATGAACACCAAAAAATTAAGTGTGCAAGAGTGCATTGGTAAGGTTTCCCGGGAGTGCAATTGCAATGAGATGCATTGGTAAAGGAATCTTTTAGCCTGTTCACCAGACCCCCGATTTCACTTATTCCCCGTAATTATGGGCTGGACAACAGGCTAGGAATCTTTGTACCGCCCATTTTATCCTACAGCTAACGAACCTGTCCGGCGAACAGCCTGTGGTTACGAGCATTTCTATATTCGTCAAATCTAACATCACCTAACAGGACCTCCGATGAGACTAGAAAAGTGGAGGGGGCCAAACTTCGCTGCAAGAATTTCGATGCAGGAAATTTACCACGTCACAGCATGATGATCTGCGTTTAACAACTAATGCATTATATTGGCATGAGCAAAAAATGATGCTTTCAATTAACTCCAACGAAAAAGTGGAGGAATCATGACCACCGCCCCCCCCCCTTTCGTCGGAAGCCCTGCCTAAGTTGCCTGGTGCAAATTTCCCCTGTCGTTAGAGACTTTGGGTAGATAAATTCTAACCCAATAAATACAAAATTTTCACTGCATTGGCACCTATTATCTTCAAAATAAATTTGTCGCTAAACGCATTTAATCACCTGAAAGTTATAAAAGGGGTTGAAACTCCAAAACCCCTCATTCTCTCAGAATAACAATCCTAAACCAAAAGTTTTTCCTCATAATACAGTTTCACAGGCCTAGATTCCTATCATAATCATTGCAAACTCCACATCATTCCTTCGATCATAGAGCTCGACTGCATCACAAAACTGAGAAGAATATGAACTTGTCCATAAACAGAGATATGATGTCAAACTATCAAACAAACCTTTCGATTCACTTATGTAGAGTGCGAGAGTTTACCCACATTGAAATATTTCTCAATGAATGTGAACCAGCGCCGCAAAATGGTCAATGGAAAGTGAAACACCAAGCGCACATATTCCCATAAAGCTTTTTATTTTTATTCTTGTATTGTTCTCAAAAGCTATCTACAGTCAGCATCAAATCCAGGTACTTTACTTCTGCTTGTTTTCAGATCTTTCAACACAAACACAGGCTTTCAAAGAAGAAATAACGCCGAGACTGCCAAAACCGGGCGAAATATTTCATTGATCCTCTCATATTTCACCGAATAAATTCAGGAAACTTCGAAAAGTCCCAAAGGGTTGATTGGCACCTTTTAACACGCCTTCAAATATTACACCCCCGGTAATAGCAAAGTGTTCAGCACGTTGCAACAGCTCATTAGGGAACGTGGTGTCACCTTTAGAATGCACTAACACAATAGAACAGGTTTCATGATTCCAATATAAAAAAATTTTAAACAACAGGGCTAGTAACCCTGTCTGCTCCTAACTTATTTAACGCAAACAGAAAAATGACTTGCTTTGTTAATAATTTCTGAAACAATATTAATTACATCCTTAATAAGGTTTTCAAAAATTTGAATCCCCTTTTTTTTACTTTCGAGGAAAGGAGTACCTCTTTTAAAATTAGTCTTACCTGGGCTAGCCCACCTCATATGAGCAGGACCTTACAACAAACATTTTTCCAGAGTTGTCAGCAATTTTATTTCAAAAATGAACCGATGGACTTTAAAATGGGGAGGTATTAAGCTCGATATCCCTTTCTTACACCAAGATAAAGATTTATGCAATGTTGTCGCATTGTTTTAAAGTATTTCCACTGTGGCAGGAAAAATAAAGACTTCATCGATGTTTACGAACATAATATATGTATGATTCTCTAAACACAATCTTCGTCAATAATCTTATTTGAAGATTTAAATTATAACAACAAAATTTCAACAACAATAAAAACCAATTATTTGACACAATACAGTCAACAAGACATGGAAGATTCCTGAAAGATGTGTATTTTTGCAGGTGCATTTAAGGATCAATTTTAATTCTGCTGATCAAATCATACAAAACGATGCCAAAATGGGATAGTTCTTGAAGTACTATATTATTCCTACTCTCACAGGGTCTTTCAAATAGTTTAAGAGCATTCAATCTCTGACCTTTCTTAATCCCTAACTTATAATTAGGTAAACTTTAGCGTGCAGGTCTTTCCACACAAAGGAAAAAACCTCGTTTTGAACTCTTTTGATGCCTTTCGCTTTGAACGTATTATGCATAAAGCAACCCCGAAAATCCGTCTCTCAAATTAATGACCAGCACCATGCGTTTCTGAATAAGTGAACTTTCCTAAGAAAAGGGAACCCTGTGAAATGGCGCAACTCGTTCACATTGACTCTTCACTCCATCTGATTGCAATAGGCGTGGAACAATGTATGTGTGTTGGAAATATGTCTACATGAATTGGAAATAAGAAAATGAACATGAACTACGTCCATAAAGTTTATGGCCGATATATTAAAAGAAAAAGGATATAATTTTTAAACCAATAAGGATTAAATGATGAGGTCAGGGTGATATTTCGCTAAAATAAACCTATAATAATCGTTCGTGCAATAATTTCAATTTTTGATAATCTATTTAAATTGAAAGTTGAAAACACATAAATTCTGATAGATTTTTGCCACCTTTGTGGTAACTTCACATTGAACTAATGAATTTGTCTTTTGATTAGATTGACTAGATATTGGCCGCTGTTAAGATGGTATGTGCTTGGTCAAATTGTGTGCTAAAATTCTGTTTGCTTGAAAGATCAGCAAGAATGCGTGCTGCACCCACTTCCGTCAATGAATCTTTGCTGGCATCAATGTGCATTGCCTCCGCTTTCTCATGCAATCCAGTATTGTTCTGAAGGCATGGGTCAATGAAGGACTGGCCACCATTCTCAACAACACTAGGCCTAAAAAGTAAAATATTGAATACAACCAAGATATCAAAACTATAAATTACAACATTATCTTCCATGTGAATGATTTGCTAATGTAGTTTCTAGACAGTCTGAAACAGCGGAGAAATCATTAAGAAATACTAAAGTGTGTTAAGTTGTGGAAACTGGTTCGAAGAGAGAGAGAGAGAGAGAGAGAGAGAGAGAGAGAGAGAGAGAGAGAGAGAGAGAGAGAGAGAGAGAGAGAGAGAGAGAGAGAGAGAGAGAGAGAGAGAGAGAGAGAGAGAGAGAGAGAGAGAGAGAGAGAGAGAGAGAGAGAGAGAGAGAGAGACGTATATCACATAGAAAGATGTATGCATTCAACCTGATCAGATTACAACTAAAATCAATATTTGTTTCTGGGGCTTAAAATTTGCAACGGAATTAAATGTATACGAAACAAGCAACACCAATTCTGCAATCGACAAAAAGCTCGGAAAAACAAACAGTGAAGTGGTTGAATCTTTATAAATTATATATATGCATTCAATCCTTTCATAGATAACTTGAAACCATGTCTTGCGTTGATTTAACATACTTTCCTTAATTTGTACGGTCCCTTAAAAATCAGTCTCGCTGAATGACGAGTTCTGAGATCCGAACAATTTCAAAATGGAATGAAAATGAGCTTTGAATCCCTCTCACCAAAGGTATTTATACAGTTGCACAGAAACATTAAAAGCATCTGCATGGAATGGAAGGGGTACAACAACTGGGGTCTATTTGAAAGGTAAACATGGGAGCTTGGAAAAAATATTTAAAACCTTCTTAAAACGACCCAATTTTTCATCTAAACTACTTTATCGTAATTACACCAAAACCTTTGAAAGAAATTAATTTTCGTTTAAATTTTTTGGCAATAAAGCGGCTCAGTTCAGTTGATTTTAGTGTCGGACGGAAAATGCATATACCTTATTTATGATTTTAAGCGAAAGTCAAATATTGAGAAGCAGGTGTACTTACAAAAGGAGGGAATTAGACTCCCCCCTTCCTGAAAAACTGATTTTCGCTGACGGTAATCTCTAAAAATGCTCCTTCCTTGGATAAAAGGGATAAGCAGTTATGCACAAGACTAATCCAATGTTCTTTAGTTAGGGCCCGGCTCTGAAGACTTCTATGGGCAGCAAATTGATCAAAGTGTTAATATCAAACTGTGCATCTCTATACCCTAAAGCATAAATGGGTGCCTGATGTTCAAGTTGAGTGCTATCGGTGGCTGCACCCTGTTAAATGCTATTAACCATAGTCAGGAGCACAGGTAGTTTTTAACTTGAGGAAATCGATCTTATTAATTGATAAACCAAGATCATCTGACTTACTCACATAGAAATCACAATTCAGATCAGTATGTCAGTGAGAAATAAATGAATCATAAATAAAAAAGGTCTTTATTTGTTGTATTAAAGTTTCTTGTTCTAATTATTTTGATTCGATATGGACATTGCTAGCAATATTTAAAATGTATGCAAAGAAATATAATCTAAGGAAATGAAATAAGAATGTGCATAATTATATTTTTGAATAATATTACATCATGTTGTACATCTTTGATGCAAAAATATTTAGATGAAGTTACATTGAAAGAGAATGTATGCCAGTGTATTTAAAAAATTTAAGAATGTGAGTGAAAACCTATCGACTCTACCATAACTAGGGACATTAAAGGAGGGGGCTTGTGACTAAGACAGATGAAGGAAGGAGATGTCAGTCTCTGATATTTTAGCTCCATCCCAAAAGATGTGAAAAATATCTCCAGAAACGTATCATCCTCACGTTTAAAAATAAATCTAACGAATCAATATAACTTCAACGAGAAAACGTCGCGCACAACAGACTGATCTTCCCCATATTTGAGGTAAAAATGCACCCCCCCCTGCTGTCAACTGCATGATTCATTTACTTGTCATCGACTGTGAATTTCTTCAATGATTTAGCAAATACAACCTTAGAAATTTCCATAGATACCTAAATGATTACGTTAATCTTTAAGTTTAAGAATTTATAGTTAAAACCCAAATATTAACAAAAGCTCATGCGAACATGAAAACATAAATTAGTTTGTTTTTGAAAGGAAACCAAAACACATGAAGAAAATAACAGTTTGTTTTTGTTATTGGATGGATCATATTAAAATGCGGTTTCTAATCATTGAAGTCAAGGTAATGAAAAATGAAGTGTTTTCTTTCTGGTTAAATTGCTTTAGTTAGATCTTATGTCTTGATAGGCCTTCGTATTTTAAGGATTAAGAATCATCAAGTGTGGTCGCTTACCAAGAAATGACCAGGATGACTCTTTTCAAACATTTTGAAAGCTTTGACAGCTAGTTCATTATTGAATGCCCGCTATCTGGAGCACTCACTCCTTTTTTCGGGGGGGGGGGGGGTATACTCTATCTGGAACGACTTTCATTTTTATCTTTTTTGGGACCGACTTGGTGTAAAAAATGAAGGAAGCAAGTTTTTAGGTTTTAAATCTGACGTGTTCTGGAGCTATTATTAGAAATTCTTATGTTTTTCTATATTGTTTATTCTCTAAATGGTGAGTTTCTTTTGTAGGTTTGTAGACCAAATTTTGTAAATATAAAATGATTCTAAATATTAATATTTCTAATATGATATAAATATCATATTAAGTGCTAGGATTCTAATACAGGGGAATTCGTAAGAAAGAAATCTGGCAAATTTGTAGACTGTGTATTGTTACTTTCATGATCTTTGACGCAGGGTAGGCAACAATGTGGACCAAACAAATGTGAGCCATACAAAAGCGGGCCAAACAAAAGCAGGCCAAACAAAAGTGGGCCAAACAAAAGTAGGCCAATCAAAAGAGGGTCATAATAAATGTAGGCCAATCAAAAGAGGGTCTAACAAAAGTAGGCCATACAAAGAAGCATCTAACAAAAGCAGGCCACACAGAAGTAGGCCAAACATAAGATGGCCGAAAAAAGGGTCAAAAATAGAGGCCAAACAAAAGTGGGGCCAAACAAAAGTAGGTCAAACAAAAATGGATCGAACATAAGAAGATCAATGAAAAGTGGGCCAAAAAAAGTGGATCAAACAAAAGAAGGCCAAACAAAAGTATTCAACACAAAAGTTGGTCCAACAAAAGTGGGCCAAACAAAAACAGGTCAAACAAAAGTGGATCAAGCAAATATGGATCAAACAAAAATAGGCGAAACAACAGTGAGTTAAAAAAGTGGGAAAGAACAGTTAGGCTCAAAAAGTGTGTCTACCAAGTGTCACAGAGAGTATCAAGGGCTATTACTCAATGGGGTAAAACACATGTGAAAAGTGATTGTAAACAGTTTTATACGCAAGAAACAAATTTTGGCTCACCTTTCACCATGGATATTCGCGTCAAAGCTTGGAACATGTGCATGCATTTCTGTTTGATATGATATACTTCTGTACCAACTGTCAAAATCTGAAGAAAAAAATGAAATTGTTCGTTTAGAATTGCTTTTGTTTTTCATCTTGATACATTACATGCTTTATTGCAAAGATCCCATGCACATGGCAAAATTTCCTAGGAATACAGGTTTTAGGAATCGATGTACCACCGTGCTGTACCTTCTCAAAATTTGTGTTAATAATGGGCCACCGAGAGGTTTTCGAGGCCCAAGGGCAACACTGCAAAATGAGGCCCCTTCTGCCTGTGATAGAAGCGAGCAGAAGGGGCAGAAAGCAAAGGAATCTAGGGGAACTGAATCTGGAAGCACTCTTAGAACCAACTATCCTTAGGTCATTTGCGTCCCTTTTTAAGGTTGTACGATAGCACAATAAGAAGACTGTAAGAATATCTTAAGAAACTAAATCAAGAAAAATGTCAAAATGGGCGTTTATAAATACATACCATCTTGTCTGCATTGAAATGGCGAGCGATGCGACCATCTTGGAAAAGAATAAGTTGGTGTTGGATGCACTGGCAAAGCTGTTGCTGCATTCATATTGTGTTGAAAACACCTTGATGGGGAGACAAGTTCTTTTAAAATCTCTCTTTTAACTGGCAAAGTCACAAAAAGATAGCGCTAATATACCATGATATTAAATCATGAACATACGTTGAAGTAAACTCCCCTCAATCGGGAATCATTGCTCCCTATATCATGTCTTGCTTATTATTAAGGCTACAGCGTCAGCATTTCCTATTCTTCCACCCCCCCCCTTTAACAATAAATCAACTTTGCATATACTTTGCATGTACTATGATGGTGCGCTATCAAGAGGACCGATGCATATATACTTCATAACCACCATAGGAAACAATTAGAAAGCTGCACGTATCTAGGTTGGATTGGACCCAAAATTCCCTCATAAAACTAGCGATAGCAACTACGCAGTGAATTTGTATTAATAGCTTTATTTTAACTAGAAAATGCAAAAAATATTTGAGGACACATCGGATATGAAAATAGGAGTCATAAAGGCGCTCTTCCCCATCGCCAGTAGATAAAATAGTTAAAATCATTTACATAAATTTTATTGCCTACTTTAATTTGAAACACAATATTGTGAGGGGGATTTCACTTTATATATATTCCAACAGGAGAAATTAATAAAGGTGATTTTCTACACAATATTTGCTATTTTTAAAAGTAATTTATAAATATGAACGTTAACTATGAAATAATAATAGGAACTAAATTCATTTTCAGAAGGCTTGTTAGGAAAATTTTTAATAAGTGGCTTACCTTAGATGTGTTTCGCCTAAATTAGTTAGCCCTTGCTTGGAAAGCGCTTATTCGCCTTTCTATTGAATTAAGCAAAAGAGAATCCTTGTCTCACTGGCATTTCTTTTGTGCAGCTCAATCACAACCAAGGTAACTGTAAATTATATTCAATATGGGCTAGATAATACGAGAAGTGAGTCCTGGTTACAATTTAATCCCTTGGTGTTTTTCGGCGAGATTGATGAAATAATAGTCAGTTAAATTCTTTGAAAGAAATCCAAGTACAAATCCATTCATTTTTTGCGTGGCCCAGCGAACATTTATCTTCCAACCTCCTCCTCTGATCGGGAGCTCAAACGAGTGCTTTACTAACAAGAAAAGATAACAAGCGTACATTAACCTTGCATCACTCGTGGCATACTCAGCAACACAGTTGTTGCCATCAGCAATTACATCCTTGCAATGGAAGCAGGAATGGGGGTTGTACATGGAATGCACGCATCTGAATGAATACATTCTATCATAACCATTGCCAGCCCCTGTATGATCAACTCTTGTTGAGAAATACGGCGCGAAAAAAGAATTCTGAAATGAATAAATAAAATAAAAAGAGTAAAAATAGTAATAAAATAATAGTAATAAATATTATAATAGAATATAAAAACAACGTAAGGATGCATTGCAGGGAAATTTAACGTCAGAAGGAAAAAGGGGAACAATGAGATTGAAGAGGAAAAAAGGAGGGGATGAAAAAGGGACGGAGATGAAAAAGTAAGAGGGCGAGGAAAAAGAAGGGCAAAGCAGCAGAAGACCATATTCTTGCCTATATCAAATCTAAGCCAATTTTTCAATAATTTGATTGGAAGGTGATTTTTCCTGCATAGTTCAAATAATTTTCGCAAAATATTGAAAATCATATCGCACTCATGACGTCATCGCATACAGCAAAACAAACAGAATCCATAAGGTGAAGAAATTTTGCAGTTAGCAAAGGTTATGAAAAAACTAGACCATGGACAATTTGACTTACAGGATCTGATTGTAGACTGACATCATCATACGAATCATCAAAATCATTTCGAATCATAAAATGATTCTTGATATTATTGTTATCTCTAGCATCAAAGGCATTTAGGCCTTTTTTGCCACTTTGAAGATTCTCTCCTTTATGGATGCGTCTTCGTGCATTTGCAAACCATGTTTTCACCTTCAATCAAATTGAAGTTGAAAGTTGAAATTTGCTACAATCAATTCAATAAGTTCCTGTGTTGCACATATCAGACTACAATTGTGGAGAACGGCACTTGAAAATAATAATATGTCCTGATCTAAGATTGAAGTTTACGCCTACATGGCAATGTTTATTCCATCATCTTGTTAGTTTGCAAGTTATCTTTGATAGTGTTAATTAATAGTATTAAATCATTCTTCTTTAATTAAAATCTTGCATCGAAAGTTCATTACTGATGGACAGCAAGCTACACGTTCACTTAATCTCTATAACGTCTATGTTCGTTGCTTCAATCTCTTGAGTGAATTCCGTTATTGCATCAAACGTTTTGGCTTTTTTGTCATGCGAAAGATGCCAATATTCTTCATATATTGCCATAGAAAAACCAAATAGCATATCAAACAACACAAGTAGAAAAGATCCCTTCTTGAAAGCCCAATTTTTCCAGTCTCTGGACTATTCCCGAATTTTCTTTAAATATCTTTTATTTTGGGTAGATTCCCCCATCCCTAAAACCCTCAGACGCTCCCATTATTTGGGAGCTCATATGACATAATGCATTTCTTGTAATATCTAGGGCCCGTCCAGCAAGTCCGCCTTGGTATATTGTTCATAAGACAGCAGTTCATCGAAAGTAAATCATCGTCCATTAGTCATTGATTAATTATTATCAGATGATCTGTGAATTATTCAAGGAAAGCTTACTTGGTTTGATGTGAGTCCTGAAAATTTCGCCAATGCAATTTTCTCATCTCCATTTGGGTATGGATCATTATAATGCTCAACTAACCATTGTTTCAAAATTCTTGTCGCCCCCTTTGGCAACGATGCCATTTTTCTCACCCCTGATGGGCATATTGTCTTTGGTGGGGGGTTTCTTTTCCGCACTCTAAATCGTGCCAATGGGGTGAGGGGCTTTTGGAGACGTTCTTCCTCCTCCATGTAATGCGCTTCATCCCAAGCTTTGATGAGCTCCTCAGCATTTTCAAAGGTGTGATTCTAAAAGATAAAACTAGGCTATAAAGTTAGCAGCTAAAGTATTATTTCTGAAAATGCTACACAGGAGCTCATTTTATCAATTTCGATATCGTATTGTATCGTATCGTATCACATCGTATCCTATATTGTCTTGCAATGCAGTATATTGTGTCATATTGTATTAAATCGCATTATATTGAATTGTATTGAATTATATTTTGTTTCATTGTATTGTATTGTATTTGATTGTACTGTATTGTATTGAATTGTATTCCATTGTATTGAAATGCATTTTATTGTATTCTAATGTTTTGTATTGAATTTTAATGAATTGTATTATATTGTATTGTATTGTATTGTATTATATTGTATTGTATTGTATTATATTGTATTGTATTGTATTGCATTGTATTGTATTGTATTGTATTGTATCATCTAATATTGTGTTGTGCTGTATTGTATTGCATCATATTGTATGGTATTGCATTGTATCATATTGTATTGCATTGCATTGTTTTGTATTGTATTGTATTGTATTGTAAGCAACTAAAGACACCTAAATTCATGCTACCAATTGCTTTTATAAATCTTTAATCTCGATTATGGCCTCGTAACTCTAAATACATCATAAATCGTTTACTTCACTTCAGGTTCTTATACTTTTCAGACATCAACAAAGGACGCACAAAAATTACAATACTATAATAACCATTCTAAATAACTTGCTTCAAAATTTTCTCGTGTTGACGTTGTAAATAACTCTTTCTTTTGATCTGTTGTACCAATATGGGAAGGTTTACTGGACAATATTATTGAAGAAACAAATTCAGATGTATTTTTTAAATTAATGCAAGTACAAATCACAGTGAGTAAACTGCCGGTTTTTTTAAACATTTGAATCAACCTAAGGTGGTTAAATGAAATCTTAATTATAAATAGAGCTCTAACCTATTTAATCCATGCTTGAGAGCAGTTTCTGAACAGTGCCAGAAAATATGGGGGTCTAAGGGAGTCTTGAGTAGGGTCTGTACTTGATATAGGGAATGTACATAAAAAAAATTTTAATAGGGAGGCTCGGCTTATTATTTGGATCTGAAATATCTAAATTTCTTTTTTATATAGGTTTGAGAAATAACTTTTTCCTTTTGGGTAGCCAATTTTCGATTTATTTTTTATGAGTTGAAAATTTTGCAAATGGCAATGCAAGACCTATTTTTGGGTTTGTTATTGCCAAGGATTTGTTTTTTGGGTGCGATTTTGGCAGATATTTACATTTTTTGGTATCCGTTAAAAGGTCTTTGCCGAATCCCCCTGTCATGTTTATATTAGAGTACAATCCCTGGGCTTGAGTCTGTCGAAGAAGGTAAGCGCCAGAAATTGGCCTACCCTTCCCTATTTATAGTTGAATTTCTTCTAACTTAATAGAAATTATAAATATACTGCTCTTTAACACAATAGCCTTCGATATGCTGGAACTGGAAAATGAGAAAGGACGAATCTTATCTTCATTTTCCTTAGTGCATTCTTGTTAGAAATTTGGAGCGAGCTGTTTCAAATATACCCTTGCATTTCTGACATGAACTGATTTCGTTATCCGATATGCATGAATGAACCTGCGCGATCAGTTGAGATTTTGAAAGGACATTTTCACTTGGGTTTCTAATAGGTGTCATAAACCACTTGAAATTCTGTCATATTTGAAGAGCCTCTTTATCAAGTGATCTCGCAAAAGCAGCTGTGACTTTATTATTTTTCATCCAATTACAAAGCATGGAGCTTTAGCCTTCTGCACGTAACGAAGAGTTCAAATAATGCTGATTTTATTGAAGCCCGTAATTATAATAAGACAAAATAGTCTCTTAACGTACTTTATTGAATCCCTCACACAATGCGACCAAGCTCTCCTTAAAATGTAGGAGACAAATTTATATTCTGTAAGCCACAGGGGGAGAGTGTTAGGAAATTCGTAGAGGATACCTAAAGCCGTCACTGCCCAAATCTAAACTGACGATGACGATGACGATGATTGTGATTGTGATGATGATGATGATGATGATGATGATGATGATGATGATGATGATGATGATGATGATGATGATGATGATGAGGATGATGATGATGATGATGATGATGATGATGACGGCGACGTTGATGCGCTCTAAGTTTTATATAAAACACTTACTACATTTGTAGGCGTTATCTAGAGAATGCCAAACCATGCAAGGTGCCTTATATAGCTGGATGGGGTGTGGATACTGATCGGCGATTGGATCATCCGGTCAAATTGCGGTTAGCAGTAAGGAACAGCATAATCATCATAATTATCATAATCAAACGTAACACCGACAATTCA
This sequence comes from Catostylus mosaicus, assembly GCA_964019065.1. Classification (NCBI taxonomy): domain Eukaryota; kingdom Metazoa; phylum Cnidaria; class Scyphozoa; order Rhizostomeae; family Catostylidae; genus Catostylus; species Catostylus mosaicus. The sequence continues at coordinate 14,127,780 of OZ025185.1, read as the reverse complement.
ATATTATCATCAGCACTTGAGTTGCACCGAAAAATTTCAGCAAAAAATTACAAGCAAAGCGATACAGTAATGGTAAAAGTCAACAAATCTTACAGCTGTGGTGGTAAACTCAAAGATGTGGTCGAGTCTAATGAAAATAATGTGAAAAAGGGCAGATCGAAAGACCCTTTTGACTGGCAAAAAGATTTTGGACTGTTTTGGTTCAACAGCCTCTTACGGTGTTATTTGAAATAATGATAAAGTTTTATTGGAAGAGTGCAAACATGAAACAGCTAAAAAATTTACGACTATAAATGAGAAATTTGCAAAAACCCTCACCTTAATGATGTCTTGGACAACTTTCGCTTGCTTCCTTTTCAAAGCTAGCGCAATCTTCGACCGCAGAATGCTTTGACTATTGGTATAATCAGTGGTATTTGGTAGCCTTCCTAGAAACACCTCCAGAGCGTCATAACTATTCCTTCTTGTGAGAATACTACATATCTCTATAGCGATGCCAATCAACGTTTCATCGTTGCTCGCAAGAGTTGCAGACAATGCTGACCACGTTTGCAGCAACTCTCCTACATTATCTTTGCTATTTTGGCACGAAGCTTGTCCAAGGCCACTGCAGACATTTGTTTCTAAAGCAAATGACATGGCGGTGTTCAGTTTCGTGTTAAAAATGAACAAGAAATGATGAAATTCACTTGCCTGGTGCACTTTTCATAATACTTGACAAAAAGCACTTGATTTTGTTCTGCCTCGCTTATTTCCATTTAATCAATCCGTGATAACTGGCTGCCTCGAAAAACAATATGCCTTTTTCACTAGCTTATGACAAATGTACCAAATTCTATGATTCAACGCGATAAAATCATGGAAAACAGAGTCCTTAGCGTATTCTGGGTCCTCTCATGGGAGAAGTATTCCCGATCTTTGAAACGTTTCGATTTAAACTGACACGTTTGATGGCCTATTTCCACAGGTGACACTTTATAAATGTATATTTCCTTCGACCTTTTTGTAAACATAAGGAAGTAAAACACAATTGTCATTTTGCTTGAATAAATTGTAAAAAGCATCACATCGTTTAAATTGGGTTAATATACTGAAATAATTTCTTGTTTAGGTAATTCAATTGCGAGTTTAATTTAGATATGATGTTTTAGGCTCAATTTAATTTGATGGAATATTTGGATTCTAAATGAACGATGAAATTTATAATTTATGAAACATCATTTTTAGCAAAAAAGCATTTTTGTATCCGTTTTCCATTCAGAATTATGACATAAATTCACATTTAGATTAAAAATAATTTTGATTCTTATTTATGACTTGCTATTTATAATTGTCCACTTTTCAGGTGATACAACTTTCAAAAAAGGTTAAAATTTTGGATGTTGAAAAATACAAAACTGCAATTTACCGACTTTAAACGAATTTTTCCGTATTTCTTTAAAGGATGATTTATAGTATCATTAAAGTATGCAAGTAAATTGGTAGTCTGAAAAAATAAAAATAAATTACTAATAATAGCAAGGTTTCATTAAATTTCATCGAAATTATACTCTCTTCTATGTCTCAATTATCTTCCCAATGTAAATTTGCGATAATTACCTAGTTTCTCTGCTCTTTTCTCCAAAATGTAATATTTACACAAATTTATCGTTCCTGTATTGGGAAACGATGATACTTTTCATTGCTGAGGAGAAATCCTGTCTCGCTGTACTCTGCTAAACAATAATTTTATCACACTCACGTGACATCTTCCTTTCGAAAAACATAAAGATTTTCCCTTCCTTGGTCATTCTACTAAGGAGTTCTTATAAAGTGTTTAGTTCTTTGCTAGCCGGAGGTACTCCATAAGGTGTAAGACACAGTTTTTTGCCTTTTGTTAAGCCCTTTAATAAAAGGTAATGAATGCCGAAGGCTCTGCCAATTTGAGAATTTTAACGAAATTCATAAAAAGGACTTTATTTTTATGGCATCTTAACTATTCTTTACCCTTGCAAGATTTCACATAAGAGATAATTTCACAGATGCACACAAATGCAAAACTATAACAAATTTGGAAAGCACAGATGATTTGGTAGCATACGTGAGAAAGAGTTGCTAAATTGTTTCTTCATATTTACACCCAGAAAAAAAACATTTTTGATATTATATTTAAACAATTTTAGCACGTATCAAACTCTCACGAGCTGTCAAAATTAATCAATCTTACTTCAAGCCTATTTAGTTGTCAATCAGCGATAAGAGAATAGAAGAAAGTATTTTTCTAGAAGATATCTCAGACCTATTAATTGGTCGGGATGATTCTGATGAGAATGTAAATAACATTTCTTCGAATCTGGTAGCTGGCTAATTAGCCCAGCAAATAATTTTTTAAACCTAAATTTCCTTATAGAAAAAAACCCCTCTCTGATAAGCCCCTCTTACAGGATCTAAAAAATCAAACAAGCCCCCCCCCCCAAATGACTTAATAGAGCTTTGACGGTTATTACCTGGGATGCAAAACTTACAGGACGCTGTGGAGGAGAAACTGCAATCTCATATTTATGTTCACATAAGACTTGTCAATGGCTCCCGGACCATAAAACTTCAATTGACTCGTTAACCTATTTTTGTAATAGTCTTACATTCTTACTACTTTTATAAAACATCAAGTAAAATTGAGGTTCAGGCTGGCTCTTCATAAATTTTCTAAAATTTTGAGGCTGATTTTTTCTTAATTTGTACTTAAAGTATCAGGGTATGTGCAATTTGGACATCGGACCATTTACAGGAAAACACGGTGTGCTTATTAAACCTTTCTTATTTTAAGGGTGTGCTCGGAAGGGGTGCACCTATTTCGGGGGGGGGGGGGGGGACTGACATTTCGTTTAATCATGCTGAGTTTTTAATACCACCGTTGTTTTGTCAGCCTTCGGGGCCTTTTGTATTGATGAATTATAGTGAATCGTTGTGACGAGCCTAGCCAACCCCCCTTTTTGGAATATAGACTATCTAGCCAGCCAAAAGTAGAATTAAAATGCTACTATTACGCACATATGTTTCATGTTATACCTCCGTACGTTGAACCTGGCATGCGTCACAGACGTTGAACTAGTCTCAAATTGGGGAATATAACGTCCCTTAGCCCCGTCAGGAAGCAATCTAGCATTTGTCATACGTATGATTCAGATACAAGTGATTTTCTCAGCAGTTTAAATGTGATGATGTTGCCCCGTAATTTAATAGATCTATCAAATCAAGACCTGCTTAAAGTCATCCTTTACTTTATGGCCACGAACGATTTCAGTTTGGTTGAAATGCAGAGATTCCAACAGCAACACTGACATATATCCAGGGTTCCAAACGTTTTGAATAAGTTAGGAATAGAAAACTTGGTGGTTAACAGAAAACTTCAAAAATTCCCTTCTTCAACTTTCAAGTATCTTCATTGAAAATGGAACATTCCTTTTAAAAGATTGACGGTGGATTTGGCTTATTCGCGACATTGCTTAGAGGGGAATAGCAAAAAAACTATGAACAAGTGACATGACTGCTTCGAGAAAAGGTAAGGAATATTCGAAACACCATGCTACTGCGATGCATTCATTAAGCCTCTTATGATGAAGGTAGAGAGATGGCGTTAAAGGACAACTGCAGGTTTTTCACTACAGTTCCCTCCCCCCTCAAATGCATACACTTATCAAATTTATTTAATTTAATAAAAATGCTACGGCGAATGATATAGGTCAATTGTATTAATCATTTTAGGGCAAAATGGTAAAGGTAATAGCTTTTCTGTTCAACAACACACAATTGTAAGAACGTAACAGTAAGAAGGTAGTGGGGCTTTTTAAAGAGAGGTACCAGAGATAAACGGAGGGCAGGGATGCCGGAAGCATTGAGAAGCACAGGGGGACAGACATTCTTAGAAGGGTACTTTACCAAAAACCACATCCTGCAAAATTGTAGAAAATCAAACAAGTATGTGTCTTATTAAGGTGGTGGTAGACTGGCTAGCAATACCCACAGAGACAGGGGTTGCTGGGCAAAGTCAACTAATATTAAATTTACGAAATTACGCATAATATTATTTTAAGGCATAATGCCTTAACAAAAAAATTATCTCTTTCATTGACAGTATTATTGTCCATTCCAAGTTGAATAATGCTTTGCTCTGATTGATTGTCAAAAAGAATTTATGGAATTGTGCAGGGCACTTCTAGTTCCCCTCCTTGCCCTTCTCTTTCAGCATCACAGGGAGAGGGACTTGAAAAAGTTTGCATTGGTAATGGTTGCCTGTGTCTTAAAGCTTGGTATCTATATGGTCCTTGGTTTGCAAAAGAACTCCGCAGTGAAAATGCTCAGGCTGTGCAATAAGATGTATTTCATGAGTTGAGAGTGTATCCGCAAAGGAAGGAACGCCTTTCCCTCATAAGAAATCGCTCTTTTACTTTGCAATCTTGTACCATTTATGATTACGTTACATACTTTGACAACATTTAATGCAAATCAGTCACCTTTGTTCAGTTCAGGCCCAAGGCCATAGGGGTTAGGTGGCACAATTTGATCTGTCATTGGGCTTGATTTAGTTTGCAGAAAGTTTAGAATATCAAACTATTGTGTTGATTATAAAAATTGATCTTTTACAGTCTTCATCATAAGGTTAATTGTGATTGACAAATGGGTAAATCAAAGGAAGGGGCAGAACATCAAGGTCCAACCTTTTTGGGCAGCCCATATGAATGGTGATATGAACATACCCTCCTGGCTATGACATGCATTATGTATCTTTAAGTACTTTCAGGTTTAATCAGATTAAAAAAATTTTTCTTTTGGTCTACTCACAAATATTCCTGAAGGTTCTAGTATGGAATTAAAAAATTCTTTTATTTTAGAGCTTTTTGTGCTGAGATTAGCAATCAATAATTTGTTTGCTTTTATCTCAATGAGTGATAGACAAAAAAGATTCTGCCTATAGACAACGCCTACAGATAACAATATTCACAGCAGCATAAAATAAGCAGAACTAACCTTGCAATTGTGGAATATCTTGGGAAGTCAATCTGACCAATCATGATTCAGTACATTAAGATGACCATTGCCAAAAATATTTGTAATACCTCAGAAACTGATGCACCAGGGATCTTACTGTTGGCATTACATTTTGTGGTAATACTTCTGGCATAGACTTTTAAAGATATGAACAGTAAATAGAAAATCCATCACAAAATTGAGAATGTTGTGGGTTGGCCTCCAAAAGCAGATCACTTCTGAACTATATGTGAGGATACTGCTTTGTATTATACTGGGTTTGTAGATTTACTTCATAAGCATTTTCCCTGTTTTGACATGCTCAGTTTAAAGCTAACAGAGGAGAAACATGCAAATCACATCAAGTTTGGTTAACTGGCTGATGACCTTTGATGTCTTTTCCCATGGCGCTGGTTGGTTGAATTCCACATGGCAAAAGTGATCATGGCTTGCATAACTGTTTCTCAGCACAATTTGAATGTCCTCCATATTTAATGTTAAACTGTGGAACTATTCATTTCATGAGTGAAGTAGCAATCCTCTTAAAGAGAGAAAATGTGTGGCATCTTAGGCAGAAATGAGCAAATGCTACTAAAAATGCCACATTTCAAGCCTTAAAGTAGTGTAATTTTCATCTTGTGCAGATGACCATGTCAATTCACAACATATTTGAACAGCGATGGAGGGAAAATTCACTTCCTAGTATGTCCAAACAATTCTATTTGCTACTGAAATGAGAAATGTATCAATAGACATCTTAACTTTGGGATAATGTACAGCCAAGCTCCAAAACTTTGATGCGCACGTTGAAAAAAAAATAAAGGAGGAAGGTGGCCTAGCTGACCTTATTCCAAGGCTGCTCCCTGATGTCAAATTTTTCTTGTCACACTTTTAGTCTCTCGTTGCCTCATTCATGGAGCAGAATGCTGATATTGAACGAACTGAGAATCGTGATACTAAGGCCATAACATTCTAAAGTTTGATTGTAAGAAGAATTACGCCTGTAGTACCATTTAAAGGCTTATAGATGCATGATTTCTTGCCAAACTATGCACCAACTGGGTTCCTTCCCGCCGTCTGTAATTCGAAACTGCGGAAGATCTGAAAAATGGCCCAATTTGTATAGCCTCTTTTTGGAATTACCTTAATCTTTTCTGCGAGACATCACTATGAGCCAACATTTCCTATTTTCAGGGGGGTGGTTCCTTTCGAGGCATTGGTTCTTGGCTGCCCATGAAGAGGGAAACAAAAAACTTCAATTAAATAGTTGGCTAAAAGGACGAAAAATATGGGCGAAAAAATCAATATGAGATTAATCATATGCTTGTTTTGCTTGCACTACGAACTGTTTTTGGCTCGCAGAGTCATTGAAGAAAGAGGTGGAGAATGTCGTTTAACGTTTTTCACACGATGCTTTGCGATCTTTGTTAATCATTAAGCGCCACCCATTGGATACTGTCAGGGGATAAATTGATATTGGACCAGACTCCTATGGGTGTGCTGATAGTGCAAAAACTGTCCAAATTTTTCCCTATAGGTAGCTCTTAAACGCCTTTATAAACTTGCATTACATCTTTTGATAGCGGTTCTATTTCTGCTCCCAATGAATGTTACTTTCTACAGCCTAGCTATCAGTTTTGCACTGAAAAGTAGTTTTACATTCACATTCTTCAATGTCAGGGTTTTTTTTGGAGAAAATGTCTGTCGTAAAACTGGCAATTGGCAAATTTGGTAGAGCTTTAGTTTGAGATTCGCTTATCATGTCGTGCATTACAAACATCAGATGCAAGGGGAAAATATGGAAGGAAGGGGACTTCTTTTAGGCTCACAGTGGTAAAAGGAACTATTTCAAACCAATGTAAGAATAAATGTGTATATATTTGTAGATATTCAATTAAACTAAAAACCATCACAACTACAAATTTGTTGTCATTAATTTCTTAGCAGTTAGGGGTTTCTCACTCATAATACGTCTTTACGAACTGAATAGATTCGTAACAAATCTAAGGTCTTGAAGCTGCTCAAAAATAAAACATTGTGAAAGTACTCTTTGCACCCGAGACCTTCAAAGTATAAATAGTTGGGGAACAACTAAAATGGGAACGGAATTAAACAACCAGTTGTTGATCGAAAATTACTTGATACTTGGAAAAGGACACGTGGTTGAATAACGAGGAAATGAGGAACGTTTAAAGTGGTTTGGAACGAAAGATCAATCACAGACATACAACTTCAGTGAAGTGATGCAAGCTAACGGTCACAAGAGGGGGGGGGGGAGGGATAAAAAAGGATTTGAACTGATTTGAAAGCATAAGGTATTTGTAGTTGAAATCTTTAGTTAAAGTATTAAGATAAAAAATTCAAAGTATATTTTACGTTGCATTATTATTTGAGGCATTCCCTCGTTAAACAACCCATTGGCGCCTATGCAACCCTTTTTCTTAGCTGGAGGGAAGGGAGGAAGGTGGGAAGTCATCCTAAGTTGTCTTTTCGCTTTCCTAATGCAGTTTCAAAGCTTTGCAGTACAAGAGCAACAAAAAAGGCTTTTTCTAGATGGAGTACCATACTGACAAATGAATAGGCTAAAAGGGACAAAATTAGTTGTTATTAAAAACTGATTAAGATTGTACAGAGTGTTCCGTGGATAGCGCAAATTCCAAAGTTTTGATGATCTAATTCCTGCGAAAATTGATTACAATTTCTTACAATACAAATAAAAAATATTCAATGATTATATGTAATTCAGTCATATTCATTTTATTCGGAATCTTGTTCTTCACTTTCAATTCAGATTCATAGGGTATTTAGGTTCCATACTGAAGTCAAAAACTAGAAATGTCAAATATTTATGTTCAATGCTTTCAAAATATCGATCTTTTGAATGTATTTGGAATATGTTTAGGTGATTAGTGCGCCTTCTTTCAGCTGAGGACAGAGCGGACAATCACATCACAATTCAGCATGGAGCCACAGGTATGGTCTATGGAGGAGCATTCAAAGTTGACATATGTTGCAATCTAAGAAGTTGCAAAATGGATGATGACGTCATCGATGCATCTAGGAAATCATCACGTCAGCTCATACAGATCCTTGTCCAAGGTTTATAGGCAGAATACTGGATGCGACCTTCGCAGCGCTTTAACAGCGTAGCTATTTCTTCATTCTAGAGGCCTTGAATCGTGATACTGATTTCTTTTTAGGTACCTATAAGCAAATAAATTATTATTTTTAGATGAATCATTTTTTACTTGGAAAAGTCTTTTATAGCACAACATAGAAAAAATGCTTTGAAGAATAAGGACGGTGATTTTTAGTGCAAAACTCTCCAGAGCAACAGGTGAAAGTTATAATATTTTAGAATTGGAGCAAATTGACGCTAGAAGAGGAAAATTGCATCTGATTGGCTATCATTTTGGCCAATAAATGCCCTCGCTTGGTCACGAATCCAAAATAGGAAAACTAACTTTCTATATGAATTAATATTTTTTATATTTTGCTATATGTATTGGCGCATTCCAAATAAACAAAACTGGAGCATAGGTAATACTAATTTCGGTACTGGAAGTCTTCCGCTAACCTTAACGAAAAACAGCCATGACGTTCATACAAAACGCAACAATTTGTACTCATGTACCGTCTCCATGCACCAAGAGACCTTTTGTAAATAACCCAATCTGCATTTTAAGAACTGAATATACGAATAATGACGAGTTAAACTGTATACCGATCAAAGTGTATACTTTCAAAAGCCGAATCATTAACGAACGTTCCATGATCATTGATGATTATGATTTTGACAATGTTGATGAATATTATTAAGATAATGATGACGATGATGTTGTTGTCGATGATGATCAGCAATGATGAATGATGATTATTGATGACGATTGATTGGCAATGATTGATGATGATAGTGATGGTGATAACAATCACAAAAAATATACCTCGCTATCTGGTTTGTTGACTGCCGTGCTAACATCCCGTTCAATAACTGTTCCAGATAGGGCCTGATGGAGACAACAAAGCGTTAAGGTAAAATTTAAAAATAAAGAAAATAGTGTCCAAGCTCTAAAAGGTTCTATCATGCATCTCATTTTAAAGAGGATTACATAGGTTTCCAGTAACGTTTAAGGATGCAATGCAAGGCAATTAAGCGCTGCCGGCTTAAGTGTCCTGCTGAAAACTACGGACAAGACATTTTTAAGAAAACCTTCTAGAAAAAAACCGATGGTGCCTACGAATTATCTGTTACACTGAGCAACCAACACTTTAGAAAGCTGAATGCACCACTCCCATATGTGCTCGTTTTACTTCACATTAAGAATACTTTCCAGAGTGTTAGAACTGTGTAGATCACGAAATAATTGCATTTCGCCAAAACAGGATCACAAGTAAAGTTCATTCTCCTTAAATGATTGATGGCGATGTAGAAAACCCTATTTTGGAAAATTCCGGAAAATCTCCAAGTCCCTCAAATCTGGTTCAAGTTAGCCAACAAATTGGTGAAGTCAATTTTGATTTATCTATCACCAACTTTCCTTACCTCTGCACCCGTTTTGAGGATAGGCTTTGGATCTTCGGTGGTTGGGGTGACAGTTAATTCATCTCCGCTGGATCCATCTGACTTATGTTCCGGAGAGTGCTTTAAAATTGGCTTTGGTTTCATTCCTTCATTGGAATATTTTCTCTCTTTCTTAAGAATCGATTTCAAAGGCTTTTCATCAACATCAGCGGATTGTGGTTTCATGAAGTGAGCGTAAATGTCAGCAGGGGATACAAATGTCTGATCACTGTTGCCAAGAAAGGTTGATTTCAAGGATGAGACATCCTAGAAAAGATACGTTGATGCATTTTAGTAGTTTATAGTAACACAGAAAGTATTGAAGGCAAAATATATCGTGAGACTTGCTATATGATCGTAAAATATTGCTGCAACCCTGCCAAAAGTCGTTGAAACATCTAAAAAAAGTCAAGCTTTACTGATTGCTTATTGATTTACGGGCGTATAAAGTTGGTATCACCCCCTCCCCCATCTCCCAATGAAAGGTGGTCGGAAAGAGCAATAGCTCAACTTTTATCTACAATTGACTACGGTTAAAGGGTAGCCATGATACAAGGTTTACGCAACATTGTTTGAGAGGAGGGAGGGCTGTCCATCTGGTCTCATAAAACATAACAGTACTAAACATGAAAATCGTTCCGATATAGGAAATTAAATTATAGTAAATCAATATTCAAATCACTGAATGGATATTCTGGTTCTAAAGCGTATGATTTGTGCAAAGAACGTTGCCTACTCGCCTTATTGTATCATAAAACAATCATATACTTTCTTGTATGGATATACAGCAAAATATTAATAAATCTTTTTTTTATCAATGGATGTTGAAACATGAAACTTCTCGTTATTCTTTTTCTAATTAAACTTTACGCCCGCTGCACCATTTTCATTATCAAGCTATAAATTATACTTTTCTTAAAAATCTACACAAAAAGTTTGTTTTATAGTAATAAATGTTATTGCTATTTTTGCGTCACTCTAATATATCATTCTCATAGCCCAAGCAAGACGTCAGGAAAAATCTTCAAAATTATGAAGAAGCTCGTAAAAATAGGAAATTGATAGAATATAAAATTAAACTACCTTATCATTAAATGTCTCTCCATTATGATTAGTGTGTTTAAACCTGATGCAATTTTCTCCTTTATTTACCACCAAGTTTTCTTCGCCATTCAAAACTTTCTCTTCGGCCTCCTCGTTGTCTTTAAATCTAACATGATTTGTCTTCCCAGAATTCAATTCTTCTATTTTTATTTCATGCTCTTTTAACGCAGTCATTTTCTCTTCCATTTCAAGTTCATCTAGACGAGCAAACAACTTTTCAACTGAATTCTCTTCTTTGCCATTTGTATTTTTCTTAGCTTCTTTTTTATTTTCTTCCTTCTTCTCTTTGTCCAGTTCTTTAACACTTCTTGGTTTCATGCTGTGTGATGCTTTATGTGCAACCCAACGCTTGCCTAACAGAAGATGATGACGTATTTAGATAGATACGCATTTAGTTTTTAGTTGTTAGATCCTGCAATTATTTGCCAGTATTACTCAGATTCTGATTGCAACCGCAGTGAAACAACAATAATGTAATAAATATAAAAATAGCAGAAATTTTGAGGAGGCAATTTGTTGAGAACAGATGCCCCTGAAATTCCCAATTTAAAAGTAAGCGAAGGTGTAGAAATTTTTCAAGTTTATCTATTAACGACAGGGGTAAGGATCAATCCATGAAAAGTTTAAGGGAACCCTACAATAAAAGGTCTAATTTCATGAGATCCTGCATATACATCAGAAGAATAAAATAAGGTTTTTGCAGGAGGTAAAATTGCTGCTATCTCCTAAAAACCATTTCAAAAACTGGAGTTTTTCATGCAACGGGATCCAAGTAGCTCATAAAAGAATTTACAGGGGCAGACTCACGTGAATAAACTGAACGAAGACGTTTGGTAATGGTAAAAATGGGGAGGTTATTGGAGTTATTGACAAGGGTTGAAAAAATCTTGATTTGAGGAAGGCTTTTAATTTCAAGGTAGCCAGGCAGTTATTGCAGGTAACTAAGTGGAATGAAAAAAGGCGAGAGTATGAATTAATCGCAGAATTCGGCTGGAACAATGTGGTGAGATCTCATTCTCTATTCCTCCATTTTCCGCCTATGCAACCCTGAAGGGAAGGAAGGAAGGTAGGAAGTCCTCCTGAGTTGTCTTTTCGCTTTTCTAATGCAGTTTTACAGATTTGCAGTACAAGAGTAACGAAAAAGGCTTTTTCTAGATGGAGTACCATACTGACAAATGTATAGGCTAAAAGGGACAAACTGTTACTGTTACTCTGCACAGTAACAATTTTCCTACAACTCGAACAATTATCATTTAAGCTAATCTTAGATTACGTATAACCATAATAACCTGTTGGTTTTGTCTTTACATCTTTATTTTCCTCTTGGATATCGACAATTCCTTCTGCCTGCATGAAACAAAAAAATCAAGACTGATTTCAGGATTTTGAGAATAAAGGATTAAGTTAAAATCGATCCCAGTAAGGCAATCTAAATCTTTCATTGCAGGAGAATGGGCTGTGGATTGAGTCAGGGTCTAGGAAGTCTTGAGAAACTAGCAGTTTGGTGTCCATCGCTTAGAACAGCAAACACTGTTGAGCTTGCAAGGCTCCAGCAACTAATGGTCACTCCAAATAAAAAAGTCTGTTGGAATAAGGGAAGGGATAATTTTATTTTTCATGATAAATAATTGATTAAATTCCTAAAATAGAGACTTTCCGCAATTCATAGAATAAAAGGCTGGAATTCGAAATGAACCTTGAAAATAGAAAGGTGATCAAAGCCAGTACAGGAAAATCCACTTCACCTCGAAATAGTACAAATCCAGACATCGAGAAATTTCCATTAAGACTTATGAATTATAAAACTAACACTATAACAATCAGACTAGACGTTCTAGCGCGATCAGATTCAAGAATGTCTGAATTTTATTTTGTTGGTATAATCTTGGCCTCTGTTTATCAGTCTTGTTTTAAAGTTCTTGATAAAAATATCAGTATCTGATAGTGGCTACCATCCATCAAAAAGGTGTTGAATGGTAAAAGTGCTGGAGCCTGTTTGTTATTGAAATTGAAATTTGTTAGGGGAGAAAAAAGAATTGAAATTATTTATCAGCAAGAATTCTTCTAAATATTCTGGAATTTCTTTAAGCAAAAAATGTACCAATTCCACTTACTTTGTCCATTTCTGATAGTTTTTCGGTGCCTTGCTTCCGCGATTCAAGGAAAGTGATCTCTTCATGAACTTCTTTTAGGTTTTTCTCAACAACTGCAAAAGAAAGTAGGAAACCGATCTCAGGGTCGATCGAATCTACAAGAGGTCAAAGATGTAAAAATCGTAAGGAGAAATGGTTCAATCATGATGAAAAACTTAGAAACTGTAAAAAAAATTTTTAAATATTTGTGCCAGGAAATGCAATGAAAAATTGTTGCTGGGTATAGTATCATCTCTCTGACACTGATAAAATCGCGACACAAATGACGTGTATAATTTTTGCATATAATTCCCTAGTGAATGAGTGAGTTCAGTTGGCGTCCCATTGTTTGTTTCTCATTTTGAGTGTTCGTTTGCTCGCATTTTTGGTCGGTCGCTCCCTTGTATTTACCTTACGTTTCATTGAGCATTTTTTCGTTTGTTAAGGATAATAGATCGAGCTTGAAGCAAAATAGCCTCATTGAATAATTTGCATTGAGCAAAAAGTAAAAACCTGAAAAACAAAATAACGAACATGCTTTCATTTAAATTTTCGCTTATGCATTCATTCTCCATCGTTTTTTCACTCATTCATTCTCCCATCCATTCATCATTCTTTTCATTCATTCTTTATTTCCCATCCATGTTTTCCTCCATTTTCCTTTTCTTCCTACCTTTCTACAACATTTTCATTCCCACTATCACCTTTCTTTTTCATTAACCCAATCAATCAATTGCAGCTTTCTTCATTCTTGCGCGCCTTTCCTTTCTTTGCTAATTTAATTCGTACTTCGTTAGTTTAGTCGTCAATTCTTTCCCCTCGTTCGCTGTTTTCTTCAAAAACGGAAAACTCTTATTTCCCTACCTTTACTTTATAGTCACTCAGTATTCAGTTTGATTAGAATCATTGTACTTTCCTGTCTGGCACTCAAACAATCGAGTATTCAAAATGAGTTCTAGCAACGAACTAGTGGATGTTAGTGGCGTCATTACAATTACAGTTGCACCTTGTATGTTCTTATGATTTAAACAGACAGCATCAATTTATCATAATCACCACATTTCTAATAAAATAGAGCATTTTAAACCTTTAAGCCAAAGACTTGCATGGAGATTATGAGTATTGAGGTTCACAAACACAATCAAATTCAGCAGCATCAATTTTAAGTAACTATCGTGAGGGCCAGCTGCAAACAAGTTTCGCATTTTGAGCAATTGTTCCAAATTTTTGCGTGGGAAAAGTTTGTAAATTGGATGATAAATGTCAAAAGAAAGCAATAATAAAAGGAAAGGTTTTATGAACATATGAAGGAATGAAGAAATGAATGATTAAAAGGATGAATGAGTTAATAAAAGAATCAACAAGGAATGGAAAAATGATTAAATGAATGGGTAAAAAGATGAAATATTTTATAAAAAAAATAAAGAAGCAACTGAATGGGAAGTATAATACAATGAAGAAAGAACAGGGACAATAAATAAATGAAATAAAAAATAGATATATAGAGAACAAGAAATGAATGAACCCAAAAATGAATGACTGAAAGAATAAGTGAGCAAAGGAATGAATGTATGAATTTATGGGCTATTTAATGAATGCTTGATTCATTGATCACTGGATTGATTAATGATTGATTGATCGAGTGACTGATTAAATGATTGATTGATTGATTGACTGATTGATTGATTGAGTGATTAATTGATTGATGTAATCATAGATCACAATCAATAATCACAATAATCATTAATGAACAGCAACAACACATGATACATGATCATAACCATATAACCAACCTTGTATTCGATGGTTGATGATTTCTGTAGCCTGGTGTGCAGTACATTGTGTGAACCAGTTGTCACCAAGTAGAACCATTATTTCATTTGTATGAATGAGATTTCCTTCAAAAAGGCCCACAGAACCAATCGGCACCTTTGCAGGAAAAAGGAAACAACTTGATCATATCTATCTAAAGCATGTTAAAAACAAAGCTAAGGAATCATTTTAGTTTTTGCACACCTCTCATTATAAATTCAGCCTTTATATCATCCAAATGTGGAATAATCAGAAATGCTTGATTGTTACTTGATTATTGGTCACAATTGAAAGAAGAGTGTTGGAGGTCATACAGACAACCAACAGCATAAGCAAGCAGTAGCACAAAAATGAGAATAATGGTAAAAATACTAGCGTCTGAGATGGAGGTCCTCAAAATTTTCAGGATTCCCATCATCATTATAACAAATTAAAGTACTCAATTGGATGGAGTTTGAAAATCAAATAATCTAATTCCAAACCCTAAAAGCAATTCTCCTGATCTGCTGAAATCAGGCTTAAATTCTAAAACCACATTTTTCCACTATTCAAACTTTACTCACTTTATGTTCATGCTTCAGCTTCAATGGCAATCTGATCAGTTTTTCTCTCAGTTCCTCATAATCTTTCTTCAATTTCTCCCTGAAATACATTGAAATTATTCTTCAAAACTTTAAAAGACTGATTTTAACAACAATAATGAATAATCCAGTAAAATGTCTGTCAATACATTTATTCAATGCATTATCATCCATAGATCTAAGCTGAAATTTAAAGATACCCATATATACAAAATTACACTTGATATCTCAGAATTTAATGGTAAATTATCACTCTCCATATTTGAGCCGCCTCTTGCATTACAAACACTGAAAGAATCACAACATGGTTTTAATGAATTCTTAGATTAATCTACGAATTCTCAGAATTGACTTTGAATCACAGATGCCATAAAAATAAAATTAGCTGTTGGTTCCTCTTAAATGAGAACAATATAACAATGAGAAAAAGCCTTGCAACACATGCAACAGAAAATTTCTAAGATAGGTTGACCACAGATATGGTAGCTATGTGTAACCATACACAGTACATGTATTCAAGAAAAAGAGAGGCTTTTAATTTTCTTTACACATTTCATTATTTATGCTTATAAATATCAGGCAATAGTTTTTTTATACTGAATGGAAAAATTCATCTACCTACCACTTATCTCTCTTCAGTTGAAGTTCATGAATGGCCTTGAATACGAAAATAATTATAAAATTTCATTGCATTCTAAACAGGTAACTTTACCCACTTCATTGTGACAGTACCCAAATAAAGTATCAAAACCTTCGGCAAACAAGGTTTCTTATCAGAAAGTTGAACAAAAATTAAACCGAAACACAATTGTAACAATAAACTTAAGCAATGTGTCTGATGAATAAATGAGGTCAATTGAACAGAATAAAAGAACATTGTAGCACAAAGCCATGGAAGCAGAAAGATCAGTGAAGCATGAATTAGATAAACATAATTTTGTCAAAACATAGTCTACAAATAGTAAGTATTGTTGTGTTTTTTAATCAAACACTAGTCATGTCCAGGACTTACTGCAATACCCTCAAATGTGAAGTGGTCCTTGAAAAGCACCTGTTAAAAACCAATGGTTGGAATCTGCATACAGATTAGAAAATTTGCAAAGTGCATGGCCAATGAACAGTCCATGCTGATTCAGAGCAGGATATTATGCCAAGCAAGGATAGAACTATCAAGTGACCTATTGCTTGATCTAGTTTCAGGCTGGTCGTTAAAAATACAGTAGTTAAACATCGACATTATGAATGCATTATATATTAGCTTTGCTTTTTGACCATCCAGGTTTTTAACAACTCTTGAGAATGCTCCAACCTATTTGTTGGCCTTAGTGCAAATTGATTTCACATGGTCAGTGAATTTCAGTTTGGAGTCAATTGTGATTCCCACAAGTTTCACAGAATTTATAGGCTTGATGACCAGATCATCAATTTCAATACACAGTTTCTGGTTTATATTCAGGCCTAGGAACATTGCCTGGAATTTTCCAGGGTTTACTACTATACAGTTAGAATCAAACCATTCAAGGGTGTGCGCTAGGTCAAGTTCTAAAGATACAGCTACTTGTTCAATATTTTGACCAGAAGCAAAGATGGTATTATCGTTCGCAAAGTTGCATATTTAAGCAGACTTATCTATGAAGAAAACAAGGTCGTTTATAAATATATTGAAAAGCAGGGGTCCCAAAATAGAACCCCGTGGAACACCTGATGTGATATTTAGCCAGTTACTGAAGGTTGAACCAATCTTTACCCTTTTTTTCTACCAGTTAAATAGCTACAGATCAAATGTAAGCTATCACTACCAAATCCATAGGCTGCAAGTTTTGCAATAAGTAGGTCATGAGGTAGACGGTCATATGCTTTGGACAGATCCATTAGAACCATTCCCATGACTATCTTATTACAGAGGCAATTTCGACAAGACTCTAGAAGTCTTATGAGGGCACGTTGCATGCTTTGTTTTTCTCTGAAGCCACAGAGCAAGTCTGAGAGCCTTTCAATCCTAAATCGTACCATTTAAGTGTTTATCACGCTCTCGAATATCTTCGAAATACATGGCAATACACTAATTGGGCGATAGTTCTTTTTAATTGCAGAGTCACCATCAGTCACATACATATTCCATTCAAGAGCTGTTTTCATTTTCCATTTCAGTTGCTTAAAACTTGTTTGCGGGTTTTAGTGGTCAGAATCTCACTAATGCGGTGCCATTGCTAATTATAGATAGCTACGATAGATCGAGACAAGCGAAGGGTTTTCAATCTTTAGGAAATGTAATATGAAAATAAGTTTGGCATTTCTTGATGTTAAAAGTAAAATAGGTTAGCGCTGCTTCGTAACGAGTGGCTGAGCTAGGGTTACCTTTTGCTTTTCCAACGTAAATCTCAAGGCGGGAAAAACAACATGGGCACATGACTAATCAAAGATTGAGTTCTGTAGCCTAACCAAGTTAAATATCTGTCTTTTTTTACTGTGCACAACCATAAAATGAAGCTCACCTTTAGATGCTCATATCTCAACCGTTCTGTGATTGAAAAGTCATCTGTCATCTTTTATTTCCATTAATATATATTATTATCGAATTATTTTTTCAAAGCCATTACTGTGTTTTCATCTTCCTAAAATGTGAATGTCTTCAACCTCGCTTTCAAGTCAACCTGATAACGAGACTTGCATAATATTTCTGTAAAATTCCAATTACATCTTCACAATGAGATTTTGCTTGAATCTGATGTCATAATTCTTTTCTTAGTTTATTTGCCCACATCTTTTCAAGCAATCCGTTCTTTTTCTTTATGTCTAGACCTTGTTGGTTTCGAAACCAGCTCTGATGTCATTGTTGATCTGATCAATACTTTCAAATTATTAATGTTGTTTAATCTAACAACCAGTTCTCTTGGAATCTTTCACAGCTGCCAACCTCTTAAGGACATTTGACATTGACAGTGGCGCCGTGGGAGCACAGTTTTTGGGGGGGCCAAAGGTTCAAATTTTCCGACAACGAGACAATTTTTCCGACAAAACCAACAGCAGTGAGCCCCCTTATAATGTCTTGTTTCTCAAGGTATCCTAACAGTCAATGAATAATCTTGTGATTTACTGAAAGAAGGAGAAAACTCGATAGAGAATTTAAGTCTTATAATATTTGAATTCAGAGTACTAACTTCTTTCATAGCAATAGTGTTTTTGCAAAAACATCGTACATCTCATCAAAATTTAATGATTTCGACATACTTTGCTTAACGCTTAACAGAATAAGGGAATTTAAATCATCCAGTCCCATAGTTGACCGGAAACAATTCATAACAATTTTCAATTTTGAGAGTGTCCCTTCACTGTCATTTGGTTGAGCCTATAGGAAAAGTGACAAGAATCCTATATAAAGTGTTCAAGATTTTCTTCAATAAATCTTAATGCTGTGATGAAGTTCTCCCTTCGCAAGGTCCTTATCTTTTCTTTCCATTTCTGCTAAAAAGGGGTCTCTCCTTTCTCTCCTTCCATCTTCACCTAAAAAACACATTGTTCTCTTTTGTCACATTATGGAATGCATCATCTGGTAGGCCATCAGTTGTGATAATCTAGCAGAATTGTTCTGGATCGAGCAGCGCAAATTTACAAAGAATGGCTTTATAACAAGAGAATCGTGTTTTTATTGATGACAAGGCTTTATCAATTGACTAGATGCACGTTTTCCGTCAGTATTTGGCGTTTGGATTCTCTTCACTTTTGTAATTGGAGAGCTCTTCACTCGCCTTCTTCCTTCTGATGAAACGTTTTGCTGGAAAATCTTGCTGCACTATTTATGCCTGCTACTGACTCCTTTGTTTCAGCCAATACTTTCGTATAATCATTTCGCATTATAGGTAACCGCCCCTCTGCCGTCTCGACTAATCTTACCGCAATGAACAGATAGATTTGCTCTGACTGAAGAATATTTGAAGCAGGGTCGGTGATAGTGAAAATCTTCCGCAAAACATGTGCTGTCGTTATGGTTTCAAAAGATAAAAATTTGTTTTCAAGATTACAGCGTCAGGGACCGTTTCCCCGCTCACGTTTGACTACCGGCACTGCTGTTACATATATAACAAGCAGTTCAACAAGTCCTCTGAGCTTGCAAAACACATATTCTCAGGTGCTTTTGAGTGCGACCACCATCTAGTGGTTGAAATCCTATGCGGGCGATGGACTCTTTAGATGCCCCTCTCTTCTTTCACTCTTTCGTATTTGATTTCTTGTGAATCATGGCGGAAAAATGAACACGAACGATGAAAAAAATTGAATCAATTAATTTATGGTTTTCCAACAAAAGGAAGAAAATGACAAAATTTTCCAAATTTGTTGAAAGAACACTTTTAAAATTCACAAATATGAACTAAAACATTTCCGACAAGTATCGAAATTATCCGACAAATTTTTTTCAGGGGGGCCATGGCCGTGCCCCCCCCCCGGCCACGGCGCCACTGGACATTGATATTGAAAACAAATTTAACCGTACTTCCACAAACAACCTGCAATGTTCCACGCATATTCACAATAATTACTGCATCTTTCCTCATGCGCAGTCTTATTTTCCTGCTTTTATTCACTTCTATACCGGTAACATGGCCTCCGACGACGGGGGTTAGGGGGGCTAGGTAGGCCATGGCCCCAACATTTAATTGAGCAGCCATTGGAAATACCATCTGCTACAATCACCATTTTAACTCTTCAAGACTTATACATAGTTTGATTAAACGAAGATTTTAACAATAGGTAGCTTGACATGTCATGCAGTGGCCATTCTCTTTGTATCAAAGTTGATCTTCCCCCTATTTTTCTGATCTCGTCGGAGGCCCTTGGAAACCCAGGCTTGAATTTATTTCAATTTGCAATGATGAATTTGAAATCGAAAAAATTTCATGCAAATTTTAGTAATTTTCCATTTAGAAGTTGTCACTACACGAAAAACAAAATGCCAAATCATGCGGGAAAAGGTCTGGATTCTGAAATCTTCGTGTCTCTGCCTTCCTATTTTTGCTCTCATATCTGCTTTATGATCCTAATTTTAAAGAAAAACGTTTTTCCAACCATGCTTACTTCAAATTCATCTGGATTTCTCATATATGAGCATATTTACAATGGACAATTGTTATTGCATGTATGTGATGTATCTAATTACCCCCACCCCTGACACTGTTTTGAAAATATTGTTATGAAGTTTAATCCAAAATTTTGGGAAAAGCCTGATAAGTTTGTTTTAGTCACATTCTGCCTTTAAAATTGATCGCAAAAAATGTGACCTTCCTAAACGTTTCTTAAACAGTACCAGTTGCCTTTTCCCAAAATCAAAATCGTTTCTCGAAAATCCGTAAAAGAGCGTTTCCCTAAATCTGAATGGCGTGACCGAATCCCCCATCATCATCTTACCCCTCCACCTCGCGGAGACTGATGCCAAACATAACTATACGAATCCTTCTGAAACTGGATATAGATTTTCATTCAAAAACAGAGATCTCGAATCCATTCGCTTTTCAGAATCATATATATATATAATGAGTATTCTAAACGCACTTTCTATATATTTCAAATTCTAGATAGATCATCAATGAAATAAATCTTATAAAGTTTTCATCAATGGTCTTCATCAGACTTCAAGCTGGATCAATGCTAGGCGGAAATTGGCGACGGAATATTACTGTCGAAACAAACTGTTTCATAGCCCCCTTTAATTCTCTGCTCCTCCAGAAGTAGATTAAAGGATTGATCGTCGAATTGCTGAATCCTATCAAAACTGTCATGTAGAAAACCGTATTGTCGTATGGGGCGAAACTTCCAAGTGACAGATTTGCTTGTCGTTGAACCAAAATATAGACGCTTAATGACACCATTGGTGCCCAGCAAACAACAAAGCAGGCAATAATTATTGCGAAAGTTTTCGCTAATTTCCAGCTGTGATTTACGTTTCTTGAGTTTTCATTGCCATCCTCCTGCGCTGCTGATTTCCTCGGAATAGTCTTGGATTTCTCTTTGATGAATTTATACGATTTCCAATAGCAGATTGCGATGATGAAAGTTATAATGCTGGTGCTTACAAAAAGCATGCCTTGAAGGATACTTATTGTTGAATTTGAAAGTGTCAGTAGTCCCAGGCAAATTGGATACAACCAACATAAGAACAGCATCGTGTATAGCCTTTTTGTCGTCATATGAACATTGTAGTTCTGCAGTTTTACAAGATGCAAGTAACGATCATAACTTATCAAAGCAAGAATGAGTGCAGATGCCCCGCAAAACACGACACTAATGTAAGTGATAACTTTTGCTAAGTAAAAATCGTCACTCAGAGATGCAACGAAAAGCTGTGCTAGTGTCATTGGTTGCAGCAAAATACTAACGCTGAGGTCGCTAATTGCCAGACAGAGTATGAGAAAATTGGCTCGTCTTCTCAGTCTTTTGTAGTATAGAATAACGATGACAATCAACAGATTTCCGAGTGTTGCCGTGATGCCAAGCAAAGCGTCAAAAGTGCCAAGTATTTCGCGCGCTGATTTCGTCATGTTAGTTGTTACAACACTGTTGGCCATTGCCGTTTTGACTGAATTTGGCTATATATCTGCGCGAGAGATATTTAAAAATAGGTCGATGCTTTCGTTTTGATCAGTGTCAGGAAGCCTAGAAATGCAAATGAAGTAGTGCTTTTGTCATAGTCAAAAGAACGACAGTACTTCTCTATGCAGAATCGGCAAATATTATTCGTGTTGCTTTCTCAGAGTGTCCCTGTATGCAATGCTCTCAATAAACATCGATTTCATTAATAGTTTCATGATTTCCTGGCAATCTAGAAGCATTCAAAGTTAAACACCGCTCTTCAACCAAAACATAACACACCTTTGTATGGAGTGAAACTGGTGGCTGAATTTTGAGCAATTGCTTTTTAAGTATCTCCTGATCAGGAAACAATCTAGTAAACGTAAGTTTGAATAAGGAAGAAATCAGGGGGGGGGGTTGTCTTTTGCAAATGATACTGACATTTAAAAACCGTTTCTTCTAGCGAAACAGAATTTCTCATAAATATCATATGCAAGATCAAGAAATGTTGTTGTGAGAATTTTCTACTATTTCAATTCACGGCTCTTTTACACTATCGGTTCCAGTTTCAATCTAATCTGATACAATTAAACTTTCAAAATCTAATAAATGAAATTATCTAATCAAGGCTTTTCTTTACCCTTAATAGAAAGATTCATATTCGAACGACACCATTTTCGAGTTTGTAATTACAATACGCTACCTACATGGTGCTAAGAACGGGGGGCACTAATACTTTTAATGCTATTGTACACTATGTTTTGCTAAAAGAATTGCTTCCCAGTTTTTCATATTCGATCGAAACTTCCCATCTCTTAGGAAGTAGTTATATTGCAATATTGTAAAGCATATTCAAAGGGCTACCATAATCCTTGAAAATGATAATTGCCAGCACCAAACTGGGCCCCTTTTTTTATTTACTTTGTGGTATTGAAGTTCTAACTAAACCTTCTTTTAGTTTAGATTATTTTAGAAAGAGACATATTGGTGACAAACTGTTAAGGCTGCTACTATTGTGCTGTTATACCACAATTAGTTTGAAACTTTTATCTGTTTATTGCATATGATGACGTAATCAAAAAGAACTTATGATATCTATATTCATTTTAAAATATTGGGTCTTACAGAAGCTTTGCAAGGTCTATTATGATTGGCTCAATTCGAATTATTGATTTGCATAACAATAGGGACTTTTTTGTTTGAAACCAAATATTTGCCAGAATTGTGCTAGAAAAGTGATCTTTGTCTTTTAGACAAACTACTATTATCAATATGTGTCGTGTGTCCTATGCCTTTATGTAATTACCCTAAATATTTACAGTTAAAATGAATCTCATAAAAAAATATATTTATAAAAAGGAAAAAAAAAGAAAAAATTTTTTACATTCAAAGTTTCCGCTATAATTTTAAGATAGGTGTCATTTAAAATGTTTTTTAAGTTGTTTCTCAAATTCCTTATAGCTCTCAATTTTACGAAGTTCCAGTGGTAGTTTATTATACACCTTTGCACCCATAAACATAAATGATTTTCTTGCGTACTCAATTTTGATCCTCGGTCGTTTTAATGTTTAATTATTGTGTGCGTTTGCCTGTCATGCTCTTGCAACGTGAAATGATTCTGCAACTGTTCACATGTTTGCTTGTCTAGACATTTTTGTACCAACTTGCATGCCCTAGTCTTGTTTGCATTGACGACAGACCTAAGCTTCTGAATTGATTGAATGTATTAGTCTCCCCCTTGGCTTTAAAGGTTCAGAGGGCTGCTTAGTGCTTTAAAGTAAAAGTAAAGGTAGAAAAGCCAAACATGAATTTTGAAGAAAGTTCTGAAAAAGTTTCAGGACTGAGTTATTTGATTGCTACGAAAGTCTGGTTATTCCAAAGTTTTGCCATTTCGTACATTTTGTTATTGGCAGTAAATTGTCTCGGGGGAGGGGTAACATAACAAGTATATGGTAGCAGGGACGTGCCATTTTTCAGGGGTATTTTTTTGGAAAATACGGTATTGCTGGTATGCAAGTTCAACAAAGTGGGAATGTTCATGGAATAGGGGTGTTCATTTTGAAGAAGGAGGAAATTTTGAATCGTCATATTTGGTATGAACTTGAAACAATGTGATGAATCAAGCATCGTTATAGTTCAAAAATTCAACATCAAATATTCATGTATTCAAAACTTGACTAAATACTACAATGCAATTATAACAACAACGATTAAATGCATATAAACAAACATCACTATAAA
Source organism: Catostylus mosaicus (assembly GCA_964019065.1). Lineage (NCBI taxonomy): Eukaryota > Metazoa > Cnidaria > Scyphozoa > Rhizostomeae > Catostylidae > Catostylus > Catostylus mosaicus. The sequence continues at coordinate 14,103,778 of OZ025185.1, read as the reverse complement.
AGTGCCTTTTTATTTTGTGACTCTGTTCTTCTCTGGTCAGTGACACAGAATTATGGGCCCCGTTTTTCAAATAGTGACACAGAATTATGGCCCCAAATTTCTTCTCAAAATGTCAGGTATTCAGCACCTTTACCCCTGAAGATACAGCCATGAAAGGTTTTTATTTTATCTAAACAGATATTCTTAAAGGGTTCTTTGCTCCTCCCCCTCTCCATGGTCATTTTGCTGGAATATTGTCCTTAAATGACTCACGTTAATTACTTGGTAAATATTATATCAATTACCGTCAGAATGTATCTTTTACCAGTTGGTATGGCTATTCCAACAGAGTTGCTTTTTATAAAATTTGAACTAAGAAAGGGTAAGATGATGTTCCATTATATATTCCTGGATTATATATCATATATTTTTAATATATGATATAAAATATATAATATAAAATATATAATATATAATATATAATATATAATATATAATATATAATATATAATATATAATATATAATATATAATATATAATATATAATATATAATATATAATATATAATATATAATATATAATATAAAATATAAAATATATAATATATATATGACGTACAATTTTGCTATATGTTAAACATTAAATACAGTAGATAACACAAACCATGAAATATGCAATGTTTAACATGAATTATATAATCTATTATAAGTGCTGTATACTTTGAAATATGTGTTCTATTATATATAAGATATGATGAATGGTATGTATGATATCAATTATGTGGTATATGATATGTAATCAGGACCGTCGAGAGGGGGGGGGGGTAACCAGGGTAGTTACCAGGGGGCCCGGGGCCTTGAGGGGCCCCGTAGAAAATAAGGTATGTATTTTTCAGTCCACCTAACTGCATTGCTAAGGGCGTAACCCAGAAAAGGTTTTTGCAGCCTTCGACAGTGGGGCCCCATGACAGTCCGAGCCCTGGGGCCCGGCCCGTCTCTCGACGGCCCTGTTTGTAATAATATAAGGTATGATGAATTCAGTACTTGTTGGCACATAGATGCACGGCATGGACGCAATGCCTTTTGTACGCTTTAGAAAGTTCTTCGCAAAGCAGTTCTTAGCAAACGAGTTTGACATCATTATGTTGAATGTTCGCAATGGTTCTCTGCATTGTTGAATCGCCGAATTGAATGGGCGGATGTTGTGGCATCTTTTTGAATTGAGATCACAAGAGATCATCGTACATAAAACCATCGCAGTTGCAGCCAGTTGTTCGAGGTCAAAATGTGAACAGTTATGCTCGTCCGCTTCTAAAGACGCTTAACATTAATCAATGATGGTTTTACAAACAGCTCATTATCTTTGTAAGATTCCTGACATTGAGCGAATTTGAAGATGGAGCGGGCAATAATTATCATTCTTTGCTTATTGGCTAATTTTGATGTATACCTTGCTAGCAGTGGAAGAGGTGCGGTGCTGCGGGAAATAACAGTAAAACGCGGATACAATGTCGTTCTCAGACCAGAACATTTGCAAATTGCTACAGATGGCTCGATTGTATGCAGAATTGAAATTGTCCATGATCCAATTTGCCTTCGCTTTGGAAATATAACATATGATGGCTTCCCTTGCAATTTAAACAGCTCGAAAAATGTTGCTTACCTACATTCAGGATCTTTGATATCGAGCACAGATTGCATTAAAATGAATATCTTCCTTTTTTATGAAAACAGAACAAGAATACAGGTGAGCATTTAGATAAAAATATCATGACTAATTTCTTACGTATTCTTTTTTATATATTAACTATAAAATATCCGAATTTTAAAGTGTTATCAACCATCCCCCTCTCTCCTCAATCCATCACAGTGTTTAATAACTTGCCAATAAAACAGCAAGTTATGGGCAATTTCAGCTCAAATGAGAAATTTCGATGCAAATTGACTTATTTCCTAAAGCTTGCAAAGACGATTTTCTGAACTGAGTTTTTGTCACTGCCTAGATATCATATTATCCTATACCTCTATTTGTGCATTTATACATATTTATACATGTGCAATACAAAGTAAAACTGTTCAGCTCATATATCTACGTCAGTTCATATAGGTACGTCAGGACCGCCGACGAGACCAAAAAAGTGGGAGGGCCAAGTTTCGATGCCAAAAAATTACCACGGCAAAAGATAATGTGCTGCCTTTTAAAGGCATAACTTATAACTTGTAAAATAGTGACTTATTCCTCCCGGCAGGGTCTTAAAGTGGAGAGCTGATCGAGCCGCAGTGGTGGTCCGGGGAACCCACAGAAAATTTATTTGACCACGTACCTAAGAAGGTTGGCAAACGCCCCTTTCAAAAAGACTTTGTGTCTTTACGTGTCTTAGCAGATGGACATTAAAGCACTTGCCTAGATATACACTGTTGCTCCTTATACAGAGGCGGTTTTCAAAAGATATCAGAAGATTTCCTAATTGCTTCTTTTGGACCTTTCATTAATCTATTTTATCACAGATCTTGTATGAAAATCTAGTGGCTGGCTCCAAGCGCGCATTTAGTCATCCGCTTGCTCTACCCTTATGTTCGTCCCAGAAATCGTATACCATTTCACATGGAAAAGTTCATTTGATGCCATTAAAACGTAAATAAGATTTATAGGCTGGCAATCCTGGTCTTATGAACTGATTACTGCCACAACGATGCTATTGAAATCAGCTGAAAACTGTAAACCAGGATCTTTGGCTTCTAATCTTTGAGGATTCAACCTTAATATGAGCTCATACCAAAGTCATCCCCTAATTGGATACACAAGCAATGCTGCATACTAGATTACCTATGAAACCTTATTAACTCAAAAACCATTGTACGACGTACGAAGTTCACAAATCTTTGTAATTCCAGGATTATTAGCAGGCCAAACCATAACGCCTTTACTTTATATTGCATTCAAGGCAAAATACCATTCACAACGCATGATACCATGTAAGAGAACATAATACCATTCAATGTGATTGGTCGGGGCACGGCCCCTCCTCTCCCCTCCCTTTCGACAGTACTGATTTCACCGTAACATTCCAATATACCACACCAAATCTTAAGATGTCTAGCATAGCAGGCCCGTCGGAACGAAATTGATATTGGGAGCAGCGAGCGAAGCGAGGAGAAATGGGGGTTTGGGATACCACTAGATCCAGTGAGCAGTCCGGTTACTTGCGGTCATCCCACCACCGTTAATACCATGGCATTTTCATAATACCAAATGATACCCCTAGCATAAACATATTATATCATACCTGGCATTGATATATCTTACTATACCTACTACAGCGAGCTCTACATAAAATGCCAAACATACATAGCATGCCATAGAATACCTAGCATGCCATTCCGTGCTAGCCTCTCATACAGTAGCTTGCATCGAAGGCTTTCAGGAAACATTCTTAATTTAAAAGTCAGTTTTTTCTAAAATAGGAGCCTATTGCAATAGTTATGGAGAGACCCCTATCTTTACCCCTTCATTAAACCCTTATTCCACCCTTTACTTTGATTTGCTCTGCTTTTCCCGATCTTTCTCTCTCTCTCTTGATTTTCTGAGAAATGATTCTTTCAAGTATCTCAATAATATTTAAGATATGTTTATTTTAAACTTCAATGCGCTCCCTGGATGCTTTTATATCTAAAAAACCTTTGCCGTTTGAACAATTGGTCTTTATCTGACGCCTTTACAATTTCACTCTTAATATTTTTATGAAACTGTTTTCACTTGAGGCTAACCACTAATCAAATCACCAAAGCAAACGTCAACTGATATTAAAAAAGTACTAGAGTAATTTTAAAGGATATTGAAGTTGCGATGAGAAATGTTGAGATGGTTCTATCTTTAGCACTGTACAATCACTTCACCTAATACCAACGCACACTTTCTTTTATTAGAATCCTGGCCTAGGCAAAAAGGTTTGCAGACATTGCTGTTGGATAAATGTCGAGGAGAATATGGAGGCAGGGGGCAAATCAGGAGGGCTGTGGGGTGTTATACTTTTACACGAAAATTTTCACCGCTCATTCCCAGCTGCGATAACATTGGTCTAAATCTGGCTGTCTACCTAAATTAATTCTGTTTTTATATTTGCAACTAATGGGCGAATTATTGTGCAAACGTTGGTTCTTTTATTGGAAACGACTGCTATTCCATGAAATTCGCTTAAATTGTTGGCTTAAATTAGCCCGTGAGCTAGCAATAAATCTTAAAAAAGACATTATTTTTATCATCATATATTCGGTCCCTTGTGGCAAAAATTCGGTCCTTTGACAATAATCACCTTATTAAAATAGATAAACATTAGCGGTCCTGTTTCGAAGCAACAAATATGCACCACAACCCTGCAAAGCCAAAGTACTTTATTTTTTCTTGCTAAAAAGGAGTCTTAGCCTGTAGCTATATTTTGAATCTTCGAGTTGAGATAAATAATAAAAGAATAATGACTGGGAGTTGAAAAGCTAGAGTTTCTTATTTTTGATCGTTTTAAAACCCCAAACATGGAGATGCATCCAAATAGGCATTGTCAGTTCAGCCACACATCAAGTTGAGACACATCAGGGTTCCAAATTCCACCTAGCACTTCTTCCACTTTGGCAATTAATATGACTGGCTGGCCTCTCACAAGCTGAAGCATACCAAATTGAACATTTTCAACCAAGCAAACATATCAAAGCGGATACACGACAGTTCGTTACATACGAAGTTCTGATGACCCCGTAATAATCTTTTCCTCAAAAAACCTGCTGCCTTGTCACTTTTTCTTCGCCTGCCCTAAATGCCTGTCCCATATAACAAGTGGTTATTTCTCTCATAAATGTTGGTCAACCTTAAAGAAGCAGAACAGACTGCATTATTATCACATTTTGTAAAAAACACGCTCTACCTGTAATACTCTGCCAGTATGGATAATTTTCAGTTTTGCTCAAAACTGAAAAACTCATTTGTTTTAAAATTCATGTCGAGGTCATAAAAAAATTATTGCCCCGCATTTACTTGCACAGTAACCCTGTTCTTTGAAGTTTCAGGAAAATTAGTGAACATGCTGCATTTCCCACTGGCCATGTACATGTATCTTATATACATGTTGCACTGTCCCTGGTGACAAAGATGGGTAGCGTTTTGCCCTAAGTTTTATCATGGCCCCCCTCTTGATAAGAACAGCTAGCCTTGCTTACCCTAAGAACATAACTAGCCTTAAACTCTAAACCAGTTATAATCCTGGCCTTTCACCAAACTTGAATCCCAGTCATTTAGCCTGTTCAAAAGTCTGGATTGATAGCCATATTATGAACTGTTATTTGAGTACTGAAGATGGTAGCTTGCGCCACAGACCATATTTTGTTGCCCTTAGAATAATGTGTAGAACGCAAGCTGTAGAGAAACCGAGAGAAAGACTTGCGTCACTTTTAAAACTTCCTATCTTTAAAACACAAAACCAACTCAAAATGGCAGTAAATTATTAACGCCTATTCGCAATTACTAAACACGGATGATCATTTGTCTTTTTTCATTTTCTCATCCCTATTGCAAATGATTCGGCGTTCTAAAGCACTTAGGATTTACTTAAAGCAGCTTAATACTGTTTGAATGAGCGACAAAGTTTGTCACGAACCTTCGCGCTGGTAACGATTGCAAATTAGGCCACTAATGCAATTCATCTAGATAACACGCCATCAAGCGATTAGACGTAATAGCATTAGAAAATTAAAAGGCATTTCCATTCATCTTGCGCTGTTACTCTTTACCCATGACCGATTGAAAATACAGAGGAATTTTGTTTATGATAAGTATCTTGTTTATCAGTTATCGGAAGTAAAAACACAGTTTCATTAAAGTTCCACGTTTTTCAAATGAATATATGGTTATTGATCAAATAATCAGTTATTAACTAATCTACCTTTCATTGTAGCATCCATCTTCGTGTATAAATTAGTTGGCATTCTGTTTCTATGAATTCAGTTTACATTAATTTGTGATATGTTTTTCACTCTGCTATCCTTTATATAGCTTCCATCCATTCTTTCATTACTTCTATTTTCTTAAGCAATACCTCTTTCTATCCTCCCTCCGTTTCTTTACTTCATCGCTCGTCCGTCTGTTCGTCCTTCCTTCCGTCTATTCGTCCTTCCGTCCGTCTGTCCAATCGCTCGTTCGTTCGTTTGTTCGTTGGTTCGTTAGTTCGTTCTTTCGTTCGTTCGTCCGTTCGTTCGTTCGTTCGTTCGTTCTTGCGTTCGTTCGTTCGTTCGTGCTTTCGTTCGTTCGTTCGTCCGTTCGTTCGTTCGTCCGTTCGTTCGTTCGTTCGCTTGTTCGTTCGTTCGTTCGTTCGTTCTTTCGTTCGCTATTCATCCATTCGTGCTTTACCGTGATGCTATATGTTTATTGTGCACATATCATATCAGCATTTTATTCAAACTTTGATTATTAGTATTCATTTGAAAAAACCCAAAGCATCAATGTGTGTTTTTCTCATTACGGAACATCTCGGCAATTTAAAGGTTGTTTCTAGTTTTTGAGTGAGTGAATCACCTTGGCGTGTTACTCAACGACAGTTTATATTTAGCGGCTCTAACGAACGTTATCTAACAAACCTTCAAATAAGCTGTTTTACTTTGCTTTCTTTCAGACGATGAAAGTTACAGTTGTTGTTGAAAATAGGCCTACGGAAGAAGAGCTCTCGCTTCCACTTCTGACTGTTGATAAAATTGGCGGAAAAGCATCATTCAGCAAGGATGTTCTACCACCTTTTGTGAAGAGATACCTTAACAAATGCGAGATCCAGATCGGTGGCCCAAACATGGATTGGCCAGCAAATGGTGTTATTCTAATGCAAGAGAGAGTAAAGCAAGGCCCTTCAAAGTGCAACAAGTTCAATGCTACATATGTCCACGATGGCTCGTATATTCCAAATGTAGATTATATTCCATTTGCTTTATCATGCAAGGATAAGGCAGGAAATATCAAGGTAATGTTGATATTAGCAAGATCAATTTAGATTCTCAAATGTCACTAGTTATTGAAAATTACAGGTTTGATGCACTTATTTTACTGCATCCACGAATTTGTTGGTCAGGGAAGTAAAAACCCCACAAACCTACACATATTGCTTATAGAAAATAAATTTCAATAAATTGATATTAAAGTTAAAGCTATTGTGTTTTGATTTTAAATCTGATAGCTGTGGTCAGCTGTGGTGTGGTCTAGTGGCTAAGGTTTAGGACAAGCAATCTTGACATCGCTGACTCGATTCCTCGCCCTTAACATTTACGACGATAGCACCCTTCAGCTAGGTTTTAACACAACTTGTGCCTCTTTCTAATAAGGAACATTGGCTACACTCTGCTTTACGCAATTAAGCAAAGCGTCCGGGGAAAAATGTAAATTGGGCAACTTCTTGCAATAAACAGACTATAAACCATCACCTTCTCCTTCCCCTTTATAATATCTGGGGAATTTCAGAAGGCAATACTTACAAAGCAATTTGTTTTATCTAGAATATGAGGTACCAGTTAGAAGTCAGAGTAAAAGGAGCACAGAGAAACGACCATCCTGTCTTGCAGAGCAGACGAACTCGCCTTATAGTTAAGCAATACTCAATAACTCAAATTAAAGTCACAAGCATGCGAGCAATCGATTACAGGACGGAGCCTTCAAAGCTCCTTCTTAAGATCTCATCATCCAAGCGCTATAGTCCAGAAGGGTTTTTCAGCTCAGTTGAATATCCAAATACCCCTTTAGAGGGAATAACACAAGATATGATAGACAAAGGGAAACTTTTGTTTGTTGCACCAAAGACATACGAAACAAGAAGACGCAGGCCGTTCATTATTGAACAGTTTCAAGTTCAGGCACTTGATCAATACGGCGCTCAATCGAAGAAAAAACTACGATTGGTGTTTTTTGTCAGGAAATTCATCCCACATTATTTGTCTGTGGTTATCAATAAACCAATGCGCGTACTGGAAGGCAAATCATCAAAATTGACCACAGAAATCTTGGATATTTTGTGCCCTGGATCGAACTGCAACCGAGCAAAATTCTCCGTCGTTACTGAGCCAAAACATGGTAGTTTGCTAATTTTGGGACAGAAAATTAACCAGTTCATGTATGAGAACGTGAAAAACAGGAAAATATTTTATAAACATGACAACAGTGAGAATTTAGTGGACAATATAGTCATATCAGTCATGGAGCAGAGCCAATTGGCATTTGTAACATTGAATGTTATTGTGGAACCAATTGATGACTCGCCCCCGTTTCTTAGCGTTCATAAAGACATTTTAGCAAGAAATGGACAGCTAACAAAAATCAAATCAAAATTTTTGCAAGCCTCGGATCCGGATTCAAGCGTCGATGACATAATGTTCAAGTGTGTCACGAAACCAAAAGGAGGTAGTTTAAAGATGTATAAAAACGGGAATTTTGTTCCAGTGGAGGGGTTCAGTGAAAGTGATCGCAAGAAAGGTTTGATTTACTACCATGCAGATTCAAAGGAACCTACAAGTGACAGCATTGTTTTCATCTTGTCTGATAAAATACCAAATCTTTCTAAAACGTATACAGTGCAGATCAAGATCCTCGCAACTGATACTATTCCACCACAGAAAAGATACGGAGGAGAATGCCTCGCACGAATGAACGAGACAGATGCTTCGTTATCGTTGAATTTCATAGATTACATTGACAATGTTTCTCCGTCGTCAGACATTTTTATCAAAATCTTCGCTCAAAAGCAACCAGATTATAATTATATCAGATACGAACATATAGTCCGCAAACTCGGCTACGAAAAATTCCCTGCCACAGCCTTTACTCAGCAAGAGTTGTTCCATAATAAAATATTTTATCTAAACACCAATGGGGAAGTCGGGTCACATGCCAAGAATCTGAGACTCGACTTTGTCGTGTCGGATAAAGCAAACAACACGACACCAGTTGAGAGCTGCACGATTGTTATCGAACCAGTTGATAACAAGGCGCCAGTGATTTCAGTGCTTGGAAAGATCAAGGTACGCGAAGGAGGCAGAGTATGTCTAAATAAATCGGATATCGAAGTGACAGATGTAGACTCAATCATAACAAAAGTGAAAATGGGAGTGAAAATCCAACCAAAATACGGTCGAATTATCTACAAAGGTATGAACATGAGCGAAGGGGAATTTTTTAACTATTTGGAATTCAGACATCAATGCTTGTGGTACTATCATGATGATAGCGAAACAGAAACGGATAGCTTCATGATATCAGCAACCGATGGGATTAATCATGCAAAAAAGATAGTCAAGATAGACGTAGAGCCGGTTAATGATCAAAGACCGAAATTTGTACATAAAACAGCTGAAATACGTGTGATGGAAAACTCCTCTGTTGCAATAAGCCCAGAGTTACTCGAAGCGATCGATGAAGATTCTAAAAAATCAGACTTTCGCTTTTACATGATCAAAAACCCCAAATTAGGATACTTGCAAATGAAGAAAATGAGTGTAAAAGCATTTATGCAAGATGATGTCGATAATGGCATGATGGTTTACACTCACAAAATCCGAGAAATAGGCCCGATTTCTGTTTACGATAATTTCACAGTTGCCATTTGCGATGTACCAAGTCCATCAAAAGATTGCGTGTCAGTTATTAGAATAAAAGTTGAAATAGCTCCAATCAATTCTAGTCCTCCTTCGATGATTTCTGGCAATGATTTGGTGGTGAAAGAAGGAAGCTCTGCTATGATAGGAACAAATGAAGTAAAATGTAAAGACATTGATACACTTTCGGAAAACATTGAAATTCGGATTTTAAAGTTTCCTAGGTTCGGTTACTTGGAGAATGTCTCTCCCTCGGTTGGCTCTGAACAAAGTAATGCTGGTTTGCGAATATCCAAATTTCTATGCTCAGATTTGGATAAGAAATCAGTTAATTACGTTCAAGATAACCACACTGGTTTTGAACCACACTCAGATTCTTTTCAAGTCATTGCTTTTGATGGAGCTTTCAACTCAACAACCGTGATGATAAACATTCAAATTAGGCCCATTAATGATGAGCGGCCAACTGTTGTTCAAATTGCACCAATAAAAGTTCAAGAAGGAGGTTGGATGTTAATCAACAAGAACAATATTAGAATTATTGATAAAGATATCCCCAAAGACGTCATACAATGGCATATTGCTAGGCAACCAAAGCATGGTCAGATGTTTTACAAATGTAATGGTGGCGGATCACCGCAGTTAAAAAGATTAAAGGCGAGAACTCTCATCGATTATCAGCGATGTGCATTCATCTATGTTCATGACGATTCTGAGACTCTCTCTGATGAGTTGCATATCGAGGCTACAGATGGGAAAATGGCTGCCCGATCTAATGTTTATATTGAAGTCAAGCCCGTAAATGACAAAAAACCAGAGATTGTGAAGAATATTGTAATGATTGTTAGGTTTGGTGGATTCAAAAATATAACAAAAAGCTATCTCGTTGCGCAGGATATTGACACCGACGCTGCGCAGCTAGAATACAAGGTTACAAAGCTACCTTCATATGGAAGTCTTAAACTTTATAAAGAAGGCATACCGAGCAGGATGCTTTTAAATTCATCATTTACACAAGATGATATTGATACAAAAAGACTGAGCTATGTTAATCATATAATGCCTGTTTCAGGTCTTACTGATTCATTTCATTTCTCTTTAAGTGATGGTGTTCATTTTCTCAAAAATCAAACATTTACGATGCGAATTCGGCTAAGCTGTCGAAAATACTTCAGAATCAAGACCAAGAATGTGAAGTCAAATGGGCCTAAAATTTACATCACATCGTCAAACTTACGGGCACAGAAACGGAAATCTGACCGGGAGAATGATGGTCGAAAGATTGTGTTTCATATTATAAAGCAGCCTAAATATGGAGTTCTGAGCTTAGATTCCACAGGGAAAGGAGGCAAGGTAACGCTAGTAACGGAGATAGATTTGAAAGAGAGGCGACTGACGTATCGGCCTTATGAGTATCCTCGAAAAAAGAACGATTCTTTTAGATTTTTTGCCACTGATGGAAAGTGTATGCAAAGAGGAAAGTTACATATTTTTACGATTGACCAAAATGTAACTGTCGTGTTAATGAAGAGGATTTCTCCCTTGTATGTCGTGCAAAGAGGAACAACAAGTGTAACTTCCCTTGAAATCAGAGCATTGGATAAATTTGATGCTGATAAAGTGATTTATCGCATTAAAACGTTACCAAAGCACGGTATTATGTTAAAAGATGGCGTCAATGTATCAAGTTTTTCACAAAAAGACATAAATGAACTTCGAATCAGTTATCTGTTGATGGACGTAAGAGCAAAAGATGATGGTGTAAACATTGAAGTTTTTGTCAAAAACTTTTACGGCCTAAACTTAGATTCGAAACCAGATACATTTCCCTTGAAAGTGAGCATAAATATACCAAATATTGGTAATGTCAGGGTCATTACGAATGAGCCTATCACAGCACTTGAAAACCTGGGCCAAAACAGAATTGGGACGATGATCAGCAAACGAAATCTTCTATTATATGATTGCTTATCGAACCCCAATTCCAATCTCACATACACTGTAATAGAGCCTCCTGTCCATGGTGAAATCATCTTCAAAGTTTCCGGTCGCCAAGGAAGAAAGTTTACACAAGGTGACATCAATGCTGAAAGAGTGATTTACAAATTGACTGATCCCACTCACACTGATTACAGTGATTCCTTAATTCTTGATGCGGAATCGAAAGGTTGTAAGACGTTGTCAGGGGTGGAATTCACGATAAAGTGGTCGGTCATAAGCATCTCAGATGAAATCAAAGTTGAATGTAAGGGCGGGAAAACAAGCATTGCAATAAGATTGTTAAGAGCTGGATATGCAAATCAAGGATCTGTCGTTGAAGTGCACACAAAGCCTCTACCAGATGGTGCGGAAACAATTGCTCCATCCAGGATTTGGTTCCATCCTGGAGATAAAGAGCTGACATGGAAAATGGCTGAAGAAGCCCTTGAGTATGAGAAAGTGGAGATCTACTTGAGTAAAGAGTTTAATACGCTACTTGGAAAATCGAGGATTATGTTTGATATCACGAAATCTCAAGGTAACTAGTATATTTATAGACCTACTTGTACATGTATGTACTGCTATTGGCATGCTTGTATTGCTAAAAATGAAAATATACTAATTACATAAATTGCTCCATTAAATGATAGAACCCGTAAACTTGTCCCTGTTACGCTGGGAAAGTGCCCCCTTTTCGTTATAAAATTATTCATACTTTACAAAGTTGCAGACGATTGAAATACTCATTCATCTATCATCAAACCCTCCCGATAGCGTCAATCAAAGGTGGAGAATTTCCTCAAGAGATGGCCTGCGCTGGGTACAGCCTCCAATCGCAAAGATTTTATAGCTGTAGCTACAAAAATTTGAAAGCGTAACTTTAAATAGTAAATAAAGTCCTCTCTTGAGAATGTTGATGAACAGCGGAAAATGATAAAGGATGAAATAGATGCAGATATAATTACGGCTACGTTTACACGAACAAAAGGTGACATCAATCTAATTTGGATCGGATCTAGTTTTGTTACTGATAGGCCTTGCGTTTACACGAAATATCGCAGATTAAATGCAGCTCTGGTCCTCTATACGAGCTACTACAAGATCACAAGATCAGTTTAGATCCGATCCACTTTTGTTCTTGTAAACGTAGCCTACGTAAGGGCAGAAAAAGGCGAGTAGATATTTGACAAAGGAAAGGTGTAAGATGGAGTTTCTCGGTGTTTAGATTTACTATAGCTGCAAGCAAGGAATGGTGCCAAGTGAGGGACTCAAGTCGGGGTCTTTTTAAATATGTTATACAATCAATTATACAATTGAAAGCTAATACTCACCGTATTGCAGAAGTTTTGCAAGATCATCCTTGATTGGTCGATTCATGTTTTGAATGCAAGTCATGTTCGATGAGGGAATGCGAGCATACTATTGGTCAGTAGGGCTTGGATTGATACTGCCCCTATTGTCTAAAAGACAAAGATCACTTTTCTAGCACAATTCTGGCAAATATTTGGTTTTAAACGAAATAACTTCTATTGTTATACAAATCAGATAATTAGAATTGAGCCAATCATAAAAGACCTTGCAAAGCTTCTGCAGGATTCCACCTCGTCTTTAAGGTCTGTGTATAAATGTCTTGGTGTGATTTTGACGAGATAATAGAATAGGTTAGAAACAGAGGTTATCATGTTTAAACACAAAATTATAACATTTCAAAGCAGCAGACTATATACGCTGCTTGTGGGTGGTAGCCTCACCGAGGGATCTGATTTGTGGAACAAGATAATCCCAACGGATAAATAGTGTAGGATCATATCTACCTTATCTCCAAGTTCAAAAGGTTTTGTTCGACTAATAAGAAACTTACTTGGATAGGAAAAACTCAATGGTTCAAAAACGAACGTCTTTCGCCTACTTTGAAAAAGTTGTTTTGAGGAATCTGCAAAGTTACATCATGTACTGTTATTTCTTACAGATGCATGCTCGTTGGAACGAGAGAAAAATAAGAAAGATTTAGCAACTGTCAAAGCAGAAAGTACAACAAAAGCAAATTCGACTGATCAGGTAAAATATAATATTATCATGAAAATATTGTTAACATATTTCTCAATGGCCTGTCCCTTCTGCCTTAAGAGGTTTAGGACAAATCCTTGGTTATGAAAAATTAGAAAAGTAGTCTGCCCAGTGTTTTGATATAGTGCACAATAGAAAGGAAGCAAGACCACATTGTGAAGTTTTTTAAGCTGCAGGTTTATGAGATATCAATTTGATCTTGGACCCCATGATCTTATAAAAGCTGATAAAAGCTCTTATTTGCTGAATCATTCTTATATTTCAGCAAGGCTCATTTGTTGTGCAAACACATTTGCTCTTGTGAGAGGGCTCTTTCGCTTTGGCACCAGTGGCTTCAATGTTTATATATAATCAAATGCTAAAATTCATACATTGTTTTACTTTACACGTAAATGTTTCTGAATGGGGAAGACCAACTTAGTAATGGTTCATCAAATAAACGGAAGAATTCATTGGAAACAGTCCAGTGACACCATGCCACCAAGAGAATGCAAATAAATCATTGAACAAGTGGAGAAAATTTGAATGGAGGAAAAGTCAAGACCAAAGACGAAAGAATAACTTTGGTTCAGGGATAGGCTGTCATTTCTGTTAAAATCATTTTCTAGCCATTGCTAGCACAAGTTGGAGTTGTTGTTTACCTGTGGGAATTAATTTGTCTCTCTGGGTTCCGAATCCATCAACAACAGGTAGAATATTCCTCAACTGAACGTAAAGGATATTCCTTCTCCTTGCTCATGATATGAAATAGCAGCGAGGGGAAAGGTGGGGGGTGCTTGCCGCCTCTACCTCCCTCTCCGGCATCCGTGATTGCAATCACCATCAAACTTTTCCTTCTCATTGTTATGCTCGTTGCCTATTACTTGCTCTACAGCAAACTTTAACACACTGCAACACAGTACAACATTTTGAAACATTTATAAAGTGTAGCGAAACAGCCTGCAACAAAGCACGACACTCTACAACTTATTTATTGACTCTATTTGAAGTTCCAACATTGCAGAGTTACGAGGAGATCTTACTCATTTCTGATGTCAGATAACCATGTCTGGTTAGAAGATCACATGTCCCACATGTAGTAGTTCAGATTGATGTAACATTCTTTTCAATTAAAGCAGAAAACCCCCAAAAGTCTACATGCCCAATTGTGAAATTTTCATAGGATAAAAAGTAATAGGAAATTCAGGTTGCGCTGAAATTTATAAAGTTGAACAACTTTTGGTAGAATTATAAAAAAATATAGACGTGTACAGGCATACTGTGCAAGGCTTAATTTGAGTCAAATCTATTTCAGTTTCATGCAATTAAACGTATAAAGACATCACATGATAAGCGAAATCACAGGTTCAGTGGAAAGGATTCTGCATATTTGGTAATATTTTCACACTAACATTCTTTCCTCTTTTAATGCATTAACTCTTCACTTGGACTGTGGATGAGAACATACTTCAACATGACGTAATAGTACAAGATATATTAAAATTAAGACACTCAGAATGCAGAGTAAATAGGTTCAACAGATTTAAGAACAGCAGCAAGCAGAACTTATGATTAATAGCACTAATACTGCAACTAACTACTGCGCAGCATAATAATTAACAAATAGAAGCATTGGCCACGTGATCAATAATCATACAACAACAACAACAACAACAACAACAATCAACCGCATACGTAAATCATACGAGAGCACAAGATACATTAATGTCCAATCGAGCATAGAGCCCTTACTAGAAACAAACAGAACTGCAAAAAACACGAACTGACACGTAAACATAACAGAGCTAAAAAAATTATAATACAATCATTACAAGAGTATGCCCCCCTATAGTTGAGGCTGAGCCTATGATCTCACTTGAATTTAGCAAGGTCTGACTTTCTCCCTTCTATAACTTTCTTTACTGCATCACTTTTAACACATCTAACTTCAGATTTTCTTAGTCACTCATACAACACGCAGATATAGGGTTATAGATATAATCACTCCATTGAAAACTAGAGTCTCTAAAGAAATTAATTTGTTGTTTTAGGATTTAAAAACAGAATCTCGACAAGCATTGAGTTCTTGTATGAAAGGTTTGTTTAATTTTTTCTCCATACTTTCCATAGATAGAGGCACCTATAGCAGGGGGCAGTGGAGTTGCTCCTTCTACCCACAGAATGGAGTTGATATATCTTATTTGCTATTGCATTGCTCTTAGTTTTGCGATGCTGCCCTTAGATCTGGAGTGCAGTTGGAGTCATTGCCTCTAGGGGCAAAATAAAGAAACAGTTGTTTTTTTCAACCTCAGAACCTATTGGAACATACTAGGAGAGATTTGGTCATATTTTGCCAGTAAAAAGTGGTTTAGGAACCATTTGAAACGAAAACATGTCCTGTAGCATCCAGTTTTGCCAAAGGAAAATCTGGTTCGAGCCTTCATGACCTTGGGTCTTCCTACGCCAAGGGCAGCACATAATTTTTTTATTTCATTTATTTGTCATAGTTATATTCTTAATTTAAATAGAAAAGAAATAAGTGAACAGTGGCGAAGCTTACATTCTGATTGACTGCTTTTAAGATAGATTGCTACCTGCCCGACACTATAATGATATCGCGTCGTCCTCTAGAGTCTGACGGACTTTCTTGCGGATGACGACGCCATGCGCCAGCCTGATGTTGGTTACTTAACTTTTAATGTATAAACTTGTCGACTATTGTTAAGTAGATCTTTATTCTTCTCTTTATACAGATTGGGTAGGTTTTCGAAATAATTGCTACTTTGCAAGCAGCAAGAAAACGAATTGGAGAAAAGCAACAAAGTTTTGTAAAAAGAGGTAAGATTTTCGCTCAAATAAAATTTGACGCGATATTCAAAGATCTAGTGCAACTTCAATGGTTTTGTAGACAGCTCCATTCAAATGTAGAGAGGTTTCACACTTTTCAACCCCTACTAGCAAATTGAGCACTACTTTAACATAATGCGCCAATCTGTAAGTGAAATATTAATTTTTTTTGACTGGTATTTGCATTTTTCAGCTTTTGTTTCTACTTATGATTAACTGCCGTGAATGGGCAACTCAAGATGTTGCAGAAAGTTCATGGCATTGTTTGAGTGCAGATAAACGAAAACGAGTTACCTTGCAGTGAAATGAAGTAGCGCCTAATTATTGATTTATGACATGTAAGGGCACAGTAAAAGGATAAAAAAGATAACTATTTCTAACGAAACTCTAGTCGGACAACAGAATTCAGGGGTTATTTTTTACTTTTATTAGATAGATAGGTAGATAGGCAGATAGATAGATAGGCTAGATAGCTAGATAGATAGATAGATAGTCATGAAAGAATTTAAGAGAAATCTGCCCTCATAGCAACTTGTCAATTTTATAAATGGAAATAATTGACCCACAAATAAGCTTCAGAACAATTGATTTCTAGACATGCATATTTGTATACACCATCATCCGTTCTGGAAGAGACTGTAGTTATGAAAATCAGAAAGGAAACAGCAACCTGGATTGGTAAGAATGATTTAATTCTTTTCAATTTTCTCTAAGATTCGTTTTGTAACGTTTGCAAATTTGCATGAAATTTTTTTACAAAAATCTGCCATTTTCATTCATTGGCATGCTCACAACAGATTGATCGGTGTTACTTTCACTCTTTACATTTTACTGTTAAGCTTTACTTTTACTATTTGCTGTTACGTTTTACTTTACTTTCACTTTTACTTTAACTCAATAGTCTCGTTTTGAAGGTAGCTGATATGGATAATTTAATAGCTATGAAATCTCTCTTTCAAGGCGTCAAAGTTGGCAGGAAGAAAAATTGGAAATGGAATGTAAGAAAAATGAGACAACCCTTTCTGAGAAAGTTGGCGAGCCTTGAAAATCAAAGAAATTCAAATAAATTATGTGTATACATCTCTGCCATTGGTGAATGGAAGCTAAATAACTGTAAGGAAAAGGGTATTGCGTCCTTTGTTTGCAAAAGGCCCAAGAAACAAAACATAATGTAACCATAATCACAAAGTTGGTATTTCACTTTCTGAGTGATTTCAAGGGAGGTTTACATGACTTGCTTACAGAATAATGATGGGGTGTAGAACAGGGATTATTGGCCTCAAGAAGGGGAGGTAAACACTTGGTGAAAATGTAATAAAATTAAGAATAGAACTAGATTTTAGAGGACCTGAAGGAATCGCATCCTTACCATCGCTATTTAATGCATTCACGGCTGAGAACGGAATGTTATGATACAGGTAGACATAGTTTTAGATGAATCTGATGATTATCGTTGGAACCATTTTCCATGCCTGTTTCAGCGGCTCATTACAACCAGCAGGCCAACCCACATCTTATTTGTCCCATTTTATCAGCTGCCGAGGCTGGAGATATTCCTTTAACTTGATGTTGGAAGGAAACCTTATCAGCGATGAAACCTTCTGCTATTAGCTATTCAGGAAGAATAAGGTCCCATATTATTCACCTTCAAGTGAGACTCTTCTTTAAAGGCGGAGTATTGGGACTAGAAGTTTAAAAACGTCGTCTTTCCTTTAACCTATTGAAAATATGAACAACAGCATAGATTTCTTTGCCGTGGGCCTTGGTCTATCCAAGACCAGAGGTGAAATGATATCTGAAACAGGCTAATATGCTCAACTAAAATCGTCGTGAGTAAAGGAAAAAATAAGCAATAAATTGATAAGAAAAATCTTTGATCGGTTTTCTCAATTGTATCATTGTATGGTTCTATTAAGCAATAGTGCACCAGTTACGGAACTTTTAGTATGATGCACTGCAATGTCATTGTATACAAAATTTAAGCTTAAGCTCGTATTGAGCTGTTGTATCATTAAAAGTGCACATAAATATTAATATAAACACAGTATCTCAGTAATGTAGCATTTTTATGAACAATGGGACCAGGGACGCCTGCATGAGAAAATGGCAGGGAGAACGTACTTGTGGAAAGGGCACCACAAATTTACAATATGCGCCTACATTATTCAAAATTTACCGATCCAGGTATTGTTGGCTAATTGTGTTTACGCATTTTGCTTCGGTCATGTTCTGTAAACTATTGAAGCACTTTTAAAAACGTTGATAAGGGGTTTTTTGCTGCAAAAATTGTTTGTGACATTTGCAAGGTAATGCAATATAAAGCCCTTAAAAATAAGACATTTTACAAGAAAATAAAAATTTGAAAGAATTTAGTGTTGCGTTCAATGTGGAGAAAATGCATTGGATTGCGACAACAGATTAAAGCGAGTTTTTTTTTAAATCTTTGCAAAAGTTGTTTAACTTTTTTGGGAAGAATTTGATATTTTTGAAATTATGTTCGACGGAGTCTGTGACTTTGAATACGGGGCCTGAGTCTGAGCATTTTCATAATTTTTCAGTGCGAAATCGAGGGAACTGGCTCATATTATCAAGGCTTTACAGCATACGTTTAAATAATCCATCAATAGCTTCTGAGTCATACAACGAACAGAGCGTTGATACAATGCCAAGATGCAATGATAAGTCATGAAATTGATATTCTTGGCTTAGATAAATCCATATCTCAATAATTTTGTGGCTTTCTCAATTAGAATATAAATGTAATTAAAAGGGTATATCTTGACATCACTGCCCCCGTCGGGTGAGGTCACGAGGGACAGCCGCCCCGCTGCCCCCATGCTGCAGGCGTCCTTGTATGGAACCAAACATTAGTTTGACCCCATTTTTTCGTATAACCACATCGTATTTATGTCTTGTATTTTAAGTATTTTTTTTAAGACTTATGTTTGATGATTCTAACTAATCATTTAATCGAAGTGCAAACCAAACGATGATTTTTATCTAACCATGTTTGCTATGTGAATCAACTTTTTTACATATTCTTTATATAGGCCATTATGGTTGCCATTTTATTTTGACCTTTAGTTTTTACGGAGATCTTTAAAATGTCAGGTTCCCATCATGTTTAAAGATTGTAGAGGTGAGTGCCCAAGGCCATGGAGAAGAGGGGGGTGAGTCAGGGTAGTTACCAAGGCGCCCGGGGCCGTGAGGGGTCTGGAAAAATTAGAAATATATAAAAAAGTTTTTCACTGCCTTCAACACCTGGGTCCCATGTCTACTCGATCCCTGAGGCCTGGCCAGTCTCTCAATGGCCTTTTGAATGCCAATCTATTACAAGCCAAAAATTTAATTTTCTAGGTACTAAGACAGAGTTTCTTATACAAACGAGAGTATGGAGCAAATTATAATTGTCATTTCAAGCATTAACATCTCAGTTGAGCCTAAAACTTAAACTCTGTCTAAATACAGCGTATTACCATTGAATTAATGTGAAGCAGACACAGTACTCTTTCAGACATTACAAATCCATCTGGCCTTATTTGGGTGAAGCTTCTCTGCATAACAAATATATGCAACCCCATTCTAATATACTGATTAGTATTTCCCTAATTCTATCCTGTGTAGAATCTGTCCCTTGACCAAGGAGGATTCTGATTTCGAGGTAATACCAAAGATGATAGAAAGAGTGAGAAAAAGTTATCTTTGGTAATACGGGGCACCAAACCAAACCAAAGTAGGACTAGGGAGGAGGTTGACTGGTTTCTCGTTATTCATACGTTGTTCCCCTGTGGTTGTGCTACATTTGGAAAATGGCGGGCAGTTACAAGGAATATGAGGTAAGAACAAATTGATAATAATTGTTGTTTTTTTCAATAACTCAGTATCTTATTTTTATAATTTGTTCCCTTTAATTATCCTTCTCAAGTGGTGATTGTAAGTAGGGATTTAAACTTGATTTTTTTAAAGTTGACGACTTATAGATGCATGCACAGAATTTTAGGCCCTCATCCCGCCCACAGTAAAACTTCGTCTATCTTTGCAAATTGGCCCCAAAAAATTGTGGTTAGCTTGCACACAAATAATTCATTTATATCGTTTAAGTGCAGTCGAAATTTTTGATACAAGGTACTTTTGTTGACTAGCATAATAAATAACTTTTAAGATTTAGATAAGCCTAAGTAAAACGTATGATATTTGTAATTTGTTCTCCACCAAGTAACAGTAAATTTACTAACTCTACTTTTTGGATCAATCAGCCTCTGATATTTGCTCTAAAGAATGTGTTCTGATTGAATAATATATTAATGTTTTTAACACAGGGGACGCTGTCTCCTCAATTAGTTTATCTACTGAGAGAGCTCCTCCTTAAGAAATTCCCCTCCATACAAATCTTTAATTTTTGTCTTTTGTAATCTTTTCATAATATTTGTTAATTATTGTATGTGTGAAATATTTTTGTATGAAGTGGAATTTTTGAATAAAACTGAACTGAAAACTGAACTGAACTGAGCTTTTGTTCTTACTATAAATTGCAAGATGCAGCAATTTACCTAACTATTGTGCTTAAAAAGTTTGTATTCAATTTCGTAGGACTTTATTTTGTTGAATTGAAATGTTTGAATTGGAATTTAGAGACTACACTGAAAAAGCCAAACAAACCATGTTTTGGTCACTTGGCAACTCACTGCAAGGAATCAACCCAGGCATCCAACGAGTACAACAATTGTTTTTAGGATGGGGTGCAAAATGCAAACCTTTTGTGGTTTATTTCTGGTTTTCATTGCAATAATGTGCATATTACTTGCAACTCAGCTGCAAGTGATGTTAAAAGTTGTGCTCTATAATAACCAACAGTTTTTATTGAAAAATTAAACTCCTTGTGGTACTGTGGTAAAGGTTATGTTCTGGGTTAGTAACACTTTTTATAGAACGACTAAACCCCTCTTAAATGGAATTTGCAGCTTGCATGCATGGTGTTTTTAGGGGTTGGCTGAAAAGATTCAAATGATATTCTCTATCACGATTTTTCATGCATAATAAATAAAGATATTGATAAATAGCAATAGCGGGCTGTTTCTAAATCTAGAACCATTTTAAAAGCATTTTTTTTTATATAAAGAAGGTGATTTCTTAAAATAGGGTTAATGCACTTGGAATGAGGTTGGTGAAACAAGTTTTTATAATATTGATCTATCATTTTATTTCATCACCCTGCCCCCAAGGCTGCTTGAATTCCAGCAGTTGTTTTACTCTCTCAAAGTTTTTATTCACTCCTTGTGAAATGTTTCAGTGTATCTTTGAATTTTCATTCTTAATTTTTATGAAGGGATTGCTTATAAAATGTTTTCAAATTTCAACCCAGAGACAAAATTGATTGAGGCAATAATTTTTGTGCAGGTTGAAAATATAATATCATGCAGAGTTGCAACAAATGGGAGAATATCATACTTGGTCAGATGGAAAGGTTTTGATGCTGATGATGATACATGGGAACCAGAAGAGCATCTTCGTGGATGCAAAGACCTTGTTCTTAGGTTCTTTAAGGAAAGAGATGTGAACCCAACTAAAAGTGTAAGCATGCACATCAAAATAACCTTGAGATTATTTCAAGGCTGTTTTACTTAAAATTTTTATTCATTTCAGCTTAGGAAAATAAAGAATTTTTTTCAAATCCAAAGTTGAGCACTAATCACATTTATCTTTCCATTCCATAACTATTCATTTATTTCTATTAGACTGTAAGACATTAGCTAACATTTCATACTGAGAAAATGCTTTCCAGTATATATACTATATTTTTTCCTTTTTTTTCAAACAATTAAAAAATTTCCCTGTGTTTTTAACCCAAGGGTAATCATGATCACAAAATATTATGATTCATTTTTTCAGAATGGGTAGAACCCAAATCAGGCACAGGTCATGATGAAATGTCTCACTGATTCCTTATTTTCATTGGTATACATTGTTTTGAAGGAAAGAAACCTTTGCCACAAAATTGACCTATAAAATGTTTATCAATACCAGTTTATCAATACAAGGTCCTTTTATCTCTGGAGAATAAAAAATTTATTAGTAATGCTTGCGGCATGAAATATGTGAAATGTTACCACAACTTTGCGCTGGTAAAGGAACATTCTGAGCTGAAACAAATGGAAGGGGGGGGGGGAAGGTGGGGGACAGAGTACCCCACATAACACTGTTTGTCCAGAAAGAACCTGAATGCTTTTTGGAAAATTTGAAGGATTTTCTATGCAATAAAGATTGATTACAGGCAAATGATGGTGAAAATCATTAGAGAATTGATGATATCCATTTATATGGTAAATTGGATTCTGGTTGCATTAGTGAGAAACATTAGCAGGAAAAATATTGTTGTGTTGATAGGAATAATGTGCAGAATGTTATTAGTCAAGCCATATTTATTCAAGAACATGCACCCAGGTGGAAATTTTGCATGTTATACTCAAATGAATACGATGGTACCTTAATTCAGATAGCGCAGTGTTCTGCAGCAGAATGCTGCTATCATTTTTTTGACACTGTATTTGTCTACTTAAAGAAGTAAAAATTAACTATAAATGTTTACATCTTTGCTTTTATACAAAAGGCTGGTTATTTGATACTTCACATGAAAAAGGAATGCCCAAAGCCAGAACGTTTGAGAAAAAGCAGCCCAGAACATTTCGTCTCTGATTATTCGTCAAGGAAATCATATCCAAGAAGACAGCATTTGCCAGCAACAGGTCAGCGAGAAAGAGTAAGATCAGATAGCGAAGAAGAAAGTCCAATGAAATATAATGCAATTCTGAAGCCAGAGTCTCCTTACTCTAACAAGCTAAGGCTAACACCAGAGAGACAAAAACGAGTGGTTGAAAACAGAGATCAAGTAAGAGGTACGTTGTGGCAAAATTGTCTTATTTATATCTTAATATTTATTGGGATATGCAAGAGACCCTCTTGGTTTGGCATGATAAAACCTCGCAATAAATAACCAGTCAGAGACCTTTGAATGCTGTGTACCTCCATGTTAGACCACCATATACATTGAAAATGACCAGTAGTCTTGGGAGAAATAACACCATATATGCCATTCATAGTGTTGCTTTTTTAACCGCGGGGCGCACAACTTTTTATGCAATTCAATTTGTCATCAGTATCAGTGAATTATTGACTGCAAAACATTAGCACGTCTTGTCTTTATGTAGATGGTTTATTTGTAATATCTTGCTTATGACAATTATACCCGGACGGGTTTGTAACTTGATGCATCTGCCCACATCAGATAATGAGTATGCATCGTTGTTATTTTTGCAAGCCAAGTATATATATTTGTTATTCTCTCATTTAAAGGGAGGACATTATTCAGAAACAGAGATCGGTCCAGTTCAAGAAAAAAATCGCGAGAAAAACCTTCAGTCTGTAATAACGGCACTGCAGAGAAATCTCCAGGCAGAAAGATCAAAGAAGAGAAAAATACTTCAAGTGCTTCGCAAAATTGTTCCCATCAGCTTCCTGATCAATTAATTTCTAATGGGCGCCTAGATCAATGCAAAACTTTTCTTTTACAAGTAATTTTAAACATTTTATTCTCTCTTGCTCTTATCGCGGTTTTATACAGTTTCCTTGTGTATGATTTGTCATAGACATGAGCTGCCAGTGGTGGGGGGGGAATCAGCTGACTAAACACGCATTTTCACTTGTTGGGAAGAACTTTATAAGTCGGTGATGATGTTTCGTAAAAAATTTAATTTTAGGATTTCAACATTTTGAAAATATGATAGAGTAGGCCTATGTCTAGAATGAGGATTATTATGAAACTTGTATGACATGTGACAATGATACAACATTGACTATAGGATTGTTGCTTTTTTGGCTTTTGCCCACAAGTTCTGCAATCACACTGAAAATATGATTATTTGAATTCCATGAAACATTCCTTTATTGGCATGCATCTCAGTTTAGTTAAGTACATTCAACTGAGGTTTTTATAACTGTGTTTTTCCAGATTTCCTGTTTTTCTTATAGAGTTCTAAAAAATTAATATTTGACGTCACGGTTTTCTAAAAAAGGATCCGCTTGCATTCAGATAACTAACTAACATGTAATTTTCTGCTTTTGGTTACTCTGGTCACGCAAAATCAATGCTAGATGTAAATGAAGCCAAGGGTGCAGTTGCCTTTTGGCCTGGTTTAAGTAGAACTAATGGCCGTCTGTGTTCAAAATACTCATAATAATATAAGAGGACCTCCGATGAATTTCTAATTCCAATGGTTTCTAATCCCGATGCGTTTCTAATCCCAGCGGCTGTCTACGTGCATCAAGGTCTCAACGTTTTAAAATCTCATTTTCCTTGGCATTGCAGGTCCTTAGAAAGGCAGTGAATGAATTTTGCAATTTAATTAATTGCTCAATAGAAAATTAAGTGAAAAAAAAGAATTAGTTATTATTGGATTTGCAATAGACAGTGGTATGAATCGAATGGCAATTTTAATACTTGTAAATATGCCCTTCAAAAGAAAGTTACCGTTGTTAACAAATAAAACAAGCCAATGTACCCAAATACGTTAAGCTTGGAGGAATTTTGAACCAATAAGGATTACGTCAATCATATTTGCCTTGAAAATTTTTCGATGAATGACAAATAAACATACCAGAAAGCAATCGCCTTGGTTTCCTTGAACACCTTGAGTTTAAGATAATCCCCTTTTTGATCCCCCTTCTTATTAATTCCCTGGCATAAATTTTATAAACGCCGAATGCAATGGGTGGATGTTTTACCATAGATCATCTCATGCAAACTTTTAAGATTTTTGGATTTTATTCGCTTTGTTAATCTAGTCGTCTTGCTAATGAATGTTATGTTATTTCATTTAACTGTAAGTTTCTTCACATATTACATAAAATATGTGCGACATCATCATCATCACCATCATCATCATCATCATCATCATCATCATCACCATCATCATCATCATCATCACCATCATCATCATCATCATCATCATCATCATCATCATCATCATCATCATCATCATCATCATCATCATCATCATCATCATCATCATCATCTTCAACTATTGATTAGCCTCTGCACCTATTAATCCATTCCATCTTTGTAGATATCTCGAAGTTGTGCTGCATTTAAATTCAACTGTTTTCTCTTTCTAATGTTAGTACATGTAATATGTTGTATATATTGCTTCTTGTTTGTTGCACTGCAATCATGAACCCCCTCATTCCCATCATTGTCATTTTTAAATATTCCGTTGTCACAAGTATATGCAGCGCACTTTTTATGAAGTTTTTGGTTTCCATTTGATTATTTATTTCCTTTCTTTTTTCTCTCATCATCCGATGTTTTAAGTACTTTTGAAAGTTTTAGACAACGAAGTACTGCACTATGCCAGATATTAGATTATATTGTGCTTCAGTTTTTTCGTGTAATTTTAAAGAATATTTGAAACAAATATTTAATGGAGCTATTTTTGCAAAGGTTTCTTTAAGACTGAAAAAAGGAGAAAATGACGCAACATGATTGCGAAGGGCGATCAATTCATGCATTTTGCTAAGAGGGGGATGGCTCTTTTGTCCTGCAAGATTCACCTTCCAATAAAACTGTAGAAATTGCCCATTTTCTAGCTAAAACCTGTCATGCAGGACCTATTTTTGCCTTGCGTAACGATATGTTATTGGTTGGAAGGGTAATCCACCCCTCAGTTAACGCTTCTGATTATAGCAGAGGGGGAGGAATGGAAATTGAAAGGTTTCCATTCCAGTTATTTTTCCTTATTTTCTCATTTGTGATATGAGTAAACGGTTTACAATCCATGTTAAATTAATTTTAATTAAAACAAACTTATGTGGTTTAAGTGTTTTTTCATTCTACTGTTCAATTGATTTGTATTTTGTGCGTAACGTTTTGTTAGTTTATCGTATATTGTTATGAATTTTTATACAATCCACTTATTAATCAAATTGTTCTGTTAAAGTTGCTTTTCTTCTCATTCGTATCTTCGTTCAATTATTTGTGCGCCATTAAGTTAGTGAGGGAAACTTTTTCAGTGAAATCGGTGACATGTATCGCGAAAGAGTGTGGACAGCTTGATTTTTCAGTTGCTGAAAAATGTATCCATTGAAGCAAACAGAGTTATCAAGTGTTAGTCTGATGATTTGCACAGTTGATTATCATGGCTGCTTTCATTATGAATTACCTTGGGAGAAGAAGAATTTTTTGTGGGGGGGGGGGGGAAGTTTATCCAGAAGAACAGGGGATACAAAAAAGTTGAGTAACTTTAAGAAGGGATATGAAAATTTCCTGTGCTTGATTGACCATGTGATTGTACACATAAAAGATATCCAGATTCGACAAATCTGCAAATCCACAAAAAATATATAATTTCTATGCTAGTGAGGTGAATAAAACTTGGCAGTATCAACGTAGTAGTAAGAAAGTTTTCATAAATTTTCAAGATCATGGGTTTCTTAGGAGAATCGTTCAAGCTTTATTTCTTTGCACATTTCCTTTTTGGCTAGGTAGCTCATCCCTTTTATATGAATGTTCAAATTGTGTTCTTCATTACTTTTTGAAAAATTTTTTATTGGTATCTTTACAATCAATAGGTAAAGCAGACAAGTTCAAATATCTGTTTCAACATTTTTAAGCGAACCTTCAGAAACACTTTTCAAGCAACTCCGCACAAAAGAGTAAATCTGAGTTGGGGGACTCACAAAGAAGTCATACTCATTATTTTGAAACTAGAATTTTTCAAAGAAATCGCTGAAATTGGTGTGATTTGATTGGTGAGTCGCCTATATAGAATCATTTTTATTCTCTGAATGTGAAGGGGATCAAAATTCATAATGGCTTCAAGAGGGAAATATTAAATTAATCTCTCGCAGCTATGAAAATGGTAAAGTTTTTTTACTAAAAACGGTAATTGTCCTTCCCCACAAGGTAATGCATAATAAAAGTAGCCTAAAACTAAATTCATCCTACTCCCGAGAAACACAAGTCCGCAGTAGTGATCTGTAACAGGCTTTCAGCTTACATTATAGAAAAATGTTATGTTATGTTATGTTATGTTATGTTATGTTTTGTTATGTTATGTTATGTTATGTTATGTTATGTTATGTTATGTTATGTTATGTTATGTTATGTTATGTTATGTTATGTTATGTTATATTAAATCACCTTCAAGAAACCAGGGCATTCGAGATCGTCAAAGTAGGAATTATCTAGACCTACAGTGGCTTTGGCTTAGTTTATAGTTGATGGCATCGAGCTTTTAGTATTGGCCTAACTTAGAAATGTGTCTAGCTGTATTTTCCCCTTGGAGTGAAACATCAACGCCCCCCTGTTGAATGCCTAATTAGTCTGTATTACATGGAGTACTATGGAAAGCCCCGCGAAATTCGAATGCTGACGTTTTTCGAAGAAATGGCGCGTATGTTGCTGAGGGAACTCTTGGTTCGTTGCAATTTTTATACTTTTCAAGCCGAAGAATGGCTGCTTAGTTACAGTTTGATATATAGATCAAAAGGTAATGATACTGAGAGTATTTTTGTATTTTCTTTACATTCTAATTTTGGTGAAAAAAACTGGCCTTAGGCCTTCTTGGGCCTGGTCACAAGGCTTGGCTCTGAAATTTGGACCGGAGTCCAGAAGTTTTTTTAAATCTGCTGCAGTCAACTCGGTTTAGTTAACTCTGTAGCCATTCATGTATCACACCATTATACCCTTAAATGTGTTATTACAAAATGCAAGCTACTCTTACCCTAGTCAAAACCTTGTATTGTATGCATGCCCTTGAAATAAAGGTATCGGCCTTGCATGCATAAATATAGCCCTTACTGGGTAAGTTTAGAAGAATAGCAAGAAAATAATGTGTTAAAGATGTATTTTATGCACCTTAAGAATGAAAAGTCTCTGCATTGTATCAAAATCTAATCAATCTATCTCGTAGTTTGAATGCCAAATCACTGTGAAGAAGACTTTAAAAAACTCACTTCCATAATTTCTTTATATTACTGGAATCTGTTCATCAATATGGCACCAGACAGTCTGGAAAGAATGATATTTTTGTACCTCAGAAAAATACCAGTCAATATGGTCTTCGATCAATATGCTACTATGGAGCAACATAATGGAATAAGATACCTGTAGATATAAGAAAGTCACCATCAGTCAATGTTTTTCGTCAGAAACTTAAAATTTCCCTGTTTGAACTTAACTACTGAAACTGATCATTTATAGCCATGTAACCATAGTTCTTTAACATTTAACTGACTAAAGGGGGTGCTCTCACTGATTAGCCTAGCTATTGAGAGAGTTCCTCCTTAAAAATTCCCTTCATACAAATCTAGCATTATAAGTCTTTTCCTAACTGTTTTATTAAAGATTATTTTAAAAGTAAACTTTGCTTTCAAACCCTTCCAGAGTTACTCAAGGTGTGTGTGCCCAATTTTGGCTTTACATAGTTACATGTCATACTGGTTTATATATTATTACTTTTATTCAAGTAATTTTCCCAAATGACTTTTTCTAGTTGAAAACAAAAGAAATAAGCATACAGGGCATAGGAATGACAAGTCATTTATTCCCTTCCCTTATAATCTTTTTAACATGTCCTTTAGCACATCAATGTCTGGAAAAATTTTGTTGGCTTACCTTAAAACAAACTTTTAAGAATTTTTCTAATGTGAAATATAGGTACATCAAAGAATGCATCAAACAAAGTGTGTAGTATTGGAAGTTGCTCATTTTTAAACATCATGATAATATATTTTTAGGCCTCATATAGAAGTTCTTTTCCTTTTTTTTTGAAAATTCCAATTTATTTAGGATGTGATAGGATTGTCCTTCCTGGTCTCCCTATGGACAACAATTCAAGCTATGTTCTTCAACAAATTACATTGTTTTCAAATTGCATGCTAAAACAGAAGCTTTGCTTGGAGTGCCTTTAAAGATCCAGAAAGATACGGAAAGTACGTTTCTGTCCCACACTCCGTAGAGACCAAAGCGCTAGATAATGCGCAAAAATCTAACAGAAATCAATAACCATATAATTCATATTTTTAAAACTTATTGTTAAAGGTCTGTGATATGTTAAATAATATCTTATATTTCTTTTCAGTCAGTGTTAACACAAATGTACAGAAACTAACAGAGACAAAAGTCAACTGCAGATTAAAAAAGGTACAAGTGCTTGTATTGCATTCGTGATCATCATTATTTGGAAAAGGGCTAAAAATCACCTGCTTTGTTTCAACAGGCCAAAAAATTTAAAGCAAAGAGTTAGAATTATCAGGAATCTTAGGATTGGAACCTCACTTGCTATTTTCCCACATATTTCATTTTTAAACCCAGTTCAGCTCGTGTCAGGTTATGCAGCCAGGAGTTTTCAGTTTACATAGGAACCCCAGCCCATCAAACTTGGTCAACCATTTTTACATGAGAAAATTTCATCCAACTTGAGATAGATCTCGCCTTGCAAAGCATGGGTCTGACCTTGCCAGGCTAATCCATTTCTCATAAACACATCATTAGACTTGATAAAAGAATCAATGGTGATATCAGATCTGACATTATAGATGAGTTAGCCCAGCTATCAAAAGACAATATTTAGAATTTCCACAGGTGGTGTTTTGGTACATTACCGCCTGTGACTAGAATGATTGGTTTTGTTTGCAGGGTAGATTGATCAAGCAACAGCTGTGATAATGTTTTTGTTTAGCTAAATAAAGCAAAGTTATTTTAAGAAATTGGATTTCCCACTGATGTTCATAATCTCACTAAAATGCATTCACATCACCTCTGCTCTCTATTCTATTCATAATAAATGAGAAGCAAGCTGCAATGGGCACGCAAAGGAACGCGTTGCGGGAGATGGGAAGCCAACCATACTCAACTTCTGTGGGAATGAACTTTCAATACAATTTTTAATAAAGGTTTCTTTTATAAAAGGTTCAACAAAGCCCAGTAACGTAAAACAGCACTTAAACCAAGGAATAGTAGCCTAATACGGTTCGCGTGCACTTAATTTCAATGCAAATCTTCTGAGGTCGTGGTTTGCTATTATTTTTAGCAGCTGACTAGTCTGTGCTACAGTTTAACCCTCTGTGGAGCTGTCTAGGATTGGCCTGCATTGCAATATCATAACTAAGGTAAATTCTCTATCAAATACCCAGATTGTTAGTAAAATTTCTTGGCTACAATTAGCTTGTATAACTCGAAGGGAAACCGTGAATATCAATTTTGGGGGATCATGGAAAGAGCAAGAAGTGATAATGATAAGAAGTGTACAATGATGTTATCACGGGCCTGGCCGTGAGCTTTTTAGCAGGCAAGCAAAACATCTGTAAAGTCAGGCGGACGATTTTTAATCTCTTGAAAATTGTCAATAAAAGTATAAACAACAGTCTTTAACAGATAAGTTTACAAAAAAAGATGGCGATTCTCCGACCGAAATAAAATTATAGTTTCATATAGTCGCAAATCAACAACATTCTCACTAACAAGGGGTTGAACAGAACCAATATTAAACTAGCAGTAATTCAAGAAACTGGCATTTTGATACTCAATACTCAAGTAATTTAAGGCTTGTCTTTTTAGTCCGTTGTCACAGAAACAAGCACGTATTTTTTTAAGCAAAACTAATAAATTCAGCTAGAACTAGAAATTTTAAGATTTTCAGAGCTGACAGTTTCGTGCCGGTCCTTAAAAAGTGACTCAATAAGGGGATCTCCTGTATACTTTTGATTAAAATTAAAGTCGGTTATATGAAACCACAGCTGTTCATAAATTGCTTGAAGTTGCGAAGCAATGTAGTTTCATCAAATAAATGAATGCTCTATGCGTCGTAAAAAAGACTCCTGAGTCCGATGTCAACACTAATGTTATATTTCTTGATTCTTCTTCTCGATCTAAAATCGGACATGAACTGAACTAAGCGATCTTATCAAGTCGAAGGGAAGCCGTACTAAAAGTTATTCATTTTTGTTAGCTCCTTGGTCATCTTCAAACTCGGGGGAAAGTCAAGCTAATAGTGTCTTTTCTTACACTGATTTATGTTTTCGCTCCTTTACAATTTAGAAACATTCTTGCGCTGCTGATTTACATTGATAAATGACAGTAAAGTAAATGCATGCCCCAGGTTCAGCGGGATCATCCTTCCTCCTTTCAAGCTCCTGTCTTACTTTCCTGTTCTCTTCTTTCCCAGTTTATGCAACATAACATAGATATGTAAATATATTTACTAATTTTTATAGATCAGTCAATCGCAATAGCTATAATGACTAACACGAATTGCAAAAAATCTTACATTGATGACTAGTACTACGCAGATGCCAACATGAAAGGTTCCAATATGAAATGGGTTTAGGTTTATTACTATGATTAAGCAGCGTAGACAACTATGAATTAGTTGCACAATTCTGTTCAATTCCGCCCGTATAAGCATTTGAATCTTCTCGCAAACGGACTAGGAATTCGTATTGACCGCTCACATGCAGGCACAGATGAAAACGTACGCATGTGCGAAGTCTCGTCGGCAAATGTAGTGCGCCGCCGTCTCCTATCTCAAAGAACTTTACGATTCGCGAACTAAATAAGAGTTAGCGGGCAGGAGTTTTTAGACAATAGCCTTAGTTAGACTATATCTACATGAAAGTTTCGATTAACAGCCACTGCA
Organism: Catostylus mosaicus; assembly: GCA_964019065.1. Taxonomy (NCBI): domain Eukaryota; kingdom Metazoa; phylum Cnidaria; class Scyphozoa; order Rhizostomeae; family Catostylidae; genus Catostylus; species Catostylus mosaicus. Next base: position 14,071,626 of record OZ025185.1, on the reverse strand, counting down.
TTTATCTGCCTTTCACCAATATGATCAATTTGATAACTACCTTCATCAACATAAAAACACGATTTAAGTACGTCTATAAACCCATTTCGAAATACTCGATTAAGCAGTGCGTATATTGCAGGATTGCATGCCGAATTGAAATATGATAAAAATTTAGCAGACCAGCCAAACCAAAAAAATGCTGTACTGTCAGTCCAGGAAAGGTTCTGGTAAAAGAAGCTATAGTAGATAACCAAAGGAATCCAACAGATTACGAAAACGACGATAACACACAGGATAACTTTAGCCATACGTCTTTGGTTTACGTTCCGAGATGCCTGGATGCTTTGTCTGTGTCGAGTATTACGTTGTCTTATAGTGTAATACAACTTTGTGTAGCATACGATTATAAATATGCATGGGATTGGTATGAGGAATGTTAGGATTAATGCTGCGTAGTATTCAAACACCTTCGATCCTCTTATGAAGGGAATAATAGCAAAGACCAGTGCAAGCAGCCATGGTATCAATAGCAGTTTCAATGCAGCTTTTCGATGCTTGAGCTTAGTGTGATACAGGAGAGGCTTGGTTACAGACACGACGCGATCTAATGCCATTAAGCAAAGATGAATGATAGAACATGCTCCTAGAAATATATCGAAACCATGTGAAAACGATTCTAGCAGTTCCCAGCGAGCATGGTTTGCGAATTCCTTTGTCATATACAGTGGAATACAAGCAATGCCCACTAAAATGTCTGTTATTGCTAACGAGAGAACGTAGTATTTCAAGGACCCTTCGGTTGTTTTCCGTGTGATGATAACATAACAAACAAGAGTGTTGGCAAGGACACATACAATTGCCAGAACAGAAAATACCGCAATAATTGTAACTTCTGCAGTGTAACTCAGCTTAGTTGATGTTGCCGATGTAGTGTTATTCATGAGTTCTATTTTCCTTCAAACTCTCAAAAGTCAAATTTTCTACATTCTATACGGATGACGACAGAAATATTGCTTCAAAAGCGCAGTCAATTTTATTCAATTTGCTATGATGGACATTCTTTCGTCATGCAGTTTTGAACCTAATGAAAAGATTCCTTGTTCTCTAAAATCACTTTACAATGCAGGCATTCGCAATAACTTACAGCTCTTAAAAGGGTCATGAAATCCCGAAATTTGATCAAATAAATTAATAATTTCCGTTTTTCCGTTTTGTGTCAGGTCCCTGTATTCAAATGTAATTACAGTAAATGCTGGTGACTATCAAAATACAGTTGTGTTAGAATATTTTGCTCAAATGAATGTAAAGGCGATTTGTATTGAATCAATTTATGGGCGGTCTTAAGTTTGCAGTGTGGAAAACATAGATCAAATGACATTAAATGTATAACTGATGGAAATTCAATTATCTGCTTCTAGGAACTGGTTATGTATTTTGCATTTGAGTTACCCGAGCATCTGGGGAGGAGACTGTGGAAAAATGTTTTTAATTTTGGGGAACGGTAACAAGATGCTCCACTGACCCATGATTTGGTCATAATGGGAAAGAGGCTGAAAACAATTTCCATGGCATTCGAAAAGGACCAATCCTTCATTCTAATACAAAGAGAGCAAGCTCTAAGACCCAGTTACATTACACACAAAATAATCACAGCATGATGGAGAACACAAACAGGCTGTTGAGATTTTGCTATCTGGTTGAATAATTCTGCTTAAACAGGGATGGAAAGAGGTTAGAGCTACTGGTACCCACAGCTTTAATACATAAAAATCTCCTGACATGAAAAAACGTTACTTATGGCTGGTATTACGATGGCCTCTACTCCACTGAGCTCATACGAGAAATATTTAAAAAAAATTTCTTGGGTTGTTGAGAAATTTGATCGTAATATCAGTTTATAATAGTTAGTCCGTTCTACAATCTCAGAATACGCTGCCTCTATGCACTGAAGAAATTTGAAGAAATATGCACCAAATCTAACTGAACAGCTTGAAATTGGAAATCAACTTGTTCTGTTTCAAAACCAATGCTATCGCAATAATGATAATTTAGCATTTGCTTATCTTAAAATTCAAGAAAAATTGAGGAACTGCAATGAAATCAATCGGCTATTATAATAAAAAATTAAGAAACTTTCTGATATAAAATGATTGCATTGGCATCTTTTCTCATATACACGAAAGCCAATCAGTTTACTTCCTTGCTGCTTAGTGAATAATTGACTACAGTTATATTTCCAATAAACAAAAACTCTGTCAGGGGATTTAGTTTAGACCCACCAGCAAAGGAGAGTACGCGATAGCAAGTTATACGGTCATAAAAGATCCACAAAATATAATTGTCCATAGCATGTCTGGAACATTTTTCTTACTACCCGTACATAACGTTTTCCTACGCAGTGGAGCAATCGGGGCTGGAGACGCCCCCTACCAAACGCAGCTGAATTTGTAACATTGGGCTAGGTCGCTGATCATCTCCACAATCAATCAATGGGTAAATCAGCTCAAATCTTCATACTTGATACGATGGCAATCGGCGCCTGATTTCTGTCAGAAGAACCCCGGGCTAGGGTAGATGTGTCTTTGCTCAAGCTGTTGCTAACTCGTCTTACTCTGCAGAGTGGTAGGCTATTTCTGTTGGCTAACCCCCCAGATTTACCAAAACAGTGCCTAAGGAAGTCTCTCAAACCGGTTCTGAAAACAGGATTGAAGATTGCATATATGAAGGAATTGCACATAGAATTGAAGTATGACGAAACTTTGGCCCAATAATAAATCCAATAGGCTGCATTTGATGTTATTGCTGAGAGGCTTCCTTCTGGTAAGCAGTAGTATAAAGCCAAAGGCATCCAACAAATAATGAAAACAATGATTACACAGAATAGTGTCTTTGTCATTCGTTTCTGGCTAACTCGGTAGAAAGTCAAGCTGTTCCGTTGGGAACGGTTATTGCGTTTAGTAACGCTATAATAAATCTTGGCGTAACAGGCAATGATGAAGGCACAAGGTATAGGTATGAGAGAGACCAGTGCGATTGCAGAGACGTGCTCAAAATCTTTCGATTTCTGTGTGAAGGGGATAACAGCAAATAAAAGCGCTATTGACCATGGTATTATAAGAAAAGTCAGTGCCGCATTTTTACGTCGAAGTTTCGTTCGATGCAGAAGGGGCTTTGTCACAGACAAAACTCTATCAAGTGCCATAACACAAAGGTGAATAATGGAGCATGATCCCAGAAATACATCGAATGCTGTTGAGAATGAATCAAGAAGATTCCACTCGGGATGGTCTGTGAATTCCTTGACGAGGTAAAGTGGAATACATACAGCACCAACTAATATGTCGGTTATTGCCAATGAGAAAACGTAATATTTCAAAGCACCGTCGGTTGTTTTTTGTGTGGTGATAACATAACAAACCAGTGTGTTGGTAAGGATGCAAAAGGCGGCCAGAATCGAGAAGATACAAATCACTGCAAGTTTGTCGTCATCGCTGAATAATGATTCTGCCGTAGCATTATTTGAAGCATTATTGGCCGAAGCTCCGGTAGCCATTCTCATTTTGACTGCAATTAATATGAAAGATTAATCAACGCAGCCATGGTCTTGTTTATATAGTTATGGAGTATTCATAATGCTGTAATGTCGCCTTTGAGATCTCTTTTGTCCTCGTTTCTAAGTGCAATAGACGAAAGGCATTCTTTATTATCGTAAAACAATGCAAACACGAAAGAAATTGGATAATTATGGAACTAAATATTCAGAACTGTATTGCTCTAGTCCATAGGATGTTGGTGTTATTATCACATCCTTTTTGTGGTAAAAATCCACGACGAAATGTTTTTCACGGCGAAATCCCGAAAAACTGTCTGAAAAGTATTCTGACTTTTGCGTACAGTGTGTATCCGACCAGAGCCATTTTCTAGTCCTGCTTGCAAATGCAATCAATATCACAGTCCAAATGAAAAATTAATAATGAATGTAATGCCTTCTTTGAAATTCTTTGTCTTCGTTTCTAAGCGCAATAGAAAAAGTGCATTTCACACCATTACACATCAATAAAAGATCGACAGATAATTGAATCTGCACACTAAATAGACATAATAAAGCTTAATTGGTTTTTCCATAAATAGGCCTAATCTCCTGACTTTCGGAAAGAATTTGCTTCATGGAACATTCGCTGTTGCGTGTATAAGCCTTAAAAAGGGAAGATAAGGTGTGTGACACCCTTCGGACAGCATTTGGTTTAAGAAGCAATTAGTTGTTGGCCCTTTAGGGGTATTTTGTCGGCAAGTATTTAGACGCAGGGATCTACGTTTCTAATTTAAAAGGTTGCCTTTTAACAGATTTTGAGTCCTGTTTTTTGAAGATACTTTCTCTGCTAAATAAATTATTAGTTTCTAAATGGGTACCCGCCTTTGAAACCCCTCTTTTATATTTACAAATTTCTCTTTCAACAATACATTCCACGATTCAACAGCATGCAATTTAACCAGATTTGTTTTGCAATCAAAATAATCTTCTGTGATATTTAAAGGAGATCCTCTTGCCATATTTCATGCAGGTTTTCAAAAATCTAAATAATGGTGCCATTGAATAAGAAAATGATGCAATTAGAACCTGTACATTGAGTTATGAATCTAGTTATTGCATATTTTAGCTGAAATGGAATGGAACCCGCTTTTTAACTGTGATCCACACAGACGACAATAACAACTCTTGTTACATTGCCGCATTCTTATCTGGCAAATAATCAAGAATTTTTAATGGAATTTTACAAAGTACATCCCTATCAAATTAACTTAAACAGCTTTATTTCAATTAGATAGAAGTAAATTAGTAGGTAAAAGTGTGGCCTTAATTAACAATAAATATACGGTAGATAATTTAGAAAAACTATATTGTTTTGTTAGTATGAAAATGACTCATCAAAATAAATCAATTGGTAAAATTATTGGCGTTATTTCCTGGCGGATGTTATTCGTCTTTAATGCCTTTATTGTTCTCCAAATGTACTCAATGTACTCTATTGAAAATGCATAAACAAAACATTCTTCCGAATACTTGACCATACAATAAATGCGACTCTTGACCAACGATTTAAGTTGATTTAAAGATTCAGTGGGAAACAACATGGCCGCGTTCAACAACACGACAGCTATTCCTAGCAGCAAGAGAGTCCTTAACCACCAAGACGTCACAATGACTGTTGTCCTATCAATTCTGGCATTTTTTTGCGTCGTTGCAAATTCTCTTGTTTGTCATGTTATTGCCACAAGAAAGACGACAGACGGTGCTCTGAAGTACTATGTTTTCTCGTTAGCTTTATCAGATGTACTTATCGGTGTGATTGGCATACCTATGTTTCTAGCTATGGAAAACCTGTTACACACTGGGCCACATTCGGGTCTGATAGAATCAATTTCAACTGGGCTTGATTTGTTCCTATGCTCATTGTCCATTGCTCACCTCTGCCTAATGGCCTTCGATAGAGCTGTGTCTGTTGCAAAGCCTATTTTTCATCGAACGAAGATGAGGCATCGTAAAGCGGCATTAAGTTTGCTACTTTTTCCATGGCTGATAGCACTTGCGTTTTGCATTGTGCCATTTATCAAGAAATCGAAAGAATTTGAACTTGCATTTTCGATGATGATTATATCTTGTTTACCAATTCCAACAGTGTTCATCTGCGTATGCTATGCGATAATCTTTTACAACATTCGCAAAAGAAACAAACTAGCAGATAAAAATGGAGCGACTTCGTTTAGAATTGGTGAAAAAAGAATGGTAAAGACGCTTCTTTGCGTGATCATCGTGTTTTTCATCTGCTGGATTCCTCTGTTCACCTATCATTTGGTACCAGAAAAGCATTTTAAGCCACTGTCAAAAATACAAAGCAATTGGCTATATTACTTGGCCAAATTTCTATCATATTTCAACTCGATGTGCAACCCTTTTATATATGCCATATTCAATCCTGTATTCAGGAAAGGATTTAAAGATGTCTTTAGCCGCTGTTTCACCAGGTGCAAATCAGAACAGAATGAGGCGCAAAGCAGTCGATCAACATCAAAAACAGCCACAATACAACCGAGAAATGTTGTTGGAAAAGTGGAGAACGCTTTTTAGACTGTTAGCTTCAGATCAGCGCAGTTACTGAGGCGGAAGAGTTTTCGCTATCTGCACTTGTTAGGAGGTGTTCAGGAAGATCATGCCATCCACTCCCCCCTATTGGAACGGGTGCACAAAAACCTCCGACATGTGTCATTTAAATTTAAATTTACACTTCCTCTAAAATTGTCTTTTTTTCTAAAAATGTTGTTTTTAATATATTATTTACAAGCAAATGATATTCGTAAGTGAATATTACTGTGGTTTTTTTTTACTTGATTTAAGCACCATGAAAACCTAAATGAGAGACTTTGATCAAAATGCAATTATTTTCTTGGTATCTGTACAAGATCATGTTTGTAGCTTTTCCAATCTTTGGCCTTGAGGAAAAGAAATAGGACTATTCAATAATTCATTGGGAAAACAGTCTGGCTTTTTCGTAACTGTCATGCGCCTATTGTTGTTTTAAGCTTAGTTTTCTTTGTCGATCCGAATTCCTGAAACAATCTCTGCTTTTAAATGCCTAGTTAATGAATCATACTCTACCTCATTATAATAACAGATGTAATCAAGAATAACTTTTTCAAAATCACGAAACTTTGTGGTCGAAAGGTCACAGGTTAGAGTTAATTCTGCTTCAACTTGTTTAACCTCCCCTCCCCATCACAGGTTTTTAGTTTAAGAATATTTGGCCCCAGTTTTAGGGTTGTTTTTACTTCAGGTGTTTCTTATATTTTGTCTAATTTCATATTCACATTTATCTTGAAAAAACTGTTCATAATAATTTAATGGGTCATAATGGATGGCATTGAATTGATGAGGTATACTTTTAAGATGACCTGAAATAGGGTCTGACATTTTGAGGGGTACTGTTAGCGTATGAAAGTATATGAAGGTGTGTGTTGTCTCTTGGGTCTTGAATGCAGATATTTTTTTATATCTTGCCTCGCCTTAACCTGCTATTTGTAAACGCAGCTCCCTTATAGATACATATCATCATCATTATTTATATTCTTTTTTGCTTCCCCATCATTTTTATGTTCTGAGAATCAAGTGCAAGTGTTATTTCTGAGCGTCTCTGATAAATAAGCAACGACAAAACCGAAAATATTATTTTTGGATCTCTGTTGCCGCTCCTTTACAAAAATATTGGAAATAGAATAAGTGGACGGATCGCCACTGAAGGAAACTTAGAGCAAATCAATAAACTCCTTCACTTAACTGTACCAAAGTAATACAGTTGACTTTGGATGAGAGAAGAGAAACTCTTATGGATATAGTAATACACATATACGATTAAATGAGACATTTTTTTTGCAGCCAACATGTCAGCAAATGATTCTTCAAAAGGAAAAGGAGCCAAAAGGAAAACAACCTCTGCTCAAGTAATTGGACATCCAGTTACAACAGAATCTGTTAAAGAGAAAAAGGTAAGACTAGCTTATATTGTTATCTAGAATAGGATCTGTGGATTTCCATAGTTTTCTTAAACGTGGTCAAAAGAATGTTTTTTATGTATTAGACTGAGTTAGGAACGATGTAAGTGCATTTGCCTATCATTTTATCAATAAAATTTAGAACGGGTTTATTCAACCATCAGATTTTTACCCCTTTAATGATTTAGAAGGCCCTTTCTCATCCTCAAATAAGCAAAGTGAAGTGCCTACCTTTCTCGTGTTGTTATGTAACATTTTCCACTACCAGCTCTCGCCCTTTAATTGCCATTCATTCTCTTATTTATCAATAAGGATGAAAGTCAGATCTTTTTGCCAGCTCATTTTGCAAATGTATCCCACCTCTTTAATAAAAGTAAACATTGGTAGGTGCAGATAAAAACTGAAGCTTTCTTATGGGGATCTTTAAATCTAATACCTATTTTGGCAGTGTTCCTTCTCAACTCCTGGAGGCTTAATGCTTATAGGTAGCCTGATCCTTAGGAACAAGTCAAGACATATGGTCTTACTAGTGCAACTTGCTGAGAGGTAATTTAAGAGAGGCCTTGTTAATAAGCTTGTAGACGTGCAACATTCCAACATGAATCACTCATTATTGCACAGTTTTTAACAATCTTTGTTTCTTTTCTCGATCAAGCAACGCGAGAAAGCCTCGAAAGATGCACGAAGAGCCCTTCTTACGCCAGAGCATAAACAGTTGATGTCCATGGTAGCTTTTAAAATAAATGTCGAGACTGCGGCTGTCGAAGAAGCAGTTTTGGATTGTGAACAGGTACTTACTAAGTATCTTTCTAACATGGAATAATATTGTTCTAGCCTCGCATTCTCTGTCAACTAGTCCCAGCCCTAAAACTAACCATAATCATAACAGCATAACTGTGCATGGAGAGGTACAAGTAGGCAAAGGCTCTACGATGAACTAGGATAGGAGGATTTGTATCATAGAAGGTGGTTTAGGCGGCTGTGCCATTTCTATAAATTGTGTAAAAATCGTCAACCGGCGTACCTGTTTGATGAAATGCCTGCTACTCGAGGAATTTCATATTCTCTTAGAAATGTAAATGAATATGATGCAGCTGTCTGCCGAACCAATCGCTTTTCAAACACATATTTCCAAAATGTCCGCCTTGAATGGAATGCGTTAGCAAAAGATATTCGTGAGTCAAATACGTTAGGTGAATTTAAACGCAAGCTGATCGAGACGATAAGGCCAGTTAAGTAAACATTATTTGAAATTTGCGACACACGCGGTGTGAGATGCTTAACTAAACTCCGGTTTAGACTCAGTCCCCTAGGTGAGCACAAGTTTCGGCGGAATTTTGAATCTTTGAGTCCAATCTGTACGTGCAATACAGGCATCGAGGACAATGAGCATTTCCTCCTGCATTGCCCCATGTATAACCAGATACGAAACGATCTCTTTGATCAGCTTTCAGAATTCCCAGGACTTGAGCTCGATAATCTTAATTCTGAGGCCCTATGTGAACTACTCCTTTTTGGCAATCCTCATTTCAACAATATTGCAATCAAGTTGATTTTGGAGGCAACAATATCATTCATTTTGTCAACTGGAAGGCTGGAATAAACCGAATAAGCTACCAGCAGCGCTCTACCCATCTTAGCTTTGTATTTTGTTTATCAAATCATTGATTTTGAGTAAGTTTGTGACACATTAGATGTCACTTGAAATTTCCATCAACGATCGTGGGTATTCTGAACAGTCTAATTTTGCTTATCTTTACGACTAAATTTTTTTCAGACATCTAATGTGTGACTAACTCATTATTGACTATTTAAATTTTGTTGAATTGTGAGCACCATTGCAATAGGGACTATATGACTATATGTCCTTTCCCACTGCATGGTGCAAATAAAGTAAGTTGTATTTTGTTTAGGTTTTGATTGAATAACAATAATGATAAAAAAGCATAACTGTGAATAGCAGCATTGGCGTTAACTTGGAAGATTGAATAAGCTACAACGTAAAATATTCCAGGTACGAACTGTAAGTCAGAGCTTTCCTCAACAGGTCATTTTCCCAACACGGCGATCCACCCTTCCGCGGGCTGATGATTGGTTTGTCAGAAGATATCCTCAGAATATAAGTAACAATGGAGCTAGACAAGTCCAGCCCTTGCTATCAATCACAATTGCTTCCTTGCGCAAGCCATCCAAGTTTATATTTGTGCTTCACCAAACGACATGACTGGAAATTAACGAAGAGAAATCGTGAGTTATTGATATGATTAGGTCAGGGACAAGACCTACTACACAACTTTTAACTTACTTTAAACTTTAAACTTACTTTCAGGGTACTGAATTGATGCTTGATTTTACAAAAGAAAATGGTCGTAGAACATTGGTATTCTTCTATCAAGCTAACATTGAGAAAAGTAGTGGTAAGTTAACACTAACCTGCTTATAGATTACGTCATATTGCCTGTTTTCAACTCATAAATTTTTATGATTTATTGTAAACGTGCATAATAAGATTAACTTGGCAAAAATAAGAGTTTTTGTTTCCTATTCCACTTTTCTCACTGCCAACCAACGCTCCCTTCAAATGATAAAGTAGACCTTTGCTAAGCATGAATTTCGAACGTTGTTGAACCTTGAAAGAGTTACGACAATTCAATGAAATGAAATTTCCAACGGAACAAAATTTAAAATACGATGATTTGACGCCTGCATTTATTACGCCTGCATTTTGCTCACTATATCTAATCTTTTTTTATCAAATAAAAGATTTTACAGTACAAAGTACCTAGACACAATGAACTACTGGACTGCAATACAAAGACAGAACTCATGGGGAGCAGAATGCAGAATACTTTTTAATCTCATCTCATACTTCACAATTTCAACTGAACTTTGCCATTTTAGGCTATTTTCTTACGTTTTTCAGGTTATTTGGGGTGGGTAGGGGTCAAAAAGTAAGGGCTGTGATGAACACTTCTCTAAGAAAATTTCTTTCATTCTTGATAAGAAGAGAACGTATTAACTATTGGTACCAGCAGAATGGAGGAAAAGCTTCTTCCATCTTTATTCGTTTTTAGTGCCATGTCTTGATTTCTGATTGCGTTTTCTTTTAAATAGCGACAGAAATCAGAGCACGTGCCAATCAAGGTATACCTAAAGCTGAAAGCCAATTGATTGTTACTGACTGTCTAACAGACAAATTTAAAGGACTGCTTATGTATTTTACACGCAGTGAACCAAACAAGGAACTCAAGATAAGAAATATGCACGAGGTATATTAAAATTTTTTCTTTTTCGTCATTTTTGTGTTTGTGAAATTATGTTTCTGGCACTTTTTACGTGGACCGGTACCTGCGTGGAGCAACTCAGCAAAAAATTCTTCTAATCTGTGATAGACTTAACGTGGTTTGATGACTGTTTTGATTTGTTTATAAACGAAGGCAAGGCTGCTCCATTTGTATCCCACTCGATTCTCATCTTCTGAAACAATGTGTGACTAGATGCTGATCGTTTTCATCTTAGAATAAATTTAATGTGTAGAGTATAGAGTTTGAAAAGAAGTTGATTTAAATGTATGGGATCTTCAACGAGTAAGGTAGTAGATGCAAAGCACAATGGTGAAAAGAGTATGGGAGAAAAGAGAATACTGTTCATTTGAAGTGCCAAATCCCTCTATGAATGCCAAAAGTTTTTAGATTTGTTGCCAAATCTCCTTGTTAAGCTAAAGATAAGAAGAAAAACGGCCAAATGAAAAGGAATCGAAAAAATTTTTCCCAGTGATTTAATTCACAAAAACCTATACGTTACCGTATCTAGTTAAAGATACTGTATATTTCTGATTGAGAAGACATGAGATCAAGAAGCAAATATGACATACACGTTCGTTTCGTTTCGTTTACAGAATGTTTGTTTTGGTGTAATCGATTGCACTGGAGATGTCAGCTTATTCCAAGCTTTGTCCAAATCTTTTGCATCTGTTTTCGTGCCAGCTTTAAAAGATTACGACGGCTGGGGAGAGCTTTCTAAAAGTCCACAAGGGATAGCCATCAAAGAAGATTTTATGAAATATGCAGATGGCTTTGTTGAATACCTCGACTGTAAGTATTACTTTATCTTAACATCTGTTTGAAGGAAGGTAAATGGTAGAAGAACCTGATGCGGTACCCTAGTGAATCTTGGCATCTCTTGCAAGCATTAATAGTAGGTGTTTTGGGTCAGCTGCATATGTTTGCATTTCATAAGATTCTCTAATTTTCTTTTATGTTTTTTCTTAAAATGGATTTGCTTCTTCATTTGAAGAGTAAAGAGTGCCCGAACTACGGAGGCGGAACTGCAACCCTACTCTGTACTGCTAGGGAAGCAGAGGAATAATAAAGTTTTCCCCTAATCACCTTCCTTGTTTTTGATTGCTCAATAGACTTCTAGGATGCATACGTTCAAAGTAATGGTTTTTGATTTTTATAAGCGATGGTTAGCTCATGGCTGATTACATATTTCAACCCACAGTAAATGAGTATCAAAATCCAAATTATACTCATCTAATTCAACTTCCTCTTTGAAAATAGTGGCTATCTTTTTTATCGTTTTGTTTTAGTTGCACATAGCGGAGTCTCAGACAGAATTAATCTTGAGAAATGCCAAGTAATTTGTGTCGAAGACTACGAAACTCCATCAGATTACAAACTGGTCGCTAATAATGCTGAATTGATGGTTGGTATAGAGGAACTTGTCCAGATATGGAGTAAACAGATAGAGCAAGTAGGTTATCGCTATATTTTCTGTTCAATTTGCCAACTCCAACTCAAAAATAAAGGAACTTGCTAATAAGGGACCATGAGCTTGTGCTGAAGGCAGATTATTTGCCTAAAGATGAGTAGCAATAACTGTAGGAAAATTGTAGTCAGGCATCACGTACTGCAACAATAGACATTTTAATTACCGTATAAAAATTGCTAGAAAAAGAAAAAGATGACTCCTTACTTGTATGACACTAAAGACAGCAAGGGGGTGAATACCAAAATGCAATCGTCGATTATTTGAGAAGTAAAATACTATAACCGACTGGCACTTGCTCACTTTCTTGAGTACTTCAATTCAGATCATGGCAAATGATTTTTACGTAGAAAAGGTTAATGTACTGCACCTTTGTGTAGACAGAGTTTTCAATATTTAAATGAAGAGATGACTATGCTAGTCAATTGATTCTGAAGTTGTGATTCTTATATTCCTTGGGTCCATCTGCATTTTCTATGGGACAGTTTCTTGTGCCAAAACTACATTTACTGTGAGAACTACACCTTACTGCAAAACCGAGCTTTGATTTGCAAAATTTTGATTTTGAGACTTTTCTTGCAGACTATTTTTGCGTACCGTTTAATTCGTATTTCTCATCTAATGTTGATATCAAACATCCTTGGGATAATTCCATTTAGGTTCTTGTTGAGAGTGAGCAAATGCGTAAAGAGGCAGATGATGCTGGCCCTATGGCGGAACTTCAACATTGGAGACAAAGAATGGCAAAGTTCAATTCACTCTTGGAACAGATCAAAACAAAGCAGTGTAAAACAGTTATTGGAATATTGCTGGTCGCAAAATCAAAAGTTCTTAAGGTGCCTTTATATAAAAAAAGTTGTTTAAAGTGCTGCCCATTTCTATTTCTTCATACTCCATAAAAAGTGCAATGCTGTTATAATAAATGGCTAGATGTAAAACCCGGAAATACAAAATTTTGCTCTGCAGCAAAATGATTTGAATTCTTAAGCACATCAAGCTGATTTAGTTTATGTAGGCGTCAAACAAAATGTAACCTTCGAGTTCAGAGCTGCAGTGCCAGTGTGTCTGCAGTAATTAAGTGCCAGTGGAAACCGATGGATGTTATGGAAAGGATATATATATACAACAATTATGCACCATACACTAAATGTTGAACAGATGAAATAATTTATACAGATAGATCTCTAAAATATATGAAAAAACTTTTGTGCCCGAGATTGCCACCCCTACAGTTAACATTGCTCTTTTTTATTCATGGATCAACTGTATCATGTATCAGCTAATTGATCATGTAGTTATTTACACACATCATTGAAGAATTCAAACAGCTCAGGTAGAGGTGAAAAATTAACATGTTAAATAGTAGAGCAAATCTTTAAAATTAGTCAAATTTCCCGACTGAATTGTTATTCTCCTTGAAATTTTCCAGCCAGTTGGGAAGAATGATAGCTACCATGTTTCTCGCTTTTAAAATAAACTATTCTGCTTGTACATTCTTCTACCAAACCACACTTCCTGTAATCTATCTATGGTGATTCTATCAGTTAGGTGATATACCCATCCAATTTAGCTGTTAACTTCAGGTTTATTCTGCCTTAGACCTGGAAAGAATTAGATAATCGAATAACTGATGCTGCTAATGAAGCAAAAGATAATGTGAAATATCTTTACACATTGGAGAAAATTTGCGAGCCATTATATCAAAGTGATCCGGTAGGTTGTCATTTTTAGAACGGGTTTTTCAATCTGTGATGGCTACACATTTCACATTCGCTATCTATCAAACATGCTGCTTAGATATTACTAGTAATATCCAGAATACTCTGTCTATATGGCACCGAGCACTGTAAAACAGTCGGACCAACAGTGATTTTCGCGACTTGGTGGTTATATAGATCGCAACTTCAATGAATAAAGGTCGGATCATTCAGAGCGGCAAACTCCTATCTTGATTTGGACAGTATAAGATCTCAAAAAAGGAGGAATTAAATTATTGTAAGAGTCACTTTTCTATAATGATTGCTTTTTAGACTTATAAGTTATGTCAAATTGATTATCTATCGCTCTGTAGCATGTCTATAACGGGTACACGGCGTAAATGTTCGTTTCAAAATTCGCCAGTGACAACGAGAATAGATCTGCTGATGTTGGCATTTTGAAGTTTACTTGCCATGCACATTGCTGGGCTTAACTAGAATAAATGTCAGAAGAAATAGAGACGTTGTGTAGAAAGCGTACATTTTTAACATAAAACGGCAGGAGAGTTTGTCATCCGCATCCACGTAGTCGTAGCCTACTCACAGCAATGATATTTGATTCTTCAATAATTTTCTTCAAGGTTGGACGAAGGTGATAAACAATCATGCATTGCGCGTAGTGCATGCATAACAACATAACAATTTCCTTCAAACTTCACATGTTCTTCTGAATAACCAATCGTTTCTACTTAATTAATCTTTTCATTTGCTACCTTTTAGGTGAGCATGGTAGACAGTATACCCAAGCTGATTAATGCCATTCAGATGATCCATACTGTTTCACAATATTACAATACTTCACAACGTATGACGTCACTATTCATTAAGGTAGTATTAATGCTCAGTTTGATATGTTATTCAAGATTTACATATTAGCAGTTAAGTCAACATTGCCATTGACCGTGGTTAAAAGGATTCTTGAGGAGTTGACAGTGGGGGCATTTGTCCTTCCTAGAAATGTAGTATATTATATTTATTCCATCATCTCATAATCAGCATGATTTACCGTGTCAAATTCAATACATGGGAGGCGTTTGGAAGACGGATAGATTACTGAGAGTAGAAGGAAAGGTGATACAAATAAAAAAAGGAAAAGGAGTAAAATGACAAAAAGTGGATGAAAAGGAGTATGAGCTTACACGGAGATTAAACGTGAATGTGTGATAACGGATGCTAGGAGGGGTTTGATGCACTGTACCTACTCGTAAAAAGGTTTTGTAGTACTTTCCATGTCCTAAAAGAATTATCTTCTGCTTCTTCTTTAGGTAACCAATCAGATGGTCACAGCATGTCGAAATCACATTACCGATGGAGGAAAATATCGCATATGGGACCAAGAGAGAAGCGGGTTAATTGTCAAGATGAGACAATGCGCACGCCTAAACACAGAATATCAAGCAAGCTATCAGAGAACAAAGAAAAAGAGTGCCGAACAAATGAATGGCAGACCATTTGAATTCTCAGAAATGTATATCTTTGGAAAATTTGACACATTCTGTCGAAGGCTTCAAAAGGTATCTGCAATGATCTACAATAATAGCACTGATTAATTCATACAAGCTTTGTACCCAAGTTAAACTAACCATTTCAAATCCAATTGATTTAGACTAAGCTCATCCCAGGTTAACCTCTGTTATGTCTTGGAACTTTGTGTCAGGTACTTATCAAGACCCAAGTCAAACTTGAAGAAAATTTTCGAAAGCGCAGCTAATGATAATTATTTATGATTATTTACTACTTAATTTAAACCTTTTGTCAACACGCAACAGGCATAGTTGGTAACGAAGCAGGCATGGTTATGAAGAATATTTCTCGACCTGTTTGACGCGTTATAAACCTAGTATTTACATGACAATGATATTGTTTTCAACAGTGCTTTAAGAGAGATTGAAGATCACTGTTCTTCTTGACAGGTTTCACCCAAAATTTACAACATGCAATACAGTATAGTAGCAAATGAAATTTATATACAGAATAGCTTCAACTATGATTCCCATGTGTAGTGAAGAAATCAAAATTATTTTAGAGATATCAATGCTGACTTTTCCAATAATGCGCCAACCTTTACTTTTTGACAATACGACTTTCGCCTACTTTTACAAACGTTGTCCAATCATAGCCCGTGGATCCGTATTTTCAAGACTTTTGTAGCTAACTTCGTTATTTCGCTGACTGTGAAATCAAAACTGATAAAAAGAGTTGTTTGTTTGTAGATTATCGAGCTAATGACGTCACTTGATACTTATGATGTCCTCACAAGCTCGAACATTGAGGGAATAGACAGCATTGCGCAGAAGTATTCAACAATATACAAGAGTATGAAAAAGAAACCTTATGAAATTCTCGATCATAGAAAGATTGATTTCGATCACGATTATGAGGACTTCAAGAGACAATTAGCTGAGTTAGAAGTGAGCTTTCCCTCGTTTTTTATTATTTTTTTACTTCTTTCATACCACACACTCTTGATAATAATAAAAAAATAATGATAAAAGGGCATTTATATTGCGCCATTTATCCACGCGGCTCAAAGGCAAAATTTGGTCTTTTGCGAGTTTTACATTGTTGTTAATGCCTTTTACTCGAAGTCTGTTTTTGTACTTTGCTACTGAAGATGCCGATAGGTGTGGATGTGTTTAATTTATCCCTTGGCCTTGTTTGTCCCTCTGTCTTGGAATGTTATTTGTAGACTTTTTGATTTTGAAGTTCACGTTTGTTTTGCAATCCTTTTGGTATATTTAAAAGCTTACAAAAACTAAACTACTTAGGACAATACTATGAACTACTATACTGCACATTAAAGGACGATACCAGTAGGAGCAATATATAATGACTACCCCCTGGCATTTAACATAAATCTAAACACAAACTAATTATAAAGGCTATTAAAACCAACTAAATAAACAAAAAGAACGAGAAGAAAAATATTTGCTATGTTTTGTGAAAGCAGTAACATCTTAATCAGGATAATTTTTTTGCCAGAAATACAAGCGATTTTTGGGCAGGGAATTGTCAACAAGTGTTGTTTTCTACTTTCTGTGGCAAAAACATGTCTGCTTATATCGATCTATTTTTGATAGCGTTGTAACTGCGTTTATTTTGTTAAAGGGACAACTACACAACTTTATTGATGTTGCTTTTTCTCGGAAAATGTCGACCATTCAAGCCCTTCAGCTTCTGCAAAGGTATTTGTTTTAAATTAAAAATTACGCAATGTTTTTGATTAAGAATGCAAGATTGATTGTAAAATCTAAAGCTTTTTCAAAAAACTGATGTTTGTCGATTTACCTTTATCGTTGTTCTTAAAAGATCACTTTTCTAAATCAGTCTTTAACATGTCTGGAGCGCGTTCCCTTTTGGCAGCATTTTCAAAAGTCTTTTGTTGACAGCAACGAAAATTGACAGGCTTTGATTCAATCGTTTGAAATCTTTAGTTGCTATTCCATATTATTAAAGATCAATGATTTTTGTCTCATAGAATAATACTTTACCCGATATTTCGAATACTGAAAATTTATGCTGCATTTGCAAACAGACTTCTTGAAAAATATTTTGAAAAGCACCAACTTTCAAACTTTCATCTATATCGATATAAGCCAGCTCAATTAGCATTATTGTCAAAGTTGGTCAAATTAACGGCATTTCTCATGTTATTACCTCAGATTTCGATACCTTTTATTTCTGCATTTAGGTTTGAGCAGCTAAGAATCTCAGCATTAACTCAAACTATTGAAGAGAAGTATGAGAAACTATTCAATCATTTTGGAAAAGAAATAGAGATTGTTGGCAAGGTATTTTTGCCTTAAATTTTTGTAAGCGACATCTCCCAAAAAAGACATTTTGAACATTCTTACAAAAAACACTTCCTTGATACTTTTCCATCTTTCCATTATCCTTCCTCTTACCTTTACTATTTGCAGGTTTTGATTATTGATGAAAACTGCTTCTCTTTAACTTCACTCTTTATCTGCATTCTAATTTTTTTGATTAACACTCTAATGATATTTCCTTTCTATAACAGATCAATTTAATTTGATTGGTTCGAATTATGTAATTCATTTTAATACTAGTTTATTTTAATTCGTTGTTATGAAATATTAAGGAAGGAAGGAGAGTATTAAATAATCTTACATTTTCACCCTTTGCTATACTGATGTTTCTGACACTTTTTCCATAATTAGCATCGTTCTCTATTTTCTATATCGTTCTCACGAAATCAGTTAGTGCTGTTTTCTGCCTTTTCCTATAGTTTTTGTGAAGATTCATCGCATTTGGTTACAATTTATATACCATGTCTGACACTTAGATCTACCAAGCCCCTGTATTTCTTGTATGTAATGTATAGGTGTATGAAGATTTGAAGCAAGAACCCCCAGTTGCCCGTGATTTGCCACCAATTTCTGGGAAGATTGCTTGGTCAAGACAGTTGTCAAAGCGAATACGAGATCCGATGAATTATTTTGAGAAGCATCCTGCAGTGTTTAAAAAGGACGATTCTATGAAGACGATTAAAATGTTCAACAGCGTAGCCGCAACGTTAGTACAATTTGAAATTGTCTATATCAATGCATGGAAGCAACAAGTTGATAACACCAGAAGTGGTAAGCGTTAACTTTTCTGTACCCATGAATGCAAATTCGATCTCTTCATGAAACTAAGTTGGAAGCATCCTTGAGATTTATATCAAGGCGATCCAAATCCAAATTTTCACCGATTTACATCATCGTTTGTCTAAGGTTCTTGTTTCTCTAAATCACCAGGCCTTCAAGCAACTCTACTTGTCAGACACCCCGATACTGGCAGGCTTTATGTGAACTTTGATCCATTGATCATTGAACTGATAAGGGAAACGGAATGTTTTATCAAAATGAAAATAGATGTTCCAAGGTCAGCCCAGGAATTGTTTCTAAGAAGAGACAAACTCAGAAAAACGGATGATCGGCTAAAGGTTTGTAAGCATATGTCTGGTAATCATAAGTTTTAACTAAACTGAAAAGATGATATAATTAAAAAGGAATGAAAACTCTGTATCATAGTTAAATGTGACATACCTCTAGTTTTTAGACTGAGATGAAGAAAGCAAAGAATCTAAATAGAAGGAATTTCTATGGATAGCTAAAATATTTTCATTATAAAATATCAAGTATACATTACTATAGAGCTTATGCTACTTTTTGTTTGATGGAGTGATTACAGTAGTCAGTTCTGTGATGACCATGTTTTCTTATACCAAATTTATTTACGATTGTCTTTTAAGCCTAGGTATTTCATCACAATCTGTAAAAAATAAAAATGTTAATGTTTGAGACGCACTACACTTTCTCACGATTCGGGAAAATATGATTTTGATTTTTCACATCTATAGCAGTTTTCTGGATAAATCTGCTTATTTCAGCAAAAAATTGTTTTGCCGATATGACACAGGAATCTTCTTTCTGCAGATGATGGTCTCGGATTACGAGAAATTGAAAGATTCCATACCAAATATATTTTTTGCTCTTATGAAGCCATCGATGAACAAGGTTGGTTGCAAACAGTTTTTGGCTGTAAACAATTAATCATCGAGAAATTAGGAAAGATAGAATGGCAAAAATAATAAACACTGAACCATGTGCAAAAGAAGCCCTTTTGCTATCAATTTTTAAGGAAAGTCGATTAAATATCAAATTGTTAGGCCTCCTGTATTGGTTTGCTACATTTACTCATTTGAAAGTCATTTAACTGCAATTGGCTACAATCAAACACATAGCAGAATAAAGTTTCTGCAGCTATCATTTTTGTAAGCGTAGAAAAGATCAGATTAGTATGTTATATTTTCATCGAACTCTTATAAACATAAGATTTCCACCAACTTTTTTGCTAAGATTCATTATCATTCATTATACACTAAGATTCAAATAGTTTCCAAGGACACCTGTCTTGTCGTTTTTTCCATGAAATTTTGTTGAAATTTTTGTCACGATAGCTGATCTTTGCTTGCCGCTTGGCAGTATCGGATCCACATGAATTATGCTCTATTGAACTTTAGAGGCAGGTAAATTAAAAAATCGCACAGTTTTATGGTAACCCAATGGGCTTGATAATTCTATCTATATCGTTATTTTATTAATTTCTAGGTTGAAGCTTGCATAAGTCCTGGCCTGACGATTTTGAACTGGAATTCATTGAATATTGACCAATATATTGAATACGTACATGCAGAAATGCAAGCAACGACACTTTTTGTCAAAAACGCAAGTCATTTACTTTCTTTTTCCATTTATCTAGAGTAAATAGCTAGAGATAAAACCTTTACTCAAAAGACAAATGCAAGTCGCGGATAAGAGTAACTAGATAATATCTTTTACACATTACTGAATGACTTGCACGTTTATTCAATTTTTCAATGAAATTTTAATAGACAACTAGACTAGCTCTAATTTAAATTAAATAAGGGTAAAATTTGTCATGCCCAATCCATAATTTTATTAAAATTTTCAAGGATATTCAAGGACAAGGATAGCTTTTTGGATAGCATTATTACTACCATTATTGTTGTTATTCAAGTCTATGAAAGCACTCTGACAAAATTTATTTTTTGACATGCCTTAACATTCGTAATCTATAAATGGTAAACCTTTGTATAGGTATTGGATATAAAGGATGCGAGGATTGATGCTGGCCTTCGAGAAATAAGTGACATGGTATTATGTGAGCTGCCAGAAGACGATGCATGGCCTGTTGAGAAATTTTTCAACCTAACCAAGGTATGTTTCTTATCTACAGTGGATAACTTAACTTAATATGGATACCTAAAAATTGTTTTGTACTGCAGTGATATTTTGTAAGTATCATGGTACAAAGTCATTTTCCGTTAAAATAGTGTTAGGTTTTGCTTTGAGATTCCTAGTTAATTCTTATCAACAGCATATATTGATCTAGAAGTAATTTTGGAGAAGAAAAGTATCGTCCAATCTGATCACAGAATTTGTGACCGAAAGGCTAAGAATGGGCTTCATATTATCTAGCTAGATATAAGCGTATAAAGGAGTATAGCCTTGGAATAATTGTTTCTTCCTTCAACAATTTTGTATTTGCACAAAAAAGAAGCTTTACTTGGTATGCGAGAAGTGCTGCTTGTTTCTGACACTCGAATAAAAAAAATTGCAACCAATTTTGGGTACCGTGTTTTTAAGAGCTACTCGTTTTAGATGAATCGGTACCATTGGCTGGGTTAATGATTGACGGAGAAGAGAATGAGAAAACAAACTCTGTCTGTTCACAAACATTTCATAAAACCTCAACCTTTAGAGTGTCTCTTGCATTAATAATCCTACTATTATCATATTTTCCCTCGTTGTAATTCAGGAACTTTGCGAAAAAGCATCCAAACAGATTCAAGCAATAAGCTATCGCGTTGAAGATGCTGTCTGTGATTTGCTAAATGTTTTTCAAAGCAGTTACGAAATCATGCGCTCTCAATCGAGCATTAAAGATCCATCAATTGTTCCTCCTGATGAAACGCCAGAACAGAAAGCTGCAAGAGAGAAACTACTACATCGTGATCATGAAATGAAAGAGGAAGCCCAAGAACTGGCAATTCATTTCAACAATAGGCTTGTTGACAGCCTTCTTAGATGTATTCGAAATTCTTTGGATGCAATAAAGCGACGAGTTTTTCCAGCGTATGTTATGATTTTGGCTCTCCATTTCTTGTTACCACTTTGTACTGCCTGTTTCAGTCGCCTCTTAAATTTCAGTATTAAAATCGCCACGCATTTGCTATCATTATCTTTGAGAGTAAATGTTTCACTTCATTGGAAAGAGAGAGACAAATATTCCAATAAACGACTAAGGCCCAGTTTCCCGCATGTCGCAGATTCAGCAGATGCAAAAATAAAGAAAAATGCTCAAGGCTTGATTAATGGGCTCACTGTGGAGATCCGATTAGCAGAGTAGATAACGATCAGAGATCGGAAAGCTAGCGTTTAGATTTGTAAAATGTTATGTTGAAAAGCAAATCTGTTTGGAGCTGATATAAGATTCACATAGGTAATTTTTGTGCCTTTAAAAGTCATATTTTGCAATCCTTTGCAGATCTTCAAATCTAAACTATGGACGAGGTCAATCTGTGGTTAATCAAGATAATAGAAAATATGCATGCTTCACAGCTGATATGGAACTTAGCATTCCTAACATAGTAAGTATCAACTCTTAATGGTAACTCATTGTTTTGCAATTTTCCATGTTTACTTTGTTTATGCTTGCATGTTGTTGCAAGCCGCAGAAACAGTTCTATGGAGGTTTTTTCAACCAGGAGGGAATGGGGAATAGAAAAAGAGTCGCATAAAGATGCTCGAAAAATTAAAGAGGAAACAAAAGAACCTATTTAAAAGGAACATGGTTATTTAAAGACGGGAACAGGAAACAGTGGAGATTAAGATGTGATGAGGCTTTTAAGATGCTTATAAATCCTGTAACTTCATTTCGCTATATCTCTAAAGACCAAGTAAATAATGCTGCCAACTTCTTTGCAGGAAGATGAGCTTTGTAAGGCACTACCGTGTTTTTTTCTCAGATTGACCATTGTTGTATACTCTTATCCCTTCGTTATCAGGTTGTGCAGCCGCAAATCGAAGACATCCAGCATCATCTGAATGAAAGCGTAAAAATGATTCTTCACGTCAGTCAGGATGTGGCATCTTGGAATCTAAACACCACTGCTTTCTCAAACACGACAGCAAAAGATAAAGGTGAGTCTTTCTAGCTATTTGCAATCTTACAAGATAAAGTTCTGCTCAGACCGATTAAAGCAAGCGAAGCAGAACATGAAAAATGGGTAATCGGTGCCTCAAATTTGCTACTTTATAGTCTCAAGCATTGCATTCGATTTCATTTGGAATCACAGTGATTTAAAAGGGCTTCAGTAAACATTCCGATCATCTTCATTTTGAAATGAAAGTTAAAGCGATTCCTGCACAGTTAATTTATCACCATATTACCATCTAGACCTTTCAGACATCTTACATAAAAAACACTTTGCGATAGAAAAAATGAATGGTCATTGCATTTGTTTTGGATTTATTTAAATGCAAATGCAAACCGTCTAGTGATTCTTTAAAGTTGGCTTTGTCTTATGACCTTTTGACAAATAACAACTAGATTAGCGACGGTTGGAGAATTGTTATCGTGTTTGCCATATCGAATAAAATAGCTTTGACTTTGCGTTGGTAGACCGAAGGGTTTTAATGGGCCAGTTGTAACTTCTTCTCATATTTTATGATAATATCATCATGATTATTCTTCCCATATTTTCACAATATTGTCTTTCTCTGCTTATTCAATTGTTGCCGTGCATATTTCACAAAAGCTGACGTCACCTTTTTTTAAACGTTTCAAATTTAAATAATTACGCATAACCATGTCCTAACTGAAATATAGCTACATCAGCTGTACTTCTAAAGCAACAATGTTGCGTTTTCTCCTACATATATTCATAAACCAGTACCACTTTGATTAAACAGATTAGATACCTTGCATCATCAATCTTCAATGATAGGATGACAATCTTTTTCATCATTAAATATTAAGTTAGCTGTAATATCTAAATCAATAGAGCTAGTCGACCTCCTATTTTCTTTTTTTGAAATCTAGCATATATATGTATTGATGTGCCCTTCAGATTCTGCCACGCAGAAACAGAGGAATTACTACAAGTACATCGTGGAACACAAAGACATAACTAAGGTCACAATGATGCTGTCTTCAGCTGTTAGTTCAACAAAATCTGAAGTCAGTCAATACTTGGAAGTTTTTGCGAAGTACATGTTTTTATGGAAGGATGACCGTGAAGAGAAACTCAAGGTAGATAGAGCTATTGATCTCTTAAAAAAGTCTTAAATGCTCAACTTTCAAATATACGTTTGTATTTTATCAGAAAACAATGAAATTGGCGTAGAATGGTGCAAGAATCCTCGTTTACAAGAATTCAAAGCAATAACGGTGCTTAAGACTGCTCCACATGGGTCTAGTCCGTCCTGATGTTATAAATATTGAAACGTATAATTTGCCATCTTATGGTGTATATTTGCGTAGACTGCAACACAAGTAAACAGTCTTCGCATGGATCTGAATGGCAGTATAGGATTGCATACACAATTAAATCAAAAAGTAATTTTTACGCAAAAGCCCAACAAGGCTTGACTAAAATTTTACCTCTATGTGTATTTGCTGTATACTTCACAACCACAGCTTCTGAAAAAATCATTTGCTCACGATTCTTTGTCATTTTGATTTGATTCCTTGCCCGTCGCTGTCAATCCCCGGTTAGTTTGTTGTGCTGTTTTATTGTCATAATCTTTGACTATATTTTACTTTGAAGGAATTCTTGGAATCAGACCCAATACTTTCCGAGTTTAAAGCAGAGATATTAAGATACAGAGGTATAGAAAAGGAAATTAAGTTGTTACCTGACAAATATGTAATCGGACAAAGAACATTGCAGTTAAATACTGGTAAGTAGCATGTAGCAAGCTGAAGTGTTTGAAATGATTAGGTGAAAATGTATTGTCATCTTTAAATAAGTGGCATCAGCTTGACATATTACTGATTTCCTGCTATCTATTTAATTTTTGAATTTGATTTTTGAATATCATTATTAGCAGGTAAATTAAACTTTATGTTGTGTCTTGATTCTGATGGGTAGTAAATTTTGATTCCGTTGGGCAGTGGCTTTAAAGATACCTTATCGTTTTAGATCAAAGAATAAGGAGATCATAACAAATACATCTAAACTTTGTCCTTTTGTTTATATTCATACATTGGTATGCAGTTGCTCAACCTTCTATCTTCTTGTTATGTCTCTCCCTTTATAATTAGAAAGACTTCATAGTTTCTCTTCCCTACGTATATTCATGCAAAATGTCTCCATTAACAATTTTCCATGATTCATCAGGGCCATTGAAATATGCACTGAATGTGGAAGCAGAGAATTGGACCGTTGCACTAGGTCGAAGTATGAACACAAAATACAGAGAGAAATTAGAGCAAATCGTACAGTTTATTGCTGACTACTCCAGGCGACTTTCTCATCCAATAAAAGACTTGGATGACATCAGATTTGCAATGGCCGCATTGGCAGATATCCGAAGCAATGAAATTAGAATTGACACAGAAATTGGTCCCATCGAGGTATGATTTGTTCTCCTGCTTTTTTCAAACATCTGAAGACTGAAAAAAAATAACTGCTCAACAGTGTATCGACCAGCATTAAATATTAGTTGGTTGACTTAGTCAGAGTTTAGCACTTCAATGATACCAGTTTTTTAGAGCTGTTTTAGGAACGAGTTATTTAGAATTGTGAATTATTTCCTGTTTGTTCTAGAATAGAAACATGACCTTTCAGCATATGTATTTTTGATACTGACATCTTATACAATTGCATAATTTATTTACAAAAGATATTTTGCAATTAACAATTTATGGTTGTGATGAAAGTCAGTTCCTCATATATGATATATACTTTCTTTCGAAACTTTAGGAATCTTACAGTTTGCTAAATTCATTTGGCATTGCATTTCCACAAGAAGAATCAAACAAGGTCGACTCTCTTCGTTACTCAGTATTGAAACTACTTAGACAAGCTGTAAGTTCTAATATTGCATACATCCGATTTGCTTTTCATTTCGATTCATCTCACTTCATTCTTAACTATTTATGCAGGGGAGAGCTATCAGTAACATGCATTGTTTTTTACACTGCCTAATGAAGCCAGTAAAAGATGAATGGAACTTAAGTCCCCTAAAAATAGATCCTTCTCTTGATCTTTGTATGGGGATTTTTTATTTACAGCATTTTTCGCCTTCCACTTTTACTGATTATTACCTTTTAACTTCATGTATAACTTTGATTTTACCTACTATATTACTGATGATGCTTTTGCCATACTAATGAGCCTCGATTATGAAGAGTAAGTAGCATAATAATGCTAATCAAATCCTAAAAAGTCCGGACTAAGCAGGGCACCTTCTGTTATCCAGAAATGTATTTGTTATTTGAATTAATTGGATAGATTTGAACATAGGAAACGAAAATCAATAAAAATCATGGATGCTATACAGCGTTGCTTACGAGCCAAGTGTAATGATCATGGAGGCTGTGTTTTACCGGTAGATAGCGACTAAGAAGAAGGAATCAATTGATATAGTCAAAACTTTAAATGTTTAGTAATGGCATTTGTTTTGCTCATGCATTTTCTTTGATCATGCCTTAACCACGTTTTGTCATTTTAGAATGTTGTTCAGGCCGAACTGGTGAAAGTACAGCCAACATTTAAGAAAGATCTTTTAGATCGTGTTGAAGTGTTCAAGATTGATTCAACTGATTATAATGAAGATTACACAAATGTATGTGCCATTTTGTTTTCTTTTAATGCTGTACATTACCAGACACATATCACTCTTTTCTTTGACGAGCTTGGATTGTCTAGTTTTGCTAAAGGATAACGAAACGTCCGATTCAAAACATGGCAGTAAACTTTAAAAAATCAACATGAATGGTTTCACGTTTTTTGTGGCCTCTTTGGTATGAGCTGGGAGGATTTGATGACGATGACGACGATGACGGTGATAATGACGATAATAATGTCTCCTCCGTGTTTTTAGAAACGCTTTGTCAAACCAATGAGATTGATTTCATCCAGTAAAAAGACAAATTGCTAATGTTACCCAAGCAATCCTTCCGTTGTACTCAATGGTAACGGCAGAAGGTTAATAGTATTATCATCTTAAGAGGAGCTATTCGTTATACTTGTGATTTCATTTATGAATGAATGAATCCGATTAAGGTTTGTTGATAGGGAGACGCAACATCATCATCATAATTGGTGTCTGCCGTGTGTGTCTGTATTGATTTGATATGTTATTTTCTAATATCGTTGCAAGAATTTGGAGTTAGAGGACCCTTATATCCTCAGTTAAAACAAGGTGCTATAGATATTACGACACGCTATGTTGTAAGTGAATTTTGAAAAATTTTTTGGAATAGAATTTAACATCACAGACATTTACATTGGCACAATCTTGCGCTTTGTGCAACTACACTCTAAATTACTTTTATTTGTTACTCCTTTTAGAATGGTCCAATGGTAAGCGGACTTCAACCTCAAGAAGCTAGTGATCGTCTTACATCATATCAGGTATTCATTATTTGCTTGATAAATGCTTTTACGAAGTTCAAATCCCAAAAGGACTCTTAACGTATCAAGATAATCTTCCATAAATATTCTTGGACAATGGGCCTTTGTATCAAGAAATAGAGTTAAATGTGACCGAAGTAAGCCAATTATCCCATACAATTGTAGTTTTTGAAAATGCTGAAACATTTTAGAATTATGTAAGTATCTTTGTTCTTACATGAAGTATCCAAAAGTTGCTAGTCACAGCAAGGTAAGATAGAAGAGTTCTGGTGTAATATATCCTGTTTAAAAATTTTGTGCAATCTAAGATCCACGAGGATCCACGAAACTCAAAATCTGTTTAAATCACAATAGATAGTCACAAACAATTTAATTTTGAAGCTCTCTAATGTCATATGCTTTGATGTATAACGCATTAAGGCAGCCTCTTTTAAATGGTGATGACAACTGTCTGTTTGTCTCATTTTAGTCCAAATTCGATACTTTATGGCGTCAGTACCAAACGTACAATGGCGGCGAAGATCTGTTTGGTTTGCCAATAACTGACTATCCAGATCTGATGAAAATTAAGAAGGAACTTGGCTTACTGCAAAAGTTGTATGGTCTGTATAATTCTGTCATTACAACTGTGAATGGATATTATGACATTCTATGGCATGAGGTTGACATCGAGAAAATTAATCAGGATCTACAGGACTACCAAAATAGGTAACTACATATGTATAAGTACCTTTGGTCTTTTTAGTAATTTTATTTGTATCCGTAACTATCGCTGTAAATTAGGTAAAGAACAACAGTAAACTGCTCACCTCTCAGCCAATGATAAATGCTGTTATTAATCTTAGTTTTGAAAGTTTTGGATGCCAAATCTCGTACAGGGATCTTTTTGAGAGTAAATTTAAGCTGCTGCTTCTCAAAAACGGGTCAACCCCAGAAGCTCACGATATTTTCAAGACAAAAAATATCAAGCTTTGGTTCCTTTCCGTTTACCCTACTTACGTGGTTACCACAAAGGAAGAAGTTTACATTTGAGAATGTATTATACCATTGTCCGTTAGCATACGACCCGTGTGAAAATGATACACGGAAGAGAATTTATTTCTGCCACCCATTAGTACAATATATCAGGGCTAAAGCTTTATTGGACAGTATAGGTGGCATTTCGATGTTTTCTCCCATTAAAAGTTTCCTAGAGTTTCATATTTTAGCTCAGTTTTGCTAAATTAACGACATTTTATTTTATAGATGCCGGAGGTTGCCGAAGGCGTTAAAAGACTGGGAGGCATTCAATGAACTAAAGAAGAAAATAGATGATTTTAGTGAAAGCTGTCCTCTTTTGGAATTAATGTCTAACAAAGCTATGAAAGATCGTCACTGGAATAGAATAGGAGAACTTACAGGACACCATTTTGAGGTGGAAAATGAAAACTTTGCATTAAGAAATATCATGGAGGCTGACCTGTTGCACTATAAAGAAGATATTGAGGTAAATCCGACTTGATTTGACTTTATCTAGTTGTTACATTTGATCTCTATAAGGCATAAAAATGAAGTGAAAAATGAGATCCAGACATAGGTTCAAATAAATTGATGAATAAAACAACGTTTTGAAAGTAAAATTAAGGGCAAAGGCGCTAGTTGATGTGCCCTATTAACTTTCAGTTGAGCAGCCTTCGATAAATATGGGTTATATAGGTATTTTCTCTCAAAAAGTCGAGTGAGCTAAAATTCTCAATTTCAAGGTATGCATAAAACCCCTAAGAGATAATAGAAAACCGAATGAGTGGCCGTAAATTACTTTGCAGGATATTTGCATATCAGCCGTAAAGGAGAAGGATATCGAAGCAAAACTGCAGCAAGTAGTTGCTGATTGGAGAGCTCAGGAATTCTCCTTCGCAACATTCAAAAGCCGAGGAGAATTGCTTTTAAAAGGAAATGACACAACAGAAACAGTTGCACTGCTGGAAGATAGTCTCATGGTACTGGGGTCGTTAATGAGCAACAGGTAACAAAACTGAAAGCATAGAAATTTTCTTTTCGCTTTGGTGTGATTATAGTTTGCCTCGGATTCTAAGGATATTTTGATTCAGTTTCAATCATTGTATCAAAAATGTTTTGGAACATCCAAGCTTTGTAGTTGAACGAAAAATGGAAGCATATTTTGCATGCTTTCACTTATGTGTCGGCTTTAACTTCTTAATGTGTGAGTCACTGTAAGGAAAAGGCAAGTACGTTTATAGGCGTTATTTGAACTCACCCCTGTGGAGGAATAGTGTTGATACATACCTTGACCAATCGATGCCTATTTACTTCATATGAGATGAGAAGGTCTAAGGGCTAGTAAGAGACCACATCCAGTCCCTTTCACACATTCCCCTTTCCTACCTTGCTTCCTCAACAATCATCAAAATATGCTTTGGCGTATTCTGGACTATAATGTTTTTTGAAAGTTTCCATAGAATCTGGAATAGTTTCATAAGAGAGAGATAGAAATTGAGAGGGGCTAACAAGTATTGTATCAAAACTGTCGATTTAAAAAATCTCTCAACCAAATGATAACATTCATAATGCTCCACCGAAGCTTCAAAGCTGCATCTAAATAATATGCTTTTGAATTTAAGCCGCAGTTCTCTTATAATAACTAGATGAAGTGCCTCTTCCAAAGTCCTGAGGTACGAGTCAACGACATTAACAGTATCACATGTGAATAGTAATGTTGATTTTTGTTATTTTGTTAAGATATAACGCCCCATTCAAGAAAGACATTCAATTGTGGGTCCAGAAATTATCAAACACATCTGACATAATAGAGAATTGGCTGATTGTGCAGAATCTTTGGGTTTATTTAGAAGCAGTATTTGTTGGAGGCGACATTGCAAAACAATTGCCAAAGGTGAAATGATGAAATGTTTATGTAACAACCAGCTTCACCGACCCTCATTTTTCTGTTGCATATATGATAGCATTTTGGTCATTAGATATAGGTACAGGTTTGATGCCTGCTAACATTTGTTCTTCCATACACGGAGCTGTTCGTATCATGCAAATCTTTACAATTTAAGAATAACAGTATTACATTACTTGAGACTATCTATCTACGTACAAGATAATTAAATGCAAAAGTAGAAGTTTACTTTCACATTTATATAAGCTTCTCTTCCGTCCGCTCCTCGTCAGAATCTGAAATGTCTGATTATAGCCAAACAGGTAAGAATAACTAACAAGAAGCAGATAAAAAACATTCTCTAGAAATCAGAGTTTCTTTCTTCTCATGGCTGCCTTTTGTTTTCAGGAAGCAAAGAGATTCCAAAACATCGACAAATCCTGGGTAAAGATAATGACAAGGGCACATGAAACAACAAATGTCGTTGATTGCTGCGTAGGAGATGAAACGCTTAGCCAGTTATTGCCTCATCTTCTAGAGCAATTGGAACTCTGCCAGAAATCATTGAGTGGGTGAGTGCTTACATTGTTATCATAAGAAGAAAAGGGCTGAATCTTGAAAACAATTTCATTTAAAAATTTTTCAACACAACAGTGCCGCAAGTTGATTGATATTGTGCTTAGTGGGCCATCATAGATTCTTACTACCTGTCAGAATTTGCTAACAATTAATGGTTTAGTTGGTGGCAAGAGAAATGTTTTTTGGCATCATTTTTCCATTTCAGATCCATAACACAGGTAAATATTATTTCTTGGATACTTTTTCCAAAGATGTCAATTATTTTATCTACGAATGTCTGTACTGATTCAAATGGCTCTGCAACCATTTGAATAACATTTTTTAAACGTCATGGTGAAATGCTTTGTACTTTAATGATCTAAAGCCTGCTTAAGCCAAATAAGTTTTTATTTTAATCATGTCTTACATACTGGTTTATTTATAATTAACCATGTAATAGGACCTTGTTGTAACCTTGTTGTCCATTTTTTTCTCATATCATTTTCAAACAAGCTACTAATCGTGTTTTTTTAGGTACTTAGAGAAGAAGAGGTTACTGTTTCCACGTTTCTTTTTCGTTTCTGACCCAGCATTATTGGAAATCCTTGGTCAGGCCAGCGATCCCCATACAATACAGGTAAAAAGGCAAACGTTATTGTCAGACTAGAATTACTTGTATGAAAAGGCATAAAGAGCAAATTGACCATCATTAAGAATTTTCTTTTCGCTTTTTGGCCAGTTTCAGTCTCATTTTTACTTTTATGTAACTAATGCTCCGATCAATATTTAGGCGCATCTTCTTGGGATATTTGACAATACGAAATCAGTTGGGTTTGATGAGAAAGATTACAGCAAAATTTTAACAATCATTTCAAGTGAAGGAGAGACAGTGCAAGTACGTACAATTTATTTGAGCCTTTAAATCCCATGATTATCGGATTTGCCATGGTTTGTCAAATAAAACTGTTCGCCGTGATGCTTGACGTATCAGAAACAACCGTATCTTAACAAATTTGAGCAAAGTAAAGGCAATAAATATTGTTTAATAGCAAACCATTGGATTGATGAGCTGATACTCCTGCTTTCGCGTCTTTTGCATTGCATATTTCACACGGCTAGAGATCTTTTTTAATAACACTGCAACTTACAAAAGTCATGAAATGGTTACTTAATGTCAATTTATGATACCATGTAAAAATTCTCTGCCCCCCTGACGTAATAGCTTATTTTTTTCTTGGATTTGGCAAACTAAAGATTTAATTATATTCGTTAAATATATGTTATCTTCGATCAATATGATGCACACCAGAACAGCATTATTAAAAGAGTATATAGGATATTTGAAATCTTGCTATAGTAGATGATTCATCATTCCACCTGTTGCTTTTTGGTGGTTTGATTTTGATATGCCAGCTGAGTGTGCACAGTTGTCGTTTAGTATCCCATCAACGATCCAGCATTATAGACAGGTCTAAGTTACCATTAAGCCCTTGGGGCATTTCACTGAATCGACGAGCAATATCTCATTTTCACAGAAATACCAGTTTCTGAAATTTAGGAGAATATGCAATGTACACTGTTTGTATTCTTACAAACGTCGCTTTATTTTTAGCTTGAAAAGCCAGTGCATGCAACGGGCAACGTAGAAATCTGGTTGATGGAACTGTTGAACCAAGCTCAATGGTCTTTGCATGTAGTCATCAGAGATTCGTCTGTCATGATAAAAGACCCTTCATTTAACCTGATGGACTTTCTCAATAGCTTTCCTGCTCAGGTAGTTTCACGATTCATTCTTTACTGTAGCACCTCATAACTTGGTGGCTGGTAAAAGTTGCTTTATCATGCTCCTGAAACTTAGTTTGATTTATCAAATCTAACTGTTTCATTTGCGTTACCGTTTTCTTTTCTTGATTTATCATTTCATCTATTTATCTATCAAGACAAATTTGCATACTTTTGTCTGTTGCTCATTTACTATCCATTCATCACTTACTTCGAGCACTAATTTACATCTTATCACTACGATTAATTAATTGATCAATTATATAGTTATTCGTTCATTTGTTGATTCATCCATGCATTCATTTTTATTGTTGAAACTTATTCTACAGAAGCAACCTTAAAATTGCTACAAAACTAATGGATTTAATGGTAGTTCTGGATTGATATCATAAGAAATGTACTCTATCTGTTTCAAATTCAAAGGTTGGTATATTAGGAATCCAAATGATTTGGACAAGAGATGCCGAAGAAGCATTAAACAATGCAAAAACAGATAAGAAGATCATGCAACAGACTAATCAGAGTTTCTTGGTTCTATTAAACACGCTGATTGATGTCACTACCAGAGATCTGACGAAGATCGAGAGGACAAAATTTGAGACGCTGGTCACTATTCACGTGCATCAGAGAGATATCTTCGATGATTTAGTAAGTACCTGTTTAGTGCTGTTAAAATCGTATGACCTTACATATGATCAAGTTGTATTGTATTTCATCAGCTTAATAGCCCAGGAATCAAAATTGTCAATTGAATGGGGCTTTGAATCTATTTTGCGAGAGGTCTGCCAGGCATTAAAATTTACCGCACTTTTACCGACAGTTGCTAACTTGTGCGTAATATTACTCGATTCAAGTTGAGACACGGTGATCACTACACAGTTCAGATAGGCAAAGATTTTATGTAACTTACTAACGTGCTATTACCAAGGGTCTGTGTGAAAAAACGACCAAGGCCATCAGGGATGCAGTATTTGTCTTTTTGTATTTGGATATTTTAACGAATATTTACTCTGGAAACAAGATTTTTCTCTTCAGAAATGTAAAATGCACCCACCTTTTGATGGTGGTCTTAACTAAGGAAGCTTCAAAAAAACAAAAGTAAATGTTTTGTTTGATTGGCCAGAAGGACCGCGATGTCCTACTGGCCATAAAATCTACGAGAAAGGAGAGAAAGAACCCAATAAGAAATTACAATTAAATCTTCAAGAGCTAGTCTTCCATGTTTAAAACGGTTTTACCTGTAACTTGCAACACACAGATTTAGAAATTGAATTCGTCAGACAAAAAAAGTACCCAAACAAGTTTAGTATAGCTTCTGGTACTTTACACCAAAGAGCACAGTGAACTTTGAATATTATGAATAGGCAATGTTCACCTGGTCTCCTTCCTTTTTTCTCTCTATGTAGTTACTTATCCATAACCCCTAATGAAAGACCTCTTGGTGTCTTTGGCGGTAGTTAGTCAGTGCTTTATTTGTAATCCATTTCATCAATTTCAGGTAAAAATGCACATTCGAAGCATTACTGATTTTGAATGGTTGAAGCAAAGCAGGTTTTATTTTAAAGAAGACATCGACGATTGTGTTGTATCAATAACAGACGTTGACTTCAGCTATCAAAACGAATTCCTTGGCTGCACCGAACGACTTGTCATCACGCCGTTAACTGATCGATGCTACATTACTTTGGCGCAGGCACTTGGTATGTCCATGGGTGGTGCTCCTGCGGGCCCTGCTGGCACTGGAAAGACAGGTAGGTCGAGTACACTTTTTTCATTCTAATTCTTCCTATGGGCGACCTCTCAATTGACAAAGCATTAACAAGAAAACATGTTACTGTACTGAGAAGTTATACACCTTAAGCAATGTAATTGCTACTAAAGAATGCTTTACCAGCACAAAGCATTGCAGCACGCTGAATAATGTAAAGTAACCATAAATGCAGTTGGAGAATTGAATCAAAAATTGTCGTGCTCATTACCTCCCATTTGGTCTTATATGCACATCAATTTTTAACTCCAATTTTTCTTCTCATGTAATCTTTTCTTTCTATCTTGTCTTGTCTTCTTGTCTCTCTACCAAAGTTCCTAAGCATTGATTGAAAGGTGGGATAAGTGGTAGATAGCCTGGTGCTTTTATTCTTGCCATAGATGAGAACAGTTTTGATAGCTGTTTCTTCGGTGGTAAGTGCAACATTCAGACAGTCATGTCTCAAAAAACCAGAGCAATTAGAGAAATTTTTATTAGTACGCACATAGAAGAGGAGATGCTAGCATTACTTAAAAATGGAACCATTCACTTTTAAACTTTTAAAGCACAGACTTTTAAAGCCACTAAAGAAAATTTTATTTGATATCGTATAATGAGATAAAGGCTGTCAAGCATTTTTTAATGTTATTGATATCAAATCAACCATAAACGGGAGCATACGCGTAGAAAAAAATCATATTAAATATACATGCAAGATGCAAGAAGGATGGATGAGTTCCCTTCGCATTTATTCATCATCAAAGACATGGAGTGCAAAGCACCAAACATCATAAAAGATTTTCGAGAACATCAACTTCATTCATTCCTTGCAGAGACAACTAAAGATATGGGAAGATGTTTGGGAAAATATGTTGTTGTGTTCAACTGCTCAGATCAGATGGATTTTAGAGGTCTTGGCAGAATTTACAAAGGTAATAAAATATATCAGTATATCCTTACTTGATACAGTTTCGTCCTTTATTGTATTTTTGCTATCAATAGTATTTTTACATTGTAAACGAAAGATGCTATCTCACTGTTGCCTTCCTGATTTACTTTTGAAAAATCACCCTTTTTTCATTGAAAATGACAAGCTAAAAGTTTCTAGTTTAACTTTTGTACAGATTATTTCTATTTTTAAGCCCAGTTATCTTAAACTTGTTCTAATACATGTGCTTCCAATTTCTCAAACGATTTCTAGCTTTTTGTTTACATTTCTTCATCTTCTAAATCAAATTTTTGTTCTCTAGGCCTAGCCCAATCTGGCAGTTGGGGCTGCTTTGATGAATTTAACCGAATTGAGCTGCCCGTATTGTCTGTTGCTGCCCAGCAAATTTACATTGTTTTGAATGCAAAGAAGGAGAGAAAGAAGCAATTCATCTTTTCAGATGGTGATACTGTTGATCTTAATCCAGAATTTGGTATTTTTCTGACAATGGTTGGTACCAAACTAAAAATGTTCCTTTTATATTTTGATACGTGCATTATTGAGTAGTTTGTTCTGATTTGTTAGCCTGTAAGTACACAAAGTAGCAGTGACGCAGAAAGAAAAAATACAAACTATTTCTCTAGGTCTTCGGGCTTGTTGTTTGAGCTCGTCGCTTTATTTTTCGTGTCGGTGTCATAACACGCTTACATCTTTCGCGTTTATCAGCAACTTTCAATGAAATTCAAGCAATTTCACTTGTCTATGAACGCCTTCCTTTTATGATGCCCTCTTTCATCTTCTAATAAACATCTCAGTGATTTTTCATGCATTTAGAAAGGCTGCAAATGTAATTAAATTATTGCAATTTGCTGTAAAATTTTATTGCAAAGAGCCCATGAATATTAGTCTTTGAAATACAAAACAGTTTTTTTATTACAATGCAAAGAGCATCAAAATGACTGTATAGAGGCTCCCATATGTTTTCTTCAGTTTTTAACAGTATATTCAGAGTGATACTGACGTCATTATATTATGTAATA
Organism: Catostylus mosaicus; assembly: GCA_964019065.1. Classification (NCBI taxonomy): domain Eukaryota; kingdom Metazoa; phylum Cnidaria; class Scyphozoa; order Rhizostomeae; family Catostylidae; genus Catostylus; species Catostylus mosaicus. Next base: position 14,035,459 of record OZ025185.1, on the reverse strand, counting down.
TGAATGGCGTACTAACTTTTTTTATTTTAGAATCCAGGATATGCTGGCAGACAAGAGTTGCCAGAAAATTTGAAGGTGCAGTTTAGAACTGTTGCCATGATGGTTCCAGATCGACAGGTATGCACTTTTGATATGCAAAAGAAATGATGTTTAAATTTGAAATTATGACCGTGGTCATCTACACTTAATGACAGAACACGACGGTTAAAGTCACGACGGTTACTTTAATTTTTACACTTGATGCGATCTTCAGACCACAATCTTCAGACTTGGATGTTCCATATTTTTTTGTAATTTCAAAATTTTGCCGCTGGATAGTTTCGCAAGCAACAGAAACGTCTACTATTTCTTTCAGATCATCATGCGTGTAAAACTAGCCAGTTGCGGATTTCTGGAAAATGTATTGTTAGCTCAGAAGTTTTATACTCTTTATAAATTATGCGAAGAGCAGCTTACAAAACAGGTAAGTGACTTATAATTTTTGCCAAAAAACCTTTTCCTCAAGAAGACAACTTGTCTGCAAAGCCTTACAGACCAGGAAAGCCTAAATCAAACCAGTTTTATTCAATATAAAAGCAGTGTTCCTCCCTCTTGCTACAGCTGATGTAGTACCTTTTGTAAATTTTGAGATTTATTATTTGGGTCTGTTATGAAGATATTTGCAGCAGGAAGCCCAGTAGCATCCCTGGATTTATGAGATAGCCCTTTGACTCTCAAATTTTTTTGTACCATATAGTATTATAGCCTTTCTGTATTAAATGAACAAAGGGAAATGCATTAAACTGTACTGATATATTTTCACGGAAGTTAAGATCTTCGTTAATTCTAGACCCTCTATCATAATGATGTAATTTTCTTTGTTGCCACAAACGAACGCTTTGTAATTGCATGAAAGGAAAGTTGCTGCAAGGAATGGAAAAACACGATTGCCGGTGCAACAAGGAATTCCAGCCATTTTTATGACCTTTTCTTTTTTCCTGGCAACTTTTAGGTACACTATGATTTTGGTTTACGAAATATCTTGTCAGTCCTTCGTACGCTCGGTGCTAACAAAAGAGCGAATCCACAGGACAGTGAAAGCACAACAGTTATGAGGGTATTGAGAGATATGAATTTATCAAAACTTGTAAGTAGACTTAACAGTCCTAAATTATATTATTGTTTGCATTTATTGTTGATAATTGTCACGAAAAATCTATGAAGGTAATGAAAGTTCCATTTTTGAAAATGCGACTTATTACGTCATTTTCTTTGAATTAGAGTTTGAGTTTTATGTTTATTATAAGAAGTTAACCTTAATTACAATATTACAAGTGCCAATCGTGGTGAGAAAAAGATGACCTAGGTATTTCCCTGCCGCGGCTCGTACAAAAAAGCAATTTTATCCTTTATAGAGTAACTATTTAGAGCAATTTATGTTTTTGTAACTGCAAACAACTTTCTTTTCATAGGTTGATGAAGACGAACCCTTATTCATGAGTTTGATTAACGATTTGTTCCCTGGTATTGTGTTGGACAAGGCTGGATACCCTGAACTTGAAGCAGCTATTCAAGTGAACACTGAAGCTGCTGGCCTGGTATATCATCCTCCATGGGTGCTGAAACTAATTCAGGTGAGGTCTTGAATTTGTTGGAAAGGACTTGAGAACTTGCCATGCCGTGTGACCGAATAGTTCAACTTTGAAAAACTCCAATTTTTCGGACTTTTTCAGGACTACCATGACATTTTCAACATGCTTAGATATTGAAGGCCTTTTCCAACAGTTAAGCAATGTAATTCTTATATAAAGATATTTTCTAAGAAGATTATGACAGTTATTTTGGAAATGTGGGTGCACATTTTTATAGGTCGGAGAGCTTTCCAAACTCTCTCATCATTGTTTAAGGCTCAAAGGGGTTTCAGCAAATGTACAAGTTTAAACACTCCCAGATCCAGAAGCACCTGACAGCCCCCTTACAGAGTATGGCCGATCTTGACAAGGTCTTGGGTGCGCCAACAGTACCGCACCTTAGGTGCGGGTGCGCAAAAACCGAACAAAAATCGTCAGGTGCGCCACTGAACTATTGGTTACCACTGTACTAACGTTAAGACGTCAAAATCTGAGGGGCGCCCAGGTGCGCTATCTTACCCATTTAAGAATTTTCTTGGGTGCGCCACAGCCATGCTCTGCAATCTGGCCTGACGGGTCAGCTACTCTAAAAGAAAGTGTGTAAGCTGATTACACGTTGTTACAAATTATGTCAAATTTACAAATAGATCAGATAGTAAATGGTATATGGTATAGATAAAGGGCTGCTTATTTTAGGACGAAATATTTGCCTGTTCCCTTCCAGTATATACTGTTTCATTTATGTACTTCTTAATAACTATGAAGTAAATTCGTATTAACTGGATGGAATTTTAAATTTTTTGACTAAAATTCTGTATTCTCAGAAAATATCCGAAAAAACAAAATAGCGTCCCCGGGTGGGCTCGAACCACCAACCTTTCGGTTAACAGCCGAACGCGCTAACCGATTGCGCCACGGAGACATGCTGCGGAGCGACAGTCAGACTGTAGTGGATAAATGCAAATCAGTTAATAAAAACGGGTGGCATTTTTATCATGAGGTCTTTATGTGCATGCAGTGAAAGCGGGGATCATTTTTAGGGAATTTGATTCAGTTTGTATAAGAACCGGGGTCCTGAGAGGAGAAGGGCACAGGCCCCCACTTTTATATTAAAAGTTGCCCCTTTTCTTAAGAAAAAATGTCCATTTATCGGGAAAGTCCCCCAATTTTGATGCCCCCACTGCCCAAAACGTTCCTGAGCCCCTGATTTGACTGGTGGGCCAAATGTGTTGCAGGGCCACATTTCCTTGTTTGGCAACCTTGGCTGTTGGCCCCTCGATAACTATGCCTAAAAAGTTTATTTAAAGTACTTGAAGGTCCACTGGCCAATGGCAAAAATCTTAATCAATGGTTTTTTTAACAAAGAGAAACGACAACAATTTTCAAACCCAAAGGAGGCAAAATAAGATTTAAAAACGAAAACCAATAGAATGCTGCCCGAAGTCACACAGAAACACGTTATTGTATTCTGTGTTTTGATCAAGCCAACACAGTAACTTTTGTAATACAAGTAAAGAATGGAAGCAAATTTATTTGCAGGGGGGTGTTGGCGGCGTTCTTCCAATACTACCAAACTTTACGATTTTGCCTATCCCAAGGCTGCTTTCCTTGTAAATGAATGCCTTCTCCTTTCTTATCTATTTATCTCTTATTTCTTTATTTCAATTTACATTAGAAAAAGTGAACTGATGGTGATGAACTCATTAAAATTATTAATCATTTTTATCCAATCATATCGATTTGTAGTTGTTCGAGACGCAACGAGTTCGTCACGGTATGATGGCATTGGGACCAAGTGGTGCTGGCAAAACAGCCTGTATCAATATATTAATGAAAGCAATGGGGGACTGTGGACAACCACACCGAGAGATGAGGATGAACCCGAAAGCTATTACTGCACCGCAGATGTTTGGAAGATTGGATGCAGCAACCAATGATTGGACAGACGGTATCTTCTCAACTTTATGGAGGAAATCATTAAAAACAAAGAAAGGTATTGTAAACTGAAAACAATATAGAGACAAATAAATCTGAAATTAGTATAGCACTTGTCTGATTTACATAGCTAAATCTACCTTGAAATCTTGAAACCAAATGAAACCTCACCCACAACTGATGTATAAAGGTATTAAGGTTTGGTTCCAAAATTCTGAAATTCCATATTTGGTGTTATCAACAAGGGATGGTCGAAATTTGCGATAAATTCTTGCGATAAGATCTTTTATCTGCTTTTATTGATGTAGGTAGTCACTTGTCCAAACCTTTGAAGAAATTGACCTGATGTCTAACACAGTCTGACAAGTTAAAGTCATCATGATCAGCAACCAACTTTTCCTTCGGATACTACCAACTATGTTAATCTTTTAGCCTTTTCACTCCCGGTCATAATACAATTGAACAGTATGAACAAGGGCGTTTTGGCAGATTCCAAGGGGGGACTACAGTTGATGGTATTTCAGCAATAAAACCCTCCAGATGCTGCACTTCAGATGAATGAAGCTATTGGTAGCTTTCCCCCCTCCCTCTTCAAGAACTTACAAATTATCGCTCAGGGTAATAGGACGTCCAGGTAAGTAAGGGTTAAGGCTGTTTTCCAGGATAGTTTATCTGTTGGTATTAGTACAGAGCTTATTAATTAAGATTTTAGCTTCCTCGCTTTAAATGAGTGTGAAGTATAGATTATTGACTCTATTTGATTCAAATGCAGGTGAAAGCGTTTGGATAGTGCTAGATGGACCTGTAGATGCCATTTGGATTGAAAACCTGAATTCTGTGTTAGACGATAACAAGACTTTAACTTTAGCTAACGGCGATCGTATTCCGATGTCTCCATATTGCAAGGTCGTATTTGAAGTACACAACATCGATAATGCTTCACCTGCAACCGTGTCAAGAAATGGAATGGTTTATATGAGTTCATCTGTTTTGGAATGGCGACCCATATTGGAGGTAGGCTGCGATGTTCTACAGATCATTCAATATAATGCTACCTGGCTGCATATGTTTTTGTAATGAATAATCCTGTGATTGAAGTTCAATTAGACCATATTCATGAAAGTTGCTACCCCACTTAGATATAATACCATACCATTCCTCTCGGAAGTGGATTAGCTGGGGGGTGAGGCTACGTAACGTTTATCCTTTGTAGAGAGGTCCTTTATTTCTGCTGTTTTGATAATCAATATTTTTTTAAGAATTTTGCGAGAACTTTTCTAGGTATTAGGCCAGGGCATTGTAGAAACATCAGAATACTAATTTTGAGATCACCCCCTAATAGGGTAATTTAGAACACCTGGCATTACCAAAATTCTGATGGCAGAGATGATTATCTAGAAGATAGAACGATTTTCTCACTTTAGAACGAAAGGTTATTACCATTTAGAGCAACCGGTATCAGTTTTTAGACTTGAAATAGTTTAAACTGTCAGAGTTTAACCTAAAAGGGTATCAAAAAAGCAAACGGGTTTTGAGCCATGTTGCTCTGGCTTTCGTAGTCATTATCACTAACAAGCCCCATAAATTCATTGCTTTTTAGGGTTGGTTGAAATCTAGAGCTCCACAGGAAGGTGAAGTCATCCTCAGTTTGCTAGAGGAATCACTGGATGACGTTTTGACTTATGTCAAGCAGAATCTTTTCCCTAAGATGGACATCCTAGAATGCAATGTTATCAAACAGGTAATCGCATGTGAAATTAAATGCATCAGATTTTTTTCCAATGTTGTCTTTCTATTATCAAAATTTATTATTTTGGAGAGGAAATCTTCTCTTGGGCATATTTTTTTAAAAAGAGTTTGAAAATAGGAATACGATATTTTTGATTTCGTTCAATGAAGTAAATTTCATTTTTGACTTTGGGTGTTTTGGTTAGAACACCCAAAGTTACACACTGAGGTGGAATGCATGAAAAATATGATGGAAGTGATAAAAATTACAATTAAACTTTGTACACGTAGCTTCAAATATTTTCAACTATTTTGTTTATTTGCCAGTTCATTGATCTCATGGAAGGACTGATCCCCAATAAGGAAGAGAATGGAATTCTCGGGAAACAGCATCTCGAAAAGCTAGTTGTTTTTTCCATCATGTGGAGTGTAGGTGCTCTGCTGGAGCTGGCAGATCGCAGCAAAATGGAGGATTTTATGAAAGTTAAATGTAAATTGAACCTGCCTAGAGCTGAAGAAGGAAGCGGTGATACCATTTTCGAATATACAGTAGATTCTGAAGGTGAGGACATTTCATTTTAAAAGATTACTATTAGCTAGTCTTGAAAAATTTCTTTCGAGATTATATCATATTTAGGCAATTTGGGAGAAGGGGAGGGAGGAGGAGAGGGGTAAATACTAGTTGCAATGAATATTGTTTACTATATTCCATCCATCCAAGTTTACCCTTGCTGGTAACGCCCGACAACAGTTGTCGAAGTTCATATGAGTGTGCATTTGTAACAGATACAGCTTCCTTTTAGGTAACTGGGAGCATTGGAAAAATAGAGTGCAGGAATACAAGTATCCTTCTGATAGCAAGCCTGAATACGCCTCTATCTTAGTACCGAATGTCGATAATGTTCGAACTGACTTTCTCATCGACACTATTGCAAAGCAGCAAAAGGTAAATATTTGAGCATATGCAGGTATTTTGTTCATGTTTTACTGCTTGCAGTACTTAAAGTAAGAAAAAAGGAGATCATAAGCGTCAAAAAAGAGCCTGTCTATCAATTTCAGGTTATCCAGTGGGAGATACTTGACAGATTTCAGCGGCATCACATTTCTAAAGGGTGTAGGCGCCATTTTAACAATAGTTAAGGACGAGGGGATTCAAACATAGAAACAATAACTTGCCCAACTACAACGTAGCTCTGAAATTAACTAGATTTTTTACTTAAATCATTGACGTTCTGCAACATCTCACCCATAGAAGGTCGAAAATGCGAGACGGTGATATAGCACGTGATTTGCTAATGTTGGTGCTAAAGTAATGTTTGATATAAGCATGATTTTTGTATAATAATGACTTTGATCAATGAAATTTCATTTCTTTATTAGGCCGTTCTTCTGATTGGTGAACAAGGGACTGCCAAAACAGTAATGGTGAAAGGTTACATGTCAAGATATGATGTCGAAGTTCATATGAGTAAAGGTTTCAGTTTCTCATCTGCTACAACGCCACTTTTAGTTCAGGTAAATTGACCCCTGTCATATGCATGCATATCACCTCAAAGAATATAGGATTGTATTATCTTAATTAGTTTTCCTTTCTTGCTTCTGACTTATACTATCGCTATATGTCTTCCTAATGTAATCATTGCAAAGTTAAACTAAAGCGTATGATATTGACCATTGTCGGGCAGTTTCGTCATTTCGTATTTATAGCGCTGATATATTTAAGCTTCAAACCAATATCATGGAAATGTCCGGTAATCGGGTAAGAATTTGCAGCAGTTTTGTGTGCATCACGAATCGAGAGAAAAGCAGAAATAACACTGCGCGTTTATGTAGTTTATATACTTTGCTATTACTTCGCTTATTGTTAACATTTTGCTCCATAATAAAAGCATATATCTTATTTCGATGATAGTCCATGTTTTACTACAGTCACCTTTTATATATTGATAATATAGGAAGCTTAGGAACTGTGACTCTGAAAGGCCTTTTCATACTTTGTAAACACCTTTTCATACTTTGTAAACATTATAGTCGTGTCATAAAATTCAACTAAACCACTGAGCTACACTGGACAAAAAAATCTCCAAAATTCCCATAAGTTTTAGTTTTCAAGTTGCATATCAGGTTTTCGTTTCGAAATAAAATGGTTAGTTCACCATAGATTTTAAGGAACATGGCAAAGCTAGGCGAGCCAGCAAAGGATGGCTGTATCAACCATATAGAGATATGTGATCCTTTTTATCAGCTCATTATTTTTTCCATCGTAGAGAACAGTTGAAAGCTATGTAGATAAACGAGTTGGTACCACTTACGGTCCCCCTGCGGGAAGGAAAATGACCATTTTTATTGATGATATCAACATGCCTATCATTAATGAATGGGGAGATCAGGTAAGCATTGCTTGAATACACATTCAAATATTTTTTATCTTTTATTTTGATTTATCGATAAACTATTTGGTAGATCGGTTTAGGTATTTAGCCATGTTGGTAGGTTGGACTTACATAGACAAGGTGCCGTATACTCATCATGCTAAAAAATACCATCTTCATTTCACATTCTATGAACTAATCTGCCATTCATGCTGCAAATTTTATGCCATTGCAAAACTTTCTTTTATCTACCAAGTTTTTTTAGCGTCACAGTCAGCAATCATGCACCAACCTACGGATGTTTCCAACCCCTGTGCAATTTGACGGGTTTTCAATATTCTTTAAATTAATGATTAGGTAATATGTATCCAAGTTCAATGTTTTTGATAAACAAAAGACTTCTATCTCCAATTTGTTCCCGGTTCTTCCTTAATATTTCAAGGGTGATTTGCATTGTAGCGGTTTTTGACCGAGTTTATGCATATTTGTAAAATTTAAAAGAATAATTAAGCCATCTTCATTATAGATAACCAATGAAATAGTCAGACAGCTGATGGAAATGAATGGCTTCTACAATTTAGAGAAACCAGGAGAATTCACAAACATAGTTGACATTCAATTTATTGCAGCCATGATTCACCCAGGTGGTGGAAGGAACGATATTCCAAGCAGACTCAAAAGACAATTCTCTATTTTCAACTGCACTTTACCATCAAATAATTCAATAGATAAAATCTTCGGTAAGTCAGACATGCTTGACTGTATCAATTATAAACAGCACAATAAGATATTTTAAACACTTTTTCTTATATAATGTAGTTTTTGGAGACTGATGATAATAATCATGAATAATTCCCTAAATCTAGTAAACATAATCCATTTAGACATTTACGGGAGTGGTCTTGTACTTTAATAAAGGGCTATACATCATTAGCAAATCAAATGGAACAAATTTAAATAAAGAAAAAATTATTCACCTGTCCATATCAAAAACAATGATTTGAATATAATTAATTATTGCCTTTTTGAATATCCAGGTGTTATTGGTTGCGGATATTTTTGCAAGGAAAGGTTCAGTGACGAGGTTTGCAGTATCATGGAGAAACTTGTAGCTTGTACGAGAATTTTGTGGCAAAAAACAAAGGTAGCAACCAATCTTCTTCTCCATTGTTTACGTGATACTTTTGATCTGATTATTTTTGTGTCGATTCGAAGATTTGTTTGCTTCTCCAGTGGCTCTCTAATTCATTCACACGTTATTTAATTTCTCCATCCATTTTATCATTCGATTATTTATTTATTTATTAAATTTTTTTCAATTCATTCATCCTCAAAGACTTTTTCAACTATCCTTCTCATTCGCACTCTCATTGTACTATAACTCAAAAGCCTGGTATTTTTCATTCGCACTCTCATTGTACTATAACTCAAAAGCCTGGTATTTTTCATTCGCACTCTCATTGTACTATAACTCAAAAGCCTGGTATTTTTCATTCGCACTCTCATTGTACTATAACTCAAAAGCCTGGTATTTTTCATTCGCACTCTCATTGTACTATAACTCAAAAGCCTGGTATTTTTCATTCGCACTCTCATTGTACTATAACTCAAAAGCCTGGTATTTTTCATTCGCACTCTCATTGTACTATAACTCAAAAGCCTGGTATTTTTCATTTACGAATCCCTTTTATTTCTTTTATTACAAACCTGTAGTTGTTATCTATCAGTCTAATCGCAAATGTATTCTGATTTAGGCAAAAATGCTCCCAACTCCAGCAAAATTTCATTACGTTTTCAATTTGAGAGATCTGTCGCGCATATGGGAAGGGATGCTGAATGTTACAGGAGACATTGTTAAAAATACGGGCGAATCACTTGCATTGTGGAAACATGAATGTACGCGAGTAATAGCAGATAGATTTACTAATGAGAAGGACGGAGAATGGTTTGAAAATTCCTTTTCGCACGTTATAACTGAAGAAATCGATGAACAGACATCCATTCTTATGCATGAAGAACCATATTTTGTTGATTTTTTAAGGTAACAAGTTATTTATTAAACTTGTTTTTGCTCTTTTTTCATATTCATCATAAGATCTTACAAAAACGAATTATATGATCAATACTTGGAACTACTGAACTTACAAGGACGATACCAGTAAGGGGGGGGGGCCAAATATCATGACTACCTCCTGGCATTTAACATAACTTCGTGTTGCTTTTATGCCTGAACGCCCATCTTTTGGATTCTTTAGCCTGGTGTGGGCAAGTGGGTGCTTATGGTACAAAGGAAGCAACCAATAAAACGCACTCTCCTTCATATCTGATCCACATCTTGTTATTTATTACTATATCGTTCAAATGCTGAGGAGTTGCTCAGTAAAAGCTTCTTAGAATAATGTTACATTTCCCTTAGCTTTTTTCTCCGAAGCATTACTGCTAGCAAAATATGAATTTTGAGGATTGGAGGTATTGTTAAGGTTCAGCTATTCACTAGATAAATAATATTAGTTTAACTTTATGAAAATATTTGCATGCGCGTTGTTGAGTAGTTTAATTCATCAATGCAAATATTTTCTTATATATTTTACCAGGTGAAAGAACTGCAAATTGAAGAAGAGCACTCCTTAGATTCTGTATATAAGTTTCTGTAATTTTCGCCTTATGTCAAGGTTTTAACAGATATTGTATTCATTTTTCACAGAGATGCCCCAGAGCCAACTGGTGATGAGCCTGAAGATGCTGAACTAGAAGCACCCAAAATTTATGAAAGGGTACGACTTATAATGTCTATTTTAAAGGCACCTTTTTAACGGGTCACTTGATCATTTAATGATTCAACCCAAGCACCTGCAATAATTATACCTTTTATTTACTCAACTATATCTACGAACAGGCTAGAATTTTTTATTTCAAATCCAAAGACAGAACTTTATTCGCTATTCAATTGCACAAGATGGAGATGTCTCAAATCATGATTGGGACAAATTTTCGTAAATTTAACGTAGCTTTAGCTTTTACAATATCAATGGCAAACGTATCATAGTATCCAGATATTAAACGCTCCAAAATTATTTTAGAACTATCTGACTTTTCTTTTCATTTCTCTCCGGTAACATTATGGAGAATATAAAAGAGCTACCTGTGCGAATATTCTAACACGAAACGTTTTTTTATCTGCAATAGATACCTTCGATTGAGGAACTGAGAGAGAAGTTAAATTTCTATATGCAACAATATAACGAAATAATTCGAGGTGGAAGCCTTGATTTGGTTTTCTTTAAGGATGCAATGACACACTTGGTCAAGGTAAATCCCTTACTGCTAGAACTTATGAAGTTAGCTTAAAAATGATGAAGCATTGCAGTTGACTGTTGTCCACACGGTTTATTCACGCAATTGCAGAGTTAAGACTTTTGAGTGTCTTTTTTGGTCTAAGATCTAATCTAAGACTCTATTCCCCAGAGGAAGTTAGGGTATTAATATTGTTTCACCCTGATATCGGCGCTTTTGAGCTTTGCAGCACTTTTTATTAAAATCAACCTGCTTGCCTATTCTGCACCCTCGCCCAATTGGCAATTTAGTACAAACTACGTCTTGTTATCAGTGCGATGTTCAAAATTATAATTTCCTTTCCGTGTTACGTGGTCTGCCTAACCCCACAACAATGGACAGCTTATTTCCTTCGTGGCATCACCGTTACTGCTTTGCAATTTTCTATATCATATTTATGATCTAAATTTTCAAAGTTAATAATTTTGAGAGTTAGGTTTATAATAATGGAATAGATGTACGTCTTCTGTGATTTCTACGAGGAACGCAATATTACCCGTATATTACCCGTTGTAAACAATCTTTGCATTGTTATTTGCAGATTTCCCGTATTATAAGAACTCCTCGTGGCAATGCTCTTCTTGTTGGTGTTGGTGGATCAGGGAAGCAGAGCTTAACAAGGCTTGCTTCATTTATTGCCGGATATGACACTTTCCAGATTACTCTTACCAGGTTCACTGAGTTTGCTTCAGTTTTTTAATCTATTTTAAGCATGTTAAAGCCAGGTATCTCCATAGTGCAAGGTTTTATAGAAGTGCTAAAGCAGCAGACAACATTGATTACCTTATTTTTCGCTCGGGTATAAGGAGCCTCTTCGTAGGAGTATACCTTGACAAAATATGCTACAGTAAATTGTTTCATCCTCGGGTAAATGTATATGTAATATGTATTGTGTATGTTAACGCAATATGGCAAATCTATTTATAGGGTTTTTTTAATATTTTTGGATTAAGAATAAAAGAAACATGCTACTTAAGTTCTCTTAGGATGGAGTGAGATACCGCCATTCTTTGCTACCTCGACTATGCCAAGTTCCCTAAAATCTCTGAACTAACCATTTTATTTCGAAACGAAAACTAATGTGCAACTGGATGATAAAAGATATTACTATTGGGCATGTTGGAAAATGTTTATCAAGAGTAGCTCATTTGCAGATTTTTATACCACGTCAATAGCTACAGGCCTCTACGATTTCATCCAATATCGCACATATCATCCCCATTTCTTTAACAGTCACATTTTAATTTCCACATGATTACTGTAACCGTTAATATTTTTCACCGTAGGACGTACAACCAGAGTAACCTGATGGATGACTTGAAAATCCTTTACCGCGCGGCTGGAGGCAAAGGCAGAGGCATGACATTCATATTCACTGATAATGAAATCAAAGATGAAGGATTCTTAGAATTTGTGAATAACGTGCTATCATCTGGAGAGGTTGGTTGTACTTTCGTCATATATCTTGTTTTGGATATATGTCATTTGCACAGGGACCTGGTATTAGAAGAAGCTGTAGATCAACAATAATAGTTGTTCATACTGACCCTATCATCTTAACCATCAGCATACTGGTTGTGGTGAATACTCTATCCATATTATTTTAATTAGAGCTCCTTGTGCTGGAGAGTCTTTTCAAAAGGGCATTCTGAGTGACAGCGTGCCTTGGAGCCATTCTGTACACCATTGTGTGGAACATAGTACCTATATGGACACATTCGGGTTAGGTTAGCTCTGTGTGAAACCATCAGTTACTTTCGGGTAGGCCTACGACCTGTTTCTATTTGAAGACGGATTTTAAAAGTATTTGCATTTGTTTCGTTCATTTTCTGCTGTCAATATATCCAAACTCTGAGGAAGGCCTTCCAGCATGCTCAATCACCTCTCCTCATTTTCAGCGATTTTAAGAAGCTTTGTTATATTTCCTTTTTTTCGAAACTGTTATTTCTTCGTATATTTCTACATTGATGGAAGTTATCTTCCGTTCTAAGCGGAGATAGTTTCGTTCGATAATTATGGCAAAATTTCCAGTTAAAGATATGGGTTTTTCCAAGTACGAAACCGGCTGATTTTAGCGTTTCTGAGGGTTGTATTTCTATTGTAGGTGTCTAATTTGTTTGCAAGAGATGAGCTAGACGAGATCACTCAAGAGCTCATTCCTGTTATGAAGAAAGAATTTCCGAGAGTGCCACCTACTCAGGATAACTTGTACAATTACTTCATATCAAGAGCACGTAATAATCTCCACGTTGTTCTTTGCTTCTCACCGGTGAGTTTTTTCGATTGACCAGCTTCAAGTGAACAGTTTTAAAGGAAACACTTATCATTAAATGCATCCTTTATAGGATTAATTAGTATTATACTGTGTTTTGATGTGGCCAGCATGCCATGTCCATGCTTCAAAATATTTTGCACAGGTACTAAGCAAAATAAAGTAGACTTTTTAAAAGCTAAATTTGTTACATAATTGGAACAGACTCTGTGGCACTCTCTATCCCTACTGGGTCGTGTGATTAAGTGGATGCTTGCAAGTGAATGTGCAAGATAGGTTAATGATAATATGAAATTTGCGCCTATATTGCACACATATACATATATATTGTAATGGCAATTATATTGTATATGTATGGTAATTATGTGGCTCATAACTTCCACATTTTACACAATAAAAAGGAGTTGAATATATTCAATTAATTTAAAAGAAACTAGTGTATATATTATTACTGGTCTGTTTCTGCAACACAGGTTGGAGACAAATTCAGAACACGTGCGCTTAAATTTCCTGGGCTTATAAGTGGTTGCACAATGGATTGGTTCAGTCGATGGCCAAGAGATGCTCTTATATCCGTCGCTGATCATTTCCTTTCCAAATTTGAAATAACATGCACCCCTGAAACAAAGCATAACCTTGTCGAAGCAATGGGAATTTTCCACGATGGCGTTGCTCAAGCATGCGTGGACTATTTTGAGAGGTAACTTTTGCAGACAATTTTCTGCCTTCCATAGCATAGCGATATTTACTCTTCACTGCTCTTATTGTCAGTGACTAATGTCGTGATACAGCAACTTCTGCCTCCCCTTTGGAGTGCGATTGCTAAGTATCAAGAATCCCGCTAATTTTTTTTACCAAACCAAGCATATACTAAAACTATGCATATGCTTAACCAGCTCTTTGTTAAACAGCGGTTTTCTATCCTTTTTTCCTCTTTAAATATGCTTGTCTGAATTTGTCCAGGTGAAATTCATGATGTAACAAGATGCTTAGTATTTCCTATCAATGCAATAAACATCTAGTAATTCTCAGAATATTCTATCCTGTACAATCTGCAGTTTTGTTTGAGGCGGTTAATTTTCTGAAATCACCTGTGCATTTTTTGACATTCTAGATTCCGACGACAAACCCATGTTACCCCAAAATCGTACCTTTCTTTCATTAATGGTTACGAGACAATTTATTCTGAAAAGCGTACTGAAATTGGTGAGCTTGCCAACCGAATGCAAACTGGTTTGGACAAATTGATTGAAGCTAGTGAGTCAGTTGCACAGCTTTCCAAAGAGCTTGTTGTCAAGGAGAAAGACCTTGCTGTTGCATCCATTAAAGCAGATACGGTATGGCGCTCTTTGTTATTCGCTTTAAGATGAATGTTGTTGTTTGAAGATATAGTTGGTTAGCTATTTAATTAGTTAGTCAGATCGTTTGGTTTGTTTAGTTTGTTAGGTGAGTAGCTGGTAGATATATAGGCGATTAGAAGCTTCGCATTGAAAGTTACGCATTTAATCATGATATCTAGTTTGCCATCTTTTTGTTTGTCATCCAACTTTCCCGCAAAGCTTAAGGATTTTCATTTATTTATCTGGTCGTATAACTTATTGAAATTATAATGCTTAAAAAGAAAATATGCGTAAGCGTGTTTTCAGAGCCTTGCTTCAACTCTGTTTTTAATAAACTCAATCATTTTCTTTCAGGTCTTAAAAGATGTCACTGTGAAGGCACAAGCTGCCGAAAAAGTTAAAAGCGAGGTGCAAAAAGTAAAAGATAAAGCCCAAGCTATTGTTACTGAAATAGAAGTACGTCCTTTTTTGTATTTTGGATAAAAGAAATTTAATGAATTATTTCAAGTTCTATTGTTGGCTATGCACTGATATGTTCTGGCTAGATTTATCTAACTAGAACTTTATATGCATCGCACATGCTTAATATGAATGCAGAATATTTTCTAAGAGTTTTCAAATCATGTATATTATTGTCATTAATAAAATTCTCTGCATTCCTCCTAGATAAAATTTATAAAAAAATTGAATTGAAAATAAGATTCATTTCTTGGTCTAAGTCAATTTTTTTCTAAATGGATTTCATCGTTATCATTTGTTAGTTAGTTATTTTCCTACTTGAAAGAGTATTAAGAATAGTCAAGAGTTATTTAGAATATATTGATACCAAAATAATTAACATAGAAATTTATTTGTCATCGGAAATGATAAAATGAATCCTTTCCAGTTGTGTGATAGCTTGGTTTAGTGTCTCTAAATTTCGCTCCTTTTTCTTGTATAACATTAGCTTGCAGATTATTTTAGCCTGGCATCTAACTGGTAAATAGTTTCCGATAGCA
This sequence comes from Catostylus mosaicus, assembly GCA_964019065.1. Taxonomy (NCBI): domain Eukaryota; kingdom Metazoa; phylum Cnidaria; class Scyphozoa; order Rhizostomeae; family Catostylidae; genus Catostylus; species Catostylus mosaicus. The sequence goes on along the minus strand of OZ025185.1, from coordinate 14,019,871 downwards.
ATCAATCACTCAGCATTGCTTTGTAGGCTGACAAAGTTATTGCTGAAGAGAAACTTGCACTGGCAAAACCTGCACTAGAAGAGGCTGAAGCTGCGTTGCAGGTAACTAAGATTGTTCGCTTGTTTCATCATTAGTAAAATCTTAAAAGAGTAAAAGTAAAATGAGAATTTTTGCTACTTGCAGTACTTGAAGCCTTATCTCTTTGAAATCCAGAGTTGTCTGGAGTCTTGTAGAGGGTCTTTTTTGGCCCAAAAAATATGCGCTCTGTCCAAATCTTGTCATATCATGGGTCTCAATGATCTGCGGAGCCTCGATGAATTTTTTATCGTTTTAGGTATGCGTAATAGCCCCCGGTGTGTTTTTTTGTAAACTAATAAACAATTGTCAATATTCGCTTCAATTATTTTCAGACTATCAAGCCAGCTCATATTGCAACTGTGAGAAAGCTTGCCAAACCACCACATCTTATCATGAGAATCATGGACTGTGTATTGCTTTTATTTCGACAAAGGTTGAATTCAGTTACCCAAGATCCTGAAAAGCATTGTCCCACTCCATCGTGGTCTGAATCGCTTAAGGTTTGTAGAATCTCTCCTATGTCATCTTTTACGGGTTGATGCAATCTCCTTTGGTAAAAGAAAGATAACTTTCACTAATACAGCATATTTGTCACAGTCTAACTTACTGTAAATAGTTGTTCTTTGGGCTCCATTTTAGAATATGGGCGAAGATTTTACCTTCCTAAATGGGTGATATTGATTAAAATAATAAATTTATCATAGATGATTTTCTCAAATCAAATTCAATTTCATTCACTTTATTGCGTGTCAGCTAAATCATAAAAATGATTTATCAGCTTTTCATGGAATCTTAATATCTTATTAATTTTACGAGTACCGAATGATTAATTGCTGCTACCAAGAAAGATCAAGCAAAAGTTACTTAGATATAATTAATGCCTATGATTTTGAATCACATTAAGTAACCTGCAGCCCAATGGAACCACAAATTCAATTGCACAAGTTTTTTTATTCCGATTTCATTTTTCAGCTTCATTAACCATCATTTCCACAATTTACTTCTTTAGTCTAAAAGATATCTTTATGCAAAATTTCACTGCAATCTACAAATTAAGACTTTTTAGTTCAAGATGTTCCATTTTTGCCACAAGAATTCTGGTTGATAATAACTCTGTTAATTTATTTCTTATAGCTTATGAGCTCCACTGGATTCTTGCAAGGTCTGCAGAATTTTCCCAAAGATTCCATCAATGAAGAGATGGTAGAACTCCTGCAACCATATTTTCAAATGGAAGATTACGTTTTAGAGGCTGCAAAAAAGGTATGAGCTTCTACTTTGGTAACTTAGGTTCAAAATTGATTAACTTTTATCAACTTTGCTCTCACAGCTGCCTTCTGAGATTCGAAGTATGTATAAAAGATTTCTAAATAAAGCTACAAAGAGTTTTAGTTTCTGAAATAAGCGCTTTTGTTATGTTCTCTCATTTATGTTTTTAGGAGTTAATATTGTTTTTTCACATTAAATGTTGCTTTTTTATACCCTTAATAAAGGTACCTTTAACTCAAATATGGATCTGCTTTAACAGAACTATTGTAACTTATAATCTGTTTAGGTTATAATAAGTAGCTATTGCAATTATTTTGATTTAGGCTTCAAAGTATACTTTGCTCTTGTAAATAAACATCAAAGAAATTTTAATGCATCAAAGTTCTTCTGTTAACTCTCGAGACTTTTCTTTAACAGAGCTGTGGTGATGTTGCTGGTCTTCTTCAATGGACTAAAGCAATGGCTACCTTTTATGGAGTCAACAAGGAAGTATTGCCATTGAAGGTACGTAATTCAAATAATCCACCTGTGCAGCATTAATGGAACGATTCTTCACGTCTTCTCAAGTCGAATTATAGTATACTCAGGTAAAATTCAGAAGCAAATAGTCTGAAGAAGCAACAGGGAACTAGAAGTTTTGCCAAGGGCGTATATGCGGGAAACTCTTTGTAGCCAATTTGGAGAGCATTAGAGACCTTAAATTATGAATGTATCAACTAATGCTGTGATATTTATTGATGCTCATTAGCGCCAACATTTAAATGTTTTTCAAATATTTTATCAGAAGTTGCAATAATCATCTGTATCGTATTACTGTAATATTGTTCTCTTGAATTCAGGCTAATCTTGTAATACAAGAAGCACGTCTCAACATGGCACAAGGTGACCTTGATAAAGCTCAAGCTGTCTTAGACGAGAAGCAAAAAGAATTGGATACTGTACAAGCAATGTACGATGCTGCAATGAAAGAGAAACAGGTATGTGAATTTTATGCGCTTAATCAGTTATAAAATAGGTTCAGTCAAAGTATTAAGTCCTATTCAAGCGTATGTTTATTTTCTTTTCATGATATGCATTGTTTGTATTGCTGAAAATTACGCTCTCTAAGGCCCCACTTTAGAATATTGATAAGAGGAAAAGCCAAATGAAACTTAACAGATGTCCCTTCTTGAGCACCATTGTTCTCCTATTCTCGCAAATAGACTACATGATGCTTGTTTGAATAATGACCTAGAACATGCCAAGCAATGTAGCATTAATGAGCTGGAATCTGTCAAACTTTACGATTCTTAGGATTCCAAATAATTTTTCTGCCATTAGCGTAATTGCAGAGTATATTATCATCTACTATCACATTCTAGGACTTGTTAGATGATGCTGAAGCAACAAAGAACAAAATGCAAGCAGCATCAGCTCTTATTGAAGGTCTCAGTGGTGAGAAACAGCGATGGACAGAACAGAGTCGTGAATTTCAAGAACAAATTGGACGGTAATTAATTGTGTTGACACTTGCAATGATTTAAAATTAGCTTATCTTTCTAAATCAATTTCTTTTTGAATGACTCAGAACTGTATCTTCTCTGCGCAGTTACATCGTAACTATTCTCTTTCATAGCCCCCTAATTAACTTGCGTTACTCTAAACTCTAGAGTAAACATGGAAACCTTGTGCTCATGTTTACTCTGTACTCAAATAGCCTTGTGCTCATATTTATCTATACTCTTTGTATCTGCATATTATATGGGATTGGGCAGTGATAATAGACTGTTGCTTGTTTGCTGTCCATTTCAATGTTGAATAAGCAGCAATTTATGATTCTAAATTCCCTTTTATCTTGCTTGAATTTCTTAACTCCCTCTCCATATCTTGCACCTTTCGTCTGTAAATTCACATTATCTGTGCTTGTTGCAACCATAGATTGATTTGTTGGATAGGCTCACCTCTTCGGTTGTTTCAGTGTCTCTCCAAACTTTTACGTACGGTTTTCCAGAAGAGCATATACCTAAGTAAGTAGACTAAAAGGGGGCCGATGTGCTGGATATCCATGCAGTTAAATCATTCCATCAAGGACCATTTCATTTTCTATTCCAGGCTAGTCGGAGATGTGTTGCTTGCGACCGGATTCCTCTCCTATTCAGGCCCATTTAACCAGAATTTCAGGACAAAACTGAAAGAGAGCTGGGAAAAGGTTCTTTACCAAAAAAAGATACCATACAGTGACAATCTGAACATCACATCAATGCTTGTTGATAATGCAACGGTTTGTATTCCTCTAAGTTATTCAAAAATGGAATATATTAGAATAAGATGAAAAATTGAACGGAGCAGTTCTATGACTGCATGAAAGGCGCGCTCATGCTCAGTTTGCTTTCGCTTTATGTATGCAATTTTAAAGCTGAGCAGCACAAAACAGTTATTAATATTGCTTGGTATTCAATAGTTCCTCTTCGTGCCTGCATGTGGTCTCTGAAAAAATTGGTAACACTAAAATTTACTTTATGCTGCTTTACTTGCATTGTTTAGTATTAGATTTTTCGTTCTGCTCGACATGTACCTTGAATTGTTACGAGCATCATTATGTATGAAAATCATGCATGATAACAATGATATAAACAATTTATTTGATATTGTCTTTCAAATTTAGATAACTAAGTCAGGATAACTACAACTAAAATAAATCTGCACCCTAATTTGCAACTATAAGGAGGGACTTAAATCCTAATTCTTAAATAAAAACTTTGCACAATTAACAGGTGCAATAATCGCCATTCCATTACTTTATTTTGCTTCTAAATTCTTGAATTGTCCTAAAGTCTTTCAAACTTGGACGTGAAGAACCTTGACAGCTTCTATACTAAATATTTTCCGTACCATATATTTCCGTCCTTACTTTTGGCAGCTGTAAAAGATTTAGATTACGCAGACTATAATAGCTACCTCTTCCAGCAAAAATATATTTCCTAATGATACAGGCAAGCAGAATAATCTATACATCAATCATGATTTAGTTTCTAACAATGGTGGGCCCGATATATCCTACGAAAAAAAATAAAGTTACATGCTACCTTGTATTACTTATCAAAGTGCTGATTGTATAATTTTAATCTTCCTATAGATTGGAGAATGGAACCTACAAGGTCTACCCAATGATGATCTTTCTGTTCAAAATGGAATCATTGTTACAAAAGCAACACGATATCCTCTCTTGATTGATCCACAAACTCAGGGAAAGAACTGGATTAAAAACAGAGAAAAAGTCAACGACCTCCAGGTATCTTTTTTATGCGATTGCCTATTATCCACTAGACGCCTTGTAAAAGGGAATCTTCTGAATAAATTTTATGCTGTACTGTCTAAACATTGGCTTGAACCTTTTTGCGAGTCCTTGAGTCCTACCTTGCAATTCTACAAATAAAGGTCCAATAAATTCGACGTTAATGATCTAAACCGGGGCAATCTGTTATCTGTAACATGTATCAAGCAGTTTTTACCTTAAGTAATAAAAAATTGAAATTTTTTCTTTCTAGTTTATTTCTCTTGTCTTGGCACTCGTAATATCTTCAGAAGTATCCACTGCCGTTCTGTCCACGATTGTCGCATAACATAAAAATCTTCCTCATTTTTTGCTCCATATTATGTTACAGGTAACAACCTTGAACCATAAATACTTCAGAACCCATTTGGAGGACGCTTTATCTCTTGGAAGACCTTTGCTACTGGAAGACATTGGAGAGGAATTAGATCCAGCCTTAGACAATGTTCTTGAAAAGAATTTCATTAAATCAGGATCAACCTTTAAGGTAAACAATGCAATGTTTGAAGTTTACCTTTTGTTATTATTTCGCTTGCTTGTTTCTATATCTAAAATGAAGGAGCTTTGGATGTAACGTGTCTTACAAGTGAATCAATGGTTTATAATACAATAAAAGTACCATTTACACGGAGAAAAAGACACCTTTCATGATGTGTTATGACGTTTTGTATAGTAAGCATAGCAAATTTCATACTAAAGACAGTAAAATGTGATAGACAACCAAGTTAGTGAGTAGAGCATTTTGTATAAAAAAATTAAAGTGCCTGAATCGCTGTACCCCCGTGTCCCGCAATGGCATTATCTCAAAATGACTCATATTGCTTTACATCTTTCCAGTCCTCAAATAATTTTAAATCCTTTTCTTTAAGGTGAAAGTTGGGGACAAAGAGGTGGATGTGATGAAAGGCTTCACTCTTTACATAACAACAAAACTTGGAAATCCTGCTTATACTCCTGAGGTCAGGATTTTTGCATTGTTTGGTTCTGATTGCGTAGCTAGATCTGCAGAAGAAACGAAAGAGTTTGACCTATTTTCTTTTCTCAGTTCTCAACAGTATTTCATTCATTCATCATTCATTCTCTCATCTTTTAATCTAAACTGATGCAAATGCTGGGTAGTTTACATAATGTATGTCTTATTGCGAGTGCTTATTCAGATCCTCTCGTTGAGCAAAACATGTCTCGATGATTCCATAGCCTTTATTTGATGTGAACAGAAGTCTTCATGCTGAATAACCGCTTGAGTTTTTCTTCATGACAACTCACTGCTTTTTCTTCTCAGATAAGTGCAAAGTGTGCCATAATCGATTTCACTGTAACAATCAAAGGCTTGGAGGATCAGCTGCTTGGAAGAGTAATTAACACTGAAAAGCAGGTCTGTAAATTTCCCAGTACATTTACTGCTATTTAATTGTCTACATGTAAAGATTAGCTTTAGCGGAGCACGATTTTATCGCAGAGCTTTAATAGCCACCCTCACAAGCAAGGTTACAATGCAATTTCAATTACTTTTAACCCCATATGTATTAAATCAATGATTGGCCATTGACCTTTCTCCTTGCTAGGAACTGGAAGCTGAGCGTGTAAAGCTAATGGAAGATGTTACTGCAAATAAAAGGAAGATGAAAGAGTTGGAAGATAATCTGCTGTTTAGACTTACAAGCACCCAGGTATATGGGGTTATAGATTGAAAATGTATACCCTGAAGTTACTATCATCTAAAAGGAGAATGCCAAAGCAGCAAGGACATTTTATTGGTTGCTACTTTGGAAATTTATTCCAGTGATAGCTACACCCACTGCTAAAAGTCGTTGAAATACTCATAAAAACCCGTGCTTTGATTGTTATGTCGTTTCCTGCCATATAAAGCTGGTTCCTTACCTTCTGTTTAAAATTGGTTCGAGTAAAAGAATAGCTATGAAACGTGGTTTAGGCAACGTTGTTTTGAGGGGGAGTGGAGGACACTGCAGATTGAAGACAAAAATTTTGATTAGTTTTAAAGACTTCTGGCTGAGAGCTAAATAAAATGTTAGACTTTTATACCTATTAGCCTATATATCATTTCAAAGCACTTACAGTACATTCAATATATGCAAGAAAAAACATCAACAAAACTACTATGATTTTCATAGCCTTATACTGACATCTTTTACGCGATCTTTATACACCACGATGTTTGTTTAGCGTCTTTTAAAGGCTCTCCCTTACAGAAGCTTTATCATCCCTATCCTGTTTATCATGAGATTAACTTTCTTCTTTCTCCTTTTTTCTTCTTTGTACCACTGCCGCTTTGCGTTGTTCGTTGTTCCTTATATTCATTATTTATATACATTTCGAAAGCATTTCTTGGGAATATGGTAGGCGGCCTGCTTTTTTGTCTTACACATCACCTATTACAGTTAACTTTCTTCCTTTGTTAATGAAGCTTGAACAAGGTTGAAGATTCGAAGACCTTTCAGTAAATTGATTTAGGTACCGTATATAAATATAAAAAAATTCAAAATTCTACTTTCTAAATTCTTTGTACTTAAAGCATACAATGAAGAGCTTTACTTTGTTTGCAGGGATCTCTTGTGGAAGATGAATCATTAGTTGCGGTCTTGAAAACAACAAAATTAACAGCAGAAGAAGTCAGCGAAAAGCTGTTTGTTGCCAGTGAAACTGAAGTGAAAATAAACGAAGCACGTGAAGAATTTAGGCCTGTTGCTACGCGAGGCAGCATTTTGTACTTTTTGATCGTTGAAATGAGCATGGTCAATATCATGTATCAAACATCACTTCAGCAGTTCTTGGCAATATTTGACAATTCTATGGCCAGGTTTGTCCTTTTCTTTGCATGCCCTCGACTGTCTTAGAGTTGTAAACATGATTTTGTTTGCAACAACACAGCATACTTCTAACCTTGGCAATAATCTTTGAGACTTTCAAAAACTCAAAGGACAGCCTACCTCGAACTCCTACTATCTGCCTTTTTGTATCTCCTTTACAGATCTGAAAAATCTCCAATTCCATCAAAGAGGATACAGAACATAATAGATTATCTGACTTTTGAATCATACAAGTACGCAGCGAGAGGATTGTATGAAAGAGACAAACTTATGTTTACTCTACTTACATGCTTAAAAATCGATCTGGACAAAGGTGCAGTTGGACACAACGAATTCCAAACTTTGATCAAAGGTATGTATATTTGCTACAATTGATGTTAACTTCATATTGCACCGGTAAAATAAAGGGTTTTCGTTGAACTGAATCATAGATAGACAATGAATGTTTTATAAAAGGTAACATTTTCACGAGAAAAGGAAAGTACTTTGCAGCATTACCTACCATTTTAAAAAGTGCATGATGCTATCAATATAACATCTTTTTCAACATCAGCAAGGAAGTCTTAATGCGAAAAGAGTTCTTTATAGTGTAGTTTGTAGAATTCATTTTTGGTTCTCCGTTAGAAGAGCAGTGCTTGAATTCGTTTAGACTAAGTTCTTGTCAATCGCTTATTCATAGAAAATGTCGTCAGGAAAATGTCTGGATCCACCATATTTCGTGCAATCTATTGCAAAACAACATCTTGAAAAACGTTATGACACAGAGTATGAGAGTTTTGTTCCTAGAATTGACCAGAATGTTTTGACGAAAATATAATGCATTTGCTTGCATAAACTAACATTTTATATTTGCATTTGATATTGATGTATGGTTGTCTTTAATTTGAAAAGGTGGAGCAGCATTGGATTTGAGAGCAGTCGAACCAAAGCCATATAAATGGATATCAGATATGGTTTGGTTGAATTTAGTACAGCTTAGCAAACTCAGTTCTTTTAGTGGCATTTTAGAACAGGTTTGATGTCAAGTGTTTATCATGTAGTCATTGTTAGTTATTATTTCAGTTATTTAGTTGTGGACTTAGATGTATAGTTCAGCTCCTTTTCCATTAATGCTGCCGAACGAACTTTTTGAAGCTTATAGTGGACATAAAGCTATTTTATTCATTAAACTGATCATTATTTACGCGTTGTCAGTCACCCTGTTGGATAAAATACCAATTCAGGGTGAAAGAAGGGAAATGATATTGCGGGAAGTGGTATCATATGACAGATTCTCAATTCCTGTTGGTTTTTAGCCTACTGAGGCCTTTGATTTAGGATTTGCAATTTTAATACCAGTTTTAGTTGTTAACAAACAGAATCAGGCATCATAAGTCAGAAGATTTTAACATCACCTTTGAGAAACATTACTTAGGAAGTTGATTAATTGTACGACATTACTCAATTTTCTCTCTAATGCAGTTGTTAAAAATGATTTCATTACCAATTTTTCATGTTTTTTAAATAATGCAATATTTTAGGCATTGCTATTGATGTTGAAAGTAGAAATAGGTTGTAGAAAAGCTGATCATTTCGTGCTCTCGCTGAGACAGAGGACAGTTACTTTAATGCCTGGAACTTCTGATTGCTAAATGGGCTCATTAAAGTTTAATAAGGTTGGATTGTTATCAGGGATCTGACCTCGTTTCTGTGCTACCGTCATTAAAATAGTAACTCATCTGAAAAGCTTGTTTCAGGTGAAAAGAAACGAGTCAGCATGGAAACAATGGTGCGACAAAGATGCACCTGAAGAGCACCCAATACCAGATGGTTATCATAGCTCATTGGATGTATTCAAGAAACTGTTATTAATCAGGTGATTTTTGCTTCAAAAAGACAATTCCATCGCTATATCTGGCTTAATAATGACAACAACATTCTTATAATGATATGATGAGTACATAATCCATGACAAATGATATTAACGGCAAATATAATGATATTGGGATTTTCCATTTCAAATAAACGTATCCTGATGTTTTGTTATTTGAGGACAAGCAACATGTTGAAATTTCTTTGAACCGACACTTCCAAATCTCAACATTATCTTACCATAATATCATTCTTAAACGCCAAACCGAAAACGCAAGGAACCTACGAGTATAAGGCGCCAAGGAACATACTTTTAAATGAAAAAGAATTTGCTTTATATTATCATGTTGGTGGCGATTTAGTTTAAAACAATTTTGTTCAAATTATGAGACTTATATATAACTGTCATTTTCATACTGCTCTACTTCCTACCTAAGCCAAGATGTCCATATGAAACTCTCAATATGCTTGTTTCTTCTTCTCTTGCTCCATTAAATGGCTAATAGTTTTCAGGTAAATTTCATTATAATAAATAAGTAATATTGTCAACGTAGGGGCAAATGCGACTAGTATAAGAGTTAGCATATTAAAATGATGAAATAAATCTCATTGGCTTCTATACAAATGATTCTAATTTTAGATCGTGGTGTCCAGATCGTACACTGTCTCAAGCCAGATGTTACATAGCAGAATCAGCCGGAGAAAGATACGCGGAAGGCGTGATTTTGAACCTTGAGACAACATGGGAAGAAAGTGACATACGTACACCATTAATTGGTTTACTGTCAATGGGATCTGATCCAACCAGTGCTATTGAGGGTCTTGCTAAGCGAAAAGATGTTGGTAAGAAATTTGTACTTGCATTTTAACAAACTGTTTTACTTACTTCTGGCAATTTTAATGTTATCTTATGTTTCTAGCGATAGTAATATCTTGTTTCATTTGTGTTCAAACCATTTTGCTTTGATTACAGAATGCCGAGCTATTTCAATGGGGCAAGGGCAAGAAGTGCATGCAAGAAGACTTGTTCAGCAAAGTATGGCGAATGTGAGTTATTTAACATCGATGTAAAATTGCTATCATTGTCCGTTCAAAAGAAAGAAATATTTATCCAGCTCCTTTAAAACGTACTTGATAAAATACAAAAGTTACTTTTGCAGCGTTAATTTGCTCCCAACAGATGTCTTGTCATGGTTTTTGCATCATGCATGTTAAACTTCCTTGCATTTCCTTATATTCAGGACACAAAACCTCAAATGAGAGGTTAATTTTAAATTGATTTTGAATGCAAATTTAAATTGCTAGTAAAGATAGTTTGGTTTTTTGGTCCAGGGCTGTGCCTAAAACATCCATGATTGTGCTGTCTTCGTATATATGACCTTTACTATCTTGTGCTGTTGATCTTGTATCTGTGAAAGTTCCTAATTATTCTGTTTCCTGACAGGGTGGCTGGGTTCTTTTGCAAAACTGCCATCTTGGTTTGGAGTTCATGGATGAATTGCTAGAAACAGTACTAGCAATAGAAACCGCCCATGAGAATTTTAGAATATGGATAACAACGGAGGAACATCCGAAATTTCCAATTGGATTACTTCAGGTACGCAATCTGAAGTTTCTGTTATCATTCAAGGGCTATTGAAATTTGTAATGCTAAGGTTTTTTTCAACTTTAAGGTGAATGAAAATTGTAACCTTCTCTGTGCCTGTTTATGAGAAAAAAGGAAATTGGTAGAATTCATTTTTTTATGAATTTTTCATAGGCCTTCTAAGCTTTTTTTTGTCACCAATTGGAAATATTCAATTCTTAATACTAGGCCAGTACCATTGAGAGGAAGGAATGCATAATGAATACCTAATTCGAAGAAATAACTCTCCCCCTCTCCTAATAAATAACGAAATCTCATTGAACGAAATCGGGTCATATCTTCTTTCAAGTTTAGCGTTAAATTATTTGTTCAATGCTTTCTGTAAGAAGTTTACAGCCTGTGATACACAAATCTGCCAGGTCCTGACAGTTTTCCTACTGGAAACCTACAAGATTCTTGTTATATTGGCTCTTTGTTCGCGAAGTTCGGTTTCTTGTTTTTCGTCCAACAATCTTCGATGTTTTGAATGGACATTAGTTTTAAGCATGTACATCAAGAGTCTTCAAAATGTGCTGCATGCAATGATAAGACAGCTATTATAAAGAATCATATTCAGGTAAAACTTATGATTTTGTTTTATTCAAATGTCACTGTAATTTCTCATTTGTGACGATCCTTAATTGCAGACATCAATAAAGTTCACCAATGAACCACCACAAGGCGTTAAGGCTGGCTTGAAAAGGACATATGCTGGTATCACTCAAGACCAGTTGGATATTTGTGCCATGCCTCAATGGAAACCAATGCTGTATGCCGTTGCAATGCTTCATACAGTTGTACAGGTATCTCTCTAAATTTCAGTATCTAAATTATTATGAACTATTAAACTCGGTTATCACAAAACAGATATTCCTGTTCAAGTACAAAAATTTAACCAACCCTCGCAAACGTATTTTATAGATTTTTGTCTTACCCTTAGATGATATCATATTGGAAGTCTTGCTATTGATCAACAGAAAGCTCTTTATACAAGCTTGCAAGGAATGTTATTTTGAGACTACCGTAGATTCCAGAGGTTTTCTCAACTTTCCTAGTCCTAAATGTTTAATCGACCCAATCATTATCACTTTCTTCTAAGATAATTGCTTTTTCTTACATACAATGTCATCTATAATATTATGCTACACTGAATGGTTGAAACTATGTTTTATGTAAAGGAGAGACGTAAATTTGGTCCTCTTGGATGGAATATACCGTATGAATTCAACCAAGCCGATATGACAGCAACAGTACAATTCATTCAAAACCACCTTGATGATTTAGACCTGAAAATGGTAAGTAAAGATTTAACAAGAAACCTATTTTCGAATCTTCATTCACATTTGCACCAACTAGTATCTGTTTTGTCTTGATAGACATCATAGATCATTTTAAGCTATTTTCTGTATCCTGTTTCAGGGAGTGTCTTGGAATACAGTACGTTACATGATTGGCGAAGTACAATATGGTGGACGGGTTACAGATGATTTTGATAAACGTTTGCTCAATACGTACGCAAGGGTGAGTCAATATTCAAAACTTTTTATCGCAATTAGCATAATTGTTTCCTCAAACTCACAACTTGAAATTAAGCTAAATTTTTTAACACTGATGACTTTAATGTTAAGTTCAAGCATTATAGAAAGCATTCACAAAATTCTTGATATATTATAAACACAAATGCATTCTCTCAATATTTCATTTCAATTTCACACTGTTTCACACTGTACAAAGGTCCTTCTGCTTGCACATACTTACATATACATACTAACAATCAAAATTTGCATTTTATCGTTGTTTTACTGCGATAATTTAGGTGTGGTTTGGCGATCACATGTTCCAGACTGATTTTAACTTCTACAAAGGATACGTCATTCCAAATGTGAAGAGCATTGACCAGTTCCGTGAAGCAATTCAGGATCTTCCTCCAATGGACACACCTGAAGTGTTTGGCCTTCATGCAAATGCAGATATAACGTAAATGACAATTCTACTCTGTACAACTCTATGCGGTTGATTATGCTTTATATTATGTATTATGCGATTTGACACATATTTGTATCAATAAAACTGAAACGCCTTGTTTAAACTGTCTATTTGAATCAAGTATTCCTAGCTCTGTTTGTCATTATCGTTACGTCATCGCCATTGTCAGCGCCACATTTTCATCACTATAATCATCAAAATCACCATCATTGTCATCGCCACTATCTGTCCATTTTTTGCCATATTACTGCTTTGGTACTGTGTCAAAACCTTGTCTTGGTTGATCTCATCCTTTCTGTTTTAAATGCTATGCATTTTGTTCCATTTATTACAAACTAAAATGCCTAAATTAAAGACAAAAATTTTCACTGTCAATGCCTTAGGGAGCTCCACGAGATCTTTTTCATATATTGAATTTTTTTTTCGTTGTTCAGATATCAGAGCAATAGAACTAAAGACATACTAGACACAATATTGAACATTCAACCAAAAGACAGTGGAGGAGGTGCTGGTGAAACACGTGAAAGCATTGTAATGCGTTTAGCTTCGGATATGCTTTCAAAACTTCCACCAGATTATGTGCCGCATGAGGTTAGTCAATTTAATACAAAGTATGAAAGTCTCTCTCTCTCTCTTTCCTTACGTGTCATGCCCTTTTAAGACGTGAGCAATCATGACTGTCCACTGTTTCTTTTTCTTTGTCTCTTCATCAGTCCTAGCTTTTTCAACTCATATTTGGTCCTCCTGGTAATATTCTACCTTCCATGGGATCAAACTTTCCCTGCTTTTCTTCCTTTCAATACGTCCTGTTAGTCCTGTGAGAGACAAATTATTCAGATTCTTTTTCCTCATCACGTGTTCCCAAAGTTCGATACATACAGTATTTAAGTAACACATTGATATAAGATAATGATAATAACGATGTATATACAAGGTAACCTCTTCAAAGAAACGCTGCTATTAACGTGGGCCCCGTACCAAAATGATGACTATGACTTTGACTTGATGCAAAAGATGTTATGAAAATGGAATATGATTCTGAGCACTTTTCATGTTTATAACATGAGTTGATCAGATTGTTGGAAAACGTACACGAACAAGATTATCTACTTGAATCTCTCCTTATATGTGACCACCACATGGGACCTTTTCATAGTAAATGGTTTTGCCATCTTAAGTGCATTTGCCGCATTAGATGAATTGTAGTTTATTTTTAGCAATGAGTTGGGTACCTAACTTTTTGACTTATGGCATGAAAGGATGGCTTGTTATTTGAACACATTATTATTGTCAATCCAGTCCTCATTTTTCTAATGAGCTTACTATAAGTAAAAATTGGTTGCAATTATTACCAGAACTGCGATAACTGAAATTTGAACTCAGCTTAGAGGAAAATAATTATTGAAGCAAAAATAAGAGGTGAGCTCGTGTCTTTTCCCGCTATGGATACCATCTAGTTTTTAGTATTCTTGATTGAAAAAGAATTGCCAATTAACTTTGAATATTTTCGCAGGTAAAGGCAAGGTTGCAAAAGATGGGAGCATTGTCATCGATGAATATTTTCCTTCGCCAAGAAATTGATCGAATGCAACGAGTTATAACTATTGTGCGGAATACATTAACTGATCTGCAACTGGCAATCGAAGGCACCATTATCATGAGCGAGGTATGAAATTTTCTGACATGTTCTCATAATGTGCGCTTCGATTAATCCATCTTCTGAAGAAGGACAAGGCATTTCTTGAACTGCACGAAGGTTGCTCCTAGCAGTCTAGAGCCAAAGGAAAATTTGCCTGAATGGGGTTCATTTAAATTGTGTGATGGAATAAAAAGAGAAGGCAAAGATGAATAATTTTTGCGTTAAGAAAGGATAAGCTCTCAATAGCTGCCTTTTTTTATAACTTCGGGGTATTATAAATTTGATGAATTGGCCTCTGCTTTAGAGCTCTAAGAGGTAATGTAACCAATTTGAGTTTTTTATCATTCGTAAAAGTATTTAAAGAGATTTAGGGTTTCATTTAATCAGTGCTCTTGGTCCAAATGTACTACCTGCCTTCGGGTCACTGTTAAACCTTAATTACAGCAAAAATTCGCCAGGTTCAGTTTTTGGCAAACGCAGCTTCAGTATAAAATCGAAAACTAGGACGACGACAAGTAAAGCATTTTTTTCCTTCTTGACTTGATCTTTTTTTCCTTCAAGACTTGATCATTCGATAAGAAATAGACATAAACGATGACTTAAACTTACACGGCGAAATACATGATTTTAGACTTGAAAGGTGACAGAATAGAAAGTTTCGACGCATAAAAGGTTTAGTGCAATATCATGAAATCATTAATTCTTAAACTATAGATCCTATAAATAAGTGTGTTCATCTTCCATTTTAGAATCTGAGAGATGCATTGGACAATATGTACGACGCACGTGTACCACATTTGTGGCAAAAGGTAATTGCTATATATCACAAGTTCTTTATAACAAATGAATAAGCAAGAGGACCTATAAGCACCAATTTACTATAAAGCAAATCTTTTTCTGTCATTTCCATAATCGACAGGCCCGAGACATGCGGGGCTGGGCTCGTATGGCCATCAGTTATAATTGGGTTTAATTTTAAAAGAATCCTTTAAATCAGTAGCACGGTTGTGCTTTTCACTTTACAAGAATAGGCGCATTTTTCATATTTCTTGAAAGATATAACCTAGCCTGTTGATTGAAATGGTTTGACGACAAAGGATTTCGCTATTCTTGTACCCACTGCACTGAAAATGAACGTTTGCCCCTATAATTTCAATTACATTGGCAGGTTTCTTGGGAATCAGCTACACTTGGATTCTGGTTTACAGAACTCATCGAGAGAAATAGTCAATTTTCTCAATGGATATTTCATGGCCGTCCAAACGTGTTTTGGATGACAGGGTTTTTCAATCCGCAAGGGTTTCTCACTGCTATGAGACAAGAAGTGACGCGAGCACACAAAGGATGGGCACTTGATTCTGTTGTTCTTCACAATGATGTATTGAAACACATGAAAGAAGATATTACCAGTCCACCACAGGTATGTTTTAACTATGAATGAAAAGAGCATTCAAAAATTTGGGCTGATTTTCAAAATTATCAACGTACTGCATCCGCATGGATGGTTTACAGTATTTACGCAAGGCTGATGAAGGAGCAAAAGTTTCTTCCTTTCCCTGAAGATACTTAATAAGGTTTGAAAAGAAAGGATTAGACATGAATTATTCACAAGTAGAAAGGTTGATGTATGACTGATATGAATCAAAATGCATGGATGCTTCATCACCAAGAAACTTGCTTCCCAACATGATGCAAAAGCTCAGGTTGTGAAAAAGAAAAAAATTAAAGAAGCTGAAATCACTTTCTGAATCCCTCAGAAAGCAGCTCATTACCATGGTCTTAATCAATTTCAACAATGTACGCATTTATGAACGATACGTTTCTTCAACGTTTCTGCCAGACCCTTGTTCCATAACTAGCAAATAGACGCTCTGAGGAGAGGTGTGCCTCAATTTAAAGTACTTCTACCGAAAATTAGCGTGTCTTTTTTACAAATGATAAAAACATTAATTTTATTGTTATTGCAGGAGGGAGTGTATGTGCATGGCTTGTATTTGGATGGGGCAGCCTGGGATCGACGCGGCTGCAAACTTCACGAACAGCAACCCAAAGTTCTTTTCACTGTACTTCCCGTTGTTCATGTTTATGCAGTGAATAACACTGGTCCAAAAGATCCTCGATTGTACCAATGTCCGGTTTATAAGAAACCAAGAAGAACTGATCTTACTTACATCACAAATCTTTATTTAAAAACAGTGCAAAACCCGGACCATTGGATCTTGAGAGGTGTGGCGTTACTCTGTGATATTAAATAAACAAACACTCAAGAGAATACTCTATAAAACTGTAGTTATCTATTGCTGTTTTAAAAAACCATTTAATAAATATTTTCATGTTTGTACTTTTGAATATTGTTGGATCAAATTTTGCAAAGCAATTATATTTCACATCAGCGGTTTTTCTTTAAATTCTGTAATGACGGAAAACAGTAGAGATAAAATTTGTTAAGCATGACAAAAGCCGTCAAGGGCCAAGGTCTTAAGATACTGTGTCTACATTTCTAAATTACACTTGTTCCATTCGCTTTCGAATGTGCCATTGCCTTAACTTGTAAGATAAAAGACAGGAGCGTTTCAGCACTATAAGTATTAGTTCCATTCGCTTTCGAATGTGCCATTGCCTTAACTTGTAAGATAAAAGACAGGAGCGTTTCAGCACTATAAGTATTAGAAAAGCCCCAGGGAAGCCCTTCCAAAGTATTAAAAATCCCGAGACAGTTCAGGAAGTGAGTTCATTATCCAATCCCACCTTAATGTATGTAAGGATTTATGGTCCAACCAATGGGAAAAAACCTATTTTATCATAAGGAAACTTTACTGGAAATAAACAGGGCTTGAAAAAACTAGCTGTAAAATGCCTTTTGAATAACGCGAAAATAGCACACATCTGTAATGCAAAACAAGAAGAGAGTTCTTTATCAAAAAGATATATGAAGCATACTCAATGACTACTTCTCGTTAATAATGTGCTACAATAAGATTATACGTTAGAGATGTTTCAATACTTTAGAGTGTCTTGGATATTCTGACCACTTCATATCGTTCATTAAATCAGCTAAATACAGCGTTTAATTGCTGTGTTACTCTAATAAAAGTTGTCCTTCTTGGCAACTCCTTTAGTTTTATTGCTCCAACGTAAGTACACGAAGACCTCAAACCACCTAGAATATTGAGAATGGTATCTCGTACATCACCTCGGTATGGGATTTCAACTGTCTTTCCTTCTGAAGACCTACAACAAATTAATAAGATGTTTTTCACAGGATCAAAAAAAATGGTTTTTTTGCACTGATTGAAAAAATTAATCAGCTGAAAAGGAATAACTTGAAATTAACACCTGACATCAAAAGGGTGGAGGATGATAACTACAGGTTTTGCTAGAATAAAATATCCCTCTCTCGGAATATCCAGAATGCTGCAGAATTTTCTCCCAGATTAGAACATCAACCTTAGATCTCACAATAGGGCAAGTGTTACACAGATATTCCAATTCCATGAGGTCATTAAAGCATTCTCTCTTTGCTACAAAGAAAATACGAAAATATCTTGCAATTAGTTGCATATTCAAACTAAAATGGGACCAGGCAGTATCCTGCTTTGCCCAATAATGATTTTCCTGGTTCTTTGCCTTCTTTTGGAATTTAGTCATGCATTATTTGAAAAAGACAGCTTCAGATACGGATTAACAAAATTGAAAAACTGCTGATATAATACCTATATTCTGCAACACCACCAACATGCTTTTTCATCGCTGTTGCTGAACTCATGCCATAAAAAATTTTCATTTTTCTGCCATCTCTTTCGATGAGCTCACCTCCTATGTTGGGTAAAGGAGATGACTGTGTTTCAAACTGGAAAAGCTCAGGTCAGTTCAATTAAATTCATTTTCATATAGAGCAGTCCAGTCTTGTTCAATTGCATCCCTACCCGCAAGAATCATTACTTATTATATAGAGCTCTGTGAGTAAGTAGGCACTAAACAGGGTGTTGCAAACAGAATAGAAGAAAATTCTTTATTAGCATCCAGAATAATCTTGCGCAGAAATGAACAGCAACATGAAAATGGAAACACGCTGAAATGTCCACAGGAATAGAAACTAAAATGATAAATCCTTCCATGATAGTTTAAAGGTGATTTCTGTTACAACTTGAGTATCAATTTGGAGATAAAACGATTAAGAAAATGTAAGAAGGAGCCCACCAGCTTGGTCATGTCCAGCAAACATTCCACCAAGCATTACAAAATCAGCTCCAGCACCTAAAACATAAAACGTTACAAAAGTAAGAACATACTATATTAACATATTTTATCATGACCTTGATCCTAATCAAAGAACAACATCTAGATTTAATTTAAACCTTTTTCTCCTAATCATCCCTCTTGTTTATTAATGTTTTCTTGCTCTCATTCATTCAACTGCTTGCGTAGGGCCTGTTTGTATGATGCAGGCCAGCCTTATTAATCAATTACTGCCAATTCATTTATGTTATGATTCATGTTCTTCTATCAATCTACAGTATACGTTAATTAAAACCAGTTACCATCAAACAACAGATACTTACCAAATGCTTTTGCAATATCACCTGGACATGTGCAACCACCATCCTAATTGAAATTACATAATATTTTTAAATCAATTTGAATATTGGCTGCTTTAATAAGTAGTAATTCAGGTCTCTTGCAACCTTAAAATCTTTTAATAAAGTGTCATGCAGTTACAAATGGATGACTTTGTAAGAGTATTGTAGATTACTCCATGTAAAAATACTTCTTTCACAGTTCATTATGACACCTCTTTTTGGATTAAAATATCCTAGTACAATCTTCTTAAATAAAATGTACACCAAATAACCATTAAGTCTTCAGCTGTGATCTCAGTTTTTACATTGATCTCCTTCATGCCATTGGTTTTTAGGTTATGCTATTGGCCTTTGAGAAGAGACAGCTTATGGCTTAAAGGTACTTTCCTGGGTACAATTTATATCTAAGTTTCTCGTTTGAAAAGTGTAGGGTTTAAAAAGTGTTGTTGTGATATTTTACTGGATTACAAATTTATTCATATATGTAAGAGCCTGGGAAAAGTAAGTAGATGCATAGTTCCAAATATGATGGTACCTGGTTCCAGCCACAGTTGATGCTAAAAAATATTAACAGTCACCGTAATAAATGGAATAAAGTACTTATCTATGGATAAAGGTAAAATCAAAAAGTTGTTATACATACTGATATGATATGACCCTTGAGACCATGTGCAGCATCAGCACATTCAAGGACAGCACTGATTTGTGGGTAACCAACCCCTGTCTGTGATCGTGTTGTGCACACAGATCCTTTAGAAGAAGAAAAACAATTTTGGATTTTAATTTGAACTTTGTACCCCCCCCCCCTCAAAAAAAAAATGTTTTGCTCTGCTCCTGTTGATTACAGTTTCATTGCAATAAGACGTTAGCAAAAAAAAGTCAATTACATCAAATCCGTCCCATTTAAAGCCTAAATGTCCCATGTCCCAATGACTCTGTCTGGTTGGATATATTTGTGCCAAAAAGTCAAATGTATAAGGTTGCATCGAAGAGATGATACTCACCTGGGCCAATTCCAACTTTAATAACATCAGCACCACAAAGGATCAATTGCTCAACCATTTCACCTGTGACAATATTCCCAGCCTTGAAATGCAAAGATACACTGGATTTAGACACAAATTATGTGATAGCATTCATTAGAATGTGATTCTCTCATATTTAAGAAAGGATTTATAGTTTTAGTTATTCAATCTAAATGAATCATTTGTATGACATAAAGTCTGTTATGATCTTATTCATGGTCATTCCCAAAGAAATAAAGAATAGTGGTATTTCCATATACACAGTAGCCTCCGACAAATGGCGTAAAGTGAGCTTTGCTTTCAAAAATCTTGCAAATGCAGTCATTTTTCAAATTACACACACAAGTCTCAGTTTTGAACTTCATCCCAAATCAAAATTTTTAAAATTAATTGCAACCAGGATCAAGCCAAGGTGTCTAGATTTTTTAACCTGCCCAAGTTTTAACTTTTGACTGGCTTTTGCATTTAAGCCATTGCTTAATGCCAATTAAGATGCCTATTGAATGAACCTTTAGGTATTTATACATATATAGATACACAGAAAAAGACTTCAACTTTTAAACGTTTCGACTTTTATCTTCTTAAACCGAAAAGTTTAGGTTAGGGTTCTCAGTCCTCCAGATGGAATTCTTTAGACATTGTTCTGAAGAAGGACATCATGGGTTTCTTGAGGACATCAGTGTTAAGATAATTGATAAGTTAACTGGGAAGGATAGGATACATGAGAGCTTCTGGCAACACAAGCTGGACACTTTCACACCCCAGGGTCTAGATACTAAGCAAGTAGATCTGTAGTATTATTATTTTTTGAGTCATGTGTTTGTTTTTAGCATACCTATTTCTCTGTTTCTCCTTCTTTGCTATTTCTACTTGTTCTATCATAAGAACTGTGTCTGACTAGGCCCTATTGTTCTGCTCCAATTATCTTTAATTATATCTTTGCTCTGTTTTGGTTTTCCATTGTGCTTCACTGTTTTACTCTGTTCTTTTCTTTTGATTCCAGTGGGACGGACGGTACTATCTTCTCCAACACCCCCTTTCTCGCACCTAACCCTGTTTTCTTTGTCTTTATTTAATTACACATGTTATCCATTGTATTAGGTTTCAATTATTCTCTGTTTTTATTGTTTTTTCCTAATTGTATATTGTTCTTTTGTATTGTTGATTATATATGCACTGTATGTTTCTGGAAAACTTATTACTGATGAAGACGAAAGTCGAAACGTTGAAAAGTTGAAGTTTTTTTCTGATTATCTATTTAATATTTAAAAATTTCTATGTGGTAGAGCTAATGAATGTTTTATATATATATATATATATATATATATATATATATATATATATATATATATATATATATATATATATATATATATCAAATATGATACGCACCATGAGAATGTGCTCAGGGTGTCTTTCACGAACTTCTTTTACAAATTCAACAAAATGCTCCGAATAACCATTTGCCACATCAAGACATATTGCTGGAATTTGAGGGCAGTCTGCCAAGATACTATCTAACTGCTCACTGTCTTTCTTTGTCATTCCAGCACTTACTATGCAATACTAAAAACAGGATAAAACAAATAACTATGTTACCCTCATGGACCTTCTAAAGACAGATCTTAAATTCAGGGGGAAGGGTTACATTTCAGATTCTCAGACTAAACTTGCATATCTTGTTGGACAAACAATTTGTGCATTGCATATATTTTTATTAATATATCATTAGACACCTCTAGCATGTATTGAATAATAAATATTTGGCTTCTCTTTCAATACCCAATGTGCAGTATTATGTGGCAATATCTGAGCACAAAATAGACATAACAGCTAAGGTCAGCCCTAGCGTAGAAGACTGACTAAGAAGTTGAATTACATTATTTTCATTGGCGGATTTATCAACAACACAAACACATTTTGTCAACAACAAGTGGCAATCAAAAGACTTTGAAAGATGATATAGTGTTGTTACAAATAATAGAAACCTCCTACTCCAGTGTAGACTGGAATCAAAACTTAATAAATTGAAGAAAATAATTTTGTAAAGCATGATAAAACCAAAATTGTTATTCAGAATGATTCTTGCGTAAGCATATATTCCATTTTATTGACAATCTTGTAACTAAATATCTGAGTTTATTTTATAACATACAGATAAAGATCTATCTTCAAATCTTAATCTTGATATGCAAACATAGCGTGCCAATTTAATTTCTAAATGGCAGCTGTTGCCCTTAGATTTTGTGCCCTATTTGAAGATCAATGCAAAGAATTTTAACTGTCTATTAGCAAATTTTTTATACTATCTGGGATCTGATCTATTTACAAGCAGGTCTTACCATCAAAATCACCACCTTAACTCAAAAGAATATCACAAGATTAAGATTAAGATTAACACTAACAATATTTGTTCTTACAATAGCTATTCTACATATTAACATACATTTCAAAGCTAATTAACTTTTGATTTTCAAACTTACGGGAAGGCAATCTTCATTTTCAGAGGCAAACTTTTTCCATTCCTCCAATGAGTAATGTTTGTGAATTGTGGTTAGGACTTTATGCTGTTATGTGGAAACATGTAATGCACACAATAAAGAATAATTTTTCAACATACGATCATATGAGCATGGGAAAAAATGGAGAAGAAGAAAAAGAAGAATTAAGTACCATCATTACAAGCTTAAATTAAAGTTATACAGTATTTTCACTTCTTTCTTTTGCATTTTGTCTTTATACAAATCAAAGGGAAAGCTAACAACAAAGAATGGCTAGGCCTACAAAATCTCCCATCTAGGAGTCTTTCAATCAAATGACTCTAGCTTGCCAACCCCCTCATGTCAAACTCGTTAGGAACATTGCGATCTCCCCCTATTGTTAATAACAAAGGAAGTCATCCCAAGTCTGATCGGCTATACTGCATTGAAGCATGCACAGAACATGCTACTTTCCTGCAATTTTTTTTGTCGCTGACATAATATAAACAGAGAATTAAACTGTAAATGTGTCTTCCCGTCAAGTGCAATCGAAGTTGATGTTGACGTGCTGCCAGCACTTCGAAATTGCCAAACTCCTCCAATTCAACGATTACTCGGTTAGCATCAAAGGACAGCTCCTCTAAAAGTCCTTCTACCCATGCTCCAATGCGGTACTACAGGGGGGGGGGGGCTCTAACCGATGCAGAAATATTGTAAGACTTGGACTATCTGTATCCTCAACAAAAACAATTGTTAACTATACCTAGTTCAACATGAGATGAGTCATAAAAAGGTCCAAATTTTTAACCACTTCAGAAACAGCCACAGAACCAGTACCCCATGCTCCCCCTTTCCCCTGATCTATGACCAATAAGATAATCAAAAACCTTGGCAAGAACGACTGCCATTTCAAATGTGCCAACTGTATCCATATTAGCTGCAATGATTGGAATGGCATCTTCAGGAAAAGTTTTCTTGGCATGACGGAAAACAAATTTTCTTGCCAGCTCAACCTTAAAAACAAACATGGAATGATTCAGCTTTGCTGAAGGGCTACCCTCTTTAAACATTTGAAATAAATAAATAAATAAATAAACAATGGATGTATTGTTTTCCAGTCAATTGTCGGAAATTTTGTCTCTCTTGCCCCCCTGTTTGGATAAGGCTAGTTTTATAAACATTATAAACAATAGGATTTTGTCATGGATTAAACGGGAATGATAGATGATGCATAACTGCACATCGATAATTATTTAAAAGGCAATACATTTACTTTCAAAGGAAGCGAAAAGCAAAGCCAAAAAATTTCGCCCAGAAACGCGAATCAAAAGGCCCACCTAGTCACGTGCTGCTCTGAAACTCGCGTTTGATATAGAAAAGTATGGAGTGAAGGAAAAACTTACATCCGCACGACTCTTTATTGTGCTTCTTTTTGGTCGAATAAGAACATCTTTAAAATCGAGTTTTATTTCGTTGTCCACGATCGGCATTTTGGCGCGGTTTCACTTCCAAAATCAGAATATAATTCGAGAAAGGTTCCGCTATGCAGGAGCGGTTGCTGTTGCTGTTTTATCCTCTTCAAAAATGGTGGGTTCTTTTTCACGTGCATTTGGCGGTTGTCGAAGTAATTTTGCTAGATTTAGAAGTTCACAAGCAAAATTTGCATTTAATGGCGCAAGATCAGGACCCCGACGGAAGGTATTTTCATTTTTATTTGACTGCATTGGATGGGATGTGAATGTTAGATACTCTCACAATATAAAACGGGACATGCTTTTTTCTCTCTCAACAAAATGATTAGCGGCATCAATATATTTAGTGCAGTCATGAAGTTTGGGAAATGTACTAAGTTCGATAGCTCCAAGATTGTCTTCAAAAATTACAGATTCATCATATCGTATTTCATTCAGATCTTAGAGTAATGTTCTTTGCAATACAGGCTTTCTGTCTTACATAACTTAAAAAAACCTCATCTGCTTCAGTTGAACATTGATCTTGCAACAGTATTCTGTTTCTTGCTGCTCTTACCAATGGTCATGGACCGCGCAGTCATTTGGCTAGGGGGGCTATAGCCTCCCCCCCCCCACTTTTTTCCAAATCTAGGTCTAAAAAATATATGAGTTTGAATATTGAATCTCAGACAATCCTTTCCGCAATACAAGACTGTCTAATGCGGTTCTAGTTACCCTTCAATTTGGGTCAGGGTCAATGCTACGATGGGGCCAGTAGCATGCTTGGTCGAAAATCGGAATTGGAACAAAAAAATTGTTAAATTCAGTCCAAAGCAAGTGCTTCTTACTCATTGTCATGCTTGTTCTTTGAGTTTAAGCGTAAAAGACCCAACATCAGACAGCAAGATATTATCAGACCTAATGGACATTTCAAGAGAGTTTGTATTGCTTGTCAAATGCTCCCAAAAAGGGAGAAAATTCTCAGCGGAATAAAGGATAATATTGAAGGTGATTTGGAAGGTCTGGATGAGAGCCCTGCATCTCTAACAAAGCTGAGCACTACGAGGTGGCCTGTGTGAGCATTGAGTTTTCAGCGGATCACCGATAACTACGATCACATTTTGAGTTATGGCGTGTTTGTTTAAATTCAGGAAAACTAGGTTCAAATGCCAAGTCTAGGATAAAAGGTTGTGCCCATAGAATGAACAGCGTTGAATCTTTTTTGAGCTAAATCTCGGTCAACGGCTATTTGTAAATACAGATAACTTCTCAAAGACATTGCAAGGAACCAAACTATCAGCCAGGTCCCGTCCAGACTATCCGCATTCAGGTTTAATGACTATGGACAAAGAGTGGCAAGCATTTTTGAAAGCGTACGTGTATCATAAAAGCGTCTTGAATATTGACTTCAAAACATACAACTTGAATAGTATATAGTGCCCTTAATTGGCTTGCACCTCCATCCAAGAAATTGTTGTTTAATGAATTGTCTGATTCTTGCAATCGGATCTTATGCAATGCCAATACTGCTCTCATATTCCCCTGAGCAAGACTTCCAATGGCAGCAGAAGTTTTCATATCAAAGAGTTATGTATTGGAAAAAAGTTGTGCTATGAAGTCAAAATTGTTTCCATGGTAACAATTTCGAGACTGAAGACGCTTTTAGAAGATCAAAGAGGTCAATAATGTAAATTCTAAATTAACGTTCAGCATATTCTCTTGATTTCTGAGCCCCCTCTTTTTGTGTTAATCTTTATTCTTTTATATAGAATTTCCAAGTTGATTCGTAATATATCTATTATAAACAGGGCGCATTGTAATCACAGTTTATTTTTATTTCTTGAAAACAACCCTGTTGAAATAAATCAAAATTGAATAAATTTAAATAAAAGAGGCCTTCTAAGATATTCCAAAGAGCATGGTCTCAAAATTCTCTCAGGGGCCAACTTCCAGTGCCCCATCTCAACTCGCTTCACTCACCAGTCAGCCCCCCCCCCCCCCCCCCACTTTCAAAACGCTGCGTGGTCCATGCCAATGGTGTTGCCATAAACTTGAAATAAATAGCCAGAAGTTGAATAGTTGGTGTTTACAGCACTTGCCCAATTGGAATCGGAGTAAACAGATAATACAAAGCTATCAAAGACCAGTTTTTTTGGCTTTTGCATGAATTTTGACATTGTGTTTGCAGCAGCAGGAATTTCAGGATGAGTAGCAGTCAAAACATGTGTCAAAGATCCATTTTTGTGTTGATATGATACATTTGTAATAATACATCTTAATGTTAACTGAAGTTTCATTCTCAGATAACTTTATGAACTCTCTTCTATGTTCAAATGGTGTAGCTACAGCTTTGAAATCTTTCAATCTTACATTATTTATGCACAGGTGAATCTGCCATTGGCCACCTCTGCATGATCATCTTTTACAAGTTTCAAATAGTATAGTTTCCCTACTAACATTAAAATAGCCAGGAGTTTTACATCTCTAATGATTTTGCACCAAGCACTTTCAATACTTACTTTCTTATTTTTATATGAAAAAACATATCTGCTTAGAGATAAGAGAAAATGGCACATTTGTTTTCAATTGACTTTCAGCTTAATTGGCAGTTTGCACCCGATCTTAGCAAAAAGTGTTGTACTCTGCAGGCTTGGATACAATAGAGGGTATGATAAAGAAGACAAACAACCAAAGATCTCATTCAGCTTGAAAACAAATTAGAAACTAATTGAAACAAGTTTGATTTTTGTAGATTTTAGGGGTGTCTCCGAAACTTAACCTATTTTTTTTTTAATTGTGATATTTCAGATTTATAAATTTAAAATGTTCTTTATTATTCATTTTATAGTTTCATGCTGATAGCGGCAAACCAAAGGTGTTTTCAAACATCTTTAACCAGCAGAGGAAGACAGTTTTTGATAATGCAAGAGTAACTGCATTTCCACCTTATAACTCATCAGTGTGTGCACTTCTTGTGGCAAAGCTTGAACTTGGAGGAGCTCGCCTAAATTCATCCAGTGTCTCAAGTGGTGGTGGGGTTTCTCATGGTATAATTTTTTTGTTTTAGTTCACAATATAAATATATCACATTTCTTTTTTTCATTCAATATTGCATTTTGGCAGCGTAATTGAAAAAGCAAACCTTGTTTTTACGTATTTGAATATTTGCAAATTTGTTCTGCTGGAAGTACCTCAATGCTCTATTTTGGCATGCTCATTGTCATTAATAGTTGCTTTTTAAGTTTAAAATAAATTGACTGACACTCTATGGTATCTTTCTCCAATATCCAAAAATCAGTAGGGTCAAATTCACCCTGTTTGCCATTAACTTGGTGTAGAAGAACCACTGTCCCACACATTGGTGCCTTCACTTCTACAACTGTTGTATAAATGTTCAAACATTTGAGATTGCATTCTTTCTTTGTTATTTTTTAAGCTTTTTGTGCTTGTAGAAGCACAAACAATTTGACAAAATGTTATGAATCTATTTTCCTTTGATCTTTTTAGAGATTAGTTCATCTGTTGAAGGTGGTGAGGGCTCTTTAGATCCTCTATATTCATCAGCAACCATTGAAGAAGTATTACCAACAGCCATGAAGCAGATGTCTGAGGCAATACCAACTGATGGTTTTGAAAATGTCTCAGAAATTGCGCAAACAACTCAAGACATAATAGCAGCTGCAGAACCATCACTTTCAAGTCTTGGATTATGTGCTTACACACCGGTTGGTTTGGTGCAATCAGTATTAGAGTTTCTTCATGTGAATGTTGGATTGCCATGGTGGGGATCAATAGCTCTTTGTACAGTGGCATTCAGAACTCTCATGCTACCCATTATTTTGAAGGGGCAAATCAATGCTGCAAGATTGAACAAAATAAAGCCTGAATTAGAAAGTGTCCAGGCTGAAATGAGAGAATTATCAAACAGTCAAGATACAATGAAGAAATCATTAGCTGCCATGAAATTACAGAGACTTTTCAAAGATAATCAATGCCATCCATTAAAGGTATGTGCAAAAGGAAGTTTGGTTTTCTGGTTTAGCAGTGTGATTTTAAGCACTTTTTGCAAGATTTCTTTACTATTCCCACCATTATTATCATCAACATCATTATCTTTACTGAACTAACAGCCTACAAGTTAAGAGAACCAAAGGTGGGTAACATGCTTGCGGCAGGTTCCTATCTATCAAAGTAAAAACTCAGAACTTTAAAGCCCTGAAGCAAGTAGGTGTATACATTTTTCCAAACTCCCAAGATCTGAATATCAAATTTGTTTTTTTTTAGTTGGTTCTGATGCAATGATTACAATACTAGTGAATCTAAGTGATTACATCAGGACAATAAATATCCCGTTTAACATTCTTTCTTTGACAGTTGCCTCCAAATGATATATGTTTATTAAAGATATTTAAGCTCCCTCCTATTTTGTTATTAGGGTATATAATTAGGTTGTGCTCTAAAGCACACACTATTTTGGTCATTAAGTCAATACCCAGTCTTGACTATTATTCTAGTTATTTGCTGCTATGAGAATAATTTTATGTTTTTATCTTTTCTGGTGAGACATGTACTCAGCTACCCTTTTTCAAAAGACTTGTGTTTAATGGGAAAATATATTTAAACCTTGGGTCAAAACATTTGGGAACTACAAAAAAGAATTACTTCTCTAACTGTTTGTTTTCTTTTTTCTAGGGTCTGATTGGTCCACTAGTGCAGATTCCATTGTTCATTTCATTTTTTATTGGCTTACGTAAAATGGCTCAACTTCCTGTTGAATCAATGACAATGGGTGGTTTGGCATGGTTTACTGATTTAACTATTTATGATCCTTATTATGTGCTACCGATTTCTGCATCATTGACAATGCTTGCGACTATAGAGGTAGGCATCTGCATTTCACTTTTTCGTTACAACCAGATAATTTTGCAGAGTTGATATTTTTATTTTTCAGAAAATTTTAGGTCCAAGTGTTCTTAATGTCCTTCCTATTTCAAAATTTAATTTACTGTAGCTACCAACATTAACTTGTTTCTATAGCCAATGGATAACAATTTGGCATGAGTGAAGGGAGTTATATGGAATCAGAGTTAATGTTCTGTCTCTCAATATTTAAAAGATATATATATATATATAAGATTTAAATTATAACAAAAAAAGCACATTAACTTCTTTCCAAATTTTCAAAATTTTCTGTTTTTGGGTATAAGAGTCTGATAGTAGTACAAAATAACACAAAACACATTGACTTGCAGGGGGGTGCTCTTTAAATCTAATTCATAAAATTTTATCCAAAATGACTTGTCTCTCTGCAACTATTTTGTCCAAGATTGTAGGTTCACAGTTCTTTTTAAACATAGAAAGTGCAATTCAGTTCTATGCAACATATACATGATTTTTGAGAAATAGCATCGTTCATTGTGCATGTATTCCGTCAATCTAAAACGTTGAAGTATGGTTTTAAATCAGTTTACTAGTTTAGTTAAGACCATGCCTGTCTTAGAAATGCATTACCAGTTCCCCTCAACTTTATCTACAAATTTGTTTAGTTTGATGAAGGAAAACTAGTTATTCTCTGTAACATGCTCTTACAAGATCATCATTAGATTTTCACAAAACTATAATAGAGCAATTTTCCTACACCCTTGTTTATTTTTAGCATCATTTTATGTGTTCTTGTAGCTTGGAACTGAGATGGGCGTGTCATCTGAACAGTTGCAAAAGACAAAGTATTTGATGAGGTTTATGGCTCTTATCATGGTACCATTGACTGCCAAGTTCCCAGCGGTATTTTGAGTACTCTACAAATTTTATATTCATAAGCAATAGAATTCTTTTCCATTTGCAGATCAAGCACAAAAAAGTGCATTCTCAACCTCTCTGATTTCCTAGCAGAACAATTTTAGATGCTGCTACTTGCTCTATCCTTCATCATTTTATTTTTTGTTACCAATCATCACTGGACAAAGCTAACGATAAAGTCCTTATACAAGAACACCTGTAATTCTCAATAGGATGTAGATAATATTTTCAAGTTTTACATCTTAGGCTGTGTTTGTTTACTGGCTGACAGCAAATTTCTATTCCATTGGTCAAATTCTTGTTCTGAAGCATCCAGCTGTGAGGAAAATGGTGAATTTACCAGAAGTTGAGCATGATGCTGTTAAGAAACCTAAAACAGGAAATTTTTGGGAGAATTTCAAAGCTGGTAAGTTTGAGTTTTTGAATGTTTTGAAACTTTCCTTTGAAGGGTGTTTGGCAGATGTAAAACTTTTATACTCAGTAGATGTGAACGCTGCAGAAGATGTTTTGCATGTCTACTTAAGGTATGAGTTCAGAGTAAAATGACGTCATTGCGTTGCTGTTGCGATAAGCCTTGAGTTTTTTGTTTTTGGTCAAACCAAAGTAATATCCTTTTGCACTCTTTGGGAAGAATTTATCTGCTCGTTGATGTCTTGATTTTGGGGCTTCCATTTTGACCAGTTAAAACCTACCACGGTTAAAAACGAAAAAAAATTGTGATGAAAAAACCTATTTTTAATTGTAAATTTTCTTTTTTGTTTATTTTTAGGGTATAAAAATGCACAGGCTCAGGCAGTATTAAAATACCAAGAAAAGGAAAAGCAACAAAGGTATAAGAAACAGTTAAAAGAAACGGATGAAATGACATATGAATATAATCCAAGACTAAAAGAAGCAGAAAAGTTATTTAAAGATGAAAGAAACTCTTAGTTGATGCTAGGCTTATTATTTCATAGAATGTGCTTTGAAACTCTGTATAAATGTTCTAAAGTGGTGATGCTAACAACACAGATAACGACGATTTTCGGTTCAAGAATTTTAAGATATTTGTTTTCGTTTGTAGTTATTTGAACAAAGTTACTTGATTGAAACGAAACTTCCTAGTTGATTGATTTATGATTTGATTTGTGATTTTGCGAGACAATAAATTATATTCACAAGAAGAACATTTTGACACTGTCAAACAATAGCAGCAAATCAAAAGTAAAGGATAAGATGGCAACTTTTGTCGTAATTAGAATTAGATTTCCCCGTGAATATAAATGCTCTTTGCTGGCACGGAAAACATGATCTCTTTAAAGCTACAATCAGGGCATGGTAGCCCATCAACTTCGACATTTTTTCGAACATGATACAACCAGCAAAACGTTTCTAAGATTATATGGTATCTGTACGATTTTCCATCCGTATTTATCTCTTTCCCTCTAACACCAACTATAAGCTACCAACAACGCTGCTTAACAATACTTTATATTTTGTTTTATGATGGCTTCGATCAGGAAGATAGTTTGAAGTTGACTTGGGCTAGTCCGTGCCTAGGTAAGCTAGCTCGTGTTTGCATCACCCAATCCAGATTGACTCAAAGCATGGAGGCATTTAATTAATATGTTTTGTGTGATCTTGTTTGTTCAAAGTTTGAATATCGTGTGAAATCATTTAAAATGTTAAATGACAAAGAACTTATTTTTTGTTACTGTGACACTTCGATATTTTATCAAATTTCTTGTTCCCATCCCAGGGAAATCCTGTTTGCTATTTTTTTAGGCCAACTATTAACTGAGACCTCAACAAACCTACAATGAAAGCGCTTCTGAGCCATCAGTTTCCTTGTTTGAGCGGTTTATAGGGGCTTAGCTCCCCTTTTCGAGACAGACATTAATGATTGAAATACGTTTCAGCGCAGAAACTTCATCAATCTTCTTTAATTCGCAGAACTTTCTTGAAGTATAAAAACTAATCGATAGTTGAGTTACCAGGCAAGCAGTCACCAATGAAGATATTACGAGGTTTCTTATTAAACGAAAGCCACCCTACTGCTCAAAAAGATAATAAGCGTTCGACGAGGGAGTTTGTTTTATAATACGTAAGCCGAAGATGTTTTTGGTGAGGTACTAGAATTGTACAACCCTTTCCCTAACAGCCTGATCCACTTACAAAGTGTCAAGAGCAAAAAATATCACAGAAATAAATATAACTGTACAATCAAATTCTACTTTAAACGCTTTTTAACATCTATTGAAATGCCCTTTGGTGTTCAGGCTATTTTGATCATTACTAAGATGGTATTGGTAGTATGCATGGTGCTGTCACTGATAAAGCAAACAGGGCGGTAGCAAATAAGGGTGAGAGAGGAACATAAAAGGTAAGGCAAGACGTCAACAGTATCAGTTGATAAGATATATATATTGAGAAAAGGGAGTAAATCTCGCCTGGAGGTTGTTTCTGCAAAACTCTGTATTCACTTTGTTAGGCCTTTGGGAACAAAAGTGACTTTTGCTAGGCAAATGGGCAATCAATCCCAAGCACATCGAAAGATCTGACCACAGGTGCATGGGTGAGAGATATGGGGAAATCTGCAGCACTCTAGCCCTTGATAAATAATGTAAAGTAACGGGCAGTCGTGAAAAAGAGCTAGATACTCGGGCGAACCACAATGGACCTCTAACTTTCTGTCAACTTTAAAACCAATTAATACATAATGTTGAATATGGTATCATGGATGACGAACTCTTTTGACCAAGTGTTGCGTTTCAATTGCAGCTGGCCAATTATGTAGGTCAATCACGTGATGTCCAACGCGCATTCCACTCCCTGGTGTTAACAAAATATTCTGAAAGAAGCAAAGAAAATTGCTTGCCCTTGGGTTATTTCAATACTCGAACAAGTGCTGCAAATATTGTGAACTTTCGCTCTAATCGCTTTTATTTGTAACTGACAGAACACTAAATGATAATTTATCTGTTCCAATCTTTCGTTTATTTACAACCATTACAACTGGATTGTCCACTCTGATGCTCTTGAACGCAATCGTCTAAAAATTGTAAATATCAAATTTAAGACACTTTAATAATCAGAATTAAACTGGGTGTTAAATACAATGGGATTTTGCTTCGATCTCCTAGGCCTACTAACTCTCATCTTCACATTTCATCTCTCCTTATCCCTCTTTCAAATGAAAAAGCCAGACGTCAAAGAACGCCTGATGTAATCAAGAGTATGGAGAAAAAACCGCGAAAAACAAGGGCAAAACGATGAACAAAATTATCTAAATGAGCTATAACAAACAAACTTTATTCAGAGGACAGGAGAAGCAATTATCTAATAAAATACAAAATTGGAGAAGTAACCTGAAGACTAGACTCTCTGAAATGACGCTCCCTTCTTTTTGCTTTTATCATTTGAAAGAAATTATTAGTGTAAACTTGCAATGATTAAAAGTGGGCTCTCGGGGCAGTCTGCTGACAAATTCATTGAAGACTTATACAATAATGTACCAATTTTCTTTTGTCTAAAATACTAAGGATTGGGGTTTAGATCTGCTGAAACCCTCAACTCCACACCGTCGAAATTAACTAAATATGCAGTCGTTTTTGTGCAAGGATAAAAATCAAATTATCATTAGTAAAGTTGCACAACGACTTCTTCCGCCAGTATCATGTTTGAAATTTAGAACAAAAACTTGAGAAACTTGATGATTAAGTATCAAAATAAAAAAAACCAACGAACCTCTCCGGTGGTTAACTTGACGTTCGTCTCTTGTACAAAAGGTTCAGGAATTGCGATTGAATCTCCAGCGTTGAAACCTTTCCCAGCAATTAGATTGAAGACAGTAACACCAATGCAATTTTGATCAGAATCAACCAAAACAAACGGGCTGAAAAAGGAATAGATTTGTTGAATTACTTTGAAGGCAACGAGAAATTTGAAGTAGTTCCGGAAAGGACTGTTATATAGTTGGTAATTTTTTTAAGAATCATATAATTAGGTGCAGTCAGCCGTTTGGTAGAGATGGGGGTCTGGGGAGTCTAGGGCGGTCTTTGTCTTCTAGTTATTTAGCTAAATAGGTACACTTTTACATAACGGAATTGTTTTTAATGCATTTTGGAATAAGATGCCCTAGAGACACACTGTCTTCCAAGGCTCTACACCACTGGAATGCCTTGGAAACATTATGGTTCACCGGCAAATGAGCATTTGAGCTGGAAAGTTGAGCAATGTTCTAGATTCTGACTAGATGATTACATACGTAATAAGAAAATCGATAATTTAACTTACAAAGGGACTGGATTTTCAAATGGAATAACAGCAGCTACTTTTCCAACAATGATTTTCCCAGAATTCGCTTCGTTTTTTAAATCATTTAAATTCACTTGCTCGATTTGAACAGTTGTTCCATTTGGGCTTGTGTATTCTTTGCCTCCATATGGCCCAGCATCAGTTGGTTTTAATGCACGAACAATATTTTGCAGCTTTTTTGGTTTCAATTTCCCCTAAAAGAAAAAAGATAGCATCTTTTTGCATAAAAGTTAATACGAGACTAGCTAACAACCATCATTGTATAGCCTGGGCGATGAGACTGCGGTCGATCTAAAAAAAGAGTTCACAAATATGATCTCACACTCTATATCTATTTTGAGCTGTTTTTGCTCGATGCACAATCCCTCTAACGATCACAAAGCCAACCCATTGACCCAGGAAATAAAGGAAACTCTCACCGAGCATCGATCAAATGTATTGAGTGCCATACACAAGGATCATTACTCTGTACTTTATTGTTTATTCTTCATGATTTGTTAGCTTACAAAGTATCAGCTACCGAATCTTACTTATGCTTGATTTACCCAACTCCAGGATCTTTAATCTAGAATCAAGACTTTTGTTGCAAAATCCTGCAACTTCATGATTCTTGATCCTTTGCCATCAACAAAGCATTAGTTATTCCGTGGTTTACCTTTTCTTCGATGTACTTTTGAGTATTCCGTAAATAATTTTCCAACTTTCTTCGCTCTTCTTTCGGATCATTCCATTCTGGATCTAATACTGCTGCCTTTCCAAATCCATCCAATGCCAATTCGTATTCTTCTTGGTACCTATAGGCCTGTAAAAAACAGATTAACAAAAAAATGAAGCTTCAAACCTATGTAAATAATAAATCAGCCTTTATAATAAATAATAAAGCAGTTAATTTCGCACTTGTACACTTATGATCGATTTAAATTAACTTACATAAACTCAGTTTGCACGGGGGAAATTATGAAAGATCGAAGGGGGCTTGTTTGCTTGTTTGCTTGCTTCATTTATTTGCTAACCCAGGGTTGGGGTAAAGGCAGCGCAGGATTTCTCCTGAGTACCTATATACTAACCCTTAAAGGATAGACAGCTGGGTTAGCTGAACAGCATGTAGAGAAAGGCTCCACCTGTAGTCTCAAGCGCAAACCTCTTGTATACCTCTCTTGGTAGAAAGGGTCGTAGACCTGCATCTTAACCATTGGACTTCGCTAAAGTACCAGCTTAATCAAACTGTGGAACTATCAGAATTAAAACGTGTTTTATTTCAAGTGTTTGTATATACAGACAAAAAAGTTTAAATACTAGGTGTCTTACTTGCTGGGAAGGAATTATAATTTTGGTTGAAATATGCGTGTTAGAGAGGAATATGAAAAGAAAATAAACTTAAATGGTTTATTAGAGGGAAAGAAAGAGAGAGAAAGAAAGAAAAAGAAAGAGAGAGAGAGAGAGTCCATTTAAAACGGGGTTCTTAGAAAGCTTTGTGTCGAAAAAGAGACTCATGTGGACTCTGCGGGGGAGGTAGATAATTTAAATTCTTCAGCTTACCATTGATCGGTTAAAATGTAAATCTGGATTATTTGCTTCCACCAAATCGTTTTCCTGTACAAAACCATACACAATTAGACAAATAGAATGCAAAGTAATTAATTAAATTTACTTTCTTCTCATCATCTCATCATCTTCTACGCTAAACCGTGTTTTGTACAGGCACTTCTGTCATACACTTGATCAAAGAGTCCCATTTCTTTCCGTCACTTGTTAGATGTATTAATTTATCATTATCTTCTTTATTCTAGTTGAATTAATTTACACACAATGCACTTTATATTAAACACATTGCTTTATTCTTTTTACGGATGCTACAAAGACGTTCTTCACAACAGGACAGAACTTGCAAAACCATTACTTTTTTGTCGTACACCAATTTCACTCTTTTTATATAATATTCGATATTTAAACATGATCATAATGATAATGATGATGGTAATGTACCTGCCTTCAAGGCTAGCACTATCAATTATATGAGAGTTTCATAGAAGTGTCTCTTAGCACGCGATTTAATATAAATTCCTGCTGCAAGAAACTTGTCAGCTGGAAGAAATGAGCTCATAATATCATTTCTTTACTGTGTTCCATGTGAATATTAGGTTACGGTTTGGCTCAACGTGAATGAATATTGATTGGATATTTAAACTTACAGCTCTTGTATATGCAACCATTGATTGCTTCAGAATGCTTGGACTCTGACCACCAAGGAAAAAAAGCGACAAATATGCATTTCCCAAAACAACTACAAAACAAAATATTCAATCATTATCATTCATCTTTTCATATACGTTCTGGATACACAAAAAGGGAGGGATGAATCATAAGGTAAGGGAGGCACGGATAAAAAGGGCCTCCTCTGATTCAAAGGCATTCATCTGGATCTCGTGTGAGAAGGAAGCGGAGCGAAATAAGTTTTTCAATGAGCATGTGGCTGAATTTTACTTCTACGGGGCGATTTCAAATCAATAAATAATAAAACCATTTTTATTCAATTCCGATTGAAAGTAAAACTCTTTGGTCGATCTCCGTAAAAACGTTAGCAAATTTCAAGATTGGATCCAAAGAAGAACCAACCCAAACCGAACCACACAGTCTGCCAAGAGACTATAATCGAGGAAGGCAGGAAACAGTGCTGCTAAATTTACCTGTCACGTATCAAATTATTTTCCAATTCATATACTTTGATATAAATCAGTGGCGGTAATTATCCCTACCCCCCACTTTTCTGAAAATGTGGCAATGTAGATTCCTCAACAATTTAGGTAAAGGGTAGGCCATCGTTAAATTCGTTACTAAGGCACATACAGTCTTGCAAATTGATTGTAAATAAACTTGACCTTTCTAAGCGTTTCTAAAACAGTAACATTGTGTACAAAAGGGTGGTTTCCATATCTGAATGGTCTGGCTAGAGCCCCTGTCATCATCATACTCCCCTTTGTGGAAGCTGGGGCCACTGCTAATAGGCATTATATACTCCTCACCATAAAAAAGACATTGGCCCCAGTTATTTTGAACATTTTGTATTTCAAACCAATGTCCATTTCCTAGCACAGTTCAAAATAGAAAATTGTTCACTGTGGTTGCAAATTGAGAATCATCAAGAATTAGACCATAGGCAGACTGTAATTAAAGGAGAACAAGTATAAATGAAAATAAAAACAAAAAAGTGAACAACGTACACCATGATCTTCCATCTGTTACATCTAGGCTTACCGCTTCTTTTGCAATCTTTACACTCTCTTTGACATTTTCAAAAACTTCTGTTGACCCTGCATAGAACAGCATAATAAGATGATGAATGGCAGATTCTAATGCCATAGAGAATTTGTGTTGATGGTTGTTAGCAGTGGTAACATGTTTCGACCAGGGTTTGTGCAAAATCAATTTGAAGCCAACAGATTGTAAATAAGGACATTTACAGAAGAGAATCAAAAGTGTAAAGCAGATTGAGTGCAATTTACTATATCTATTCCTCTACCAAACTTTTATAACACCAGGTTAATTGAGCTCAAAAAAGAATATCAAAATGTAGAACTAAGAACATAGAAATTTTTCCTTTGATAATCATTTGAAAAAGAATTTTTTATGGTTAACAGGTGCTTGTGTGAGTATTGTAAGCACCATGTTCAGTTAAAACATTTTAATGGTAATAATACTCAACTTAAGAGGGAGAATAAACAAATGTACTTATAGGCAATGCAAATTTTTTTTTAATTCAAGTTTATAGGCCGAGATGGCCCTTAACTGCAAACAAACAAACAGCAACTTACATATTTTTTAAAACTATGCTACAATAATGTAAAATTTTTGCATCAGTAGTATTTAACAAAAACCACAAATATTTCAAACCAAAACCTTTTCCAAGTTGCCTTAACACCATTGACAAGTTTCTTAATGTCACCTTTTCTCTCTTCTGTAAAGAGAATGAAATTTTCGTTTGTATATATATATATAAGTGTTATCCATTGATTTAGGGAAGGATTGGTAGCATAGGGAGGGGGATAATATGAATATCATTAGCCTTCTGTATAGAAGCAGTTGACATCCAGCTCTATTCTAATAAGTTTCCTTAATGTTGTTGACATCTTGATGGTTTCCAAGTATATTCTTTAGGTGAAAATGATCTTAGACAAAATAGAACAGCACCATTTGTTTTCTTAATATATATCAGAAAAAAAGGATAAAAAGGTACTATTTTCTAGCAGATAATTGTAGTAGATGATGCCCATTTTCAACAGTTTTTATTAAACCTTGAAAAATTACACATGCCTTTTCCAAATTTCCACATAATATAAACCTTGCAAAACAAAGCCCACAAAAAAACATTCATATTAGTCTAAGGGTCATCATTGACAGTGGCAATCAAATTTTGTTGTGGAAGCATTGAATTTTGGTGATGATATGCATGAGGGATATGGCGGTGCTATTTAAAACTTACATTAAACCACCATGATCCCTCGGCACATACTCAAAAAGTCTACCGCTTGTATCACTCTGTATCAGCGCTCTCCATAGCATTACAATACACATGTGTAGCACTCTTTTTGGTGCAAAGAAGTAAAGATTTCAGCAATAAAAAATTTGATTTGTTTACTTTTGAAAGAGCTTGAGTGAAGCAGTTCTTAGCAGCATCAACATCTTTGCTTTTCCAGTAACATTCTCCCAGATTGTTCCATGCATCTGTTAATGTTGGGTCAAGCTTAACAGCTTTTGATAAGAAATCAACTGCTTGGATATCATACTCTGCTGTAACATTCAGTGCTTTTCCTCGAAGACTGAAGTACAATGCTTTGTTTTCAATACAAACTGTTAAGGAAAAATTCATTCATATTTAAATCTAACATGGTTTAGTCCGCTTTTTTGCTGAATTTAACAAAAATATTTGTGTCCATGCATTTTTCATTGTTCATCCATTGATTTGTTGATTGACTTTGAATCACCTCATTAATTCAATTATTAATTCACTCACTCTGACACACATTCACACATACACACTTACACACTTACACACTCGCTCACTCATTCACTTAATCACTCCTTCATTCATTCAAAAATATTAATTCATTCAGCCAATGCTCTATCAATTTAACAATTTATCCCTCCATCAACTTATTTATTAATTGCTTTATTTGCTGTTTTTATTTATTCATTAGAGTTAACTTTGCATTTAACAGGATGCCATAATACACTAATTCATTGGAAACATTGATAAATAATTAGAAACTTACACTGCAGTTTATCCAAAGTTTTTAGAGTTTCTTTTAATGTTTTATCCAAATTTGATGCCTTATCTTTCGCATTTTCAATTCCGTGTGTT
This sequence comes from Catostylus mosaicus, assembly GCA_964019065.1. Classification (NCBI taxonomy): domain Eukaryota; kingdom Metazoa; phylum Cnidaria; class Scyphozoa; order Rhizostomeae; family Catostylidae; genus Catostylus; species Catostylus mosaicus. The sequence goes on along the minus strand of OZ025185.1, from coordinate 13,980,293 downwards.
TCAAAATAATGATCCCGAAAATAATAAAGAGAATTCACAGAATCCTTCGAATAAAGGAAAAATCGTTAATTTAAAGTATGCAAAAAAATAATGGGAAATGGAATTCAGTGGCTTGATAACATATTCTTTGTAGCTAATGTGACCGTAATATCACTGGGGTGTAAAGTCCATGATATCCATCACAATATACTATCCATAAGCGTTGACTGTCACAATCGCAAAATTATTCAATAGGTCAGAGTAAGTTAAATAAGAAGAAATAGAGAAAAGGGGCAGAAATTTGAAAGACTTCAAAGTGTACAGGCCTCAAGTTGTGCACATAATGATAATATTTACTTTAGTAGCTCTAAACCTGTTCATTTTCAGTTGAGAATCAAAGCAAAATTTTACTAAAAAAGAATTAACCTCAGCTTGTTGAAGCGCTGTCTTTTCATCCAAATCAGCCGCCATTTTCCAATCATATTTATTGGTTGTTGTCGTTGCATGAATGTTGTTGTTGCGTTATTGTTTACCTTGGAGATAAAATGGTAGACTTCCAGATTCATAAATTCTTGTTATTCAAACTACGGTAGAAACGTGCAAGCAAAATGGAAGAGGAAAAGTCAAACGCTACATCATTAATACCATTTAATTCTGATGAACGAAAGGTTGACTTTAGGCTGAAGAAATGTAAGGATGCTTTGCAGATTATTCTTTTATTTCAATACCATTTAGGCTCCTTTTCTCACACCTAATCGATTTCTATGGAGCAACCTTATTGTAGTATATCTGACACCCAATGGATTTCCTTAGGTTAAAGCTATTAAAAATTATATTCTAACGGTAGATTCATCAAAACAAATCTAAAAATTCCTCCCAATCTGCCCTCTTTGATGAATGAATGCTAGTGCATCCATAGATATCCGAGACTCCGAATTTTCAACGCCTCTGGATGTTCATAACCACTTAGAACGCACATAAGAAGTCCTGAAAAGTTCCATAAAAGCAGTAACATAATGGAATGAAGAGCATAAATAGATAATTTGAATTTTGAATCATAGACTATGTTTGAATTTATTTTTTTTTTAATTCCTTAAACTTTTTATGACGTGATTGAGTTCTGATTAAGACATATTTGTGTTTATAGATCAGTCAGTCAGTTAGTAGCTGTAAACTTTTCAAGGTTTTTTCACAAATCTCAAGGTTTTTTAATTTTTATAAAAACCCAAGGTTTTGCACCCACCAAACTTGGCAGATCTGGGCAGTGCAGATTCTTTTAAAATCAATTTACCTCAAATACAAGGATATTAAAGATACATTACATTATACACGAATGATCCTTGGGCTTGTTTAAATCCTGCTTTGTGGTCCGCATATTCTTCTATGCCCATTCTACCAATTCATCTTGTTTCATTCCACTTCAGTGCCTCCAATTGAAAGCAATGGCAAAATCAACTATGAAAATCTCCTTTTATTTTCAAAAGAAGTCGAAGAGAGGTATGATTGATTTTATGCTTACAACAGAGGAAAAATACCACCCAAAGCATGTAGAATTGGCCTTGACTCACAATGAGACTTGAAAAGTTAAGGGCAAACTTCAGTGCAAAACATTTTCCATGTTACAACATGATGAGCTGCCCTCCACAAAAGTCTCCCTTCAATAAAATTAAGCCTCACACAATAAAAACGACTATTTTAGCATGTGCAATTGGTGCTGTCAATTAATTCTATCAAAACAGTGTAGAGGCAATGCCCCCTCCCCCCTCGTTGGGGACTCTGCAAGATGGGTGTAGGGTATTGAGTATTTGCACTGGCTGAGACCTAGCATCACATTTATAGAAATAATAAATAAAAATTAAAACTGCCACCAACGACCAAGGTATGCATAACAGCTTCAATATTGCCCCCTTCGTCTTCGTTTGAATAATAGTTCATATATGATCATGATCTTCATGTCAATATATCTCAGACCAGGGGTGGCACGAAGAAGGGGGCTGTAGCCCTCCCCCCGTCGGGGAGTGTCAGCCTCCCGTTATGAGAAAATTTTGTGCCTGTCGGGGAATTTTTAACGGAAGATTGTGTTTTTATGTTCAGAAAGATACCCTCTATTTGGTTATATAACCCCCTGTCAATGAACATAGCCCCCCATCCGGCAAATCCTTGTGACACCCCTGCCTCAAAAAAAGCCTTGTTCTTTGCCAGCAGGCTTCCCTGGTTAAAGACACGGATTTTTCAGAATAATGCTGAATGATTCATGACGTTTTTGCATTTTAGGGAAAAGATTTCCCGGGAAGATGCACATCAGACTTTTATGAAAAATTATCATTCAATTTTTGAGCAAAAGCCACTGTCAAGTTCTCTCTCAAGGTATTTATTTTTAAATCCACAGCAATTATCATAAAAATATGCCTCTTTATATCATAAATCATACTATAACTATATACTTAATGAAAATATTAATCTTTCAATTTCATTCTGGATAAAGTCTCAAAACCATTTTTAATTAATTGAATATGCTTAGAATTAAACCATACCCAATCTTCACCAACAGCATGGTACTGTTTATCAGAGTATTGTCTTAGTTTTTAGCTTCGATTATTCATATTCATTAAGAATTCATCGAGATTTGCTGCTATGCGACTAACCAAGTTCAGTTTTATATCAGTCCAATTTTCCCCTGTCTTTTAACCCCAAGGGACATTTCTCATTTTACTTTAGACTAAATGTGACTTATTGATAAAGACAGGATGGAATCGAACCGGTGACTTTAGGCATGGTACTGAAGAACTCTTAAAACTAAGCTACCTGGTCATGAGTTCAAATCCTATCCTGTCCGCATTGATAGTTCAAATTATCTCTCAAACGGGTTAAATACATGCATGTATACCCTTGAAAAGTTCGAATTATCAAGTTTTGTTTTTTTCAATAATCTCAGATTACTCTTATATGTATTCAATAGAAACCGAGAACTATTTTCTTTTTAGCATCACAGAAAAGCCACAGAAAGTCTCTAAACAGTTAGCAGTAAAGGGTAAGTACTATTTGGTTTTCCAAAGGGTATTACAGTACTTGGAAGGACTACCAAAATTCAGTAGCATCTAATGAGAGGGAATGGGAGAAAGGTTCTTCAGGCATACCCCTACTCTCGATTCGAGCTGATCTTCGCAAAATTTGATGAAAATAACATTTTACGTGTCTGGTACCAGGAAAGTCTGCTGCACTCTACGGTAAGGGGGGCTGGATGAGGAAATATTAGGGCAAAAATAATAGCAGAATTAACAATACAAGTTTTATATGAGGACTTAAAAGGCATTTTCTCCCCCCCCCCTCCTCTTTCTCCTGCTATCGGCACACCCTCTGGAACCAAACCCGCTCACAGCTTTATGAAGACTGCATAAAATGATACTTAGGATGATACTTAGGAACGAGAATGTTGGGAAAGAGCGTGGTTGAAGCAAAATATTATTAATCGTTAACTTTTCATGCCATTTTGTCCTTTATCCGATTAGCACAAAAATCTTATCTACAATTATTTGCTGGGCGTCTGAGTGTGTTCTATGCTAGCAGTTCCCCACAAGGATTTGAAATGATGCAACTGAACACTTTCTTTTGCAGATGAAAGCCACAATATTACGGAGCACCTTTCAAGATTACACAGGCACAGAATGAGTCCAGCGAAAGATGCAAGGGCTGAAGAGTTAATGAAAAAAATTAGAAAATATAGCAAAAAGCCGTAAGTTGTCCAAAGTTATACATTGCGTATTTAATGCTCTCAATTAATTAATTAATTTATTTATTCATAAACTAAAGAACATGTTATTTCTGTTAGCATTAATGCAAAGTTATGTTCTGTAGTAGATAACATAATGTGATTGTCCTACCATTTTTAGGCCATATGAAAGAAACATGAAAGAAAACCAACAACTATCGAAATGCTTACGCAATGTGGATTGTTTTTCGCATATTCCTAAAAAGATACTCGAAAAGCTAGTGGCAACAGCGCATTTGGAAAAATGGGATCCAAATTTTACGGGTAGGTACTTCACTTTGGCAATAGATTGCATTGTATTCATTGCAAGAATTTATGATCAATGAGACAAATACAATATGTTGAGGTGTTATCAATCAATAATAACAATGTTATCAAACCAGTACCTTAGATTATTACAATGTACGTTCAAAGAAAGTCCATTAACAGACAAGATCAACCCTACCTATACAATTTGCCAACGGTATCATAGAGGCTGCAAAACACCATCATTTGTTTTTTATAGACATTTGAAAACAAGGGGAGACCTTCAAATCCTGAGACATCTCGCAACTTTTCATCATAGATGGAAAACATGAATGTGCCAAAGGACAGAGAATTTCATCGAAACTTAACAAAATTCATTATCAACAGCCTGATACCTAAGCCTTTTATGTTTTAAAATTTGGATTGCGTTTTGAGATATTTTTGAATTACATCTCTCTCATTGACCACTAGTTTTTAGTTTTTTGCAAGATGACAGTCTCTAGGTTTCTATTTTCTCAGCATCATATTCTCATCATGCATATAGTGCTTCAGTACCGTTATTGTTTTTTCATATTGTTTTGTATTATATTATATTATATTATATTATATTATATTATATTATATTATATTATATTATATTATATTATATTATATTATATTATATTATATTATATTATATTATATTATATTATATTATATTATATTATATTATATTATATTATATTATATTATATTAAATTATATTATATTAAATTATATTATATTATATTATATTATATTATATTATATTATATTATATTATATTATATTATATTATATTATATTATATTATATTATATCATATTATATTATATTATATCATATTATATCATATTATATTATATTATATTATATTATACTATATTATATTATATTATATTATATTATATTATATTATATTATATTATATTATATTATATTATATTATATTATATTATATTATATTATATTATATTATATTATATTATATTATATTATATTATATTATATTATATTATATTATATTATATTATATTATATTATATTATATTATATTATATTATATTATATTATATTATATTATATTATATAATATTATATTATTTTATATTATAGTGTATTGCACTTGTTTCAATGACCCTTTTTTTGCAGTTTTTGGTGATTCTGGGCTCTACCTTATTCTAAATGGGACATGTGAGCCAATTGATTCTCATAAATTAAATCAGAGTCCTTCGCTTTCAAGAATGGAATCAACATTTTCTGTTGATTTTCCAAACGAAAGCGAGCCATCGAAGAAAATATCAGCGGTATGATTTATTTATCTATCATGAAATTGGTTTGAATTCCATAGTTATTAGCTGACAACCGTTAGCTGACTCATAATTGATTAAATTTGTTGATCAATCGATTGCTATTCTGACACATTTACTCACTCATTGAATGATGAGCGATTTGTTGCTTATTTTATCAATCGATCATTTATTTAATGGATTTTCTTGATTAAATTGTTGAGTATCTTATATGTTCATTCAATCTTGCTACTTAGTTGATTATAGCATTAATCGATCGATTCGTTGATTAGTTAGCTGATTGTCTGATTAGTTAACTGGCCCATTGTTTAATGAATGAACAGTTATAATGATGATGATGATTATGTTTATGATTATGGTTATGATTATGATTATGATTATGATTATGATTATGATTATGATTATGATTATGATTATGATTATGATTATGATTATGATTATGATTATGATTATGATTATGATGATTGATTCATTTAGCTTCACATTGGTAATCATTTTGGAAGATTGGGAAGTAACAATGATGACATATCATGGTATGTAGATCGTAACAACAAGCAATACAATACAGATTGTCGTACATTTTATTCCAATTTTTTTCATGAATGCATATAAATTTCAGTTGTAATTTTTATGCTTAATTTCGTTTTTATTTACCATCATAAGTTAGAGAACTTTTTTGCTTTCCTAAGCCAAAGGCAATTGATTCTGGAGCTTCTAGTTTATTGTTGCATTCATCATTATTTGCAGTTGAAATCTATCTGCCTTTAACATTAATATTCAAGTTTCTAAACATGAGCTTCCTAACAATCTGTTAGGTCCTTTTATCGTTTTTATTCTATCAATTAAGTTATCAAAATTTTGAATTTTAGTATCATGTCTGTTGTTACTGTCGATGAATGTGAACTTCTGAGGTTTTCAAATACATCATTCGAAAGAGTTACAAAGGTAATAAGAAGGACTTTCAACAAATTGATACACTATTTTGAAGCAATCTTACATTCATATTATATGACAATGTTTGACTCGAATTTGGTGAAAGTTTTGTGTCATAAGAGGGCTCTCACGTTTGATTATCATTTCTGTTAATTAAAGGTATCCTAATATTTACTGAAACAAGCAATGAAGCGAACAATCTGTCTTGTTAATAATTGTATTGTTTGCTGCATATATTCCTTAACTATACCTTTTCCACAAATTCATACCACAGCAAATACGAGATGAAGAATATGGCGATAAATTACAACTTGCTCAAAATTGCAAACTTTTTCATGGATGGCCTAATCTTTCATTGCGGCGAATTTCTGAGATTTTCCATTGGGCTCAAATACCTCCAGGGGAAAGTGAGTAATTGATTTTTGATTGATTTCAGAGCCAATCATGGATCTTAAATTGAGCCATTTTTTTTTTATTTCATTGAATAATATTGTATGCTTGTTTAATGTTAGTTTCAACAATAGTGGATATTCACTAATTCACTAATTCAGACTAACATAAAATAATTTGATGGATTGCATGAAGCAGTTCATTTGCTGCAAAAAGAACGGGTGCATTTGTTTTCATGGAACCAAGTTTTAATCAGATTTTTGAATTGTGTAGTATTTTAGACTACTTTAATTTCATCAGGAAGAGAGTTCCAGACTTTCGATCCTTGGAGACTGAGTGATTTAATACCATAAGTTGTAGTTTTAACCTTTTGAATCAAAAGGGGATTTTGAATACGAAGGTTATGACTAGTTGTTTTTTTTGAAAAATAGTCTTTCATGAAAATAGGATTTAGGTTGTTGAGAGTCTTATAAACTTCAAATGCTAATACTCTAATTGATGTAATATGGATGGTAGATTCTTTCGAGTTGGCAAGTAGCTCCTCATAGGAAGATGAATAGCTCTCTCATTTATTATCTCCAGTTTATCTTAGCTTCCTTTGCTACATAACATCAATATTAATAGGCAATAGTTAAAGTGACATAATATAAAAAAATAGATAATTTTCTTTTATTCTTTTTTCCCTCCCATATGCCTTGCTGTTCGTATTGTATGGTATCTTATCGTATCGAATTCTATTGTGTTTGTTTAAACCTCGATATAACATAGAGATACGTGAAAGTACATTCTGCTTCTGACCTTGCAGCCTTGGCACAGGAAGGAACTGTGGCATCGAGAATTTGTTTTATAAAACATGGAATTTGCCAGCTTAAAAAGATCTTGTCAGTTGCTTTTACAAACAAAGATGGCAAAAAGGTGAGCTGTAAATATGCAAAGTTGTTTAATATAATCAAATATAAATCTAACAATATGTCTTTAATCATGGAAAATATGAATATTACAAGACACTGCAGATGCTATTCAAAGAAAGAGTTTAGGATAGTTTGTTTGATAAAATCGCTTCTGAAACAGGGTATCGTCTGATGCAAAAATGATGCCAACTAAGTTAAAGAAAATGCCTGCTTTCTAAGCATAGATATCCAATTTACTCATTTCAAATTCAGTTCACCACCAGTGCGACTTTATCACTTTTCCATTCCTCAAATTTGAGTTTTCTGTCGCGCCTTGACAATTGTTCTTGAATGCAGTAGTTTATTCTCTCCAGAAATGTTTGAGAAGTCATTCCATTCGTCAGTGCTTTCTGCAGGGTTCGTGCCCTGACTTAAATTTCAAATTCCATTCGTCTTTCGTCTAATAATTCCGTTAAATAAACGAATAAAAATAAGAAGCAGGACCATGTGTAAGGCGCAATAATTCCGTTAAATCGTATAATAATTCCGTTAAATAAACGAATAAAAATAAGAAGCAGGACCATGTGTAAGGCGCAATAATTCCGTTAAATCGTATAATAATTCCGTTAAATAAACGAATAAAAATAAGAAGCAGGACCATGTGTAAGGCGCAATAATTGCGTGGAGCTAAAAATGCTCTGTTTGGCAAGAAACATCTACCATACGTTAGAATGCTTTTCATATGAGCAATTCTTGAAATTTTAGATTCGGAGAAGGAAGGAGGTAGTTACTGGAAACTTGGAGCCTGGCGATTCATTTGGGGAGAAAAGTTTGATAACAAATGAACCATTCGAACAATCAGTTGTATCAGAAACCTATTTAATCATTGCAATGATTGGGATAGAAGACATTGAAGGTACTTTCCTCTGAAAATGTTTATGCATTTAAAAAATAAAATACCACCGGGAGAGATTTCCGTTTGTTCAAATCTGAGCCATTCAGAGGTGTAAGCACCGGGGGTCTATAAGGCACATGCCCCTTTTTCTTTTTATGAGTGCTTTTAACCCATTTAATCTTAGAAAGACCAATGAATATCTGCTGTATATTTATATTACTATAACAAGCCCTTCCACTTCTCTCTTAAACTTGGCAGCCTTAAGACGGTACCCATATGGCCCCAAGGAGTCTATTCGCCATGGAAAGTAATCATTGTTTGCAATTTGATTATATATTCTCTTCTTTAGTTGTTTCCCTAAAATCTTTTTCTTGAATTCTGCATCGTATCTGTTTTAGGGTTAGATGATGTCACAAAGACACTTTTTCACCAAACTTGTGAAGCTACAGGTTCAAAAACGTCCGAGGTTTGTTGGTTTTCAAGCTGACTCATTTCGTACTAATCTCTGCATATTTTTTGTTTAACATTTTACTCATTTATTTTATTAAATTCATTGATTTAATTATTGCTGGGCCATAAGAGCTGAGCTATAGCTTCAATGGGGTAAAGGGGCACCCCCTCCCTGGCAAAAATTGTTGTTTCTTAAACCAGGCGTTTTGGCCATGTTGAGAAGGGGGCATTTCGTCAGCAAATTTTGCTAAATTGTCGACAAAATTAAGGATTTTACGCCTATTTTTTCTGCAAATCCCCCCCAATTGAGTGACCTTTTTCTACATTCACTATAAATTCTTTCACATTTTTGTTTAATGTTAAAAGGAATAATCGCGTCATATATTTATAATTGTTTGTTTTTTTGAAGGCAAATGTCAAGAAAAAATACATCGAAAAGCAAGCGGAATTGGAGTGGAAATCGAAAAAGGTATGACGGGGATATGAATTTATGTTTCATTTTCATTTCATTGCATTTTTAATTGTTTAGGCATGGTAACCCCTCTACACGTTTTTTTATAAGAACAAACCATGTAAGAGCATTAGGCTTCAAATGCCTAAAAGTTAAGAACATGTTAAAAAAATGATAAGGCTTCATAGCTTTCTTTCAAAACATAAGAAAAAAAAAGAGTGAAACACAGTGTTTGAATAGTGTTTGAAAAGGGTTCGAATTATTATTTCAAGTACTTACAATTTTGTCTAGCCAAAGCTTTTTCATTGGACGCAAGGTGAATTCACATACATGTGCTAAAATTTAACCCGTGGCTTCTTTTCAGAGCAAATATCGTTCTTTTGAAAAATCAGTGCACATTTTAAAAGCAAGGAAATTAAGAACATTTTAAGCTTTCAAACCAAATAAGTTAAGAACAGAACTAGGCTATCGAAATTCGACGTTCTTATAAAAAAAACGTGTATTCACTCAAACGAGATGAGTTTCTAGCTAACTATGTGACTTAGCCTCTTCATAATTAGTTTCCTTTTACCTTCCATAAACTCATTTTATCTTTTTCAATTGCAGGAATCAATTGTGAGAGATGCTTTATACTACAACGGAATCATGCCTGGGTACAGCAAATGGAGTCGAAATCCAACTAGAGAAGATGTCCAACATTTAACAGACACAGACATAAAGACTTTTTTTAGCACATAGATAAAACGGTGCATAACGATAGAGAAGATATTTCTCGTAAGCTTTTCACGAGATCAAATTTATCGATTTTTTCATATTTACAAAGTAATTTATAGAAATTTTTGTGAATTTACTAATACCCATGGTCTTGGTTTTAATAGTTTGATAAACGTTTGTGTATATGGGATTTTGTTTTTAAACTCTCAACAGCTCTAAAATATATTACAAAATCTCTCGGGAAGGGCTCGGCTCGCTTGGCCCCTGGGCCCCCACCCCAAGTAGAAGCCTGTGATATCTAAACACCCCAATATTTGTTTGGAAAAACTTTGCCATTATATCAGAACTGATTGTTTATCAGACGTACGAAAAATTTAAACTAGAGCACTCAATAAATTACTCACTTATGTTATGGCTTGGCTTGCTTTAATTGATTATTTTCTCATTTGCTGTTTTTCCCATGCATTCGTCACAATGCAATGATTAATGCTTTTTCTGCATGTTTTGAGTTCTCTATCTTTATTTCATATTTTTAATACTTTGGCCTTGATTTAACCGAGTATTTATATAAACTTGGTATTTTATAGGCTTTTGCATTTTTTAAGAAGTTAGACATTTTAGCAATTTTTAATCAGTAAAATTATTCTTTTTCTTTATTTTCTTTTTCCGTTGTAAAACAAGCCTCAAAACAAGTAGTACTACTTAGCCCTGTTATTTACGTAAAAGAATAATACATACATACATACATACATACATAATCGCAAAAATAATCTCCAGATGTGTTAGATTTGTAGAATACATGGTTTGGAACCCTTGGCGAGCCAGTCCGGCCTTAGTCAGAATAGCCCACTGATCGCTTGGCAAAAGCCCACATCATCCATAAATCTGCGTGTTGCTCATATATTTCCAAAAAATTGACATTTCTACTAATAATAGATTTTCCTTGACTAATCCCTCGTCTTAGCAATGTATGATTTTCCCCCCTTCTAAATTAAGCTTACGAAGAGGTTAAAAAAATACTTGCAATTATCCAATTATCTTCAGACACTCCTGTTTCATAGTCAACTTTATCCCCCCTCCTCAACGTTTTTTGTTGTGACAAACATCCCCTTATCTAAAGGGGATCTTTTGGGCGGGGCGATGAATGGAAACCATTGATCAGTGATAGAAACCAGTTCCATGCAATCTCTTTTTGATAATGAGGCCTCATGAAAAAGAGACTGTTCCTTCTCTGGAAGTCAAATGCATGAGAAGTGGATATAAGAAAGGTCCGAAAAGTGTTCACAAAAATGGAGAAAAAAGGATCAGATGAATCATCGAAAATAGCTAATGAAGGTAATAGGATAAGAAAATAAATATCAAATTATTAATTGACAGGGTTTTTAAACTGGAATTGCCATTACAAGATTGAAATTGTAAGGAATGACAAAAGTTCAGAACGAGCAGAGACACCTACGTACCTGCCAGAATTCGGAAAACCTATTTTTGAAAATTTAAATAGAAGGCCTATAGGATAGGTCTTTTAAAATAGTTTGAAATGTGCCAAAATTCCTTCAATAACCAAATTAGACAGAGATATGTCCTTCAGTACGAAAGGCTACTTTCCTATGGAATTTATAGCACAACACTCTTAGGCAGACATTTTCATTCTCTGTTAAAACACTTCGAAACATACTCTACTGTTTTTTCTTGACCGTTTTGTAATGTTCATTGCATGTAAATTATGATTTAGATAATACTCAACAAGGTGAAATGGAGGGTGTAGAAGACAGTGCTAGGTAAATTCAATTTCAATTCCCTTCTTCAATTTTACTCATTTTTCATCAAACTACAACTTGATTCATAATTGCATTGCATTGCATTCAATCACAAAATAAAAGGCATAAACTACATTATAATCTACAGTACACGATTGTATATAAGACGGATTGATTAAAGAGGAGCATTCTTCAAAACAGAAAGAGAGGCCTCCACCATTAGAGAAAAATTAAAATCTCTATAATGCAAAAAATGACACAGTTGATGAAGCAGATAAGACTTAACATATTTTCTAGCTAGGCAAGTTTATTCTTATTTAGTGAAATGCAGTCCAACTATAGCTCTATACTATATAATGTTTCATTGTTTGTATAGTTTTATAAAGTTTATTGAAAATCTTTTTAGAATGTGATAGAACTACTTTTAATCAGAGGGAATCGAATTACTTTGAGAATAAAGAGGATTTGGGACATACCAAAGTCTCAGGGAACTGTAATAAAATCTAGATATATCCGCCATCCATCAAATATACATCACTAACCACTAACTCTTTTGTGCGTAATAGCCATAAACTGGCTTCTGTGCATAAAAAAAGTATAGATTGATAGATAGATAGATAGACCTGAAATTTGGTGAGGATTCTGACAAATCTTCTGACAATCCAATGCAAACAGGAAAGAAGATGATAAAGATGTTAAAAATGTGTCTACCTTTATCATCCTGATATTAGCATTACATGATCTGCAGTTTCCCATTTTTTGTGCAAATACTGTTTAAATTTTCTGTTGCTCATCTAGTGTTGCTGATTCAACAAGCACCACAATGTCATCACCAAGTCGAAGAGTAAGCGCACATGATGTTGATCTAATTTCTAGTTCATATTGCAAAACTTTGAAAGTGCATGAACATATTATTACCTGTCATAGATAATCTTTTTGCACTGCCACAGAAATTACTCCAGTCTTGCTGGTTACTGTGATATGCAGTGGTGTTTCAGCACTTTTTTTAAACTCATAGTATCTGGTAGAAGTAAGACAGCACCATGCAAAATTTGCATTGCAGCAGCTACTATCTTACGCACCACTTTTGTTTTTTTTCATGTATGAAAATCCTGGTATTTCTTTCTTATATCATTTATGCAGCAACTTTTAATAAAACTAATAAGCAGAAGGACAAACAGAATTTTCACCACACATACATGTGTGACATAGAATTGATACATTTGCATTAATTAGCAAGACGTTATCAAAGAAAGACCTCCAGTTGATTAGAAAGATGGAATTGTGGAGCAAGTAATTTTTAGCAAACTGTAATTGTCACCAACCAAACCTGGCAATGAAGCAGGGCCTCCACAAGACTTGAAAAGTGGAGGGGCAAAACTTTTGATGCAAGAAAATTACAACGTAACAGCATGATGAGCTGCCCTTAACAACTAATGCAAAGATCTCCACTTCATGGAAATGTTTATGATTTAAGTCTCATGCAATTAAAGTGATTACTATAGCATGTGCAAATAGTGCCTTTTATATATATTGTTTCTTTCACAATCTAAAGTAGCATAGGTAAACTGGATCAATTTGCTACTGATAATATGCAGAATGTGTGACAGGTTTGTATGCAGAGAACATTGAGTGTTTAGAAGAGGCAAAAATGCAAGGTGTTTATCATAAATCATCATTGTGATTGCATGTTAAATATTTTAAGCAATTCTTATGTTCATAATCAGTGTAAAGTTCATCTTTTTAGATGCATATGTTGTCAGAATAGATTAAAAATTATCCTTTTATTAACCTTTTAGCATTTGATGATGGCTGTAAACAATTCACTTCAATCATTGGATCCACTTAGTCTTCTTAAACCAGTGCAACAGGCAATGTAAGTTACTTAACAACTTTTAGTTTCTGTTTTGGGGGTGAATTTTAGATTAAGTGGTTCAATGAGCCTGTATTCCTTATGATCAACATGAATTACCGATTTCATAACAATTGGATGGACCAGAGGCAAAGAAAATAATTATGTATCAAGTGCTTAATTCCACAGTGATTTATGAGTTGTGCCAAGTCACTGTTTACAAATTAAGAAAGCAACAACAGTTGATTAGAGCACTAGAGTAAACATGGCACATACTTTGTTATTAAATAAAAAATTTCTCTTGTGCACTGAACTTCTTGCATTCTCTTTTCCACTACATCATTGTGGTTTCATTTACAATAGTTTCCAGCCTTTTTCTTGTTTCAATCAATTGCTTCTCAATTGATATTTCAGACACTGCACTGGGGATGATACCCAATCATCATTTGCAATTTATGGAAATGAAGTAACAATATTTCCATGTCAATATGATGAATCACATAAAACTGCGAGCAACAAGGTTTCTATTTCCAATTTTTGAATTCTTTAGGAGGAATTATTTTTCCAATGACAGTTTTACTACACTTTTTTGTCCCCGCTTCATGGAAACCATTGTTTTGAATTTTGGATTAGTTCAATTTCAGATCAAGTTCCCTAACCCTAACTGTAACCCTTACCCTATCCCTAACATTTACCCCTATCCTTACCATAGCCTTTAGTGCAACCCTTTCTCTAGCTCTAACCTTTACCATAGCCCTTAACCTAACCCTTTGCCTTTACGCTTACCCTAATACTTTGCCCTTACCCTTACCCTAAAACTTTGCCCTTACCTTACCCTAATCCTTTGCCCTAACACTCAGCCCTAATCCTAACCCTTACCCTTGCCCTTACCCTAGGCCTTACTGAAACCCTTTTCTTAGCTTTAACCCTAACCTTACCCCTTATCCTAATCCTTTGCCCCTGCCCCTATTCTAACCCTTACCTTAGCTGTCACTCCAACCCTCAACCTGGCCCTTACCTGTACCCTTTCCCTACCTAAGATTTTACCCTATGGAAAGGACCGTTAGTCCTGAATTTGGTCAATTTGATTTCAACATTTGAAGCTCTTTTATAAGCCATGATGCCTTTTATGTCCCCTAAGTAAATGTTTAGAGGCATTTTGTTTTCATCGTGTTTTCCTTTCTGATCTTTGTATCAATTATTTTGGTTTACTTATGTTATATATATGAATACATTTAGGTTCGAATTAGCCAAGTTTGTAAATATGACTGGGAACAAAGATATTACTTTGGTGAATTGGTGGCAAGTAACAAGACTTATGTAGCATACGTTGTTGGAGGTATGTTTTTAATTCTACTTCTTTTTCAAGTTCTGTCTTTTTCTGTCAAGTTCTTTTTCATCTTCTTCTATTTTAAATTGATGAAAAACAATCTTTTTTGTTGAATATTCAGAATCCCCCATTCCTACCAGCCAAGAATATATACTGTACTGTGTACATTGCACATATGTTGAAAAATGGTTGGAAGTTGTCCCATTAGAATGAAAGACAAAACCTGTCAAAAGACAAGTGAGCTCAACTTTAGTCAATGACCATCATACACTGAACCTAGGCTCAAAGGCAATCTGCCAAGTTGACCCAGCCACAGTTCTGGTTCAAAGCAACGTGTCCCTTTGTAGTCACTAGTTGTCATCATCATAGACATAAACAAAATCTTAGTTTCATGGCAGTGCATACTTTCCATCAATATGGACAAGTTTCTTTCAAGACCTGACATTATTTTGCTAGAAAATATTGACTTTTGCATTAAAACCTCATCCAGTCAGCTATTTGCATAGTTTTTGTAATGTTAGATGCAAAAGATTTTCTTTTGGATCAAATGCAAGTTCAGTTTCAACTAACATCTGGAAACTGCAACAACTAGATTAAATGAAGTAAATTTTTGGAGGAGATTGTCTCTAGATATAAAGAAAATTCTTTATTTTTGTTTTTTTGCAGAATTACATGTTCTATACATTAATGCACCTAAGAGTCATTATTTGGATCTGATTACCTGCAATAATCTATTTTTCTTACTTTGAAGTTAAGTCAAGTAAGCATGAACAAGTGAGAGTGATCAATCATACAACATCATCAAGAGTTTTACTGAAAGGTTTTGAAGGAAAGGTCACAAGTATAATATTTGGAGGACCTCATGATAATCATTTGGCATGTATGGATATGGTTGGTAACATCCATGTATTTTTGCTCTCTGAAGAAGGTGGAGACCTCAAGTATCCTTTACTATTCATATGACTTTAACTATTTATATACATGTTAACTGTCGATAAGATTTCTTGCCAGATGGATTGATTGATTGATTCATTGAATATGACACTAGTTTAATTACAATTTTAAGTTGTGGTTTTATATTCCGTTCTCAGCCAGTGGCTATTCTTCCCACTTTATACTTTCCCCGGTCACTATTTGTAATGGCGTATTGCAAGGTTGCAGCCACATATGACACTCATAACTACGGAGCAGGTACCAACTTATACTCTCAGGTATAGTGATGCACAATGGTGATGCGCAATTTTGTTGTAGCATCTTGCCCGAAGTTGCTTCCTCGTGAACGGTAAGAGCGTTGATTTGGACAGGCAACGTTTAGATCGCTAGTACGAAACCTTGAGCACTGCACCACAAAGGTCTCAATGTATTTGCACTAGCATAGGACATGGTTTAATCATCACTATTAATGCACAAGTCAACAACTGATGTAATATTCTCAATGGATATGAATCATCAACTACTGCAACCTGCCGTTAGCCTTTAGAACCTAAAAGGTGTCATAATGTTTCTTGCTTCTTGATGATCAAAAATTTTTCATCTTTTTATTTTTATTTTCATTCTACTTTTCTATTAAATGTTTTTCTAAGCCCCAGATTTCTGAGTATTGCCTTCAATTTCCAAGCTTTCTTCAAAAATACTTTTTTTATAGAGAGAGATAATTTTAATTTGATTTTATTTCGTAATATGCTATATTTTATTTGTTCAAGTCAAATTGTTATTAAGCGATCTTCATACAGCCTTAAATCTGAAATATAAATAAACAAAAGTAGAGTAAAGTCTGATAATAATTAGGATCGGACATTATCAGGGGTTTTTTTTAACTTTTAAAAGGTTTGCCTGTCTTACTTTGTGCAGTTTATACTAGAAAGATTGTATTACATCCTTAACTAATACCAAGATTTAAGCAAGTGGTAGGGTTCACGAGAAAAGACATACACATGACCGAATTTAGTTTGGTAGCGTGGGCTCCTTCGATGTTAGATGACGAAAGTGACGATGAAGGAGGCCATGAGTTAATATTGGCGATTACGCTCAACGAAAAGGTGGAAGTTCTGTCTCTTGAAAGGATTTTGAAAGAACATGATGATAGCTGTATACTTGAAGACATCACAACTGGAAAGAAAACCATTGAAAATGGACATACACAGGTATAGATTTATAATTTTATGGTGATCTATAGAGCCCTTGTTATTCTGCAACAAATGACTACCTACTATGTGGAGAATACAAAGATGTTAGATGCCCTAGGGCCTGGTCATAAAACGCTGTCAAATTTGGGCCCGCTTAAGAAATTCATAAGCGTTTTTGTTACTTTTTACAACTGTGAATGGCAGTTTGTTCACCTGGGCTTTGAAGATGTAATGTATGAGAAAACAGGGTCGTAAATTTCAGATGATTTGAAGACACGATGAGATTACTATCTTGTTGATGATCAATTATATCAACTTCTATCCATCAGCCAATCACGCAGCTTGTTATTTCACCAAACTACGAGGCACTTGCAACGTGCAGCTTGGATGGCTTCGTCAAAGTTTGGAGTATTAGCTTTGATAAAGAAGAAGAAGAACCAAGGTATGCCCATATTATGTTATATGCTCATACCTTTAGTCCGAGGAAGCTTAGTTCTTATAAAATGAGATATTCAGATTTCTTACCTTTTTTCTCATTTAATTTTAAATGCTTAGGTGGGCTTGCCCTTCAGCTTAGCTGATTTTCAAGGGGCCTCTGGTTAAAAATTGATGACCCTTATTAACGTATTTACATTGGAATAGAAAATAATAATATAAAATCTTTAATTAACAAATGTATGAAAACTATTCTCAACGGCAAAAACAGAGGATGCTGCTTGGTTTCGGCTGGGCGGCTATTCCAGAGTTGAACACGATGAGAAGAGAAAGGCAATGGTTGGCGATAAAGGTGCAAGCCTAGTAAATTGAGTATCTAAGGTTCGAGATTAGACTCATAATATCTTTATTGTCAAGCTTTACTCCATCAAGCTCTTCATTTAACCCATTTGTCCACTTTACTATGGTCGAGACGTAGATACTTACCCAAGACGAAGCCCGAGGATACAACAGGCCTATGCACCTCAGTCCCGGATATCATCTAGTTAGTTGCTAGTACTTCAGCCTGAAGTAGGCCTACGTACCTTCTGAAGTAGCATCAGTTGCCCTAAAAATACTACTGTTTTTTTCACATTTGATTTTTGTACTGTCTGCGAGCCGCTTGTGACAGATCGCTCAAGATACACAAGTAAAATGACATTTAAAATATTTCTAACCTTTGCTGGATATAAACAAGATTTTTTGCTGAATGGGTCGGCTGTAGAATTGGTTGAAGATGCAAAAATTAAGAAATGGTCTTCTGCAAAATTATTTCTATAATTTCTATTGATAATGTCCTTGTGATGATATTTGTCTGGTTTTATTGAGTTTCATAATGACTTTTTTTAGTTAATCTTCAGAAAGGTATCTGATTCCATAGTTCATGGATTGAATGATATATGTGATATTGAACTTGACAGTTGATTCATTGACGTAATAGATATTTTAATGATTAGACGATGCGTTTTATTTTGTGTGATTAATTGAATGGCTTTTGGTATTGTGCTAGTGATCGATTGATTAATTGATTGGAGAATTTTCTGATCAATCCACTGATCGAGTAATTGAATGAGTGATTGCTCAATCCTCTTATTCAGGAAGCCTCGATTCACTTCACTTTTATTTGGTTTATTCTTTCTTTATTTTTTGTTTGTTCATTTCTTCTATTGATATTTGTTATATATTATTTTTGATAATTTTAATTTTTTCCTCAGGTGTTTACATGAATGGAAACCTCATGATGGGGAACCTGTCACAGCTTTGATTTTTTGTGACAATCATTTGGCTCAAGAAGAGAGCATTTCATCTTGGCGCTTCCTGATAACTGGTGCCAAGTACAACAGTGAGATTAAAGTTTGGTGCTCTGTTTCCTGGAAATGTTTGCAGACTTTAAGGTAAAATCTTAACCTTTTTGTTAATTGATGAAACCATAAAGGTCTTGTTATGCAGTTGTGCTGTTAGTGGCGTGGCTTTTTTTTAGGTGTTTGTTCGATGAAAGGGGGTGGGTGGGTTAAGATGTACAATAATGCATTTTTATTTGTGAAGTTCCTGATTTAATTTTGTGAAGCGCTCCTGCTGTCTCTATAAGGTCGTATTTAGCTCAATAAAACTTGCGATAATACAGAGATTGAAATTTGGCTGCGTCGTGAGAACGTTAAAAAAAAGCTTGAAGATAGGGAGAGTGGGAAGAATTGGTCAGAGATTGCAAAAACTAATGGCCCAACCTGTGCAACATTACCAAACACCATTGAGCTAGATAAACGTCAGTAAAATATCAGGTGCAGATTCTACCTCTTTGGATGCCTTTTTTCGTATATTCCTCATTTGCGAGCCTAAAATAAATATATTTTTGCCTGTTTTCTTTGCCGTCAATTTTGGTTTTCTCTTCTAACTTCGTCTCTCATCTTTCAACACCTACGACCAACTATCACCCAAGCCCGGATAACTTGGCAAACTTTTGCAACATAGTCCATTATCACCAAACATTACCAAACCTCACCCAACGTTACCAAACATTAACAAACATCATCCAACATTTTTAAACATTACCAGATATCAGCCAACGTTACCAAACATTAACAAACATCATCCAACATTACCAAACATTAACAAACATCATCCAACATTATCAAACATTACCATACATCAACTAACATTACCAAACATTACAAGGCGCCATTCAGCATCATCAAACGTTAACAAACATCACCCAACATTATCAAACATTTCCAAACATCAACCAACATTACCAAACGTTAACAAACATCATCCAACATTACCAAACATTACCAAGCGCCATTCAGCATCATCAAACATTCCCAAACATCACCCAACATTATCAAACATTAACAAACATCATCCAACATTACCAAACGTTATTAAAAAAAAAACCCAACATTATCAAACATTCCCAAACATCAACCAACATTACCAAACGTTAACAAACATCATCCAACATTACCAAACATTACCTAGCGCCATTCAGCATCACCAAACGTTAACAAACATCACCCAACAATATCAAACATTACCAAACATCACCCAACATCAAAATACATTACCAAAGTGAGAGAAACATTTTTCGATAAAAAGTACTTTGACTTCTAGTTTTGACATTTTTCCTTTAATTTTCCCTTTGAAATTCTCTTGCTTTTCATGTCGTACAAAAGAATTTAAGTTCGTTGTTTTTATATTTATATTAATTCAGGTTTTGTGCAAACCCACAATCTCCAACTTCAGAAGAGTAAGTATTTCGATATTTTATCGTGAAATTTTAATGCTTATAAAATGTGGCTTGAATGAAAATCCCAAACCCAGAATAACAGGCTTGCCTCCCCATACATTTCAAAGATTTTCCTGCCCCCCCCCCCCTTGAACGAACACTAAATAAGCACTTATGCTAACTGGAACCCTGTTCAATTCAAACTTGTTTGGGAGGGAGGGGGTTGTTAATGGTTTGAATTACGACAATTTTTAAACAATTGATGATAGAGGGTTGTTAGAGGTTCTATTAGAGAGGCAAGTGGCAAATGTTCTTTTGATGATCAAATAACTAAATCATCTGTAAATGCAGGTTCAGCATATCTGCTTAAGATATTTAGCTAAGGTTCTGATAGTTTGTAATTACAACAGCTTTCTCTAGTTCATTTAATGTGCCAACAGTCTTGCTTTAAAAATCCTTATCAAGGAAGTATCTGTGTATTATTGAGAAGGTCTTTGCTTTATGACTGCACAATTTGCATTAAGTGTTACCATCCCATCTGTCTGCACAGCTTTTTAGTTTGGTCCATTCTTTTAAAAAACTTGCCGATCCCCCTCCCCCACGCTACTTATGTTCACTAACAAAATTTTCACTTTGATAATCTAATACTTTTGAAGATATAATTTCAGATATTTTACGTTTTCTTGTTTTACAGGGATTGATTGACCCCCTTCCTTTTCCCCTCAACCCTAAAATTTGTTTCAGGCATTTCCGAAAATTTCTAAGATGCAGAAAACTCCTTCACAATAATTTGGCAATAATTAAACCGTATTTTGGCATCCAATTTGCTGCTTCCTGTCTTTAAATCTATAATGTATATTTGAAGTTCTTAAATAATAATAATTTCTTAAATAAACTTTAATAATAACAATATCTTAACTTTATTTTCATATTACCATGTCAACACTAACATCTCATAAACACAATATATATGACCTTAGAATGGTGATGTAAGGCAACAGCAGAGGGGGCTTAAGCCCCCCCCCCCCCCATCGGGAAGTGTCAGCACCGCGTCGGAGAATTTTTAACGGAAAATTGTCTTCCTATGCACAGAAAGATACCCTCTATTCAGCTATATAGCCCTCTGTAGGGGAACCTACCCCCCCCCCCCCCGACGGGTAAATCCTGGCGCCATCCCTGGGCAAAAGAAATGAGAGAAAGTCTTCACTGATGACGCTTTACGTAAGCACATGAGAAGGCCATTGAAAAGAATGAGAAACTGAAGTCAATTCTATTGTGTTTATGTCTTTTGAATAAGCGATATTTAGCGTAACAGGAATTGGAACAAAGGTTCATTGCCGGTGTAACAACACAATTTGCACTTTTTTTGTCTCGAATGATGCCCATTCATTCTTTAAAAAAATTGTCTGTGTATAATGTGATGTGATGTGGAATTTCTAGATTTTTGTTCTGATTACTTTATATTTTTTTCCATTTCAGACGAAACCCGTATCCTCGCTTAAAGCCAGTTCTTGATAAATCAGCGTCTTTCTTCATTCTATCAGATATCAAGAGACAAGTAATATGATACTTTGTTAACAATTGTTTTAAGTACTGATTCATTATCCCTGAATCCGTTTAAATACTGATTTATCGACACGCAATTCGTTTAGTTTAACATAGCCTGGCCATCTACGGTTCACCATAACGGCCTACTATTTACTAAATCTCAATCAATCGCTACTAATATCATTCCATCTTCTCTTGCAACCATCATCCATGCTGTCTTAAGGTCTATTTCATTTGTTTTATCCATGCTACCTCTTGACCACCTTCTGATTTCTTATCATATTTCTGTGCTTTTAATGCAAGTTTTCCAGGTGTATTGATTGAGACTGGTTAAAAAGATTGAACATTTTCAATGAAAGGCAACTTTGACAGCCCTTTTGAAGAGGTTTTTTTGCTTAGCAAGAATACTGAGATGATTACGATGAAGTCATTCCGAGTACGATCGTGGTCCCAGTGCTTACAATCGCAAGAAGGGGGTTACTCTCGCAGGGGAAAATACTTGGATGTACCGTTTTGTCTGGTTATAAAACTGAACATAGGTTCAACGGCGATTCTGATCAAGGCAACACGGCATCCGCTCTGGCACAAAGCAAAAAGTCGCTGTTTTGGCAATCGTAGCTAGGCTGTATCATCGCTCAAAACGATTTGTCCCTAAAAAACGCTGCGTGGTCATTAAGGGCGTAGCCTTAGGTTTATGGCATCAGATAAAAGTGGGTGTACTAGACTCAACTAAAGCCAGGGTTTATTCTGGTTAAATGAAGTTTTGTTATGTATCATTTCCATGTAGGTATTGTACGTGCTTCAACTGTTTCAAGATGCACAGGAAGGCACTGCTCACTTCACATCATTGACAGAATGCATTCTCACTCAGCCGATGTTGTCCTTTTCGTTGTATCAAAGTAAAGCCATTAAAAAAAGCGAAGATGGAAATGAAGATGCGGATGAAGATGATGATAAAGATGTTGGTGATCTGGATCAAAATGGAATGCATGATGTTAATGATGATCATGATGATCATGCTGCCACTGATATATCTGTTGATGCGTCAAAAAATGCATATCAAGTTTCTCTGAAAATGTTTGGCATACACGACAAGTAAATGTTCTATTCGATAATGATAATAATACAATTCATTTACAGTGACTCAAGGAATAGCTAAAGCTAATAAAGGCCAACTCTACACTACTTGCAATTTTTTCTAAGAATACCTAAAATGAATTGTATTGAAAGAGAACTATGATGCCATTGTTGCCAGCTTGTTTAAGTATGATTAGCTTGTTTATATATGATGCCATTGTTGCTAGAAGCTTTTATATAAGGAACTTGATAGCATTATGTCTTTTTAGGGCATTGTTCCGAAGCCTTTATTTATTTCAACATTTTTTTCTTTAATGTTCAAAAATACGTGCATAAATGTCATTCTAGAAAGATTCCAGTCTTTCTTCAACAACAAAATTTACGACATATGGGGTTTTGTCAGGCCTATAAGAATTCCCATTTTAGTAAAATTCAACTCTTGAGTATTATTAAGGGATTTTGTAAATTATTACATTTAAGTGCACTTTTAGGCAGCTTTTTTTATCATTTTCAGGATGTTCATTTATTTAAATACAGGACCTTAATGATAAAAGCATGCTTACCATACTAATAAGTTATTATTATTAAGAAATAATTATAAAATATACTAAGTTGCAGCAAGACCCTGTTACATTCCCGTTTTTCATTGAAGAATGGCGAAGAAATTCGATCGTTTTTAGTTCTGAAGGAGGCTGGAAGTCTTTTTGAATCCTGCAATCGATTTGAATTAGCCGCTTACTTTCACCAATATGTTTACTGAAGTATTTGTTCTTTTAAATTTCATTCTCATTTCAATTCATGCAATAAATCTCTTCATAATTATGTTGCAGATCTTTGCAGAAACTTCACGTCCGTTATACGCCTTCATGTTCTGTCAACCCACCCACACCTTCAGTTTGCACTGCTGTTTCATCAGAAGACCAAATGTGTAAGTAGACCTTTCGATTCCGTTTTAAATAGTGTTCCTTTCAACATATGTGTAATGGTTCAATCATGCCTCTAAATTAAATCAAATCTGAGGTGAATCATGCCTAAATTAAATCAAATTTTAGGCTTTCTTCTCCTCTGTTTTGCACTGCTTCTTTCAAGCCTTCAAGCAATTATATATCAATCCATGTTTTGACATCAAATGAAAATTTATAAATAGTTTAAAACAATATTGCAAGAAGCATGAGAATACATGACAACCAAATACCCAAAACTCACGTCTTTCAGCTTCAAAATTTACATTCGTTTCCATAAATTGCGAAAAGGAAATAGGCTCCAAGTTACTTCCTACGAGACTCGTATAAGAAAATGTAAAAGCGGCTCGAAATAGCAATTACCCGATTTACACTGAAAAATGAATCTTTCAGTAAATTATTGCAAAAAATGTGAGTAGATGTTGCTCATTTTCTTGCCATATTCAACTTAGATCTTTTTACAGTATTTACTGGCTTCCTCAAATTCTTTCTAGTTTCTTGTAGATTCTCAAAATATTTCAGCATATTTATTAACTGCAAACTTTTGAACTTACAACTACGCGTGGGAACAAAATTTAGCATAAATGTACTTTTTGCCCGACAAAACGTCGCTTATGACCAAAGGCGAACAGAGCGAAATGATAATGTCCTTCCAAAGAACCTTTACGAACCCCTACTTTATTGTTCTAGCTGTACGGGATGCAATGTCAGATATAACAGAGGGTCAAGGAAGTGTTCTTTCAGATCATGAGGATACTGACAGCTTTGCAACGGCCAATCTCAAAGTTTCTTCGATTGGTGAAAGTGTAAAAAGTAGCACCAGCACTCTGACGACAATTTCAGTTGGGCAAAGTTCTCTTGCAGTGGAAAACGATCAGCCGAACGAAGGTGATGATGTATGGTCATGTAAAGAAGTCTTTGGAGATACAACGAAAGAATCACTGGCAGGGAAGAATGACGATCAGATAGACGCTGCGGAGAAAAGATTGGATGTAAAAAATATTGATAGCATTGCTAAGGATACATCAGAAAAAGGGGCGGTTATGCAAACACAAAAAGATGAATTGGTACAAGGGGAATCGCCGATGGATGAAGCGACCTCAAGGGAGTCGTCTATGAGAGAATCCCTCCCAGAGGAGTCGCTTTCAAAGGAATCTCCTTTAAGGGAATTGCCAGTTGATGAATTGCCCTCAAGAGGAACTAGACCGAAGGAATCATTTTCAAAAGATTCATCTGCTCGGACGACACCCGGCACCATCACAATTCTGAAGCGGACTGAAAAAGTGAATCAAAATGCACGGGAAAGCTCAGAAGACTCGGCGAAAGCTGGGTCTGCAGATTTGAAAAGCAAAGATAAGAAATCGCAAAAGAAAAAGGTGTCCGACAGCGAAGTGGCAAGACAGCAACTTATGGCTGAATTGGGGGTATCATCGCCTAAAAGATCTGCCACTCCTAGTGAAACGATTGATGAAAGAGGGAAAGGAAATGGACATTTCGATGATTATGGTGATTTTTCCTTGCTCAGTTCAGCGTCAAAGAGTTCTTCACTTGTTGAAACTGATGATTTATTAGGATTGGATATCAATACTGTCCCAGGCGAAGAAAAGAAACCACTTCATCAAGATGTATGTATAGTGCTGCCTATTGCATGATTTAATGATAGTAGCCAAAATTTTGTAACCTTTGATATATTATAACCTTTGACCATAGCACGTATTTTACATGAAGGTAGCTCTTTTTGGGTCTTTTTCAGAGTTCGCAGCCGACAGGTTTGATATTGAAAATGCTGCAAGATCAACAAAAGAATATTCTACAATTGACAAAAACAGTTCAAGATCTTAGCATAAAATTACACGAACAAGTGAAAATGAATGAAACACTAAACAAACAGCAACACGAAGAACGGGAAAGCACCAAATCCGCGCTTCAGTTAATGCAGAAAAACATGAACACAAATCTGAATAAAATGTCAAAGGAAGTTTCAAAGACATGTTGTATCCTTTTGTGAAGGGATTGCGTTTCATTGAAGGCAATTGTTAAACCCTTTCAAAATGGCAATAGCTAAATGTGTATAAGTATAATGTTTGTTATTAAATCTACCACTACACTCATATATCAATGCATTGGGACACTTGTGCGTCCCTCTCCCATGTTTAGTGTATGTAGAATTAAAAATGCTTATCCTCCTTTAAATTTAAAGACTTATTATACTTAAGAATTGAGCCAAAAAAGAATCAAGTATTACTTTATTTATGTTTCGTTCAAATATAAGTATGAATGAGAAAGTGCCAACCCTTTTATGCATCATTGCCTTGGACCATAAAAGTGGAATATGCCTTTCTCCCTGACACTTAATTATGCCTTAATTATGCAATTACAATCATAGGGTATTTAAGTGGTGGTGTTATGTTTTTTCTTAACTTTTCAATCAGCTCAGCGAATCGATACCTTGTTATCAACATTACAACCGAATGTTCTGCAAACGTTTGATAATCAATTACAAGCCATGTTCCAAGGAATCAATGCAAATGTTGGTACTAAATTAGAAAAAGCTGTCAAATCAGAGTTCAAAGCAACCGTTACGCCAAGTGAGCATTTTTTGTCAAACTTCTACTTTTATGCATTTTTACATACTTGCATTTATTATTCTGGCTTAACCCTTTCGCATCCGGGTTTTTTTTTCATTTAGCTGTAAAACCCGTATAAATCTAAGCTTTTCAGGGGGTAGCATAGTCAAATAAATTAACCTTCATAGAAAACTGCCATCAGAACATTTACAATATTTTGTATTTTACCCCATGAAAATGAAAATTATCTTTTACGGTGTTTGTGATTGGGCCATATGGCCCGTCCCGGGGTGTAAGGGTTAAGCATTGAATCCCCCCATTCCTTGATCAACGATACCTGTGCTCTATGTTATTTGCCCATGTGACGATTTATGTCATAGTCAGATCTAATGACAGTTGTGTAAGTTACCCAGATGATCACCTCAGAATATAACATGGGAATCCTTTTTTGGCAAGTTCATCCGCCTTACTTTCCATTGCGCTTTCTGCTTTTTTCACCCCTTCACGGTCCATATTTTTTGCATCGTTTATAGCAAAAACTGGCGAAATGAGAAAAAATCACACCTCGCTGCCATAAACAAGGGCAGACTTTTTCATATGCTCTTTTCATATCATAAATGTCGGATTAAAACATTAGAATGAAACAACGGACAGAAGAAAAACGGTTGGCTGTAAAAGAACTTGAGAAGGGGAACCATACATTCAATTCAATTTGCAAATTTCTTAAATGCATCATTAAATATTGAAAGTGTCAAACTTGCGCATATTGAAATAAGGAGGATCTTCCCTTCTTGATCGAAAACTAAAACGATACGATTCAACTCCCCCCTCTTCTTGTACAATAATTTGTAAACCGGCTAAATTGAAGGGTAACCCTCCTAAAATATGTAAAAATGAAATGAAATGAAAGTAAAGTCCGGCATTATCTATCTCTTGATAATTCACATTTAAATAGAATGCATTTTTCAAAAAATTATTTTTAATTGAAATTCTAGAGCTATTTAGCATTTCAGGGAATTCACTCCATGAATTTGCCCCTACATACCGAATGGACTTCACATGCGTGTTTACTTGATTATCCGGGACCTAGGCTTTGCTAGTGATCGCTACTTGCAACTTTTATCTTTAATCCGATGTTTTCCTTCTCAGATATGAATAAATTGGTGAATGCACTGATGGAACAGGTCTCAAATCATGTCTCTACTGTAAGTTCAACAATCATTCGCTGTTGCCATTAATGAGAACTAAGGACTTGAATAAATCATTTGAAACCCATATGGTCAGATTAAAAGCAAACTAAGAAATGGCGTAAAAGAGGCTCTTTTAATTTAGTCCTTTGGGTCATGTAAAATACCACGTCTATACTTTTGCGTTGTTTGTTTATTTTTGTTTTTAACCTCGATACTGTTTTGTATGTTACCGTGATCTAGGCTATTAATAGTAAAAATATGCAATTATCTTACACTATAACTTCCTTGTTTGCACATGAAGCGTTTCCATTGTATACAGGAGGCTTTATCAAAATCGAGGCGATACTACCAGCGCCCCACAATCAACTCATCAACATTCTTGAATACGAAACCAAGAGTTTGCATCATATCATTGATGTATGGCATACACATATAGTTGTAGCATTTTAGCTGCATAAATTGTGGATGTATGCGAGTTGAAACCATACCATTTACAACAAAACGACCTTCAAGCAAAACCTTGTCTAAATTTTGTAGCATTCAGCAGTTGATTATTCCATGGTTAGATTTCATGAGGCTAGTTGTATGGCAGTGAACCTCATTTCTATCCTTTAAAAATAAATAGATCAAAATACACTGTAATGTCCATTACTTCATCTCGTTTCATCTTGCTAACATCTAAGACTGAACAGAATTTACTAGGTTAAAAAGATTTTATCTAAGTGGTTAGGCAAATGCGTTCTACCAAAGTTTGATTGTTAAGTACCATTTGTAAAGTTCTAGTTGAGTTTTTACGGGATATATATGTGATCACAAAATTGACTGGAAAAAGTGACGTATTTAATTTATACAACAATGAATTCTACTCGGATACCAAACTTTCATGGTACAACGACAATTGACAAGAAAGGAGTTTCAAATAATTATTTTTGGAAATTTAAAATGATGGTCCCGTAAATGTCTCATGAACCTTATGTCCTAGATGCCATGAGCCTTCCATAACAGTATTGACATCGTGTATCTTTTATCATTGCTTACTTTCTTCTATTGCGTCGCTTTATACCATAGTTCATTGTGATTTGTTGTATCAACTTTTTAATAGATTTTATTATACTATATTGTATTGTATTTTATTGTATTGTATTGTACTGTGTTGTATTGTATTGAATTTTATTTTTTTTTGTTTTGTAATGTATTGTATTGTCTGGTATTTTATCTTATTTTATTTAATTTTTTCGTATTTTATTGTCATTTATTGTATTTTATTGTAATGTATTGAACCTAAGGAAAATATACTGTGTTGGAAATTTTTTGTAAATTATTCCCCTTAATAAGCTCACATTCCTGTTCTATTTTGTAGCGTTTGATAGCCATAGAGAAAGTTTTACGTGAAGATGTATCAGCTATGGTTAAAAGCAAGGTAAATATGGTTCCTTGGCTTAGCTTCCTACACTTCTGCACTCCCATAAGCTTTTCCGCGGATCGCAATATTTGTAAATGTGGATTACCAAACAAATTCGGCCTCATTGCAAAACTGCGTAGAAGATTGACTTTTGGTTAGCATTATTAAAAGCATAAATTCAATACAAGATTATAAAACTAAGCAGTTCTGATTTGTTCCCTTATTTGCCATCTTTGCAAATGACGTAAAATTATGTCCTGATGGATATGATAGTAATAACGGTATCATTGTTATTGTTGGAAAAACTAGGGCCTTAGAAACATTATAAAAAGTACTGACGTTAAGAGGGCCCCATTTTCCTTAATAGCTCTTAAAAACATACCAGTTTATGAAAGTTCTTTGCATTGTTCTGTTTGGCTTTTAGTGCATCAAGTTGCTTGTAGATTTTTAGCAGGATTTGCGTTTTAATTTCTTGTTAAACCGGCACGTCGAGGTAGAGATTCCATAACTTTGTACCAATTACCCGTCATTTTGGGATCGGGACAGTAAATAGCATTGAAATCCATTGAATCACCTCATGTAGAATTTGAGGTTAAATATTGATAGACACTTGAATGCAGAAAAAAAATTGCATGTGAATCGTGAGAATTTTTCCTGCGTGTCAAAAGGGCGCGCTTACCAATTCCGAGCTCTTCAGTTTTCGTTGTTGGCTGCACGGTTTTTTCATAAATTGATTCATGTGGACTGCCTGAAGTATCCCCATAGTCTGCAATCGGAAATGTCGTATACGTAGATGATCATTTTGCCAATCTTGGTTGCATTCACCCGTTTTTGATACTCAGAAGCCAATCAGTTTTACGACATTCTACTTGCTTATTCATGTCAAATATCATGCCTAAGTATTTAACAGTTGCTTATCAATAGGCCATCGCCAGAAATATTGGCAACTTCTTGTAGACTTCTTGCGAATTCAAAATAACTAAATGTAACAAATAACAAAACTTTGGAACTGTAATCTAAACATATAATTGTAATGATTGTAATAGATTTATAATTGTAGTCGAAATTTTCATGTACTATCTGCGCAATTATTAACCCTTTGTTAGCTCTAGTTGTTAATAGAATCATATGCAAACAGTTTAACTTTCTTTTAATTAGATGTCTTAGATTATTTACTTTTATCTGTTGATTTCAATTTGTTTATTTCAGGGTGTTGCTGAGTCAATCGGATTCAATGCGGCAACAGTTATTGAACGAATTTTACCAAATGCATATCGTGATGCATTTACAAATGTGTTAATTCCATCATACGAAAGATCTTGCAGCGAAATGTTTGTTCAAATCAGTAAAGAGTTTGAAAAGGGAACAAAAAATTGTAAGCATGCCAAATTTCATCTCATCAACTAAAAACCTAGCTGTCCTTTATCTCATACATTCACTCTCATAGACAAATTTTCCCTTTTTATCTTAGTTCATGTAAGATTTAGCATATCTTAAATGTCAGCATCTCGAACTTTGCTACCTGGGGAATATTTTTAGTTTAACATCAAGTTTTGTTTGTTTCAGTATAGTAGAACCAAATTTTCCATTATCTCAATTTTCATGCTACTTCAAGCTGTTAAGATGTTGAAATATTTCCTATTTCCCCATTTTTTAGTATAAGAATAAGCAGATCTAAATCACTGTTTCAATAAGACATTTCTGAAATTGTATTGCATGTCGTAAAATATTATGCATTTCGTTCAGCCATTATTGCTTTGATTAGTTTGTCATCCTGAATAAATGTCCATCTCTCGAAATGATAATAAGTCAATTTCAATATTTTATTCGTCTTTTTGTTTTGCATTTTGCCACTTTTTCTTGTTCCGTACAATTTGCACTTTCATGCGTCATGGCAAGCATTCCTCAAAAACTCGATAAGCAGCCTGCAATTTTGTGTACCTCAGCTGTGGAATTTATTTTTCTTACCTTTCTCGATTTATCTCACTCTAACAGACTTTCAAAAATTGGATGGGTACTTTGAAAGTAGGAAGCAAAGACAAAGCGAATCACGTGATCCTGCCTTCAAACAAATGCAAGATTTAGGCAAAACATTCCAAGATACTGCTGACCGTTTAACGGGAATTGAAGTTAACTTGGAAATCTTAATGCAGAAACAGATTTCAGATGCAATGCACAAGTATGTTCTCTATTTATCGCAGTTTTATAGTTAATGTACAATCGCATCACGGCAAACGTCATCGCTGTCCAGGGACGCACATCAGGGGGGTGTGACATACCCCCACAATTTTTTTAATTCAGTCCAAAAAAATGTTTATACATTATGCGAATTGGTTTACAGGGAAACAAAAAGGTCCACTGTTTAGAAAAATACGATATAAACAAAACAGAAGAACAAAACAAAAGTCGGTCCAGAACACAGAGAACGCAATTTGCCAAACCAAGAATCAGAAACGGAAACAGAAACAGCAGGTTGCGACAAACAACAGACGAATCACACTTTTGTTTGTTACACCCAGTTGGTCCAAGAACAAAGATATAATGAAAGTCGGTCCAGCAAGGGACCCCCTACAAAAAGTTGAATGTGCACCCCTGTTGGTGTCTAAGAAGTACGATAAAACTGAAGTAATTCGGTTTTCGTATTTGGATATTATTGATCTATTGAAGATTATCATTTCTTATTAACCTTAATTCGTTATTGAGTGAGCTTATTGAGCTTAATTTGCAAGAAAAGCAACTTTATGACGACTGGTTGGAACGCAAAAAAATCGTTTTTCTAACGTTTGACGTTGTTTCATGCGCTGAATGACTTCTTTATATTTTCGGTTTGCATTACTCTATTCTTCCATAGACTTAAAAGTGAACTGATCACGTCTTTGGAACGGAGAATATCAGATTCGCTTCTTGGTTCGATCAAAGAAACTCTGAATGCATTCTTGAATGAAATGAAAAATAATTTCGCAGCATCAGTTCAGGGAGCAAGTGCGCGACCACTAGAGCACGAAATGACTCCAGAAAGTCGTCAGGTATGTTGACACAGAATTTTGATATGTCTTTAAATCATTTATCTACTCACGTGCTAGGAAATTTCCATTGAAAGGGTTACTCATTGCATCAATCAGTCGTTAGAATTCCAGAAATCGTTGTTGATTTTTATTGCACTACTTTTTAACAGAGGCGTGGAAAAGTCTTATCTGAACTTCGATAATTTTTTTTTACTTGAGTTACGTCATTTTTTACCTCATTAAAACTCTGTCACATAAACCTCAAGTAAGGTTTATACTCTATCTTTCAAAATATTTTGAAAAAGATGTTCGATTTAAGGATCGAGTTTGAGAACGAATGTAGATGAATGTTTACATTGATAGGACGTGCTCTACGGTTGATTGGGTTTTGCAGAAATATCCCAAAATGGAAACCGACTGCAAAGAACTTGCACTTGTGATTAAGACCCCGTTTACACTGGAACAGAACCAGCACGGATAAACTTCCATTTACACTGGAACTGACAGATCCGTACCGTTACAAATCCGTTATCCGTACTAGTTTGGGATTGCTTGCAAAAGTGCTTGCATTTGGATCCGGTCCGAATGAGGTCTTATGTAAGCGGCTGGTTTCGATCCATACGGGAACGGATCGGATACCAGGCTAGGACATATCCAGCCTCGAGGCCTTTTTGAAATGAAAGCATTAAGATGTTGACATTTGGCAACTCCTCGCTTGCTCTTTTTGATAATTCGAATTAAAAAAGTTCGAAGTGTCATTATAGTTTGACTCGATCGAAGCCTTTAATGAGCTTTGCTGTCTTGTACGCATAGCTAGTTTGCAATAAAAGCGCTGCTTTTCATATGCCAAAGCCACTTTGACCGCGCTTCCAATTCTGAACGAAACAAATGAGCAAAAGAACCCTTCCGGTACAGTTTCCAATGTAAACGCATACTGATTTGGATCCGATCTAGTGTGAACGCAAATGAAAATTGTACCTGAGCCGAAACTGATCCATACCAGTGTAAACGGGGTCTTGTTTCATTACATTCTAACGAGCATCCCATATACTTTGGTAATGGACTCGTAATTGGCCCCTTCTTTGAAACGGTTCTTCGAAACTCGTGTTTAAACGGAGGTTAATGCCACATTATGGGGCTAATTAGTGAGACCAGGGTCTATTTTTACGTCTTGGAAGTTATTATTTCATGGATGCAATTATATTGATAAAATTTAAATTACTATGTTACAGCGTCAGATCGATCAATATCTGCTGGAGTATGATTATTCGAAGGCTTTTGAAAATGCCTTGAATGCTGAGGAATTGGCATTTGTGCTGTATGTTTGTCAAAGAGTCGATTCAGAAGAACTGTTCTCAAAGAAAGATTGCTGTTTGTCACAGCCGATAATCTTATCTTTGATACAACAATTGTCAGTTGATTTAACAGAACAAACAGAACTGAAAGTCAAGTAAGTTGAACAAATTTTACTAACAATTGGTGGGTGCGGGATTGAGTGATGTGTTTGCGAGTTTACCCCCAACACATAATGCATAATACGGAGTTGACTGGTGGTTTTTTTTTTCATTTTTTTAACATGGGTTAAGCGTTAGGTTTGGGTTAAGGCTGAATTAGGATCAGGGTTAGATTGAGGGTTGTGGTTAGGATTAGGGCAATTTGAATAACATATATACTTGAACTATGCATCTAACGATTCAAAATATGGATATCAATACAATTTTTTAAATTTTCAAATCTTTACTATACAATTTATTTATCACGTCAATAACATTTTACCTGTGTATAATGATGAGAATAATAGTTTTACAATCGATTGCTTCCAGTTGGCTATTTACCATAGTTAATAAAAGTATTGTAAGCTTAGTTAGGCCACCTATTTACAAGAGCTAGTATACAAAGTAACAGTAATCTAACACAATTATAGGAACCCAAATTAAAAATTAGGAAACCAACTCTTTTCGCATATCATAATTTTTCGTGGGTGAAATAACTGTTTTTGTGTATCTTATAAAGCTTTTTGCCTTTTTCTCTAGTTATCTATCCGAAGCAATTGAAGCCCTTGATGAACAACATGAAATTGCTGCGGCGTATATGCCTACCGTGCTTGATAACCTTGCAGAACAGGTTGAAAAGGCAATAATTATCCTGAAATCCAGCAGCGAGCCTGATAAACAACATCAACAACAATTGAATATGTTACGTAAGTTAATAAGGGCAAAGTGCAAGTAACAGTGGCGTCTCCTTTTCGAGTCAACGTACATTTGAACGAGGCTTGGGCTGCAAATGTGTATGACTTATGATGACGCAACCAATAAAAGGTCGAGATGTATCCACTTTGAACAATATTCTTCGTGACATGACTGCCGGCCAATCATAGGATAGTACCATTGCTAATGGCATCTTTTGAACATTCAGGATGATTTTCGTTTTGTTTGCTCCTTATTATTTTGGTATAAATAAGAAATTTTCCACTTCATGTTTTCACATTTAATCACTGCAGGATCCAGGTTAGGCCTCATCCATTTGATTCCTTGAATTTTAACAAAATTTACACCTTAAACACATTTTCTCACTGAGGCCCACCCCACACGCATGATAATTTACTTGTTTTGTGTTTTTATTGTGCAAAACTAATTCCAGTATGGTTTTATTTACGTATTCATCCCGACTTTAACTTTGTTTAATTAAAATACTGTTTATTTGATTTTCTATTTTTTGTTACCTTTCGTTATGGACATGATCCGATTTAAGCAAACATTGTTATATTCCTGTCTTACTTTCTCTAAGTGAAACTAACGAAATTCAATGCCAATTTAGGGCACCAGCTGGTCTTCTTAAACATCTTGCTCTGGAAAGAGTGCAATTTTTGTAGGAATTCCTTCGGTTCCTCTCGTCGGTCGTTATGGTGAAATATGTTCCAGTTTTTCTTTGGAACCTCAGCTTGAGAATTGAAAACTAGAACGACGAGAAATAGGGATTTCTTTTTCCTTTTATTCCACTCGATCATTCAGATCTAATTAATATGACATAGACGGTGACGACGATTTGAACGGTGAAATACATGATATAGAGCCTCTATTTCTCGTCGTCCTAGTCTTCAAGTTATAATTTCTTATGGGAGTATGTTCAATAATGCGTTTCTGCAAGATTAGAATAAAAAGGCCTTTTGAGAATTATTAGTTGAACTTCGGAATATTCAGATCTACCCGGTTTCTTGTTGAGTGGTTAGATTTTTGAGATCTGATGTTGGGTTTCCATCGTATATTTCATTTCATTGAATTTTTCATTTTTCATTAATCTTTTTCAAATATAAGTTAATAAATAATTAATATACATTAAATACAATCACAGTAATACATAACATGAATTGCATTAAAAGCTACAATACAAGATTGTACATAAATAGATTGATGGAGGAGATGGTGAAACTAATTAAAAGGGAGCCCCCATAAAGGAAAAAATATTTATACAGGACAGTTCATTATTTTATAGGCCATTACTTCTTATTGAAATTGTATGAAGTTTGAGAATGAAATCGAATAACATCATCATTCATCCTTACATGTAGGACTGTTTATGAACTAGCCTGTTTGCTGTAATTTCTACATGCTGCAAATGCTCATAATTTTTGCTTCTAAAATTGCCCCAAAGCTCATCAGGGTCTCATGCACTGTTTTATGCACCTGATCCAATTTAGTTTGCGGGAGTATGATTTTAAGCTTTTGGAGCGATGAAATGAAAGTTTAAGTTTTACCATTGAGCTTCTTTGTCTCTCCTTCCATGCTAGATGTGAGGAAATTAAACGGTACTGTCCTGTTTGATTACTCTCTATTTATGTAGCCTCTATTGGCCAATGACCGTGGTAGCTTTGCCATTGCTGACCAAATGGTGACACCAGCCTTGATAAAATGATGGCACATCGTTCCTTTCCTATTTCAAACGTCCATGACTGCAATCATCCTGCTATTTGCAGCACTTCATTTATGCTATTGATTGTATATGTCACTTATCACTATTTGAACATTTCATAAAATTCCTTTCCATTAATTACCTTTCCAATCCTCCATGCGATAACTTCGACAAGCAATTCGCTAGGGTAGATAAGGAGTAGTACTTTGTATTTCGTAACTTAACGTAGCTCCCAACTTAACGACGGTTTTATGGGAAGCAGAGCAGGAGTAGAGACGAAAGAGCGCTTCACAAGGGCTAGATTAGAAATCTAGGATACTGAATTTATTCAAGTAAAACACAAATAGTAAAATGGGGGGAGGGATATGTCTCTCCCTTTCTAGGTCATACAGGCACCCTAAATGCCTTTTCTAACTTTCTTTTGATTTATAATACCCTACATATGCACAAACGAAAATAAAATAAATTACAGGAATCCCAATCCGGGAATAATAGTCAACAATATGAGCATCTTCAGCTGAAAATCTTTTTGCTTTTTGTACTTGCTCATTGCTTTGATTTCTCCCCTCTTGTTTGCCATTTTCATCATTTATGTTCCCCATTGCAATTCCTTCCGCAAGGCCATTCGCTATCACTGTCAATTTCGTCTCCTTGAAAAAAACGGTAAGCTATTGACAGTTACTACCCACAAATAATCCCCCTCCCCCGAAAAAGCCTCCATAAGGCAGAATCCTTATCATCCTTATCATGGTTCATATACATGAGAAAGACGACAATAACTCATTAGACAGATCACTCATTAGACACATCACTCGGCTCCTCAAACAATATGTACCCAAATTTTGTTTCAAAAATTACCCTGCCGTGGGCAT
Source organism: Catostylus mosaicus (assembly GCA_964019065.1). Lineage (NCBI taxonomy): Eukaryota > Metazoa > Cnidaria > Scyphozoa > Rhizostomeae > Catostylidae > Catostylus > Catostylus mosaicus. Next base: position 13,943,455 of record OZ025185.1, on the reverse strand, counting down.
TCCTGAATAAAAGTGTAAGCATGCTTGTCCAGGAACGTTCTGAAGGTACCCTTTTCTCTGAAATATAAAATAGACCCTTTTCTCTGATATGTTTGGTACTGAGCAACCCTTTTATCTGAGAAGTAACCATTTATCTTGTTACTGCTGCAGCATTTCAAAGCGCCCCTTCTCCTAGATCTCCAGATGTATCAAAAAATACCCCTTTTTCTGGTTTCTCTGTACTTGGGTTTTGCAGAAATTTTTACCCCTTTCTTAGAGATTTTACGGACAGGCATGTTTACACTCTTACCTGGGAGTGGCCACGCCGGGAAAATTACTTCTATTTCTCTGAACATAACCAATAGAATTCTTGAATAAAGCTATTTTCAACATTTTGGAAAAAATTTTGTATATCTTATTCTTATGAATTACTATCTGTTTATTTTTTTAGTTGCTAAAGTCGTTTTCAGCATAATGGGTTATCAAATATGAATTCTATTAGCTTTTTACTAATCTGATATGGAATATAGAATATTAAATATAAGATATAAAATATAAAGTATGAAACATGGAATATAAGATATAAAATATAAATCATGAAACATGAAATATAAGATATAAAATATTCAATATCGAATATAAAATATAAAATGTAAAATATAAATGATTCATGAATCAAATCACGGATTACTTCGAACCGCGATTTCATGTCTGAATGACAGGAAGCCATTCTTCAAAATCATTTAACATTTTTGAAAAGTATAATTTAAATTCAAAATTCTTTCCAACTTCAAAGTGGATATTTTATCAAATGTCACAACTTCATTTCATTTTTTGATCCAATTTTTCTAATTGGCTAGCCATCGGAGATTGATTAAGGCTGGTTTTCATATAACGTATTACGACGTATTTGATCGGAATTCAGAGTCTACGATCAATTAAGATTATTTCCGTTTTATGAAAATCCACCAGATCATATGAAAACCGCCTACCGTAATTCATCGTAATTAAACGTAATTCATCGAAAGAAATAAAAAACTTTTGCTTCTCCCGACAAAATACGGCGAATTCCAACAAGTTTACAAATGCTCAAATCCTTTAGGGCTCATCCTCAAGAACCTATAAATATTTAGAAATTTTCCCATGATCCTACCTAAAAAATATTCTCTGTCATATATCCTTAGTTTTTGAATAAGTGCTTGAAAGTGGACTGACCGCTTGCGTTCTTGGGAAATTTTCCGAATCCAAAATCTCTTCTTCCTATATTTTTTCCGTGTAATCAATTTTTTCTTCTTTCTGCAAAGGGCTCTTATAACTAACAAATTACGTTGCAGCGTTAACATAGTTTTTGATTTTCCTTAATGTTAGGCCCTTGTCTTATTTGCCGCCAAAGAATTTAAGATTACGCGCCAGACCACATTTTCCCATAGTCACGTGGTCGTATCCAGCTTTTCCGGTAGAATTGCGATGAATTACGATGAAATACGTTAACCGGTTTTCATATGTCGTGAAAATCGTAGACCCTAAATTACGATGCAATACGTCGAAATACGTTAAATGAAATGAAATGAATCTAGGCCTTGAGTCCGGCAGAGAGAGACGTGAGAGATGTAAGGTAATACATTTGTCAAACTATACTTTGAAAACAGATGTACCATATTAAAAAGGATAATATGACGAAAGGTGAATATTTCTTATATGCGTACATCTTAATTTAATGAAAATTTTAAATCATCCCATCCGAAGCACTGCGAACACTTCATTCAGCATTTTTATTTTTATCTAAAGAAAAGTGAACGGGGAAAATGCACAAAATAAAAATGGTTTACCACAAAAGCAAAGCAATTTGAATATAGCAAAAGCAACGGGTGGTGAGGACGATTGTCAGATAAAAGCTGAATTCGTCAATCTTGCCCTTATCTTATCAAACTAGGCGTACCTGCATAAGGCATAAGGCTTGATTATTAAAAGTATTTATACTCACTTTCGTCCTGTCTTTTACATTGAGGACAATCAAATATTCGACCATTGCAAGCAAAATGAAAACTAAATTTGTAATCAAGAGCACTTGAACTGCCGTTATATAGTCAACGCGAATGATTTTGCCAACCTCTTGCTGTATAACAAATATTGTTGATAAGAAATTTGTGACAATTATTGTTACTCTTGCTGGTACAGCCCTTGGTGGGATCCAAAACGTTGCCCATGTCAATACAACAAGGAAGGAACTTGGCAGATAGCCACTAAACAAATGGTATGTGAATGTCCGCTTCAGCTTGATCTCGGCCACTAGTGATGGGAAGATTTCTGGGAAGAAAAAATTCATATTAAAAAATATATCGCTATTTAAAAAACAATTTTTCATTTTTATTGCCAACTAGCATAAGGTTGACAATGATGATGATGATGATGATGGTGATGATGATGATGATTATGAACGTTTCTTACAGATAAGCCTTTTCAGTTTGCTCAACGATGCGACTAGATTAAATCTGCATTGACGGCCCCAAGCGTGTTTCAAATTATCCCTATTATAAACGTTATTTGTGTATAAAAGATTTTGGATATGATTATCGAGAGGGTTACTCCTTTCTTTTTTGCGTGTCAAAACACTAATCTGGAGAAGGCTGCGCTGTCCTCCTACGATAAACAACAGTCAATTTGGGAATCCAAAAGAGTTCTGCTTGTCTAATGAATTAATTTCGTGCATTTTAAATAACGGCGTCAATATTTACAATAAGTCTTTTGTTTTTAATAAATAAGTGAAATTACTGCCTGTTTCACTTGTTCAAGGATAATTTCCCATTCAAGAAAGTTGACCAAATATAATGTCGGCGGACAAAGTCAAGATAAACTAGGCCATGACTGGTTGCAACATGAAAAAGGTTAAGACATAACCTTTTTATTAAGAAAGGTAACTATTATTGGTACTTTACTGGAAATATTAGTTTACCTCCATTATCATAAACAATATCACTTCTACGACCAGTAATTCCAACCAATTCATATCCAGAAAGTTGCACGTGATTCGGAATATATTCAACCGGGGGTTTGTTTTCCTTCCATTCAAGATAAACTTCTCGCCCCGTGTAAGAATCTGCAAAATAATGAGATTGGATTTATTGTTAGAATAAAGGGCTAAATCGTAAGGGATATATAGTGGTATTCCTTTTTTATATTTCATGCAATTATATTTTTTCACTAGTTTCTACGCTTGTGAGGTTAAATAGAATTTTCCGATTTCAAAAATACCGGGCCTAAGTCAAAACAGTTGCATCGAAAGTATTTGTCCCTAGAAATTATCATTTTGTTGCCTGATAATGTATCAATAATAATTTAATTAGGAATTTTCATCTTGCAATTATATTGAGTTCATTTATTGATTCTTTGTTACCTTATAATTAGCTGAATATAGAAGAAAACCTTACGATACTAACAAAACTCAAACTCAAAATATTTTCTTACATAAGGAGAAAAAAATTATTAATTTTTGGCTGATGGTTTCATGGAAAGAATTTGGGGCCAGCTATCGAGACATTAACGTGTTAACATTGAAATTTTAAGTGTGAATGACAACAACAGCAAGAAATATTGAAGGTAAAATGAAAAATTATAATAATAAAAATTATGATTAATATGAAAAAAATGTAGTTATAGAGTTAAAATGTTAAATTCAATTGCAAAATAATGATAAACTAATCAAGTTCATAGTCATTCAAAAAGTTTTTCATTAGAAATTATTTCATTTGCAACAAAATTTTCAATGTACTTACAACTCTCAAAATATATGTTGCAAGTTTGTTCATCAAACGGATAATTAGCAAGATTCATTTTACAAAATGATATCATCGTCATCCTAAAACAAATAAAAAAAACGCTTTAAGAAATCTGCTGCTTGTTTGGTTATTTTATCAGTGTAAGGCTAGCTATTCTCGGTGCTGGAGTCCCAATTTAGATCCCAATTTCCAGATTTAGAAATTATTCAACAGTGTGGTGAGGAGTTTGGGGAAAGACCGTAGGTTATGGACTGGGGGGGTCTAAGAGTATCCTAAAGTCCAAGACCGGGTTCTGCTGGGGGTCCAGGGCGCAGAGCCCCCGGAAGATTCAGAGATTTCACATTTTCTTGGGCCTGAAAATGGCTAAGGATTTTTGCAATTTTCTTTCCGTATTGTATTAAAACACAAGAAATACAACAATTTGTTTCTCTGAGTCTTAAAAATACTATCCAAATAACAATGAAATGGCAAACGGGGTGGTTTCTGGAAACCAGGAAACCCCCCCTTAATCCGCCCCTGAGCCGTCATGGCTCCAACTGCATTTTGAGGGCTTAAGCCTCCCAAAAAAATCTGTTTTTAATAATTAATTCCCACAAGTAAACGAAACCACTCATTAGTTCATAATGTGTACTTGAATTCTTCGCGATAAATGGGTAGTCAACTTCAGGACGGTAAAAGAAAGCTTTTGAACTTGGCTCAGATTATGCTTCAATAATTATATGAATACTGACTGTGACTCGTTGGTGGTGCACTTGGATATTTTCTACCCTTGCAAAGCTGACCAAATTGTAGAGACTTTGAAGAACATACCCTATGTAAAATGTAGATTGTCTTGCATACCTTGCACTTGAATAAACTGATCCATTTGGACCTAGCTTCGTTCTTGTATTTACTGTCAATGTTTTATGCTGTGTCGTTTGAATTGCATTTTGACCGAATGTATCAGGAACCCATATTAAGTCACTTGGATCCCCATTGAAGTTAAACTCTGTCTCACCGAAGTTTAGCCTTTGATCTTTCCACCAGTTTCGAAAATAGAAATCTACACGAAGTGTCTGAAGGAGGAATTTTAAAAATATGAAGAGGAAATATGACGTCATGGAGATCGAAGCCTTGTTCCGAGTCAAAAGCCATTTTGAAATAATTTCATGCATTTTCGTTAATTCTTATACCGTCAACCCTCTATCAAGCCCCCTCTTAAAAGCATCCATGTGATATGTAGCCGATACCCTAAGCATATTTGGGGCAACGATTTTGACTTTCCATAGCCTGTGTCCCACAATATATTGCCAAAATGAATGGGGACTGGGACACAAAATATCTTGTTGATGCTATTTCAGAGAAAATTTTCCACTTTTGTCAAATGATCATGATCTACTGATGCGGATTTACACATAATCAATTACCTTTATTAAAACATGATAAATACATATTCTATTAGACTTTAAATGTTGCTAATCCTGTTCATTTTGCATAGATGCATCGCGACGTAAAACAAATGTTTTAATAGCATTCTAGTTGGAGCATTTATAACTCCCTCTCTTATAACGTCCCTCTCATTTAAAGCTACAATCTTGGACACATGCCCTGGGAAAAGGTCGGTCACGGCCACGAGCAATATTGCTAAAAACTCGAAAACCAGTCTCCCTTCCCTCCACCCAATGTTGACTGAAACAATTTTAAATTCCAATGACATCAACATTGAAATGGGGGAAGGGGGGCTAGATATCTCTCTATGCTGTGGCCAGGATTGTACATGAGCCCCGGCAAATGCTGCTATTGGCAGTGATGTTATTATATATAGTCTGCAGAGATTAAAACTAGCATTATTTCAACTCGCTACTGTGGGCGTTGAAAACATTTGAAGGGAGTCAAGCATGGTACATCGGTAACATAAAGGGAATACATGCCCCTTTAAAGCACCATACTAGATCTATTCATTTGCCAATATATGTGTATAAATATATTCATTATCAAGAGCTCTCTCAATAAAACTGCATTAAACATAAATAGATAAGATACTGACAAATACAGCTTGAAATAAACATTTCGGCATAGCTGTCATCAGTAAATAATGAACATATATTGACTCAAACAAAATTTCAATCTGCGAAATGTTTCAAATCTTGTCTTCATCAGTAATTTTTAATCCTGCTTTTCTTACAAATCCACGGATACAAAGGCACTATCAATATAACAAAATATATATAAACATTATAACATTCAGTGCAGATGAAATTCATGTGATTAGATAACGAAATTTGCAAGTACTGGATTTGGTTCTTTCAAGGAACTCCAAACGATGAAACTTTGAATGCAAGCTGTTGCAAACATCTTGGCTAAAGTTAGCACGTCTCAGTGGGACAACTCAAAAAATATTGGTCACTGTTCCAAATATGCACCCAGTCGCTTTTAATGCAATTAAAATCAAATTTATGAAATATATGATTATAGATTATAACACTGATTCGTGCAAGTTAAGGCTAGATATGCTACTTACAAGACTTGTTGCATCAATTGGACCCAACCCAATAACTCCCAACTGCATTGATAAGTTCAATCTTGCACCTTGAGAATTTAAATGATAAATAAACGTTTTAGAATATAGAAGGGATATCTCAGAGGTGGAAAGAGGGGCTAAAGGAACAGTTTTTTCAACTTTTATTGTATCTGTGAATGACTGAGATTGGATTCTCATATCACAGTGGAAAACTAATAATTGGCTAATATAAATTCTTATTACCTCTGCAATGACATGAACATTGGGTATGGACGCCTAGAGCAGGTGGATGTGCAGCGTGAGGGAGGGGGGGGGGGGATTTTCTCTCTAGTAAAATCCTTATTCTTTTATTTTGCTGTTGCCTTAGAGTAGATTAGGGGTCTCTGGCTACGGGATCCATTTGAATATAACATTCAACAAGCATCGCCGGTTGTTGGAATAATATTTCTTTTAAATCACCTACTTTAAGTGGAATAAATACTTAGGGGTTTCAAATGAGGCCATTGGCTGCGAGGCTTTAATTTTGAAGTCATAGGAAAGTATTCTCTACTATTTGTAAAGCTCCATGTGGGTGGGAATTCCATGGGTTCTGAAATATTTTTTACTAGCCTCATAGCTCAAGAGTTTTTTAGCTCAAGCTTAAAAGACATCTACTTTCCAATTAAGTCTTCATTGTTTAAAGTAAGGTCACTGGTTTTGTCAATCTATTATGGCTGAATGATGAAGTCGAATAAAAGTTAAAAAATATGTCTCTATTTCTAGTCGTCCTAGTTGTCAAAAAATTGGACTGAGTAATTGAAATAACGCTAGGACTACAATATCCAAGATCAATATTCACTTTCGGATCTTTGCTTTTTGAAACATGCCTGGCTCATTTATTTTGATGACTTTTTACAAGAAGCGCTTTAAAATTTATTTTTGGGGTTAAGGATTAGTGAAGTGGCAATGCATAGCAAATGGAAAGGGTAATAATTCAGTCAAATCGAGTGCACGTTTCCTCATATTCAGAACTAAGCACCCTCCAATTCAGGAGTAATCGGCAATGTAACTACAATTATAAAAGTAACCATGCAAATCCTAATCAAAAATCAATTCTTTAAATCTTCGATTAAAACCACAATGTTAATTAGAACCCATTTCTCCTAAATCAAGCCCTTATCACTGGAGAAAAGTACTAGTGATTCTTTGTAGCGCAAGTATTCAAATTATCTAGCAACTGACAACGTTCTTTCATTAACACAATCGATATTGATGTAAACATCGAAGAGCACCTGGATTTTTGCAAATTATCTATCATGCAATTTCGATTTGACGTGTTTTTTAGACTTCGGTTTTCCTTTAGATTAAGAAAGCGCTGCATTCATTTGCAAAGATTAATAATTTATTGATCATCAGGTGAAACATTCAATGAAATTAATTAAATTCCTCAGCTTTGTGGTTCCAATATTGAGTGCAGCATGCGGTGAATGTGTCTTGGGTGACTTGCAGAGATTTACGCTGACAAATGGTTTACGATCAGGAAAGCTTCCATCAAAGAATTGCATAGGTATGTTCTTCTATATTCTTCAACTATATTCTTCTCATTGTTTAAAATCGACTGTTTATAAACATAGATCCCAGGTACTCACAGAGTCAAGTGAATATTACTCTTTTTTATTTTTAATCTTGATTTTAAAGATAACAATTTCCAATAACTGTCATTATCATAACCAAGTATTGAATCTTTTGCTGCGCAAGATACCATGAACTGCAATTATCTAAACATTTTCAGTTCTAGTTCAGCTTAGTTTATTCATTAATACTTTATTAATTGTTTATCATTTTAAAAGTATCAGCAGCATGTAAGAATGAAAATATTTAGACAAGACCTTGCTGTGAAATTTGTAACTGGTGTTTTAAAGAATTTAGCTTCGCAGTTTCTGTCTGTGAATCTGCTATTAAGGTCAATGTATCTTGCCTAATTGCTTATCATTTTATACCCATAGAATGCAAATTGAAAAATCATTAAAAAACAAATTATTTGCTATAAAATTAACTATTTCTTTCCAATACATCGTTTTTTGAGAACACCACATTAAACAGCATGTTCCTTTGACTTTGTAGAATAATTTAGTCTATTATTAGGGGGATTCATCGCCCTTGCGCACCGCCATTCTATTATACCCACTTCTAGGAAAAGCACCTTGTAATATGGCAATACTTTGATTTTTTGTTGCACTTTTTCTTAATTCTTTTTTCTAAGCTGATTTGGAATTCAATGTTTTATTGCAAACAGGGAAATTTAATATAGATCTAGCAAGTGTGATATATATTTTGAACAACAGGAAATGCTGTTTCATAACTCATGAGCTGTAATTAACAACTGTTTAAATAGAAGTGCATGGCTTAATGATGTTGCTTGGCATCGGCCATGTCTTTTGCGTAATTGTTGGGGTGAACCAAAAAACGCTGAATGGATTATTCGTAGGAGAATCTAAGGACAGCTTGCAGTAAATTGATTAATTGAGTGAGCTTCAAAATTACCATCCCAATAGCAACGTTTGCGCCAATATCAATCCGTTATGCGAATAGATGAATTAGAAATGTAATGCGTTCTTTTAGGTTTTAGGAAACAGATGTCACCATCCATTACCATTACCATTATCCTCATATTTTGACAAATAATATTCCAACAATCAAATGTTACAAAATACAATATTTTAGCTTCAACACTCCAATGTCCATTCCAAATGGTGATCTGATTTAATATTTCATAGCTGTAGCTAATATTGAATGAAAAAAAACCGAGGGCTTAGTTAGAATTCGAAAAATAGTTGCTTAGAATTGACACAGTCTGTTATTCATCTATGGAATTCAAATACTCCAATCGAATAAGGGGTAATTTTCTTGCAGTGTTTAAAGGGCAGGGTAATCATTTACTACTTTGTACTTAGGGGGAGTGACCCAGCACCCAAGCCCCCTAGAACAACGCCCCTATTAGAAAGAGGAACTAAGCAAGACGGTTTTATACCAATCTACGGGGAACCTCAGCTTAATAGCAAGGGCTTGGTTAATGTGAATGAGTTTATGAGCTAAATGGATGTCTTGAAATAATACTTATGGTTTGCCCTAGGATAACAATAGGGCCCGTGTTGTTTTGAGAATATCATGTAATTGCATTTTGTGTAACTTACTGTCAGCATACGGCCTAACTCTTTTATCATATGTCTTCAGTCGTTCTGTAAATGCAGCAGACACTGCGCTTACGTTTAATCGGGCAGTCAATCCTAAAACAAGATTTTAAAATCGATTAATCCTAAATTAATTTACACTGAGAAAGGCAGAGAGAGAAAGATTCTTGTCTTTACCCAGAGCTGTAGCTACAGTTGAGTGAGTGGAAGTAAAATAGCCCCCCCTCCCGTGAAAAAATTGTGTTTTAAAAACAAGTCGTATTTTTGGTCACGGAGAAGTATTTCATCGGCAAATTTTGCTAACTTGTCAGCAAAACAGGATAATACGCCCATTTTGATTGCAAATTCAACACAGACACCCCCCTGAAACGGGAATACTAGCGACGGCTCTGCTTTTACTTGAGAAGATGCGACTAAATGTAACTGAAGAGTGACAAAGTGATCATCAAGAAGATAGCAACTATAGATTGCACTTTAACTAAAGATATATGTAATTGCAATCACTCATTCAATGCATGACAGTTTAATGTAAATTCTGCTTCTGCTGCTTTGCAAACTTTACCTGATATCCTGTTCCCAACGTTCAATTCCAGATCCTTCTTTTTTTATTCATGGATTGTATGCAAAAATTCCTTTCAAATGATCGCGCCCTGATGAGGTCATTGTTAAATGTTTTTGCGAGAGTTTCTCATGGTCTATCTTTGAGTTCCTTTTCTAAATTTTCAACTATTTTTTTCAACAACAAGCCGCAGAGGGGACCATTTAATGGAAACAAACCCTGCCATCTGTAAATTCTATCCTTTTTATTTTCAATTCTAGCCTTTGCGTTTTGTAACTTTTTAAATATATATTACAACTATTTTCAAGTTTATTGCCTTTTGTTCTTCACTAAGTCAAAGTTTGAATAAACGGTGAAAGGTCATTTACGATGAAAAAAAGTTATGGTTTATGTGTCGTGATGAAAAGCTAGTTGCAGACTTTAAATAGTATTGTAGTAATTTTGAGCTATTTCCAGATGTAACTTCTAATCAATACAAAACATTTTCATGCCAATTGTGCAATGTATTGATAAATTAATTGATTGATCACAGCAAATTCATTACAAGAGGCAGTCTTTATTTTTTTGTTTTTATTAGTTTTATCAATAAATCTTGATTATTATTGTCTCATTTTGTTAAATGATTTATTCATGAACGTTCTAATTTGAAAATTGCAATTATTTATAGTGGATTAATCAGTTCAATTTTAAAGTCATCCAATCCTAAGAAGTGGCAAGTCTTGTTACTCAATGCTCGATGGATTAATTGATCACGCTGTCCTCATTAAGCTGATTCTTATTAGAAAAAATGTATTTACTATGCTTCAACATTGTTTTAGTTTTCCAAATGTTAATCGATTAATTTCTTGCAAGCTTCATTGATAATTTATGCCACATTTCTATAATAGTTAAGGTTATGTTCAATATCATCAATAGTTACATATCTCAGTCAAACATAAGAATCTATAGTAAGCAATAGTTAAATTGAAAAACTCAAGTTTGAGAGTTAAACTTAAAAACGCAATACTTACCTCTTTCTAAAGTTGATATCAGTAGCAGCAGGACAATCATTCTGCAAAAAGCAAATCGTAAAGCCTAAGAATATTTACACTCTAAAAATCTTGTAAAGTCTGTTGATATTAGGACCACACTGATTCGAGATTTTAACAGTTTTTGTGCCTCTTCGTTAATATGGTCATCACGTTTATGAGCTGCATCTCGAAGGCGCTTTTATCATAGTTGCATGCAAAACGAGAAAATTGCAGTAGTGAATCTTGTCTAATAGTTGAATACTTTACTTTCTCTGCTTTAAGTCTTTTCTTTGTGAAGCAAACTCCAACCAATGACGATGAAGACAAACAATATTGAGCTATTTCATTAGCAAAAATACTTAGCTATTTTCCAGTCTATTAAATATTAATGCTCCGTAGATTTATGATTCGTCCTATTTTCTCTGCATGGTATGAATGATTTAATGCTGCATTAGAAACGCTGTTGTATTTGTGCATAAAACATAAAACATAACAAATTGAAAGCAGTTGAAGATAAACTGTTGTTTAAATTGGATTAAAGTAGATATACCTTGATGAACTTTTTGGTTTTCAATGTTAAAAACTTGCTTTTGTTGCTAAGACAGTTTATGCTCTACTGTCATCAGGTATTAAACCGCGAAGTCGAGCTCCATTCACTTTTTTCAATCGAGCTAAATCACTTCATTGTCTAAATGTCTAAAAGCAGGTGATTTGCCGATTTCGTATCATTTTATCAATGCTATATTGGTGATAGACGGTGGACACTAAATGCCATAATCTATTTGGTGATCGGGTTAGGGTAAGGGTTAAGATTAGGGTTAGAGATAGGGTGAGAGGCCCTAATACCAATCCTAATCTTAACCTTAACCGTATCCCTAACCCTACCCCTAACCATAAACCTAACTCTAACCCTAATCTTAACCCTAACCCTAATCTTAACACTATCCCTGACCCGATCACCAAATAAGTTAAGTGAGTGGAAGTAAAATAGCCCCCCCCCTCCCGTGAAAAAATTGTGTTTTAAAAACAAGTCGTATTTTTGGTCACGGAGAAGTATTTCATCGGCAAATTTTGCTAACTTGTCAGCAAAAAAGGATAATACGCCCATTTTGATTGCAAATTCAACAGAGACACCCCCCTGAAACGGGAATACTAGCGACGGCTCTGCTTTTACTTGAGAAGATGCGACTAAATGTAACTGAAGAGTGACAAAGTGATCATCAAGAAGATAGCAACTTTAGATTGCACTTTAACTAAAGATATATATAATTGCAATCACTCATTCAATGCATGACAGTTTGATGTAAATTCTGCTTCTGCTGCTTTGCAAACTTTACCTGATATCCTGTTCCCAACGTTCAATTTCAGATCCTTCTTTTTTTATTCATGGATTGTATGCAAAAATTCCTTCCAAATGATCGCGCCCTGATGATGTCATTGTTAAATGTTTTTGCGAGAGTTTCTCAAGTTATGGCATTTAGTGTCCGCCGTGATGGGTGATAGACATCAATGTCACGTGTTACGTGTTTAATAGAGGTAGTATTGTGGGTAATTCAGATCATGTGATTTTGCCGCCACCATTTCCCCCATGCGCAAATGAAACGTTTCCCTCTAAACATCATCAGAAAATGAAAAATATTTTTCTATTATTTGAAATAATGCCTGAGACAATGTAGAATAAACCCTCTAACAATTCAAGCTTGCTGCAAAGGTGCTTTAGTAAATGTCCATTAAAAGGGGCCAAGCCTCTCTTACTCTATCAGACATAAGCTGATTTTCGATTGGCTACAAACGGCGATATCATGGTAGCTTCAGCAACTGCAATGCAGTTTGGAAGAAAATAGAGCCATTTTTCGATGTAACGCACACCCAGCTTAAGATTTATTTGATGTATATATAAAAATTGACTTGGATTTTTAAGCACAGACGGTGTAGTAGTGAGTGTTTGTTTCCGCTTTATTAGTTGATAGACCTCAGTTTGCGTCGTTAGTAGCTAAATCTTTTTCAAGTGGCCCGATTCCGAGTGAAAAGAAATTGTTAAATTAGCCGAAAAATTTTACCACTCGCATCCCATTCAAAAAATTGGCAGTGGAAGAGTTGCATACATAAGGTCTGGTTCGCTTGCACTATTGTCATTGTATTGTTCCATTGTTCGGCCTAGCACATTAGCACTCTGGGACATAAGTGTTGAGAATGTGACTCATGATTCCTTTTGTTTATTCAATATGCAGCATTATCTTGCCAGTTGTACCAAGTCCTCTTACCGTGTTGCACGTTTTTCTATTATAGAAAGTAAGATGGCGGATGACGAAAGTTCTGTTATGTTGAATATGCATTGTTACGAGTTATGATACTGTTATGTTATCTATTAACTTTCTGAGTTTGCCTCACTTAAATTTAACTTCGTCATGAGTACAGATTTAACAATTAATATACAGAAGGAAGAGGCTTGTGGTAGTTCAAGTTTATACCAAGCCACAGTCTGGATCCTGCAGTTGCAACTTAGTATTATTATTTTAATTCTCCTGCTAGAGGTGTGCCATGAGCCTCAATTTCGCTAATGGCCTCCCTTTTAGTCAGGGCCGTAGCTAGATGTCCTGTTTTAGGGGGTTGTCTACGATAAATTGGCCGAAAAAATTGGCGTGCAATCCTTTATTTGCCGACAAGCTAGCAAAATTTGCTGACGAAATACTCCACCGTGGCCAAAAAGTCATGTTTTTGAAACACAATTTTTCCACCCCACTGTAGCTACGGCTCTGCTTGTAAGACATGGAAAACTTGTGAGCACCCAATAATTCAATTCATTTGACTTATGGCATGATTGTTATCCCCTACAGTTTTCTTCAAAAAGTTATTATGACGTCAAAACTAGCTGAATTTACACCTTATGTGCATGCTAAATGGCAAATACCTCGCTTGGGGGTTTATTTGCGGACAAAATAGCCGTGCAGGTATTGGCAAGCCGACAGCCTATTTCGTTTGGTCAATAAACGCATTTGAAAAGAATATTATCACGATGGTAGCGCACTAATATGTATTATCTATACAGGTTACCTTATCAGTAAAAGACCTGTTTATCAATCAAGGTAAACCTAAAAATCAAAAGTTGCATCAATGTAAAACCTGCTTTTGAAGCGGATTCTTTTAAATCTTTGAAATGCTAAATTATTGCTTAGATTGCACCAGACATTTTAAATTTTTGAAAAGCCCTTAGTGAGTTTGAAACATCAAGCATCTTAGCTCCGTTGGAAGTAAATGTTCGTTTCTTCTTATTACTAACAGCTTCTGTTCTTATTCCTGGTGAAACGAGCCCAAATTGTGTTATATTGCGTCCTATCCTTGTTGATGATGCTTTGTTTAGGTTTTTTGGAGAATTTGGAATGTTTTTGGGAACTACAGCCTGATCAGAACTCTTAGTCTGAGAATGATGACAAATGATATCACTTTGACTTTTCAAAAAAACGACAAATATTTGAATTCTTAAGAACACTCATTTCAATGCTGATTTTTGAAAACTGAAATGATATTATTTGTTTCGTTTTTATTCTTTGAATTCGTAGGAATTATTCAAAGGAACATGTTCTGATCAGAATTTATTGAGACAGTCTATTGTCGTAAATATTTAGCCTGAGCTCTAGATTTGTGGAAGGAGTCTGGGACCCAGGCTACAAATGTTATGCTTTACGTTTACATCCATCTCTGCAATTGTTGAAAAGATCGCGCAATTATGACTTATACGTTTGCAGGTTGTTTTGTTCTTCATTCACTTGTGAATTGTTTAACATAATACTTCAGAGAAAGCAAATTTAGAAAAGAATCACCAAAAGTTTTAATTCAATCTACGGGTGGTCATTTTCAGTTACACTTTGTTTTTCTGATTACCACATTAAATCAGGTTCGAGAGCCTAAATTTCTATAATATGAGCACTAGCATTTGCTTATAGGATGTTATTGCAACCCTTACCAACATCATCATCAACGTCATCAAATTATTATTTATACACGATACCACTTCAGCTATAATCATTACAATGTTTAAATATAATGAAAGCAATTAAAACGGTAAAATTAATGAAAAAATTAGTCTAAGCTGTTCTTCCAAAGGGTCGTGTTTGGGTATACTTAGCATTCTTAGCTCGACGATTTCTCTAATATGATGACAATGATGATGATGATGATGATGATGATGATGATGATGAACTTTCATTCTGAGATTATATATTCTGAATTAAGATGCTTAAAATTTCATTCTTAATGGTTTAAAAGTTTCATAACTCGTGTAAACGGTTGCACATTTAACCTATTTTATATTTCTATGTTCTGACATATCCAGTCTGTAATTAATTCAGGTATTTGTTTCTACCAAGAAATGTATTCTAAAAATATTTACTTTTGCCAAGCAACATGCTTGGGGATTCAGCGTGAATATACAAGATTGCTATCATCAGCGCTGCTTAAAACGTCTGGAAGTTTGCTTTCAAAGATTTATAGTAGATATTCAATGGTTTCAACAAAATTGCGTAAAATTTCTGACCTTATAATTGAAGTGGGCGTTCAGTTTTTCAAACCGGACCGAGTTATGATCTATTCCAATAGACAAAGTACTGCTTCATTCCATCAATCTACAGTGGCAGATCCGGCGAGCACCCCCACCCAGGATATCGCATCTGGGGCACCCTGAAATCCAATTTTTTACTATGCCCCCAGAGCCCCCGCTGGGCTTCGGTCCCTACAGGCCTCGCGTTAACTTTGCCGGCTGGCGAGCCCCCATTCCCAGATTCCTAGATCCGCCCCTGATCTAATACAATAATATAATGCATTAAGTTTAATCTCCTCTGCAAGAATTTTTGAGGTGAGTTGGTTATTGTTGAATTGATTATGTAAGATGCTGAATTTCTGTCTTAATCCAAAGCTGCTTAATTAACGGTTGCTTACAAGTAAAAATGCACACTTACTTGTTTGCCGCTTGTTTTTTGTAATCACGCACTCAAATTTTGAAATATCTCCGAACTTGTTGTCTATCTACCTGTTGGTTTTAAAAACACTTTGATGGCTTCAGTTTTGTTTTGTTTGAAGTCTTCTACCGATATTTAAATGCATTCTGTGTTTGCGATTTTTTAGTTTCAATACCCAAATCACCTGTTCTTCCAGCATAATTCTTTTTGCGAAGATTCTAACACAATAATTATTGTAATCATATTTGCAGGAGAAATTTAGGCATGAGTTAAAACTCTTGCGAAATACAATGAAATTTGAAAAAGAGCGATTTTATTGATTACTGTTAATTAAGCTAAGCAGAAAAGGAAGTCTTTTGCTATGCCTTCTAGCATAATTATCATGCTTTATTTTTAAACTCTTACATGTTCAGGATTTGCATTTTTCTTAATTGATATTAAAAATCCCAGGAAACAGTCTTAAAGCACAAACCAAAAATTTTTTTTTTAATCTAAAGGTTCTCTCTCTTCCGCTCAAAAATTTTGTTTAAACCACTTTCATGGCTACCCTTTGGCCGAAATGAATTGAAATTTAAGTTGAGGTACTGCTTTTTCCAACCAACATTGTTTTTTATAATAATGATATAATAATAATATAGGTGTTATTATTGGGGAAAGGAGGGCACATAGTAGTCTACAAAGCATGATTTTTCATAGGTGTTCCAACGGCATTTGGCAGGGGTTGTAGGGTTATAAGTGCTGGGGACATGGGAGGAATATTGTTAAGAGGTGAGGGCGTAACCCTTTCAGCTATAGAAGCCATTTAACAGTCCAAGATATGGCTGTGCAGGGCTTAACTATTGCCATCATTCTCCTGGCGCAAAAAGCAGATTGATACCTCTTGGCCAATGGTGATCTGTTAATGGGGGTCTTGTTGACACTGTCACATGCTAAGCATTGTTTGGGTGGGAGGGGCATCCGCTTTTTATCATCTGGAGGGAAAAGAATAAGATTGTGCGATTTAGTCAATCTTCTGCTTGTAACAAAGACTACAGGCAAGCATTCTGCATAGATGGAAGAGCTTTTCATTCCTTTAATCTCGTTGCTAAGAACTGTAATGAAGATCTGTTTGCTATGTCGCCATGTCGCCATGAAGCCTAGCTGTGGGCAAGCATTAAAACCTGCCAAGAATGGAGTAGAGAATCATGCAGCACGTTGAAAGGCCAATCAGAGACAATAATAAACCCTAAAGAACCATGTTGTATGGCTTGTAAGAGGGGCTGATTGTGTATCGAAGCAAGTTGAGAATTTTATTAGGAACGATAATTTTTTAATTAAAATTGACATTAAAAAATGAATTGATAAAAAAATTTATGAGAATATGTAAAAGGATAAATTAAAGTTGGTTTGGGACAGGACTGTAGCTACATTGGGGGTGAGGGATGTGACACCCCCCACCCAGGGAAAAGATTGTGTTTCAAAAACAAAGCGTTTTGGCCATGGAGGAATATTTCGTCGGCAAAAATTGCTAACTTGTCAGCAAGTTAAGGATTGCACGCCCATTTTTTCGGCAAATTCATCGTAGACACAACTCTGAAACAGGACATTTAGCGACGGCTGGTTTTGGAAACTTTCTCTGTGCTGGTTTTTACCTGCATTTATCATATTCTTAAAATAGCAATATTATACTTATTTTATAGCTAGTGTAAAACGAAGAGGTGATGAGGCTACTTGTTAACTCCAAGGTTGTTCGAAGGAGGAGCCCCGACAAACATCTTATGTCAGCAAAATGCAAAAAAAGCATTAGCATCTGAAATCCAAGGAGCGCATTTTTTTCTTTCCTTTACAACGTTAATAATACTTGACAACCATCGTTTATTATTGTTCATTTTACCGAAGTCAGTAATAAAATCTTGAAATTCAAGGAGGAATACATTGGCAAAAAATGTATTCATGAGGATTCGTGTTTGCGTTGAATGCGAGTTGGGGAGGAGTTGTTCATTTTTTACCCCATGTACACCAATCATATTTTTATCTAAAGTGGTAGTGCTACCCAGCAAACTCGTTTGCTTTCATCAACAAAGGACCTGTCAATTTTGTACGTAAATGGAAAAAAAACAAAACTTGCACAGTAATAAACCCTTAAACGAAAAATCTGAAAATTAATTTACGAATTTGAGAAATTCCTTTTTATAAGGACACTGAGCACTTGACAAGTCGGCTGAAAGCAGACGGAATATTTCAATGTTCATGTCTCTAAAAAAACGATAATGGTAGTGCTTAAATCTAAGGTTAACACAAATTGTAATTTGCTGTGCAGATCTTTGAACCAGAAAACTTAGAATGAAATTCCCTTGTTTTCTAAGTTATGTGTACCTATACCTTCTATTATGGCATGTAGAAATCATTGAAATATCAAACTTCGAATAATTTTGAAATTCACGATCGTCAACTTCAAACATACAGAATGCTCAGGGTTAGATGAATGGTTTCGGTAATTTTGTCGGAGCCCTCAGCTCGTATCTCTATACTTCAAATATCAATCAATGTAAATGGTGAATGGTTAAATGATAGAAGTTATTACCTTGTTAGTTTATCTTGCTTAGTTTTACTGTAAAGGGCCTCACCGGAGCAGAATCTTCTGTCTTTCTTCTACAGACGTTCTTCGCTGTTCACAGCAATGCCTTTCTGTGCCAATAACAAAGCACATCTTCCTTTTAATTTTCTATCCATGCACCTTGCGTGTACAAAGATAACGCAATACCTGTATTTACAAAGAAATCTTTTCAAAAGGGGCTAGAGATGACAATTTATCTATAAATATGATTAAAAATCAAGCGGGCTCTCCAATACTCTTTTCAATCAATTATAGCTTTTGATTTAGATAGGTCAAGGAAAGAAATACTAAAGCTCTGGATAAGGCGCTTGATTTGTATTTTTTCGATTTCAAAAGTCGACTAGTCAGACGTTCAGACTCCACAGTGACTTTAAGATCATGATCATGATAATGATCATCATCATAAGCATAGGCATAAGCATAAATAATCACCACTTTGAGCCAAGAATCTTGGTTGTTGAATATATAGTTTCCTAAGATCAGAGCTGCATGGTTTTTAGACGAAGAAATTCAACATTTACAAATTGCTTCATTCCTTCCATATATCCCTCCATTTTTCATTTAAGCTCGGTATCAGACCTTTTATCTGTTGATACGTGAATATGTGTCAACATTAATACCTTTGATAGCATGATTAAACATTATAGCCACTATCAATACCTGTGTGGCGCAGTGGATTGGTTGCGTAGTTTCGAATGTGGCGGTGTGGGGTTCGAATCACGGTTGAGGCTAAAATATATAGCAATTGGGTAGCCTTCTTATGGTTAATATATACACTCAATATCAGCAATTCCCTAATTGATATAATATATCAGCATTAATATAAATATATATATTACTGATGAAAACGAAAGTCGATACTTTTATAAAGTTGAAATTGATTTTTTGAGTCTCTATAATAATTTTTAAATTTTCTTGTGATAGTAGTCTCTGCATGTACATATCACATCCATATCTGTAAATCAATGTTGATACGTGAGCGTGGTTGGCACACCAATGGGGTGGTACGCGGGTTCAAACCACACTTGAGGCTAAGAAATTCTGTCAATTGGGTAGCACCCTTTTGGATAGTATATACTCCATGTCAGCCAATGCCGAATTGAATTGGTAATAAAGGCACATGAAACATTGCAATATTTCTTATTTCTGCCAGCTTCCGATTTGAATAGTTAGATTTTAAGCCCATAATTGGCTTGATTGTGAGATACAAGTTATTGTGACATTTTATCAATAATATATTAAAAAAGTTAGAATTGACAAAATCTGCTGAGTAGCATGATTAAAAATTATAGCCACCAGTCGCCATATTTTTTTCGCAGTCTGTGACCCTGTGGTAATAAAGGCACATGAAACATTGCAATATTTCTTATTTCTGCCAGCTTCCGATTTGAATAGTTAGATTTTAAGCCCATAATTGGCTTGATTGTGAGATACAAGTTATTGTGACATTTTATCAATAATATATTAAAAAAGTTAGAATTGACAAAATCTGCTGAGTAGCATGATTAAAAATTATAGCCACCAGTCGCCATATTTTTTTCGCAGTCTGTGACCCAGGCTGCATGCCTTGGTGATTTCAATTCATCACACACAGCTTCATGAAAATTTTTTGTATATGAAAATTTTTTGTTGATGTCCTAATAATAAGATAAAAAAACAATATTAATTGTAAATTATACAACTCCATACAAGGTGGCCAAACGGCTAGATTGTATACTAGATTTTTGTATAGAGAAAAGTCGAAAGAAAAATCTAGTTGTTTGGCCGGGGTCTGAGTGGGCAGAGTCGAACAATCTCAAATTAATTGAGAATGACACCAGGCACCGCGCAGCCATTGGGCTAGCAGGGTCTATAGGCCCTCCAATTTTTTCAAAGATAGTCCTGAAAGCTCTTACGCATATGGCATTTTCAACTGAAATATTTTCTGCGCCAATATGTTGTATATAAACAAGGACTTAAAGAAGCAAAGTTTTTTTGAAAGGGGCGTTTTCCGACCTTTAAAGGGGCGCGGTCTAAATAAATTTTCCGAGGGCTCCCCCGGACCAACACTGCGACTCGATCAGCCCCTCCACTTTAGGACCGCTGCGCGGTCCCTGAATGACGACAGCAGTTGCTATTTTGCAAAATTAGGCCCCTGGTGGCAAAAGTTCGTTCATTTGGAAGCAAACCTCCAAAGATAGATGTGTGTTTGAACTCCTGAATATTAACAGCTCATCATAATGCATTTCATTAAATCGTTGTAGTAACGCTAAATGCATAAACTACTATACATGACAACAATACGATCAAAATAATTTTTCTCAGATAAATATTTAATTTCAAAAGTGAGGACATCTAGTTCCTAGAGTGAGTTTGTAACTGATAATATGATCCATATGAAGATCTTAACAGCATCTAAAAATTATATAGTCATGTGAAATTTTTAACTTCTAACTTCTATTTGTAAATTTCATCAAAAATTTATGAGCTAAGTTTGATTCAGTTTTATTGAAATTTGCAATAATGAATATTATGGCAAATATTGCAACCAGATATAAAAGATTTTATTCTTTTTGATTGCGTTACTCATTTTTTTATAAATCATTCATGAATGATGTCACAAATAATATAAATCGGATTAATTCTTTATCGCAAAAAATCGAATATGCAGGATTATGAGGATTTCTAACTATTTTGTAGCAGAAATAAAGCTATATTGCATAAAATGGATTCAACACCGATGAATCTCAAGCTTAGCCCAAACAACATAAACATTTCATTGTCAAAAATAGCACGATGCATGAAAGCTCTGGTGAATGTAGTTTGATTGCAGGATATGTGATTGCAGAATTTGCCTCTTCTTCTGTTATAATGCAGAAGAAACTAGATAGTTGAATCAGGCAAATAGAAAGCTGAAACAACTGTGGAAAGTCAATTTACTTACTGTAAGCGCTTTGTTGGAAGAAATGACCCATCAATTGTGACTCCGGAACCCCTATCAATTATAACGTACAAGGCTGGACTACCCCCTTTTTTAATGCTTTACAAAGCTTCCTTAGTAGGCAATCCCTTACCTCTTCTTTGGTAAGCCAACTCTCATCTACCGAGGCCCTTTAATAAGAACGGTCGCAAGGCCTCTCCCTAACGTACTCGTACACGAATATCCATTGCAAACACAGGTTTTTCAGTGTTTCGTAAAAACTTTCTTGAAATTAGTAGGCTCGGTGGAAGAATTCGTAACTTGGAACTTTCCCTTTACTAAAGCCTTCTGTATATTTTCCTTGAATAACGTGACTGACACATTTGAGCCTCTCATCCAATTCAGGCAAGAGGTTTGATTTGCTTTATTCGAGGAGTGATGTCATCAGAATACTAGCGATGAATGTCAGATAGTCTGCGTTGAATATCTAAGCCACTGGTCAAATGAGGAGTATAATTGTTCTACATAATGGTAACTACCGTAAAATGCAAAATGGAACAACTGGCGTGGACATGGGCGTGGCACACATTGATTCTCTCCAGCTTAACCCCCCCCCCCCCCATTCGTACTTTTTATGGACTGTACGTCTTGATTAAAGGACGGGTACTTCGTCCTATTTTGATGCTTCCAGATCGCTAAAAAATGCACGTTTTGGTGAAAACAGGAAATTTGCCAGTCAATGTCATTCTCCAAACCCACATAATAATAGGGGTACCAGTCAACAACATCAAAACCGTGAGTCATCAAACATTTTACTTGGAGTCATTAAAATTCATTTATTGCAACTGTTGGTGCCCACACGACTACGGATTTGTGCATATAGCAACAAATTTGCATGATATGTGAAATATTTGCAAAGTCTTTCGCTTGATTCAAGTCGATAGATTGATCTTTTGCATGAATATAAGAATAAACCAAGTCTTGTTTATACAAAAGTTCACCAAAATTACTAAAGAATCCGTGTGTAGAATCGGATTCATTGCGATGGACAAAAGACGCTTTGATAGCAAACCGAAACAGTCATATTTAAGCATAAATGGATAGGGGTTGTGGTTAAGACCTTCAGTTGATGGCTATACAAAGCAAGCCGTACTAATCACGACAATTTCATTAAGATTGAAAAGTTAGATACACATTGTTTACCAATTGGCATCGTAAATATGTTATAATTGTTCTGCCATTTTAGCTACAATCTGTGCTTACTTTCGAAAGGGATTCTTTTACCGTAAAATACTATGAAAAGTTATTTTCCTCTCTGACGTTTTAGAGACAGAACCTTGATTCATTGTCTTTCCATTCAAGCTTTTAACAATTTGAACATTCCGATATTTAACAGAAGCTTGGTTGGTTCCCAGCATATCTAGAAGTGTTTGTCTTAAGTGGTTCTCCATCGATTTTATCATGTAAATATGCTTTGTTCCTTTGAGCGAAGAATAGATGCTGTTTTGGCT
Source organism: Catostylus mosaicus (assembly GCA_964019065.1). Classification (NCBI taxonomy): domain Eukaryota; kingdom Metazoa; phylum Cnidaria; class Scyphozoa; order Rhizostomeae; family Catostylidae; genus Catostylus; species Catostylus mosaicus. The sequence continues at coordinate 13,920,500 of OZ025185.1, read as the reverse complement.
ACATTTATGATGATTTGCAACCATACGACAGTCTTTTGAGATTTTCTAATTCAGAGTTATTAACGTTGCTGTATCTACATCGTTACTTTCAATGCGCATAGCAGCAGACGGAAACTAGAAATTCAAACAGCCTAGAAATCCTCAAAAGGCAAATAAAACTAATAATTAGGATTCCATGCACCTGCAAATTATGCACCCAGTATGTACCAAATCTAGGATACATCACATAGATTTATAGGTCATATATCTCATGTATACACGCATATATACTTCTTCATGTTTTGTTACATTAGTTGGTATTGTTATGCCATGTTAGCTAGTATTTGTTATGTTAGTTGGTATTAATTAGCTTATTGTAATTGTTTATAATTAAGCTAGAATTTGTATCCAACTTTATATAAAGTACCAAAAAAAACAAAAAAAGCAGACACATCTAGGAAAGAATAGCAGATCAAGGCATCAGTTCTAAGGGATAACGCAGAAATTTTTGCATTTGATATTATACCTTTCAACTTGCTGCTTTCCATCGATTTCTTGGTCACGGTCACTTACAATCATGTAAGCTTTGTACCAACGAAAGTTATTGGATAGAGGTTACTTTGAGTTAGGCCTGGTTTTCCTATCTAAAGCGTCAGAAGTGAGCGAATTGCTTGCTTCAATATTAAAAGTGTGAAATCTTGTTCTTGTCATTAATGAAGATAGCACTCATTTGCAATGTGTAACTTGCCCTCAGGCCCCCCCTATGGCTCACTTCATGTTATAACGTTTAGTACAAGTAAAAGGTTCATGCCGCAATATGTTTTTCAATTTGACATGCAGTGTTTAGAATCAGGCAGGTACTCTACAATGTTTTACAAGAGCTTGAAAACGAAAGGTGCCATTTGTGCTTTTTTATATGGACTGTTCCATCATTTTTTCATTTTCATTTACCTGTAGGAAGGCGGCCCTTCAGCAAATTCTGGTTTTCAAAGGGCCCTCCATTTATTTACACTATAGTTAATAAAAATAAGCTAATAAATACTTGAATAAAAAACACAAAGATAATTTTTTAAAAGAGTATATGTACTCTAATTGGAAACGTATGTCTTCAACGCAATATATCGGCAAAAATGCACCCCTGCCCTCTCCCCGGCTCCGGTGGGCCTGATAAAACGTCCCTTCCTTTAAAAATCATGTAAAGGCATCAAGAAATCCATTCAAAATCAATGCTACAGATAATCAATGGCAAAAATACAAATAGTTAATTTTTAATTAAGTTTTCAACAAAAATATTCTACAACTAAGATTATCACGAGCGCCAAAAATAATATTTAAAGTAGTCTAGAAAATTTTAAAATATTTAAGAAATAATGTTAGTTAATTGGAATATTTATCAATTATTTTTTATTCATTTCAAAATAGTGTAGATAAAAATAACAATACTTCAGAATTTATTGTATTATTTTGAAAACTGAATATTGCACACAAAACTTTTGCTTTTTTGTTTTGTTCCTCTATGTTTGATTTTTAACAAATTCAACATTGACAATGGTCTTATGGTTTTTGCAGTTTAACCCAAGTTTTCGAATTCAAAATTCATTTGTTAAACCATGAAAAATAAATAAAACAAGTTTACCTCAAATTTAAAAAAGAGCGCTTTTTAGGTAGGACGCTGCTTCTTGCACCTGTCGTCGAAACAAGCTCCATGAAAAATCTACTTGTCACATAAACAAAAGCAATTATTATTTTATATGCTCAATCAAGCTATTTAACAATTTACTGAAGATGCAGACAAACCTGCCGCACATCTTCTGTTTTGCAAGTCAGTTTATTTCTGTGCATTGCTGCATCCATTCGCCTAGGCCCACACAATTAGTTTGAGGAAAAACTTCAAAGGTATGTGCTTCATTAATAATGATTTTGTAAACAATGATTTTTAAATGCTTAACAAGAAGTTAATAAGAAAGTCTTGAACATAAAATCAATTGAAGTAGCTTAGCTAAGCAAATATATTCAATTTTGTTAATCAGCTACCATCCTTCTCGGTTGGATTCTTTGAAATTGACTTTAAGACGGTTGACAAAGTAAGGTACTTTTCTCCCTCAACCACTTGCTAAGTGCAGGGGATGTCCACCACATGCATCCCCAAAATCAAGTTCCCCCTTTCACAATACACGTATTTTTATAGGAAAGTTTTTCTTCATCAACATTTTTTTAAGATTTATAATTCCGAGTAACTGCTTTTGTGGGTTTCATTATTGCAGTAATTTTTTCTAGCTGCGGGCCTCATGAACCTTTTTTAGTTTAAACAAATACTTTGCTAAAAAAATAACTTCATCTTTTTTTTCAAAGTTACAAAAATGTTTGGTGCATTCATTTTAAAATAGTTCCCTATTTTATGAGAAAGTGCTTTGTAAGAAAGTAGTACCAGATTCTTCGAAATATTTGATAGGCCTACCGAATTTTTCCATCCTAACGAGATATGTATCTTCTTTTTGTCTCTAAACATACTTAGTAATGCAATTACTTTTGTGCATTTGCATTTATTTCTAAGGTTTTTGTGACAATAAGTATGGAATTCAAAATGCTTTGGATGAGGGCTGGGCGGGTTTTTATTGTGATGAAATATCAGGACCCTGACCATGACAATAACTTTTTTGGCTTCTGTCGTTGGAGGAAGATTTCAACTTCTTTTGTTTGTAAAACTTTGGTGAAACATATTGTTGCATTGTTTTTAGTGAGCAGTGAAGAGATTCTTCAAAATTACGAAAATTACTTGCACATCTTTTACATTCGAAATAAAGAAAAATATTCCAAATCGACCCAAGTGCAAATTTGATCAAATTTAATATTTCAATACTTTTATTCAATAAAGATTTTATTTCATCCATTCGTGAAAATTCAAGCCAAAAGTGAAAAAAATATTTGGAAATCTCCGGCCTCAAAACAAATGTGAAAAATTCCTTTAATGTTGGGCAGGTGTGAGCGGCGATATTCTGCTTTGAAATAAATTTTTATACAACAAATGTATGAACTGTAACTATTTTTCACTGCACAGCATTTCTGTGCTATAAACCTTTGAAACAGAAAGACAGCCAAACGCTCTCTACCCGTAACCAAATAGTTTTTGTTTTACCAATTTGAAACGCGAGTTTTTGGAAACTATAGACAAAGGTGTTTTGTTCAGCAGATTTTCGTTTAATCTATATGAAAGAAGAGAATGATAAACGAAACCTTTGGTCAACGAAATTCAACCGCGCTATTGGCAAATGAATACAGTGAATGATCAGCAAAATCGACTGGAACGAGATTCGCCGGTCGAAAACATTGCTCAGCTTATTAGGAACAGTTTATATAAACCGGTGCTGCATTATTTCCAGAACTATTTTACGATCTGGCAACTTCATTTACATGCTATTAGCTCGGGTTATTAGCGTCATAGGCAGGTGCTCGCCTTTGGGCATACTGAAAACATCTATAGAGTTTGATATCATATCTTTGAAATATCGAGTGTATTACGAGTCAAGCCGCAAATCTGCAGCATTAATTGAGGTTACAAGGAGACAAATGAGATCGCGACTAACAGAATTTCAGGTATGAGTATTTAACTCTCTCTGGGCAGGAGCGGTGGAAAGATAATTGTGGCAGAATTCATATTATTCTATTCTATGTAATGTTGAGTTGGTCGAGAGTTTATGCCTTCATGCACAAGTTTGAGAAAGATTTTAAATTCTTGTTTGCTTCCTGTGAAATATGAAATAGGAAACGATGATTCACGAATTTTTTCCTCTTTATTAGCAGATACTTCTTCGTGTAACCCTGTGTTACCTGTGTTTCTGTTCTGGTCCAATATTTGAACACGGAAGAAACCGAGAAAGCAGCAGCATTGGTTAACATTTGCTTTCATTTGATTGAAGAGATCATGGAACGAGAAAATGCATTCAAATGTTCATTTCTAGTTTAATTGACGCAAAAGGAGCGTTTTTTGAAGCTATATAACACATTAGCATTGTGAGTGCATCGTGCCTGAATGAAACCTAACCTGTAAGATCTCGGGATGATTTGACACCTGAACAACATATAATGAGATGGAATGATTGATGCTTGCAATCGCAATTTGACAACGATAAACATTAGACAGAAGACGGAAAATTGTATTTGTGAAACAGCGTGAGAAGCTAAGCAAGGCAGCCTTTAGTTGTTTTTCGTAACAAGTTCACAATGTCAGCCCAGAAAGCTCGTTTATCTGTCCAACGAAGCACTAGTCGGAGAAGTTCAGTTGTTCTCAGAACTAAAACAGATAATTTAGACGAAATTTTGCATGAAATTGGGGAATGCAGTCATTACCAGTTCCGGAGGCACGTGTTGTTCTTCCTTTTGTCGATACCGTTAGCTTGCCAAACCTTGCTGGCAGTATTTGCAGGGCAGTTTCCTGAAATTTGCATGGACACTGGCCCCAAACAATGCAAAATGGTGGACGATTTAGACCGACAGAAAATCTGCAGTTATTCTGGCCAAAGGCAGTTTCGTTTCTTACAGCAGGAGAAGTTTTCAGTCGTTACAGAGGTAAGGAGATATTTTATTTGTTATGATACTCAGGCCCAACGGAACCGAAGGGGCTTATTCCCCCCCCCCCCCCCATTAATTGCCAATGTTTGTTCCTTAAATCTTTGAAAAATGCTGTAAAGAGCAACCTTTAAGCTGATAAAGACATCAGATGGTGTCCCTCGTCAATTAGACATCTAAACATCATTATTTTTCATCATTCATCGAGTGCAATTTGTGCAGCAGGGGCGTTTCCAGCGATCTAAAGGGCGTGGTCTTGAAAATTTCACCTTTCTTTGTTCGCAACTCCCCCAATATCAATTTCGTTCTGACGGGCCTGATACTTTTATAACAAGGTTCAGTCAAATGTCCAAAGGCGGAAGAGACAATCTGGTAAATTTGTGTGGGGCGCGAGGGGTGTTAGAAGCCCTGCATGCATAAACTCCCCTTGTTGTAGATTTGTATCCGAAATTTTGGTGCAAGACTCTCGAAGTTAGAGTTCCGCCTTTAGTTTCAAGTTATCACAAAATACATAAATGTTTTCTTGTTTATTTGTCAAGACGAAATTGAAAAGCAAACTGCAAACTGCACGGTTTCCAATCCAGGTACAACCCATGATTGATACCAGAGCTGCAGCAGCAAGGGGGCGTCAGAGTTTGTGAGATCCCGCACCCCTGTGTAAGAGTGTTTGCCATGCGGGGTATTTCTTTTTAATTTTGTGAATTTTTTTAAGTTTGAGTGTTTTGTGCCAGGCTTCTTACAATCTGTCTTCTTATACAAATTTATTTTTTTTCCACGATGCTGCTGGTACAGGGCAATCATCATCATCATCATCACCATCATCAACATTATCATCATCATCATAATCATCATCATCATCATCATCATCATCATCATCATCATCATCATCATCATCATCATCATCATCACCATCATCATCATCATCACCATCATCATCATCATCATCATAATCATCATCATCATCACCATCATCATCATCACAATCATCATCATCATCATCATCATCATCATCATCATCATCACATCATCGCCATCATCAACAGGATCATCATCATAATCATCATCATCACCAATCTGCCGCCACCTCGAAGCCAACCCGAATGACCACCGCCATCGCCACCGCTAACAATACCAATTCTGATTCACAACCACTTGCATGACCTGCTTCCATGGTGCATGAAACCCATTAGAATATCAATTTTGCATTATCTGTTTTAGCACTTGATAAATTTGGCATCATAATTAGTTCTTCGTTTACCCAGAGATCCACGATGTCTGCAGTTTCAGACTGCTTTTCAATTGACTAAATTTGCAACTGAATATTCCCATTCAAATTGTGGATGTCAATAGAGTAACCAGCAATAGCTGCGGTTTTATCATTGCTTTGTATTGAAGGTGCTCAATTCAGTCTTTGCCACCTACAATAAGATGTTCAACAGGCCTCTTTTCAGTAATAGTAACTCGTGAATAATTCAATGAAACGTTTCTTCCATGCAAACTCCGAGCAAACACACTTTTCAAACACACAAAGAATTTCAGTTTTAGTTTCATATTATGCTAAATTTCCACTGCATATAGCGAAAAATGGTAAAGGCATAATGCAATAAGATACAAGAATACCAAACTAAGCAGCTAATACAAGAAAAATACTGCAGCATGAATTCAAAAGAAAACATTGTGTTTCATTACATCGCTCAAGCAAAGAAATTTTATGTAAGAGCGTTCATTAAGGAAGGGGTTCTCTCAATAGCTAGGCGAGTCTAGAAGGGGACAGGCCCTTTTTTATAATTAATTGCTTCAAAATATTTGCCAAAGGGTGCATTACATGATAAAAAGGAGTAATAATATAAGCATGTCCACACGAGCCTTACAAAACTCCACACGAGAATAGGGTTTCATGTTTCCATTAAAAATGAAAAGTAGTAAATGATTTATTTGAATATAACATTTTTAAACCTAGAACGAGAGAAAATTAAAGGAGACTTAGGCCACGCGGTCGAGATGGCTAGAAATACTTGGGAAAGAGATCAGAACTTTCAATTGCTTAAATTACAACGCTTTTTTACCCTTAACAAGAAAGATTTCAATAAAATCGAAGTTAATTTTTGTTATTTTCCTTCTTTGTAACCAAATAATATTTATCTTTTTCTACATTTAAAGATTTATTTTGGTATGGAACAAGGGCGTGGCTATGATTTTTTCGTGCAGCGGCAAAACCTGAAAATATTCCTCAATAATCCGACAAACTTAGAAATTTTGACAAATTTTCCGACATACACCTTTTTGGAAGCTTGGTGGGGGCCTTTGCCTCCTCTGCCCCCCTTTCGCCACGCCACCGTTATGGATCAAACTGTACAAGGGCTTCATGTTTTGTTGATAGAAAAATGCTTTGAGAGGAATGTGGTACCGTACAGGCAGTAATTTTATGAATTTCAGCATCAGATCGGACTTTGCTATGAAATCTGGCACGCTAAAACTTTGAATTTACACATTTCTTAGAATTCAAATTTTCAGTTGCACAAGGGTATAAATGAAAAGAAGAAAAAATAGGATAATTCTAATGCTTCTGCTAATGAATTCTTTTTGTCTCTACTGAAGTGCAGATAAAAAGATAAAAAACATATTTGGCAGAATGAAAACGCATATAAACATTTATCATCAATAGGCTGTTCATTTCTTCTTAGCACACTTCATCTTTATTGGTGGCAGCACCTGGAGTAAATTGGCTGAGCATGCAATCTCCCCTTTTCCTAAAATACTCCTATTGATTTTTCTGCAAATAGAAGAAACTGATGTTGTATGCAGAGAATATTTTGAGGGGGGAACCATTTCAATAGATAAACTACGCTTCAAGGTTTCGTTTTAGTAAAATTTTTGGGGGCTCCGAACTTTAGTAGTTTAACCTTTAGATACTTAAAAGGAATTGTGGGAACTAAATGTTAGCCGCTCTTTAAGGAAAAAATAATTTAAACTTATATTTCCGTTTATTCTAGTTTGAACTCATATGTGACAAGAGCCACTTGGAGCAAGTAGCAAATTCAGTTTTTTTTATTGGAGCATTCTTTGGCACAATTATCATTGGATGGATAGCTGAAAGGTATGGTACATAAACGTATGTTCTTAACATAGATGTAACAAGTAGATTAGAAAAAAAATTGCAGGCTTCCTACCGGATGCTCGAGGACTATGGCATTGTTTTGTAAGTTATCAGAAGTATAAGAAGCAAGGCAAGATAGCAGATACAGAAAACAAATAACCCAAAATTATGTAATATTTATCATTGATATTTTTTATTTATTACAGGATTATTATGTATTATTCAAATTGAAAATATTTAATCATTACCATGGCATATGCCTTAGCTAATATGGATAGTCGCTATACACATTTTCATAAGAACAAACCATATAAGAACATAAGGCTTCAAATGCCTAAATATTAAGATCATATTAAGAAAATGACAAGGCTTCATAGCAGTCTTTTAAAAAAAGTAAAACACAGTGTTTAAATAGTGTTTGAAAAGTGTTCGAATTATTGTTTCAATTACCATAAATTTGTCTCGCCAAAAAGTTTTCACAAGCTAAAATTTAACCCGCGGCTCCTTTTCAGAGCAATTATCGTTCTTTTGAGAAATATTTGCACATTTTAAAAGCAAGGAAATTAAGAACATGTTAAGAACATTTTAAGCTTTCGAACTAAAAAAGTTAAGAACATGAATATGCTTCGTTTAAATTCGATGCTCTTATAAAAAAAAATAATTTGTAATTTGTAACGAATCATCTAAATGCTTTTCTTCCGAAAAACTAACTTGGCTACGAACGCAGCACTCAAGGTCACTTCAAATTTCTAAAAATTCGGCAAAGATGCTCATGATATCTAAGACTCCTGCCTTGGATGTTACTTTGAGTTTCCCCGACTTAAGTCTCCATCATTCCTTATTACAGATCAGTAATAGTTGCCATTTTATTAATAGCGAGAATATTTACATCCAATCGGCTTATTAACTATTATAATCCATTGATTATGAAATACATATGCTAGTTTCTTTTAATACTTTCAATCTATCTTCGGCTAGCCCGGACTATTTTCTCTTTAGGTGCTCAAAAAGGTCCTCAACTTTTTGCTATTCACCATCAGCAAGTGATACACCCACAGCCTTTTTTTCAAACTTAATATGGTATTTTGAAACCCCTGATAAGTATCCTTGCCCTTTTGAACTCTTAAAGGGTGGTCCTGCCTATTATAAACAGTTACTCAAAAGAAACATTAGATAGTAGGCCAATATTTTGGGACAAAACTCTTCATTGAGGCTTTACCAAGTAAATGTCATAAAGGAAAAACCGGTTTTAAGGAAGAAATTTACTAAAATAACAAAATAAAAGAAATACAGAAAACCCTCAATTTGGGTACAAAACTAGGATTCTTATCTTCTAAAACAGAACCACCACTGGCATATCCAACTCGAAGAAAATCAATCATCTAAGCAACCTTCAGGTACGTATATTTAAGGTCGTCTTAAAGTACTGCTAATGTCATTTTTTATTTTGGTATAAAATGAATTTTCAAATGGTATTTTGGCAAATTATGATACGTTTATTTTTACGCACCTTTGAGCTCATCCCTCTACGATAAGCCTCTGTTTTTGACCTTCACGCCCCCCTCCCCCATCCTTAGTACGCGTTTCTTATAAATGACTTGATGCATAAATACGTATCAAATATTTGATTTGGTATGTCTAAAAGATAATTCAAGGCAAATTTCTCAAACAAACATTAAAGCACATTAGCCATTTTTTAATAAAAAAATTGAGATTTTTGATTGAGATTTTAATTGAGATTTGCAATTGCATTGGTGCCTACTGATAGAAATCACAAAGAAAACGACCAGTTTTTAGTTTTTCTATTTCCTTAGAATAACACGCAAGGTTTTGCTGGTGTCCCATGAGAGTCAATATTAACATCTTAAGATAATGTGTTATTTAGTTAAGCTAAAAGCTGTGTATTTTTATCATTAGGAAGCTATAAGGATTTTATTTGATAAAAAACTGCTAAAACTGAAATGTATGCATGTTTACAAAGGGGGCGGGCTAGGGAATTTGTTTATGACTGCTATTTGAAAGATTTAACTTCTTCCATAACTCTGGAAAAAAAATTGAAAATAACAAGTTGATTCCTAAAATATAGGTCTTTTTTCATGCTTTGCACAAAGTGACATAAAGTGATTTTTTTCACGAGGCAGTTATGCAGTCAGCCAGAACAAAAGCAGCGCCAGAAGGTGCAAAACTGTCAAAGGTCATATTCTCATTGCTTATCTCCTGTCTCACCCAACATTCATCTCAATGCATTTTGAAGTCAAAAACCACTACTTAAGAATAGATACTGTGGGTTCTCAGTCAATTAGCTAAGATCTCCTGTATCACATCTCATATTAAGTGGGCCCTGTCCCAGACATCCAGACATGAATACGAGCTATGTGGCTTCATAAGGTCAATCCTTGTTAAACTCAAGATAATAAAGTTCGATTGAGCAATTAGTTGAAGCTACTAAGATGGAAAAACGATAAAAAGCTTGCTTTTCATTTACAGAAATTTTAAATTATTGTGGGTGGTTTGCTGGCATGGATGCTAGGGAAGGTGGGCTGATGGGGGCAAGCACGCATACAATTTGTCAGCAGGGACAGGGGCTATATTGCCTTTTTAAAAATAGTTAACTAATTGTTTACTGGAGTCAAAAATTTTTTAATTGAAACCTCCAAAGATTTTTTTCTGAATGCATGATTATCCGAGTTGTTACATTATAGATTGCAGGGGTAACAGCTTAGTAGGTTTTCTGCGAATTCGGTAGTTAGTTTCTTATAAACGGTTTCTTATAGCAGAAAAAGGAACAAAAGTTCCATCAGACTGCATATTATTTTAGACATTCCAGTGGAGGGAAATGGCTTTAAAAATACCGATTTCACTGTTAGTTAGACGTTAACGGTACATGCAATACGTTTATTCTAAGAGTGTTTTTAAAAAACATCTTTTACAGAGAAAGCACGTTTTATCGTGATGATCATCACAAAAACAAAAATCTGTCCAAAATCCAGCCCCCCCTTTGCCTTTTTGGCTATCTAGCATCCTTGATTTTTAGGTAATACAACACTTTTGATAAGGAAGATCGGTCAAGCAAGATTAAACTTCCCCCCTCCCTTCCGACAAAAAAATTGGGTATTCGTCCCTGTTTAGTTTTCTATAACATCACACTAACTGTTGCTCCAGTTGCACTATGCTGGGAGTTCCAACTGCCAGGTTCTTGTATTCTCTGTTGCCTTTCGTTCAATATTTGTCATTTATTTGACATCACTGCAATTTGAGCAGGCCGTGTTTAGCATACACCACTATCTATCGAGCTGAAGCGTTTGCAGAATCTGCCATCACCTCACCAACACAAAGCATCGAGTGGCATCAACTGCTGGGGGCAAATATAATATTGCCAATTATTAAGTGTGTTGTGCGAAAAACCTCACAAAGGCTACCCGATAACAACAATATATTGGATGGGTGTGGCACCCCATAGCCCAAGGCAGCTAATGCCAATTATTGTTATATGTGTGTGCTCCACATCTTTAATGTTAGTGTTGGTGTAGTAGCTACTGTACTAAAACCGTGTCTTTTTTACCAGTTGATAGCAAAACTACGGAAAGATATTTTGTGAGCTAGGCAGATATTTTGGGTTCCAACCTAACAACAACTGTTATTTCTCATTTAGAAAAATGAGAAGCTGACGAAAAGTTTTAACTTTTTTCACCTGCCCATGAAAAATGCCATCATATTCAGCCAATTTGAAGATAAACATCAATTTCCAGCCTTGAATCTCAGACTGACCTGAAAACATACTTTTCTGTTGCTACATTCTACATCCTTTTTTGTAATCAAAATAATTTAATCAGCTTTTTTTACAATCATAATGTGCAATTTCATCAATCACTTTCAGTGTCATTTTCTATACATTGTAAAACACCATTGCCTTTTGTACTGTAATGTGCAAAGATTTGGTTAAATTGCAGCTCTTGATGCGATTGGGCTGGAATCTTAGTCTGGCTGCCATCACAGCTAGGCGTTTTCTTCGAACACCAGGACTCATCGCCAAAAGACGCTACCCTACACCACTCAGTTTCGTTGTCACAGGCGTAGCCTTGTTCTTATGGCATCACTTATATCTCCGATGTCCCCTATAGCCTCTAACAAGGAATTTTCCATCCCTTCAAACCATCAACATGTAGGGAGAACATTTAATGTTTAACAAAACCCTTGAAGGTATAAGGTTTCGCTGAAAACCCTATTAAGAGTTTCAAAAATAGATATAGATTTATTGCAGCCATAATTTTAACCAACCGCACAAGTCAATGATTCATTTGTAGACAATTTTAAGAGTTTTAATCATGTCTTGTGGGTAGATTCAAATACTCTTTTACATGTTTCCAAAGTTGAGCTTCTTAAATCGAGGATTATGTCAGCTGAATGAGACCAATGAGCAACATTTACTCTTTAAAATAACATCAATCATTGTTTTGATCACAAGCCCTCAGTTCACCTATTTCCAATTTGTCACAAAGAATCGCCGCAACTATCATCATTGTTTATCATGATTATAGCACGATTGATAATGATGATATTGATTAAAAATGGGGGTTAATTAGGGGTTGGAAGGAAAAGAGGATCATTATTTTTCATTCAACATTTTTCAAGGCGTTCTAGATGGTTAGCAAAAACCTGTGAAGACATTGCAATTCAAAGAAACTGGGCAAAAGATATCAATTTTCAACAAAGGGTCGAGAATATTACAATCAAACTACCCAAAAAGATAGAAAATACAATCTTGAAATTAATTTATTATTTCTGTTATTTTAGCTTTGGTAGAAAACCAGTTATGTTCTGTTGCTTGGCAATAGTCTCCTTCACAACGACCTTATCAGCTATCGCAGACTCGTTCTGGTATTTCATATTGGCACGATCCTTAACTGGATTCTTTTTGTCAGGAATAGCTGTATCAATGTACGTTATAGCTTCAGAGATCATGGGAGTATCTTATCGGACAACGTCTGATGTTTTCATTTGGAATTATTTTTCACTGGGATTAATGTTATTGGCTATGAAAGCATATTTTCTAAACAACTGGAGACATTTACAGCTTGTTACGACTTTGCCCTATCTTTCAGTTCTTGCGTGCTTCAGGTATTTGTTTTGCCGTTTATTGATTACATTATTCGACAAATACAGTTTTGCTCTTTAATAAATTGACATCGAAGCAAGGATACTCCAAATGTTGTAAGAAAGGGGTCTATAAGGAAGAATTACCTGGTCCCTTACAATGTAATAAGGTTCAATACTGAGTTTCTTCAACCCAAGAAATCACTTTCCACTGCAAAGAAAATCAGTTGAATCAGAATATTCCAGTGTTTAACTAACGATACTAGACAGTCCCTACTCAATATTTCTCAAAAAAGCAACCAAATATCAATATTCTTATCATCATCAAAGAAATTGTATGCCTTGTATTGAAGGACAAACAAAGGTAGCAAAGGTAGAGATATTTAGTTTTCTATAATGACAATTCTAAAAAAAAATAAATAATGAAATCTCGCGTTTGCAAAGAAAGTTTGAGTACTTGCATCATCCAAAACATTCCTATATAAAGAACGTGTAGAAAGCACCGTCTTTGACATTGTCTCTTCTATCAGTATAGCTCAAATCAATTATCATCTTAATCATCATCCAATCCTAAGCATCCCGAGCATTTCGACGCGTAACTCTTCGCCGAAAAAAGAGGCTCTTAATCTAAAAATATATCCCTGTTTATTGCAGATTTGTACCAGAATCACTTCGATGGCTTTGGAGGACTGGACACTACAACAGAGCCAATAAAACTGTATCTACAATTGCAGCTGAAAATAATTTAACAAATGCGTTGACTGTATTCCCTGATGCTTTGTCAATTGAATCAAACGAGCAAGAGATAAGCTGCTTAACTGTCTTGAGACACAAAAGACTCCTATTATATTTCAGTATTTTGGCATTCATCACGTGAGTTTTCTTTTGCTTCAAAATTGTCACATGTTCACTAAAAAGGGAAGACTTCAGTTTATGGCACTGGTTGATTAACTGGTTCCTTAAGGATGTGGTTAGGATTATGACAAGGGTTATTGTTAGGGTTATGGTTAGGGTATGAGATTAACCATTGTAAATTGGGTTTACAATCATGACATGGTTAATTTTTAATATGAACGTTCTCTCTTCAATTTTAGTCCGATTCTCGATGGCGCATTGAGTAATCGAAGTTCTAAAATTTGAAATGGAAATTGCGTTCTTCGTAAACTGACAGAATACTCGCTGTTGGTTCTCCAAAACTCAGATAAGAATGAAATAAGAATTTTGTCACATTAGCTGATGATTAATCAATCAAAGATAAGGGATATCCGAAATAAAGATTAGGGATATATTAGTACATCATTTACATTTGCGACTAGTATTTTTTTCTCCTTTTGAACATCAAGACCTTGTCAAAGACAGTCTTAAACATTTTGGCCTAGATCCTCCTCTACAGGTCTAAATGTCATGTTCCACTACAGTATTTGAAAGTACGCTATTTTATCGCCAGATCTTGGGTTCATTTTTAGATTGGTCACTGGTTTTATCTATTATGGATTATTTTTGGTATCTAATTACCTCAGTGGAAACATTTATGTAGATTTTGTTCTGATGGCAGCAATTGAGATCCCTGGGAACTTCATGGCAATTCTTTCAATAAGAAGGTATGTTTGCTAAATTAGCTTTATTTCTCTCTCCATTCTGTTTTGAGCAAAGTATAGGTCACTAAGAAAGAAAAAGAAGATACCGATACAATATAGGAATATGTTTACGCAGAATAACTTTGCCAACACAGAATGTACTGTTATCAAAAAGTTTATTAACCCTTTCATCCCTGGACGGGCTATACGGCCCAATGACAAACAACGGAAAAGATAACTTTTCAGGGGGGTTAAGTGCAAAATATTGTAAATGTTCTGATGGCAGTTTTCTATAATAGTTTACGCTTTCACCTAAGTTATTTGACTATGCTACCCTCTGAAAAGCGTAGAATTATATGGGTATTAACGGTAAACTGAAAATAAATCCGGGTGCGAAAGGGTTAAGTAGATATTGAAAAAGATATTATATAACAGATGAAAGATGACCCGCAGTTTATTTCATCGTATGAAACAATGTGTACTGCAAAATATGAAAATATAAACGATGCCAGTTTAATCTTTAATACCTAGTGTATGAAATAATTGCCATAACTTTTCAACTCTTTTACCGCATTGCAATCCCTGTTTTCACTTGGTTAAGGCGATTACAAGACGTGACCTTTATAACTTAAAATTTATTATCCATTTGCATTTGTCCTTGCTTTTGGCAACAGCGCATTGAGTTAATGTTACTAGAGCTACAGAATTTACATCTTTTTCTTCGAAGGTCTGTAGAATAGATAAATATTATCATCATTTTTATGGTAGCCCATTAGCCGTAGCTGCTTTATGAGGGACGCTCCATTTTGGATACAAAATGTCTTGTTTAAATCTAAAACTTAATTTTAACCTCATAGCGATTGCAATTTCTGCTAAAAACCAAATTAGAATAAAGAATTGCTAAAACAGGTAGTTAAGACTATAGCTTTAAGAAAAAATCAAAAGCATGGTCAATTGCTCATGCCGGCCTAAAAGTTCGAATCTGCCTTGTCTTATGCAAGTAATTCAACCATACATTGGGCATTTGGACTCTCTATTTGGAGTTTTTCGACAATCCAATTCTGTAATAACTTGTGCAATTGTAGCTTAAATGAGTTTGATGAATAGCGTAGAGGGAGAAGCATTTAGGCCTGAAGGCCTAAGCTGGGAAAAAACAACTTTTTCTTTGCATTGAAGTGTTCTTGATCTAATTGTATTGAACGTACTTATCCACTGACTAGAACACATGGATCGTAGAGTAAAGAGCAAAGTCATTTAATTGACAACAAAATGCATCGATACACTAAGAATTGAATAGCAAATAACGATTTTTAAAACCTTAACACATTTTACAATCTTAACGTATACTTTTTTGGCACTTTTATGGCATCGAATAGCAGTCCATCTTCTCATGATTAATAATGCATAGTTTTATTGAAAATCTTTTGGCACTTGCCAGTGTGCGAAATTCTACTTTCAAGTAATTCATGCATCTACCATGCTAATACAACACCTTTGCTGTCGTTACATTGATGCTCTTATTGAAGTAATTCAAGTATGTTTGTTCATTTAACAGAATTGGTCGAAGGAGAACAGTTGGCATCGGCTTACTTCTTACATGTATACTTTGTGGAATATTATGCGCTTTAATTAGAAGTAGAAGTACAAGTAAGTTCATTTTTCTTTGCCTTATATTTCACACTTTTCCTAGTTCTTTACTTCATCTCATGAAGAGACATTTTGCCTAGTTCTTCTTTTTATCTCATGATAAGACATACGTCAAAATGCTCTGCGAAAAACAGGGCCTTAGCTAGACATCTTGTTCTACTGGGGATTACCTTGGTAGCATTTGCCGACAAAATAGGCGTACACTTCTTTATTTGACGACAAGTTAGCAAAATTTGCCGACAAAATACCCTTTCGTAACTAAAAACACCTTGTTTTTTAATAGAATTTTTACGAAGAAGTGTAAAATTTTATGAAGTAATTTTTCCCCATTATCACAATTTCAATTTTTTCCATTATCACAATTTCAATTTTTTCTATAGTTTCGGATTGGCGTTCTGCAACATTAGCTGCGGCTATATTTTGCAAACTGTTTCTCACAACATCAATGTTAACACTTGTTTTATGGACGAAAGAACTTCATTATTTAATGGGAAGGTGCGTATAACTGATCTTATTAACACAAAATCTTTGTATTATCGCTATTCATAATTAGTGAATTAATTTCTTCATTATCACTTACACGATATTTTCAGATTTTTGATAAGACTGTAGCTTATCAAATATCTAGGCCAGAATCTGGTTAGTTGATTTGTATTTTTATCAAAGCTACAATGTCAAAGGTCGCAATAAGTTGATTTGTAAATGCTCTGCCTGTTACAGAAGTGCATAATAGATGAACCAAACATGATATTAATGTCATTTTTGTAAGGTAAGACTGGTTGGTCGAACTCGATAAATAAAATCACTCGAAATATTCCAGAATGTATAAAAGTACCTTGAGTGATTTTTTTTAATCTGCGAATAACATAAATAGTTTGTTGACTTCTTCGAATTCGGAGACCTTGTACCGTGATGCTTTAGTTCATATGTGAATGAACGTAGTTGTATGGTAATTATGAGCATCCTCATATATACCTCGTATATATTGTTGTATTAAGTGCGACAATAACTACTGGCCTATTGTGCTAATGCACTAAGTGGTCTGAGCTCTTCTAGTTCCTTTACCCGTGCATTCAAGGTTTTTTTTCTTGGATGTCATATAAATTATCTAAATCTTATCATTATCTCTACAAATATAAACATTTTATGGCAGCAAGTAACATATGCATTAAATATTGGTTTAAAATTAATAGTATTTTAACTTCTTATTTGTTGCGATCATATTTATTTTGTCAATGAAGGTGAGTGCATCCTGTGAGAGAATTCCAGCCAATCATGTTGGTTACTTAAGCTCCTTTAATGAGTTTGTTTGAAGTGCTCATGTGCCAGTTTGCAGAGAATGGGCGATCTTGACAAGATCTTGGGTGCACCAATAGTCCTGCATCTCAGGTTTCGGTGCGCTAAAACCGTACAAATATCGTAAGGTGCCCCTACACTACAGGTACCATAGCATAAACATAAAAACTTCAAAATCTGAGGGGCCTCCAAGTGCGCTTTCTAAGGCATTTAAGAATTATCTTGGGTTTGCCGTTGCAATACTCTGCATTTTGGCTCATGTGTGGGCAGTTACTTTACATTAAAGGAGATCTGTCACTGCTACATGAATTGAATACCAATCAAAGTCGGGGAAATAAGTTGTAGCAGCAGGCAGTTCTTTGGTAGAAGATGTTCCAGTTTAGAGTAAGACAGTACAGTTTCAGTAAAGTGTTTTCCAAACTATGACTGAAACGTATATTGATACCTATTTGTCTTAGGTCGTGCAAAAATCAATTAGATATATAACATTTCGTTATGAGAAATGAGTTTAAAGAGTTAATGTTAATCTTATCATTTCTTATTGATTAATTTCCAAATTGCAGCAGTTTTTTCTTTTTTTGTTCAAACAGTTGTTTCAATGTGCCAAGAATTTGTTTTGCGACCCTAACACTTTCAGAGCTGATATATGGCAGCATATGACAAAGGGGACAACCAATTTTCTTATAAAAAACCTCTATTGATCATACTTTCACCAACTTCATCTCCCAACATTTCGATTATGGCAGTCTACAAACACAACATCCTTTATTTCTCTTAATAGGAGTCATCGTATCGATATCTTGAACTCTTTCCGCCCTCTTGGAGGAGCTATTGCTCCATGGCTAACGACATTCATCATACACGACCAACCATGGATGCCTTTTGCGATCATGTGCGGACTTTCAGGGCTAATTGGGCTGTTATCGTTCATGCTTCCAGAAACGAAAGACATTAAAACCAACTATGACGAAGATGACGAAGACGATGACGAGGAAAGTGGCCATATTATTAAAAAGGACAGCTATGGTAGTTCAAAAGATACTTTTAAAGGTATGAATGGTGCTGTGGACAGAAATTTAAATGAAACGGCAGAAACGAACGTCAGTGTTGTGAGAAAAAACAACGTTGTGAGTTTGATAGATATAAAATTCGATTATCTTAGTGTATCTCATCTTGATAGGGAAACAGATATTTGATTCAGTAGTTCATTGTTTTAAATGTGTTTTTATCAATGGAGTATTTGTTTTGTTAGATAATTATAGATATATCTTTCCATTTGTTTTGCATAGAATGTTATTTTAGACCCGTTTTATACAGTTTCAGTTCAGTTTTGATCAGTAACAAAAGTTACGAATCGGTATCAAATGCACAATAGTACGGTGGATCAACGTTTTATACCTGATTGGTTGAAATTACAGAATACGTCTTTTCAAAATGGGCAAGGGCCAGTGGCGTAACGGAAAGGTTCGTGGCCCTTGGGAATATTTTGCTCGGGGGGTCTTTTCTCGTTTAGCCTTTAACCAAATCGAAACAAAAGAATAAAATCAACAGTAGAAATTATGTGCTCGATTAACTTCAAGGATCGACAATGGCAAAAGAAACAATTTCAAACGGAAATAAATGCGAAATATGCAAATGCTTAAGGTTAAAGGATATGTTTATATCTTGCATGTATTATCATATATTGCAAGAAACCTGTCTCTTGAAAACCTCTGTGGGCCATCTCTTGCTTTGAGGCCGTTAAGAGTTGACTTAACCCCAACCTACGTGGGCTACGCCACTGGCAAAGGCAAACTGTGATTTAGGGTAGATGTACAATACCCTTCTCTATTCATAGCATAAAGCTATATCCCCGCGCTTTTTGAGGTATTCAGGAGATATTCTAAGCAAATTTCAAGTTTCTATGTCCCAAAATAACCACATGCAATTGTATCATTTTATGATAAATAATAATTCATAAGGTAAATAAGTAGTTTAATGAATTCGTTGTGAACTGAAGGTGCATCATGAGATGACATGAAAAAAGAGACCAAGGTGTGAGCGGAGGAGGAAAATTTGGCTAAGCCATGGTGCCATTAGTGGAGAACGTACTTTCAAAACTGCATTAGTCTAAAAAGAATTTTTCACGTCTTTTGCAATGGAGGACCGTGCCGTGGTAACCCTTCAATTTTCTATATCAATGTCAGTCTCGGTTCATTAATTAAGAATTAGCTTCAATGAGTATATAGATGTATATCTGTGTATAAAATTTCATTATCATGTTGAATTTGATAATATGCTTTTAAAAATTATAGTTAAGTTTGTTCCGAGTTGAAATTTTTTTGATTCATAGTCCATAAGCAAAGAGCCCTTGATGTAGCAAATGTTTTAGTACATTCTGATGGAATTAGATTGAGTGAATGATTGAATGATTGAATGATTGAATGATTGAATGATTGAATGATTGAGTGATTGAGTGATTGAGTGATTGAGCGAGTGAGTGAGTGAGTGAGTGAGTGAGTGAGTGAGTGAGTGAGTGAGTGAGTGAGTGAGTGAGTGAGTGAGTGAGTGAGTGAGTGAGTGAGCGAGCGAGCGAGCGAGTGAGTGAGTGAGTGAATGAATTGGTGAGATTATTTATAATAGTGTATAAACCGTTTCGCCTTATTTGATGAATAGTTTTTTGTTGGCAGCTGTGTATACCGGATAGAGTTCTGTAGACAGCTTCCATTTGATTTAATGTAAGCAAGTGAAGGTGATATTTTGCGCTATTGAAAGCAAAGCTTTTCATGGAAGAAAGATGTGGACGAAAGAAGCAAATTCGGAATTTTATACGAATTAATTTTTTAAGAAAAAAACACCGCTATTTACACAAGTCTGATGAATAAATTTTTATTCTTTAGATACATTCCATAGTTAAGATGACAAAACATTAATAATTAATTAATTTTAAAATGAATCGCTTCAATACCAGTGTGATGCGACTTTATCGATAATCAATCAGACAAAACCATAGATTTCTCGAAAGGAGCAGACTAGGTAAACGCATTGTTTATTTGATTACTTTGCCATGTGAAGGAAGTTCTGTTTGACGAGACGCTCCTTAAAGGTGACTGGTGTAATGCTTATAGTTTTAATTCAAAGTCTATCATGAAGGAAGCCAGCTATCTGCATGATCAAAAAGATAATCCACCGTTTGCAGAAAAGACAGCCATTTAAACTATAGAGGAAATCGTTGTGACGCGTTGTTTGGAATTCTAGGTGATCTAAAGGTAAACTTTACCATCAGCTTATTAATTTCAGGTATTTCAGGCATCGTTGCACGGAGGCAGAACTGCCTCTAATTTGCACTAATAACCGTAGAGGTAGATGCCTTTGTAGAATATGTGCGGGTTACTGTAAATGTAGGTGCTTGCAGGACGGTTAGCATCAAGAAGAGGGATTGAGGCAGGTTATTCCTTAAGAAAACATCATTTGCTGTCGTCGAATGATTTCGCCCTCCTGCAATCGCAAGGTAAGAACATAATATTATCATGAATTCGCTGTGTTTTGATTTCTTGCTGTAATCTTCGAATCGATGTACAGTCCAGCGTGCTAATTCCCCATTGCCCTAAAACAGAATTAACATTTGTTTAAGCTGACTCAACCAATTGAATGATATCTGAAAAAACTGTCAAATGAATAGAATGCAAAACATGCTACAAGCATAAACAATAGTTTCACTACATGCGCTAAGTGACTGTATTGCCAATGTTGCTAGACATTAAAATGGTTATGATCAGAGCGAACTAAGCTATACAAAGATGTAATAAAATCAAGCGTTTTGAGCCAAACTTGATTTATATATTTTCGCGGAATATAGATATTTAGATAGCCAATTTGCTCAAACGAACAAACAATCAAGAAGTAAACAAAGGTGAGTTGTAAATTCTACTGGCGAAAGAGCTTAAGTGGCGATTATCCAGTAGGCAAAAGATTGTCTATATAAGCACTAACTGCTGAAAAGAGGCATGCATTTACAAAAAACTTGATTTTTGCAGACTAAAGAATTTTAGTAAATCCAACTTGCCTGTTAAGGTATTGCTCATAAACTTTAACGCTTTAAAAGGCTTTTGATGGTAACAATAGAGTTACGAGAAATTAATTGTGAATTAAGATTTCATCGTCTCCTTTCTATTCACTTTAAACGGAAAAGGCATTGGAAACAGCATTTGTTGTAGCTTCCATCCAGCTAAAACTTTCGTTTTACCAATGTTAGTATTTAACGCTAAATATCATTACATAGCACCAAGTGCAAAGAGGACTGTTGCCAATGAGTTCAGCTGCCTTGCATTCACGCTTTCTTTTAATGTACTTTTAGTCAAATCCTAATAAATACTTTTTGCGTCTTAGCTTAGAATTCGAATTTCAAGTTTCAAGGCTGTGCTACACTGTGCAATGTGGATCTCCGTCGAAATTTCAGGTATATTTAAAACTGTGATTTCATCATTGCTTTTCAATGAGACAAATGATTGAATTTATTTCCAAAAAGTCCAGCAATAGTACAATTATTATTATCACTATTAATAGTATTATTATCATCATTCAACTTCTTCTTTTTCTATTTCTTTTTCTCCTTCTTCTTCTTCTCTTTCTTCTTCTTCCTCTTCTCCTTCTTTTAGCTTATCCCACTTGCTGTATGGTCGTTGCCATATGGACTTTCGCTTCCAACCCTTCCAATCTTCAACCAGCCCCTTAACTGCTCCAACTGCACGCATGCCTTCTTTTAAACAATCTATCCATCTTAATGCTTGTTATCCTACCTTACATTCCCCTTGAACTGGCATGCCTTAATCTTCCTTACCAACATTGCTTCATCTCTTCTCCTCAATGCTTCTACCAGATTAATTTTGCTTGCTGACACCTTCCCATTCCAACAAATGCATCAATCTTGTCCGGCAAAACTAATTCGAAAGTTTCCATCTATCTACCGATATATTTAAGTTCATACTTAAAATATTAAATTGATTCTTCCTAAAAGACAAGTTGGATTCCATAGCAATTTCAAGGAGGTAATTTAGCAGCAGAATATTCAGGTCAATTCTACTTCACAATCATAAAAATTGTTTCACTGTAAATGAAAAAGTTGCTATTAGAAATCTGTCAGTGTCTTCAACACCGTGGGCCCCATTTCTCTATGATCAATGGCTCTGCAAAGAAATAACACTTTTGCAAATCCAGTGGGCAATAGTTCAAATTTTATTTCCCCTCCTTAATGAACAAACGACACACAATTAAATATGGATTTTGGTTGCTTTCGGTTGAGCGTCGTCTAACAGTTATGCTTTTTAGTTTTTTTGTTTTGGGCGTGAAGCCCTTTATCTTTAAGATACAAACCACACTAATACAGTATGTGGAGATTGAATAAGAAATTCATTCTTCAATGCGATAATATTTCTTATCAAAAAGTCCATTTTTGAATATGTGAATCAGTTTAAATAAGACATTGGTTTCTCAACTGATCATATTCGTTATCAAAATGTATATTTCTTTGATATATGAATCAGCGATCGAGCAAGGGTGCAAAAAGTTTGGCATTAGCACCCGTTAATTGCGCTTTGTTTTCTGAGGCTTCAGAGATCCTAACTCAATTTTTTGTATTGGATCGTAATGAATAAGCTTAATTTTAAACAACAAATTTTTACCTGTCGTTTCTACCACATTGAGGCCCCGTGCTGTTGCAAATATCGTAAATACTTACTTGTCTATTCATGGTCCTTGGACACATGCAGTTATCATTTGATAAAACAAATTGCTTTTTTGTGTGTTTTTCTGTAAGAGGATACTCAAGCTCGTGCAAGCGAAAATGCAATTATCAGAGATCTATGCATCCATAACAAAACATTACATTTGAGAAAATTCATATATTTTGTCAAAGGGGGAGGGACAAATGCTTTAGGTGGACCATGTGTTTAATCAAATATGAGTTTGGTTGTTATGGAAAATCTAACAAAAGCTGACATGAAAATCAGGGGAGGGGGTCAGGTCATAAAATCACAGTAGTGTTTGTGAGAATTTTTTTAAGAAATTACAGTGTATAGGTTACTCGAAGTATTTTTGTTCTTATGCCCCCCTTTCATTTTGCTAAACTCCCATCCATTGGAAAGTAAAAAATTTTAACAGGAAGTCTCTTTTATGATTGCATCAGCATTCGTTCTGTTTTGGGAACTCAACGCTTTTGTTTAAACGAACAAGAGATTCAAATCTTCGACACTGCTGTTAGAATGGTAGACTTGAATCAAACAGAAGTGTAACAAGCATGATTAAAATTGTTATTCTATTCGAGATTCATCAGAATTTAAAGAATAGGATATTGACCAAATCTGAATTTAAATAAATTGTTGCATATGCAGGAACATGTGACAAGCGAAATTACTTAATTGATTGGTTGCTTTTTTTGTCCAATCAGTACCTAATTAGCCCTTGCTTCAATCAGGGTTTTGTAAATATTCCAACACTTTGAAGTAAAAAGGCGATCTTCGTTGCCCAAGCATCCCAAATTGTCATGAATATAGGCTGGATTTTCTGCTAGATTTTATTGCATTGCTGCTATATCATACTTGCTTTGCTGTGCGTTTGTTTACGTTGTGTGTTGTGATTTTTTATGCGGCTCTTTGTTTACTCCAGCTAGTTTATCCTCATGGGACCATATCATTGTTTTATCTCGTAGTTTCTCTATTAGTCTCTCTGTCCCTAAAGAGCTGGATTCTGAAGTAGAATATTCCATCAAACAAGTGGAAACTACTTACGTTAGGTTGTGTTGCCCATCATTTGAGATTAATTTTGGTTCAGCTCCATAGGGATTCAGATTAGGTCAGATATTTAAGTCCAACTGGATTGATCTAAGTAAGATTCACCTGAGATCGGTTGGATTGATTTGATCTTGCCCGGATTCATTTCAGTTCAATTCGATGAATTTTCGTTCAATTCGATTCATTTGGGCTTTATCCGTTTCAATTTAGTTTAAGCAGTTCAGTAAAGCTCGGTTAAATACAGTTGAGTTCAAATTGAACTGTTTCATTTGATTTGAGTTTTGTTGCATTTTTGTTTTCTATCATTTGAGTTTTGTTGCATTCGTTTCAGCTGAGTTGGATTCATTTAATTTGTCCATGTCTCCCTTGGGCTCTAGAAGTAATCGCCGTTTACTTTGGGGACAGCGAGCTCGTTAGAAATATTTGATAAAATTTCAAAGGAATTTTTGTTTTAAAGTATTCTAGCATGGACAAATTAACTATGCAATTAAAATTGATATAATGGTCTAATCATGAAGCTGAAATGAGCCACTACCGCTAAGATACTTTTACGCATAACTGAGTTTAGCTAAGAGCAGATGAATTCAGGCTGGGGCAGACCTTGGTTTTAATGTAGATTGATTCCTTTCACCTTACAATTTCTCATCTAATCCGGCTATGTCAGCTCATTCTCAGCTTTATTTTGCTTAAAAATGATTCTTCCACTTAAATCCACAGCTGTATTGACATGGATTATGCTAACGGCATTAGGCAGTTCAACAGCAGCTAATGGAACATCCCCGAATGTCAACACAACAAATTCAACAGATACAGGTAAACAAACATGCATAATAAGAGATAAAATCCTATAACACTTGTAGGATTTGCAAGAAACTAAACAAAGGCTTTAGCGCTTCAAGTTTTGAAATGATTTTGGCGCTTAAGATACCAAATTATCTTGATTATTTAATCCTCTATCAATGCACTGTTAAAGCATAGTCAATAGAAATAATGATTATTTCTATTGACTATGGTTAAAGCGAATGGACCAAACTGAAGAACGTCCGTCTATAAATAGAACAAAGAGAGACCAACAAGCGCCATTGTTTTCTGTCACTCTGCATTCTTTCGGCATTTACCCAATTGCCAAATACAATGGGCTATTTATAGAATCTGTGCGATCGCCACTTTTAACCTTGTTCATCCACTTAAGAATGCTTCTAAGAAAACTACCTCTATGTCAAACTATTTCGGAAGAAAATATGTCCATAAGGAAGAGCTTTAAATGATATCTTACATAAATTTTACATCCTATATACCGTCAAAGTCAGTAAAATTGGCTTGATGAGTTTTCAAATTTCACTTTCTACCTCAAATTGTATTTAAAACGTGTATTTCTGCTACAAATGATGTAATCACCATGAAACTGTAACATTTTTTTTCATCCAAATTATATCAACTGTATATTTTGCGAAATATAAGTTTTGATGAGAGTATTACGAACAGCATGCATTTTGGTAAAAGTCCAAACATCAACCCGGAAGTTACTTTCAATACAGGCCAAAGTTCCGCGTTTTCACTTATCAAAACTTCAATAGATGCACTTGTTTAGTGACACATTTGTTAGAATTAATGACTACCCAGATTGGCCTTATTTTTAGAGGAATATTTTATAAGCAAATATCAATTTAATGAGTCAGGCGTAGGTTTATTTGGTGGAGATTTTTAACAAGTTTTGAGGCTAGCCCAGCTGTTATCCTCTCTATTAGAAATTAAAACTGATTCCGGTTGCCGCACTACCTGAAGAGCGTATGATTTGTAGATCTGTCTATGATATACTTGTAAGAAAGAGAACATCTTTAAAACCAAAAACAAAAATAAAAGAAACAAAGATATCAAGTATCAAAAACAGCAAAAATTAATATTGCCAGGAGCGCCACAAGCCCTCTAAGAACAACAATAGTTTTCTTATAGTTATAGTTACAATTATGTGTAAAATATTGCATTTGTATTGTGTTCATTAGGACATTAGAAATCAAGAGACTACTTTATCATAATAGTTTACGTTTATCGTCGACTTTATCTCAATTTTTATTTACGTTTAAGGTTGTTATGACTACATTGGTAAAAAATGGCATGCTGTCAGTTCCACTCATTCAATCCTCCCATGCCTGTTTTGCAAGTGCAATGCCAATGCCACATTCTCATGCTACAGAAGCATCAAGCCAATGCCTGTAAGCAGTTATTGTATAAGCACTGGAAGCATGCCAAACAACTGTTCGACAAATGGAACAATACCAAATGGATATCAACAGTTCTGCTTCAACTGCAAAACAAACACAAACATATTCAAACAATCATGTATCTCATGCCTTGACAATTACAATAAAAAGCGTTATTTCAATAAGAAAATTTGGAAACCAAACACATGCACCGTGTGTTCCTGCGTTGTTGGGAAAACACGATGCTCATACCGGGTGCCAAAAGCTGCTTATCTGCCATGGTTTCGAGCCAGATGTACCAACTGCAATTTACAGAACTTTATCAAAAGATTTCCATGCAAATCGTGCAAGAATGTTTTAAAAGGGAATACTTATGCAAGTGGTAGAAGTTGGTGGATGAATAAATGCTTCATTTGTCAATGTTTTGGTGGCAGAACATTTTGTAGGAAAGAAGGATTTAGCAAGAGTATCAAGAATGGCGTTGCAAACATACGTTTTTTTCCACTTTGTAGAAGTTGTGGAACATATAAGCTTATAAACTATATGAGACAATATCAATGCAAAATTTGTAAAGATGTCCATCATGAATTGATTCGTCTACACAAAGAAGTCTTCATGATCAGATTTGACATTTCATGCAAATGTTATGATGGAATAATTCAATGCCAAAAACAATTATCACAGGAAACAGCAAATATTTTCGGAATCCCCACATCTTTTACAGTATGTAGAAATTGCACAGCTCCTGATATAAAAAGATTGAAAGAACGAAAAGGTAAGCAGAACGCACTTTTCTATATTATAATTCTTTGTTTTAATATCCATTCAAAAGCTTATGATGCATATTGCAGGCTACTATATGCTTTACCCACTTTACAAAGACTATAGGGACTGGAATATAGAGATCAAAAGACAAGATTACCTTGTGGCAATAAACATAAAGATATTTAGCTACAATAAAAATAATGAAAAAAAATTAAAACTATCATTAAAATAAATATATATTTTCATTTAAAGATCGCCAATCTTTTATTCGATAAGAGAAAACTATCTTCCTTATCGTATTTCTATTCTTTCCTTCCGTAGTAATTGTGTGTGAGTTACTGAAAAAAATTATACATGGCAAATTATCCCCTACTTATAGATCAAAAAACTATTCATAAAGTAAAGTTTTACTTACTTATGCAAGGAAGAATGCAGGATTAAATCATTGTCAACCCCCGCTGTACTCCACTTTTACAGAACATCCATTATTATCATTTAGTTTTTCATTTCTTTGGAAAATTTCTATTTTACGCTTGTTATTTACTTTTATGCTGTGAACCCAGGCTAGTCACTTTTAATTGTATTATGGTTGGAATAAAAAATTAATACCAGTGAATGGCATGGGCACCGACTTTCGATTTTCGCAGGGGGCTCAAACTTAAAATGAAAAAACAATTGCATACGAACTTCTCTAAACCATGCATAAAGGAATAGAAAATAACACCAGCAACATAACTAAGCAGAACGATATGAGTAAAAAAAGGCGTGGTTCAAAAAAATATAGTTTAGTTCTTTGATTAACTATATTTTATACTATTCATTAGAAACAGGTGTAGATATTATTTCCACTCGGGTAATTAAGCTAAATAGCGATAAAGTGCAGGCTTTTGAAAATATTTTAAGCCCCCCCCCCCCTCCCGTGGCAGTTTCTAGGAGTGGCTCCAGCCCCTGCGTAGCCAGTACCTGTGGAGAATGTCTAGTGGAATTACAAGTAGCCATGGGTGGCAACCTGACTAGCTATTGCTAATGCCAATAAATTTGTTGTAGCGAACTGCAATTTAATGAATATGACGATAAAGGAAGGAGAATGGAAGCATATTGGTTCTAGTAAAATGCCTTATTGCATGAACTGCCTTTGCTACCTTGGAAACGTTCGATGCATGTCCAAGCAGAGAGGCAAAAGTAAAATGTGTTTGATGGAAAAGGTTTGTTCAACAATGGCTATTAATGTTACAAAAAGTAAGTAAAAGCAAAGATTTATCTTATTGGCTTTCAGTTAAGTTTTCACCATAGCTAAGTTCAATTTTAAACAACTCTTTGAGCTGAGTTAGCTTGCCATTATCGATGAAAGTGGAGAAAATGTGAAGAACTTGAACCCCTAATAATTAATATATTCTTTTAACTAGAAGGTTTTGATAAATCATTTAATTTGAATATGACTTTGCAGATAAGTAGTGTATACTATTTAACTGCTAAATCAATGGCAAGAGTGACTTAATAATAACTAATTTGATATACACTGGCACGCCATTAAAAATAGTTTAGACAATTTAAAGCACCTGGTGCTGCCACAAAAAAAATTGGCCAAATTGAGCCACACAATTAGCCTTTTCTGAGAACACTGAGAATTTCCGTTTTCCTTGACAAGTCTCTCCAGAGAGGGGGCCGATAATGATAATGAACGGTCTGGTAATGAATGCCCGGACTCTGAAGGCCAGTTCTCGGAATATCTTGAATGAATTGCAAATTTCATTTCATTTTGCTAGGTTGTGAAAGAGATGCTTCTATGAACTGTCTCAACAATCCACCGGTCGATAATGCATGGATGGCAAATGGATGCAACTACACTTGCAGAAACAATAAATTGATTTTCAACATAACTAAAAGGCCCTGGTGTCAAACGATTTCAAACAATTCTCACTGCGCTATTTGCCCAGGTTCGTTCTTTAAATGCAAGGTCAACTAAATGATTTTTAGAATAATAACCGACTTACAATAATTTCACCCTTTTTATTAGAACTTCAGAGCCTCAGAGCCCTTGAGAGACGGCCGGGCTCGGACAAACCCGGGGTCCCCGGCGTTGAATGCAGTGAAAACCTTTTCGATACTTACTCCTTTTTTGTGGGATCCTCGAGGCTGTTGGATCCGTGGTATGGTAACTACCTTGGCTATCCTCCCTCTCTCCTGTACGGTCCTGGAACTACGATGGTTTATAAGGCAATTGCACTTTGCTCCTTCGAACCTTCAAGCAAGTTCTGCCCTGAGTTTCTATGACATATGTCTATGTTTTAAAAGTGTGTTTTATTTTAGAAATTCATTTTAATCCAAGGCTCGATTTTGTCCAACATCCCATTCTTAACAAAACGTAATGGCACTTTGATATAATGCTGAATGTAGCTGAGGTGCAGCGATAGACGTTAACTTAATCAAGATTTTGTTAATCTACTCTAGATAAAGAGGACTTTTTCAAGAAATATGGCTCCATCTTTACCACATGCAAAAATTATCCTGAGGCAATCTATCGTGATAAAATCTGTGATGGTAGACATGATTGCGTAGATAAAACAGATGAAGAGAATTGTAAATCTTGTAAGTATCAAATCAACGTCTTGCCTTTCAGAGTGTTTTAGAGCCCTATTTTTAGTCTTTTATTTTGATCTTTTAACATTGAACATTTATCCTTAATATGCACCTGTTTTGATTTATAGATGATACTGACCAATGCATTACTACAGCCCCAGCATAATTTCAACTTTCAGTCTCTTATTTGATTAGGTCCTTATGGCAAACAAAATTTTAGTTTCTCATTTGACAACAATGTGCAGCCTCCTCATTTATCACATCAATGGGATCGCATAGTTAATTTGTTGACACTGTTAAGTATCAAAACAATGCCCCCGGTCCTGCCAGGTTGGTGTAGATGAAGATAGATTTAGTAGATTCAATTTCAGAATAATTTTAGTGTTTGGACTTCTCATAGAACAATACATTTCTCAAATAATGCCTCTAAACATTTTTTTCAATATTTAAGATTTTTGCATAAAAGACGCACGAAATATTCAAGGCAAAACATTCTACTGGCCAAGGACAATGGTTGGTCTAACAAAGAACCTTGGCTGTGAACAGATTAAATCTCACTGGAAAGGTATGATGTGAAGTATCATTATGCACCCGTCACCGAGCACCCGATACAATGCCACTATGTAGTTATATGTTTGTTAGCCTCTCTGTTTAACATTCATTTTACGGTCCTTTCTTGTTTTTTTTACAAATCTCAGAGTTTTTTGTATATCATGCATGAAACAGGAGCTGCCCGCTCGCCGAGCCATCTCGCTTCACATAATTTCATATAGTAACATATAAACGCTATTCTGGCAAAAGAGCAAGCCCGTTTACTGAGTCAGCTTGCTTTCATATGACCAGGCCCTTAGTTAATTTGGTTGTTTTGATTCTCAGTGGTATCATGATGTCATTCAGATTAAAAGGTGTCTCACTATTGTAGTTGTTTTCTTCCCAACACCATCAGAAATATGACAATCGTTATCAATGCGATTCGATTTATGAACTATTATATCAAACATTTGGTTAATGAATGCTAATGTTCATCGTATTGATTCAAAATCGCATTTTATTACGACTTTTAATTAAAATTCTTTAATATTAGGCGTTTTGCATCGCACATGCAAAATGAAGGCTGCAATTGGAACATTTTGGACCAACATTGATAATTGCAACTGCACAGATTCTCGACCCGATGCTTTCAATATCAAGGTAACATTTAGACTTTATAGTAGCATGTCATTTAAAAGGCGTATGACTCTAGATGCATTTGGATTTCAAAGATACATTTCATGCAGCTAACGGGTCTAATTTTCATAAATTACAAAGGCATAAAGAAATGAAGCATTCTTTTCATAATGTTTTTAGGTGCTTTAATTGTCTTCGTATTAATATTTTTTAAATTGAGTTTGGGCTTTCAGATGCTAATATTTTACTTTTATCGATACTTCTACTGCAGCAATTTGTTTAGAAGAACACATTTTATGATAAATGCGAGGCTTGATTGGCCTAAGAGCAACATGAGAATACACCAAACCTCAGATAAGAACAAAACGCAATATATTTACTTCGACAGCATAAAATAACCTTTCCTTTTTACAATAGAATCGACTGTGCTACAAAATAATATGAAAATCTGGTCTTATTGGTTTTATACACAATTTATTACATGCATGTGTAGCAATGTAAATGCAAAAGATACAAACAACAGGTTTTGACAAATATTATCTAGGTCTTGTTAAGAAGGGTTTAACTGTTGATAATGATCATTTTAATAATATCAATAAACTCCATCTGCAAATCGATTTATGTGTTTTGTTTTCAGAATTTTTCCAACGCATCCATTATTGATCTTGAACGCTGGTCAAGGGAACTTTTCAACCATAGCAAAGAAGCAGTGACGATGAAGCGCTCTTTGGAATTGGCTGTGACTCTAATCAACAAAACATTGGAAAATCAATTCACCAATCAGACGCACAGCTTGATCTCGTTAGCACAGGTAAGACTTTTGGGTCAGTGGGTGCTGATTGGTCAAAATAAGTAGCCAATCAGATGCATCAGTCGTCTTGTCGCGTTATAATTGGTTTTTGCTTCAGTCCTATTTTCCTCTAGGTCATCGTCTAGCTTTCCAACGTGATAAGTTGTGGAGCATGGAAATAAATGATAAACTTATTGCATTAACGCATAAATCAAAAAGATATTCGATTATCGTAGCCAAACGTTTTTAAGAAGGTTTACATTTTAAGAGGAAAAGCATTGAAAAGAGTTATTTAAGAGTAAATGGTCTGCAATTTATCTAAAGCTAATAATAATATAAAACCTTTAACAGTCTAAAAACTTACAAAATGATCGCTGAAACTTAAGCAATCACTGACTACAAAAAATAAACTTCATAGATTGATTTATTCCATTTAGATACTGGTTAATTTGATGAAAACCTCGTTGAAATGCAGTGAAGCTGAGGTATACTTTATAATCATTGTACTATTGGGCTAGCTATTACGTTCCATCAAAGAAACAAGGCTATCCGTCCCAATTTCCCCTGATTGGGTCCCCTTCTCTATAAAGCCCTCTCTCTATTAATCTTCCACTTTTCAAGTAGAAATTTGAAGTAAGCGCGCCCTCCCTTTGAAGCCCCCCGCAATTTTCATACAAGAAAGAGTACAGAGTAAAGTGCAATAATTTAAAGAAAGCACTTGATGTATTTCGTCGTTATATAGCTAATCCCTAATTTTATATGTTTGAGAGTCAAAATTTTCTTGTCCAGTCATTTTCTTCGAGCCCCCGCATCAAAACAAGCGAAGGAGAATCGGAATGAAATTTTTTCCATCCTTGACCTTGATTTTTGAAATAAGCCACCTCTCTATTAAGCCTCCCAAAAAATCTCGAGTATTAAATAAGCCCCCCCCCCCCATGAGGGCTTAATAGTAAATAGAGCTTTTACGGTATTTAAACGAAGTTAACACCAGACCTGGCTAGCCTAATAGTTTATATGGCCGAAATATTCCTCTCTTTGTTGATTTTATTAACATTTCCGTTTTATTAACATTAACATTTATTAACGTCGATGGTATCCCCGGCTAAGGTCTCTACACTGCAATCTCCTGCATGCTTGATTCAAATTTAGACTTAAAAATTTTTATTTCTTCTTTGCAAAAAGATTTTAACTGCAAAATTTTTTACTTTTGCTTACATGAAACTTTAAATTATCGTTGACCTGAAAAAATTAAATTTTGAGTTGGGAGGCTAAACTTTGAATTAGCTTCGGAATTCTCAGCCATTGGAAGCTTTTATTGACGATTTAAAGTATCTTTGACCCAAGTGGATATAAAGGTTTTCTTTGATACGAAACTAAATCAAGTGAGGACTAAATAAAATGGGAGAACTTTTGCCTATCAAAGTGTGCGCTGTGTCTATTGCTGTTTTTTTACAGGAAAGAAGTTTAAAGAGCATTTTGGTGACACAAATAAAAAAGCTTCAAAACCTGTATGGGTTCCAACTGAGCTGGTAGATATCTCAATGAGTTCTCTACTGTAAATAATAAGACTCTTCGTTTTCCCCCTCTTTCAGCCAACACCCTATTAATGATTAATAATTCTCCTATTGGAAAGAAAGAAAGCTCATCAGAAAGAAAGCTCGTCCCAATATCCTATTCAGGAACATTTGCTGCACTTCAGGACGGAGGGGGGGGGGGCTAGAAAGTAAAAATAAGGGTTAAAGTGATAGTAAATTAGAGGATAAGATTTTTCTGAGGATAGGGGGGAGGAGCAATTGCCCATGACGCATGCGTCCTAGATGATACTTTTCTGCTCCTGATTGTCATTCTTAAGACCTGCTCGATGTTGCTTCAATGCAACTCGCTAACTGATCATTCTTTCTGCTTTATGCGTCAAATTTTGCATTTATTATTTGTCCTAACTTACTTGTTTATATCTTGCATTCCTCGTCTTCTTTATAAAGGGTAATTGCATAATTCCCCCCCCCCCCTCAAGAAACAGCCATGATCTCGCAGAGATTTTAATGGATAAGCCTGCTTGACTCTACCGGGGAATGCTCATTTTTTACCTCTTTAGAAGTTACCTATGCAGAGCAAATGAATTTGTATAGAAGAAAGAGAAAACTGTTAATGCCTGCACTAAGCTCTGAAATAGTTCCGCCATAATGAAACATTAAACTTTGAAATCGTGAAACAATGCTTCACTGACTAAGCAACTAGGCCAAGCCATTAAGACAGCGTTTGCACGGGGCCGGCCGAATATTTGACCGGCCAAATATTTGGTCGGTTAGCGAAGCCCACCTCGCTCTGCACTTACGATCAGGTTTGTGTCATGCACAGTGCAACAAGTGAAATGGCGCCAAAACCACCATAAACAAAAGCAAACTCCCATTCCATAAAGATTTTCATCGACATTCGAAAGGAATCCTTCGATTCCTCTCGAACAACTCTATTTTTAACAAAACTACTCCACCACGCTGAAGTTCTGCCAGGTCTCTGCCAAAATCGCCTTCATTTACCCTGCCTTTTTAATCTCTAAACTTTCCATGAGGTACTGTCAACGTTGATTTGCAGTCCTTCCATGTGCAGTCAGTCTTTTAAGACTAGCTGACATTACAGCAATCTCGATTATTACATCAAGTTAAAACTTGCAACAGTTGTTTATCTACCTAACATCGAAATAAACCTGAAAACCAATCTTTGGCATTTCGAGTAATCTGCTTTTTGTTTTAAGCCTCCGTATCGCGAATCATCGTCCTCTTTTTTGGTAGCGTGCAAATGTTCGGCCACCTAGGAAAGCGTACTTCTCATCAATTCGGCCAGCTCCGTGTAAACGGCTTCGACCGGCTGAATCTTTAATCAAATGTTCTTGTTTAAACAAACATGTAGAGATCCTTTGAAGTTTTTGACCCAGGTATCGAAAAATTCTTGAAATTTCTACTTTCTCAATGACCTTAAACGAGATAAAACGATTTTCCTAGACAACCAAGGTTTGAATCCAAGAATTCACAATCTCCTAATTCGCTATCTTAGTTCAGAAATTACTTTTTAGGTACAATAAACATCCTAAAAGTGGATATGTCAAGAAATGGATATCTAGCTATGACGATTTGTTTGTACCAGAGCTTCTCTTTGGGCAGGTAACTAGTTTCCTTTCTCGCTAATTTCTTCTTTGCAATCCCTACTTTATGTGAGAAGAGTGTCAAAAAGTGTCAAATGTTTAAGCACCAAACGGGTGTACAGATATCTGAAAATAGAAAATAGAGTAGTGAAAGAGAATTTGAATAGAGAAAAGTGAAATGTTTTAGGCTATTGATTGGATCTGGTGATTCGTGCATTTAAGGTCAAAAAATCATTCAAGGCAAATACAACAGTGAACTGAAATGCAGAATAGAAAATGGCAATATCAACATCTAGCTGATATAAGCATTTATTAGGTCCAGTGTTTAACATTGCCGGAAATTGGCCCCCTTCCCCAATCATGACACGACCAGATAATTTAAGCACAATAAATCTGTTTTCTTTCCTTAATTTCTAGATAATTTCGTACAATCCAATAGCCTCGGGAATTTCATCCTTTAGAGGGCTATCTCTAGGGGCCAGAATGCATGAGCCGGGAATGCAGTGAGGTGGTATCTATGCACTAGGGGCAGAATTCAGGCATCTCCGAGCAGTTGGGGAAGAAAGACAAAATTTACGACAATAATCTGTAAAGTAATAGACCCATTGTTCATAGAACAATAACTTAATGTTTAATCTATTATCTAAATCAGAAAAATTTCCGATGAAATGGCAATTCGACGTCCTTGAGAGGGCGATCCGCCCCCAAGCCCCCCTTTGGTTTCATCCTTGGAAGTACCTTAATCAAATGAGTTTGATTCTTGTCGGAAATTCGAAGGACCAAGCCTTTCTAGAATTTTCAACAATGTTGGCTAAACCTTGTAAAAGGTTCTACCAGAATGAGACTTATGGTTATTGAGAATGGCACTCTTCTTCCCTTGGTCCATGGTAAAGTCTTTCTGTTGCTCAGGATCAAATTCTGTCATGATATCATCAAGTATCATAATATGTAACTTGATTGTGTTGATTCAGGTTGATTAAAAGCGCTTGCTTTATAACTTAGTAACATTTGAAAGGCAAAATTAATACTCTTTACACGCACAAACCGTCGTTTTCCAAAAATAATCTTGCAAATCATTGGGCGTTATATTTAGTTTGCTCATCAATGTTAGTTTGGAATAGCTGCCCCGGAAAGCACCAGTAAAAGACCCATTTGACCTAAACATCTACTAGCCTATTGCATTAATCTTATTTCTTTCTTTCAGGAGACTCTTGGAAACACTCAAAACATCAAAAATATACGGGTAACGCAAGTGATTTCGGCTTAAGAATTTCAGTCGTTTTATATTCTCTTGTGTGAAATAAGTAAGGGATAATGGTGAAAGCCTCACTGCATTTGATTACCAACATCCTTCTCTGCAAACATCACTAGTTTCTCAGTTGATCAAATTGAATTGAATTCTTTGATTTTAGAAACAAAGAATGCAGGGATATTCTTAAAAATTGATGCTAGAACGATACAGATCATCAAATTACCGACAAAATGGGTGTGTCGAAATTAATTAAGGACTTGCACCGTGCAATTTGCACCTTTAGATTTTCTGAATGCTATTGTTGAACAAAACCAAAAGTAAGAAAAATCTATGTTTAGCTCACGTTTGAGGTTGCTTAGAAAACATGAAATAATAATCAAATTTTAAAGTGCATTTCGCATGTAGCGATGCTTGAAGCAATGGGGTGTGGACTCACTTTTGGAAAGCAACCATATTTTCTTTTGACGTATATATTGATTTCATTTTGCAGACAACTGAGAACAGCAGTAGCTTGAATAATTCGCAAGTCACAAACAATTCACTAGCTATTGCTAGCAAGGTGAGGGCCATAACAAATATTTCAGCACAGATAAGCTCTTTTGTGAGTGGAGGTATTCTAGACTATAATTTTGGGAATGTTTCTAGAAGTATTCTTATTCTCCAAAAACCACAGGCCCTTAATCTTTGGAAAAGGGGGAGTATAAGCATTCCTAGAAATCGTTATGCTCTTTTAATGAAAATAGTTTGACTTATGTTAAGACTCACATCATTTACATGTTTTATCAGTTGCAAAGCTCATGCATTTGCATTTTTGTACTGCCTAGAGCCCAACACAGCAGGTCAGTTGAGCTAAAACAAAATTTATCGTCAATTTTGTTGCATTTGAAGATGTTCAACATCCACAATGGTTTTTTTCATTAAGGTACTGCTGGCTGTTGGTGAAACTTAAGGGTTGCAATGTATTTTCTAAGACGTTCTAAAGAGCCAAAGCTGTTTTGTGAAACCTCCTTCTTTTTATCAAGTACCATGAACATAATGTTTCACACACATTGATAAGATACTTGTTCAATCGTCACTCTTTAATATGCCACTTTTCTTTATTTTTAACACTTTAAATGAAATGCTTCACACGATATTTTCATCCAAGGTAAAAAAAGAAATTTCACCACATGTAAAAGCAATTCTTGCTTTGGATGCAATTTTATCAACAGCATCACTTTTGGCATTACTCATCACTCTTCCTCTCATTTTCAAAATAAGGTTAGTCAAGCAAATACATGAAATAAAACGTTGTTATTTATTCAGACCTTTCTTAGGCCTTATGCGATATAATTGTACCATTGTATTGTGCTAATCTTATCATCATTATTATTATCATTATTATTATAATCATTATTTTTATAATTATCATTTTTATATATTTATGATTACAAGTTCTGACTTGAAATGCATATTTTTCACAAGTTCTTTTAATAATATCAAAGTATCTATTTGTTTGATCTGTTGTATAAAAGTAAACCTTTGTAGACACGAACCTAAAAATGTAAACAACCATGTAAAGGGAGCTTCTTATATTTAATAATTTTCTATTTTAAATAGTAATCAATCTTACACGATGTGATCAACTTGACAGTAAATTTTAAATCTAATTTTTACCTAAAATATGTATTACATGGGTGTTTCTGAACTTGATCTTGTATTTTGATGTATATTTTAATTTTTCTTATAACTTATAATTTTAACAGGACCTTGATTGATAACAGCTTCTGAGTAAACTGACCCAGTTATCCTGTAGTATTATTATTTTTTATGACAAATTTTACTCAGTCTTTTAGATCAAATTAATTTTTGTTTTATAATTACTTACTTTTTCGGGATTACTGGGGGGAGTACATAGTATATTTTGCTGAGGGGATGAGCACCCCTTTCCGGGTATCGATTTTGCCTCTTTTTTATAAAACTGGGTATCGAATTAGAGCACTTTTTCCAAGGCCAGTTTACAGGAGGGGGGTGTTTTTTTACGATTTTTTCTAATGCCAGGTACCCTTGGTAGGAGGAAATTCTAGAGTCGGGGCAAAAAATTGTCTTAGGAGTGCACAGCTCCGTACTATTTTAGGTCAAGTAGCCCCTCCGGGGATTACTATAAATTGTTGTACATTTGTAACTTTGTAATTGTTGTACAAGTCTAGGAAGAAAGATCAAGTAAATGGTATTGCGTTTTGTATCATATCATATCGTTTTAAGTTAAGGGTCTAGTAAGAATCGATTCTTCTCATTTAGTTTACCAAGAACAACGAAATGGTTCATTCGCAAGAATTTGTTTACAGCTTTGACAGTTCCACTTACGCTTTACGTCATCAGCATCTGGTCAGAGCATAAAATGATTCAGTATAGGGTATGCTTGAAGATACATATCTTTTTTATTTATTAAATCAATTAGGCCTGAGGTGGGAAAAACTGTAGTTAAAGTTATCGAAAACTGCTTACTCCGAGGGTTAGTAAAGGGTGATTTAAAACCATAGAAATCTCTAGAAAATACAATTTAGGCCTAAACATATGGCGAAAGCAGATTTGGCAGCATTGGGCAAACAGGGTCCTCTTTTTATATGTGGTGTCAACAAGTGGAATGGCACAGTTGTGAAAGTTTATGAAAACATTTCTATGAAAAATGTCAATGAAAGTTCATATTTTGAACAAAACTTTATGCCTTATAGCATCTCATTAAATCAGTTAATTGTCATTTAATTAAACTGAGTTTCATGCAAACAATTCATCAAATTTTAATTCATTTTGCAGTGGCTGTGCACAACATTCGTACTGACAAGCTATTACACAAGCCTTGCTCTTTATGCATGGATGGGCATTGAAGGACTTAATTTGATACTTCGTGTTGTGTTTGTTTTTGAAAGAAAATCAACAAGTCATTTCAAATTTGCTGCTGCAGGATGGGGTAAGAAACAATGAAAGAATAATGCCATTATTATTCATTAAAAGAATTGGACTATTTCTTGTGACCATTCCTTGTCCGAGATGGAAGAAATAGGCCAAAGTTTCATGCTAGAGTCTCAGTAATTGACGAGAAAAAGTTTGGTTTACAGTTGCCTGCGTCCGTCACATGCCATTAAAGCATCGATCAACGTGAAAAATTGAATGGTTCCTTGTTCTAAAGACTCCCCCCTACAGCCCCCAGAACCAGAATCATTGCAAAAAACAGGACTGACCAATCTGAACTGGACTTTTCAAGCTGGAACCTCAGTGCCTTTAAATCCTTTCCAAAATTAACATCTGCGTATTGTATCGATATTGTCATTGAATATTAAAAATTTTTTTGTAAATCTTGCAAATCCTTCTTATAAATGTCAAAATAATTATCAATATATTCATTTTTAGGACTTCCACTACTTCCTCTTGTGATTTGCCTAGCCGCAAAACCAAGTGCATTTATAAACACAAAAGGGTAAGAATTAGTTTGAATCCTATTTTCACTTACAGAAAACAGTTTTCATTGATTCGTGCATTTCGTACAGGTCCTTTAGAAACTACGATTACTGATTTTTAATATCACTAAAAACAAAATAAAAAAATCGACAAAAAAGGATCTAATTTATTTTCATTTAAAATAGATGCGTTGGCCTGGGTGCGAATTCGTGGCTTTTCAAAGGACCAGCTGCTGTTTTTATTGGTGTATGTATATCTTGTTTTTCCCACCTTTTCTCAGCAAGCAAACTCAGACATGGGATATATTCTTACTCCAAAGTCTGCTATGTTATGGGAACATGTAGAAAAGCTAGCCTATTTCACATATAAAGTTTGAAATCGCAGTCAGTGGGAACTCAATGGCGATGCCAAAGACAATATCAAAGACTTAATCTGATTCTAAAAATAATCGATGAGATCTGTGTGTGACACTAGATGTCAGATGGGAAACTCATTTTTTGGTAAATATGACAGCACTATGCCAACGGCAAAGGAATTACAACGCTTATATCTCTGTCAGCACCAGCGCTCAAAACTATGGATAAAATATCAATTATTATTCGTAGACTGGGAAAGAAACAATTTATATTGACAACCTTCAAAATGGTGACATTATCAGTAGGGGCTAAGAATGCTTCAGGGGTACCTTTCTTGTTCCAACCAGTGAATTGTTTACGTATTGGGTAGTAGGCAAATAATCTAAGTTACTCTATCCAAGAATCCCTTAAGCAACATGCAATGATGGTGCCAAATATAAGGAACAATGCAAAGCGGCTGGAACGCAAAGCAAGTACGCTTTTCCATTTAACAATCACATGCAAACACTTCTTTTTAAAAGCACTTTCTTGTGCACACTAATTAATATCATTGTTACAATACTCTTAAAATACTCTTATACTTGTACTATTTGCTTGGCGTTTTTTATATCTATTATCTATCAGCTAGAAAGTTGGACGATCTATTGAATCACTTTTTTCTCTTACCTCTATCCTGACTGTACCTTACAATATCAACGATACACAACCAAAGTTTCCAGTTCAAAAAGAAAAAACAGATTCTGGATTTTTATTTCAATATTATTAATATCTTAACCTTCATGTCTTAATTTTAAATAGTTTTTTATTTAATTTTATATAATAGTTCAACGTTCCATTGTGTACTCCCGTGAACTATAAAAAGGTCATGTTTTAATTTTATATCTGATGAATATTCATCGTAAACTTCCAACGGCCGCCGGTTCGAGTCCCTTTCAGACCCTATCATTAGTTCAAATTTCCCACATGATTGTTTATGCTACTATTTCTCATCGTTTCTTTCTATTTCAACAGGCAAACTTCATTATGTTTGGTGTCATTTTCTATTCACTGTTAAAAAACATAAAATCTTCAAGAAGATTGAAGAGGTCAGCAGATAAATGGAGGCAAGTTGAAAATTATTTGACACATTCTATAATAATTTAATTACAAGCTTTAAATATATCAAAGCCGTCGCATAGAGGAGAAATTTCAAAAATTATCATTTCCCGAGATTATTAAATGGAAAACTTTATAATAGTAATGCACAGTTTGACACACGCTCTGTTCTTTAACATTTTGAGGTTTCGAGGCTAAAATGTTCTTCATCACAGCATTTTTTCTGATTCGTAGATCAAGAGATTGAACTAAATGAAATGCCCCCTAGCCAGTGCCCCCCCCCCCCCATGGAATCACCATCTACCTATACTTGCCTTTTTCTATATGCAGATCAAGTACAAAAGCATTCATAACATTGGTGCCACTTCTTGGATTAACATATTTATTTGGATTTGCTCTCGATTCTGGTTCCATCGTTGTTGCCTACATCTTTGTTTGCATAAATGGTGCGATGGTAAGTAAAGGAATTCAATTTATGATTCTAAACTTCAAACTCACACTTTGAGTAGGCTCCAGCGATTATTTGGCAAAAACTCTGAATGCTTGTCAAAAATTTTTGGGACTTTTCACAAAAAGATTGATTACGGGCTAATGACAATCGTCGGAATATTGATGACGCTAGCCAAAATCCTCCTATATATGGCTGCTGGTGCAGCTAACCAGGTTGTGTCGACCAGAGGTTTATGACGCCTCTTGAGAATTCGTGGACGTTGCACACTTTGTAAACCCGATAGCAATTCTAGTGCTTTGTGTGGTTATTTATTATTTAAATCAATATTATTATCAAATTATTTATAGTTCAGTATATAGTAATTTGCAGGTGCATTTTTCCCCCTCTTGGTAATATTTTCTTCAAGATAAAGAGATGTACATTAGATTGATCTTTCCATTCCAATTAACCATGCATTACAAAAAGATCAACAAATCTGTTTCGTATACCGGCCCAAGTTTTCAAAACCGAAGCCTATGTCTTGGTTCATTCGTAGGAGAGTAGAAAATGCGGAGAGCAAACGATAAGCGAAGGGGGAAGGGAGGAGAGAAAGAGAGAAGACGAAAAGAGGTCGTATTATAATATTCTCAATAGCGTGCTACTGAGCTCTCAAGGAATTTTGGTATTATTAGTATTCTGATATCATATTTAACGATTTCTTGCAAGGGAATAATATTCACGACATTGCATTTCTTCATGGATCCCCAAGTAAGTTGTTCTTTGATTAATTAAAGATATGCAAGAAGGTCTATTATTTGATGCATTGGATTATACGTGACCCAAAGAGGCGCCATGAAATAAATTGATCTTTGCTAGGGGGGGTGCATTTTTCACCGAACTTAGACACTTCAAATCCCATTCCATCTAAACCTACCTATATGTGATTCATGTTGATAAATGCAATTTGGGGCTTGCAGCATTGCTTCCGCTATGTCTTGTTTCCTCTGAGACTTTCTTATAATGATAAAATACTTAAAATAAAAATAAACCAAAATCTTCAGAAACTACTTAATGATTTACAAGCTTGACTATGATGCATACTTCCTCAGGAAATTTTCAGGGTTACTGGAATTATTGCAGCTTATCAATCTTTTTAAACAGGGCATGCTTGAAACATAAGGAACCTTATCTGGAAATCATGCCTCATATGAGAGGCATTATTGGGCCCCAGATAGATTCTTTGAGAGTTTTCAGGGAAATCGGACACCCAGAATCCCTGGTAGTTTTATCAAGGAAAATAATATTCAAAAATTAACTTCTATAGGTCAAAGAAGGACTCAAAAAGGCCAGGAATAGTGCAAGGACTTTGTTTCAATCGGAATCTGATGCGTTTACGAGCAAGGTAAGTTTGAGAGACGAGATAAGTCCTATAAAGGGGTGTAAAGAGACTGATGCCCTTCTAATAAAGTAGCCAGCGCCCTTTTACACAAATGCATTTTTGAAGCGCATAATCATAATCATAATCAAGATTAAACAATCTCTCTAGTATTACCCAAGAGATTTTCTTCATAGTGATTATTATTATTATTATTATTTAAGAAGTTTAAGGAGGGTAGAACTTCAGCCATAGCTCCTCTTCAGCCAAAGCTGCTTCAGCAGTACGTCCATCCATCAAAGTAAAAGATATATCATCTAAATCTGAACCTGAATTAAAATCTGGCTTCAATGTATCCTAAAAGGTGTTAAATTTTGAAAAAAGGTAAATACATAAATACTCTATAAAATGTGCATGTGCAAAACAATAAAAAAATTCATAAATATAACCTTTATCATTTAAAACCATTGAAAAGCTTGCATACGGTAATGTTACAATTAAATTCCTGTCTTAAAAATGCAATTTTTTAACAATAATCTAGGGAGAGACCCTGTACTGCGCTAACATGTTATTGCGGGTGTCTCATGCCAGGTTACCGATGGAGAAAATCAACCTAATCATTGTTTTAATAATTCTTTCGGACCACTAAAGTTGCCGATCAAGGAGCACAAAATTTGATTCTGCCGAATAAAATGCAGCT
The DNA here is from genome assembly GCA_964019065.1 of Catostylus mosaicus. Lineage (NCBI taxonomy): Eukaryota > Metazoa > Cnidaria > Scyphozoa > Rhizostomeae > Catostylidae > Catostylus > Catostylus mosaicus. The sequence goes on along the minus strand of OZ025185.1, from coordinate 13,877,189 downwards.
TTATTATATTTAAGGGATGTGACGCCCCCTGCACCCACGTCTTATTGCTCCTGCTTAAAAGTAAGTAAGTTGAGGGCTCAGCGAAAGATTTGCTAGCAATTATTTAAGTATGCTAAATTTTTCTTTTGTTGGTCCATAACCTAGGCCCTTTTATCTTGAATAAGCCATCAACAGTGCCAGCACTCAATTATTTATTGCTACCCACAATTATACCATATTACATTCCGTGGCATAGCCAGGGAGTACCAAAGAGGCAATGAAGCTTCTGTTCTGTGGGTTTTCAGGTGGAAAATTTTAAGGACCTCGAAGATTTGTGTATCTCAGACATTGCTACCAGCGCCTCCCTCCCAATCCCTCCTTAACCCCCGCATGGCTAAGCTACTGACTGCCATATCACAATCTATTCTTGCTGCATATCACATAACATTGCAATTATTTTCATATTCCATTCGTAATCTAGAAACTGTCGCAGAGCTCTACGTTTTCGACTGCATCAAGCATTGCCGCTACACCATCCCGCCGAAGCATCGACACAAAATTGTAAAAATTGTGAAGCAAAAACCTTAATATTTACGTTTACACTAAAGTTCACTGCTATTTTTGATATTCTATGCAGTTTTAAAGTTATAACCATTGACAGGTGTTTTAAAGTTATAAATATATGTCTTGGCACTCGCATAAGGAATTGCATTTAATTTGGGATGCACAAAAATTTGTAAATAAAGTAATAATATAAAAGTTGATTTGAGTTGTAATTAAGTTGATGATTAATCTTCTTTTTCGTATTTTGATTGATTACAGCCAATTATCAACTAGTACAGCTGTTTCTTGTCGTTTCGTTCAATACACTCGCAACAATGAAATTCGACATTTTTATCCCATCCACTCCCATTTGGGGCTTTTGTTGCAGCCCCATGTTACTGTGATCCCAAACTGACCCCATCAACCACAGGACATTGATTTCATCACAGTTATTAAATACTGATGATATTGATAATAATGATAACTAAGTAATTATGATATGCCTAATATTAATGAAGAAATAACGTTGCAATTGATAATAATGATAACTAGATAAGGATGATAATATTAATAACTAGCTTATGATGATATTGATAATAATTATAGCTAAATATTGATGATATGGTATTGATGATATTGTAACTAAATAAAGGTGATTGATATTAATAGGTCCACACACAACATGGCAATTATCTGAACTTTAAATTCCTATACAATCATGTTAATTATATTACCTACTTTCTCTGACTCTTCAGTCTCCGTATTTGATTTTTCCTTTCTTTTTTTAACAATAAAAACTTCTCGTTGGCCTATTCACTGTTGCTAAAAAGCAAATCCAAATTACGCGTATCTGAACGGTAAGCTCCTGCACAGCGTACCTACTTGTGTGGAAAGACAGCAATGGCGGCTAGGTCAAAGCTATAAAAAAACATGAATGATGAGAAAAGACATCATCTAGGTAATGAATTCTTGTTTCTAAACCACAAACATGTTGCATTACTGCCAGTGATATGGAATGGCCGTAAAGAAATTCAACGAATCTTACTTTATTGCTACCTTCTCACTCCCCTGACTTGTCAGGTATATCGAATAAATTATGAAACTTGGTCAATTATAATATCTGGCCCATATTAACCTTCACCAAGTTATAAAGGCCTGGACTAAATTATAAGGTCTTGACTATCTGGTAGCCAAACTTTCGACAATTCGATTTATCTTGTGTCACAATGACGTCAATAAGGACGAAAATTTATGGTGCAGAGAATAATCAGTATAGAGGCACACTTTTATGGTCCTCACTGCCAGGTTATTTGAGAGACTGTAGCATAATTGAAGAATTGTAGAAAATCAAATCAGTGGAATGGCGATTCATGCACCTGCAGTTTGTTCAGAGTTTTTATAATAGATTTGGGGTTTTATATCAATTTTTTCCTTTCCTAGTGTTTTTCTTTTTCATTATAATCTATAATTTTTTTATGTTTGCTATAGTTGGTCTTAATTAGCTGTAATACTAGCTATATAAATTAGAAAGTCAACTTAAAATAAGTTGATAATAATGATAATAAATAATAATGAATAACAATGTCTGCTGATGACTGAGAAGCTAACGAAAGTAAATGATCATCTGCAGATCGTAATCCACATGAGAAAAATACAAAATTAGCAATAGAGACAATTCTTCGATTTGAATCGGATTCATAATCAAATTAAAGATTACACTAGATTTCCCGCCTACTTTGAAACAATTTCAGACGATCCAATCAATATTCGATTATTTTTGTTTCTTTATTACCTTCTAAATTATTCAAATGATAAGTAAGTAATTGATAATGTAACAAGCTGATATTATATTGATATGATTATAAGAATGTTTTTTTAAGTAAATGAGACATTTACATAACATTGCACCAATTTGAATCATCGCATGATAGGTAGATTAAAGTACCACATAGCATAATGTCAATGTCATCAATACTTAGAAAGTTTACAACCAATGATTTGCGTAGTTCCCCTGTCATGAAAACTAGAGAGTCCAACCAAATCTAACATCATAAAGTATAAGCTGAAATACCTTCCCACAGCTACGTTATGTGAATCATTTACATTATAAACATGAAAGCTAAGGTGCATTATGCTAATTGAGTTGTAGGCTGCACCATTTAGTTATTTAAATATTTGTCATATCTTGGAATCATCTGCGTTTAATTCAAGCTTTGTTGAGCAATCCTTTCCTGGCGTCGAACTCTTATCATCGTGAATTGTTAGCTGTGCCAACTTGTCCAATGAGTCCGCCACCTTCTTATTAAACAGTTGCCAGTTAGGCCCATCGCTGTTCAGCTTCAAAGGATCAGCAGGTGAATGGAAAGGTGTGAAGTCAGTTGCTGGAGTGCTCAATTGCGATTGGCATGGAACAAAATTCTTGTTTCTGCTCGTGAGAACCTTCAAGGCGGGTGTTGCTCTTTTCGTTTTCTTTTTATCCAATCGAAGGCCTTGAATCAGCTGTTCTCTTGGTTCAACTATTGGGACAACATCTTGAACTGTGACGGACGCCTTTGGTTCTCCTTTATTTCTTGTGCCAGTTTCAAAGGGAGAAGCAGGCTTAATGTCACAATCTTCAGATTGCTCTTTTTGGTCATCGGAATCATGTAAAGACACTCTTAGGTCTCTGCTTTTTGTGTCACTCATTTTATTAACAAATTTTAGTCCAAGTTTGACTGCAAAGCAAAAGGTTTGCGTTGAATAACCGTTTAGTTGGTCATGATACATGAATACCTATATACAGGTTGAACCAATATAAAAATAAACCGTGACAAATATATATTTAAATATAGAACACGACGGTTTAAGTTGTGACTTAAAATTTCACGCTTGATGCGATCTTCAGACAACCTGGTTGAATGTCATCGGCTCGGATCCCTGCGGCGCAGTGGATTGGTCGTTTGATTCCGGTGACAGCAAAGGGGTTCGAATCACGGTCAAGACTAGAAATTTACAATTGGGTAGCACCCTTATGGTGAGTATTTATGCTCCATGTCAGTCAATGCCGAATTGATTTAATGTTTATATGCTATATATATAAATTTAATATGAACACATAAGCTAGCGAACAACCAGGATTTATCCTTTTTCGGTCCAAACAGGAACAGTTCAATTTTCAAATTAATCGAGAAAATTTTAATCTGTCGCCACCTGGATTCAAACCAGGGTCTCTCAAATTCCGGCCAAGCGAACCAGGATCTCTCATTCGAACCACTAGATCACAGCGCAATACTCCAACTTCTTCTATCAATGGGCCTTTAAGTTGTTTGCGACCTTAAGTTTTTATCTCGAGCTTCATATACGAACTCATAAGCTAGCGAAAAACCAGGATTTCTCCTTTTTCGATCCCAACACGATATAAGTAAATAATATTTTAAATATGATGAATATGGATTAAAATATGATATATATTTTACAATTGTGCCGGTGTGGCGCAGTGGATTAGGCGTGCATTTTCGAATATAGTGGTACGCGCATCGAATCACGGTGGGAGCTAAAAATATTACAATCTGGTAGAACTTTCATGGTTAGCACATATACTCCATGTCAGCTATAAGCAAAACGTCAAAAAGTTTTTTTTCTGAATATCTATGATAATTTAAAGAACACGGGAGAGAGTGCTTTGTGGATTGATGCGATGAGAACGCTTGATGCGAGTTGTTTGAAGATCGAATCAAGCGTGAAACTTTAAGTAACAACTTCAACCGTCGTGTTCTGTTATTAAGTTTAGTATAGATCTGCTTCTTTGGCATCGAGCACTATTTTTAGCAGACCGGTTGACAGTAATTTTCATTATATATGTATATGTATAGCACTCCCTCCCATGTCCTTTGAATTATTACAGGTATTCAAGTAAAAAACAAGACTTTTTAACGTTTCGCTTATAGCTTCATCAAAATGTACTTTACTTTACATCATGAATTTGTTGTAAATTCATTGCACTTTTGGTTTTCTTATCACCTATATGTGTACGCTCTGATGTACAGTCTTGTTTTTTTACTTGATTATCTATATAAATATATATATACATAACTGATGAAGAAGCAAGTCGAAGCGTTTTAAGAAGTGAAGTTTTTTCTTGAGCACTTATAGCTATATATTGTATATATAGATATATATAGAGATATATATATATGTATATTGATTAATTCAAAAGTTCATCCTAAAATGTTTAAACACTTTCGTAAAACCTTTTCCTTTCGCTTCATCAGTCATGCTATTCCAAGTCAACGGAGCATATTAAATAACGTAAAAAAACAATAGATTTACAGAAAATAATGAGTCAAATGTAGGGCTTGTCTAATACAAAGCAATACTAATTGAGGACGGAGTATGAAAACAAAGGAAAGTAACGAAAATAGTACGCAATTAAGGGGCTAAGTGGTGTCTGTCTCACTGGAGGCGGAAATCACACGTAGAGGACAATATTTATATATCAAATCAAATCAATCAGGCAAAGACTGACATGGAGTATAAATACTAACCATAAGGGTGCTACCCAATTGTAAATTTTAAGTCTTGACCTGGGGATCGAACCTGCGCTCACAACATTCGAAGTCACACGCCAAACCGGCGTAGTGGATTGTTTAGTCGAGACCTAAAATTTTCAATTGGGTAGCACAACAACCAGGATTTCTTGTTTTTCGGTTCAGACTGGAAAATTTTAATTTTCAAATTAATCGAGAAAATTAAAGTCTGTCACCACCTGGATGCGAACCAGGGTCTCTCGGTTCTATTTATATTTATATTTATATTTATATTTATATTTATATTTATATTTATATTTATATTTATATTTATATTTATATTTATATTTATATTTATATTTATATTTATATTTATATTTATATTTATATTTATATTTATATTTATATTTATATTTATATTTATATTTATATTTATATTTATATTTATATTTATATTTATATTTATATTTATATTTATATTTATATTTATATTTATATTTATATTTATATTTATATTTATATTTATATTTATATTTATATTTATATTTATATTTATATTTATATTTATATTTATATTTATATTTATATTTATATTTATATTTATATTTATATTTATATTTATATTTATATTTATATTTATTTGCTTTCGCTTTCATCAGAAATCAAACTATATGCATTTAAACTTAATATATATGTACATAATTATCGATATAATGTGTGGTGCCGTGAAATAGATGCGTGACTTCGAATGTGGTGAACGCTTTTCGAGCCGCTTTACTCTTTACTCACCAATCAGCCAATGCCTAATTGTTATCACACATATCATTAAGTTTTTACGGTTGTAAATGTTGATGACACTATTTTAATAAGTAAGTAAAAAGTGGAGCAAGCAACTAAGAAATAACCTGATTTTGCTACACTATTAGTGAAATTTAATTATGGAAACATCAGGTTTTTTATTGATTATATTTGCTTTTACAAATGACTTATCAGATGTGTTTTAAGCCAGTTGACTGCTAACTCTGATATTTCCTATAATGTCATATTTATCTTACCCATAAGAGAAACTTGGAGGTTAATTTTGATTTCGAGCAGCTTGGCTTTTAAGTACAAGAAAGCCTACGGTCGGAAACTCAGACTTCGATCTGCACATGTGAGTTTCCCACCTGTAGGCACAACTAACAGACATAATTTCTCAAATATCCAGCTTGTAATCATCATGTCGGCACGTTTGAGGGTTTATTTCTGAAAGATCTTCAAGAGAGCCTCTACACTGTTGTCGAGAAACCTTCTACCTGGGAGCGAATGCTCCGGTACTTTTAGTGGGTATCGTTATTGATAAGTACCCCGAAAGCTCTATTAAATCTCCTCCTTCTTGAACGTCCCTCTCTATTGAACCTCCCTCTCTATTAAGCCCCTCTCTAATGAGTCCATCTGTAAATCGCCAATGTAAGGACTGTTTTGTACTTTCTTAAAGTTTTGGAGATACCAACTTCGATCTTTTCACAGCTATTTCAGAGATGTTTGGCTAGAGGATTGCCAGATCTTTAAATCGAATCTTCTGATTCTATGTAGATGGAAGTAACTCTTTATTGAAATATAATGCATAGCAATGGCATTAGCCTGTCGAGGCAACTACAATCGATTGCAAAAAATTCAACCTTGTTTCAATTCACATGCAAATGTGTAACTGTCTTCCGCAAACAATATTCTTCCTGCTATGCCGCAAACGACATTCTCTGTAGTATACCTTATATGGTGTCAGAGTATATTTGCACAAACCACTCTACTAGGTTTATATCTCCGGAATCTCCCGTTTTTCTGTCCTCTCATCCTTGAAATATTAAAGCTATATGCTTCTGCATAAATGGGGTGGTTAAAATCAAAGAAATGATTGATTTCGAGACAGCCTGGATAGTGTATGACGCCCTGCATGGGCTTGCACCTCCTTACATGAAGTCAATATTTCTCAAATTGTCCCATTCTTGCAATCGGACATTACATAATACCAGTACTGACCTCGGTATTCCACTTTGAAAAGCCTCAAATGAGCAGCGGAGCTTGTTTGCATCGACAAGTTTTTGTTTGGAACCAGTTAAGCCTTGAAATTAAAACTGCTCCCTCGCTGGCTATTTTCAAATCAAAATTTCAAGCGTTTTTTCAAAAATCAAAGAGGTTGATCACTCTAGTCGTCAGCACACCCGTTTCCTTACGTTTACTTCTTTTTTTCGTTTTCTTACATTTTGGATATCTCATAGCTCTTCAGTGATTTTATCTTTGTAATTAAACTAGTTATTTATTATGTATTTTATATCATCTATTGTCGTTAAGATTTTTAAGCGGAGGGCCCCTTGAAAATCGGCTCCGGCTAAAGAGCTACATTCCTTAAATGAGATAAAAAGAAATGAAAATAATATGAATTTCAGTTCTCCATTGGCCTGTCCTTCACTTCTAAGGCCTAATTTGATGATTTCACATCTGGTGAAAGCTTAAATTTCAATCCGTACAAATAAATTTAAAAGCAGGTAACTTTGTTGACTGGGGTACGATCTTAATAATGTTTGTGGTGCTATAACTTCGCAGGGGAGTTGCTAGGATTTGTAATAGCCTCATCAATTTAACTCTATAACTATGTTGCTGTTGATAACTAAGGCAAATAGAAAAACAATATAACGATAGCAGGACTCCAGTAGTTACCAACAGCAAGCGACCACCTGCCTCATACACGCATATTATGTTGCAACAAAGTTGAAACAAAGCTCCAACTGAAAAGCGAGTGTTATGAATATTACTGTGAATTTGCTTTTATAAATTCAAATTTCCAGCGCAAGACTAGCTTTTGTTTTAATATATCTTATCGTGTTATCTACAGAACCGTCGTGGCTGCCCAGTAGCGTCGGAGTGTCACAAAATTTCGGATATTTAAGATCCATTCGGCATTTGATATTCGATATTTACTTTGTTGAGTTGTGTACTATCATTTGCTGGTTATGTAAGGGTCACGATTTGTGATGCAATTCTTATGTAGACACTTCATTTATATATGATTCATCTAACAAATCAACTATGTACAGCATAAAGACTGACGGTTAACTTAACTTGAAATTTCGATAAAAACAAAGTGGTCTTCCAACTTTGTTTTACTTGAGTTTTTTCTGCATGACTTGAATTGTCATTTTAAATCAGATAGATGTCTTAAATACATCTTCCGTGCGACATCATTGGAATTCACTGTAATTCCTTGCCGAACAAGCATTGAATTGTGCCCTTCCTATGAGTACCTACCCACGACGCCTCTGGTTTGGTTATCTAACCTAGATTAAACCATCCAGCGGGAGCGGAGACCTCTAATAACTGTGCCCAAGTTTTATCAATCATTTTCTGAAAACAGCCAATGTTTATCAAGATAGAGCCAAAGGGCGTTCTCCCATCGCAGAGCTTGACTCTGGATCATATGACCAACTTTTTTTCATATCAACTCTCACTTTCCTTTCCTTTTGCATGTTTATTGTAAGTTAGCAAAAACATTTCTAGGTTTTGCAAAATACTGAAAATCATTTTGCAAAAATGTTTTTAACTAGTATCAATATTTTAAAGCACAAAGGGGTCAAATGAAGCTTCCCGTTTTCTTATGTATTTCGTGAATCAAAAAACTATATGAAGACATTTACCTTGCACATTCAAATTAAAAAAGTCATTCGTTAATATCTAAACGTGATAGCGTTTAACATCCTAACAACTCTATCACTGTACCCTTCTCTTTTTTATGAGGATCCCTTCAATTTTGGTGCACTTCAAGTTTCTAAAACGTTTCCATTTGTGACAATTATTGCAGATATATTTACCCAATTCTCAAACGTCATTAAGAACAGGTTCATACGACGTAAAGGTGAAGCCAGAACAAAAGGATTATTCGACTGAAACACATCGAGAGAATCAGCTTCTTTTTCGATCTTGTCTTACTTTAGCATGAAATTATTTTAGAAATGTGAACATTTGAACAAAGGTAGAAATCAAAGTTACTTTTCGCTTACCTTTAACAAGAGTGGCCCTCAATATTTTTATAGACCAAATTTTAATACGAATAAAGCCTAATATATGGCTGCATTTTATTTGTTTCATCAAAATAATGACCTGCCATTCTGTGTCGTAATGTTGAAGTTTAAAAAAATGCAATGCAATTTGATTTTATTTCATCATTTTGATTTAATTAAAAACCTAGACTTCAACTTTAATCCTAACTAACTGAAGTATACAATAATTAAGGAGCTTTTTCTAACATTTATCTTTTTTAAAATAATGATTAACTTTTACCTCTTCTCCAATGATTCTTATCTCATTCGATGTACAAATCTGCGGTCGAATGAACTGACTTCCAATGAGCAGCTCCTTAGCTGCAGCTGGAGAGATATCAACGCAAACTATTAAAATTTATGAGACTAAGAGAGTCACTTAAGAGTACATGGGAATTTCCATATGGAAGCATCTTATTCGCTTAAGTAAGTTTGGTTTGCGCATGTTGAAAAAACTGTAAGAAAAATATTATTGCTCCATTCCATAATTTTATTTCGACAATCAATCAGAACAAAGCAAAAATCATTTTGGAATGGATAGTCAATGAAAAAGTACCTTTGAAAAATTACTCAAATTTCAGATTAGTTAACTATGCCAAACCATGTTTCTTTGAGTATTTAAGGCATATCTACCAACACCTTGCCTCAGAAAGACACATATTTGTTTGATTTTCTACAATTTTACAGGATATACCTTTTGAGACCCCCCCCCCCCCCTCACTGCCGCTGTAAAAGGGTCTTGGACATGCCCCAACAAGTCAATTCAGTCCCCTGACGTCATGATCTGTTGTCACATGTTCACGCTGGTTGCCATCTGTGTATAGTTTTCTCACCCTTCAATCAGCCAATCAAAGCGCTTAAAAATTACAAATTGGCCAATCAAAATGCTTTTATTTCTAAGCCGCTCGAATTCAATTTGAAACATGAAACAGTTGAAAGGCGATTGAAGCGCGGAGTTGTTCGTCGCACAATCATCACATTTTGGAAGCGATAGAAATTTAAAAATGGATGACTTTACTCAGGTTTGCTTTATTTATGAATGTGTTTCTTATTTTAATTTTTCGTTTTGTGCATATTAAAATTTTATTTTGTCACGTTTTGTTGCATTTGAGAGCAAGTATACTAGAGCGGGTGATCGTGGCCTAAATCGTGTTGCCTCAAGACTGACCCCAACTTTTTTCTAATTCGGGTGACAGTTCGCTCCATAGCAAAATACACAAGATTTATGCGGTAGTATAGCGTTTTTTAATGATTTCAGAGCTCATTTAAATAACCAAAAAGTCCTTTCAACTGGGTTCAAGATTTATTCGGCCTATTTGCCCGCCGTTTGATTCGATACCGAAATTTCCTAGGCCTAGTTTAATTCTCTTAATTGCATCGCTGAGAATTCTAACTCTACAATTCTTCATAACCTTAACAGTACCTAATTTAAAAACCATTCTTTAAAAAGATAAACTATTGTACTGCTAGGGACGAAAATTAAAGATGGGTGAAGAAAACCTTTGGCTGGTTCATGGCAGAGAGGATGTGAGCTATAAGGAATCTTGGGCTCAAAGGGTAGGAAAACTAAACATTGATAATGAAAATACCTAATTTAAATGAGTACTGATGATGTATTTGTTGAAATAAATATGCTTAAAACGACTGAATATCAAAATCGATTAGATCTGCTTTGAATCAATCAGTTATAATTTGATATACTTTACAACCTTGATTTAAAAGTTAAAGCAATCCATATGTTTGATACTCAATTGTTATCTTTTTAATCGGTATCTTTAATTTGCTTGAAATACCTAACCTTTGAGATCAATGCTTACCTTAGGTATAAATTTTTATATAAAATAGAAACAAACAGATTGCTGCCTTTTTGACAGACACATCTATTTTTTTAAACAAATTCTAATTGCTTTTGTGTGCCCAGATGGATCAGGACTTTTCTATTTTCGCCATTCTGAAGTCATGTAACTTAAACAATTGATATAACTATGAAATGGTGTGAATAAACTAAACATCACTTGTTCATCAAATCCTTGCCTTTGCCATTTATGAGGATATCACCTTTGGTAAAGTTCCAAACATAAACTATATAGTGTTTTTCTTTAACAATAAGGTTATAGATACGTGAACAATTTGGGCTGTTGGTGCTTGCATGTTGATTGACGCATTTCTTGGTACTCATGGTATGTTCTATGTTACGTCACAAGTGCGCTATCGCAAATTTTTAGCATTCCTTGGATTACCAAGTAATTGGGATGCAGTTGATCTCTATCAGAGGCAGAATTAACACAGGGTGTTAGGTGATGGTTCCCCAAATAAGTAAGCAAACTCCAGGTAAGTCCAAAGGAAGCTTGCCATTTGAGAAAATTCCTTAATAAAACTTTTTCATTGTAGAGACTTCTTGAGAAAAAGAATGCTCGGAAGAGAAAACAAGAAGAGGCATCAGCAGCATTGAAAAACATTGACTTGCAATCAAATGCAAAGAGATCTCCTGTAAAGAGCAGATATCCGCTGACTCCAAAGAATGAAAATGACATTGTTGGTGCTAGACTTGTAAGTGTTACACCAAATGTATAATTTACTTATATAAAGATTCTAAATGATTTTTAAAATATTGTTCAAGATTGGTTATTGTAATGTGCACTTTATAATTTCTTTCAGCTCTGAATTCAAATCAGATTATTTTGCCAAAGTATCTTATACCATAGAATCTCTATTAAATATCATACTTTTTAAAACTAAGATTGAAGCATGCTCCCTGTTCAATATGGCAAGTTGAAGATTTGCTATTATGCCCCTACCCCTATAATATCCTTCTTAGTTCACAACTTGCTAGATTTGAAATGGAAAATCAATTATGGACTGCATTTAAAGCTAAATTTCCTCCAGGCACTGGCTGAAAAACTTTAATGCATTACATATATACATCTTTTACTGACTATTGTTTGTTATTTTTTTAATTGCTTCATTGATATTTAGCTCCTCTCCATTTAAGCCCTTCCTCCAAAAGCATCTAGGACCCTTGGATTCAAGAATGGAAGGAAATTCCTTGGGGGCCTAGTGATGCTTTTTTAAGGTTGATATGATATCTGATGGGAATAAAGGTCTATTTGTGCATTGCTAAGATTTGTGTATTGTTGACTATCGGGTAAAAACCTCATCATCATCATCCTCATCAATCATTTGGGCCATTTTTACTTGATAGTCTCCACAAACTTCTCCAGCTGCCACAATCTTCTGCTTTTCACATCCAAGTTATTCCAGCTGTTTTCTGTAGATCATCATACCATCTCTGTTAACATTATTACGGATTATTAAAGCCATCTATTAAAATAAGCATTTTTAATGTATCAAGTCCCATTTTAATAAGATGAATAAGTTAAAGAAGGAATACGGTCCATACTTTAATTGATAAAAAGTTCTGCAAATGGAATACCAATAGTCCCTTTTAAGCATTCAATTGATTTATTGCGTACAAACTCTAAGCCCAAACAAAAGTAGGCAGGAAAGTTGTGAGAATTTTTTAGATTTGTGATTGAAGGAAAAATGTTGTCTGTTCAAGTTTTTATCTATAAGAGCCAGATTAAATTTTTCATAAGAAAGTGCACATCAAATGTAAATGTAAAGTTTACTGCCGTTTGAGAAAGAAACTGGAAAGGAATTCTACCAAATTGTATGAATACCAACAGATTGAATTTATTTATTTCATGATTCAATCCCAATGTAAATGTAGAAATCCCTGATTTATGATTTCGCAGTTAAGAGTTACTTTCTGTTACATTTCAATTTAAAATTTCATGAACTGATTTTCCATGACCTAGCTTTTAAAAACGTGTCGGTCGATATTGATTGGAACATTTAAGATTTCGAAGGAAAAGATTACAGCTGTCCCTACTTTGCAATTCAAATTCAAACTGCAATCTCTGGAGAAAAATGCTGAAAAGTCTCGAGTATATGCGTCTTGTGAGGGGAGAGTAATTCATAAAACGATCGAATATTGGCAGGTCATGGTTTGCAATTCATTACTTAGCTGCGAGTTCATATGCAAATGCCATCACTCTATGAATTATCCATGTCATGCGCTTGTTGCCATTCGTCATTAGGATAATTTGATAGGTTATCCGGCTGGGCTTCGTTTTGTTCAACACCGCATACGATGAACAAACCATCTCAAGCGACACAGCCTTAACTTTATGACGCACGTTTTTTGCCATTTTTTTTCTTCAAACACAAATATAATGCTTATTGTTTGTTTGAACAGCCCCTTCCCCTTTAAGGGTAACTTAGAGAATATTGTTTGCCACCAGCAAAATCAGGTCTAGATCCAGAAAACTTCGAAGTCTCGCGCATTTTTCCTTCCATTCACTCAACTTGAACTTGAGGATGGTAGAACCCTTTCTGACTATAACATCCAAAAAGAATCCACCCTTCATCTTGTACTTCGTCTTAGGGGCGGTGTCATTGAGCCAAGTTTGCGTTTACTGGCACAGAAATTCAACTGTGAAAAAATGATTTGCCGAAAGTGCTATGCTAGACTCTACCCAAGAGCAAAAAATTGCCGCAAAAGAAAGTGTGGTCATTGCAACAACTCGAGGCCAATGAAGAAGCTTAAATAGACAATTTGCAAATTGTTGTTTGCATCTTAATAAAAAGGTGTCTAAGAGTCTAATAATCTTTTTGATATTCTATTTCTGTGAATAATTGAATGCTTGGAATGAATTTTTTTCCTCCAGCCACCTGTTGCCAAGCCAAGAACTGATGGTGCAGATAAGAAATCTTCCCCTACAAAAAGAAGGCATAATAATGGGAAGAGCCCTGGGAAAGACCTTGAAGAAATCTTAGATAGTGGAAGAAAGTCACAGATATTTACAAATTCAAAGCACAGTCCAAACGAGGTGAGAAGTGCTGGACCAAAGAGCGTCAGTTCAGAGTCGGAATCTGTCCAGGTAAAAATCTTCGAAAATGTTTTCTTTTCAGTGGCTTTAATTCGAAAAATCGAATTGAGAATATCTTGGTTTGCTGCTGAAATAACAACTAGGCAGATTAAAATATCATAGACAAGAAATAATTGTTGAACGTTTAAGAAACTGAAGGCAGCGAATATGTTGTATACATCTAAGAATCCAACGAGAACTTTAATTGGGCGGTTCGCTTCATCTAACTTTGTAAAAACTTCGATTCTCGAAGGATGTTTGAATGTTTTCTGACAGATGTTTCGAACGCTAGAGAATTTTCTCGATTTATTTTTCTTGTTTTGCGTTAAACGTCATGTGATAATCTCCAGCAGCGCGTTCTACTGTGCGATTATCTTGGTGACTATTGTTGAGAATATTTTCCCAACTAAAACTGATCCTTTTATAGCTCAACGTCGAAGGATCACTCTGAGAGAAACCACTGCATTCATGTTCATACAATCTTATACTAAGCATTCGCTCTAATAACAATTTTCCGTCTGCTATAATCTCTCCTACTCGTTCTAATTTTACAAGTATTTATACGTTTCTATAACAAGTGATTATCTTAACTGCAATGCTTTCTACCGATTAAACAAGAAAAGTAACTAATTTTATTCTAATCTGGTAGCGTGTTCATGGTAAACGGCGTGATTGCAGCGTGCTAGTATAACTTTCCTTACCTCAAATTGAAGTAACACGCTGTTGCTTGAAGTGACTTAAATAATGACGTAATTTAAGAATACCAATTTATTTACGACGTATACATGCGCAGGGGTGCCTTGGATTTCCCGACAACCATATAGGAAAAATTTTTGAGTTAATCGCCTTCTTTCTTTAAGAACCCTTTTTGCGTTTCGAAGTTTTTTTGCAAAGGTTTCAAACGATATTATACGTGGACGTGTCTATTTTCCTCGTCCAAAATCTGAGCATGCATTTATGACTGTACTAATGAGCAAATTTTTGCAAACGTGGCAGATATCTTTTACTGAGGACTTTTCCAATGTCAAAATTGGCACCGGTGTGCCTGGGCGAAATGCACTTTGACGTGGATTTTAAAACAACAACTATTATAATGCCACAATTCTAGTAGACATGCATCTTTCTAATTGTCTACCGCAAGATCCTGAATCTATAGCCATTGAAACGTTGGTATTACTAGGAGAATAATCCTAATTCAAACTGTCATACATTCATCATCATCAGTTTAACTTTACATTTAGATAATGAATTAATTCGTTAAATGATTAGAAGAACAGAGGCTGACCCCCTAAGTCATATTTATAGGTTCTACGTTGCGTGATATATGCGAAATAAAGGTTTTTCCAGTTTGCTTTGCATAGAAGTTTTAATTTTTAGTTATTTAGTCCTACTTTATATCAAAAATAATTCAATGGATTTTCAGGAGAAGGTAGCAAGACTACAAAACCGGGGTTCATCACGGGAAGAAGACATAAATGTCAGACACAGGCAAGGTTCTTTATCCAGAAGTAACAGCAATGATACACCAACAACAAAGGTAACTTTTGCCTTGAATATTAGTCTTTGATAGCATTATCACCATAAGTTTTTATTCCAGAGAGTTCTAAAGATTTCGGGACTTTTGGTTTAACCGCTTACTGCGGCTTTTTTACGTGTGGGCTGTAATTCGGGAGATCAGATGAAAAACGTTTCGAATTGAAAGTAACTGGCGAATATAAATGAGAATTATGATTTGTAACTCTGATATTTGTTAACCCTTTTCACGCCAAGGGAATCATAATCAAGGGCTTTTCGTAAAAAGCAGATACCAAAAGAAAAAGAGCAGCTTTAACACTTTAAAAAATGAGCTTAAGAGAATACCCTTTTCTTTGCTGGACAATTTTTTGGCTAAGAAAAGTACAAAATCTACTTCCGGCCTGATAATTCGATTTCAGCCAGCTTTACCAGTTAAAATGGAAAATGTGTGTTGTTGATGGCACTGAGATTACTTTTGTTTTTAGAAACCGTGTTTAGTGGTGTTTCGTTGCTGTGATTGAATCGTAAAGATGAGCTCTTTATAGCTGGGAATCGTTGTTATTATTGTGACAAACTTTTATTGATGTTTAATGGTCTCCATTTATGCAATTCCTGTAATTTCATTTATATTCAAAAGTCCGTGAGATTCTGCTGTCTGCTATGGTCAACATTAAAGTCAAGCCGTGTCCCTCAAAATTAAGAACGTATTTTTTCATTTAACTCATACCCCCCTGGTGCCATTTGGAACTCTTATACACTTAACTGTGGAAGCAAATGATGCATGGGGGTACATAGATACAGGAAATATCCTTGCTTTAATAAACTTACAGTTGAAGTTGTCTGATCAACTTTGCAAATCTTGACAACGTTACCCCCAGGTATTTCTTTGATTTACAGTAACTTATACTGCGCCATATGGCATCTGCAGGAGGCAATGAGTTAAAGGGAATTGGAGGTTTTATCGATATTCATATTCAGTGATGTTTTCTATCATCTCCATGATGAATTACATTATTAGTGGATGCTACTACCATGCAGGTCCTTATTCATCGAGATGTTGGATTTGTAGAATATTAAGTCAAACGTCGTAGGAACTATCATTTTCCACTTTTATCTGTTTTAAAAAATGTGAGTGTGATCTGCATATATACATAGGTAGGCTTATTATTTGACTTTTCAGCAGACCTGGGCTAACTATTGCTTTTCAAAAATCCTTATAGAGCATTAAACATTAGTTCATATATATACACAAGCTGCATATATTCTATCAGTGCAGCGCAGCGCTTGTATGAGACGCAACCTTGTCCATGCTGTTTAAGCGACATTGCACCTTTAAAGGTTGATTTTGGTATCTTCAAAAGTTTAAAAGAGTTCATTTACTGCTTTAATGAGCTACTCCTGCTTTCAATTTCTTTTCGATCACATCAGGTTTTAGAATCCCGATCGCAATTTTTGACACGTTTCATACATTTCTGATTTTAGGATCGGGGTTTATGATAATGCTTAGAACTTTTCAGGCCAACAAGTTCAGCCATGCTTCCTCGATAGAAAACAAGGCCGTGTTTTGTGTGCGATATTCTAGTTTAAATTTTTCAACTACTTTGCTCTTGCTCTGAAATTGGAAAATGCTGTGATGTTGTTGCTTCTATTTCGTTAGCGGCCTTCCTCTTGGTTTTCGCAGTCGAATCAAAATTCATTATAGATTTTCTTTAATGTTTGTGTTATTTGTGCTCAAATGTATTTTGCTGTACTCGCAATCTCCGCGTTGATTTTTTTCAGGCCGATCGTTCCTCTGGTTCAATCAGCAATAGGCTTGCGATGTTTGAATCAACAAGTAAAAGCAGTGCATCTCCTGGTCATCTCAGCAAGGCAAGTGACCAAAAACATAAGCAGAAGACAAGGAAGCCATCTGAGGACGAATCTAAACACTTTAAAGATGAAGAAGGTTCCCACAGATTGTCTGCAAAGTTGAAGAAAACCAGCACAATGAGAGACAACACTGGAAAAAATGAGGTTTACTCTCCACTTTCGCCTAAGTTGGCGTCGATCAGTGCTGTTGAAGAGTCTTCGCTTGATTACCAATCCGATGAGAACCCGTTTGATATCTCCTCGATTTTACGTGCTGCAAATGAGGAGCAATCCCACACACCAGAAGCAGCAGAGTACACAAAGGCATCGTGGAATGTACTGGATTATCTTACCGAAGCATCCCCGAAAATGGACGTCAGTACCAAAGGTAACTAAGTCGCCAATGTTTTGTTACGATAGCATCTAAAGCGGTGTTGTCTGCATGCCAGGCCACACTCTGATATTGAATCAGAAGTTTGCTAACAGCGAAAAATGGTGGCTCTAATTTAATACATTTAATCCGATCATCCTGAAATATTAGTCGTGCAAATTCCTTAGTCGCCATGCCAAATGCAGTCTATTTCATGAATGATAGCAGCAGAGTATGCTGGTTAAATTGACGCAACCGATAAATTGACTAATGTATAAATGATTATAGCTGCTGTATAATCAAGTTCCGGCATTTACAAGAATTATTGTGGTTTGCAACTAAAAGTTCGCATCACACTTTTTACATTTTATTAATTTTATGCATGATTCATGCACCCGATCAGCATAAGCTTCCGGATCTAGTACTATTATTGAATATCTCATGAAAATCGAACAAAAACTTTGCTATTGTACCCAAGGATCTTCTCTGGTGATCTCTGGACTTTTGTATGATGTGTTTTGTGCATTATTTGAACATGAATTGCGATGTTCCGTATAATAATGATCATTTAAAGTCTTAACGATGGCATCCTTACGATTCGAATAAACAGGTGCACTCACTGGATTATAAGAACTGTTAAGGTGAAGACAGCTAGCTCAGCAAGGGATCCGAACTTAGTATTTTTAAAAATCCCCTTTATCTTTTATATCTTGGTGATAACCAGACTTGATCTTGTCAGATTTCTAATGCTTTTCATTCCTTTTTAAGTTCGTCAAAGAGATAGCGTTTATAGCAATTGCGGAGACGAAGAAAGCTTGTCTGGATTTGGAAAAGAAATTGCGAAGAAGAGGAATGCCTTGAAGGGCTCAAGCCAACAAGAACACTTGAAAAAACTTGATTCAAATGTAAAAGAAAGGGCAATGCATTCAGTGAAGAAGGACCAGATTGAAATGAAAGGCAAAGAAGAGAAACGTGTTAAGCAAGCGGCCCCTAAAAGGGAATCTTCTCATGTGAAACAAGAAAGAAAAGAAGAAAAGAGGAAAGCGGTAGGTGTTAAAACTAATGAATTTGAAAAGTGTGAAAAGGGTATTTAAACTCATCAGATCTTAAGATGCAAAAGAAATGGAAGTTAGATGTTAGCGCTGCAGATTTATTTAAATGACGATGTCAATGATTGGTATTGTCAATTACCCCAAGCAATTGATCACTTCAATCGATCAAAAAAATCCTAAAAGGTCCTTACGGCCAAAGAAGGAAATGAGCTGCAATAGAAGGGGCAGTGTTTTATAAGTGAACCGATTTTATAGCAGATATGAGGGAAGGTAGAAAAAAATTTTCACGTAATTTGCATTGACTTTGAATTACTCTTTTAGCCTAGATATCCAGGTGATGACAATGCTGGAGCTAACCAGAATGAAATGAGGAAAAAGAGAAGACCTGAAAGCACCTCTGATGACGCTGCGAAGCAGGAGAATCGACAGGCTCCTCCAAAGCCGCCAAGAAAAGGAAAGTTGTCCGTTGAGGAAGTCACTGATGGTGTTCCGGTTGAAATATCCAATGCAAAGGATGTGACTAAGAATGTGGTGGATATTCCACTTGAATGGAATGAACAAATGGAAGTCATGATGGAAGATGAGAGGAAAAAAGCAAGCGAAAAAATGATGGAACTGGGGATTGTGGATTGTGAAAAAATAATAAGCACGAAAATGTCATCGGATGGACTGGAAAAAAAAGACGGTCATGGAATGCAAAGCGAAGAAAAAATAGCTAAAAAGATGAAACAAAATAGAAAAGTGAGTGTTTTGAGGTTTTTGTGGCAAGGCTGCGAGATATTATGAGATTTTACTACAAATTGTTCTTATAAAATCTGACGGTTTTTTAGAAGAGGGGGTAAGTAGCTACTTGTATCCATGGCTACGGCCCTGCTCGTTTCAGTTGTGTCATTTGGTTGGCACACATAATCAAAGTTCTCGATATTGGCAAATGACGTCACATGTTATTGTAGGTGTAATATCGCAAACTCGTTTTCGAAAAAGACCTTTTTCCCATGCATGTCTAAAGCCCAAAAATACCTAAAAGAATTGATTTTGCTGATGGTATAAAAGGGTCGAATCCAAGATCACATGGATTGTGCAAATATTATATAGCTAGCCAACCTGATGGAAATTACTGTTATCTTATCAATTTTACAGTGCTCAATGTCATGTAAATGGAACAATAACTGATGATGAAGATTTGTTGATTCTTCATAATTTCGGTCTATAACATGTCAGGCCGTTAATTCGAACTTTTTCGTATTTTAGCTCGCCTTGGAGCCTGAAGTCGAGAAACATTCGCTTCCTGACATAAATGAAAAGCCCATTAATGACGCTGCAAATGAACTGATCTTCTCACCAAATTCAAAGTCATACCAGAGTGTTCGAGAAAAGAAGACGACGAAAAGCAGCAGAAAGGGAATGCGACGTTCGATGAGTTTCAGCGAAGGACAATCTCCAATTGTCCCGGTCATACATAAATCAGGCTATAACGAAGAAGCAAGCTCAATGTACAATGTTGTTACGAATTGTGGTACACCGGTGAGGGATGAGGAGAAAAGCACTTCTGACAAAGTCAAGGTAAGAACTTCATCTAAGATTTGTGTGGATTCGCAAACCAGTGCCTTCTCCTCTCCGTGGTCCTTGGTAGACTAAAGTTATGTTAAATGGGTTCCCCCCTTTTCTTTCATTTTTTTTTGTTTCCTTGAGAAGCAGTGGTGTTTGATAGCACTGTCTACTGTAAAGAGCCGTTGACATTACTGCTGCTTCTACTAGAACCACCACTACTACTACTACTACTACTACTACTACTACTACTACTACTACTACTACTACTACTTCTACTACTACTACTTCTACTACTACTTCTACTATTATTACTACTTCTTCTACTACTACTACTACTGCTACTTCTACTACTACTACTACTACTACTACTACTACTACTACTACTACTACTACTACTACTACTACTACTACTACTACTACTACTACTACTACTACTACTACTACTACTACTACTACTTCTACTTCAACTAGTACTACTTCTACCACTACTACAAATACTAACACTACTACTACTATTTTTATTCTCGTTCAGAACACTCTCAAACTGCTATGGTGACAAGCAAATTATCCTTCCATGTCTACCTGTCTTGAGTTGTTCTACGTGTCTCTGCAATTTAATGAATGTTTTTTCCAACTCCAGCTTTTTCTCCACACGCCTTGAGAGATAGTTTCACTGCAGTTAATTATTTTCTAATTTATTTGAAACTACAGGAACTTCTTGATTACGCTGTTTCCCAACAAAACATCGTCATCCAAGCAAGCCAGGCGCTGAACCTCTCATTGAATGGAGAAGAGAAAAAAGGTTGCCCAGAAATAATTGAAGGAGAGAGGCTTCTTCTACTTGCTAGTAAGTAATGAAAACTTACATTTCACTCGAATGTGCCACAAAGTCATTCAAGAAGTGCAAAGTATGCTTCTTTAAGTCTTCCATCTGCTCTCGTGGATCATTTAATGAGAGCCCAATCCTGAATGTAACTCAAAATGGTGATAGATAATTGGAAAACGCAACAGTTTTCCTTTCGATGGATTTTTTAAAGTCATCTTCTGTCGCGCCATGTGTCTTTTAGTTGACTGTTAAATGCGAGTCTAAAATGTCAATTTTGATGTTATCTTAACGAATTCAGTTGCGAGATTCTCTGGAAAGAAAGGAGTTTCACGAAACAGCATTATCTCGTAATTTTTTTGCTAATGGATATCATTTTTTTGCCGACTTGTAATGTCACTTGTTTTTTGAAATGGTCGAAGCCTTTGACATCATTTAGAATGGCTACCTGCACAAGATGTTATTATCACTCGAGTCTGACATCTGCCCTTAACACCCAGCTCGTCCAGATCGTAGCAAAGAAGAGTAAAAGTATTTGAGGACACATTTGAGAAATAGAATAGATTTATATGAACAAGTTTCAAATATTAGAACTTTGACATTTGGAATATTTTGTGAGAGAATCGACTTAGGCATCAAATTCAATTTGATCCTTGTAGGTTGTTATTTTATAACCAAAGTGCCCTTGGCCTGCAGTTGACGAGTAAAATCAGACAGCTATTAATTATACCTGCAGATAGAAGGCTCTGCAAACTTGTACAAAACATTAGCTTTTTCAGCTAAACCAACACCGCCTGTAAATCTGCGATATGTACCTGCTGAGTTCTAATATCCTAGCTCTATGGAGGTGTGTGAACACGTCCAGTTCAGGCGACTTTGTCGGCTGTTATTTTACTTTACATTCACTTTACCGCCTTGTTTACTTCTAAAATATTATCTACCCAGATTTGCTTACTACGAAACCGCTATATGTTTCTTACTTTACGTTAATGCCGCATTCATTTTCAAACGCATAATATTCAGATTTTAATTCAGCAATCCAGTAACTTACGCCCGTCTCGCCTTTTCGTCTGATTAATTGACTTCCAAATGATCAAAGTGCCTGGGTCGTACCTTTTAAGGATGTGGGAGCTGACATCCCTTCAACCTTTTTTAAGTGATTGGTAAATAATGGTGAATTTCCTGCCGCCTAGAACAGAGTATATGAACATGCTGATCTGACACCCCTTGGTATAAGTTCCTGATTAAAACCACAGTGGCAAGAATTGCACGAAAGAATTGCAGCGCATAATTGGCTATTTGTCATAACAGAAGATCATTCAATCTTTTCTGTTTGGCAAGTCCTAGTTAAAAATGACCTTTTCTGTCTGTGCACAATTAGGTGTACACCAATGGTTTTGAATTTGGCCCTTGGCTCCATAATTTGTTATTTATTTCCGTTCGCCTTTTTACCCTTGTCTGATATTTTCTTCCTATGTTGAATATAAACCAAACACAGGACATTTTGCATGCCCAAGCCAGTTGCCAAAATCTTTCGTTGCAATGTAGTTTCACGCAAATTAGCACTGAATCTTGGTAAAGGAAAGGGTTGCAACCAGAATATTTCAAGATTTTCTCTGAAAATATTGTTTAACACCCCATGTTTAACTTGTATTGCTTCGCTCCACGGCATTCGCCGATCAGTTTAATGGATTAACTCAAATAAGCGACCATGATTCCTGTCAAGCTCCTGTCAAAAGATAGCAGACGGTCGAATTTAATGATGTTGTTACATGGTGCAATGAATCTCGCTGTTGCAAGAAGGTTTCGGGTAAAGTCGTTGCTAAAGGGTTCTCAGCGTCAAATTGATAATAATCATTTGCAATTTGCGTGCAGATAAATTTGAGTTCTGCGGCCCATTTGAATTAACAACTATGGAACAAAGCAGTGTCTCTTGTGGTGGATTTTGTTTGGTAATTAGACGGGCGGCTCCTTAAAAGAGCAGGGATGCTGAAAAGAAGCTTTGCTGCACTTAAAGCTCTAGCTGAAGTATTCATCTCATGAATTTAAATTTTGATTGCTTACATTGCAGCGCAAAGAAGAACTGCGTGCCTTGATGAAGTCGAGCGTCTGAAACAAACAGATGGTAGAATCTGCACAGTGAAAGATAGCAGCTGCTGTCCGCCTTGCAAAGCAAACATCGTTATTTCTGGTAACTCGTTATTTTCTTTCGCCTTTTATAGTTCTCATTAGAGAATCGCTTTTAAATCGAGGGCCAAATAAACATCGAAAATGGCGAATGAATTGCATAACACTTTCACACATGTGCGCTCATAAAGATTTTCATAATCAGCAAATTTTAAAGCCGTGTTCAACATGTGCGCATTCCATTAGGCTGTGTCTCAGTCTCTTTTCATTGTCGTGTCTTATACTATATCTTTCTCATTGGTCTGGTGAAAATGATCAATCTGGCAAGCAGATCAGCCACAACTGGCCCTGTTTCTTCCTGTTTGCATTGTAAGTAGGTTATAGCGTTTGCTCTAATGTTTGTCTCACACTTGAACCCTTTGAAAGGAGAACATACTATGCTGAACATCATAAAATAAGTGCACGAGATATGATGTAGCATAAATATACTTTGATATCTGAGAGACTAACCCCTAGGACTAGTTTTGGCAGTTTGCATCTCGAACCATTGTGTTTTTTCAGGTTTGAATTTTAGGTCATGCAATTTTTTGGGGTTGGAATTTTGAGTCATTCCATTTTTTGGGTAATTAAGATTTGTTCTTGGACGAGCATCCCTGTCCAAGAAACGGTTGTGTGCCCCCTGAGCTTTCAACATGAAAATGCATCCATGAAAACGTTCAAATATTGATCGAATGCTCTCAGCCACACATGGTATACATATAAATTGTTAGAGAATTACCGGAGGATTTCAGTCAAACAGGGCATTCATGATTAACCGATGCGTGACGTGAAAACATTGTAGCAACCTGATTATCGGATCCCTTTGAGGAAACTTGACTAATCTTCGCATCAAAATTACCTTGAAGATCTGAGTATGCAGAGACTCATCTATCCCATTTGAACGATACAGTCAGTGGCGTCGTTTGAGGGAGCTTTTAGGGTGCCTTAACCTCTCAATTATAGCAATTTCGTCCTCTTTCAGGACAAAAGAGGTTGCTGTGAGGCTTATTATTCCCCCACAAAATGGGCAGTTATCCCAACGGTTTTCGCGAGGCAATAGCGGAATCGCCTCTCGATGCAAAGATGAAGTGATACCTGCGGATACACTGATAAAAAATACGATTCTTCAAAGGATATCTGTACTTTTTCTGATGAATGATCTCAACAGTTTGACATGTCTACCTGACAATTTAATTAGCCAACACCTAGAATACGGGCATTTTTACAATTCTCAGATTTTCCATGCTCAAGTATTTTCGTAATACGAAGCAAATCAACATAATACAATACATATACCTACTATACAATGCAATTCATCTGCAGGTGTTGCTCGTGTCTTGTACTAAATCTTGCAGTGGCCATTAATCCCTAGTTACTACCAAGTTAAAAGAAGACCTAAAAGGGCAATCATTGATTTAAGCAATTGCTTACACAGAGAATCAAATCTGCAAATCATATATCAATATTACAGGGCCACTGCAATTATATTTTTCAATGCTATTTCTTCCATTCTATTTTTCGAAATTTCTCCTCGAAGCTGTTACTTCTGTTAGATTGTTCTCCCAAACTCTTTCTTCTCAAGTTTGTTCTTTGAAGCTGTTGTCGAAATTATCTGCGAAATTTATTCATTTACGCTATTTCTTCAAGCATATTTTTTTTGAAGTTCTTAATAGCAGCTGCTCCCATACATTTTGGGTAATAAAGGTCTGTTTTCGAGCGAGAAGTAGGGGATTTTTATAAGCCCTTTTAGCTATTAAATTCTTTTAGGAGAGGAACCGTTTGATCTGAATCAAAGATAAAATTATGATATAAAGTTTTCTGTCGCTAAAAAGAACCGTCTTTAATGGTAAACGACGCGGCAAATGATGCTTAAAAGAAAATAATGAAAAATACAGGTGGTACTCCGCGAATGTCATGGTGTTTACACAGACCGCGTTTCTTACTTTTGCATATCTCTCTAATTGCTGCTACTGGATGTTATTGCCGTAAAAATGTAATTAAATGGGATTTTTGAAGATTAGGCTGTACTTCTCCTGAGCTTCGAAATTTTTCCTTTCTCGGCGCAATAGCTGGATTAACTTTATCTTACAGCACATTTATTTTGATTTTATTTTCGTTTTGAATTATTTCAACAGGGTTCAAATACATTCCGTGCATATAGAGAAATACTGATTTACAATTTGCCCTGCTTAAAACCTTAATTACCTAACTTATAAATGAATTACAAAAGAGCTCTGAAATCCAATCATTTTTTGACTGTTAAACACCCTAGCTGTAATATTGATGGAAATGGTGTTTGTGTGTTACTCAATCTGTGCTTGAAAATAATGTCCCATAAAATGTTTGATAAAATTCAGCTTGCCGATTTCATAGGGAATTAAAATTGTTTGACGATGAATTTTTTTATAGGCAAATATTCTTGAATAAGAATATGGTCAATTTCTTATAACAGTGATCAATATCAAGGGCTGCAAGGGTAACTTCCTTATATTGGTGCTAGTTATTCCATTTTGTGGTGCCTTTTCAGGTAGAAATTTAGTCCATGGGTATCCTTTTTACTTTGACCATAAAATTCTGGTTTTCTATTTCATAACGAACTACGTAGGGTAATATATGTGGAATTTGCTATGCATGCATTGTATGTAGATTTCATATGGTGCTTAGCCTTCAAATTATTAACTGCCTACTTTGATATTGCGAAAATTTATTCAGGTATTCGGGTATTTTTGTTTTATAGAAATTAACCTACCACTTAATGGAGATTTTCTAGTTGCCCTAAGAGGTGGAAGAATGGGTATGTTTATTTTCTCAATCTTATGTTCATCGATTCATCGATTATGTGTATTCAGATGTGCCTGGCGTCTCATTACTTTGAAGTTTTCAATTTTTTGAAAGGAAGCATAACTTTGCTTGACCTGTATTTAACAACTAATTAAAATATTAAAATGTACATTTCAGACCTTGGCGTGTTTCATTTTGTTGTCTTGATTCAACATGGTCCAACTCAGATTTACTCAACAAAAGTCAGATGCACATACGATGAACTGTCAAGAAATTACTTAACATTCAAGGACAAAATAACACTGTAAGTTAACCATTGAGATTCTTTTGATTTTATCTTTATTTTCTTATAATAGCTATTACAGAGTCAAGTTGAGACGCTAAGACTACCTATTTGTTTATTTCTTCTTGAACTGAAATTGTGCGATTTTCTTTTGCAGGAAAGACATCTCACATGACTTTGCTTTGACCGTTAAAGTTTTTGGAATGGTTAGTTTTTTATACTTCATGCTTTCTGCTTTATTCTTTCAAAATTTATTTTAAAGTTAGATACTTAGGATTCTGCAAAGCTTGCAAGTCATTTGCATAACTAGCAAGGTCTTCACAGTAGTTTTTTTTTGTATGATGCAAACAGTGCACGATGCAATTTTCTGTAAACTTCGCATAAAAATTTTAGCACTGTTTGCAAGGTTGATTTTGGTTGATAATGATATTTTTGCATTTGTTTGGTATTGCATTGAAAAATGTTTGTTTAAACCTGCTATTATTATATGCAGGACTCATCGAAAGTATGTTGACAACACTGTTACATCATTTATGTTTGTCAAATGCGATTGTCGTATAGGTACAACTTTGAACTGCAACGACGCGCAAATGTGGGTTGTTGGGCTCTCAGATCGTCTCATAGTTGACATTGATTTCCTCCTGTAAAGTCGTCTTCAGCAAAAATGACTTTTCACTTAAAATGAATGATGCCATTTGTTTATTCTGTGATCAGTTCAACTTCATTCCCCGACAACCCTGAACCTATTTATAGTTGTCATGAAATGTCCCCACTGCTAGGCAATTGGCAGCTTTGGATATAGGAGGAATATACTTTTATGTAATTATATAAGATTTTGTGTTCTCATGAAGCTTATGTTTTACTTTTCCTATTTTCAGCATACAAAGCGGGCATCTGACGTCATTCATAGGGGTAAAAAGGGATCGGTATGTGTCCTAAATTATATTTAAATAGAATGGTCCATCCGCATAATGAATCAATTGATCGATTGGTCAAAAGCTTGCTTGTTAGATTATCGAATACGTTAAGAAACAGAATGTGGAATGTTAGGGGCTCTAATTTGTAGCAAGAATGAAGAAGTCAATGGCAGATTGGATGTATTTGGGGTACCGATCAATGTTTACATTAATGAATGAAGAAAGAGAAACATTGAATAGGGGAGGGGATGAAGAAAAAATGAGTCAATGCTTTAAGAGTGTTAACTCTTATTCTGTTTATTGCAATGGCAGATTAATTTATTCATTTACTAAGTGATTAATAAGTAATAAAGGATAGTTGATAGCAAAGGTGTTAATCAATTAATCTATTTAATAGCCACTTCTAAAACCCAAGAATAAGTGTGGGTTGTGCAACATGAAGGGTTTGTACGAAAATAAGATTTTGCAAATGTTTATATGCTTCTTTCCCCAAATCATGGGACATCTCTTGGAGATGAGCTTAACTTACCTTGATGGGAATATTTTAAAAAGTAAGCATCATATTCGTTTGGGACGAGATGACTCATTTTCTGTTCCTGTTGTATTTGGTGCAAACTAAGTGCATTGGGTGGTTTTAAAAAAACTTTATATCGTAGATGCTTCTAGGTTCTCATACTCATCCGCAGATCTAACTTTCCTGCTGTATAACAAACTACCCCTCGTTTAACCTTATGGGTAAAATTTTTTTTTGAAATAAAATTTGTAATCCGTTTCTTTTAGCAATCCAAAGAAAGCCCCGGATTGATGAAGAATGTGTTCTCATCTCTAACTCCAAAAGTAGGTTTATCTTTTCGATCTTCATCATCAACATTATAACTATCAAAATCACCATCTTTGCCATCATTATCATCATCGTCATCATCATCATCATCATCATCATCATCATCGTCATCATCAGCACCATCAATCATCATCATCATTGCCAGCAATCATAATCAATCATATCATCATCATTCATCATCATCATCATCATCATTATCAAGTTTCAGATCTACACTACATTTTATGCATTGATTGAGTTTCACGGTCTTACATCTGCGGGCTTATCCTTGTCATCTTCATTTCATATCCTCAACATATTGTTCAGTATTGATGTGATATAAACCTCTTTAAAACGCAAGTATGAATAATTTTGATTTTGATTTTGCCTTTGCAGCGACGAATGAATTCTGCAGATGATTCTCCAGGTAGGAACTTCGAGATGCATTACATCTTCTGCAAGAATTGTTGAGGCGTCATTTGTGGGATGGACATAGTTTCATGCTGATCCCTTTCCGTCTTCTCCCTTTATTGTCTTTATTATTATTATCTATGATTGGTAAGGCTACGATTAATTGTATATAAAAGTTCAAATGATCCAAACTGGTCTGCTAGTTTAGCTTTTGCTGATTTCATGCACTTGAATTTAGTTTTATTGATAAACAAATGGTTTACATGTGTAGCTGAAATATACTGCATGTAATTTGATTAGGCCAGTCGGGAACCGTCACGAACTCTTGGGCGATTCGACTATTTGAAAGGCTCTATCCCCTCCACATTTGTGGAAATTCATTGTCAAAAGTGAACCAGACTTTCCTAGGTGTTTCTCATCTTGTCGTTATTTTGTGACTTGGCTCAAGACCAAATCCTCCTAAAGCAATGTAAAATTCAGCATTAGACAATCAATCTATTTTTCTGTTTTTCAAAATTCTTTAGTGCGTGGATCGTCTCCAAAGCCAGTTTTCCGAACAACAAATTTTACTGCTGTCGGAAATGCAGATATAAACCTGTCAAACTGCGGTGCTGGCAAATTTGTCTTGAATCAGGTGAGCAGATTTATGATAATTATTAACTTGGAAACTTTCGATTTACAGCTGGTGATTTATGCAAAATGCAAAATGTGTATATAGGTCAACCTTCAACAAGCTGGTTCTTGTGGAATCACTGTTATCATCAATTGTGATCGTTTCAGTGGCATTTTTATATTGCAATCTCAAGTGCCCTTTCCCCTATAGAACTTAAAAATCAAGAAGCTCCTGAGGACTACGTATACCTTTTACAGTTAAAAGTAAAACTCCGCCATCTGTGATGCAGGCTATTTTGCAAGTTGATGCAAAATGCTGGAAAAGAACATCCAGATTTCTTCTGTATATTGAAGAAGGCTCATCAAATTTTTGTTTCTATGACAGATGAAGGTTGATTGCTGTCACAAGCTATTGCTATCGCTTAAATAATGATTCAATATTAATTTCTAGTTGCATAAAGCTCATTCATGTATTAAGGCACTCGAATTTTTTTTAAAGGTGCCAAAGAATTGTCCTTTGGACGGTTTTATTGACTTGAAAATTGATTGCTTGCCTGAGTTTACTGCATCTGCTAGAGGCTTTCTGGTACGTGAAATTTATTACTTTTTTATTAGTGTAATATTTTGGACAATGTTTTAATTGAAATACGTCATCTAGAGAGCTAATTAAATCTAAGTAGAGAACAGCATTTCAGAAATTTCTTTTTCAAAGGACCTACCGTGGAATACATAGTAATATTGGAACAACCTACAAGTGATTGGTAAAAAATCATCAAAACAATTGATAAATTTGTCAAAATAATCCGGAATACCATTAATTGCATGAAAGTTTAACTGTCCGGCAATCCCCTCTTCTGGCCTTCAAAGCTGTTTACCCAGAGCCCACCTCTGGTATTCCTGGGTCGCTATAAGTATTTCGTAGAATATGATGCGCAGCATGTCGATCCCAGACGACCAAAATATTATCATCATTTTTGATTTGTTTGCAATGGAATATATAAAACTAAAACTAGTTAATGCCTAGAATAACACAAGAAGCACGATTGGCAACTAAGTTCATAGGTAAATCATCTGATACAATGATTTTATAAAAAATAATTGGTAGTAATAGCGATATTTCAAAGGTAGCGTCTACAGACTAAATTGCCTTCTTGTATCATGTTTTCATGTTTTCGCCAGTTGAGGAACACAATTCGAATATTCAGTTTTTGTGTGCGTGCTCCTTTTTATTGATTTCCTCCGCTCTTATCCTGTTTTCATTTGTTTTTAGACTTTGCTGGAGGAAGTTGGTGGCTACACAGCATGGAACAGGCGTTGGTGTGTCATGCAGGGAGATTTGATCTCATTTTGGAGGTTTCCTGATGAGGAAGATCAGAAGGTAACAGCTGTTTTATATTTTTGTCCATGCAGCTGTGCTCGACTGCTCTACTTTCATGCTTACAGTGCATTTTTATGTTGTAACAGTAATGCATGTATGCTGTAACTTTTATGTAAAAGTTTGCTGGATAATTGATTAACTCAACATAAACTAGAGCATATTATTTGTATCAATTGTGGTACCAACTGTATTTCAAAATAACCAGAAAAACAGAAAAATTACTTGGCATTGTTTTTCACCTGATTTGGAATAGGGAGCGTTGGATAATGACCGAAATTTAAGGCTATGTATAATTTCAAATTGAATAAAGGTACAGACTTGCATCTTATTATGAACTTTAAGTGCAGTGCAGTACAGTGCAGTTTATTGAAAAGTCATTTTTACCTAAAATGGCTACTACTTGTCTGTCGCATTTTCAGATGCGAATTTAAAGTTGTTTGAAATATAGTTTCGAAAAGGCAAGCGGTCCTTTCTTTCTTTCTTTCTTTCTTTCTTTCTTTCTTTCTTTCTTTCTTTCTTTCTTTCTTTCTTTCTTTCTTGGTAAATGGACGGTAGCGCAAAGCTCTATGAACCTCGAAAAATTATTTGAAGCTCGAAAATGTTATGAACTTCGGCAAGCTATATAAACCTCGAAATAATCTTGAGTTTCGAAAACCATGAGATAATCATGCACTTATGCATATGAAAAATGCTATTATTTTCTACTGCAATTAGTAACTTTGTGGTGAAGATATGCTTTCTTATTTTCCAGCCGCCGACAGATACGATTGATTTGAGAATGTGTTCGAACAAATTGGTTGATGTGGTCCCACGTATGGAATGTTCAAGACCAAACACATTTGAGTTGATGGTTAAAAGGCCACTGAGTAAACATGATACTCCATCATTGTTGTCAACAATCGAAGGGAAAGAAATTTATACAAAGTAGGTTCTTTCGTTATTTGCTGTTGCCTGTGTTCGAGATAATCACCAAGGTGGAGAGTGGTCTCTGCAACTGAGTCCAATTTTGTGTTCTGAGATAAGATCTTGGGAAAAATTAGCATATTGCACAGTTAGCCATTCAAATATGTCATCAAAGAATAGAAAGCATGCACTACTTACAATAGGTATAGCAGCGGGGGCTTAACATATTGGTAAGGCGGGGAAAGGCAGAAAGAGATTGTTGAGGTTTCCCAGTGTTTATCAATTGCTTGAAAAACAATCGTTTCCAAAGATCTTAGGACATCCCAGAACACGATAAAGGTTTCGGTTGTACAGACCACTCTCCACCTTGGTGATGATGGTCTCACCTGCTACTAGAAATTCGGCGGCCTGTAGTGCAACCAGGGCCACCTACAGCAGAGGGACAAGTAAGCGATTGCTTCTCCTACCTTTAGGAAAAGGCTGAATTTTTATTTTGCACTTTCTTTCTTACATTTCGTGTGGTCCTCCTGGGACTGCAACAGACGCCCGTGGTTCTAAGTAACACATTTTGCATCTGAACAATACCAGGTGTTCCCCTAATACTTTGAATCCCTTCTCCAAAGTGATTTGTTTCAAATTGATTTAAAGAATTGCCTTCTCTAGGCATTGGCTTTCAGCAGATAACAAAGAAGACCGAATGGCCTGGATTTTAGTTCTAAATCGACAACTCAGTGACAGTAAAGCTTGGTCGGTGAAGCATTTCAAAAACAAAATGGTTGCAAGTGATAGTCCAAGAAAGAAGCAGCGTGGAGCAGTGGCTGTGTGAAGAGATGCCCCAGTAAAAGATAAGATCTGCAGTTAGAACTTGGTAGTCTGTGCATTTTGTGTGCGGAAGAATTTGTAGAATCGGATTTGCATACGTAGAATAAAGCTTGGTTTTGTTTCCATGCTGAAATCTTTGATTTGCGTAGATAAGAATCATATCGTTGTTTAACTATTTACTTATAGTTTAAATGGTGAAGAGACGTGCTTGAACATGGCCTGATGACGCCCATGTTCGAAAATAACTGGGAAAGAATCCTGTCAACCCGAATGAATACAGTTAGCATCCAAGTTTACGAGCCTGCAAGCAGTTAAACTGTAGTACAGATTTCAATATCTGTGGCTAAGGCTGTGTCAGAATCTCAGGATTCAAGCTAGCACCCACTGGCAGTCGCCCTATAGATAGATCAGTATTTTGCTGTTACGATTCACCTTGTTGCAAAAGATTGATACTGGAGGCTAATCAACAATAACAAATCGATGATTGGGCAAAAAACTTTGGTAGGATGACCTGCAATCTAGGCAGTCCGACTTAAGGGCTAAAAGCATTGACAGGGTAAAACAAGCAAGGATTTTTTATAGCCGCCTATCAACCACCTAAAATTATATCTTAAGACTAGATTCAGTTTCGATTTTAAGCATTTAATCTTCTATCAAGGATTCTAATATTTTGCTTGATTGTAACTGTCGGGAACTAGACCTAATGTCCGGATATGATGTGAGCCACGGGAGAACCGATACAGTGCATAGCTTGTCAATAAGATATCAGTACAGATATCTCTGTGCCAGTTCCGATTTAATAAACTATCAATGATCGTTCTGTGATTAGTAGCTCACTAGTTGTGCAACATGAAACGCATGTTGAAAGAATGAAAAGAACCGCACTACAAGAAAATTCTCCATCCCACGCGCCATCATGCTGCAAACCTGGTGCGCAAAATATCCAGAGTCTTCAGCTGTGTATGATCATGGCCAGAACTAGGTGCCTGATTTGCTACTTTATCTTAATTAAATGGTGACATCAAATAGACAGCTTCCCGAATTTTTTGCAATGATGATTTATGTTTTAATGATTTAGGTCTCTCTTTATTTCAATCCTTTACACTCAATGATTGTTTTTGACCTGACTTTCCATCTTGCTAAACCGTCTTCCTTATACTAACAGATCTAACACGAAATCTGAACCTATTCTCCTGCGATAACAGGTGACATTTTCAAGCAACTCATAGTTAATCAATTCTTAAATTGCATACGTATATTATATTATCGCATGAGTTGAAACTTACATACTTATGAGTTTTGTAGTCTACCCCTGCTTGTTACTCATAAAATTTATTTTGTAAAGTTTTCCTATTTGTTTCTTTATCATAATTTATCGCAATGATTTTGTACATAGCTTTAAATCTTTGATTTTCTATATAGAATGTTCTGTATTATCCTCACTTGTCAATTTTGTTGTTCACAGTCTTTATCAAATAAGTTCTCTTTGATGGCAAAAAGGTGAGTATGGAACATAGTCGTTCGTATGGTTTAATAAAAAGCTGAGGGCCAAGAATGGATGCTTCTGGGATTGCAAACGTTAATTTGAATTTGTTGTTTTATTTTAAGCCTTTTTCAAATTAAAATTTGTTAACCAAACTCTAAGATTAAATCATTAAAAAGTCCACTGCAAAGATTTAATCAAAAGACATTCTCATTGGACTAAACAGGAAAATCACTAATGAAACAGCTTTTATCGTGTTATGTGAACCATGAAAACAATTCTCTATTTTCAAATGCATTCATAAAGATGCCTGTGATCGCTATATAGGTGTTTTAACAACACACTTCTAATAAGAGAGGATAGCCTAGGCTTAAATGGTCAGATAGAGAGCATGTCCCTGTATATCTGAAAATAAAACAAACAACTATATGAAAAAATGATCATGGTTGAATCCAGCAAGAAATTAAGGAAAGAAGAAGGAGAACCAAGGGGTGGACAAAAGTTGACATGGATAAATGACTGGAAAAGATCATGAGATAGCGAGGGTGATAGTTGAAAAAGAAGATGGAGTGATATTTGTAACGAATGATGGATATCTAGTAAATAATAGGCCGTTATGACATAAAGGCTGACCTCTACTAGAGCAGATTTGTTCGCGCGAGCGCTGCGCTCGAAAAAGTGCATGCACAAAAGATCTTTCTGATCGCAGAGGAGCATATTTTGTGCGCTTTTGTAGCAGACTCTGAGCCTACTCCCACAGCGATTTCGCGCGCAGACATCTTGAAGAGCTAAACAACCATGCACTTCTTTGAGCGCAGCGCTCGCGCGAGCAAATCTGCTCTGGAGGAGGTCGGCCTTCAAATACATAACTAGCCACTAAATGCGCTCAAGCCTCAGCTGAAGGACGGTAAATGACAGTGATCTAAAAAAAAGGCTTTTTTGAGATCAGTGGGTAAATGATAGCAAATGGCCTCATTTTAGTGTCTATAACGTATCAATTCTGGAAACGAGATTAAAATAAAATGATAGCGATTGTTGACGGTTGACGGTTGCCCTCTCTGAACTAAAGAGTGGGTGATTGAATAAAATGGCGATTCAAATGGGGTTTAAGATGAAATGAGCCAATTTCTGTGCCGCAAAATGCTCCCCAGATTGTTTTTGCGGTTAGAGAAAAGGTATATATAGCATATTATTTTTCTGTTTGCCGTTTAAGAGGAACTTTCTTTATCGTTCGCTGTTGCATAATGCCAGACAAAACTTGATTTCATGGTGATTTTATACGAGATCTGGGAGTGCAAGAGCGCTTATTAGACCATTTGCTAGCTACTTTACCTAGTATCCCGATGATTGAGAAGAAGAGGAGGGAGGGAAGCTCTGAAAACAATTAGGCCTTGGGTAGATCTTCTGTAGAAGTTGAAACAACAATAATTCATTAAGAGTAAGATAAAAAACATTTACTTTGATGACAAAAGCCCTAATTATGGGCAACCCCTCCTAAAATATGTTAAATGAAATGAAAATGAAACTTTTGTAGACTAGAATTACTAACAAGCAATACCTGATCTCCAGCCAGATTGGAAAGTTTGACGTGCGCGGGGGATTAATGTTTAAAAAATCGCCATCGCAATTTTAACGCGATTGTATTTTACCTGTATTGCACCTATATAAGTTCTACTGTACTGATATGCGCATTTATTGATTCAAATTTGGATACTATCTATGCCATTTTTACCCCCGTTTGAAAATCCCCTGCGCAGTTTTCAAACTTTCCAATCTGGATATCCAGTATTCACTGATTAAAATTAAAAAACTTGAAAACTTAAAGATACATTTAAGCCAATACATTTAACCGATACATTTAACCATTGATAACCTAGATTGTTTAGAGAAAATCAAGAATAGCCACACATTTTTCTAAAATCTGCATAATCACAAAACTGGAATCTTTGCAACATGCTTGGACCAGTTGTCAAAATTTTTCCAAAACTGCATGCTCTTGTGCAACTGTAAAGCAAACTGGGACATCTACAAATGTAGGAACCAGGCTAAAAAGCACACCAGTACTTGCAGCTACGCAGGTTATCTTGTGCTTGTACCTTTAGATGATTTGCTCTCATCTGTTGCAGTTTGCTGCACAACACATGAGACTTGTCACACCTCTGTGATAATGGTACTTTTTACTTGCACTACATTTGCCCCTGCTTGCATGTTGCAGCGGTCAAAATACTGCTGCTTGATGCTATGCATAGCCAATATATAATATATTTTCCAGTCTGGTATAGCAACAGACATTAACTTAAACTGGATTTATCAGTTAAGAGATTCTCTTACTCACACAGCTGAGTCACCTTCAATATTTTTATATGTCAATTGTGAAAGACCCCAACGGCTGCACAGCAAGATATTTTCAGAATGCAACATATGTTCAAGTCTGGTACTGTCACATTTTGCAACTTCAAAGCATAATTTATTATTTTAAAAGCACTTTTTTGTCATTCTACCAAGCATCAAACTAAGTTGGTAAAAATATGTATTCTGTAACCACCCACCCATCTTTCGCCTTGAGAGTGGGAGGAAAATGTGTGTAAGCATCTAAGGCAGATTGACATTGCATATATCTGCACATCGCTTTTCAGCCCTGTATTGCATTGTAAAAAACTATGCTCAGAAGTATCCAGTGTATGCTGCAAAAATGCTGGACTTAGGTGGAGTCAAGCACGTTGTAACTATTACATTATAGAGTTATCAACACATCTACATGAATTAGGGAGAATGTTAGACCAAGTGGTGTCCTTTATGTTTTCTGAGCAATTGCAATCGCAAGCTTGGCCAAAAGAGAATTTAATTTGATGGTACCTGGCAAGGGTTTCTACTTCAGCAAATTTCACTTGTAATTTCAGTCCACTTCACTTTAACAGCCCCTCTTTACAATCATTGGTTATTTCTGAAGTCAATGGTTCTGAAAGTGTTATGTCCTTATTTCAAAAATTTAAATTAATTTTTCTACCTTTTTTCTTTGCAATACTGCACTCAAAAGATTCTCTTTGTACCAATGCCTGCTGCAAACCTTTCAGTTCAATACCTTGAGCATTGGAGAGCTATTGATCAACATGATGGTTTAATGGTCCCAAATGCAATTTTTTTCAGAAAGCTGCTCGTTGCAAGTGCAGTTGTGGCTATAAGAAACTTTGCTTCTAGTCTAGATGAATATGGTTCAGCTTTGAAGCAGTTTTATTTTGCCGTGCACCCAGATTTCTTTGAGCAATACCCTGCTGAAAAGGTATGTTTCGGGAAAGTTGACAGTTCTTTGTCACAACTTTGTACCCATTTTGATAGCATTATTTACAACACTGCCAATGAACCTTTGATATTACTTGATAAAGAGGAAAAACTGTGAGGATCTTTTCACAGGATTGCAATGCAATCCATTCTGATCAATGAGAATTGTTAATCCAGTGGCTGTTTTTCTCCATCCACCCGTAATCATGAAAAATTCACAAAATTAATATGAATTGTTCTAAACATAGTTGGCTTTCATATGTTTATTATAAAGAATGACAAAACCATCCCTCCTCTCATTAAAAGATCTCATTTACATTAACTACTGCCAAGAACTATATTCCACCTCAGAATAAATCAACACCCAGGATGGTCCAAACCAGGAAATTTTCCCAATTGCCCCTAAAATCCTGGAATTAAGGGCAAATTATTGTAGAATTAGTAGTTAGTACTTTGAATTCTCAAAGAAGGAGATCAAATCAGCCTGGACAAGGATAGTGCTTGCATCTTTATTGGCTCATAGCAAGGATTTGAATTTTTCTTAAAGAAAGATTTTAACACTATGCTAGCTAGGTCCTTTCCTTAAAACTTTTCTGGGCTCTTTTTTCCATGCTGAGAGATTTCTGACAATTCCCAGTCCAGTTTTTTTCGTCATGCATGGAATTTTTCGAGTTCATACTTAAATTTTTGCATGTAACTAACATTATATTTTGTAGGAGACAAATGAAAATTCCCTAAAAGTATTAAATCATTTCATGAGGGAAGTGAAATCAAATCAAGATGTCAAGCCTGTTACGCTAAGATTTTTTCTTCGCCACAACAATAAGAAACCAAATAATAATCACAGAGATTCTGCAGGTTAGTGATTCTCTATTTTCACATCTGATTATCTTTCAACTTCTAGATAGATTTTTCTAGATAGCATCTATGAAGAAATGGCTTGTATGCAATATTAGGATGCTGTACATCAGTTTACTCCCATTACAAACTGTGGTGCATGACTAACGAGTGAAGACAGCTGCCTAGGCCTCATCTTACATGAAAATAAAATTCTGCTGCCTAGGCCCCTACTACTAAAGACCTGTTAAGATTCATACGAAGATGTGTATATATATATATGCTCTAATCATAAAAAGTATCATTGTTTGGTGCAGCCGTTTAAATGAAATATGATTCATTAGCCGGAAACAGCACAATCAAGATTCTCTTCAGAACTTTATGAGCTGTTATCTTCTGCTGATGAGTTTATGGATGTTTTGCTGGTTGCATTTTCTGGGATTTCATGCTCAGGAACTTCTTCTGATGATATTCTGGCTACGTTACTCCCCGCTTTGGCAAAGACAGACGTTCTACTCTTTCCCATGTAGAGATAAACTGCCCTTTCAATCAACTGCTCTCTTTCCCTCCTGGTGCTTTGTAACAACCTCAGTTCCATTGGAAAATGCTTTCACAGCAATGACAGCAGCTTCTTTACACATTGGATGATTAAAAATTTGTTCTCGATGTTTCGCGCATAATTTGCATCAGATTTTTGTGACGTACTGTTTTAACTCGACCGTCTTGATATTATGACCAATAATTCTTTGCCCCACTTAAGGAAGGTGCTCAGTTCCTTCTTAGTTCCTTTCTTTTTCTTTTTCTTTGCAAACGATGCCATTTTTCTCAAAAACAGTCCGATACAAGAATCATTTCACAACTACTGGACGTGGGACAGCTATGTACATTTTCGTGAAATCGTCAAAAAATTGATATTTTGTTTGATTTGCCATTGACACTTATTGAGTGATAATGAGCTCATTTGAAGACGCAGATTATAAACAACGGAAATCTTGCAACAAAAGGAAATCAGTGATTATCAAAGGACAAATGATGGGAGTTTGAAAGGTTTCCAGTAAAACATAGACTGCCACAGTAAAGAAAAAACTGGCTAGTGTCTGAGCAAGCCGTGCGATAATTCGCACTCCTGGGGAGTGGAAGGCGTGTGCCGAGGCGTGCGAGAGCGATCGCACGCCATTCCCAGTAAGGCCTGTGTTTAGAAACAACAAATGATTGAAAACTTTAATTTTTTATTTAAAATTCAGATTGACATATGATTTTCTTCACATTCAATTTTATTCACATAAAATTTTTCTCAATTTTTTAATATCTTTTGGAAGATCAGTGATATGTTACAAACGTCTTTGCCACTTTAACAGAAATATAATGGCACCCCCATCAAGGGAAATTTATGAATCATAGCCCTGTGGCATGTTTGATTTCACAGCGGATTAGGGGGGTTGGACAGAAAGGACAATATCAGATTAATATTCTTTCTGTAGTGTTGATACTTTTCCCCTCTATTCAAGAGGCCCAAAGTTCACATCTAGATCATCTATGTGGGGGGCTAAGCTTCAGTGAGGTGGGGGCTAAAATCGTAAAAGAGGGGCTTAGCGCCCCATGACCATGGGCCTGATTGTCATTGCAAACATTCACTGAATCTAGTGAACAGTTCTGTTATGAGCAATCTTTTCTTAAGGTCCGAAATGTTTAACTTTTAGAAAACATATGATAGGTATAGCAATAAAAACTAATTGTAAAAATGCTAAAAAATTCATCTATTTGACAAATCTATGTGTTGCATTGGAAAAGGATGATTATGCATGGTTTAATTGTTAAAATTATTTCTAGATCTCTTTGCTAGTGTTCAAATCCGTTTGAAGTCAAAGCATCTCCCAACTCTAGTTCATGATATACTGTCATCATGCCATCTGCCCATACAACAAGAGTTGGAACAACTTGTGAAAAAGCAAAGAGAAAAACAACAAAGAGAAAGACCAACAAAAATTAAATGGAGCACATCTTTAAGGGATATCATGGATGAAGACATATTTTACCCTGAAACAATAACAACTGTGGAAACATTGTATTCTTGGCTTCTTAAAAATTCAGATACTGCAAAAGTTAGACTAAAAGAGATATTGCCAATTGTTGAAGAAAATCGTAGAATTAGTAGGAGAATGATTCGTAGACACAGACTTGCAAATTTTGTAGCAGATGACTCTTGGTATAGCCAGACAACATTGAATGGAGCATTAAGGCAGATGGAGTACCTTTTTAAAAAGAGAAACATTAATTCTAGGGGACTAACTGGAAGAACTTTAAAATTAGGTATATTCACTGGATTGGATCAGCTTGGAAGGTTTATTGTTGATATAACAGATATACCAACTGCTTGGATACAGGTAATTTGTTTTTTTTGTGGATCTAATGATTGGTTTTGATTTCTTTTTTTATTTAATGATTGCACCAACGATTTGTTCCTCTTCTACAGTTGATGATTTATTAGATGATCGATTCATTCATTCATTCATTCATTTATTCATTCATTCATTCATTCATTCATTCATTCATTCATTCATTCATTCATTGAATAAGTGATTGACTGATTGATTGATTGATTGATTGATTGATTGATTGATTGATTGATTGATTGATTGATTGATTGATTGATTGATTGATTGATTGATTGATTGATTCAACGATTCAATGATTCAATGATTTGCTTATGAATTTGTTACTTAAACTTTGATTGATTAATTAATCCAATTGATCTTTTAAAATCTAAAATTCCCCTTTTGTTTCCTTCCTTCAACTACTCATATGTTCATCAATTTTTCTGTTAATGATTGTTTTGATTTTTACTTCTCTGTTCTTGTCTTGTTATTACAATATTTTCCTCTTATTTTTCCATGAGTGGCTGATCAATATTTTTATAGCTAGATTGTGGCAGTTGTGACTGCATTACTTGTACTTTTTTATATACCTTTTACCTGTTTTCCCCTCATTTTCTCATTACTGCATTTATGAAATACTTTTTTCCAGGGCCTGAATTCAATAAATGATTTGGATGGCCTTGTCCACGTGCTTGATTTATCTGAGATGCAAATCTCTGAGGCACTAAGAGGACTTCAAATAACACGCAGTAGGACACACGATCCAATTCCAATTAAATTGTATTATAAACAAGTTTCAAAATTACTACGAAGTCTCCGTGAAAGTAAGGACCATTATTCACCGTCATCTCCAGTTATGAATAAATATCGAGCAAGGATAGCAAGGTTAGTTTCATACTTCTCCTAATGAAGCCCTGTACACCAGAAACAATTCTTGGATTTCATCAGTTGAAATCGCTATCATAGCTTTTTCTTTGATAAAATGCGTTCTTACCAAGTGTTTCCAAATAACGGAGATTATTAGGGCAGCTATCCCGCTTCATTCCATTCAATCAGTAAATTTCAAACAAAACAAGAGGCTAGTCGCAAGTTTATGGTCCCATTTGAAAAATCTGGCTTTTTTTATGCAATTTTTCTTCATGCTTGAAAACTGAATTTCCGCCTCTGTTTCGTGTCTTGCAGACATTTTTTTTAGCATTTGAATGTATCGTATCCGAAAGACCATATCACAAGTGCAGATAAGGGCTTTATTGTTAATAAATATTGTATTTATGGTGCTCGCCGCGTAGTGTTTCTGCTACATCACTGCCATTCTACTATTAGTATATTCACCAGATACTTTACTCTTGTAAGGTGGGAGGAATCGTGGGTAGAAACGCTTTAAGCCATTTTAAAAAGCTCACACGTCTGCATTAACTATTGAAAAAATTAGGGATATTGGGATGAAATTGATTTTGTGAAAGCAACGCTAATTTTGTTATTTTTCTTGCAGTTGTTCTAATGATCTTAGCATTGATCAAGATGGCGTTATTGCCATTCCATGTCTGACAACTTCTGATGCAATTTTATCATTCACAAGGCTGCATTACCCTCAAATAGCTGAAGCAAAGAAAGCACATGCAAGGTTGGTAGTTCCATTTTTCATACCTCTTATTTGAATTCGTTTTTGTTTTGACTTGTCTTCCCGTTGATACTGCTTTGATTGATATCTGCTTTGACAAACTGACTATGACTATGTGCTATGACTTGCATCTTCATAATCACCCGTTTTCGCCGCCGGCGTTGATGTCGGTGACGGAAAATATCAAAGGATGGCCTGCGCAAGCCTGCACCCATTACCATAACATTCGTACTGAATCTGCTTGGACAGTTATATGGTATTAGTAGTTTATGCTATAATTAATGATCTCCCTTGTCTAGGTCATTACAACAAGAATTTCAATCAATTAAATCTTGCAAAGATGCATTGAAACTGGGTTGCCTTCGTAAAGATCGGATCATATCAACAGACCAGATGGTGCAATCATGTGAAAGATTAAAAAGAGAAACGAATTTAGGACTTGAAAATATGAAACTTGTCATCAGTAATTATTATGGAATTTCTGGAGATGGAGAAATTAGGATTCCTTGGCAATGGAAAAGATAAAATTAAAATTGATTAGCGTTATGTTTGCATTCAGGAATGTTTGTTGTTACCATTTTCTTACGAAGCACTGATTTTATTGGCATCCTGTAAAGTTAATAAACAAATTTCTCTACCATTCAAAACTCATAAAAAGGCTGTTATTCCTGCTTGTTTTTTCACTTAAAAATGGTTTTGTTCATAAACAATTTTGCGACTTAACGTCACAAGAATTTTTGCATATCAAGGGTCAATTTGCGGTGGTAAAATGGGGCTAGGTTTACACGCTTGTAGGCAGTCAGGGACGTAATTATGTAGTTTTAAGGAATCGAGAGAACATCGGAGTACACATTTGTAGGAGAGTGAGCTAGCATACTCAATATCTTATCGAAAATCTATGAAAACGTTTAAAAAATCAACTTACTTCATACTTGCGGTAGATGCAGTGGGATATGGAACGGTTTATTGAGCTAATCCAGGACATGATCTTTAGCTGTGCCCATATCATTAAAATCTCCAATTATTTTTTACTCTGTCTTTGACTGGAATCCTATCGCCTAATTTCTTTCCCCGTAACCACTTTTTACGTCACAAGTACCCATTGAAATAAACATCTTTGCAAGTAGTAGCATCAAACATGAAAGCGAAAAAAACTTTTATTTTTTTCCCTGCCAAAAAGCTTCTATCCGAACCTTAAAAACGAGGCTTCATAGTTTGGATGACGTTAATGCAACACATTTCATGTAACTTTGAATACGCTCCTCCTGGATGCTGACCATGTTATCTATCATCAACCGTCCGAATCGTCAATTTTTTCTTTTTTTTTTTTTAATTCAAGTTTATTGGCCGAGATGGCCCTTAACTGCATACATACAAACAGCGAGTTACATATGTTTTTAAACTACGCTACAATAACAAAAGATTGATGTTAACTACAAGCTAAGCATTATATCAAGCTAGAGAAAAACAAACATTTAATTATATAATTACCAACGGTTAAATGCAACTCAGATATTTAAAAAAAATTTGGTTCTTTTTTTCCAATGATTTTTTGCAGAAACTCCCCAATTGTTTTGTTATAGAGTAATCTTCTTGACTCATTAGCCAGAGAAACATATTGAATTCATTTAATGTAGCAGTATTAGGGAAAGTCCGGTGGATTTCATCCAGAAACTTTTGTCTTTCCTCATTAAAAAGGGAGCAAGAAAGGAGAAAGTGGATTTCATTTTCGACAGTAAAAATATTCAAGGTTTTGCAATATGGACAAAACCGTTCCTCTCTCGGGGTTTTATTTTTACTTAATCTTCCCGTTTCAATTTGAAAATTCATCCATTGGTTGTTGCTTGAGCCTCGTCTCTAGATCGTTGATCGAGACCAGTTGGCCTAGGCA
This sequence comes from Catostylus mosaicus, assembly GCA_964019065.1. Lineage (NCBI taxonomy): Eukaryota > Metazoa > Cnidaria > Scyphozoa > Rhizostomeae > Catostylidae > Catostylus > Catostylus mosaicus. The sequence goes on along the minus strand of OZ025185.1, from coordinate 13,833,420 downwards.
ATTGATAGCATTTGAATGGCGGGCTGAGTGGCACACCGTTTCGAGTGACACGAGAAAGATGGAGTTTATCTTTCTCTTTACACTTGCAGCAGTTGTGAGAATTGCATTAATTATATATGGATGGCTTCAAGATTTGTATTTGAAAGTTAAATATACTGATATTGATTACATTGTTTTTTCTGATGCCGCAAAACATGTGGTGAACGGAAGTTCTCCATATAATCGTGCTACTTACCGTTATACTCCGTTGCTTGCATTTCTTATGACACCTAATACATTTATACATCCATCTTTTGGCAAGGTGTTCTTCTCGATATGTGACTTAATTGTTGGATGGCTTATAATCAAACTAATCAGGAGCAGTTTTGAGCAGCACTCAATTTTCAATGAAGATGTTGGAAAACAGAGCATAGTTAAACAGTCCTCCTTATTAGCTGCCGCTGCTTGGCTTTTTAATCCGTTATCGTTAGCAATATCGACAAGAGGAAATGCTGAATCAGTTCAGGCTGTTCTTGTGCTTGCAACTTTGCTTAGCGTGATGAGAAATTATCATTTCATTGGTGGATTGTTTTTTGGTTTTGCAGTTCATTTTAAGATTTATCCAGTTATATATTCTCTGCCGATTTTTCTATATATTTCAAGGGATGTGCACAAGACATTGTTGAAAAACTGGAAATGCATAAAGCTTATGGATATTGTTAAGACTTCAACACACCAAGTAAAAGATTTGTTCTCGTTTGCATCTGCAGCATCCTCTGTTTTATTGGCAACTACTTATTTATTCTATTCCTGGTTAGTTTCATTTACCATGTGAATTTTTTGGTTTGAATCAAATTACCACCATCAATGAGAAATATCAAAATATCAAAATTTTTCTATGGAAATACTCCGTTATCTCCGACTCTTTTTTTAAAGTAATGTACTGAACCATTTGACCCAGACTAAGGGTATTAGTCTTCCAAGGGAAAACTAATTTCTTTTTTTTCTCAAATTTTCCAGGAAAATTGACAAAATTCTAAACCAGTTTATTTTAATTGGTGTGAAGAAGAGTTTAAAACCCCTTCCATGCTGACGAAAAAGAAAATATGAATGTATCTCCTAGCAGATGAAACTTAAAAGTCTGGCAAGGTCACAAACAGTTAATTCAATGCTAGAGAACACCAGAAAAGAACCCTATGGCAACAATAGATCATGTGTAATTCCAATTGTGCTGGGACGCACCTCAGCAAAATTAGTTACTTAACCAATAATTTTTAAATAAACAACATTGTCTCTACTTCCTAAGTACTTTGCAGTTTCAGCACCAGTGTCCCTGATTTTTTTAGAAAAACTGCCACTTTCTAGAGATCACATACTTTCAGGAGTTAGAGTCAAAATCTTTTGGAATCATAGAATTACAGAAAATGTGATTTTTTAATGGAAAGGGTGCTCTCTACTTGATTAGTATATACTGAGGGAGTTCCTTCTTTATAGATTTCCTCATGTGCAAGTTTAACATTTTCTCTTCCTTAGTTTAATTTTTGGTGCTTGTATCATTTGTATTATTTCTGTACTCTTGTATTTGATGTATTTTGTATTGAAACTTGTCTGTTGTGTAAATTTTGGAATGAAATAAGGCCCAGTGACTTTAGAATTTGATCATTTATATAAAAAATGTAGAATTTCCTTTTGTTCCAGGTATCAAATGGAGTTTATTGAAAACACATATATGTACCATTTGAGGAGGACTGACATGAAACACAATTTTTCACCATATTTCTATGTGATGTATCTAACATCTAAGTCATCATGGTCACATGTTATTGGTTTCCTTGCATTTTTACCTCAGTTTGTTTGTGTTGTTGTTCTTGGGATCAGATATCATTTTCAACTCCCACTTGCTTGTTTTCTTCAAACATTTGCATTTGTTACTTTCAACAAAGTCTGCACATCACAAGTAAGTATTATTTGCATTTTATCTTCTCAATGTAAACAAACACCTAGCAGTGCACTGTGACCCTTCAATTTCAAAGGTGCCAAAAATTTCAATTGTTTCCCAGTCTTGGTATTTTGCCTTTATTTCTCAGCAGCTCACATACCAAGAGAGCATAGAATCTAGAAATTTCTTGATTAAGTATCAACAATAGTGTTTCCATGATATAGTGTGGCTGTACATCAACACTATTTCTTGATGCAATGTTGATTCTTTCATCAAATTTTTAGAAGTGTTGGTTATAATCACAGACCAAATACACACTTGAATTAACAAAAAATATTAAAAACCTTTGGGTGAGAATACGCATCAGAGCTTTATAATCAAATTTTAAAAACTCATGAAAAATACCCACCAATATAGTCTAGCTCATGCCATGAAGGTACAAAACTCTCATAGGATGCCATTTGATTCATTGATTTTGTATCTCATTCATACACTTCCTGCCTATCCTATTGAAGTCTTTGCACAATGTGTCTCAGAAAGTTGCAAACTGCTTTGTTTTAATTCCAGCTATTATGATCAATCTACATCACTTTTTATTTTATGTAATACAAGCATTGTAAAAATGATTCCTATTTTTAATTGCAGTATTTTATATGGTACCTCAGCCTTCTACCACCATCAATAATGTATTTCAAAAAGGATTTTTACCATGATGCTCCTTTCATTACATTTCTTTGGATGTCAGCGCAGGTAATATTTGGAATCATGCACCACCTGATGGAGTTTTAAGTATTTATGATTTTAAAATTTATGTTTTATAAGGTTCGTGTTTTTTTCGTTTTTTGCATGTATCAAACATTAAAGTAAAATAGCCACACTGCACTTTGTTTGCACCATTTACAACAGGAATGGACACTGAAGCTGGTGTTTGTTCCTTAATTTTTGGAAATAATGCTGTATGAGTAACATGCAAGCAGATGAAGACACAAGATATTGTTCCTCCTTAATTAGGCATCTAACTATTGTCAGGTGCATTTTCCAGTGATCTAACGGGCATTTTCTTGATGTGGATTTTCCAATAACCCCAAATTCACCAGTTACTATTTAACATTACATCAAGGTAAGTTTCTTGCATAGGATTTCCGATGATTGGTATTTTACATATTTTTGCAAACCATTAAGCATTAATTTATTCTCTGTTTTCTTTTTAGGGAATCTGGCTAGGTCTAGCGTATTTGTTGGAATTCAAAGCATGGAACACATTTTTCCTTGTTTGGCTGGCTTCAATCTGGTTTCTAATTGTCAATGTTTGTATTTTGTCAAGACTTATGTCAAATATCTCCTCATCAGATGAATTTTGTAGAAGTAAAATAATCAAGAAGAGCAAATAACAAATATTTATTAAAATTGTGTTTATTTGTATCAAACATATAATAAGTGATCTTGCTTCATTCCTGCATTTATCTTGAATAACTGTTTCAATAAGGTTGACCTTTTGTGCTTACTAGCAGCGCCGGACTGGCCCACTGGTCGACCTGCCCGTTTCTGGAGGGCCCTTAGAAAGTTCCTCCAAGAGCGCGCCTCTTTGGAAATCACTTTCCACATTTGGAGAAAATTGATAAAATTTACAAAACATCTCGAAAGATTATCGAGGAACGGGTTTAGACAAATATTTATACAGAGAACAAGTTTGTAGTTATGTTAACTGTTATAGTACCTTGTGGAAAGAATCAAGAATTTGAGTGAAACTTTCTTGCGATCACTCCCAAACTCCAAGCCTCGCCCAATAGTGTCTATCTAAGCTCTCCGTGGCCGTTGAACAATTCTCATGCAGTCCGCCATTGCTTACTACGAAATAGTATGATCAAGAAATATTAAGGACTTGACCTGAATAAGGCCGAAATCACCTGAACATATTGTACATTATACATGCGCTCAGTGGCGGACACTTGGGCAACTGTTGGTGGGGGGAGGGGGCAAGCCTATTGTTTTGGTAGGATGACATCACATATTTCCATTGTTTTAGATCAAAATACTATAGTCTTCCAAAATTTTTAGGGCCATCGCCACCCCCCTCACCTGCCCCCCCCCCCACCCAATTGTTCTCCACTCCATGCGCTTATATTTGCACCGGCAGTAGCTAGCTAGCTTTCGTCTTTAAAAGAAATTGCCCTTAAATTGCCAAACCCCTTAAAAATGTTTTATTCCATGGGCTCAACAATGACGGAATGGTATCATGCGAGAAATTCATGCAACAGAAATAGGTTTTATTACTGTAATTTCCAATTTTCTTTCTTCTGTGCAAAAGATTTAGACATTTCTTCTAAAGGCAGCTTTGCAGGAATAGGAAACAGAGAAAGAAGGAATCTATTTATTTCTTTTTATTTTTTGTCGGAAATTTTGTGGAATCATATCCCTCCAAAAATAATCCTGAATTCCCGCCACTGGGCCACAATGCCCTTTCATCAACTTCTGTTCTGTCACATGACAACAAAGGTTGGAGCATAGAATATAGATCATCTTTCTGTAGTTGATAGGATTTGTTGCTGACAGAAAGTCGCGCCTTCGAAACTGTCAATCAAACACACAATAGACTCAACAATAGTTATTGTCTTATGGTTTTTGATACTGTAGCAACAAACAAGCTTCAACCCACTGAAGTGTGGAAGGGAAGGGCTTGTTTGCTTCAGCGCAACTTGCTCTCAATGCTTTCAAAACAAATAAAGTTGACTAAGATGATGGACGAAAATGCCGTATTATCAATAAGGATTTACCAAGTAAGTATATTTCACATTTTGAAGACAAAATAAAGCTAATTTTACACCAACTCAAAGAAATACAACGAAATGAAGCGTCCACGGAAGGCCATGAAATTTGAGTAAATTCCTTGAAATACTGCAACGCATAAGAGTCGTAAGGCCAGAATTGCCCATTTTGATCGGATTGGAACTGATCAGAACTTTTGAAATTTAACCTTATATTAACTTTTCAAAAAGTAGCAGCAATTTTATTTTGCCTTTTCCTTTAATTCCGAAGCTAGCCTAACGCTGTATGCCATGCCTATAACTTCAGCTTCCCGGTTTTTCTTCATTTCCTCAAAACAGTATCTTGTTGTTTCCTTGTCTCCATATCAAAACAGAAGGGATTTTAGCAATGATTTTTTGGGTTGCTGCCTTTGAACATTGTTAATATGCTTAGAAGTATCATCAACATTAAGGATTTGATCTTTCGATATAATTTTCGATTGCAGTAGAGCTGTTTGCAGAATATCACGAGGATCTATCCTTTAAATGATATATACTACAAAATGTTATTTAAACCCCCTAAAACCCTTCCTCGCTGGTCTTTCCAAATGATCCGGTGTCTATCTACGTTAAATAGGGACACCCTATAGAACACGGTTGATTTCTTAGAAGTAAAGCGCTTCTCAATAGGGTGTTCAAAATAGTGTTTTGAATACAGTTAAAACATGTGAAAGCTCTGAGGGGCAAATCACCTCTCAAAACAGCATACGTGACTTTGTGATTTAAAATTCACACGACTTTTTTTCTGTGACTTCTGTGATTTTTGTCTGTGATTTTAGTGATTTTTTTATTTCCTTATGATTTTAGTAACTTCTACACGCTTCTATCCATGGACAGTTCATTAGAACGCTTGCTTGATCATATTTAGCGTGCCGTAATATATATGTAATAGTTACTATCTCATTTCATTTCTCATTTCTCATTTCAATCTTTTAGGGAGGGTGACCCTTCAACAAAGGTTGGTTTTCAAGGGGCCCTCCATTTAAAAATACAATAAATCCATTTAAAAATACAATAAAAACTTTAATTACAGAAATAAAAACTTAATAAGATAATGAAACCTAAGATATCTAAAAAATACAATATTTGCAAATTGTTCTGAAAAGAAAAGGAAATAAATGTTGGTTATTTTTTGGCTGAGAGAGTCCTCTCAGACTACCCAAAGACCCACCAAAAGGCAGGCCCAAGATCATCCAAGAAACCTCATTTACCCAAATGTTTTTTTAAATTTGTACAGTGAGGATGCCAGTTTGGCCTCCGTAGAAAGGCTGTTCCATATCTTGGCACCTCGAAAGGAAAAGGCTTTTTGCCCTTTCCCTCTTTTTTTATTGGGCAGCCGCACATCTGTATTTTTGTTGCGGAGGATACGGGAAGAACATGCATTATATTTAGTGAAATGTTCACAAAGGTATTTTGGGGCAAGATTGTTCAGAGACTTGAAGGTTACAATCTTAGACTGTGTATTTATCAGCTGCTGTATGGTTTTCCACCCCAGACTTTCAAACATAGGCTTGATAGCAGCATCATAACTACTATTTGTTACAATCCTAGCTACCCTGTTCTGGAGTCTCTGCAAATGCTGAATTTCAGCAGCACTTCAGCAGCCCCAAACTGAGCAGCAATATTGAAAATGAGGTTCTACAATGCTAGTGTAAAGAGTCTTCACGGCCGTAATTGGAAGGTGCTGTTTAGCATATTTCAAAAACTCAATAGCACGAGAGACTTTAGCAGAAACTGCCCTCGTCTGCTCTTTCCAATTAAGGTGGTCATCTGTTTGAACCCCTAAGTACTTAGCCTTGCTGCGTATTTCAATTTTTCAACTATGGGATTGGATAAGTAGTATATAAGATATGAGACATCTTTTCTGCAATGCGAACACATTAAAACCACCTTTATGCAACAAGCTGGTATGTAGCTTTTCGTTTCAAGGGCACAATCTCCAATAATGTTCAATAAGGTAAGATTGCTTCGGTAAAACTGGATAATTCTAATTGTCTGATGAAATATATGTCTTTTGGGCTGGACATAGCTAGACTTTTTGCTCCGATTAGCTTTTTTCCAATTATTTTTTGAATAGATTAGATATCAGATGAGCTCTCTGATATTTTGCAAAATTACTAAATCCAAGCTCTCAGGTGTTAATATTCGTAGACAGTGTTACCTAACATGTAATGTAATGTGAGTGAGAATTTGCTTTGTTAGTTTGATATGCAACTAGTTCCTTGTTATGCAAAACTTTTATTTTATTCATCTATATGATTATTTTATATATTGGTTTTCTTTTAAATTCAAATTTTCTCAATGTGAAACTAAGGTAGCTTAGTACCAAAGACACTACTCTTCTTAAAGAAGGTCCCTATACACAATCCAAAGGCAGCAATAGTTGCAAGTCCATGGAAAAAAATTTTTCTAGCTATAAAATTTCTATGAATTTGCATAATTATGCATAAATTAGCATATTAAATGGAAAATTACTCGATTTTTTTGAAAAAAGATCGGGCTGTAACAAAGCAATATATGTCAGCTAAATTTTATTTCTAGACAGTTTTTAGATGGTTTTAGGGCCTGAACCAAAATTCTTACCCAAAGAATATTGATGGCTGGAATTTAACATTTTAAAAGTCCAAAATGGCGCATTTTAACTTTTACGCTTGAGTGAATTGTCAAAAATACTATTGAAGAAGATATGATATCTTGCAATTTCTTGATTCAGGCTCTTCCTTAGTGAGTGGGCTAACTTTCTTGTAAATGTGGTATCTGTAGCTTATCTGTGTCTGGTGCTATCTTTTTTTGAATTCTGCCAAACATCGCAAAAAGCAACTTTCGGTAATCATGAGTTGAAAAAACATACACTTTAATAATGGAAAATACTGCTAATGCCCTCCAGATACATAACAGTCACCACCCTCCATTTCCCTTTCTGCATCTACATAGCCCTTTTTAATGCTTCTTAACTGTTTCCTTCTTTTCTTCCCTTTCTCTGACAGCTTTTTACAAATGCTTCTACTTTTTCGTATAGCCTTTTTATGGGTCATTTGTTTTGTAAGAACTCCCGGCTCTATACCAAGTTCACTCAGTACATCATTTACTCCAAGAGGCCCTTCATTGAACTCAATTACTGCTGAGTTTACTCCACAAACTAGGGTGTTTCTCTGCACAAACACATTTTTGGGACATTTTTTCCAAATTAAATTGTTTAATGATTCATTGCAATTCTGCGTTTTGCCATGAAGACACTTGGAAAGGAGCTCGTCACTACTTAAATCCTGAAAAATTGGCTTGATAAGTTCATGGATCCACTCTGGAAGACTAACATTTCTTTTGTATGTACACTTCCCAGTGATCTGGTCTCGCTGCCATTTACACCAGGAAGTTTCATTCTTTGGACAGAAGCGATGCCTGAATGCCTCATCATTAAAGTTTGTGCAATGCCATAAAACCGCACCAACTGCTTTTTTCATTTGATACAAGTTACCTTTGTTCTCTCTGATAGCCATACCAAAGTATTTTTGCAGTGTATTTATCACTTTGTCTGTCAGCTTTCCTCTGCCAGCCAAAGCTGGGATGAATTTTTGTGGGATTTCCTTAGTTCTCGGAGGCGAGTGCCAAGCCGCTTCTGCACATGACCCACACACTCAAGTTTGGCAGGGGTTATGTGAAAATCTTCGTATGGCTTTGAGTTAACTACTTCCTTGAATGATGATGTATCACCATCCCCAATATACCTGTCATAGATGAGCTTGTACTTGTCCACTGAACTGTTGAAAATAGCAACTGCGCCAGCAGCTTCCATTGCCCCAGAGGATTTTACATGATTTATAGGGCAATCATGTTCAATCTTCCAGTGCTCAAACTCATTTGTGCCTTGCTTTGAACTCCATTTTTGACATCCTCTGCAATATTTTGACAAAACATGATGATCAACACACTTTTCATTGCTAATTGCTGTGACTACTCCATTGGATGAGTTGTGCCCCCGCTTTTGCCATGTGCCATCAAGTGAGCACTCACATAAAACAATTGACTGGTCCTCTTCTAGTTTTTCTTTGCCATTTGCATATACCTCTCTAGCTGCTTTGGCCATGCTATTAATTGCCACCTTTTCATATGCTGCATGTAATTTATGATTAATTTTCTCATACCCTTTGGATGAAATTCCATGCATATTCATTATTCTGGTGAAATTTTCCAGTCCCTGGTGCCCCTTGCCGATTTCCCTAAAGGCAACAGCAGCCCTAACATTGACCTCCAAATGCATCCTTCCAGGTCCTTGAGTCCCTTCAATCTCATCTGATGTGTATAAATAATGTTCCCATTCACATTTAACACAGCAAAGCTTAAGTTTGCAAGCTAAGCCCATTCTTGAAATGAGATGGTTCTCAAGTCTGATCATCTCTAAGCACATAGGACAATGACCAAAAAGTTCAATAATGTTTGTCAAATGTTTGAAATTCATTACCAAGTTGTAATCATTTGAATCACTGCAATTTTGGTGAAATTCAGGCTCAGTATCTATCCTAATTCGCTTTCTTGTGACGGGTGTGACAAGCCTCGCCCAATAGTGTCTATCTAAGCTCTCCGTGGCCGTTGAACAATTCTCATGCAGTCCGCCATTGCTTACTACGAAATAGTATGATCAAGAAATATTAAGGACTTGACCTGAATAAGGCCGAAATCACCTGAACATATTGTACATTATACATGCGCTCAATGGCGGACACTTGGGCAACTGTTGGTGGGGGGAGGGGGCAAGCCTATTGTTTTGGTAGGATGACATCACATATTTCCATTGTTTTAGATCAAAATACTATAGTCTTCCAAAATTTTTAGGGCCATCGCCACCCCCCTCACCTCCCCCCCCCCCCAATTGTTCTCCACTGCATGCGCTCATATTTGCACCGGCAGTAGCTAGCTAGCTTTCGTCTTTAACAGAAATTGCCCTTAAATTGCCAAACCCCTTAAAAATGTTTTATTCCATGGGCTCAACAATGACGGAATTGTATCATGCGAGAAATTCATGCAACAGAAATAGGTTTTATTACTGTAGTTTCCAATTTTCTTTCTTCTGTGCACAAGATTTAGACATTTCTTCTAAAGGCAGCTTTGCAGGAATAGGAAACAGAGAAAGTAGGAATCTATTTATTTCTTTTTATTTTTTGTCGGAAATTTTGTGGAATCATATCCCTCCAAAAATAATCCTGAATTCCCGCCACTGGGCCACAATGCCCTTTCATCAACTTCTGTTCTGTCACATGACAACAAAGGTTGGAGCATAGAATATAGATCATCTTTCTGTAGTTGATAGGATTTGTTGCTGACAGAAAGTCGCGCCTTCGAAAATGTCAATCAAACACACAATAGAGTCAACAATAGTTATTGTCTTATGGTTTTTGATACTGTAGCAACAAACAAGCTTCAACCCACTGAAGTGTGGAAGGGAAGGGCTTGTCTGCTTCAGCGCAATTTGCTCTCAATGCTTTCAAAACAAATAAAGTTGACTAAGATGATGGACGAAAATGCCGTATTATCAATAAGGATTTACCAAGTAAGTATATTTCACATTTTGAAGACAAAGTAAAGCTAATTTTACACCAACTCAAAGAAATACAACGAAATGAAGCGTCCACGGAAGGCCATGAAATTTGAGTAAATTCCTTGAAATACTGCAACGCATAAGAGTCGTAAGGCCAGAATTGCCCATTTTGATCGGATTGGAACTGATCAGAACTTTTGAAATTTAACCTTATATTAACTTTTCAAAAAGTAGCAACAATTTTATTTTGCCTTTTCCTTTAATTCCGAAGCTAGCCTAACGCTGTAAACCATGCCTATAACTTCAGCTTCCCGGTTTTTCTTCATTTCCTCAAAACAGTATCTTGTTGTTTCCTTGTCTCCACATCAAAACAGAAGGGATTTTAGCAATGATTTTTTGGTTGCTGCCTTTGAACATTGTTAATATGCTTAGAAGTATCATCAACATTAAGGATTTGATCTTTCGATATAATTTTCGATTGCAGTAGAGCTGTTTGCAGAATATCACGAGGATCTATCCTTTAAATGATATATACTACAAAATATTATTTAAACCCCCTAAAACCCTTCCTCGCTGGTCTTTCCAAATGTTCCGGTGTCTATCTACGTTAAATGTGGACACCCTATAGAACACGGTTGATTTCTTAGAAGTAAAGCGCTTCTCAATAGGGTGCTCAAAAATTGTGTTTTGAATACAGTTAAAACATGTGAAAGATCCAAGGGGCAAATCACCTCTCAAAATAGCGTAATGACTTTGTGATTTAAAACTCACACGACTTTTTTTCTGTGACTTTTGTGATTTTTTTCTGTGATATTTTTATTTCCTTATGATTTTAGTAACTTCTACACGCTTCTATCCATGGACAGTTCATTAGAACGCTTGCTTGATCATATTTAGCGTGCCGTAATATATATGTAATAGTAACTATGGGATTGGATAAGTAGTATATAAGATATGAGACATCTTTTCTGCAATGCGAACACATTAAAACCACCTTTATGCAACAAGCTGGTATGTAGCTTTTCGTTTCAAGGGCACAATCTCCAATAATGTTCAATAAGGTAAGATTGCTTCGGTAAAACTGGATAATTCTAATTGTCTGATGAAATATATGTCTTTTGGGCTGGACATAGCTAGACTTTTTGCTCCGATTAGCTTTTTTCCAATTATTTTTTGAATAGATTAGATATCAGGTGAGATCTCTGATTTTCGCAAAATTACTAAATCCAAGCTCTCAGGTGTTAATATTCGTAGATAGTGTTACCTAACATGTAATGTAATGTGAGTGAGAATTTGCTTTGTTAGTTTGATATACAACTAGTTCCTTGGTATGCAAAACTTTTATTTTATTCATCGATATGATTATTTTATATATTGGTTTTCTTTTAAATTCAAATTTTCTCGGTGTGAAATTAAACCATTTTGGGCAGCCATGGCCCCCCGGCCCCCCTTCAAATCAGCGCTTGTGAGAAACTTAGTAGTTTCTGGAGGAGAATACTCTAAAACCTAAACTATAACATTATCGCGAAAACCAAAAGTTGAGAAATCCCTCTCGAAGGGTAACAGCAACTTGAGAGCGTGGTTTTACAGTTCGAATGATAACATTGAACGCCTGTCTACCAAGATGGTGTCTAGATAGCTGGCCTTAACCGAAAATAAGTCTAAAATGAGAACTTCTCACTTTCGAGAACCTCTGTCTCATAAATTGTGTACATATAGTTCTTCGTAGTGATATAGCCACATGAAAAAAGGGACTCGATAGGCTTCAAGTGGACTTTTTCACACATCCCAGGATAAACAGCACTATACCAATTGGCAAAAACTCCAATTTATTGTACAATTCTCCCCAACAAGTATTTGTTGCAGTCTAGTCTTTTGAATTCACATAATCCACCCGAACGTATAACATTGTGGCGAGAAAAAAACATTTGTGTTACACCTGTAAAAAACGTGCTGCGGTTGTACTCCACGTACCTGCAACAAACTGTCATTAGACGATTGCGTTCTCTCCTGAGTAAGTATAATGCTGTAACTTTTCTTATATATGAACCGTTGTAAGAGACAAATGAACTTCTTCTTTTTGCCATGTATCCTTTTGATTCCTTGCCATCTGAAGCACTCATTTCGTGCGTCGGCATCAACCCCTCCTTTGAAGTCTTTCTTAGATGTAGCTTTAATAAATCCTTATTTATTTGGATAGATTCTTCATTGGTATACATGTTGCGACGACTTAGTACCATGATGTTTTCCAATTCCCTCTGTTTAACTTCATTATCTTTATGATCAGGTGAAACGGAAACATTAAAAACTTCAGTCAAATCAAGAAGGTCTCTATTATCGTATGTCTCCAATTCCATCTTGCAAGATTTTGCAACTCTGATGGCATCAGATATGTTCATCTATATTTCGGAGGTTACTCCGCCCAATGTTGGAATACAGGGCTTTCTTCTTTGATCTGTAGTAGTCTACGCCTAACACGAGGCAACTGATATTAATACAAGCTCTGATTTTCTACCCGCGCTACCACTTTCCCGGGTAACCTATCCTCAGATAGAGGTTTGAAGGAGTGAACTCGAGGCCAATTGCTGCTGAGCGTCTACCGTGGCCTTATAATCCGGTGTTGCACACAAATTCTACCCGTTGCCTGGAGTTTGTAGTTATTTCTTTGTGATGTTCTTATCTTTCAATGATTTTTTTGGTGATTTTGTGATTTCTACATGTGATTAATTGACTAATTAATGTGATTTATTTATGATTTAGTGATTTTTTTCGCGTTTTAGTGATCTTCTAGTGATTTTATTTTAAATTTTATTATTTTTCTGTGATTTTTTCTGATGATCAACATAAAGTGTTAATTTGTCAATGATTCTATGGAGAAGAGCGATACAAAAATGAATTAATCATTCCTATTTTTACTTGATTGTAATTTGAGTATGGTATAAGTATTCTGTTACAACTGGAGTGAAATTGCATCAAAAGGAAGAATTTGACATTTTTTAATCATTTTAGAGCTGAAAAGGGGCATTCAAATCCATTTTCAACTTTGTTTAGCAGTGTATTTGAGGTTAGGAAGGTGTGTTTTATGCACTTAGACAATGACTCATGATGTCACCATCTCCACCCCTTTATTAACTAAAGTAAACAAGAATGAATTGAATTGTCAGAAAAAGAAAAACAATAAATTAAGATAAAACGAAGATATTAGATAATGACATTAATCATACAGAGACAATCACAAACTATAGCGTGGCTGCAAAGTCTTTAAAAAGCTTTCAATTTTTTGCAATATTTTTCCTTTTTATCCTTTGCAAACATGAAAATATGTTTAACGTCGTGTGCAGAGGTCGTGCCGCGGTTTTAAAATGGAGGGGCTGGACGGGCTGCATTGGTTGTCCGGAGGAACCCTTGGAAAATATATTTAGACCACGCCCCTTAGAAGATCGGAAAACGGCCTCACCAAAAAGACTTTGCTTCTTCACGTCCTTCTTGTATTTATACAACAGTTCGGTGCAGAAAATATTTCAGTTGAAAATGCAATATTTGAAATAGATTTTAAGACTATCTTTGAAAAAATGCCTGGTCGAATGGCCCATTGGCTGCGCGGTGCCTGGTCGAGTGTCTAGTTTAGCTTTTGAATAGTTGGCTGGCAATATTTTTCGAACGTAAAACATTGCAATTATTTCTCAATAACTTTTGCAATTTGGTTTCCTCACTCAATGTTTCATTTCGAAACAGTGCGAGTAAGTTAACACTTTAAACCAAAAGATATATCCTAGATACGTCAGTTGGAAAACTTTGCATTTTCACTGGAAGTCAATTTAGCGACCATTTTTAACAAGGGTAGTGCAAGTAACTGTCAGGAAAGAACAAAGGAAGCTAAATGGCAAAATTAAATTTATCCTAACTTATCGCAGAAAGGCCATTTTTTGGCACTAGGCATTGATTAAATATGATTTTGAAGTTTTTCTTGCCATCTACCTAATTTTTTTCTCAAAATTAATATCATCCTGACTTTCTTGAGGTCATTTAGTTAAGACCGTGTGTGATATTTACATTGATATTTTGTTTATAATATTTATGACATATTTCATTACACATAATGCACTCAGTAAAAACTTGTCCTCAGCGATGCCGAAAGAGGGGGGGGGGCAAAGAGGGGCAGAGAGGCCAACTTAATTTTATAAATTCTTTTGGACAATCAATAAGAACAAAGCACAAATTGTCTTGGAAAGAAAATTTCAATGGACAGAGAGGTGCCATCACATTACTTCAATAAGATACAAGTATCTTTTGATTTTCTACAATTTTACAGGATGTATTTTATGTTCAAGTGCCCTTTAAATAATGTCTGCCCTCCCCTGCGCCCTTCAATGCTTCAATCATCAATGCTTCCGGCATCCCTGCTTGCCCTCGATAGTAAGTTTGGATGACGGCTTGAAGTTTGTTTTAGATCGCTCTCTAAAATAACGGGTTCAGGGGAGATGGGTAACTCGCAATAATTTAAAATGGACTTTGAATTAGTGCATGGCATTTTCTAGTAAAAACTCACCAACACAAATTATTGTCAATATCCGTATTCGCCGGCCTAGTACTTTGCAACTGGTATTACAAAATGCAACATATTGCTAAAACAAATAGTCTTTCTTATACAATTGGTAATTTCTGTCACATTTAATAATGTTCTCGACAACGACCAGTGATCCATCCTCGTCTTATTTTCCAATTGTAACCCAATTCTGAGCTCATTTCAGACGCAAATTGATTTCTTGTAGGGTCGTGCAATGAAATAACATGGAGATATCAAAAGAGGAAGAGAACCTTATCAGGGCATATAAAATTTTCAATGGCGACGTAAATCGGAGGTTGCGCTCATATTTTACGAGCAAATGGAATGGAGAGTTTCAAACTGTCTGGAATGATTCAAGCCAAGATGGCAAAACATTGCTCGCAAAGTTGCCCAAAAAGATAAAAGATGACAAAACACTCAAGCTAGCAATCGAATCAGGAAAAACTGACAATTGGGATGCTACTTGCCTGTTTGCAGCAATTTCGATATTGAAGTGTGGTCCAGATAAATCCTCCATTTCCGACTTGAGGAAACTAAGAAACAAAATTTTCCATAGCAAAAATGTAAGGCTCAGTGATCAAGAAAAAGATGATTTCTTTGAAAGAATTAAAAAAGCATACAAAAAATTGAACTGGCCAGAAGGTGTTGTAATCAATATTGAAAATGACGTTATCACTACTTCAGAACTTAAGAAACTCAGAGCTAGATTAGAAAGCGAGAAGAAAGCAGGTAAAGAAATGTAAATTTAAGTCTAATTCTTAGAGGTCAGTCATGTCAGGTCGCTGTTGGTCTTTGCGGGTCGCTTTTGGTCTTTGTGGATGGCTGTTGGTCGTTCACTCATTTTCATCCATTTCAAATTTTTGAGGAAGCTGGCCCTTTACAAAGTGCTGACTTAAAAGAGGTCTTCCGCCTGCAATTAGAATGCAAAAGTATGGTAACGAGTGGGATTTTAACTCACGAAAAGTATGGCCCTTAGAGTGCTAATGAAAATTAAATTCCATTATTCTGCGCCATTTTTGAAACTAAACGCTCGTAAATTTCATCAAAGCAAAAGCAAAAACCAACAAAAAACATCAAGCTAACATTTTAAGAAAACAATTTAGAGATAAAGAGCATATTGCAGGAAGTAACGGAGGTGGTCAGAAATAGAAGAATGTCGAATCCACTTTCATCGGTAAAACACAGATGTTTAAGAAAATATCTTCTTGGCATGTAGCGGTCCCAAATATTGTCTAAAAAGGCATGTAGTGTGGAAATTGTCTAAAACGGCAAAAAATGCTGATTTTCATCAAGTGGTGAGGAGAATAAAACTTCCACACTGTGTGACTTCAAGCTCCCCAGAAGCGAATAAAACTAGGACAAAAACACTCGCAAGCAAATGCAAATTCGCGGATTTAATCTTTCTAGTTTTTTTTGAAAACTTTAAAAAAATGCTGCTCCTTGAGAAGTTGAGAGAATAACCCAGCTCTTCTTCCAAATCCTCCAATTAAAGATCGTTTTGGTATTGCTGAACTGAATGCTGTGCCTGATATTTTCTTTCATATTTTGTGGGATTTAAAGGTGGATTAATAGTATACTCGAACAATACTCGGAAATTATTTGTAAAATTCGTATGGTGCCCTAACCTTTCTTTTAACTCTTAACTCTTAACCGATTTAGGTTACTTAATGCTAGTCCAACATGAGACTGCCTGCTACCCAAATCCACAGCAGATAGCTGTCACGTGAAATGCAGTCCTACATATTCTTGATTTAATGCTTGTCCAGTATTGCATACCAAACGTTGTTTTAAGCATGCTTGATTGTAATTTTTCAGCATTAAAGGAGAATCAGGACAATCTTTGTCAACTACCCCCAGAAGTAAGAAACTTTGTCGGAAGGGAGGATTTGATAAATGAATCAAAAAAAACATTGCAAGAAGATGAAAACTTTCTTATCATTACTGGTGGACCTTGTTATGGAAAGTCATCTCTGGCCAATAAATTTGGGCGTGAAATGTTTGAAAAGGTCTATAACTATGTTATATGGATCAGCATGAGAGATATATCACCAGAATCGGGCAGCCTCAGTCTAGAAGATGTGGCTTTAAAAATCTTGCAGGAATTCCAAATTGACACTTCTGAAATGAAAGATGACATAATAACCTTTCTTATCAGCAAATTCGAATGTATCACTTCTTCAGGAAAAACTGCTTTGTTAATCTTTGATAATGCAGATGATTTGATAGACCCAAAAGAAGACGCCTCGTGTAAATCAAGCACGTATGTGGAGCTCAGTCGTCTTATTCGAAGTAATTCAAGAAAATCAATTCGTGCTATATTTACAACTCGCGTATGTAAAGGTTTGGTAAACGAGCAAGATCAGAAGGTAGAGCTAGGCCCTTTTTCTGAGGAAGAAAGTCGCAACTTTCTGCTAAAAGAGCTGAAAGAGAAGAAAAGCTTAAACAGAGAAGAAATGATAAAGGAAATTGTAGCAAGAAGCCATGGTCTTCCTTATGCTCTGACATTGATTTCATCAACAGTGAATGAAATGAATTGCAAGGAAATGATTGAGGACTATATGAATGATTTGAAGGAAAACCCTACAGAAACTGTAGGCGAGAACCGTCATTTGTTCAAATTGTTTGATCTATCTTTAAAACGCCTGGAAGGTGGTGAGAAGGAATTGTTTTCATTGCTGGCAGTCTTTCCAAGTCGATTCTCTTACTCCTACGTAAGAAAGGTATCAGATCACATAAAAACTGTCTCAATAAAACCAAGAATGCTAAAGAACTTGCAGGAACATAGTTTGGTAAACGACGACTCACGCCAACATGAATCATCAGATGGAATTTATCTGATTCATCCTTTTCTCCGCGAGTACATGAGAACACATTATTGGGACAAAAGTCAAATGAAAGAATATGAAACGGCTTTTTACAAAACATACGCTGACCAATTGTTCGACTTAGCAGGAACTGCATTACAGAAAGATAGTTATATTGACAGTTTGGAAGAGTTTCGGAAGGAACAGCAAAACTTCTTTCATGTGATGACAGAGATTGGCAAAGGTAGTGGCTGCATAATTCGATCATCTTACCTAAGCGATGTTTTTAAAGAATCTTTAAATGATCGAAGTACACCCGATTTCATAGCAAGTTTATTATTTTGCATTGACATAACAAATCCTTCTCTTTTGCTGAAGTTCTTCGAGGGCTGTGAAACATTTGCTGAAGGGCAACTGAAGAAGAATATTTGGTGTTGCCGTTATGATTTGAATATGAAATACTTTGAAAAGCAAATTGACGATCCGCATGAGCAGCTAACACCTGATGACTATGGAAAGGCGGTTTTAGACAAACGAGAAATTTCTCAAAAAATTCATGTATCGAAAGGAAAAAATTTAACAGAAGAGGTCTTCGATGAAATCATTTATTTTTTAGATGACTATGGAAGTAGAGTTCAAAGTTTGGATAACGTAGAGATAAAAGCTTACTTTGAGCATAAAATACTGAAGCAGAGAGGAACTATATTAAAGAGGCGCTTCATTTCAAATCAAGTTAATGCAGACAAGGATAAATGTATCCGTGTGCTACACGAGGCTCTGGAAATATGCAACAAAGTTTTCGGGGAGAACTGGCTCACTATTGATTGTTACAACCAGTTAGGTAAACTATATTGGTCATTTAAAAACAGAGAGAATGCAGAAAAGGCATTTGACAATGCAATCGAATTAGCTGAATCTATGTCTCTGACAAATACGAAAAAATTTGGTTCTTGTTTACTGGGTAAGGGAAGATTTCTAATGGAGTCTGAGGATACAGAATCGGTAAATGAAGGTGTGGCCCTTGTTGAAGATTCCTTAGACGGCTGCAAGGATTTCTCCGATACAAAATTCTGGTGCTTAGCAATGCAGTATCTCCTTAAGGTTGATAAATCAAAAGCTGACTTGATTAAGGCACGGTTCTTTAAAACAGATAAACTCAACCATTCAATTATGAATGTGATGGACGATGTGATAAGGACGGATATGGACTCATCTGATGAAGATTGTAGTGAAGAAAGCTTGATGGACTCAGAGAAGTCGAAAGTTGATGACTTGAAGAATGCAATCGCACATTTGGAAGAATTAGAAAAAAGGGAAGGAAAGAGTGAAATTAAAACTGATATTACATTTCTGAGAAGAAGTGCAATTCGTCATCTTTTTGTTTGGAACATGTGGGCAGCTACCAGGTTCAACCATGTATTGCTCGAAAGTGAGAGAAAAGAATTTGCCATAAAAGCACTGGAAATTATGGATGCCTATGACTGGATTGATAGAAAGAAACGCGAAGACCTTGAGTCGATTGGCTCCTCTGAGAGTGATCCAAAAACAGAAGAATTGATACGACAGAAACACGTCCTAGATCGAATTGGAAAGAAGTTGATTGAAGCTGGAAAGAGAGATGAGTTAATGCAAAGATATTCATCCCTTCAGGAGAACTGTGAAGACAATCAAGAATTATGGTCATTGATAGTCTGCGAACTGTCCAAAAATGTACCTGCTTTTTACGAGAAAGTCACACCATTTCTTCTTCGGCATTCTGAGCCTTGTACTAATTTACTGAAGTTGATCCGTGATAAATTTCTTTACGAAATAAAAGCGTATGACAGAGAAATGGACGAAAACATCGTCATGGAAAAATCAACAAAAGCAGTGGATGACTTGAAACTTGCCATCTTACATGTGGAGAAATTACTACAGAAGGACACACTGACAAGTGATGACGTCATAAATCGGCTTCAATGTCATTTGAAGCTCTGGCACAAAGATGTTGCTTTAGATGCAGATCATGTTTTAGTGGAAGCTGATCGGCGTCAATTTGCCATTAAAGCTCGCGATGCTGATGACTTGAAGGAAGACGAGAAAAAGAAACTAGATAGATTAATTGATGGGCCTGCTTACCCACAACCTCGAGCTCAACTTGAACAAAAGCAGAAAAGAAAGAAATCGTTGCTAATTAAGATGACAAAATTCATGCGACAAAATGATCATCAAGATGAACTTGAGAGCAGATACAATACGTTTTTAGCTGATTGCCGTTTATTTCCTAGAATTCGGCTCGAAATGGTGAGATTTATAATCAACTACAAAAACGTGGAGATAAAGAGATACGGCCGATACCTACAATACCTTGAGGCACATTTTAAAGAGGGGACAATTGGAACTGGGTGGGACTATCAGTTTGTTATTGATGTTATGCAAGATGTATATTCAAATGGAGACCTCGAAGCAAAGAGACAAACCTTTGCCGCTTTCCTATCCATTTTCACCTGTCTTTTGTCTGGAAAGGGTAAAGTCCACTCGAATCTGAAGAAAAAAATTGAATTTGAATTCTTGGTTGCATTTTCTTTGAAGATTGGCGATGGAGTTTTGCCCCTTAAGGAAAGGAAGGAGAATGCAAGGAAGGCTTTGGATATAGATAGAGCTCATAGAGTTTGCTTGCATTACAAAAATCTGTTGCAATACAAAGAACAATTGGAAAGGTTTATCAAGAATTGAAGAATTTTTTCTACAGCCTTATATGTTATTATTTCGAGAGAAGATTATCATAAACTTAACTGTGACATGTCAGCTTTGGATTATTGCCATTCACAAAAGTTTGCTACAGATTCGATTTCATGGAATTATCATTGTCAACATTATGGTTTAATCAACAGGCAGAATTATGCATATTTGAACTCGTAACACACATTTAATCAGGACAAAATGGATAAGATGAGATTAGATCTATGCTTTTAGAATTTGGTTCGTCCAAGAAATGTTGAAAATTGATTGAAAATAGTTTCGGGAGTCTTCAATTATATTCCAATAGAAGTTAAATTAATTTCTTGAGTGTGAAGATTACAGTTATGGGCCGAATAGTAAAGAGACATAGGAGTTTTATGTAGAGAATTGAAACCCATGGCTTATTCAGAATCACTTATTCAATTATCGAGACTTTTGTAAGAATGAACTACAAAATAAAACAAACAATTGATTATTTTAATATTATTTTATCTATATTAAACATTTCAGTGACCAATAATTACTCATCTGATCAAAAGAAATTTTCCAAAATGTCATAAAATTTTCATCTGAAAATTAAAGATTTACTAAACTATGTAAGAGCTTGTAAGAATTGATGACAATGCTTTTTAGAGTCACGTGCAGTATGGTGCTAAGTCTCATAACAGAATGGGCTGGGTAAGAATTTATAAAGAACAATGATTGGTGTCACAAAAAAACCAGCTGGTCTATGCTCTTGACCTGTTTGTGGTATTTTGAGTAATTATAATATTATTGCCAGTGCAATTGCTATTAGGTCTCGTTTGGGGAGGGAGAGAGAAAAGCATTGAAATACTGACAAAATATGGCATGTCTTACTTAAAGGAGTGTTGCTTTAGGATATAACATTAGTAATATCCCTACGATAATAATATTGACCCTTCAATAATGAGAAACGAAAATATTTTACTTTGATTCTTTATTACAGCAATATTATTTTGATTTTGAATACTATTCGAATTTTGTATTGATCAGATATTTTGATGATCGTAATAGCAAGTATAACTTTCTTTGCATCTTGTAGTTAACCGGTATCGTAAGTTTTTAAACCAAAGGTGAATTAGCACCCGCAAAGAAACGATAAGCAACACATTTCCGCCTGCATGGTGGAACCTCGGAAGAAAATATTGTTTGAAATTGACATTGGCAAGATTGCCATAAGTCCTACCTCTACAATGTTTGCCAAATAACGTTGTAACACTTATCAAAATTTATGCTTAAAACTGGTTTCTATTTCGGCTTCTCTCTCTATAACGGTGGTATCGCCCCTCTTCCCCCAATAAAACAATGTTGGTTGGAAAGGGTAATGCCTTAACTCTTGCTCATATCAGGGTCGTAGGAAGCATTTTCCGATTGGGGGGGGGGCTTATCGAGTGCCTCTGGGGAAAATCTTTGGTGCCACGCCATTTTACCGTCTCCTATGCCTTTCAAACCACTGATACTCTTTAAAGGCAAGTTGAGAACATGTCCAGAACGTATTGCGGAAACTAATTACGTGAAAATATGCATTATCTGATATTTAAAACTCCTATCTCTGAAAATTATTGTGGGGGCTGCAGCCCCCCGCTTCCTACGGGCCTGTTACATTTGATATCTATCAAAGGATAACCTTGAAATGCGGTTTTGCGTAACATTGCTTTGCGGGATAGAACGGGGAAAGCTGCCGATAGAAGACAAAATTTGTGGCAAGTGCTCAAAGTCGTTTGAAAGAACTCGTACATGCAATTGTTTCAGACGAAACCAACAGTGCAAAAGCAAAGCCAAAATTTAGGACTAAGTAGTGGAGGCTTAACCTATAGAGAAGAAACCATAGTTCTTTTTTCCAATATTTACTCGGAAATGTATAATCGGGTCAACAGTAATTTTTTAAATTGTATGCTCGATTTTATAGCATTTTCTACATTTATTCTTCAATTATTTTCATTTTGTTATTAAATTGACAGCAATGCCCGGAAATTTCAGTTTTTTAGTGTTAGACTGCTACCAAACTTCATTCCCGTTTCAGAGGTCACATCCCCGGAATAATTCCTTTACTTTTTCATGTTTCCTAAGCCCTAAGCAAGATATAATTACTTTCCAATGAGTAAAATTTTAAATTGGACTGTTAAGAAGCTTTGATCAATGAAATTTGCCTGACATTTTGAAGAATTTTACCAAAATATCTTTCTCGACATTCGTTTTTAAAAAATTTTTCTTATGTCCAATAAAAGTATTTAATGTACGAGAAAAATCTATAACGTCTATCTTTGAGTCTTTCCCCAGACTGAAATGAAGCCTTGATTAGCTTTAATTCATGGGCAAAGCCAACTAAAGATGCTGAATCTAAAGGCAGAATAATTTCACTTTTAAGATCTGATTGCTAAAGAATTAGAATGCAAAGTTGAAGGTTGATTTAATACAGAAATGAATAAGTTTGCAAGACAAGCGCAACACGCGAAAACGATGAGTCAATCACTAAATTAGAAATTGTAAATGTATGGTATTTCATCGATTTCTTTCGCACAACCAGCAAATGGACCATTATATCATGCTCCCGAAAGTAGTTTTTTCTAAGCAGAAAATGTCTTGTTATACAACAAGGGCAATGTAGAAAAAAAAAGTTTGAATGAACATCTTTTTTGATAATACTGAAAGTAAAGGACCCTACTAAAAGTAAAGTAATGTGCGCTCATACGTATCAAAACTGTTATTCAAAGCCTAATGTCACCAAAGGGTAGAAGGAATGGTCTCAAGTGTGATTATCAAATCTCAGCCTATAAGCCTTAGGGACAGCGAAGCATATCTATAACAAAGGCCAAGAAGAGGAAACAAAAGAACTTATGGGCATTCAGCAGACGATGTTAAAACAACGAAATCGCCTGAAAATAGATATATCAAGCTGCGTCGCGCGCAATTAAATACCTCGAAATTGCTGGGAAGAGGAAAGAAGTAAGCAATTGAAGGTAATTTTTATTCCGAAATTTCTCAAGGTAAGAAGCATCGGATAGTGACTAACTTTGAATGAAAAATAAACGTAGCTGCGAAGCAAAAATTAAACAATCACTAATTGCTTTGTTGAGTCTATATTGATGAATATTGTACGTTTTTGTTTAGCAAGAAAGGACCGAGCATAAATACATCTTATGAATTGTGGAACATTATTATGCAATGACAGTGCATGATTTTAGAAATTCTCCGCTGACATTTTCAGCAGCAGTACAGCATAGTTTTGTGATTTGTTCTGCTTATTAACATTGCTGATAATGCAATCAGGCAATCCTTCATGCAACTTTGAGACTGTGCAGTACCAATTCAATTCATATAGATACCAAAATTAATGTCGAGAACGAATAATAGCCTGCTCACAGACCAAACTTGTCCCAGGTCTATCCGTAAGCTAGATAATAGATCTTCTTTCAAAACAATACTAATTCGCATGAGAAATGATAAAAAATGTCAATTTTTATTAAATGCTGCACGATTCTAAAACAAATAAAAGCTAAACCGAGAACTGGGTTTGAGTAAAACTATCAGTTTGAAATATATCATCTATTATGGATGTTTGTGTGTACGTTGTATTGATCTCTCTGCAGTCATGCATATTGACATCATCATCTCCGATCGAATTTCCAAACATATCATCGAACGATAAAACTGTTTGCGTATGAGAACTGTTTATGGACAAGTTTAAGGGCGTATTCGCAGTATTTGCTTGGTTATGATTCGAAGAAATTGATCCGAGTAACTCGTCAAAACGCGAATCAAACCGCGGGTCTGGATTTGTCTGCGTGCACATATCAGTAAAATCTGGCATTAAATTCGAATCTAAAGTGTCATCATTGGTTCCAAAGTTGAAATTCTTCATAAAATTATCGAAGGATAAATTCGTTTGCGTGTGATTGTCTGCAATATTATTTGCTCCAGTTTTCGATGTCTCGTTTTCATCTATGCCCAACCTCGTCTGGGTGAATGCATCTGCAATCAGCTGATGAATACTGTCTGTTTGCGTTTGGTTGTTGTTCATCCAGCTTGCTGAATTTTCAAACTGTTCTCCAGCCTTGTCTGAATTTGTAAATTGCTTATCAGGCAATGCTTTCCCTGGCTGTTGGTTTGTTTGCGTGAATGCATCAGCGAGGAAAGAAGTGAAACTTTCAGTTTGTGTTTCGATGTCATTGTTATCAAAGTGGCAAAGAAAAGGATATCCATTATCAAACGAAAACTGATTATTTCCTAATTTAATCGGGGTTTGCGTCTCTTGCGTACTCATTTCATTGGCCGATGCGGTGAACATGCTCTTGTGTTGGACATTCAGGTCCATTGAGGTTTTTAAAAACCCAAGTAGTTCTGGAGTCAAGTTTTCCAAACTCATCTCTGTAGCAATGGTGTGATGGTCAGAATCATCATCATTTGCTTCACTATTTTGCAACTGCTTAAGTTCCCTGGATGAATTTGATGAAATGATAAAATCTTTTAAGGAAATTAACGATTGTTGGCTTGCACTCTCTTTGCAAATGGTTCCCATTTTTGGTCCACGTCCATTATCATCAATCCTAGCAATTGATGATGTTAATCTCTCAAACGAAATCTCCTCTACTCTTCTTGCTGGTATGTGGTGATCTAAAACGCTTCTTTCAGAATCTTGTTGTCTTTGAGCGTTGCCTAGTTCATCAAATAAAACGTCAGGTGATGTAACTCTCCTTGGCGATCTCATCGTGGGCAAAAGGCTTTTCACTAAATTCGAAGCTCTTTTTAAGCAGTGTTGCATTGATGTAACAGACGTATCACTGCGAGGAATACTAGGTGTGCCATCTAATTTTCTATCTTCAGTTCTCTTCCTCTTTCTCTTGTATTTCCTAGGTGGCACAATACGCTGCCAATCTGGTACCGAAGGTTCTGAAGGGTTCTTCTTCTTAATTGGTTTATATTGCTGCAATGCTTTATTCAACCTTTTCAACTTTTCTGCATCAGTATCATGCTTGCTATTATCATTTCCTGAGGGACTAACCGCAGCAGTACTGAAATGATTTCCAAGTTCAGTATTTGAACCATGATTGACTTTCGACGGCATGTCAACATTCAATGAACCATTCACTGTCACATGCTTCAGCACCATTGATAAATCTCTATCATTCACGACGGTACCTTTGGGATCAAAACTGGTACCGCTAGCTACCATGTTGTTTAAGGGCGTTGATTTATCAAAGCTCTTTACTAACACCCGTACTGCTTCTCTCTCTTTCTTATCCATCGATTCATTTTCATTTGTATAGTATTGTTTCGGCATTATTTTGAAGGACGGCTCTAAATTTGTATCACAGTGATTTATATCAACGCTGCCTTTGTAATGAACTGAATTTGGATTTGCAATTATCAAGTAAGCATTAGCCTTTATTTGCTGACCTGATGCAACACGTTGTGGCACAATCACAAGGTGATTTGATGGAACGGCATCGCAGGCAGTATGGCCGACTGTAATCTCACCAGGTTCTTTACTTAGGCCGTTCATATTTCTAAAACAAAACAATAAGATGCAAATAAAAAAACAAGGATTATAACAATCAAGCTTTCTTCGTAAAGACAGGTAAATCGAAAAGATGATTTTTCAATGGGTCCTTCAACAACGCCCTTTAATTTCAGTTAGACACAAACGTATTGTGAGGCTTAAGTGGGGTGTAGACAATGGGGTTCTCTATCTAACTTATTCAAACTATCTGGGTATAAGCCAATCCATAAATGATCTAAACACCTTGACAATTGAGCACCAACACTTTAAAGCATGTTTGAGGTAGTATGTTTCACTTCTTTATAACATTAAAAAATGCATTTTCTTCATTTCAAGTTTTCACAACATTGGAATTTTTTAATTTTGTCCTTTAACATTGTACATGAAAATGAATTTGGGTTTAAAAAGTGTTTGCCACTGGCGATGATTTCTAGCAAGGGGGCATGTACAGCTGTTGGGGGGTTTAAACAGGTGCAGGAGGCCAAAATTGAACTTTTTATTGAAAGTTTCATGATTGAAGACTGAAATTGGAACAAAAGGAACAGAGAACTAGAGCAATTGAAGGAACCATTCACCCCATTTTTTCATGTATACTTAGGGCACAAGGGGCAGTGGAGCCCACCCATATACATTTTATGGTTGGCTGTTGATATACCTTGGGTGTAACTGACAATGGTAACTGCAGGTAATACAAAAACAATAATCAAACTCTACCTTGACACGCTCTCTTCCTTTGATATTCCATTGTTTGCACCTAAAATCTCATTTTTAATGTCATCAGGCAGGTTGTGTTGATTCTTCACTGAATGTTCCAAAAGAGCATCTCGCCTTTTAAATGGGCAGCCACACGAGCAGTAAAACATCACCTGACAAGTCTTCGAATGAAGTTCTACTCTTTTTGGATTGCCAAATTTTGCCCCACATTTCTTGCAAACATGTTTCTTTTCAGCGTGCATACAGAGATAATGCTAAAAAATGAATAGAGCCTTAAATAGTATATCAATTTTGATGTAAACCTAGAATTAGGATGTAAATGAAAAAAGACAGCATTGTTCATTCATTCAGGTTAAGTTTCAAAAGACTTGGTGATAGATATGACAATATTTGGGTGACCTGTCAAGGACAAAAGAAGGATGAGATAATTCCTGGTTTTGTACTATAAAAACTTTAAAAAGTACCTGACCATAACTTGCCAAGACATGAATTTACTATCGGGGATTAATATTGTGTATTTAGATAATGATCAAACATTTTCCTTGATTAAGTTTTAGTTTCTGATAAGGTGAAGATGGAGAACCACTCATTTGGCAAAAAAGGAACAAGAAAAGCTACTTCTGCCTTGCATGAATAAAAGAGTTTCACAGCCAGAAAGCTCCAGCTTTGTATCTCTTCAAGTAGCGCCCTTAGTCTGTTATTAGAAACTCAGTATCTCAATAAAAAATAGAAAATTAGGGAGGATGCACAAAAAACATGGAAGACCATATATTTCTTGGACAATATCTTAGAAGAGACCATTCTGGAAGTAAGGCTGCATTTATTCCAGTAATACAATCCCTGCGGTTTTACCATGAAGTATTTTTAGATTAAATATCTTGGATTTGCTTGTAAATTTTTGTATCAAATCATATCAACTGATAATGGTTTTTATAGTAATTGCTAATCAGTATAAAGAATCTTTTGTCACTCTGAAAAAGCCCCATAAACAAGGCTTGAGTTGTCGGTGCTCAACAAGGAGATTTTCATTTTCAATTCACAAAAAGACTTTTTTCACCTGAAAAATGATCCTTTATAGCAGTTATTTATTCATCAACAGAATTTTAACTAGTTTTTTGTCACAGATTTGTGACTCAATCAGGCAAGTATTGTAAATCAGCCTTTAAAGCTACAGCCAAAAATGGTAAGTCCATCTATATTTCAGCCTCTTTTTTTGAATATCATTTGGTCTGAAGCAATGAGATATCAGTTGTACTTTACTGTCCTGGTCAAAAAATTAGCCTCCTTTGTGATGGATGAAGGGAGTAAAACATTGCAAGAGAAGAGTAGGATTTTGCAAATCAAATGTATACATATGAATAACAGCTGCATGGCAGCAGTAACACTTATACATTGTGAAACATGTTTTTCCCAAATCAGAGATTTACATGTTGAGAAAATTAGAATAAAATGTGTTCTTACTGAATGATGCAAAACGGATAATCTAATAAATGATTAAATTAGATAATAGTAGAAATGTATAATGTTTTTTTGTCTTTAATTCAACATTTTAAGGCTTCTTTTGCTATTTATGTTTATCAATATATCCACCTTTGAATTGAAAACTTTCTCCAGGTAGCCTTTCAACTGAATGCTCGAAAATCATTCCCAAAATTAGAACATAACATAATGAAAAAAATTATAATTCCTGCAAAGCTTTATATTCATATTTGTTAAAATATTTTATGAACTTACATCATATAAACCATATATGTGTTAAACATATGTTTTGCTTTCAATCATTTTTTTAATTTTTTGTATACTGAGAAGCTACATATTTTCAACACTATTTATCGTAAAGGTCTATGTCTAAATGAAAATGCTCTCTAGATTTGATTTGAGGTAATTCTTTGTTTATAAAAATTTATTTCATAAATTTCACCAGCTTTGTTCTTTAATTTAAAGTAATTGTTATGAAATTGTATTGTAGTTTAATTTTAAAATTAAAAGAACTGAACTGAAGATTAGCAGTTTAAATAAAATAAGAAATTTGTATCTAAGTTTAGGTTTAAGAATAGCACTGACATAATTCAATGCAGGCCTTGGATGAAGATTAGCATTAGGCATTTAGTTAACCAGAGGGTAAATATTGTTTTTGGTTAAAGATTGCAGTTGGATTGGTATGAAATAAGATTAAACTGGGATTTGGGTTAGCGCTTAGCATAAAACACTGGGACAGCAAAAGGGTATGGATTGCTTCAAGTTCAGAGTTGGATTTTCAGCTAGTGTTAGGGTTCAGTACACTTTTCCTTTATCTTGAATCAAGTTTTAACATATTATGGTACACTTTGATCCATACTCCAGAACAAAATATTTGAAGTGGAAATGGAATATTGAAAAGTCAGAGTATGTTTGTTTGGACATGATTATAATGTATTAAAACCATTATAATTTTAATGAAAAAAATAATTTACAAAATAAACTTTTAATTTTTAACCATTTACAAAACGACAATGGAAAATATACAGGAAGAATTCAAACAACATTGTGACTTAGCAGTATGCATGCAATAAACACGAAACACCACATAGTAAAAGAAGGAATTCTTAAAACAAGTAAAATACAATTAAATAGAATGTTGAACGACTATATAAGATAGCAATTAATAAAGATGATTAAAAATAGCAACAAATGACAATAATTTGAAAAGGAGAACAAGTGATGTGCTTGTATTAAATGAGTTGTAGTTTATTTTCAAAATAGCGCAGTTTTACTTAGTTATGATGAATTAAACTAGATTGTGAAATTATTAATTAGAAATTTAGCATGTGACGAAATATTATGTATTTTTCTCAGTAGATCTAAAAATAGAACTTCTAAAATGTAAACACAACAAACCTCTCGCAATGTCGTCAATGCCTTGAAATATCTTCCTGTTCCGTATGTTCGCCCGCATGTGAATGCCGGGCAGGCGTATAGCGACTTAATAATCTTGTTTGACCCATTGAACGCCTTATTAAATGATTGCAAAACATTTACTGTTCCTAGGCCGTGTGTTTGCGCCATATGCATTCGCATTGCGCTTGGGTTTTTGATGACTTTCTTGCAAACTGGACATTGTGATGTAGCAGTGAACTTATAATTCAAGATTTCTTCTTCTGATGGACAAATGATTTTAACGTTCGTTTCATCGCCAGTCATGAAGCTTTCTCCTGCTTTAAATATGTTTAATAAACAATATAAGCGACAATTTTATCTTTGCCTTTCTGAAGTTTCTTCCTTTCTGCGAAGTCGATGGCGACAAGCCTCTTTCTCGACCAAATCAAAACGAGGATTTCAAAACATTCCCACGATATCTTCAAATTCAAAGCTCAATTTAATTTAAATTTAATTCATATCCAGCAACTAAGTTAAAAGCTAATATCAACAAGATGATAAGTAGTAGGGGCAGCTATAACAGTGGGGCTATCTGAGACAGCTGCCTCTCATGCCCTTAGAGATGAAGTTATATGGGTGTCCAGCGGGTGCTTCACCCTACCCAATCTTGTACCGTTCGTTACAACAAAGGTTTCGAAGGCAAATTATGAAATTTTACGGCTTTTACTTTCATTGCACTTTCTATAAAATGCGTGAAGGATTTCTACTTATCAGTTCATCATAAAAGGAAAAAGTTCTAATAGCACTACTTATGACGGAAGATACACATTGGCCACGCCCTTATGCCGATCATGCCCTTAACCCGCGTCCTATTGTCGAAAAATCTCAACTTTGTGCCCACCTCCCAAATAATTGTTTTATGCTCTCCCCCTGTGTGTTCTAAGTTTCCATGAATCCCACGAGGTGAATATAAGAAGTTCAAATCACTAGATACATGCCATTATGCAAACAGCTCTCGGATTCCTTTGACAAATATTTTCGTAACTGCATCTGGGTAAATGTTTCATTTTAATTATGCTCATTATTTTATTATCATTATTTCACATATTTAAGGAGAGTAGCCCTTCAGCATAGCTGATTTTCAAGGGGCCCTTCATTTACAAAAACTTACAAAATAACTATTAAATATAACTAAATTAACCTAATTACAATTCAACTATTAAAATAATACTATCATACTAATTACAATACTATAAAAACCCTGCAAAAACCCTATTAAAAACTATTAAAACCCTGATAAAGACCCCTCTTAACCCTAAAATGAATATAAATATATATACAATAAAAGAAAATTTAAATGGCAACACCTATCTGCAACTTAACAAGATTTTGTTTTAAGCTATACAGGGAGGATGCCTGCTTAGACTCAGCTGAGAGGCTATTCCACAACTTTGCTCCTCTGTAAGAAAAGGATTTTTGGCCATTTGAACTCTTCTTGAGAGGAAGTCTAAGATCTGTCTCAGTATAACGGAGACTGTAAGAGGAGTGCTGGGAGCTTTTTATGAAAAAGTTACACAAGGATTGTGGAGGCGACCCATGTAGTGATTTGAAGACCATTGTTTAGAACTCATTTTGAATGAGCTCCTGAATGGTCTTCCAACTTAGGCTTTTGATAAGTGGACTGCTTAGGGCATCAAAGCTGCTGTTTGTTACAATTCTAGCAGCATGGTTCTGGAGTTTTTGCAACTGATTAAGTTCAGTTGAGCCTGCACAGCCCCAGACAGAGCAGCAACGTTCATGTTTGAGGAATTTTCAACAAATAACGCACTGCCGGGAGTTACTTGTGTCGAGGTGTCAAATACCCAACTTATTTGTGGTCAAAGGTATTCAGCTTTCCATTCTCTTTTCTCAAGCTTAATTATTCATCCACTTTTGGCAATACTTTTAACTTCTATATTAATTTACTTATCAGCTTTAAGCATCGCTATTAAATCTACCTGATTGTTCCTTAAGTGGAATGAATTAAATGAATTGGCATGCAACATTTCAATCATAAATTTAAACACGTTTGGTCGAATTTTGTCGAATAATTTTCCACCTCCCGTCAGGATTCGATAACGCCAAGGCAGGTGTTAACTGTAGTCAATAGCATGATAATACCAGAGACGCCGAAGCATATTTCCGAGTGAAAGGGCTTTGAAGATTGTGCGTGGCCCTATTTGGGCGTGGTCACTCAAGTTTATGCTGGTGCTCCCTAGAAGTCGATAAAAGATGTCAAGACATGCCCAAGCTTTGTGATGGGGGTAATGGCATGAAGAACACAAGTGCAATGGGCATAGGTCACTTTGCTCCTTATGTAGTGCGATTAGAAACATACGCCTTCAACATAACATAGCGGCAAAAAAGTGGGGGCTACAGCCCCCCTTGGCTCCGGTGTGCCTGATTACTGTTTAATACAAGCGAAACAAGGAGGGAAAAGACAATCATTTGCTTTAATTTTTTTTATCTGCATAATACGAAAGCCATGTAGTATTAATTCTCAATAAACAAAATTGTGCATAAAACCTACTAAATAAGTTGATAGACCATGGAGTCTAACTTATGAAACATATATTACATCAAAAATAAAGAAATCTAAACAGGTATTAGTAATAATTTTTCAAGGCCTTATCTTTCGACTATCAATGTAAGCAAGCTTGTCTTTAAAATCACTAAAAATTATCTTTGTTAGGCTTATATTGTAAGTGCTTATATTTTTGTCGTCTTGTCAGAAAATATATTTAACTGACAGTTTGCAATTTGGGACATGAATCCAAAAAAGCTTTGCACCCTAACCTCTGCCAATATTTTAGCTGAATGATGAGAGGATGATGTCTTGAAAGTTTTATCTTACCAAGGCAAGCAAGCATACTCTATTTACTACTGGAAAGACAGGTGATTTTTTAGAAACGAAATTACACTTCCATCGAGATGGACCTGTTTTTTATGTATTCAGCAGTGAGCTGAGTCGTCAACTGCCGAAAAGAATATGTTTTTACGCATAGAACATTAACATAAAAATGCTTTCAGGATTAATCCTTTGACTTGATTGTTGCTGCAAAGTCTAAAGTTCAACAGACGTGATTTCACCATCAGATTCAATGCCGTTAGAGAATTTTCTTTAAGAGGTAACAGGGTAAAACGCGTACTAGAGTTGTATCACCTATTAACATGATGTCATTTAGGTATCAAAATATAACAGCTAACATTGGTTTTTTCAAGCTAAACCCTATTATTACCGCTCTGCCTTCGCGGAATAGTTCCGGCAATCGATTTAGTTTCTGAAATTCACATACACTTCCTTCATGTTAAGCTCTGAAGACAATCAACTTCATGATCAATGCCTAATAGACATGAAACAGGCAGTGATCAAATACTGAATAACTTTAACAGCAAGAAGGACGTCACAACCAGCATTCCATCCTCCTTACTTAATGTTTAGCAGCAAAATATTTAATAACGATATCCCAAAAATCATTTTATGTTTAAAAGTCTGGAGAATAGTGATTTTTGTTGCTTGTGATGATTATTTGACCGAAAGTGCAAACTCGTTATTTCTAGTGTAAATACAAACAAAATTTGAGTCAACAACTTATATTCAAAACACCAAAAACTAACTTGCGGAACTATTAAACGAAAAAAAGGAAATTAAATACTATCCAATTTCTTTCGATACAATTATTTACGTTTATTTATATTTTTAATGAAATTTTAAGTCGCTAAATTCTAAAATTTTCCGCTCAAGTGTCCCATTAAAAGATTTTCAATGGATTGTGGGAGTAACAATTGCTGCAGATTGCAATTTGTTCCAAGAAAAATGTTGACCATTCTTAATACGGAGGGAATAATCTCATAAAATGTGGATTTCAAATCAAGTAAGAATTCAAAGTCTTATCATGACCAAATGCATTTTGAAATCGTTATTTCTTTGGAATACTTTGTCCAGAACAACATGATGCGTATAGCCAAACCCTCAAAAACTTGATTATTCAAGAAATAGCATATTGCTCTCTCATAATGCTTAAATTTCTATTTTGCAATGTCCATAACTTTGAATTGAAGTAGTTATTTCTTCTGGTATCAATCAAAAGGGGTGAATACAAAATAACTATTCGATATATCCCACAATCCCATTGAATCACCATAGGATGTTTTAAGAGGCCTAATAGGAGAATTCCCACTATTTTCCATAGCAGCAAGCCCACTGTTTTTTTCAATATGCATGAATTGAAGATGCAAATTTAACCGAAAACGTTGGAGCGGCTGGTAAAAATGTTACTTTAATTCTGACAAGCACGATTTCTAGTGATCGAACCTTATAGCTAATTATAATAATGATAACAATAATACATGTACGTTAAAAGTGCATTGAAAGCACAAGGCAATTCATTTGTTCGATAATATTTACCTAATTGCCATATGTCTGCGACCTGTTTGAACCAGATGAAAGTGTCCTGCTTCGAACAATCGTTCTCTTCCTTTGCAATTGATCTAAAAATGAACCGGGATCAGCAGACGGCATATCATCATCAGCAGAATGGCTATCCCTCCTCCCTATTGGCTGCTGCGGTGGTGGTACCCATTGCTGTGCAGTTTTAGGATACTGGTACTGTAATTGTTGTTGTCGTTGCTGAGCTTGATAATGTTGTTGTGGTTGCTGACTAATTTGATACTGCTGCTGAGTTTGATAGGGATGTTGCTGTTGTTGTTGAGATTGGAATGGCTGCTGCTGTAGAGACTGTTGATAATATTGTTGCTGCTGGTGTTGTTGCTGTTGTGGTTGTTCATAATCTTGATTCTGATGTGCAAAACTGTGCTGTTGATATTGGCTATGTTGACCACCTTGCATTTGTTGCTGTTGCTGTTTACGAAGCTCTTCAAAAACTTGATACTGCGATGCATTCCTCTGCGTGGCCGGCTGCTGCATGGCATATTGCTGCTGCGTTTCTTGTGACTGCAAGGGTGGCGGCGGAGGAGGGAAATCAACAGGGGAGCTAGGTTTAGCTTGGTAAGGAACAGAGGTTGGGACAGCATAATCATTGTTTTGATTAGCATTTCGATCAATACATACGTTGTTGGGCTGGAAGGCAGCATTTCGTGTGGCATACGGATTATGATCATTAACTGATGTGCTTACTGTTCCACTAATGTTTGGCAAGGCATACACACCACTTGAGTTATTTGCTTCATAACAATGATTACTCTCTGATATTCCTGAGACGCTAGGTCTGTTTTGCAAACTGCCGCCTTTATGTTGGCCGGATCCCCCAAATAAATTAGGAGGTGATGAGACTTTACGAGTTGGAGTTCGCGCACCTTTCACTGGTGAACCTGTAGGGCTGAGCTGCGCTCGAAGCTGCGTGGGATTCTGCCCCGCTGTCAGTGCCTGGAACGCGGTTGGTTTGGCTCCGCTTGGGGTGTTCTTTGCATATACTGTGTTGGAACGTCGTCCTGGCATATTCATACGATAATCCATCATCAAAGGTTCTCCTTCGGTGAGACTGTTGGAGCGTCGATACGGAGCACCTGATGATCGTGTACCCCGCATGCTAGAGGTCACATCGGTATTTCGCCTGAAGTTTTGCTGGAAATTACGAGGCATTTGAACCGATCCTGGATTTAGGTTTGCCATCTGCATGTTTATCTCTTCATCAAAGTCGTAATCTTGTTGATCGTCCTCGTATTGACCATCACTATGGTAACCACTGCTTTTGTCGTGGTTTGGACGACCTTGCGAATTCAGTGAAATATAAGAGCCGATGCCAGATGAATCGGAAGTTTCAAGGCTTGACCATGATGTTCTCGTTGCTGGGTTTGCCGAGTGGACGTTATGTACGCCATTCGAACCTAAAGAAGCATCGACAAATGAAAAAACTCGACAATAATAGAGTTCTGTAGACAATTTTATGACATTAATTGAGAGGTTGCGGGTGAATTAGAATCAGCAGAATTTGTAAAGATTCTATCGTTAACTCATGTCTTTACGAATCGTTGTGCTTAGTTGACAAGTAATCTTTCCGTTGCTTATGAGTTTACTGGAATCAGCCCAAGTGCAGGGTTCTGCAAGCCTAAAATTGAAGTGAGCATTCACTTCAAGGATTACAGTGCCATGTATTAGGGTGTGGACAAAGCGGCATTAGAATAAGCTGCAGTGCTAGGAAGGTTTTCGTCTATTTTGAAACGAAATTCCATTATAGTACATCAGTAAAAAGGCCATAAATAAAAAATGGCATTTTTCATTTTTTCTTTGAAAAAAGGCTTTTATTGGGTGGTAAGCTAGGTACTGCTTAAGTTCTTGTAAATAGAATGACAGTAATACACTCTGGAAGCTTTTAGCTTACTTAGTAGATGTTCTAGGCCTGTTGTTGAGGAGCTTTTACGGTAAGAAGGGAACTGGGTCTTACCTGTTATATGAGCCTTGGCATCGTTTTGAGTATAATAAGCTACTTGTTCCCTTATATCGTCAGTGTATGCTGGAGGAACCTGACTGCCTTGATTGGCATCTACTGCGATGTGATCTCCTGATGCTGTGCTTAAAGAAGACATGGAGGAGAAATTCGAAACATTCCCGGATGAAGAATGCAATGATTCATGGGATTCCAATTCATAAGTTGTATCAGCACTATTTGAACTTCTCGATGGCGATTTAACTGGGTTTGGAATTCCCACAGGTAATGGCGCTGGTCCACCAGAACCTTTCTTCCTTAATGTACTGTAACCACTTGTTGCACCAGAAACTGTGTTACTTCGTTGCAAGTTCGAATTTCCTTTTGATATGCTTGTGAATGCACGTTGCCTTGCACTTTCTAAAGTTGGACTTGGTGGTGGGCTCTGAAAAGTAACATTAAAACATCACTATCTACCCATTAAAAATGAGATTCGAAATAGAATGGGTGATTAAAATGATATGGAATGAAATTAAGAGTAGAGGAAAGGCAAATGTAAAAGAGGCGCTTTCTATTTTGTAGAAGCGAAAATTGAGAGGGAGCATAAATGAGTGGATAACAAACACAATTTGGGAGGAAAACAAAGGAGTTTGAAGCAAATGGGAGAGGTTAATCGAAGTGAATGGGAAATAAGGGAATTAAGTAGATCTAAGCATTCTGTGATAAAACTGGGATAAAAAGTGCAAGTGTTAAGGTTCAAAATACTTTAGAAATTTATGGATTCATATCAAGATGATATGTTAAACACTGATCAATATTTACCGAAGCTTCAGTTTTTGGTAATGTTGATCTCTCCGGCGCTTTGAAATTATTGATTGAATCCTCAGCAGCCAGTGGCAAGCTAGACGGATTTATACATTGCTTAATCGTGTCCTCCAAAAGATTTTGCAAATGCTCAATTTCACCCATTAGAGTCAACTCTTGCTCGACAACTGGGCGGTAACAGTTGAAGAAAAATACCGCACGAGATCTTTCTTCTAACATCAGTTTTCTCAAATAGTGCTTTTCTTGATCCTCTAGTTGATTGATGTGTATATTTGCAAGCTGAAAGAATGAGGATATTTCTAAAAAGGGGATCAAAGCGCTTAATAAACAAACACTGTTGCATTCCCAATTAGATTTTGCCCTTTCTCTTAAATCGTATCCTCCAAAAGATTTTGCAAATGCTCAATTTCACCCATTAGAGTCAACTCTTGCTCGACAACTGGGCGGTAACAGTTGAAGAAAAATACCGCACGAGATCTTTCTTCTAACATCAGTTTTCTCAATCTATTCTCCTGGAAAAAGGGAAATCGTCACACGACACGAAATGCACGATTCACGATGTGAGACAAGCGACTCATCATTCGCGCCACAGTCCGCATTGATTTTTTATCAATTCGTCACGGAAATGAGAAAGGCACCGTGGAATGATGCCTTAACCAGCTTCAAAGTTTTGCTGGCCAATGTAGAAAATAGGTGCAAGACAGGACAAGATATCATGGTATAATCAACATATACAAAATATGTTTGGCGACTTTTAGTCATCGTTTCGATTACAAACATGAAATATTATCAACGATTTTGAAATAAGCCCCCTGCTGCTTGGAAGATTATACATATTCGAAGATTGTTTGCAATCGTCTCCATTTCCTACGACTCCTAACACAAGTATCAATAGGCCTTGACGAACCCACAACATTTGGCCAATTATACCTATATGTACAACATAAATCAAGACGGGGGATTAACAATTTAACATTAAGAAGGTCTAACAAGATCGTCGCGATATGGCGAATGTAACAATGGATCGAGGTTGGAAAAAAGCCCTGCAGGGTTAGTGCAAATTGAGAAGGGAACTAACACGAGATGAAGGTGATATAATACTGGTTTGAAAGATGACACGCTGTAAAAGAAAACCAAGTAAGCCGATCACTTTATTTCAAGCTGGAGATTTATGTTAAATTTAATGTATGTCACTTTTTGCAAAGACAGACATGTTTGTGTAGGCCAAGACTGGTCGTTTCATGACTGCATTGGATTTCAGATATTTAAAAACATTCTGTTTGATGTGTTTGATGATGATGATGATGATGATGATGATGATGATGATGATGATGATGATGATGATGATGATGATGATGATGATGATGATGATGATGATGATGATGATGATGATGATGATGATGATGATGAGGATGATGATGATGGTAATTAGTTAAAAGAGTATTTGCTTACCTTCCAAGCATCTTTGTATTGCCCATGATATTCTGTTCGTCCTATGGAAGAATCATCTAAACAGTATGTTATTCTGATAAGCAGAGATGGCGAATCAAAAAGTGCAAGCATCCAATTAACTAAGAATTAATGCTAAATTGAAAAGCAAGTTATAATTAGGTTTTTGCCAGGTTGAGTACATATGCTGGATATTTTGCCAACATTCATATCCTATTTCAACTTGTCCGATCACACCTTTCTCTATTATCATCATTATCCAATCACGTGCAGTTTCCCTTTACCTCTTACAAAAACAGAAAGGGCAGATATATAAATAGATGCCGGGGGGACACTTCACTTGAAAACCACTACACAGAGACCCTCTGTAACAAAAATAGTACATGTGGTCTTAACGAGGATGTGCCAAGACTTTCAATTTTTATAAAAAGGCTAGTGAATGTTTACTTCCATGTCACGCACCCATGTCGCTTTGGGTCTTTTCGGTTTATGGCTCAAAATGTTAAAACTCGTATTGCAAATGAATCTTTCTTCGCTTATCTATCTATGACGCTGTTTACAGTACTACGCAAGTTTTTTTATCATGTGTCCGTTTTTATCATCTATTTAGAGATTTATTTGTTTTGGAAAGTGTTATCTGATTATATTTCACAACTGCATCACTTTAAAACTGAGTTAAAATACATTTTTGGCATTCCTTGATTCCTGCCAATCTCAAGCACAACTCTGATTGGTTCAAAAGACAATGAAATACACAACACCAACAACTGCTTTTCAATTTTTCGTAGCGTCAACAACTGCATCAATCTACCCTTTTCAAAATTCAAAAATCAGCCTTCATCCTTTAAAATTTAAAATCAAAATTCTAAAATACCAAGTCATCTTTTAAACCAGTTGGTTACACTTCGTCATAGTGATTAAGCCTGATATTGCAATGATTAAAACCTCCCCTTGGGCAACGGTTCTTGTAAAATCACAAATCACCACGAAGTTTATCTTCCTAAGACGTCTAATCACATCTTACTTAAAATAGTACCTTCCTCAACGGGAACTAAATCTGGGTTGATACTGCCTTAAGCAACAAATTCATAGAGGATTTGTTACATTCACACAACTGCTCTGAATCACCAGTCTCGATTATATGCTTGGAATCTTGAATCACTACATCAAGGTCATGACTTACAGATAGAGATGTCGGTTTTAGAAATTAAACTGCTAAGACATTCCAAGACCAATAAACTAAACTTTTCGGTCTTTGAAACTAATAAACTAAACGTTTCAATCCAAGATCTAACATGACAATGTTGATATTTTGCCAAGCCTCGAATGTATTTAAGGTGTGACTGAAAGCGAACCAAGTCGTTAAACAAGAGTCTACGGTCTTCACCAAAAAGCTAAAAAGCATGGTGTGAAAGGTCATTCCATGTGTCTGGCTCATATTCACCATAAGCCACTTTTGTTTTGGTGTTGGTCAACTGTCGCTATGTTTTTGAGAATGTTTACAATCTGACCTGAGGTTCAAGTAAATAACATGGCAACAGACACTTTCTCTTTCGTGTTGATTGTAAATTTCAATAATAGGATACGGCATACGGGGCTAAATATTAGCTATAAAGTAGCTATAGAGTTTTCCTGGCCTCTGTTATTCATATACATTGCCGCAAGCATTCCTCAAAAATCCGTTAGGCAGCCTAAGATTTTGCACTCTGCTTTAATTGCTACATAATACACACGCCTTAAATGTGGCAAATACGGTTTTTAATAGTTAGCCATAATTAAGAGTATTTATGTAATTTCCGTATTTTTTAAAAAAAAAACAGGTTTCTGCTCAGGGAAAATCTTCTTAAAAGCACCAAAAATGAAATATAGAATCAAATTCCGAACGAGAGAAATGTAGACACGTTTCTTTAAATACAGGGTTGCTTTCTTTGTCATGGGAGTAATAAAAAAATTACTTATTCTTAATTAGTTATGGAATATGGTTTATGAGAAACCACTTATTTCTATCAGAGGGACATTTAAACAGCACTAGTTGAAGCACAAACAATATGCAATTTATATGAAAATTAATTTAAAATAATAATCACCTTTTTTTACAAACTTTTTTCTAAGTTTCATAACTTCACCAAGACTCTTTTTCGTGTCACTTTTTGCTCTTTTAAAATCTATTAGGAAATTTAAAAAAAATCAATGAAAGGAAGAATGAAAGAAATTAACTTATCAATTTTAAAGAAACTGAGAACAGTACGGTGGGCAAAAATATTTCTACAAATTTTTCTACAAAAAATCTACAACTTTTTGCCGAGCTTTTCTGATAGAACAGTAAAAGCAAGGTTTGAATTCGTAGACACTGACTTGAAACTTGCTGCATGGCTGGCACTACATTTAATATAGCAAAACTTTTTATGATCATCAAGAAAGGAACAAATTTACCTTTAGAATGATCTTTTTCTAATTGACTCGCTGTTTTCTTCCATTCCTCCAGTTTCTCTTGCAATGGACCAATAAAACTGTCTGTTAGGACCCTGAAATGTGAATGAGAGCATGATAAAAAGGTTATCCATTTACCAATTATCTTCATTAGTCATTCCCCTTCCCAGGATAATACCCCTAACCTTTTACTTCTGAAAGGCAGCTCGTCATGTTGTGTTATGGCGAATTCCCTACCATCAACTATTGAACCCCCCCCCTTCCCCTTTTCAAATCCCAGGTTCCAAAGAGCTGAATCTTAATTCGAAACCTTTAACGGTAAATATCATGTAGCAATCGATGATAACAGAAGAATTACACAAACGAACTTCTAGTTCAAAAGTAAATAGAGCATTGTAATCAAGACCAATGCATGTTTCTGTTAGTCTTTTGAGAAGAAAAGGTTGATAAGATTTGAGCTTTTAGGACAAAAAGCTTGGGTCTAATTCTGCGCTTTATATAAAGTTTAAAAAATTTAAAAAAAACTAGATGTAGCTGTATTATTTTCGTTATAGACCTTAAGTAAAATTTTTTCGATAGGGATTAGAACATAAGGTCCAGGCTCTTTGAGGCGCCCGGTGCACTAAACAGAGCATCAAGACACAAAATGCAACAAAGAGCTCCAGCGTGACAACCATTTCAATAAAAAGATTAAAATTCTTCGAAATTCGACGAATTCAAATGTTCATACGTTCAATCTTCTGAAACTTAAGATAATATGGACAAAGTTGGATTAATTACAAAAATAAGTTGATGAGACGTGCTGTGAATTTTTAGGTCAATTTGCGAAAGGGAGAAAAATAGCCAATGTATTGTAGATCATCTGAAGATTAGTGGCGGACACTTAGCCAAATATTGAGGGGGGGGGGGCCACCGCCAAACCTTGAAATCTTGACGAGAGTGCTTCAGCCTCATCTTGGTCCTTATTTGGTCTCAATTTCGGAAGAATTTCGTGGTTCCTGGTCTTGAAAAATTGTTCATATAAAAAGAAAGAGTGAAGCACCCCAAAGCACAATTGTATAAAAAATTCTGTTAAAAGTTCGGCACATTCCTTCTTTTCGCATGTATTTAATGCTGAAATTTATGAGGTAATTACAATGAAATTTGCAAAAACCGCATAGGATAAGATGGTTTGGACATTTGCCTTGTCTTCGTGACCATGAACAGATACGAGAAAAAGGTGAAATCATTCACTCAAGAAGAGATCTAACAAGTAAGACGTACTAATTAGGTATTTAAGTGGGATATGGAGAATAAATAAGCCGGGTTTCCACAAAAATCCGAAAAATGGAGGAACATGGAAACAGCAAACAATGTGGAAACCTTCAGATGTTTACAATGACTGTGCTCAAACGATTCTTCTTTAAGACTTCCTTTATAGTTCCTTCTTAAACATGACAGAAACAAATTTTCCAGGTAACATGCAGTAGCGACAATGGAATCAAAATGTGTTTGATATTTGAGAGACAATCGAGATGGCGGAAATCTTTATCTTAGTTTATGCGATGTTGAAGTGAATGGAATTGATGATTGTTCAAGATAGAAAAGGCTGAGATTGTGGGCAATATTGGGAGATGGCAGCAAGGCCGAATCCAGCAATCTACGAACAGGGGGGGCCAGAAAGAGCAAATTTCCAACAATTTCCGACAAAATTTCCGAGGATTGACTGCAAAACAGTAGACCAATTGTTTAAAGAACAAGAACTTATCGTTTAATCTATTGATGATCAGGTCAAACTTTCCGACGAAATGGCAATTTGTGGTCCTTGGGGGGGGGGGGGGGCGCTCTGCCCCTCCAGCCCCCTCCCCCATTGGCTTCGGCCCTGGTTGGCAGACAGAAGTTTTTTGTTAACTCTGAATTAAATGCGGTGACATGATAAATAGATATCTCGAGATACTGAAAAATGGGGATAGTGGTATTTAAGATAGCGGATGTCCACTGTAATAGTTTTAGTTTATATTGATAATATGGTTCAAAGATTCGCTGAACTGAGCGATTGCCTTAATCGCCAATAATTATTAAAACAGCTTATCAAGGAGTGCTCCAGTACGGTTGCTAGTGCTGCCGAACCTTTTTCGGTTTGCATAGAGACATAGTCATTCATAGTCAAACAACCATAAGCGTGCAGGTTTGCTGAAAACATTTCGATTGTTTTCAAGGGTAAGGCAGCCTTCGATTCAATTTAATCTCAACCTTTGCAAAGACACCAGCAAGCCTTAGAAGTGTGCTGAGCATGCGGTTAACTTTTGCAGGTGATTTGCAAGCAATTCCTCGTCTCAAAGGAGCCTTCTAACAGACTATCGACTACAAAAACTACCATGCACTTAGTTTGCAAATTATGTCGAGTATTTCAGCAGTGACATGCAGGGAAAACATTTAAATCGGAAATCAGCAGTCATCGCAGTAGAAAATGCTGCAATCTGCAAAAACATGGAATGCTTAATGAAAAGCAGAGAAATTTTAAAATCATAATGGCGGGATAAAGATCAGGGTCAACTTACGTAACCCATCTAATGCAAGACATCTCTGGCCATTTCAATCATAAATACATTATAATTCTTAATTCCATAGACAGAATTCCTACCACGACAAAATGGATGTACCATAATGCTTAGTCTTAGCCTACTCCTGAGTACGGAATTCATATAAGGCAACGTTCACTGTTAACAGTCAGTCTAGCCAAATTTGCGATATATAAGTCTTATACTCGGACAAACACATGTATTCCAATAGACATAAGGTCCAGACTGTGTTACACCATCAATTCATCTACTTCAAGACGTTTTCAATAAGTCGTTTTCCATTCAAAAAATTGATAACGCTTTGCAGGTCTTATATCTAGTTTAGCAGCCTCGGTAAACCAATCCAGTCTTTGCTAGCTTTGTTCTGTAAATTATTACATGCAATAAAGCGCCACAGCTGTATTTTAAATTACTCTGATCGCCATGAAAGGACATTGTCTAAAAAAAACCCGGAACCTCTTTGCTAGACCAATCATCAGATAAAGGGAATTACCAGCCAGACACAGTAATAATTAAAACAACGTGTTCCATTTAATCCTAAAAGACATCGGAGCAGGTGCAATGCTTGAATCGTGTAAACAGACGGCTTTATCTGATGTCAAACCCCCTCAATAAGCTGATAGCGGCCTACCTATAAAACCGAAATGTCAGAAATATCGCTCGTGGCCTAACCAAGCTGACTACTTGATTTAAAAGGCGTCAGATGAGAAACTAAACCTTTCAACGATGATGGAAGGGAAAGTCCTAACTTTGTTGACAGCTGAAGGTCGAAAACCTTACGGGAAAAGAAATCGAAAAGTGTTTTGTTTATTTTGAAACTAGAATTTTGTAACGAGTTGAAGACTTTTCCACAGATGCAGACACTTTTCTGTCTAGAGGCAATCATCCATAGGAGACTCATATAAGCCCCACGTGAATGTTTTCATTGATAGAACTACGGCGATAGATAACAGTGATGGTGGCAGATAACAATCCCTGGCTTTAATCAAAATTAAATAATTACAGTTGAAAATTTCCGATACCAAACAGATAAGGCACTAATCACGTGGCTCTGTTCATAATGTTACACTGAGTATGGGTAATGATGTTATATTAATGAAGGTTATTCAACAGAGGTCATGCCATTTTCCATTGACTTCATTAAACATTCTTTTAAATTCCATTTGTTGTAGTTATTCAATTAGTTTTGCGTTTAAAGTAAGACACATTTTAAGCATTTTTATTTGTTCTTTGCCTCTTTTATAGTAGCCGATTTCACTTAATCGCTATGTCTTTACTATATATTTAGATAAATGAATGAGTAATGTAAATAATGAATAAATAGCTTAATAAAGCAATTAATATATAATTGAAAAAATAGATAA
Source organism: Catostylus mosaicus (assembly GCA_964019065.1). Lineage (NCBI taxonomy): Eukaryota > Metazoa > Cnidaria > Scyphozoa > Rhizostomeae > Catostylidae > Catostylus > Catostylus mosaicus. Next base: position 13,788,928 of record OZ025185.1, on the reverse strand, counting down.
ATAAACGAATGAATAAATTAATAAATAAATAAATAACGGGACACAATTTTTGTCTGTCATTTTTATTTTCTAGCAGTAATGGAGTGAGCTAAATTTTGTGCTATTTTCCAAATATCAGTCTATTTTCTATTTACAATACAATTTGTACAAGTGCATTCCCGTTAATTACAGAAAAGTCGCAAAAAAAAACAGGATTATGAAATGGCAATCTGATTTTGCTTTACAAAATGGTATATGTAACGTTTTTAAGGTGGCCTCTAACCCAGTGCGACCTAAGTTGAATGATCCAGGCATCGATGGGATCACGAGCTGAGTTTCTTAGCACCGGGGGGGGGGGGAGAATAATCACTGCAACTGGTGACCCTTCAAAATTTTATAGGCTAAATGGGATTTACTGATCACTATGGAGCACCCTTAGTATCACAAACTATGATGACTCGTTTCATAAAAACTCATTTCCATAACACAAGTGAACCCAGGCTCTAACCTGATCCAACCAATTAGAATACTTGTTTCAAATAATGATCAACCAATCCAAATGCTTATAACTAAATGCGCATTCATAACTGCTTAAAAATAACTTACCCAATATAAGTTTTCAGTTTGTGCTCGATACTTTTATGGCGCATTACGAGTTTCGTAAAAGACACGCCAATATCTCGGGTTGCACCTAAAATCAACATGAATCAATCATTAACACGGTGATCATTTAAAAAACATAGTAATGAATATTAATTTGTGCATCGATCTAATGGCTGATAGGTGTATTGGTTATACAATTTATTGACTAAATGATGATGACGATGACGAAAATTCATGTTTTCAATTATTTTTTGAAGAAACTGATGAATGTTAACAAAAAGGTCACTCAATTTACGACCTAAAATTTCATTAAATGAAAAGTTTCTTTATAATGTTAACCACAAATGGATTTGATCGTGAATGTTAACAAATATAACCATGTTTAGTTAGGCCACACGACATCTCGTGGTGAGCAAACAATGATCGGAAAAAAAAAGTTCTGGTAAATATTTCTCTAAACAAGTTTATTGAGAAGACTGTACTGCATGAGTAATGTATTGACAGCAGACTAGTGAGGGGGGGGCACATGCACCCTGGAAGTATAGCGAAAATAGTCTGCTAATTCGCGTTTGGAAACCTAACTGTCTTGGGTTATTTATGGTTAGAGATAAAGAAGAAATATATGTCAATAGTTTTCGACCTATGAAGATTTGAAATTCAGATTGGGGGCTCAATCTAAATCGAGCCTCCGCATCATCATTAATTACAGATAAGACCATCATGCCATCCAGAGAATGAAATCATTTAGAAATTTCAAGATACACATGACGAACATTGAGCAAATAACAAAAATCAAAACTTTGAAATCGGAATCGTAAACGAGTGTAACAACATTACATAACATAACATTACATTACATTATTTTACATTACATTACATTACATTACATTACATTACATTACATTACATTACATTACATTTCATTACATTGCATTACATTACATTACATTACATTAAATTATTTAATTTATAACACAGGCTTAATTTTTGCAGCCTCTTCTTGGCTGATGTGGACCTGCAACTTACAAGTTCTGAGCAAAATAGTTGTCAAAATAAACCCTAGTATCTAAGTTAAAACCTAATATCATTTCTTAAAAAAATACGCAAAAGTACGACGGGGGTACGTTTAGCTGCAAGCAAAGTTTGGAAAATTTGTTTATCGTGTGCAAACATGAAACAGAACATAGCAAACAGGATGACTTAAATTCATTGAAAACTCTTTCGCGTCGGAAAAATATCGAAAAGAAATTCTGAGCGGAGATAAAAGGGATGAACAAAAGAAGAAAGTAAAGGATTACATTGTTTTTAACCTAGTTTTCCCGCCGCTTCGATGAAAATGCGAAAGGAAAGTGATGAATGAAAAGATATAGGAGGCAAGCAAGAGAGGCACAATCCCGCGCAACGCTGGTGAGTTCAGTCTGAGGCACCAGGGGGCAGCGATGCGGCCCAAAACAAAAAAACAATATCGATACAATAACTAATGTTTGTATTTATGATTCATGGTGTTGCCCCTGATGTGCAGAAGGCGTCCCTGGACGGCCCTGAGTGTAACCATGACCACAGCACTGAGTATGTAGGCAAAGAAGCACGTGCGAGAATTAACGATTGTATATTGTGATCTAATCGATGTCCAATATGAAAAGTAAACTGTGCATTAGCGTATAGGCAAGACAACTCGAGACGGGGAACTGCAAATGATGTGACTTAACACACGAATGTTAATTAATTTTTCTATAAAGTACCAACAAAGAGACCAACAAAGATATATTGACTGAATGCTTCTAGAAGATTCTCTTTGCTGGTGTCGTATTTATAACAGGTTACATGACTCATATTGGGATTGAGCAACTGAACACTGGTAAAAAGAAATGTTATTACCATGCCACAATATCACCAAATATATACACATAGATTAATTGATACATTAATAAAGAATAAATAAACAAAAAACTGAATAAAAATATTATTAAATAAAATGATATATAAATAAATGAATAAATAAACAAATAAATAGATAGATAAATAAAAATTTAACTGAATAAATTTATAAACAAATCGATAAATGAGGAAAATAATAAATTAAGTCTTTTATTTTCCAGCGGTTATGAAGGTTATGAAGTGAGCTATATTTTGATTGATTAATTGATTGATTGATTGATTGATTGATTGATTGATTGATTGATTGATTGATTCATTGGTTGAATAATTGATTCTTTGATTGTGTGATTCGACATATTTAAGAAGGGTTACCCTTCGATGTCGATGTTTATCAAGGCGCCCTTCGCTCTTTTCCTATGAAGATAATATTATAAATAAGTTCTTATATTTCAAATTACCCTGGGCCTCCGATAACAGCTTAGCTTTCTCGATTTGCTTTTATTCGACAGCATTTTCGGGTTATGCGTTACTGAGTCCTATTATTCGGTGCTTGTCCCTTATCTGGATAAATTGTGAATGGCCATATACAATGTGGTCACAGAAAGGTTTGTTGTAGTTAAAGAGCCGAAATCACCATGGAATCGTTACATTTAATGAAACGACTTAGAAGTCTAGACGAGAAATATTTCTGCCCCAACTAGCATTCTCTGTGTGATCACACAAATCAAGGGAAGAAACAGCCGACAATACTGATGAGAAACAGGTCATCCATGGTAGCTTATCTTAAGCAGACTGGGTGAAACCAAAGCTACTGGGATTGCAAACTGGTTTCAAATAATGTACGCATGGTACAATGGCTAGCCAGAGAGATTAAACGAGGCTTCGTGACATTAAAGCGATTCAAAAACAGCTTTATGTAACGGTCAGTGGTTTAAGTAAAATAGAAACGTTACATTTGCAATGTTAAAGGGAGTTCAAGTGGCAGATAGCCGCCTAAACAAAAGTTAAAATGGCCGCATGAACACAAATTAAAATGGCTGCTTTAACATTAGTTGAAATGGCCCCTTTAACAACAGTTCAATGGCCGCATCACCATGACTTAAAATGGCAGTTTTAACATAAGTGAGTTAAGTTAAACGTGTATGAAACAGTGAATCCAATGTTTTGGAATCTATTCGGTTGTTCCGCGCCGGCAAATTTCACCCTTTACCCACCATGGTACCATCTTGATTTGTTTCACTATATTATGCTAAATGCAATGGGGGTTATTAATGCCAAGTGTGCACGAGGAACAAAATATATCTAAAGTTGGATCAAGGGCTCTTTTATCAATCATCATTGTTCATAATATCATCAACATCATTTTCATTAATCAAACCCAGGTTCAACGTTCAACAAGCTTTAATGGCAGCGCATAATTAGGTTCTTTAAGTCAAACGCCACGTCAGCCTTTTGCTGTTCCAAAGAAACACCCTGCCATCTCAAGGAAGAAGAAGAAAATTTTCTATGCGGCAAAGATGGTCGCTGGGCCTAAGGAAAAGATTTTCAACATCTTATTGAAAAAGTCGAGAATAAAGAGACCGGGGATATAGATACTCGTGGTGAAATGATGCAGCCATGCCAAAAAGATGTTGCATTGCCTCTATATTTAAATACATGAGATTAGTAGGTCATTATTCGGTGCTCGAAGTTGACCTAAGCTGCTTACTCTAAATGAATGGTTGCCTTCAATTGTAATGTACGTGATAATGGACATAAATTTCCTAGAGATTTAAAAACCGCCAACAACAGGGCATTTTCATAATAACCCAGTTGTAGTATAATTTCGTAAATATTTCCTTGAACGAATGCATTCATTATGAAACAGAGGACACCCGTGGTTCTATACAAGGATAAAAAGGCTGCTTTCATTCTTCAATCTGATGCTATTATGCAAACGCTGACAGAATGAGTCTGTACAGAAACGGAATCTTACTTTTATCGAAACATGCGAATTCAGGGGACAGCATTCTTGTTGAATGTCAAAATAGTTGATTGTTCCTTTTAGTATTGTTCTGTTCTTATTTTGGCATGAGATGCCTTGAGAAAATTTCAGTAGTAGCCTAGAACAAAACACAAACAGAACATGAAGCAGAACACTGACCAATTCTAACAAGCACACAACCCCGGCCTATTCAAAGTATAAATTATACGACTCTGTACAGATGAAACTTTGTACACATGTTCTATCATCTGGTCAGAGATTCAAATTAAAAACAAAATTACGACCGTAAGATCACTGACCAAAAAAAATTCACAAAGAACAACTAAAACTTTTATCATTCCCCTAAATAACGCCTATTTCATATCATTCAAGGAAGGTTTCTCCCATGGAATGGATTTGTTTGGCGGCAAGCTAGGAACTTTATGGGCTCTTGACAAAAATGTAATTCCTTTTGGAGGAATAACGCAACATTTGTAGATGGACTGGAGGGCCTTGCTTTCTAGGCATGATGAGAAAATGGAAGGTTCATAACAGTATATAATTAATCATCAGAATGAAAAACACTTAACTAGCACATTATCAATATTTAATAATCTGGAGAAAGGACCCAGATCTAATTTTATTGTCAACAACATTAATTAAGCTGAAATTGCGTTTAAATAAAAACACTTTCACTTCGACACACGCGATATCAGAGTTATCAGCCCATCTAAATTTCATTAAGTTCTCTTTTCATGTTCGTTAGTATTGGTTTCCTTTACCCAATTATAATTGCTTAATTTATTCCCACGTGCAAGACTGTTTATCACAGCACGGCAATAACATGACTCGTAATAAAGCATGAAAATACAAAAACACCACATAACGCGATCACTGTGCGAATAGCCATATTTAAAGAGCCTCTCCTGAAAATGATTCATACGCGCAGCAGTTTGTTCCATCAAACTTTGAACTAATGCGGAAGGAAAACAAAACTTTATAAAGCTAAAGCTGTTTGATATCAATAAAAAACGTTCTTTTCTGAGTACATTTTGCACGGAAGTAACGTAATTACAGCATGTAATTTCTTCCAAAAATCCCATTCGCGGAGTTCATAAAGTTTTAAGTCCGTTGACTCTCATTTTTGATAACTAAAGCATTGAGGTACTTGTTTAAATGGAGAATTTTAACCCCCCCCCCCTCCTTGAAGACCCATCATTTTTACAGCATAACGCCCTTGAGCCCAACAAACTCCCAAACTGAAAACCTTAAATCCTGAAAAGTATGCAATGAATCTATGGAGCATGGCAGTTTTATCTTTGACAGCCAAGACCCAACTGGAATAGCTCCTGTTAGCCAAAAATTCTTAGATGGCCTTAAAAATGCTTGCAAAGTCAGAATGAAGGCTAAATAAATTTTGACATCTCCCTATAAAAAAAACTGTATTTTAATAATTAACTTCAACCCATGTCTCTTAAACACGACTTTCTCCATCCAGGCATGTAAAATATTTTTAGGAGCAAACATTTTCAAATGAAAAAGGTCAAATTTTAGGTCATATTAGTGAGTATAAACTGAGTGGGGTGTTTTATTTCATAACAAGTGGTATTCTCATTTTCCATGTTTGCGACAGCACTTGAAACACTTGAATTCCTTTAGCTACTTTCTTGTATTTCAATGCCCAATTACAAATCAATTGTCTGTTACCAGCTAAAATGGTATTTATCCACGTAATTAGAACATCTGTGGTACAGACAAAACCAATCATTGCCTCCTGTCTCCATTTGTTATAAAATGACATTGCCAAAGAAAGGATACAAAGCAATGACTATGATAAGAATACTCTTTCCATAAGCCTCCCAAAATTGAACAACTGAGATCAACTAAAATCAGTCATAGAGTATATTCAAAAGAAAATTAAGAGCTGTTAAAGACTTTTATATTCAAAAAGTTTAGGGTTGCATAATGCAAAGAAGAGTTTCCTGTTCATGAAAAACAAAGATTAGGGGGACCTTTATGGAATTAAACATAAAAGGTATATATCTCTATTATTAGGCTTAGTTGAAAAATGGAACAAAAATAGATTATATGGCTTTGTATCCAAATTTGGAAAGTATAAACAAAAATGAGAAACATAAGAAAATACTAGGATTAAAAATATATTTCTGATCTGAGATACACACAGATGGGTTGATCAATCAATGAAAAACAACATCAACTAAAATCAGCAATAACAACTTTGCAAAAATCCAACAAAAGTAAACACAAACTCTAGAAACCCAAAGAAAATCAATATTTTTCAAACAACCATCATACTGAAAGATTTCTAACAATCTGTGGTTATTCCATAACTGTTTTATAAGAAGATCTTATAAATAGTGGGCAATTTGATGTGGGCTGATGATTTTCAATAAACATAATCCACTCACAGCAGTGTCATTAAATATTGGCAAAAAACAATGGGTTTTGTTTACCTTTGGAAGCAGTTGTAGCATCTGCCATCTTCTGAAAGGAGTCAAGGAACATGTCTGCAGTAATTGCTGATTGCCTGTGAAAGAATCATCAAATTGAGAACAAAGTGCTAAAGTACCATCCACAGACTTGATGGAGAGTGTAGAAATGAAGTTATTATGGAGAGGTTAACTCAAATTGCATGGAAAACTGATAAAAACAGGGTTGAATTAAAAATCCTATTGAGATTTTTGCATAAGTGGCTGAAAATAAAGAACAGCCTATTAGAATAACATTTGTTTACAGGTTTGATCAATAATCATATCAAGTTGATAAGCACTTGATAAACAAAGGTCATCTAAGGCATTTCAATAGAACTGTGATGTCAAGAGCAATGTTTACATCTCTTCTAGATCACGTGACATCACTAGTATTATGATATGCTGAAACAAAATTGAAAACAAATTTTGGATAATCTTGTGCAGTCTGTGAGTCAGGCTTGTGAATAAAACCCTTAGCCAAGTGATATTAAAGAAGCAATTAAGATTATATTGTAATGTATGATCTTTATTAAGTATCAAAATAACTTGTAAATAAATATATTTTTTATTGTGGCAAATAATACACACATGCATAAGTCAATATATATTTCAAAAAGAAAAATGAAAAACAATTTTCAACACAAGTTTATCTAAAATTGATGAATATCCTCGAAGGGATCTCTAAATATTTTGTTATCTCTTATTGCCATCACTACAGCCTCATCAATGAATCAGTATCCCTATAGACATAATGCTTAAAATTTAATCTTGAGATAGACTTATATAGACCACTGGCACATGCCTTATCAAGGGTGTATGTTAATGACCAGAAAACAAATTTTAAAATGTTTAGGCAAAATTCAAAATACTGGTCAGTTTTTTACAGTTTAAACAATTTCTGGCACACCCATTACTCCATTCACACTTAAAAAAAATCTGTCAGAAAAGAAATATCTAAAACAAACTAATCTGAAGCTTTCCAATGGTGCACCCCAAGGATCATAATCACAAGATCATAACATAAAAGAACATTTGACAATTAACAAAAGATAGAAGAATAAAGACATAATGCCTAACAAAATTATGAAAAAAGCCCAGTTAAAGTGAGATGATAGCCCTTAAGCCCCCAAGCTTTCCAACTTTGGGTAAACATTTTTTTTCAATCTGTAAAAATTAACCCACAGGGAAATTTTTAAAAGCTGTGCATGTAACAGACATCCAATCTTAAAAATTGTTTCATGTTGAGCTAAGACTGTAGCTAATGTATAGAGTTTAACTATGAACTAGCTGTTGAACAGGAAATAGGTTGGTTTGGTCAGGTGAGATCTTAAAGGATGCAGAGGAAGTTTAAAACAACTGATGTAATTGTCATGTAAACAATTACATGACTGGAAAACAATATTAGTGGGAAAAATTGTGGTTCATGCCAGGTGCAATGGTTTGCAATTTATGAGAGAAAAATAATTACATTTATTCATACAATGAGATAGCACCGAGAAGAAAAAGCTGATAATTAAGTTTCATTTCTAATTTCAACTATAAACTATATGTCTCAAATGAGCATCGTCCAAAAAGGATTTATAAATAACTGGCAGGTGTTTACACGAACTAGACACAATAAACTATGAATCAGGAACAATAACTTCTACTGCAATGATCTTAACTTAAAGTTTAATAGAGACAATGTTACAGAGCAATGATTCTCGCTATTTCAAAGCTTTTGAATTAATATATGTAAATTTCATTAAAATGTGATCACTTCACTGATGTTATCAAAATCTTTCCCATGTATCAGCCATTATAAAAAGTAGCAAAATGATAAAAAATGTTTGTATACCAATCAACATCCTTATATGATGAGGTTTTAAAAAGTAAGATTCAATAGTTAAATTTAGTTTCAGAGTTGAAGGTGAATGTCGGACGATGTAACTTGACACTGTGAATAAGCGACAAGAACTCAGTGCAATTACTTGGATGTGAGACGTGATTTGGGTCGCATACTTGAAGGAAAGTGTGGTTATGAATATAATACCACGGTATCAGATCAAGGGGCTTCTTTCCAACACGCCAGTGTCTGTGAAATCTCATGAAATGTGTAGAGCACGCGATTTTAGAGAGTATCAATCGAATAGCAGGTTTTGTGTAAACAAGTGAATGAAAAATAAAAAGGGTGCCAGCTTATTTAAATCAAACTGGAATAAACCTACATAAAAACTTTTCTTAGGAATATTACTTATATAATTTTAAAGTTACGTGTGAACAGTGAAAGATTTAGGGCAACCATCGCAATATCAAGAAGAACAGGCAAACGAGAACAATATAAGCATCGTACGACCATTTTGATGTTTTACCGGTAGTTTTCAAATACGACTGAGTGGGCTGAGCGAGCAACACAAAAATTGCATTACATTCATGAAACAGTGGCGGCAGCGCTGAAGTGGAACCATTGTTAGTTTAAACAAAAAAAGAGAAGCAAGCCCTGGTTTAATTGTTGTCTGCTTTCAAAGAAAACTAAATTTGATTCCCCTCCCTTTTCCCTTTCAAGTTTTATTGCAAGCTTGCCAATTGCAGAAAATCCACCAGCATGCACGGAAAAGTATTGCATCAGCCTAACAATTGCAACCAAAAATCAATTATGCTGACAGCCAAGTTCTCAAACCTATAACATAGTTTCACAATATTATGAAGAATATTAAATATGAAACTCTATCTATACTCACTTCACAGCATTGTAAAACTTCGACGCCTTCACTAAAAAGTCCTCCCACATCGGCACCATGGCCTGCAACAAAATCAAGCGTTTTATAAATTACCTATCCATCATTCTAAATCAGTAAATAGAAACGGAAACCCTAGTTTGCAAAGAATAAAATCCCGATAAAATGAAAGGAAGGGTAATTAATTTAGGCCAATACAAACCTTCATATCTCCCATAATAGTATTGAACAAGCATCCTGAATCGCCGTCGCTTGAATCCCCCATGACTGCTATTAAATCCTCAATCGATAAAAAATTCTTACTTCATTGGGACTCGTTGGATAGATGCATAAAAACCAGTTAATGTAGTAGTAAAAGTACGGTTTGAGTGAGTTTCAAATGTCCTTGCCTTGTCAAAACCTCGCAAATGCTCAGATATTCAAAGACAGGAAATCACAATTGAACATTGCCAGGGGGGTTGCTTAATATACAATCAACATCAGCCGCTGCGCAAACAATCACACAGCGTGGTAGCTGTGACGCTGCAATTCATTTCAACTCAAACTGAATCCTATTCCAATTCAATTCAACATTAATGTTCCTCCTCAGATTCAACCATTTATGAATGCTTGAATGTGGGGATAGGTACAAACTACCCCTGACCCCGAATGTCCAAGGCCCAAAAATATTTATCAACCCATAAAATCACGAAATATTTCGCACGAGAATCAGTTCTGAAATGCGTTACTATGTGTATACCTTACATTACAGTCTTAATTGTATTGCGACAAGATAATTGTGAGTCCAATCACTGGGGGGCCAGACCCATCACTATATTTAAACCCAGGGCCCTTACTGGCTCTCGACGGCCCTGACCGGAAGCGATCAAGTCCTAGATTTTTTAAACCCACTTCTGTTCAGTATTAAAAGAGAACAGGTGAAGAACAACAAATAACAACCGCTGGCTTTCAATGCTCCTCAACTAAAAGATAGATGGAATGTTGTTATTAATAATCATAAATTCGACGATATTATTACTTTCAAGTAACTCATGCGACAGTTCCAAAGGTTATTCTGCCTTTTTGTATGAACATTTCCATGATGATATTGCGGTTGGATTTGATTCCATTGCGAATGCATTTGGTGACAAAAAGCTTTCTGTTTCAAAGCATATCGAATGGCAAGAAATGTTCATTTAAAACTTCATTTTACCAATGTTACCACTTTGCCAACGTAATGTGGCCGAAAACCTATAAATACCTGCAAATGTGACACTTCAATCATTTCACCGTTCGGTCCAAGTTGCAATGGGACTGCGACAACATGGTCCCGATCTGGCACTGACATGAAAACAGACTTGTATCATCTGGCTATATTACAGAAGGCAATGATTAAAGTATTTCTAGGAGGACAGAGTTTGTCCTGCTCCAAATAATTGAGATTACCTTTTACTTATTCATTGGCAACAACTGCTATTTCCCAAAAAATCAGTCCCTTGTGGAAAAAACTCGGTCCTTTGCTAAAGTTCGGCTCTTCGAACGCACATTCTCCTCATAAAGATATTCATTCCCGCTTATGTAGTTTATCATTGTGTGTAGAGGGGTCCAGGGGATGCGTACCTACCCCCTTACTGAAAAGAGAAAGTGACCTTTGTTGACATAATTATGTTGTAATAATTATGCCGCTGATTAGTATTAGGTACTCATTCTTGGAAATAAAACTTGCGTTTTTGAAAGACCCTGAGGCCCTGGGACTAACTGCCCCTCCCTCTCGGCGGCCCTTGGTATATATTCATCAACATGTCTGCATTGATTTTTGTGTCTTTCAAAGGGATGGCTGAGAGCTGTAGTATTAAAGATCTTGGCTTTGTCCAATATTTTGGCTTTTTCTTCTCAGAACCTGTAATAGCTTTGCTGCAAATACACGGTCTACTGTATTTCTTTAACTTTAAGCTTCTTCAACAAATATTGAGATACGGGCAATGCTTTTTATGTAGATGTTTGTCCAAAAATCATGGCCTATTTGCAAACAAATTTTTGAAAAACGGTTTAAAACATTTTAGCCTGCTTATGCCTACTGGACAAGGTAGCGCCATGAAATAGCTAGGACTTGATTGGCGCAGCCTGCACTTGATAAGGCCTGTTAATGATGAAGATTCCTCGGTAGCACAAATGCTATCGAACGAAAATAAAATGGAAGTTTTAAGAGGTGTAAATATAGCATAAACGCTTGATTTAAATCCTAAAATCCCAGAAATCCCTTTAATAATACAACTGATTCCCTTTAAGACTACAACTGATTCCCTTTAAGAATGCAGCTCATCTCTAATATCTCTAACATTCACAATCTTAACATTTGACCTATTACCCATAATTTATACATCTTGTAACTCAAAATTTTTATGGTAATTAATGCCAGAGTTTGGAAATCATTACAGTCAAACGGTCACTAGCTGGAGACAGGTCCAAGAAAAACAATAGAAACTCCTATGACACACCCAAGCCATGCCCATTTTCTATTGTGCTGTGAGGAAGGTTTGCCTTTCGGCATGTTTTTTTTTGGAGGAAGGTTAAAACTCTTTCTGGACTTTGATAAATGCAACATTACAATGGTATGCATCTTTACCCCGTAATAAAAGTTTTAATGCTGATAGTTGGTTATCTTTTAAGCACCTATAAACTTTCTTTTTTCACTCAGTTTACTCAAAGCTTTGGATCAATGCATTCCATACAAACTACCTGCAATAGTGAGGTATATTGCGCAATCGAATGGGATGGGCTGCAGAAACACTTAAAGCAAAAATTGCACTGAATATCAAATTAAGTGCGGAACTAGATAAATTCAAATGCGAAATTTTATGGCTGCATCGGCATTAACTTGATAATTCCCAGGGTTCGATAAATATCAATCCGGTAAGGAGCAACGGCAAACTGGTACAAAGTGCACTTGAAGCTGGGCAAAGCGGGGCCCGTTACAGTGCCATGACAATTGATCAGTGCACAGTGAAACGAAACTTTTATCGGTATATTTATCATAGGTGCCACTCCCCTTCTGAATAACTTCCAGTGTTTCTATGGCTAGCTTGTTGCATTTCAATGCATTTGTCAAACTTCATTTATCGTATGAAATCGAGTTCATAACCAAATAAGCTAGGAGCGATTCCAAAATTCTGACAAACCCCCCTGAATGAAAGAGAAGGCTCTGCAGCAAAGAAGCACAATAGATTTTCTGATGCTCGGGACACCTGCTAGAACAATTTCAAGTCTTAATTGCATCACATTGACGATAGCATTGATAAGCTAGGTATCTCATATGAAAGTCACTGATTGAATTAGCTGGCATATGGTTGCAAGCAGAAACGCAAACGTAAAAAGCAAACAACAAAGTTAACAGAGAGGAGCAAACTCGCCAAATTACACTAGATCTCAAAGGTCAGCCATTATACATGGAGACACACCTTAACTCACAGGGAAACAAGAAATATAAATTTGATTTGATGGGTTTTATCTTGGATTATAAGGTTATATAATCATACACTGAACATAGGTTCAACGGCCGTTCTGAGTCAGTCAACGCGGCATCAGCTCTACTAGCAACGAGTCACACTTCAGTGGCTATCTGAGCTATGATGCGTCGGTGAAAACCAGGACATCTCGCCAAGGCACTACGGTCTACGCTATTCAGCGTCGTCATCAAAGACGTAGCCTTAGCTTTTATAACAGCGCGCACGCACGAGTCATTCTTAAAAATTTGAACTAGAAAGCAGTCTTTGAGTTTAACTTTCAAGTCAATGAATTGTCGCATCCATAAAATATTTTGGTGTGTTGTTGACATGTGCTATCTTGAATTCTCTCGCGCTAGATCGAAATTTGTACGAGATGTCGAACGAAAATAGTGCAGGTCCATATTTTCGATTGGGAAAATGCATTTTTAGAAAAAAAACCAAATAATGAAGAGGAATAACTTTCACCGACGAAAAATAGCCCGCCTATCACGATGATAGTTGCAAAAATCAAATAAGTAAAGCAAAACGAATCAAAATTTTTTATGAAAAACCATACTAGTTCAGTTCATAGTAGCCTGTTTCATGACGTCATTAAATTACATTTTAAATAGCAAGCTATTTGTCAGTACTGCTAACGAAATTGATTGCTATTTCTTCCAAAAAGGAATATGTACTTTTAATTATCTTTTTTGTATAACTTAGTTTGCTATGACATCCTAATAACCGGGTCCACAAATAACTATGCAATCTTATATCTTTGAATATGTGTGGATTTATGAAAATTAACATTATATTTTATATGTATGAACATGCAATTTTATGGTAGTTATGTTTATACGCCCTGTTGTGGTGTCATCAACATCAGACAAACTCACTCACCAGAGCTGTAAAGTTTTAGATAACGGTAGCCGGCTTAAAAGGAAATGCGCCGGGAGAAAGAAGCAGGCAGGAAACATTTCTTCAAAATAAGGAACATTGGAGAAAGCGGACTATTTTGATATAGATAACTTGAGGAAAAATCGTTTGAGTCTGTGGATATTAGAGATTGCGGCATTCGTATTTCAGATAGCAGATACCAACTGCAATTTGCAGGGGATTACTGTGTTTCAGGAGGGCTCAAAATTTGCTTTGATGGTTTTTTACAGCTCTCAATATTTCAGTTATATTCTCTTTTCGTGGTCATTTTAGTCTATCAAGAAATGTTGATTATTTTTCAAGGATTTATTGATATTAAAGTTAAGCAGATGTTTTTATGTTACCTTTGATGCAATCCGGGAAGAGACTTGAGAAAGTAAAGTAGGTGAGGGACTGCATGTATCTCACCAGCCTCCCTTTTCTTTGAAAATGTGATCTTCTTGCCAGACCGTTGCTTGCCTTTGTTGATAAATTAAACATCCTATTAATTATTTGTAAAAAATGGGAAACTGTTACGACGGTATACCCCCGTATGATCAAGCTGAGGTAAATATGTCATTACCTTCTCAACGTATGTAGAAGTGATGCCCTTAGCAACAGCCAACACGTAGACAGTCAAATACACTCTTTTTTTATAAGAATATTTAAGTTTTTGCTGAGCCTCAATATTCTTAATTTTTTGCTATTTTCAGCCTCGGAATATTCTTAAATTATTCTTAGCGCGGCTGAAAATACGGATATGGCAACAAATTGTTACTATTATCATCAATGCCAAAAACGAAACCCTTTTAGAAATATGGTGGCCAACAGAACAAGTCATCAAAATAAAATTTAAAAATAGACTTACAGAATATCAAAGAAGAAGGAGTAAAGAAGTACGAGTAATTAAATGTCATAAAAAATTCAGAAGTTAAAAACACCCACTTAAATAATTGTTTCACAAGAACTTGAGCCTGACAATATTCTTAAAATATTCTTCAATTTCACCGATTTTGAGCCTCATTATTCTTATAAAATTAATTCTTATAAAAAAAAGAGTGTAGTGCATATGCATTTAAAAATTTGTCTTTTTGGTGTTCTTTTGCATTGTTATATGGCACACGACTGTGTTTTGTTATCTTATCATTGATTCACCACGTGCATACTGAACAGCGTGGTCAGTTGTAAACAATTAAGCACATCGCACATGAATAGGGTCATGTGAGAAAATGTTCTCTCTTTAAGCTTTGTTAAACTATTGTCAGGATGACAAGCACTCGGACGAGAAAAGAAAAAGGGGGAAGGGGGCGGCAAACGTAGATACAAAACATCTACCGCTGAATCAATTATAGTGAGTATCAGTGCCTTTCAGAACAAATGTTACCATCTTCGTTTGATTACTATGCGTATAGGTATAAGATTGGTCTTACACAATTGAAATTACAATTCAGGAGGTGGAGATGATATTTCCAATAAATGCTGGATAAAGAAAAGGGCTTTGGTCCCCGCATTCCCCGGTCATCGAAGGCCCTGGATGATCATTGGATTGCAGTAAAATAAGAAACAAAGAATAAACGAAAGATGAATAGTTTTCATGTGATAATGCATTGACTTGGGTGATTAGAACCAGCAGACTTCTAGTTCATAGAGTGACACAAAAAAGCCTTATTCTATCACCAGCCTTGGTAAAGTAACTTGGAGCTACCCCTAGACCAAGGTGGTAAATTTTCAAAGCCTCAATAAGGAAGTTTCAGTCCCATACAAGTGAACTATTATCATACCAAACATTATCAGACACTTCTTATTCAAGATTGAATCTATATAAAAATTGTCAACATTGATGATAATCCTTGATTTAGCTTAAAAAGTTCAAATTTTAATTTAACTATATCAATACAAGACAAGAATATGGGGTCATTTGTATGCACCTTTGTATTTCTCTCACTAACTAGCCTTAATTAAGGCTGTCAGCAATTTGAACAAAAACTTTCCTACAAAAATAAATACATTGTGGTCATTACTGGAAAGTTTCAATAAAACCTTATTGTACAAAATTTACTTCCACGGTGTAGCATTCTACTTCCAAACCATTCTTAACAGGAGGGAAGCTGTTTTACAGAACTTGTTTACTCAACGTGAAAAAGGTGCTTTTATATCGTTGAATGAATTTTTCGTGTTCAATTCCTACTTGACCGCTGCGGAGTAAATACTTTTTACATGGGGTACCTTGGAAAATGGCCTAGTTTGAAAATGGAGGCTGAAACCGCGCGGAAAAACTTCAATGAAACAAAAGAAAGATCAATTTCAAGATATTCATGCTAAATTTTGTAATTTTCTACTGCCATTCAGCTAAATTAATAACCAGAGATGTCATCTGACACGTGGAATCAGCTTCAGGCGCACAAACGGAAGCAAGAGAGCTTGAAAGAACGTCTTTTAAAGAGACGTAAAGAACGACAAGGCTTGTTAGATGTTGGAGTTACGAGCGTTTTAAGTGCAGATGCAGCATCGTCATCATCTTTTAAGAGCGATGATGGTATTTTCATTTTGTGTTCTTGTTTCTTGTTTTCGCTTATAAATTTTGTATTACTTTGAATTTAAATAATGAAGTGAACTGAACTGAAATGGATTGAGAAATGTAATGTAGTTGTGCACAACCATGCATTCCCACGAATTCACCATCTATCTATGCATTATTGTACATTACCAATAAATTGGTATTACGTGCACGTTAGTTAGTAGGTTAGTAAAACGAAAATAGGGTGATTCAGCAGTTTAGTCCCATCACGCTCGAATTCTAGTGGAGGCACCTATTGGATAAATTACACCAAAGCTATTGTCATTCCATTCTTCTCTCCCCCTCTAATTTCAGGTCTCTTTTCTAACCTCATCAAGTGTGAACGCCAAAGAAAACACCACAAAAAGTCAAAAAGAATTCTTTCTTCATGTACACTTAATATAAATCTTAACATAGTCGACTAAGGTTGTAGTCACATTTCAGCATATCAAAATACATAACATATTCGTTTCGGGAGGGAAATGTAGGGATTTTAAATGGAGTGTTACACAATGCGGATTGACTTTATGAGGAGTTCATTAATGTGGGTTTGACCAGAGTTAGAAAACAGCAGAATTGTGATAATATCTGGAGCATGACTATAAATGGAGTGACTGTAACCTGAGTCAACTGTATGGAGAAAACATGCTGTATTCATTTGCAAATGATCCAACCTTGGTTAATACCCTTTTCACTTTCAGATGCTTCCAAAACAACTTCAGAAAAAGAAGGAAAGAAGGCATTCGATTCTCTTGAAACCAAAGCAAAAGTTGTCGAAATTGATGCAAATTTAGAAAGGAATGTTGTTGATCTATTGTGTAATATATTACTCAACTTACCTGTTAGTACAGAAGATATTAAAGATGCACTTTTCAAGGTATAATCCCTTTGATTTCTGCTCAGTTCAGATACGCCTGTTATCAACCTCTGGCTATTTCCTAAAGTATGATTTCTATTTGCCATAAATATGCATAATCATGATGCACGATTTTTCAGAATCACATGCTAGAATCCTAGAAAAGTTTCAACAGCTGAATTAGATAATTTTTGTAGAATATAAGTGAAGAATTTATATTAAGAACATTTTTGTATTCTCTTTACATTGGTGAATTTCTTTTAATTTTAATTTTTGATAATACCTAGAGCAAGCTTAATAATGGAAGCTGATTGTGGTGATAAGTAGAGGAAGAGTTTACTTAAATTTCCTAAAAATCTGGATACATTTAATTCACATTAGTAGTTACTTTTTTCCAGAAAAGCAAATGTTAAAAATTCTCAAATGGTCAAAAATCTTGCCATAGACATACCATTTTGAACTTTTCTTCTGAAGATGATAAAATTAAGGCTCCTGAAATCCCTAAAACCCCTCTATTTATGAGAGAAATCCTGTTTGCAGGGTGATTTGAGCGAAATGTTTTACGGGATGCTCAATATTGGCATTAAAGGATTCTATGCTTTTTTTAAAACTGGGATTAATTTTATTTTTTTTCAGAACAAGGGACAAAAATCATCAGATATTGCTATCAGGACCATTCTTGAAAAATTAGAGGCACAAGCACTTATAAGGTATATATGCTCTCAGATGATAAAAATAGAAAACTATTCATTTAACCTTTGTCATGAATGGCGAATTATGAAATCACTGCCAGTAAAATCACTGCCAGTAAAATCACTGGCAGAGAGCTCAAGATCATACCATGCACCAAAGCTATTTGTGCATTTGCACATACTGTATATACCTTTTTCTTTAGCTTGTCATGTTTCTCATA
This sequence comes from Catostylus mosaicus, assembly GCA_964019065.1. NCBI lineage: Eukaryota > Metazoa > Cnidaria > Scyphozoa > Rhizostomeae > Catostylidae > Catostylus > Catostylus mosaicus. The sequence continues at coordinate 13,770,591 of OZ025185.1, read as the reverse complement.
CAATCAAAATATCTGATGCTCTTGGTATTAATTATGAATGGTCACCTTTATAGCCACCAGGAATTTGATCAGTTGTAATTACTGATGTTTTTTACATCAAAATCAAATAATACAAAACAAGCTACATTCTACTATACTTTAATTACAGTATGTAACTGAAAAGAAAATGCAGTAACTTTATGTAACTGAAAGGGAAAAGTGACAAAAAATGAGTGATGATGATGATGATGATGATGATGATGATGATGATGATGATGATGATGATGATGATGATGATGATGATGATGATGATGATGATGATGATGATGATGATGATGATGATGATGATGGCTGGCTGGATGTTTGTCATGGATTTTCCAGTTCTAAAACACAGGAAATTTCCTAAATTTAGAATTGCCCTTATCCACGTGCAAGACGACTTCATTTGTTTTAACCTTTAGTCAATTTATCCTCCCCATTGGTACTGACCCCCTGCTGTTGTGCAGAGCATATGAATGAAACTGTGGTGATCGGTACGTGAAACTAATGACAAAGCTAATATGATTTTAAAAGTTTGTATCTGTCATACGAGATTTGAATGGAAAAACGACAATGCTGATAGTAACGCGGTATATACTGATAATACAGATATAGCCTTGTCTTATCAGGGTTACTCACAAAAAGATATCGATTTAAAAATAATGAAGTCATGCAAGCTTTGAATGTACGTATTAGACTGTTATCTGAACTATGAACGGTCTTACGTCAAACTCGCCAACGCGTCAAACGTCAGTCGTAAGTAAATTTGGTTTTGGGGTGAAAAAGTTTCTTTTAAAACCGGAAATCTGTTGAAATTAAAAGTCATTCATTTTCATGGTCAGTTTAAGTGTTTTGATACGATGAATATTGCAAGGGCGTCCCGCAAAATAAGAATCTTTAATTTGTTTTAAAAATCATTAAGGCATCTTATGATCACGAAAGGTGTTTTAGGAAGTTTGTTGATTTTATTTTTCTCAAATCTATTCTGTCTTATTCCGTAATACATCATTACCAAATTACTTCAGATTTTCCTGACTTTTTATTTCAACTTGTATTTTGATTAAATTTCAGAAGTTTTACTCCCTAAAGGCAAAATAGACCATAAATAAGATCGTGCGGCATCTAGAATGGTTCATGCGATTTTTGATTGTAATGCTGATATTAAATTCGTTCTGATTTCCAAATCACTTAGTTTTGTATAAATCAGAATCTTTTGCAATCTTTGAGGTAGCAATGTTCTTAACTCCTAGACAACTTGTTTATAACTTACAACTTTGCAGAAACTTAAATACGATTCGAATGTTTCCCTTTTTAATCCTGAAAAAGCATGTATTTATTTTTCATTCGAAAAAAATGATTTTCATCATCTAGAAATTCAGTTTTATTGAAATATTTCATTGAGTAGGCAAAGTAGAATGGATAATTTTTTGTTAAGAAAGTTCTTTCAAATTTGAAGACTGGAAGCCTAAAGTTTGAGTAATTTGGGGTTATTCCCAACGTTATTATTAAAACGTTTAATCCATCTTGCTCGTTTATTACGTACGAGAGAGTATTTCCTTTATTTTTCCTCGACCCCTTTTTATGTTTGCTTTGAACCTGTTTCTAGGCAATGAGTTTGAAAGATAGAAAAGAAAACTCCGTTTAATCTGACCTTAAGCCCTGTTCTGTTATGTTTATAGCCCCAACCCCCTGCCCAATCTTTCCCTTTGTGATGAGAACATCAAAGTTGATGTTCAGGGCATCCGAAATTAATTTCCGACGAAGGTCTAGCCACGAGTAGGAAGCTAAAACAATCGCAAAGAAAGTTAAAACAGCCCTCTTGCGTTTGTCCGTTTTCAATGGGTTATTTGCCTTGATTATTTAGGGACTTAACTCTTTGCTTGATAAACACGTTAAAAGATTTGAAGAGACGGCAAAAGATTAAAACAAGATGGATTTTGAGCTCAGTTCGCCGAGAAATTAAATCCTTTTTTTAAGTATTGAATCCTTTAATTTCCGAACTGGATCACGGGTAATAAAACAGTCGAAGCAGATGAAAATATTGCCAAACCACTTCGTAGAATTCACATTACAAAATCAATTTGTTGTGTCGTTAACATTTACAAAGGCATATATTGTATATTTTATGGACCATTTCTCTACTAAACTTCTTTTTACATGTGATTTTGATAAATTTGCTTTTGTTTATCCTAGTGTCGATAAAACAGCATCCAGTCTACTTGTTTCTGAGTGTCAATATTCCAAGGTATGTTCTCGTAAATCCGAGCCTTATTCATTTAATAATTTTGGCACTTGGTCTTTGCAATTTAACAGAATAGCACCCGCCTCGAACTTCAGATGAGTCTTCCGTGGTTGCCAGATGAGCCAGCACATGTTAAATATAAGAATGCCAAGAATCCTGGATTTGTATGCTTCAGGGAGGTTACATAAGACAAGCTGGGAGATTTCATTCTTTTCCTTGTTAAAAATTCCCAACCCGATGATGTTTGGGGTTATTATTAAAACCTTAAGCCTTAGTTTTGAAACTAATGGAATCCCCAAGTCAATGGCTCAACATTGTTTATGGCATTGATGGGAGAGTATTAAGCACAGCATTTTTTTGAGAGCATTAGCTTGAAGGGCGGGGCTGAAAAGTTGGAGCGTATCCATGAGGGGGGGGGGGGGTGAAAAGAGACTAGGAAGGTATGAGATCCAGCGGACAAGAGAGGTATTTGATGTTAGTTTTATAAGGGTGTAAACGCAAGCTATAAGGGTTAATTTGGTGGAGAATTTTAGCACTTTTTATTGTCAGGTTCCTCATAGGCCCCTTGAACTCTGTTTTTTTTGGTTCTGCAGCTCTCTTGAAAACAGTGTATTCTTCCGATAAAAATATCCGCTATAATCCGCCGTGTTTTCCCAGGTTAAAAGCTAGATTTTATGCGGTAAACAAATTAGATGATAATCCTGGATTTACTTTTAATAATATTGACAACGACTTAAGATTAAGTAAAAGAAAAAAGGTTTCTGTTTATTTTAGTTTTGGTATTAAAATTCAAGCTACAACGTTATATGAAAACTATTGCAAGATGCATATTTATATTTTTGAGATTAAATATTTACTGTATACAAAATACTTCTGTTAAGGTAACGTTTTGTTAGCCTATTTGCAGTCTGCCTTTTATTATTTATCACCCATAGACATTTTATTGAGACCCAGTATTTCAATATATTCAAATCTGAGACGAATTCAAGCAAAAAGTTTTGATGAGGTTTAACTGCTATTTAGGGAAAATAAGACACTTTGTTTATTATATTTATATTATTTGCCAATCACTCGGAAGGAATAGATTTTTCTGATGTTAAGATATAAACCTTAATATAACTAGTTTTCGTAAAGACATTATTTTTATTTTTCCGAGATCAAAATTAAAAAGAGGAAGCGGTCTCTTCAATCTGAGTTGACTTCAGATCCCTTCTAGTGATATGTGTAGAATGCCAACTCAGGCACAAGAATTTTTTCACCAATTAATATTTCTACGCATTCTCAAACTTTCATTTTCGACATTTTTTAGTTGGAAGCTGTTTTTGAAGAGAAAAAGGGACCAGGTGCGTATATTGGGAATCGTAGCTAAACTTATTTTAGATTGCAATTATATTATTAGCTCTCTAGTCCCACTGATAACACAAAATAGCATTTCTTGTAAAAAGAGATGATTGATTATGGCGCAAAATCATTTTAAAAATCGCGTTTAGTAAAAGTTCGATGCCACAAAGAAATGAATAATCTTTATTTTCTTTTACTTTTAACTTTTAAGCCATATTTTATGTTTTCATCCAAATTTCATCTAATTTTATCTGACCTAACCTAATCTAATCTAATTTCATCTAGTTGCATCTTATAGTACCCACACTAATCTGCGCTCACCTTATCTAATATAATCAAATCTATCCTAATTTACTCTAAGCGTATCTAATATAGTCTCTATCTGATCAAATCTTAGATTTATTTAATCAACACTATATAATATGATCTAGTCTTATCTTAGTTTATCTAGTTCAATCTAGTCAATCTAGTGTGCGTTTTTTGCTCTAATCTTGTTTGATCTGACCTTAGGGTATACTAATCTAATGGAATCCAGAATTCAGGTCTTTTTTTAAAGACTGTACTCTGAGTAGTTAGTAGAATGTTATAAAGTTTTTAAACTGAATGTGTTGAGCAAATAATGGAGTTGGCTTTAGATTTTTCTCCAAAAATTCGATTCGCTTTGCAATTTGTTTGCAGTATTTCTCGCAAAATGTAAGATCGAGACATTGACCTGTATAAATTGAGACTTAATGCCCTTTAATACATTTGGAAGTATTACATTAGGTTTCACATTTGTTTTCAATTTATTTTTAGATAGGCAATGTTCACTTTTAAATCAACCTCTTTATTTACGAAGTATATACTTTTAAAACATTCCCTGCCTCTATTGCTTTCAATACTAACATTTTTATCCCACCTATTTAGTTATTTATTTATTTATTTACTCTACTCCTTTTATGCGTCAGCAGAAGTCGCTGTAATATTATTTCCTTTTTGCCCTTATCTTATGTGCTTTTTCTCAAATGTATTACCTTTCACAGTATGTGAATTATTAGCGTTCTGGTATACAATTCTTAAAATGTGAATGAACTTAGCCCAACAAAAATAAATGATCTTGTTAGCGCACAGTAAAGCATTGTTCTTTTCAGTTGCACCTTGCAAAAACCTTCAACCATCTCGATATAAAATTTTTCCTTATGGATAGCCACTTAGAAATGGCAGTACATGAGCATGCATAATCTTATAATCTTAGATCGTTGTGTAATCTGGGTTCGGTTTCTTGCTTAGGCTGATATAATACGATTATATACCGATTGCATGATTTCTTCGATTGTCTAGCCCCCGAACTGCCACATCACAGTTAAAAAGGGACACCATGATGGCATCACAATCATGACCATAGGGTTATTTTTGAAGGCAAGACCACCCATTGATCTCAACATCTGCATTCATGTTTATGAATTTTGGCTTTTTCTAGGTCATATTTTCCATCTCATTTGTTTGATGATATCGCTAAGCTTTTTGTTTAACAATCAAATTCATAATTTCGACGTCTGCTTTCTTGTAATCTTATGTTTGACCACAGAAGTTCACAATAGAAATCCAGCAATGCTTTTACTTATTGCTTGATCCCAAACAATGAGAATTTTGCCAGAAAATTACATGATTCATACTTAACTGTTTTTTCTCTAACTTAACTTAAACTGGATTATGCATAAGTTTATTAGCTGTGACCATGTGTTATATTTGCTGGATTTTAACAGTGAAATTGTAAAGAACCCCAGTAGACGTAAGACGTGTGCGCTCCTTCTGCTAGATATTGTAAGCGCTATAAACTCGGCAGCACAGTTTGATATACACGCCTGTTAAACTGGCCTTTCTGTTTGATCCGAATGCCGCGACACAATCTCGGTCACATAGAATAGAGGCTCTAGAGGTTCATGCACAGCTCTACATCATCAACATCATTCTCAACCATCATCATCATCATCATCATCATCATTATCATCATCATCATCATCATCATCATCATCATCATCATCATCATCATCATCATCATCATCATCATCATCATCATCATCACCATCATCAACATTATCATCATCATCATAATCATCATCATCATCATCATCATCATCATCATCATCATCATCATCATCATCATCATCATCATCATCATCATCATCATCATCATCATCATCATCATCATCATCATCATCATCACATCATCATCATCATCATCATCATCACATCATCATCATCATCATCATCATCATCATCATCATCATCATCATCATCATCATCATCATCATCATCATCATCATCACATCATCATCATCATCATCATTATCACATCATCATCATCATCATCATCATCATCATCATCATCATCATCATCATCATCATCATCATCATCATCATCATCATCATCATCATCATAATCATCATCATCATCATCATCATCATCATCATCATCATCATCATCATCATCATCATCATCATCATCATCATCATCATCATCATCATCATCATCATCATCATCATCATCACATCATCATCATCATCATCATCATCACATCATCATCATCATCATCATCATCATCATCATCATCATCATCACATCATCATCATCATCATCATCATCATCATCATCATCATCATCATCATCATCATCATCATCATAATCATCATCATCATCATCATCATCACATCATCATCATCATCATCATCATCACATCATCATCATCATCATCATCATCATCATCATCATCACATCATCATCATCATCATCATCATCACATCATCATCATCATCATCATCATCATCATCATCATCATCATCATCATCACATCATCATATCATCATCATCATCATCATCATCATCATCATCATCATCATCATCATCATCATCATCATCATCATCATCATCATCATCATCATCATCATCATCATCATCATCATCATCATCACATCATCATCATCATCATCATCATCACATCATCATCACATCATCATCATCATCATCATCATCATCATCATCATCATCATCATCATCATCATCATCATCATCATCATCATCATCATCATCATCATCATCATCATCATCATCATCATAATCATCATCATCATCATCATCATCATCATCATCATCATCATCATCATCATCATCATCATCACCATCATCAACATTATCATCATCATCATAATCATCATCATCATCATCATCATCATCATCATCATCATCATCATCATCATCATCATCATCATCATCATCATCATCATCATCATCATCATCATCATCATCATCATCATCATCATCATCATCATCACATCATCATCATCATCATCATCATCACATCATCATCATCATCATCATCATCATCATCATCATCATCATCATCATCATCATCATCATCATCATCATCATCATCATCATCACATCATCATCATCATCATCATCATCACATCATCATCATCATCATCATCATCACATCATCATCATCATCATCATCATCATCATCATCATCATCATCATCATCATCATCATCATCATCATCATCATCATCATCATCATCATCATCATCATCATCATCATCATCATCACATCATCATCATCATCACATCATCATCATCATCATCATCATCATCATCATCATCATCATCATCATCATCACATCATCATCACATCATCATCATCATCATCATCATCATCATCATCATCATCATCATCATCATCATCATCATCATCATCATCATCATCATCATCATCATCATCATCATCATCATCATCATCATCACATCATCAACAACATCACCATCATCGTTGACATCATTATCATCATGATGACATTATCGTGATCAAATCTTTGATTTTCCTTTATTGTTAATTGTTAATTTATATAATGTATCATTTATTCATTCAACACATCAATTTGCTGATTTCCCTTCTTTAACGCCATGTTTTATTTACAGAACCAAAATCCAAGGACAACATCCCTGAAGTAAAGAAAGCACGAAAAGATAGGTATGAAAAGCAAATGATTCTGATTATCATAAATGATGGTCGATAGCATAGATTATAGACTCTCGTACATCAGGAATAAGCCCCTCTCCCCACAGAATCAAGGTGGAAACAATTAGCCAGTTGTTATGCCCACTTTTCTGCATCTTAGATTGTTTTTGATTCGTAACTTGTTAGTCATTAGCCATATTAAAGGTTAAATATTTCTTATATTTAAAGAGATGACACAAAATCAAAATCACCGATTTCCACATCAAAGCGACCAGGATCGGAGAGGCGGTCTGACAAATCAGCAAGTAACAAAAATGCCATTGAAGTAAGTTGTTTCACCTTAATATTCATTCATCTTAAAATTGTTTCATGTTAAAAGTGGTTTGTTTCAAAGCTGTTTTATCTTAAAGTTTTTCCGTCTTGAAGTACAGAACCTAACATCTCATCTCAATGATTATTGGCTAAACCAGACATAGTAAAAATTCATGATGAGTTCAGATTGAGAAAATTAACATTTAGGGACAATTAGTGATATGAACAAGTAGAAAATTATGCAGGGACAACACAATAATTAATAAGTATGCTTTAGGGATAATTGAGAGACGGAGCTATGACTGTCACTGACTTTTGATTTAGGGACAAATTTAGTGACAAATTCGATATTTAGAGTTGTATTTAGGGATATATTGTGCTTTAGGGACAATAATTGCTCCATCCTGAAAATTTGGGACAATTCGTTTTAACTGACTTTGCAGCTAATCTAATTGGAAGTTGTATTTTATCATTGATGCTACTTCTTCTTATGTTGTTATTGTGTCAGTGGTTATTCAATGGTGTTCATATTGCTTTAGAGACGTTACGTTTGTTAGGCCCTGTTCAAACTGCTGCATTTTTTAGCAAAAACTGAGATGAATGTATCTGTTTTCATGAAAGCGTTCTTCAGACCGCTCTTTACAGAAACAGAAGCTTTGAAAAAACTATTGGTAATGGATAATTTCATGAACTGATAACGAAAGGATCTGTGTGAACTTAAAAACTGAAAAACGGATACTTTGCTCTGTAATCTGATGTTATTATTGGAGCAATTAATCTTTAACGTCATTACATGTTATGATTTTGTAACCTGATCGATACTAAATAGAGTGCCCAAAGTTCAGAAAAGTGCTGAGCCTTCACCCGGCCTAACAAATTCATCATCCGTCCTCGATAAACACAAGAAATAGGGCGTATTTTGGGTGTGGCATTGCAATTTTATTGTTTTGCAATTTTGTTGTTTTGCAATTTTGTTGTTTTGCAATTTTGCTGTCACCCTGCCGCTAGCCGTGGAACCGTGATGTTTTCCAGGCTCTAAGTTTCCCGTCCTGTTTTTGCTGAAAAACGCTCTCAACAATTACTTCCCTTCTGGCAATTCACTTCAATCAAGGTCAACATCAACTTGAATGGCTTTCATATCGCACCCCCGTCTTTATAAGTCGGTATTAATATGAATTTGATTTGGGGTAAATTGCTTTGCATAGTCTGCCATGATAAGTAGTCCCTTTTAACACCATAATCCTTTCTCATGATCTATTTACTTTCAATCAATCTTTTATTGTTTTCGGCTCATCTGTTATTAGGCCTGTCATCTATGCCAACTTTTTGTTGTTTCAAATCCTTCCCTTTTATGCCGAATAAAAATCCTTTCATTGGCTAATACGTCTTTATCTTGTTACAGAACCTTCTTGCAATGCCGACCATGAAAGAGAAAGAGGTATTTTCCTTCTGTAATACCACTAATGTTTTATGGCATCTAGATTTTTTTAATACCTTTTGATACCTTTATAACCAATGGCACCTTTATTACGGCATTTTATAGGTATGACAATACTTTAATTTGTATGAAATGGTATGCATTACTCACTGGTAACAAACGCCGCAAATCATTTGCCACAAATTTTTACAATTTCTAGACAAAATATATAAGGAAATCGGGCATGCCACAAAATTTGTTGTTTTGTTGTTATTTGTAAACAAAATCTGTTTTTTTTTCATCTTTTCAGTATTGCAAACCTCATCGAAATGTTATTTTTAATTTCAATATGCCTTAATATAAACAAGTTAAGATTTTTTTTTGATATAGACAATACACAGACACTGATTACTAATTGTCATCTTGTTCATGGCTTAACATCGTTTGATTAAGAACTAAATAGAAATCATTTTATTTTGTTTTGACATGGGTGTTATCAAAACACATGCAATTTTTGTGCCTAATGTTTACATTCCTACCGAGTTTGGGATTGCAATTTTTGTTCATTTTTAATTTTACATCGCTTTTCTACTTTTGTCTGATTTTATCATGAAAATTGACAAATGTTTTGTTGGCAGTCTTTATAGCTAATTGAAAAGTCTTCACGTTAAAAAAGTAACCCGCAACCTAGAGGCAAACAACCTATTGTTTAATAAATCTATCTGCGTCGATATTCGTATATTTTTATCAAAACAGACGTTTTCAATGGTTGCGTGTGTGCAACAGAATAAATTTCGTATTTGAAGGGGAAATCCAAACGAAAATATGAAAGGAGTTTCACCGTCTGTGACGCAGGCTAGAAAGGGGTAGCTCATGACGTTTTCGATGTCCAAAGGTGAACAACTTCCCCCCTTTTTTCTATTAAGTCAATGGGTGCATAATTATTTCAGAAGGCATCATGCTCAAGGAATTCAATTATTTTAAACACTGAAATCATCTCATCTTTGGCTTACTTATATTGTAGTAGCGTAGATTCGCTCTTTGCATAGCAACCACTCTGTTATTTCAATCTAAAATGAGATGCAAATGATATTAAATATAATTTTTAGATAACTTCTTGATAAATATAATCAACGATCAAATCATGTTAAATTCTTGAGGCTATAAAATAATTATAGCTACGAGGCGTAAAACTGTTCTTGAAATTGCTTAACATACGCAAAGGGAACTCGATAATTGTATATTTTGTATATATTGAATATATATAAACTCAAAGAATGAAGGCCAAAGGTTACACTTTTTCTAGAATCTATTTATTTCCTGCATATTCACTTGTTGCTACAATCCTGGTCATAATATATGGAGAATCTCTGTTCCCTCTTTTCAATGTGATTCCACCGGGAGTCTTTGCCTGAAGAAAAATATGGGAACAAAAACTTCAACACTGAGATTTGGGGGGGAGGGTGTGGATTGACAAAGACCAGTGTTTTATCCATTAGGGGGTTCATCACTTGAGTGAGTCCTCGCTTTTTAAAAACAGTTTTGTCCATGATTGTAGCTATTTTGCATTGGTTCTACCATTTTAATGTACACCTTCCAACTGAAAAAAGCTGCATATTTTAACGCAAAATTCCATCACTTTATAATTCAAATATTCCACATAAACGTATGCCATATCAACGCGCATTCATGTCGGTTGAAAAAAAATCAGTTGCGTTTGTTATTTGGTCTTGCGGTTAAGATTTGATTTCATCGTTTTTTTCATTTCTACTGAGATGCAATACATCACCTCTATTCCTTATTATTAGATCAACAAAGTTGGTGAGGAAATCATCGAGCTTCTTAATGAGCCAACAGCCAAGGTAAAAAATTCATTTATCTCAGTAATTATTTATTATTTGTATTTATCAAACGTTTTATAATTTGATATGATAATTAGATTCATTCTTTATTTTAATATCGTATTGCCAATCTTAGTGGTCTTCTACCAAGCTCTAAAAATATAGAAACCTGACTTTCTGGTCTTTATATTTTTGTAGTCAGTTCTAAATATCGCGTACCGACCTGAAATTCTCTACTGTTATGGCCAATCTAATATTTTATACCCATTTCTCTTCCTTTCTCAACTGGCATCTTATTTTCTTTTATCAAAGGAATTATCCTTAATGGAAAAGTTCAAGTCACAAGGTGGCACATCTGTAAAAGAATTTTGTCCGTATGGGACAAGGGACGAATGCAGAAGGAATAATACTGATAAAGAAAGATGCACCAAGGTAGGATGTGGGAAAGAGATGATCCCATATTTTGTTTCCTTTCATTCCATTTAATCATACCTGACACAAAGCATTATTAACAATATTGAAAAAACCAAAGCATGAATCGTTAGAAATTATCACATCTCATAATCACAAATAGTCATATTTGTATTAATTGCTGCTCTTACTACCAAAAATGCTTCAGTAAGATATTTATTTTGTAGGTAGGACTCCTTTTGCTTGCCTTGGTAATCGTAGTATTCACTCTAATTTGTATTGGATTTCATTCTATTGGATTTCATTGTAACATTGTGAAAAAAGTAAAATCTTAATAGAAGCTTCTCTTCTCCTTAGCATTCAGCATCTAAAAAAGTTTGTCTTTTCTACCCTGAATGGGATATTTTTAGTCAAAGAGAATAAATCAACATACCATTAAATCGATCAGAAACTTACCATCATATCTATAAAACTGTTGATTATACTGTACAAAGTTAGGCTTTTGGTGGTCTCTCATAGCTTTAACTGGGGAAAATGGATTTGCTAGCGGTGATCTAAAATCACTAATTGTGCCAGCACAGTGTTCACAATATCTTTAAGATTCAGGCTGTACATTAATTGTGTGATGTTTTTTGGAAATGTTTTTGTGTCAGCTAAACCTAAGTTGATGCCCTTGGCCTAGGCCCTAGCCAAAGCATTTAGCTAACGTGCATATATCTGTCATTACGTAACTAATTTTATGAAATTGATTACAATATATGATGAAAAAAAACGGAAAAGAGGAAAAAAAGGAAACAAGGTTTGGAAACGCAAGCCTCGTAATTGGAAGTAGCAGGTAGGAGGGAAAGATGGTATTGTTATTGTTTTAGCTGCTACGACAATTTTTTTAGTTTATTAATTGCATAAAATAAAGTCAACATTTAGAGAAATGTCTTGTTAAGGTTTTGTCGAACCGTGTGATAATGTTATTAATAGAATCAAACTTTATTTGCAGCTTCATTTCAAGAAAATCATTCAAAAACACACAGACGGTAATAATTTTTTTTGCTATTAATAGGTATTCGTCGTCAAAGATAAGACATCATTGTCAGCATCTTTAATCATCATGTTAAGACAAGATATTCAAAACTATCTTGCTGCTTCTGCAATTCAATTTGTTTCATCACCAGTTTCTTGTTCACATGGATTTGCAAACCCAACACTTTAAGCTTTTGTTTTCTGTTTGATTAAAACTTTATCTTCCTATGACTAGAAATTTAACTTACTTTATTTGCTTTTTGATCATCTGCTGTCTGAAGCAAATGTGTCGTGAGATGAAAGTTTTGGCCTTTTATTTAAATAAGAATTTTGGTTGTAAATGAAGCACTGGTCGATTAAGTTTATTTTGATCTCAAGATTTACTCGAGAATGGCAGGATTAGGCCCATTTATATTTATAAGATACAATCTTATATAACTAAACATCGATAATCCAATTTGCATTCAACGGTTTTAAGCAATTATTTCCTTCATAATTTTAAGTCTTAGGATGTTGAAATTCATAAATTCGTGACAAGATCATTTGAAAATGTATTTTGGTTATTTGATCTATTTCATGTAGCTGAGTTAGTTGAAGAAATAAAGATGCATTATTGAGATTGCAGATTTATTTTATGTTGGAATGATTCAGCGAATGAACGCCACTTTGCTGCATTGTGGGAATGAGATGATGCATTATGGGAATGACTGTTCTACAGGCTCGGCTCCTGCAATGGAATGGCTTCTGCTCTGCGAAACATCTGCTGCATTGTGAGGTTAAGTGGTGCATTGTGACAAAGGACACCAATTTTAGGAACGATTACTAGCTACGTTGTAGAAACAACGGCTTCATTATCAATATGAATAGTGCATTGTTGGGAGTGACTGGTGCATTGTAGGTCTGATTTACGTTTTTTTGATGGAAAAAGATAATTGGCTACAGAAATGTGGTTCCAGCGATGCAATCTAAAGATATCATAGATAAAAAAGTGAGCAATGAAGATATCTCGTGAAAAACAGAGACGAGTTTAAGTTTCATAAAATTTATCCACGTAAAAAATATTGGTTTTGGAGGAAAATATGTCATGAGAGGAAAAGCGTTTGAATATCAGGACATGTTGATATCAGAACACTTCTAGAATTGAACAACGGCTGCTCTAAACCAGGTTACTGGCATACAGGGGGGACTTGAGCTCAGCTGGTTAATCTAATGGATCTCGAGTAAGATCCCAATGTTAGCCGTGACAACCATTGTCAGTTTCTGATAAGGCAACCTTCGATAACGAAGAGAATGGGTACATAGGTTCTGGATATACGCTGTGAGGTTGGATACCATTGAGATTATCAAACGTGTCTCATAACGATGATCCATGTTAATGGTTTGTTTTTGTTGGATGAGATAAGATATGGTGAAAGATCAAAGAAAGCGACAACTTTAAGAGTTGATCCCCTGGGAAATTGCCATCTGCTGAGATAAAAATCCATAAGACAGAAACTTGAAATCTAGAGAAGCCGATTAATGCATCAAATAATTCTCTAGCTCATATAACAACTGCATTATGATTTGTTAGAATCTCTCTTAGAAAAGCTTAGCCATAACCCTTACAGAAACATGCTTTGGGGTTACATTCTCCTTATCATTGGAAGCGTGGTTGGCCGTTGGTACATCGGCCCCAAACGTGTGCTGATTCCCATCAATAATTTTATCAAGGGAATTTTAAAACGAAACTATAAATCAAGTTGAGTTGTGGGCAGGGAATGGACAAAAAAAGCTTTCTTTCTCCACTAATAGGCCGATGCATCTGTCCTACCCTAGAGCGAAGGCCGATTATTTAGTCAAAGTTGGCAAGGTGTTTTATAATCAAAGTCGAAGAGATATTTAATTTTTGAATATGGTAACTCTTGTCTGCTGGTTGCTAATTGACCAAAATTAAAAGAAATGAAAGGAAGACCGAGTGCAATACACTCCCGAATACTGCCAGTTGTTATGATGACCAAGAAGGGATGAAAACCTTGAGAAAAAAAGAAGAAGAATGAACTGATGCGCATGAGTTTAGAAAGTAGATACGTATCAAGTCAGGTTTTTGAGGGGTTATGAGGAGATAGGGGAAAAAGATTTCTAATTGTGAAACGCTTAAGCTTGCAAGTAAAGCCCATGTTTGCACCAAGAGAGTTCTAATTAAAGGAAATAGGTCAATTCAAGCCTGGATTATGAAATTTAACCCCACAAAAATCTCATCCGTGTAATATGGAAAAATCATGCGCATTAAAATCAAGAATGTTTCGCCCTAATAAAACTGACTACCACGTTCTTTCTTTTCTCATATGACGTATCGACAGCTAGGATTCTTCGTCAAACTAATCCTTTCATAAAATGTTATTTTGTCATAATCTCACGAAGTTTAGATTTCTTTATTTGCTCTGCTACCGATTGACTTGGAGTGTCGTGCTCTTCGTTGCATTGTACCTCTTCTATTGGTCCATATTGCCGGATACTTGCCTTAAAAAGCTTATTTTCGAAATTCTGTTGTTTAATTTTCAACTTAATCTTTAAAAAATTGCATGCCAAGAACAGAGTGAAATCTGTGCAGGAATGCGCATACATCTGCAGATTTTAATCCAAAGAGCTTCTTACAGCATCCCTGAAAAGCAGCCGAATCTTTAAAATTATCTTCTCTTCTCTATATTACCTTTGTTAAGTTGAAACATTCTTATACCGATGATGATTTATTTTGCAGAATCGCTTGGTGATTGCTCCTTCCTTAATACTTGTTTTCATATGGATACATGCAAGGTTGGTACTCTTACTATAATTCATATAATTCACTAAATTTCCCTAATAAATCAAGTATCTTTTTAATTTGAACAGCTGTTTCATACTTGCAAATTTTAGAAGTGCGCTTAAAGTGGAAGCAAAATATATCACATTGAAAAATGTTCATTTCCATCCGCAATTAGCTACTTATCCTGTTCAAATCTTCATGATTATGCGACGTTTTCGTTCTTTTTAATTTGCTACATTATTTTCTTTTGTGTATTTTAAAATTGTTGGATAGCTTTGAAATCCGATTTATTATTTGCTTCAAAGATATTTTTATTCGCTCTTTCATCTTCTTATTGCCTTTTCAACCCTCAAACCAAACTAATAGAACGTATCGCACTGCAATGACTCAGATAAGTTGCATCGCATCGTAACCTTATTCTAACCTTTTGACCTTTAAACCATTTTGACCTGTTAACCTTTTGACCTTTTCACCATTATCTAATTCAATTCCAGTACGTCCATTATGAAGTTGATTACTCGGCATGCCCAGATGCCGGTAAGCAGAAAAATACTCAACAGAATGCCGGTGCCAAGCATCGACAGGTATGTATCCAGAGTGTGCTCTTATAACAACCTTAAGCATTAATGCATATCTTCACGCCTTTTCCAGATATTTCTGCTAGTTTGTACAATTTCCCACCGTTAATTGACATTCCAACAGTTACAAAATGCATTCCCATGCATTTCCATGCCATGCATTTGTACAAATGATATTTCATCCATTTACATCATCCATTTACGTCAGTCATTTACGTCATTCAAAGATGAGGGCAACTCTTCTTCCCATTTCAGAAATTTGCACGGTACAATGTTCGTTAAAACCTGTATTTGAGCCCGGTAGTAAAAAAATATTTTGCATAAATATATTATGTAACAGCGGATCTTAATGGCTCTTACTTTTCCTTTTCAGATTGCAATCGAAAGGCAAAAGCATATCTTGTATCCACCTCAGGTGGGTTTCGTGATTTTACAATAAACTTCATTTGTCAACACAAATGGTGCCGCATCTTTATTCTATTGCCTTCGTCTTTGGGGTTTGGTGAATGAAGATTTAGCCTCAGAATGCTGCACCCATAATGCATTTGTTATTCCACCATTCCAGCTTTTATTCCGAAAATGCAGCAAAAGTGAAATTGTGTATTTCTGTGTGATATTTGTGGATTGATTCTGCTTCAAATTCTGGAATTTTTCATCAGCTTTCCCTTTTTTAAATTATTTTCAATCGAGCAAAGGGTTTTAGAACTATTAGGAAATGTAACTATTATTCTGAAAAAGAGAAAATTGCTCATTCATTCTATTTTTTTCGAAGTTAATGCCTGAACGAGCTTTCTTCTCTTAACAGATTCAAGTGAAAAAGATTTGATTTAATGATTATAATAACTGTCTATGTGTTTCAACATTTTTTGATAATTGTTATAAATTCCTTTGCAGTGGGTGCAATGTGACATGCGGTACTTTGATCTCGAAATTTTGGGCAAATTTAGCGTGGTGATGGCTGATCCACCATGGGACATCCACATGGAAGTTTGTAGAACTATCCTTATACAGTTATTAGTGTTTAAAGTTCATTTACAATCATTAAGTCATAAATTTCGACGAAAAATCTACTTGACTATTATATAAGGGCTTTCATAATTTGCCTTGTAATGCTTGAATGATGAAAAAGTGAAATCATTAGAAGGTGGGAGAATAAGATATTTGCTCCCTAATTACGGTTACCAATTCATAGGAAGAGAGTTTATTCATGTTCGGAAAAAGCAAAAGCAGAAGGGGGACTTAAGAGGAAAGTTTGAAATGATGAAGATGATGATGATAGTTGATGATGTTCGAGTGTTTCTAATGTTCACAGCTTGTTATTTCATTCTTTTACTACCTATGGCAAAGGCTAGATCGGAGCAATTCTTAAAAGACTTATTAACATACTTAAAGGCCTGTTAATTGTTGGGCTAAGACCCCTCTATATCTGAACCATGTTGTGCCAATGATAAACATGTTTTTCTTAGCATCCCTAAACATACGGTTGCCTAGAACTGCATGCTTAGGCGTAATGTCCCAAACAGATTCAAATAATTTAAATTCTTTTATTTTGCGTTTCAGTTACCATACGGTACTATGCAAGATAATGAAATGAGGAGTTTACGGGTTCGTGATCTTCAAGACGAAGGGTTCATTTTTCTTTGGGTTACTGGACGGTTAGTTTTATTCCGTATAATTTATTTAATGTCATAAGAATGCATATTTTTACGTGCATTACTCATTTTCTTATGTTTCCTCGCACAACGTTTAATCATTGATGAACGAATTTCGCGAATTTGATTGTAAATAGATGTTAAATGACCCATTTTGAATTGATAATAAAGTTTAGGTAATCGTCTATCACCTAATCATACTTTCTATTAAAATCACCTTAATCCAAATGCATTCCTTTTTGAAGGATAAAGTTACTTCCATGAAAATTATCCGCGCGAAGTATATTTGTTCTTTTGCACCTTACCTGTTCTGTTGCTACGTTTTCAAATAGCTTGTTTGCTAAAGTTTTTCTCGTATTTAGCGAGAAGAGAGTATTTAGCGAGCATTTTATTGATATTTTGACGTTTCATTTAAGAGTTGAATCTATACAGCCTGCCCAACAATTTCAATTTAAACCTGATCTCATTAAGCAAAGGACATGCGCGTGTTATTGCTGCCACATCTTTATTTTGCATCCATCGAAAAGTGTGACAACTCTGCTATTCTGCATCCTTTTGCATGGTTGCCAGTCATAATGCAACTAGAAACTTGCCGAATTGATCAACACTTTCTTCATATAATGTAAAATTATTATTCTTTCAGCAGTCTATATTAACAACGATTTTTGTATTTTACTAAGGCTTGATGGATTCACGTTTTCCTTTATTACTGCTTGATATTTTATCTACTGTTTGAGGATTCAATAATCGATCCATCTAATTAAAACATTTTTATGTACTTTTTATTTTGTTTATTTCAGGGCTATGGAGCTTGGTAGAGAATGCCTCGTGGTCTGGGGGTAAGTTTCTTTGTTATTTCTTGTAAGCTGAAGAATATTTTGGATGTATTTCTAACTGATCTGTGTGTAATCATGGAGGAATCAAAGCAATCCTCAACAATCCTCAACAATCCTCAGCAGTTCACGATAATCCTTAGCAGTACTAAGTAATCCTAGGTAATCTCTACCAATCTTTAGCAATCCTTTACAATCGTCAGCCATATTCAGCAATCCTCAGCCAATTCTTAGATGTCCGCTGCGATTCCCAGTAATTCTCGCCGGGTCTAGGCGGTTTGTTTGCGATTGACGTTCAGTTTCCCATTAATTACATGTACCTTATATACAGCCTTCACGGGTACAATGCGAAAACAACTATCCGTGATAAAATTATAGTTCTCGATAATCCTTAGCAGTACTAAGTAATCCTAGGTAATATCTACCAATCTTTAGCAATCCTTTACAATCCTCAGCCAATTCTTAGATGTCCGCTGCGATTCCCAGTAATTCTCGCCGGGTCTAGGCGGTTTATTTGCGATTGACGTTCAGTTTCCCATTAATTATATGTAGCTTATATTCAGTCTTCACGGGTACAATGCGAAAACAACTATCCGTGAAAAAATCATAGGAATGTTACATTCCTCCAAAATATACCAGACAGTGGTAACGGTATAATTTCTTTGGTGAAACCTATGAATGTAATATTCTTTTTTAATGCATTTTTAAATAATTTTTGTTGCAGTTATGAACGAGTGGATGAATTAATTTGGGTCAAAACAAACCAGTTGCAACGATTGATTAGAACCGGAAGAACCGGTCATTGGATAAACCATGGAAAAGAACATTGTCTTGTAAGTCTTTTTACAATTGTTCTTATCAATCTCTTCACTTTGATAAAAATCCAGATTGAATCATGTGTTAAGGGCATGATTACAAGAGAAAGGCTGATCCTTCTACCCGATATAGATACCTTTTGACGTGATCTCGGTATTAATGAAAAACATTAAGAGATATGAGAATACGATTACATGCAGACAGAGCCAGATAGCCAAGACCCGCCTACTCGTAAGAAGACTGGCTCTGTTAAAAGGCGATGTTTTCGTCATGTAATCGATTGGTTATGGCTGGAGAAGGAGCTGAGATTTCACAAGTCATTATTGCGCACCTTTGTGCGCAGGAATGAGAGGTCAATCGCGTGTTTTGGAGTTTTCCTCAAGTAATTGCAATCAAAAATTGATCTTGGGACACGGGCCAGTCCTTTTGATAGGCCCAGCCCATTTCATGTAATCAGATCCTAAGTGTTTTAACAGTTTTACGATGTGTGACTCTAATTTACTGCCTAGCGGCACAGCTGCACATGGGTGCACACTTAAATAAAACTACGGATTCACTCATCCTTGACACCATCTTGTTGAAGAACTTTAATTAAATGAGCTTTGATTAGCTTTGTTATTCAACATCTATGACCTTTTCACTCTCAAAAGCGTCTATGATTCATATTTTGATAAACACAAAACTCTCTTAACAAGTTAATCAACAAACGTGAGAATTGGATTAGAATGCAGCTTTTTAGTTAATTATTTTGAAGTTGAAAGTATTGTTTTGATGAAAGCATTGAATCTAATGCAAGATGTTGTTTTTAAGAAAAGCATGATTAATTGAGAATGCATTTTGAATTACATTGATGATAAACCATTTTTAATCAAAAATATTTTGTCATTTTCAATTTATGTTTAGTAGACAGTTCAGTAAGTTATTCTAATTCATAAAATCGAAGACGTAATTAGAAACGATGACTTAACACTCGTGAGGGTATTGCGGAGGAGCAATTTTCACCAGGCCCGGGCCACGACCTGGTCACAGGCCGAGTGTCGTACCAAATCAAATTACCTCTGCTGATCTCAGCTGCTGCAATGTACAGCGAATACTTCAAGACACATCCTTTCAAGCAGCCTTGTTAAAATTGCAACATTTTTTACATTGATAATCATGCAAATCTTGGGTACAACCATCTGCTCCTCCACAGCTTTCGCATCCTCCTCATGGCAGCCGCTTGACGCATTCGTTATTGAGAAGAGAGGGGCCTTTGATGTCAAGAAGTTGTTCAAAAGTTGATTTTTATGAGGAAATACGATTTAATTGAAAGTTGATGGATAAGTTGTTATTAGAAAAATTATGTTTTTAATCATAACTTTCGATCGTACCTTTTCTCTAGACGGAATATGCTTAGTATAGAGAAGACTATCTGTTGTAGCCAGTCCTGAGGAAGTTAGCAGAGGGTGGCAAGGGTTATCGAGATGGTTATACACGTTTAAGCCTGTGGGTTGCTTGAGGGGAGGGGAAGGTAAACTGAAGAAGATTTTTCAAATATAATAGATTTATAGGATTTGATTTATTTCAGGTTGGTCGTAAAGGAGATCCAAAAGGTGTTAATATTGGTCTTGACTGTGATGTCCTCGTTTCTGAGGTAAACATTTTGATGATTTAAGAAACGCCAAGAACTGAATATCTCCTTGCATATTTTCCCAGCTTTATCTTAAGCAAAGTTCTATTAATGAGAAGATCTCATTTCAAATTTGTTTCTTCTTTTTAAATAGGTGAATAATGATCAGCAATCTTAAACTACTCTCTTAAATTGACAGACTAAATTAGAATTGGAACAGTGTGAAATCTCGTAGGAAATCTTCTTTTTGGCCTTCCATTTTGAGTTAAGTGTGCTGAAGTTTGTAATTTTTTTCCTGGTCTAGTAAGTAACTGTGGCAAAATATCGAGCATAATTTTTTTGTTTGGATTTGGTAGTTTTGCTAGAGTTTAGGCTTGTGTTTCACACCAAATTTGATATTTTTATTTTCCGCTATTTTGCACAGAAAAAGCTTGCAAAATGGATCGTAGCGTCATTTAGAATGCTCGTGATTATAACCAGCTCCATTGTAGATTCCTAATTCGAGATATTGTTATCAATATACATATTCACGAAAATTCTGCAAAAACAGATAATTGTTATTAAGAATTGAGATGATTCATCGTTTTACTGTGAAATTTTTAGGTTCGAGATACTAGTCATAAACCAGATGAAATTTATGGATTGATCGAAAGGTTATCTCCAGGAACAAGGAAAATTGGTGAGCTTAAGTTACCTTTATAGTTCTTTATCTATTTCAACAATTTCAGCTCAAAATATAAGCGATATTTAATCAATTTTTGCAGCAAAAACAGAAGGTTTGCTAATTTATACATCTGTTTTCGAAAAGACAGCTATTGCACTTATGTTATGATATAAAACGCTGCTTAAAGCAAAAAAGCAATATCTTTATAATGTTCATATTTAAAACTGGAAGACATTTAGTCTTCCTCTTTCTTTGCATTCATACATGGCTAGGATAAGTAAGTATTTTGTGCCTATCACAAAGATACCGCTTGCACTGAACCTAGTTTAAGCGGCGTTTCTGATAAGTCACTACGGCATCAGTTCTGGCACAAAGCAACGAGTCATTCATCATCGTCATCGTAGACGTAGTCTCACTCTTTTAATTTTAACAGCAGCACATTATTCCGAGACATTCAAAATTGCTGATGAAAAATAAATATTTTTCACCTAATGCTGGCAATTACGGCCTGCTGAAAAGAGTAGATTACACTTCCTACATGAACTGCACTGCTTGTGACTTAGGCTTTGTTTGGTAGATACCTCCTGTGCTGTGATTTTTCATATTTTATTGATATGATTTCAACCATGAAAGCGTTCAACTTGGAAAACAGTTACTTTTAGTGTTTAGTTTGCACAGTGTTTGATTAAACTAAGGTTTGAGCCAAAAGCAATCACCTGTGTTTTTATACCTTGCTCGTTTTGATTACGGTTCTGAAGGCACCCAATGTTTTTATAGTGATCTACTCATCAAATTGTTTTCAGATTTTTTCATTCACCTAAAATTTCAAGGGTTATCTTTTACAGCACCTGAATTGTTTCCATGTTTCTAAGAAATGCTTTACCATGATAAATTTTCATCAAATGGACTTAGTTTTATGCGATCTGTTCCCTTTAGAGTTATTTGGCAGGCAACACAACGTCCAGCCGAATTGGTGAGTATGGTTAAACATTTCATCATGTATTTGATATTTGAATATAAGTTTCAATCATACATTATGCAGTATCGATGTATTTTTATCGCAGAATTTTGATGAAAAGGAAGAATTAAATGCATTTGTTCGGAATTGTTCTATATTTTATCAACCACGTGACAAATTTATTAATTAATATTTGTGAACGATTTCAGGTCCACTTTTCATTTTAACATTTTTTATTGATTATTTTTTACCTTCATATTCCAGCAACCCATTATAATCAAATTCAGATTTTCAGATTTCAAACTCAAAAACTTTTCATGCAAATTTTCTCCCACTCCTTGCTAAGTGCAATGCAAATCCATGAATTAAATGTATTGAAAAAACCAAAGATTCCAATAATACTTTTTCACATCTGGGACCCGTCGTTTTAAGTTTTCATAAGAGAGCCATCCTTAATTTGACAAACCCAACTCCTGAGTAAAAAGCCAAGAGGGACGGCTCTAAGTTCCCCTTTCACTCCCGGTTTTGATACAACTATACAGTTACAACTAATGATATCGCCACAATTCAAGGGGGTACTAAACCTGATAATGTTGGAGCAAAATAGCCTTACAAATATATAAGCGAAGGTAAAAAAATCATTAGTCTTTTTTTAATAAAAAAAACCAGATTTCGTTCAAATTTGTTGGGCCTATTTTTCGTGTTGAGATGAGGTGGTTAAGTAGAACCTGGTTGTGATTTACCCTATGGGCATTGCTCCCATGCCCCCCCCCTTCGGAGGACCTAGATCAATTGATTACCAGTATACAATGGCCACTAAAAATAGTTAGAACAGGAGCGCATTGGAAAAAATCATATTCAGCCTTTCATTGTCGAATTTCACGTAGACAATCACCCCTTTCCCTTCCAGAACAATGTTAGGAATAAGGATGAACATGACACAACCTGTGACGCACTTTTTTATCTCATTTCCCCAGTTCCTTCATAATACATCATTGTATAGATGGGAGGAAGATAGCATTGGCACAAGGGGCAGGATGTTTTAAAAATTTTGGCTGGCATTTTATCTACTTGATAACTGTTTGAGGTTTTCTAACACAAGTCTAACTGTTTTCAGGATAACTCTTGGTAATCAACTGCGAGGTGTAAATCTTGTCGATCCTGATGTTGTGAAACGATTCAAAGAGAAATACCCGGATGGACAATGTTTGAAGCCTCCTACGGCTGCACCACCAACGCAAGGATAGTTTTTGCTTCGTGCATTGGTCGCTTTAAACGAAGAAGCTCAGATAGGATTTCTTCCCAGAAAAGAAACTATAAATCAATGGTTGGCTTCTTATTGTGGATATTGTCAAAACCAAACCAGATTGCTGCTTATTCCACACTCAGAAAAACGCTCTGAAATTGATTATATGCAAATTTGCATTTTCGCCTTATCCTCAACTTTCCCATTTGATTATTTCAAAGGAAAGGAAAAGTAACCTAACTTACCATTTTACTATAATACTCCTTTTGACTTTATTCTCGCTTTCTCGCCTTTCCTGCCTTGGAGTGCAGCAGGATTTCTTAATATAACCCATTGCCAGGTGCTGTAGCTTTTTTCAGCAGCTTTCGAACAGTTTGGTGTAGGCCATCATAATCGTGCGGATTGCGTTAACTATATAGTCTGGTTATCAACAAGGAAGAACACGAAAAAGAGTTTTTTTTATCAAATATTTAAATGGATCACAGAAAAGCATAATTATTTTGTATTTGAGGAGTTGTATGAATTTAAATATTGTTTTTATTTGTGGGCCTTCGAGTCATGGGGATATAAAGTAAGAAAAATAGCAAATGTAAATGAAATTGACTTGTGTATTGTTGAAGGCATCGCCCAAAATTTATTCCCTTAGCCTTACATTTTTGCATGTTCTTCAATATAATTTTTTAATTTTCAATTCCCTGTCATTTATATTCCTGGAATCAACTTCACTCAAAGCACTCCGGGCAGTTTTTTAGACTTTTGTAGTGAAAACACTGACAAAAAACAAGAGAGGGAAATGGTGAGAGAATTGGTGTCAAGGATCATGACAATAAAAAACCGAAATGGATGCTGATTAAGTATTTTTCCAGCCATAAAAAACTGAGTCTGCTTAGGTACTGCTTGCTTTGGGGTTATTTTAGGTAATTATTTGCTATTAAGGTGGGTATGAATATGAAAAGCTGTGAATGTTATATTATTCATCCTTCTACAATTGTTTTTGTATCATGGAAACGATGTTAAATTAATCTCAACAGTTTTGATAAATGTCTTTCTAGGGAATTTTTATTTACCTTTTTGCTTTTTTCTCGGATTAAGAGAGACTTTTTGTAGGCATTTTAGCCATTATTTGTATGACTATTTCAGTTATGGAAATCTATGCAGGGAACTATCAGATGTTTACCTTTAAACGAGAATACGGATTAATGGTCAACCTTTTGATCTTAAACTATTTAAGGGGTTTCAAATACATGTAGTTGGGCGGGGGTGCAAATTGAATTTTGATCTCTAAAACGTCCAATCAAAGGTCGAGTTTTTAACGAAAAATAGCCGAAGAATAGGCGCAAATTGCAAGTATTCTTGAAATCTAATAAAAGCTTTAAGCAGAAGTTATTGCGAGATTTAAATAGACTTTTCATGAACAATACGCTTCTGCACACAACGTTAATTTATCGCATTTCATCCCTCAAAAACTAGTAGAAAACTAATCGACTCTCATTGTTCACACACACCTCAGTTGCAACATTTTATAAAGGCTTCTATATCGATATTTAGCACAGAGGAGCGTTGAAAATGCTTTGGATTATATTCTGGGAGGCCGTAGGCTTGACATAAATACTCGTAAACACGAGGCCTGTTTTGTTGTTCCAGGAACTGACATTGCAATATGGCAGTTAAAACTGTTATAGATGACGTCAAACTCAGATGCGCTAGAAGTGGGGTGCAAGCCTGTACACTGACAAAAATGCAGCTGTCTCTGTATTTTGCTTTGCTAAAACGTTCACAGTATTGCTTGTGGTGAGTTTCTGTCATGTGCTGAACCATTTTGCTCACCAGAAGCAAGCTCTCTCAACCTTTAGCCTCACCGTCAACTCCAACACAAATTTCACTAAAAAGTAGTTCGCTTAGGATTATAGAGAGAAATTTTGTAAGAGGTGTCTGGAGCACGTCCTTTCAACTTAAAAGTTTGGGCCTTCTTGCATGGCAAAGTAAGCCAATGAAAGGATATTGTTGGTAACTTGTGGGTACTGTTTTGCAGGTCAAAAAATGACAGAAATCACATCCCCCCCCTCGACACAACACAACACAACACTTTCCCAACACAATGTTCTGGAATAAATCAAGGTTGTGCTGGAAGTGTGGGAATTTCGCCAGTAGGATTTGTTTCGAAGTGTAAAATGAACTCAATATTATTAGTAGAATCTCATTTAAAACTTAAAATATGTTGTTGTTTTATGAGAGGGGTAGAGTGGAGCTGTTACAAGCGAACCCGATTAGAAGTCAAATGCCAAGCGAGGACTTAGAAAAGAGCCAAAAAACCATCATAATTATTTTTTCAAAATAATTAGATTAACGAATCTTGCTTAAAACAACTAATTACACAACCTGTTTTCTGTTGAATATTACTTTTAAGACATAGAAACACGGCTTGTTAGCAGAAATTTAACTCTTTACATGTTACAACGGAAAGAAACTATTCGTTATATATTGCACAAAAATAACGGATTTTTGCTTAGAATAACAAGTGCGCCAAAAGTTACAAATATTACAACGGGGAACCGCGGCCATCATTAATCCCAAAGTGAAAACTGTTAAAAGTGAAAATATAGAAGAAGGATAAAAATATGCACCAAAAGTAAATTAAAAACAAGCAAAAAAGGACCGAAAAATAATTAATCAGTTGAGCCAAAAAATCTCCTAATGTCAATTCTGTTGGAAGAATATTTCACCAAAATTAACTAAGATCTTAAACATGTTCTGTTAAATCAATCAATCCATCAATCATTCAATCAATTTATCTATCAATCAATCAATCAATTTCCCGATGAGTCCTTAGTAAAATGATGCATGTTTAAGCGCACTTTGCCAAAAATCGAATATAACTACGGTATTGAAATTAATCATGGAAGTAAGATATAACGTGCTTCAAAACGAATGCGAGTTTCACGAACTATCATTTAAACGTAAGTTTACACTTGTGTCAGAACTTATGTTAATATGAAATGGGAATACATTATCCCTTTCTTCTCGAATCATGTCATGCCAATTACAGCTTTGGGCAGACTCAGCTGAATCAAATAATCACCTAATTTTGGTGATTTTCTTCTCTTGCCTCTTGGACTTTCATCGTAATCAGATATGTCTTCATCTAAATCTAGCCTTGACGTACTGCTGTCAAAACTGTCTTTATGATTTTCAGAACATCCATCATATAAACCACCTAAACCCGATAGATCAGTGACGTCATAGAGCCTCTTTTTGGCTCTCTTTGGCCCATCTTTAAATCCATTCCCACCTTTTAAATCAGAACCTTTCCGTTTCGTTTCGCAGCTTCTACTCGTCTTTCTCAAAGTACTCTGCTTCGATTGACCGTCATTAATCGGACAAGTTATCACTGATTCTTTTGATTCAGGTGATGCACCAAATCTTCTACAATCAAGGCAACCATTCTCCATTTCCTGCTTGTCATCATCATCTTCATTTTTGACATTTAGATTATCAGCTTCATTAAAACCACGATTCACATCATTCCGTCCCAAATCTCTAGTCCAGGATCTAACTTTACCGTGATCTGGCGTTCCGCACTGGGCTAAAATATCTGTGTTTTCATCAACAATGCATAAATTTAGATTTTCAATTTCTGAATTATCTTGTAATATAGTTTCAAATGGACATTTACTTGTAATTGGCTCATATGCATCACTATTTCTAATCTCTTTTAATAAACCGTCAAGTTGCAGTAACTTAGAGTTAATGTCCTTCAACATTTGTGTGCTTTGATCATGGACATAGTCAGACATCGATTGTGTATCATTTTCAAAAGAAGCAGATTGTTTTTCATTCCCTTGATCACTTTGATTGGCACTTATTTCAAGGGACTTGTCACTTTTCACTCTTTCGATTGACATTAACAATGATCTTGCAACGTTTCCAACTGTATTTTTATTAGATGTGCCAAAATCACTTTTATTAGGTGTTTTTCGGGAGGCCAAAGGTCCTTGCTTTGGAGTTGATGAAAGAACGCGGTAAGCTGACTTTTCAAAATCCTTAGTACCCTGGTTTTCCTCATTTCGAGAGTTTTCAACATTAAGAAGGGAACGCCAACTTGAATCATCAGCGTCAGCGATATCGACATCACTTGATGAAGAAATATCAAATAAATTCATTGCAAAGGACCCGCAGCTTGCTTCATTTTCCGAAATATCGGCATCACTTATTGCATCAAACTCATCGTTAGGCAAGGCATTGGAATTTGATTCAAATTCTTCCAAGGTAAGGCAGTCATTTTTATTTGATGTTGGTTCAATGCTTCTGATATCTTTAATTGTAGACTGTGCTTCAACCGTTTTGTTATTGTTATCATTAAAACTACAAGTTACTTCACTCTTCCTATCACCTCCGTTTTCAAAAAAATTACATGAAATAGATGAAGCATTAGTATCGCTGGTTATGAGCAGGCCTGTTGTTTTTAGACGAGGTTTTGTTGAGTCAATCTTTCGTAGATTCCGATTTGATTTGTTATCATCATACCTATCCTTTGCACTCCTACTTGAAAAGGTTTTGGCTTCAATTTTACACGAGATATCTTTGGTGTTTACCCTGGTGTCAACAAGAGAGTTCTTCTGCCGTTCTTTAGACACCAGGCTTTGGTTTTTGTTAAAAGTGCCATCGTGGTCACCATAAGTTCTATAAGACAGATGCTTTCTTCCCGTTCCCTTTTTCTCACAAGTTACCTGTTTAACTACCGAGGAACTCTTTTTAAGGAATGTTTCTTTATCTGCATTATGCTTACCAAGTGTATCTTTATAGAATGATGAAAGCGGTGATTTCGTATGATTTCTATCTTTAGGATTATTCAAATTATTTTTTTGCTTTAAACCTTTCCTCAGAGTAACAGGTCTAAGTTTGGGCAATGGTCTTCCATTCTTTTTCAGCTCATTTTTTGAACTAGCTTCACTGCCTGAAAATCCACTATACTTTTTATCAATAACAATCTGCCTTTTAGAATAACGTCTAGTTTCTTTAAGTAAGCATTTGCTCCTAGTTTTTGGCGAATCTGCAGAACTCAAAACTGGCATGTTTTTCACTTTAACTCTAGATTTTTCTTCATTTCTTGCTCTTTTGATACAGTCAGGTCTTTCTTTCTTCGTATTTTTTATTGAATGACTCGGTGCTGATGATGCACAGACATTCCTTATTTTCAGATTTCCTCGAAGCCCTTCCCTTTGCCTTTTGGTAGCAGCAACACGCGCCTTCTTTTTTACTTCACTTGCACGCGATTCTACCCATGTTACCTCCTGTCTTCCAGTCGCATTTCTACGGCCATTGAGGTTCAGTTTCCCCTGAACACGCCTAATCGTAGCTTTATTACTGAGCTCCTTATGAAAACTTGCAGTTTTGGAAGATCGAAGTTTTCTGCTAGCTTCACAAGTCTGTAAATTTTTCTCTTTTCCCACCTCAGTATTAGAGCCAATGGTTTCTTTGCGTTTTTCAGATTGGCTATAAAATGATGCTATCCTTTCCCTGGCATTATTTCTCAACTTATACTTACTGCCCTTGCCACCCTTATCGCTAATCAATTTGGTATGCCCTTCGATGGAACTGTCACCTCTACAACTGTTGTTTTCTTTTTCACAGACACTCAATGAGTTGTCACAAATCTCCTTTTGAACCAAAACAGTCTTGTCCACTTTTGCAATTGTTTCAATTTCAAAAGCCCTGGGAATATTATTCTTTTCCCTGATTTCAGATTTCTCTTCCACATGATAAATTTTGCTTCTCCGAATCCTTCCCTCAAACTGCCCATGAGAATTGCCGCCCAAGTTTTTTGCTTGCATAGAACGAATCTCGGACAGTAACTCAAGAGCCTTCTTTGCCTTGCTTGATCTAGCCTTTCTCCCAGCATCCGAAACAGCTTTTTCTTTGCATTCCTTCTTAATTCTCACAGGTGGCTGCATTTCTGTGGAAATGCCAATAGACGAGGCATAATCTGCACCAAGCATTTGATCATTTCGATCATCAAACGAGGCATTCTCCAAGGAAAGATTTCTGCTAAAAAATGCACGGTTCGTCTCCCCTTCTTTGTTGACACCGTATTCTTCAATGCTCTTTTTAAGTTGATTCCTTTTGCGTGGGTTGGATGATGTCTCAAGAGACGCTGAGTCAGATTCAAATCGTTTTTCTGTTGAAGTACTTGCGATAAATTTCTCTGCAATCTACCAACAAATAAATATGAATTATGCAGAGGTTTTTTACTTTTCTTCACCAAAAAGGGACACGAACAAGATGGGTGTAGGAAAACACTCAAGACGTGATTAACGGAGGAGCTGGAATAAATTGGGGGTTAGGATGGGCAAATGAATTAAAAAGACGATTAAAGAGATATTTGGAAAAAATAGAGTTATTTAATGACAATAGTATGGTAGTATTATCCTACCTTTAAATCACTTTTAGGAAGACCGGATACCTTATCAAGTGTCCATTTAAGCAGCCCAAGACTACATTGCAATAAAATTCATTGCACTTCACCCATGGCGTCAGGTTTGAGCTTGATAAGGTTGTAGAATAAGATCGGGCATTTCCCAAACTTGAAGGGGCATAATTCTCATAAAATTTTAGAAAATTAAACCTAATAGTGTCTTAAAATTCAAGGACTAACAATGATCTGACAAACCTAACTTGACAGAATTTCTTCAACAAAACAACCTTACCAAAAATTCTCACACAGCTAACAAGACCCAAATTTTTGGGAAATTTGCTGACAGATAAATTGCTTGGGTGCGATATTCCCACAACCCATGGTAGTAACAGGTCTGACTTCAGCCCTTTGCCATCTCTTTGGCAATTAATGTGATCATAAACTGACCAATCAGATTCATGATTCTATGCGAGTAGCCAGCAATATCTTGGAAGGTGCTGCAGAGGATGTAAGCATAAATAGAATGATTCTTTAACCTGTTCCAAGAAGTTTTTACTCAATTCATCAGTGACACCTTTCACCATTTCATCAAATTCATCAATGCATGCCTTTTTTGCACCTCTTTCTGCATGAATTAGTTGGATTTGTTCATAATTCTCAGAGATAAGCAGCTTGAAATTGTTAACTTGCTGCTTGATCTCATCTTGCTCCCATTGTGTCTAAATAACAAGAAAATTTATTATTCTATATTTTCATTTGATTTTTCATACACAATATACACTAAATAATATCCATGATGAAACTAATTAAAACAGAAAAAAACAGGTGTATTGAATTTTTTTAAGTTAATCAGATTTTTTCTGTATCCTTCTGCTTGTCAAGGTGTTTGTATGACCAGAAATTCCGGTATGATTGATAGTATTGTGAATCAAAATGTTGCAGTGCCTTGGTTGACCTTGGGTGCATCATTGTTTACAAAATTGTCTTGAATGTATAAAAATATTTGTTACCTCTCTGTATTACCATATTTATATATGATGGGCAACAAATGTTTCATTTATTCAAACGAGACACTTCACAGTTATTCTGCAAACACTTACTGATGCAAATGAAGGTACTTTTCATTTATAGTTGCAATAAGCATCATGTTTTTTGAGCTCAGGTGCCTGGGGATGCTAGCTTCTTCAAACTGACCATCCCTCTCACAAACTCATTTGAAGATTAAAAGTCCTTAGAATTTTGATTAACACTTTTTTTATTAATCTATTTATTAAGGAAATATAGAAGCATTGATAGGCAGCGGAAATTTTATACCCCACCTCTCTACAGAGTCAATGTGAAATGCAGCTAGTCTTCCTGGTTCCCCCTGATGTTTTTGATGAAAATTCATTAAAAATACCATACACAACGATATTTTTAGAATTAAGAATCTGCTAGTTTTATTCATAAATGCAGAAAAAAATCATTAAATCTTCAACAGCATTCCTTTCTCACAAGCCCCCTCAAAATGGAAGAAGCCACAGACTCAACTGGACCCTGATGGTATTACGTAAATCATATTGTGACACATGGAGCATACCAATTTAGAAATGAAAGCCTCTTCAAACTGAAAAAATTCATTAAGAAGAGATTCTTTTTCTTGTACTGTTTTTTGTTGTACATTCCAAATGCCATCTAATGCTTGCAGTGCAATCTATGATGGATATTAAAATCATTTCAAAATCTTTGGAAGTTCATCAAAACTAAGAAATGAATTTAGTGAGCTATCGAACAATTGTATGAAAATAGAAAATAAAAATTTGTTTACAGAAAGTAGATTTTATTAGAAACTCCTTAGGGAGTCAAAACATTACGGTCAGGGAATCTTACTGAAGATGAAATGCCACTTCATGCTATGCATCAACAAAGGGGGGTTGTGGAAACCCTAAATCTGCCCCTGATCAAGGTGGTTGCAGCACTCTGGCGAAAAAGTGAAATGTTATCCACTTGTTGGGAAACTGCCCTGCACCATTTGGGCTTGCCCTTGTAACAAGATGATATGTTCATAGTTGTAAGAGTGAATGCCCCCCCCCCCCCATACTCTCTTCAAGTGAAGGAACCTAATTGAGGGAGTCAAAATAGTCCTTCTCACTGCAGAGTAAATAAAATTAAAAAACCAAAAGTGGATTAAAAACAACATTTGAACATATTTGAAGGATTAAGGCTGATAGGCTTTGTGTTCAACTATTGGTGCCTACTTATCCCTTGCTTACTTGTGGAGGCCAAAACAAAAACCAAATCCTTTTGTTTGCGTTAATCAAGGTTGTAGTAGTTCAATCCATACAGACATCAAAACAATTGAGTTTTAACAGATGCATTTGTCGTTCAATGGTTTGAAATATTCACCATTAAAATTGCCTCTGCCAAATTTGGGATAATAAGAGGGCATTGCTCTGCTAAACATTCCAAGTTTTCCATGGTCAAGATTACTCTTGTTATTTCAAAGTAGCGTCTTAGAGAAATACTTAAGTTGTTCCGTCAGCTATGCATGGTGAATTTGCAGATGAATTTTTACAGAATATTTACAGAGTATTTAATATAAGAAGCATCAGCAGTAAAAATCAAGTAATGTTTTTCTCTTATTCATTAATTTTGTTTAAAAAAAACAAAAGCTTTGCCTGAACTAAATTGAAGAAGAAACTCACTTTCAATTTTGCACTCAACAAGCAGTTCAGAACCTGGCATCTTAATCTCTGTTGCCTGGTCCTGTCAATAATCTCTTGAAGAATCTTCACTAGAAGTGGCAACTTTGCCTCATTGTACTGAAGAATTTGTTTGCCAGTTCTTAGTAGGAGCATAATACTAGATCTTTGATCTTTTGATTGAAAGCTACCACCTAAAATCAATTAAAACCAGTGAATGCTTTTACATGAATGATTTCATGAATGATCAAAATAATTCTCCTTTACTTCTGAAAACTGGAAAATCTGCCGATAGGCAACTCTTAGCTATTTTGTTGAATAACTTTTCACAACATATTGTCCCAGGCTACATTCTATGCAGCCTAGAATGAAAATCAGCCAAGTGAGTTTATATGCATGAAGTATGCTATTAGATACAATCGCATCCTAGGATGAAGTTCTGCAGAGCAATTTTTTTTATTTTAGGCTTCAGTGATCACCTGTTTTTCTCGTATTGTTCCTCTTGGACTTTTAATCATTTCATTTCAAATATTTAGCTAAGAGGAGGGCAGCTTATGAGCCTTGTTTGATTGTCTGCTTCGGAAAGCAAAAGACGGAAAGTCAACCATTGTCATTTGTTTAAAACAGGACAAAAGTAACATTGTCTGAACTTGGCCTTCGACGAGATCAAAATGGAATTCTGAAATTAAACTGACACTAAAACTATTGGGGCGCGGCGAAAAGCAACAATCATAATAATGGGAAAGTTGTTACAAAAAGAAATGTGATTTACCTGCAACTGTGAGATTACGTACACATAAATATTCATTAATCCATTCATTTACTCTTTCTCGCATAATCATGTATGCGTGTCTTTATTTTTAGAAAATCTTTCAACAAAAATTGAGGCTCTTTGAAGCAGATAACTCGCCATCTTTAAATTTGCAAAAAGCGCCAAAACTCAACCTGAAAGCGAGACTGTGATGGGGGTAAGAGGTTATGAATACTTCTTGGGGTCTGGTTTTAGATCCTTAAATTTTTATTTGTTGTTCTATAAATGATACATCTATAAAAAAAATTATAGTTATTGGTGCTAGATTGATGACAAATGTTTTAATAACTTAACAAATGTTTTAATAACTTAACAAAATAGAAGCGAATCCAAACAATAAGCGTTAACCAATTGTATAGGGGGTGCTCATGTATTTTTTTTACCTGAAATTTAGCAAAATATTAGTTTCTTGGTAACTAACTAATGATGTTTATAAATTTTATAACTAAAGAATTAGTATCGGAGGTTGAAAAAGTTCGCATAATTCTTATTTCACAGAAATTTACATTGTTTTAGGTTGCTGACAAAACAAAAATCGACTGTAGAAATTTAACTGCCAAAGGCACCACCAAACCCATGTATGAAATCGTACGCTTTTCTGCGACCCTCCAGAATAAATTGACTCCTTAGTGAAGGGAGGGATGAAATAGCGCAGCGAGAACGGGGCAATTTTTTAAATTGAGAGTCATGCAAAATAGAGCTCTTTCCCATTACAGAGGCACTTTTGCAATGGACACGGATGCTTTCAAGACAAAAGGGGCGCTTTCGAGAAAAAATTACAAAAGTGTGCCAGCTTTTATCATTTCTTTTGTCTTATCTTGCCAGTCCCTTGGCTGGACCAAGCCCTCCCCCCAAAACCTTTTCCTGGCATTGGGTTTGGTTTTTTATGATTTTGTATGAAGAACAGCATCAACTTCCATGGTTTTTGTATAAGGGTTTGGCGACAAATTACTTTAATTTCCAGTTTCCTTCGATTTTATTGTGAGTTGTGTAACAACGCCAAGTTCAGAGTATCAGAATAAATATGAAAGACGTGAAAACAAAATATAATTGTTCGGAGTATTTCATTTATTGCCAAAAAACTTGTTCAAATGCCCACTATTGGCAGAGATGACCCGCAGCATTTCTTCAACATTCGATATTTGTGTCACATGGCCATCAACTGAGAGGTCTTGATGTATCCAGTCCAGTCCAGTCCAGTCCAGTCCAGTCCAGTCCAGTCCAGTCCAGTCCAGTCCAGTCCAGTCCAGTCCAGTCCAGTCCAGTCCAGTCCAGTCCAGTCCAGTCCAGTCCAGTCCAGTCCAGACCAGTCCAGTCCAGTCCAGTCCAGTCCAGTCCAGTCCAGTCCAGTCCAGTCCAGTCCAGTCCAGTCCAGTCCAGTCCAGTCCAGTCCAGTCCAGTTCAGTTCAGTTCATTTATGTCATTACTCGTCGGCTATTTCCTTTGGGCCGCGGAGTTCTTGGCCGTAGTGATGACAGGCATGTTTGCTTTTTCGTGTTCAACCTGCAGATTACTTAACCTGCGAGCATGCAGAGTGAAGCTGCCATATGAAGATGTTAATAGCAGGTATTATTATGATTGGCAAATTGGCTCTGGCATCATGCTGAAATAAAACGTATAAAAAGCTCACGATAGACGGCCTATTAAAATTATTTGACCTCAATATAGGCTCCGCATTAACTGCACAAAGCTGCTAAGCGCTTGTTGGCGACGTCAGTAAAACCAAATTTCCTGTTCATACTGAACGCTTGTAAATATCCAGCTGAGACCTTTTCTCACACTTCAAAATAGCAAGGAAAATGTATCGTTTTGGCCTTGCAGAGAACCCTTTAGATTTGCAGAGAAATCTTTATCCCAGATTAAGTAACAGAAGAGTAAGAGAAATTGACGTGCACCCAATTAACCAGGGTAGAGAAACGTTTGGTGAATAACACCACCTTTTTCAGGAAATTAAGATTGATGAAGAAAAGTTTTACCCTAGTATCCGAAAGTGGAAGAGAAAATTTTATTTAATATTAGATGCAATTGGCCCGCATATTTCAACAACCAATTTCAAACGACCGATATCGCAAGAGGAAGGACTCGTAATTACTCAAAGGCAGCTGTATCATAGTAAAATACTGTATTACTAGCCAACATTTGCTAATGAAGTCCTTTTTGCAATGTTTTGGGTCCATAGGTTCCAAATAGCAGATCGATTCTCGATTTCTTTGGATAAATCTTCGAAAACTGTATTTCCTACAAGCGCTTGTAAGCGTGCAACAAATCTGTCGGGGACTGACAAGTCAACAAGCGCGTGTTAGCTTAAATACTTTTAACTTTTAAGGGCTTTGTACTGCGCATTCCTGAAAAGGTGTGAACGCGCTTAAAAGCGTTGTGCAGTATGAACGCAGCCTTAAGTTGTTCAGAGACAGTGCAAAATTAAGTTTACTGTATAGCTAGTGGAGAGTTAATAACTACTATAAACAAGCTTTCTACCCCGTTGAAATTTTTCGAACAAGCTGTACCCTAATTTCAGGTAAACATAAACCGATATGCATATTGGTTAGGTTATTAATTGCCAACTTAGCAGAATTCCGGAGGCAAAACAGAAACAACTTTAATTTGTATTTTAACAGCAAGCGACGAACAAAATTGAAGCAAGACATGAAAGCCTGCAGCCTTGCATTGGCCTACATATAAATTAGGGTTGGATATTTCAACATGTTAGATAATTTAAAAAATTCTGCTCATGTTTAATTAAAACGCACTATATGTTGATGCATGATATTCCGAATAATGTGAACTCTAAAGTTTCGATTCAAAGGCTCGTCGCCATGCAAATGTTGTGACATATGCTCCCATGCGCTATGTACAAGTATCCATGCCGTTTTTTAAAATTCTAAAACAAGCAGTTACCTAGCCTCCATTTTGGTTTGTGACGCAGGCTAGCAATTCCACCGTTCCAATTTGCTTTGGCCTTGAACTAATTCTTTGGCCTTGGCTTGATTCACGTCTCTAATTGATAAACGTTGCTGAAGGGTATGTTTTTCATAAAGACAAGGATTTACTACAAAGACACAACTGCTTCTCTCGTGTAATAAAAGCATTTTTAATCACCATACCAGCATTGATTTGTTATATTACAATAATCAGTGAATTAATTCATGAATCATTAAAAACGAAAACAAACACGGAACAAAAAATGTCGAACACAAGTTTTATGACTACCAAGGGCCGATTGCCTACGCTATTGTTCGCGCACACTAAAATCCACGTGTGATCAACGAAGGGACGCCAAGAGGGGACCATTTTCTGTCTAGGAAAGACATGGGTTAGCGAATGTTATCTATGGAAAGAAGTTAATGTGCTGTTTCCCCAATTAAATTGAAATCTCATAAATTGAAGCCGCTTGCCGTCGTGCATGGAGCATGGAACAAACAAATTCAAGCAAACATACAATTTTACATGCAAACGGATCATTAAAATACTGGCATTGCCGTGGGTAGGGGCACAGACAGAAAGGGGTCCAATTCCTCAGGAATAAGGGTACATTCTAAAAAGGATTTTGAGAAAGGAGGCGTGTCCCTGGTGCTCTTTGGAACGTTTTTGTTTTTCCTAACTAAATGCGAATTAAACTACATGTTAAAAATAACTATATAGACAAGTGAGAGGGAAAATCTACAATGCTTATAAATACTAGCGTTTTATAATTAAAAACACTGAAAAGGTATGTACTTTAGATTCAAGATTGGATACGAATGAGGGATAACCAATGATTTGATAAGTTAGAAAAAGTCTAAACGTTAGACAACTTAAATATCGCAATAACACTAAACCACCTCGAATTGGCACTGTCTTTTCTATTAAACTTTAGTGATATAAAGATGAAAATGTTCTTTCTTGCAAACGATTGCAGAAAATCGATCAAATCAGTCAATTCCTTTTGAAAAATCTGGACTGGAAAATTTGGAAAACTTTGCCTCTTCTGAGTTGCGAACAAA
The DNA here is from genome assembly GCA_964019065.1 of Catostylus mosaicus. NCBI lineage: Eukaryota > Metazoa > Cnidaria > Scyphozoa > Rhizostomeae > Catostylidae > Catostylus > Catostylus mosaicus. Next base: position 13,732,973 of record OZ025185.1, on the reverse strand, counting down.
ATAGTGAAGTGGTTTCCTATTATATTGCAATTCAGCATTACAGAACTCAAGAATCAAAATTGAAGGAAATAGCATTTTATGAAATATTTCTGCTGGTAAGATGCTCCTCCGAGCCAATTCCAAACATTTTTACACACTAAGGGAAATTAACCCCACAAAATATGAAAATGACATCATTAAGAAAACAAGGATGTTATGTGCTATTTAGCTTCCATTTTAATTCATTTAATAAATCAATTTTAAATTCTATTTTTGATATGCAGAACAGCTGAACTGAGCTCTAGGTCGTCATATCACTTGTTGCATTGGTAAGATGCCATTTGTGTGGCAATAATCAGTTCTTGCATGTCACCAAATTACGACAAATGACGTCGTTTAGAAGGGACAAATCTACTCTACAAGGGTTAATTTCACAACTAGAAGATGGTATGTTATCAACAGGCCACAGCGCCTCTCTCAAACCACTGGCCTACTTGTAGTGATAATGTACTGCGTGCCCTGAGTGCAATAAATAACTATGCTACAGGTAACAATTTGATATTGATCTTCAAACACAAGCATGATTTGCAACTGTTTGTTGTGTTGGATTTTACCATCCCATAGAGACCCTATAATGTTGAATTAGGTCTGTTAATACAGAAGAATGTGCCAAATTCGAGGCAGCGATATGAGAATGTGATATACTACATCAGATTATTTGCAACAAGGTAGATGCATTAAGCATAATACAAAGTAACAAACTGAATAAGCATACAGAGGTACGTAACAGCATCATACCACGTTTTTCAGCCAACAAGCAATGGTGTAAGCCTATGAATATAAACAGGAAAAAAGCGTTGAAAAAACTTTTAATAAAGTATAGAAAAGGGATAAAAGGTTAAATTATATGTCAATTATATGTAAACTACATGAAAAATGGAAATGACATGAAGCACATTAAGTTACTTCTCAACAATTTTGCTGTGCTTCAAACGTCGGTTAAAAACCAAAATGTAATTTAAACTTTATATTTAAGACGTGGATCTTCAACTACACACGAATGGCTGGGCAACTAGCAGCACTGCAACTGGTCAGACATTTCTGGTCAACTTTAGGCTGTTTCCCCAAGTTTCACTCACTCCTGATTGAAAAGGCAAAGTACGGTAAAGCATCCAGTAAAATCCTGTATAATCTTGGTTGCCGTTCAAGCTCATATTCCCAAATGATCTACTTTGTTTTGATCTAGTTTAAAGTACTTAGATCAAAATCATTTCATACACATGCTTAGCTTAGTCCTATAGCAAGAAACCCATCTTGCACAAGAATTGCGGCTCTTTTGCACAATGCAGCAACAATGTTAATGAAACAAAGTTTATTATGAGAAGGCCAAGAAAAATAAGAATCAAACAAATCTGAAAACAAAATCCACAACCACTGCATTAGAAAAAAGGATTGGGATTAACGGGAGAACAGAGAAAAGGAAGGTGGAACAAATATTCATTTGAATACTCAATCAGACCGATTTATCGGTTTAAGGTCTTCTGTGATCAAGAGAACAGCCGGTAATAAAATTGTCACTGACGTCATTTCTAAAAGCAACTAGGGACGATGGAACATTAAGAAAACAAAATTTACAAAATTCTGAAAGGCACTAAAGCAGCGAACTAATACAAAACCTGAACTTTTGATGGATCATCTAAATAAACTTGATTAAACTATCAAGAGGTTTCAAACAAATATAAACATACAAATGAGAGGTAAGGATAGATTCCCATCAAACTCCAATAAAGAAGAGAGAGAGTGTAACAGTTTGTTACATAGAGATGGGAAAATGCAATTTAACCGTAGAATAAATCTCACCTATCTGGAGAAGTGACAGGCTCATAAAACTCTTCATAATCAACTTCATTACCAAGCTCCATATCCATGATTGCATCATCACCAGTGGCATCTTCATTTGCTGCCAGCAAGCTGGTCAAGAAAAGATACAAAAACATAAGAATTTTAACAGAAAGTGAGTTTTTAATTACTAGCTTGGAAAGAGTATTGGGGAGAGCAGCTTAGAAAAAATCAAATGTTTCATTTCCCAGGAGCAAATTCAACTCATAACAACTTGGTAACGCAAAGAAATTGCATGAAACATTGAAATATTTCTTAGCAAGCTTAGAAGTAGTTTTTCCGCCTGACATTCCCTAGAACATCCAATATTCAATGGTAAACAGACATATTAATGTAAAAATTGTGTGTTGTTCAAACAGACTCAAAAGTCTCTTTCTCATACAATCATTGACTTGCATCTTTCGAAATCATCTTCTGCCAGTAACTGACATTTCAGACTTTTAACGATACCAAATGCAAAATACTTAAGGGATGTCAAAACAGTGTTCAATTTTCATGACATCATTCTCACAGTTTTTAGGGAGGACTTGAAGAAACAGTAATTGATAATCACAACACTGATTAACAAAAGAACTCAAAAAGCTACATTTAATACAAAATTGATTCAATCAAGTGAAATTGTAATTTTTAAATATCTATTAAATAAATAATTTACATTTATTTTAGAATATTAATGTTTATCAGTTTTTTAAAGTAAGCTCAAGAAAGCAGTTGTGTTTGTATGCTGCTGAAACAAGAATTTTAACATCATCACACAATTTTACCAGCTATGTGTAATATAAAATGCATCTATGTTTAACAGTTTAATTTTTTCAAGATAATCTTACAAGTCAAGTCAGTTAATTATCATGTCAAAATTGTGAGGTGTTTGTCACTTGCTCTAATTTCTGTTCATTTATAAATAAAACCTCAAGTCAGTTAACTGTCTTCCTGTTTTTTTTTGTTGTTGTCTGTCATGATTGTTTGTTCCAGATGGTATTAATATTCAACGAAAGGGGTAGTCTAAAAAAAATAAACCAAATATTTAAGGAAACTGCAATTGTTCCTTCTTCATTGTATCATTGTTACTCTTAAAATCTAATTTTATCAAAGAGAAATAAATAATATTGCAATAGGGAAGTAATATTTGCAAAAAGGACTCAACGACAAAGGGGTTCACATCTATAGGTATTTTTTATAGAGAAGCACAAAATCCTGATTACAAGGTACTCAAAGGCATCCTAGCAGAGGCTGCAGAACTGAAAAATCATTGTTTATGAATGTTCATGCATTACTGTAGCAATCTGATATTATCCATTCATACAAGTCAATATGACAGATCTTTGCAAATCATTAGTCAGGAAGCTGATATAAACTGTTTTTAATTAGTAAGATTTGAAGTGAAAGTCAACTGCAGAGAAGTCATTTTTACAAGCTTAACATCTCACTTAAGGTCCAAACATAAATTCTTTCAAAATCAGCTTTTAGTTGCAATAAGCAAAAAAGATGAAGTAGCAGTTATACTGTAAAATATAAGTTCTAGAATGAAACAAAAGTATGGGAAATTGTTATTAAAAATACCTTGAAGCTCTGCAATTAAAGAAAACAATTCTCTTTAGCTTTTGATTAAAAAAGAAGTAGTTGAAAGACCAGAGACTCCCTTCTTCACCAAATGGATCAGATTCAAGGTCTGGGTTATAGCTGCAAACAAAATGTGGAAACATGATAAGTACCCATTCTCAATCTTTAACCATTCAAAACCGGACAAAAAAAATTACATAAAGCCCCTGTAGCAAGGTATTGCAAGACAAGTTGCTGAGAAAGTTGCACTGTGTAACAGGGCCTAAATGGATAATCTAAAGTAAATATTGGATATTAAATAAACTCTGCACATGCACCATGTAGTAAAGTCCAGCAAGAATAGCAATGCAAGTTGCTGAGGGGTGTTGCACTATGCAATGGCATTGCTAAGTAGTCTAGAGTTCTTCTTTGTGCAATACTGTATGAAGCACAAGAAATTGCAAGACAAGTTGCTGAAAAAATTGCAGAGTGTAACAGGGCTGTAACTCAGTAAACATGAATTGAATGTGTCATCATGGTGGGGACCAGAGGGCAAAGGCCTTGACACCCCAGCCCCATATCAGCTTCCTATCTAGACGAACCCTAATCAAGTTAAAAGAATAAAAATGCATGCTAGCTTGCTTATGAAACCAATAACTTGTCTCTATTTTCAAAGATTTGAAAAACATAAAACAAACCTGTAGATACTACAATCCTGAAGTGAAACTTGCTCATCAATACTTGACCACAAATGCGCACTGAGTTTTGCATAAGGTTCACCAATGGCTGTAGACAAATTGCTGTTAATTGAATTGATAACCCATTCTAGTTTTGGTTCTCGGCTGAATTCCTCGGATTTTGCATTGCTGAAATCATAATCCTGGAAACTCGCATTCAATGTGGCTATCAAATAAAACAGGGTTCTTCTACTGCATGTTGAAGAAATGATAACATTGCTCTCCTCCTCATCAATGCTGATCGACCTTGATTTGTGATAAGCAGTTGGTGATATACTCAGCAAAGATTCTGGTGGTGAGAGTGCCTCTAAATCATTTGGACTGTGTCCATCAGCATTGAGGTTCTTGTACAAGCGCTTGTCATGTCCTGTCATCTTGCAAGAGTAACACTCAAGGCTAAAATTATGGGATAAATATGAGGTAAACATGGAAGAAATAGCACAGATTGTTAAGCAAAGATTGTTTTGTTGTGATTGATTGCTTAAACTTTTTCAAAGCAAATTCAAAAGCTGATTCCTAATATGTGATGTAATAACAATCGAAAAGCAACAAAACATAGAAAAATTTCATCCTAATTAATTTAATTCAACTTATTCTCCACACTCTAAGTTGATTTTACAAAGACCATTTTGGTGATCTTTTCTGTTAATTATCTCCATACATCATTTCCCTTACCAACAAAATGCTCTTGATCTCACTTGTCATCCACCCTCCCTATGTCCTTTTGATTGTTTATCTACATACCTCAAGGTTATTTTAGATTGTCAATTGAATACATTTTAAAAAACCAAATTTTATTCAATCATATCATTTGTTTAAACAGCACTGCAGGTTCTAATCAGTCATGTAACCTTTTACTTTGTCATATTATTTTAGTTTCAAAAATTTTCCTTTCTCTATATGGATCCTCTCTAAGGTCTAACCTTTTTTTATCTCAGTGGGGTTTTTATATATCAGGGACTGCCGAGCGATCTAATAGTAGGGGGGGTCTAAAATTGGGCGAAGGGAAATAGAACGGGTGTCTTGGTTTCTATTTCATGCCCCTTTTAGAAGCAAGGATAAGGCTATTTTGTCGAGCTCATCAGTGACATTTTTGTATGATGGAATTTGGGTTAGCCTTTTAAAGGTGCCATGATGTGACGTATTATGATGTAACCACTAAATTTAAAACAATGCAGTCGCTATTTACCTGCCACAAATTCGGATGTTTTCCGACTCCACTGATAACTCCGTACTTAAAGAATCAAATGTTGTGTTTTCTAAAAGCTTCATGATGTTTATTTATCTCGATCTCCAGTCCAAAAATGAAACACAATCACCAGATGCAAAATGTTTTGTTAACAAGTTTATTGAGATGAATCGATTTAGGCAGAGAAATAACTCGAGCTTCGACAATGTAAACTGTTCGGTGGTTTAAAAAACTTTATTGCCATTCCAAAATAAATCGTTCGTAAATCACACTGTCTTGAAGAGTGCTTCATAAAGTATGCTCCTTTTTTCGGTGAGTATCCTATAAAAAACATAAATGTTTCGCGATAATAACCAACAAGTCCAAACTTGTGTTTTTGTTCTTTCTTCTGGTTGTTAGGCCCGCGCAGCTTGAGCCAAAAACGAATAAACGCGTATCCTAGCACCAATGACGATATGTTCCTGACGAAAAATGGCAACACTGTAAAAAAGACTTTCTTTTGATGATGTTCTTTGATAATCCAGCTTTCTTGCTATGAAAGTCTCCTTACAAATTTCCGCGAAATTTTTGTTGTTTCCTTCTTCTTCAAATGGGCGCTCGAATTCTTAATGAAGTGATGTCATTCCTCTCCCATGATGCATAGCGCCATTAACACCGAAGAATGTAGTATAAATAATCAATATTATAAAGTATGTAATTTCCTTTTAGGATGGAACCCTTCTATAAGGGCGTCTGATAAGTAAAGACTTCCCAAAGAAAAACACAACGGTTGACACACGCTATTCTGTTAAAAGCGAACTGTAAATAATTGTTAATTATGACTCTACCAAAACTTCTGGGAATGTTAACACTATAATTGAAAATTAATAAAATTGTGAATTTAAAGAGATTTGTCGATTTACTTTCGCGAAATGAACTTATGTTTAGGCAATGTGATTATCAACTGTGGGAATGACGAGTTTTAAAAGCTTTACAAAGGTGAATATGGAAGGGGGGGGGTGGTCACGATACTCTTGACCTAGAGTTGTGGAAGGTCCTGCCTTAGTTCTGGCGCCACAATTAGAGAAAGTTAACAAGGTGCATACATCTCTAATATGCATGATCATCTGGTCAGTTTGATCACCCATTAGCCGCTTAACAACAATGAAAAGGAATCTTTAAAGTGGCATATATAGCCCTCAAATTGCAAACCAACTAATAGAACACGCTTATGAAGGTTCAAATTGATTTTCAAGGCCATATTAAATAAGTGATCAATTTTACGTTTTATAACTAGCTCTTAGAAGAGGAGATGGAGGGGTTGGGGTATGCTCATTAACGTATAAGGGCAAAGAATGGGAGTCTTGGGAAAACTTTTAAAAATTAGGCAATATTGGTGTTTAAAGATAAATCGAGAAATCTTTTGATGAGTGTTTTGTCAAGTTGAACCTCAATAATACTTTAAACAACTACGGTACATAAATATTCTATAAATATCGAAAGCTAGTGAATATAATTTAAATAACAAAATTAGTGAAGCAAAAGATGGTAAACAGAACAATATGCATGTCAAAAATAAAGCATCTGATTCCCACAGAACACCTCCAAATGGCGGTGATATATTTGCTCAAAATATCCAATCATTTGGTGTAATGCATTAGCTTATGATATACAAATTAATTAGGAAAGCAGTGCTTGATAGAGAAGGTATGGGAAATATATTAAACTGGGAAAAGAGTACCTTTGAAAACCAAGCAAGGATTGCGTGCGATATACTAGCTGCATGAAATTCTAGAAATGACAGAATCTGTGTATGGATGAAGATCAATGGAACGAACAAGTCTGTAAAGCTATTGAGTGCATTACTCGCAGCAAGACAGGACCGCCCCGTAGCATAATAATTTAACTGGTGGTGTTTGGAGTGTTGAGGGATGCAGTCACTTGCAAAAGGCTAAGATCACCTTTAACTCTTCACAATACGAAAGTGAAATGAAAACTACACTGGTTGAAAATGCTATTAAACAATTAAGATACAAATAGCTACGTGCTATATTGCGCCCATAAAGCCCATTTTATCATGTATCGAGCAACCAACTTAGTTGGCAACATGTCTTTATAAGTGAATGCTTAAGATCGAAACCTTATGATTTAACGTATAGACCAAATTCAAGCAAACTTCAGACAATGTTTACAAGATAGTGGAAGGTCTGCATTGTAAAGTGAGGCCAAAAAATATCAAAATACGTTGTTTTAAAATTTCATAATCAAAATCAAATACTAAATGCTTCTTCTATTTCAAAGCAAATCTCCTGCTCCCATCCACATCAACTGTCGCTCTTCTAGTTAACATCAAACAAAATATTAAATACTTGCAAAATTCAGATTTTAATTTGCGAGGCAGAAGTTAACGAAGTGGCTACCCCGTATCCCTTTCGGAATTTGACGGATTAAAACTAAAAATATTCCTTAAAATTTGTGCAGGTATTCCAATGCACACCATAAATTTCTCTTTTGTACTTCTAAAAGTTGATTTTGCACAAAATTTGAATCCTTTACCCCTGCCAAACAGTCGGTAACTTACCCTACTCTTCAATCCCGGAATTCAACATTCTCTCAAGCATACGTGATCTAACCCTTTTGAAAATGACTATAGATTCGATTTGAAAATTTAATGATAAATTACAGTTTTACACGCTGATTTTCCATTGCATTTGCACACAAGAATTTCATTTATAGGAATCCATGCCATTTTCAGCATCAGTTCCTAGAATTTCACGGCAAAACTGTCCAATTCTATCGCATGCTTTTTTGATCATTTCCTCTGGTGGAGTTAGCACGATTCGAAAGTAGTTGGGGTATCCAAAACACTGAAAATAAGAAATCAAAAATTTCATGAATAAGCATGGAAAACAATGTCGGTTGTAAACTAGGGTAATTTGGACAGGTGGAATTTCGGAGCCAGTTTGGGTAGTTTGGGACACTAATTGGTACATTTGGTACAGTTTCAGGATTTTGATTATCAACACAAAATCCATTCTTTAGTGCACATTGATTGTAAGCTTGATGGAATATTCTATATTTTTAGTACTGAACTTTATGTGGACTAACATTAACGAGCATTTTCTGCAAAATTCGAATTTTTGAGTAGATTCTTAAACTTTCAAATAAAAGAAAGCTCGAATTCTAGATGTTCTAATTATGAAGGCATGCTGGATGCGCTTTATTCAAAGGAACATAATATTTTTTCAAAATGAACGAACTTCGAATTATGGAGGTTGTCATCAGAAAGAGAACATTTTTGGTGAGATTGTTGATATAACGACATTTTGATACATTGAAAGCCTCTTTGACTATAAAACTCAGAATTGGTGATTGCTATTTTTATTTCTGTAAGGTTTCAGTAAGAAAACTTGGGATCGTCAAAAATTGTTCTATCTGCAAATTCGAAACGGTAGTTTCAAAACCAAAACATTGTGGAAAATTAACCGAGTTTTAATATTTCACTATAAATAAACACATTTGCTATTGTGGATAAGCCTTTGCAGCCAATGGATTTATTTTAGAAAAATACAGAACAGTAACTTGTCATATCAAATATTTTTGTCTGATACCTTTCAGAATGTGAATAATTGGTTTATGACCAAAATGTTGATTGAAATCCATATCCATTAATGGATCAAATAACACATTGAAGCTAAATGACAAATCCTGAGCATTGTCTGTTTTAATTTTTATTTATCTTTATCTCAACACTGTAAGTTTTTAGCTTTTCTTTCGTAACAGGGCTGTTTGTAAACCAACTTTATTTTAAGCTACCCGTTGAATACTTACCCTGTTTAAATATTTTAAAATGAAATAAAATGAAGGTATCCGCTTTCTGTATCGATCCCAATTGGTACGTTATTACGAAAATTTATCTAGATACAAAGATAATGGTGCACTCACAGATCCAGGAAGACAAAAAACTGATTTTGCAGATATCAATTTTTGAGTAAAATCCAAATCATCTTTCACAAACTTCATCAAATTTTTATCAATTCCAACCTGAAATTGAAAACACCGATTATAGCGCAACAAAAGATTTGCAAAAATCCAGAACAAGATCATCATAAATCATACTATTTAACTTTATAGCCTATCACCTGAATTGCGGTTACGCAAAGATGGAGGGGTGGTACATCTCCTCTCCTTCGAAAAACATTCGATTAGAAAGCCGGGAAATGTTCTGCCATTGACCTTTGGAAAACGGTCGGTAAATTCAGAATGTAATGACAAATTTTCTAGTAAACCTCTCTAACGAGAGAACAGTTTCACTTAGTTCAACAAATAGCCGCAGCAAACATTTAATGGATTACAGCAATTGAATGCATACAATATATTTATGGTTATACCATCAGTAATTCAACACCAGAGTTGTTGAAAGTAAGTTGGTCGCTATCATATTACGAAGTTACATTCTGCCGCAATATCTTTGTATGGAAATAATGAATTTTCTGATGACGTCAATTAAAAATTTATGAGCTGCCTCTGAAATTCATCCACAAAACAGGTCAGCTTGGACAACATTCGCTTTACGCCAAGCAGGCGCAAAGTGAACTTCTCTTATTGTATAAACTCATAATAAATCATAGTGTAATTTCATTTTTATTTAGTTTCGCTGTAGCTAATTGTCTCTATGTTTATGGCAACAGGGTTATCACTGTCCCTTGCTCCCAGTAGTCCCGTCCCACTAGTATTTTGCAAAGTAGTATAAACGTGTAGTTACTTGGTATATGTATTTCACTTTTTTATATGAAAATTGTGAAACTCTGAAAAAATTTCGAGTCCAATGGTGAGAATTATTCGGGGATGGGGGCCCTAAGCCGCAACACAATCACAACAGATTTTTCTTTCTCTGGCAATTATTTTGTAAGTGACAACACGCCCTAACCGTAACTTTAATTCTAAACCTAACCCAAACCTAAACCATATCATACATATCTGTACAACAAATGAGCAATTAAAATAATAATTGAACATACCATCATATACATAGCTCCTCTTGGTTTAATTGGCTTCAAACCTGGCACCATTGACAGACTTAGATAACATATATCCGCATTTCCCTAAAAGCAATCAGATACGGTAAATAACAGACAAATGATTCTTTAGCGAAAAAAGTTTGAAAATCTTATTATGAAAACTTTTTCCTGAAGTTTGTTTGAAAATACCATTTACAAACCGGATTCAAACTGATTCAGATCTGATACCAGACCCCATGACTACTGATGACATGTCCGCTAGTGGCGTCGTAATGAAAAATACAAACAAATCAATTATGAAAGTTGTACAATCCTTATTTTCAAAAGTAAAAATTATTGCCATATTTAACTCTGTACAGCTTTATGCTTTTACTGCATTACAAATAAGTTTCAATTCTGAATTTTTGTGAGGTTTTTCATGAAACGGCCAGTTACTTCCTCATGAAAATGATCCTCTTTTCAAATCATCGTACGATGAAAATACTTCACATAAAAATGCTACTTAAATATTTGAAACATGAGGCATTCAGAAAGTTCCGACTTTTGTCAGTGTGATATTTAGCAAGTTCTAACTACAGTTAATGTCTAAATAACGTCGTTTACGTTTATCTGTGCTATTTGCATATACTGGTAGGCCACCATCAATAAGTTAGATGCCTCTTTTATTCGAAGACTGGCTTTCAGTTGCAAAGAGGGCTTGAAAACGTCAGGCATCAAGACTTCGCAGAAAACTTGAGCAAACTTTTGCAGATGCGTTCTACATGAATTGCAAAGAATTTAATATCTTGTACTTCTTCGTCACATTTTCAGCCTCATTGAAGAAAATTTTTCAGCTACCGTTTTTCTTATTTTCTTCACCAGTAGCTCAATTTACCATCACAGAGAAAAATTTTCCTCCAGGTCTGTATGAATTTTTCGGGGTTTAAATTTTGCAGCTGTGGTGAAACAAAAATTTTAGGCCCTATTGTTAACCTAAGGTCATTCAAAATCATGAATGCATGAAAAAATTTTAAAAAAAAGAAGAAGTCCAAATAAAGTCAACAAATGAAGTCGAATGCATTTTAAAACGCCATAGTCTAAAGCAAGTATTATTTTTAAGTTATTTGAGAAATCTTTTACCTCTATAAACTGCATAGTTTCATCAAAGAAACTCTCCGGCGTTCGTGACAGAATGGCTGGGAGTGCACCTTGTACTATTGAGTTTGCTCCAAGAATTTTTGTGGCTAGATCATTAAGACCAAGACGAACCTGTTAAAAAAGCAAAATAGATCACTGATTGTCGAGAGGATAATTATACCATCAACAGGACAGTGTATTTTATTTAGTACGAAAAAAGTTGATTAGAGCATTCTTAAAGAAATCAGAACTGGTTGGATAAACTCAAGAGCCAGTAGTCTGGGTGTTGTCAGGCGTGGCTTCTATTAAGTAACTCATCAAAACCGGCGGATCTCAATCGGATATGTAATATTAAGATTATCAAGATGTTATTACAATGCTTTCAGTATTAAAATTCAATTTCAGATAAACAATCCTCATTTTGAATTAATTAATCATCATTCAATTTAAAAATCCTTTAACTGCTGATTTCATTAAGTGCAACAGCAGCAGTAGCAGAAGCAGTATTTGAAATAACAGGGTATTACAATGTTTTAATTAGGCGCCATTCGCATCGTTTATGATGAAAATCAGATCTAGAACTTCAGGTTCTGTTTGAAGTGGTAATGGTTAAATAGGTCATTAGAGTTGCAAAGTGCAACCAAAACTAGCAGAATGTGTAAAATTACAGCAAATTTTCTACACAACAAAATCGCTTTACGCAGAAGAATTCTTCTTAATAGCAAACATTCGGTCGAATTAGCACCTAAGGTCTTGGTAAATTCAATGAAAACATTTTATGTATTACCAACTGTTTTTGAGCATCTGATAACATTCCAACCTAGCGGCTAATATTTTCTGCATTTTTAGAAAAGAAAACTCTTAGAATCACATTTAAAAAACTAAAAGATACTAATTGTATTTACATCTTGAAATGCGTTGGTTTTGTCATGAATTAAAATCCAGCCAAGCCTCCAACCGGGTACCAAAAACCTGCAGTACAACAAAAAACAACCATTTCTATTTGTGCATTTGGTTTTCACTGAGCTAAATACAAGCTCTAAACACGACGGGTGAAGTTTACAAGCTGTTGTTTCATTATTTTTAGAAGCATTTAGAAGGAGCTGCAGCATTCCAAAATAGATTAAATAAGATTCTAGGCGGAATTTAACAATGATATCATGTGATCAGTAAGAATGAGATGTCATGTGATATAAACGCTTCTTCTGTTAGAAGCTCTCCCTTCCCCCCTTAACACCGCCAGGCTTTGAATAGGACATTCAATCAATTGTTTCTCTATCTACAATGCAGCTTACTAGAAGCTTGATGTTCTTCATTATAACAACATTACATGATGATCAGCTTAATCTTTTACGTTCAAAAATTTGATGCTAAGTATGGGGTAGAAATATCAACATATTCATATACATTGTTATAGCTAAATACGCCTTGGTTTTCCCCCAATTTTTTCTCCATGTTGCTGATTATGTCCCATCATCTAACACAAGAACCTTTCACTCTGGTCAATGGCCTATTATAACGGGCATTCACTTTTCAATACCAAATGCTGGTCCTCAAAATAAAGGAGTTTAAACACGAAACAATCACAGATAAAAGAGTTGACAAGGTCAAGGTGTATTCAACGAATACAATTATTCATACAAAATTGCCAAGCACGGCCTTGTCTTGTACGATGCAAGCAAGTTTTCGATGCAATTTTTTTCTTATTAGCTACTCTATGTGGAATGAAACCAGTACCTTTACTTCAAAATATTCGGGTTCAATCAAATTAGAAGATCATGGCGTACCTTTTGGAGATTGCTCCAACTGAAAGAATTGGTACAGTTTTTGTGAGGTTTGCCATTGGATGGAAAGTCTCGCCTTTAAAAACCTATCAGGTATCAAACAAAGCAAAGCAATCAAACACTAAAAATGTTAGATGTGAACAGCAATAAACCTAAATAGCGTTTTTCTCAAATCTTTGGGGAGATGGTCAGTTGCATAAGATGACGTAAGGGTGTCTAAACCATCCTTAAAATAAGACTATAATATTGAACTAGAAAGTCATTTTTGTTCGTGCGCTCTAGACAGTTCCAGACCAGTATGGTCACTTTCCTAGGATTCCATGATGCTGGGCTTTCCTTGATGAAAAAAAATTAATGGAAAGAAAATCTTTTGCCAATTACTTCTTAGGCTTTTGAAAAGTATGCTTGTAAAAAAATATTCAAAATAGCACGCAATAGAAACATAAAACTGCATGATAGCAGACCAATTTAATTGCCCTAAAATCCTTCAGAAAGCGGTAGAAAATGCGATAAACTTACGGAGTAGGCATAAATCTCATCTGCAATGATGGGAAGTTGGAATTTTTCTGCCACTTAAATTGAAGAAGACATGATTATAAAAATATTTTTGTCACAGCGAAAAAGAAGTGAAATCTCATACAACAAGCGGCATAAAATGCATAAGATAAAACGGACTCTTCAATTTCCACCACTAACATGCATCAAAACTAAAACAGGCACTTACGTTTTAAGATGTCAAGAAGATGGTCTTTACTATAAACAGATCCACATGGATTTGAAGGGTTGTTGACAATAATACACCGTGTCTTTTCATCAATCAGTGCCTCCATGTGAGCGAGGTCAGCCTCCCATTCTTTTTCTGGCTGTAAGAAACAAATTATATCACATTAGACACGCCATCATTATCATATGGGTCATCTTGACCTAATAAATTCTTCTTTCTTAAATTGCAACGACCGGCTTAAAATCTGCTTTGCGCGAAAGAATTTGACATTGAAGCTCCTTTTCTCTACAAAAAACATGATAATCGAAAAAATAAATAATTCAAATGAAGAGCTAGACATTGGGTAATGTCAACGAATGTCAACTTTTTAAAATTTTTGCAAAGATGTAGAGTAAGTTGGCATTTTCCCATACAATTTACCAGAAACATATATACACTATTTCAAACGCTTGAGGGAAATGGAAAAAATTCAAGATAATTGATCTTCAAAATAGTTAAAGTACGTAGTTTTGAGAGGAAAAACGCAAATTGCAACTCAATGTAAAGCCTGTAATGTAGGCCGAAAAAACGATGGGGTTAGAGGCAGTAAAATTCACGCAAGCATCAGGAATAAAATCCTGCAGAAAGAGAGCAGCCTCATGAAAAACGCAAAAAGGCCAATACTACAAAACTCGGCTTCTGCCAAAAATTTTCAGATAAGCATGTTGTCTTTTTACACTAGAGTTTCATTAAGTATTGGAATCAGATTAAAAGTAGTCCTACAAGTGCGCAGATAACAAGTATTTTTAGAAATTGCAAAATCGACGAGATGTTTAACCATTCGAAATCCCAGATGTGGATGTTGTTCTTTCATTGCGTTTTATGAAACCTGCCAAATGTTGATCATAAAAAAATAACGAATCTGCAGAACCATGGCAGTATTGCGACGAAAACCTACCAAAAGTGCATAGCGCCTTTCTTCAACTCCCTGTGCACCAGCAATAGTTTTATAAAGAGAAAAGCCAGGGTTTGGAATGAGGATATTATCACCAGGATTGGTTAAAGCCTGGATCGCCATTTCAATCGCCCCTGAGCAGCCAGATGCCAAGATTACATCCTGCAAAATTAATTAAAAGTCTGTTAAATAAGATTAGAAACAATAGGCAGGAAGGGTTTTGAAAATCCTCAATCCAAAACTAACATGGGGAAGATGCTTATATTTTCGAATTTTTGAAGTTTGTCACTTTTTTTAGATCTGAAAAAATTTCATTTTATTTTCAAATAATTAAGGATTTGCATTTTACTGTTACACATGAGCAGGGATGCTGGGAGCATTGAAGGGCGCAGGGGGCAGCCTTGACCACAAAATACATCTTGTAAAAATGTAGAAAATCATAAGAAACTTGTATCTTATTGAAGTAATGTGATGGCATCTCTCTGTCCATTGAAATTTCCATTCCAAGACAATTTGTGCTTCGTTCTGATTGATTGTCGAAAAGAATTTCTAGAATTAAGCTGGGCATATCTTGCCCCCTCTGCCCCCATTGGAGAAGGGCAGGGGGAGCAGCTGCCCCCTTGCCCCCCTCTTCCAGCATCGCTGTACATGAGCCTTGAAGTGTTGGGTCTTTAAAGGTGGCAGACCTTAAACTCATGCCCATCAGTCTTAAAATCTATTTTTAATGACACTCCCATTTCTGCTTGAATCTATTCAACTAGGTTAAATTCTAAGTAACTATGTGGAAATAAACCAAACTTATATGAGTGCAGCTATGACATCCAGCTTTCTCAATAAGGTATGAAAGTCTACATTAACAAACAGTTGTATTAACAACTCACCTTTTCAGTCAAAGGAGCTTCATGTGTTGACATAAACTTTGCTACCGCTTCTCTTGCAGCTGCACTTCCTTGAGATGCAAAATATTATAGTCTCAATAATAACCTAATATATAGTATAAAAATTATATTTGAACATTTATAAATTTATATAGTATATAAATTAGTGTTTTATACTATAAACTTAATAACTGCACAAAATTGCATCAAGATGTTGAAATATAATTTTGCATAAGGAAAATTTGCAAAAGTTTGTAACTGGGATTCATCAAAGAATTAAAAAATCAGTAATTACTAAAAGATGAACAGAAGTAAATGTAAAAACTTGCATTGAAAATCACATGGGGGTGGGGAATTGTGAACCTGATAACCTTGATCATCTAATCAGCATCATCATCTTCAGTTGGCAGCTCGTGACAGGGCTTTCAATGGGGGCAAGTGATAGCGCGCGCACACGCAAGGTGTTACCAAGCGATATCTTTGCTTTTTCTGTATGCGTGTGTTACCAAGTGTGCTCCACGGGACTGTCTCCGGCTGTTAATTAATGACTTAGAAATAACATTATCACCTTCAATGGGGTTTCCTGTTCCTTTGTTGTTTCATTTGCATCCATTCGATATGACGGGGTAGATAGCGATTGTCGGTATGGCCTTTGAACACAACATGAAAAGAACCAGGTCGTTTCAGCTCGTTTCAGGTCGTTTGCAGGTCGTTTCAGGTCGTTTTAACTTTTATCAACTACGGCATTATGTTGTGTCATTCAGTCATTTTTAATTGCACACCCCACTCCGGTTGCCCGAGTTGTTGGTTGCCCGCCCATAATTTCTGAGTGTGAAAGCCCTGACATTATTAATTTAATTTGCTAAAATTTTCATGCTAAATTGGTCTCAGAAAAAAATGATCTTGTGCATCACATTTATAAATTATTTTGAAACTTTCATGTAGTTTCAAATGTTTGCTGTACCAAATGGTTTTTCATAAACACATCAAATGTTGTATTTAATGGTAAAATATTCCAAGCATAAGCTGTTTTCAGACTTGAAGTTAATATTAGTAATCTCTGTATCACATACCTACAGCTGGGACATAACCATTGTGTTTTCCAGAAACAACGCTTTCAACAATGGCATCAACTGCTTCTTTTGGTGGGTTAAGATTACCAAAAACAGTTGGATCCCCTGAAAATTAATGTCTTGATTAATCACCAGACTAATCATGCCTTCACAACATTGCCCTTTTTCCAATGAAAAGACAAAGTAATCAAGATTTTAATGGTAAAGATACGTTACAGAAGAGCAGATATCTGTGTAGGAAGAAGCAGGAATCCCAACGATACTTGAAAGGTGACAGGGGGGGGCAGTGGCAGACACTTGGCCAAATATTGGGGGGGGCAAGCCTATTGTTTTGGTAGGATGACATCACAAATTTCCATTGTTTTAGAACAAAAGAATATTGTCTTTCAAAATATTGGGAGGGGGGCCTTTGCCCCCCCTCACCCCCCAAGGGTCAAACTTCACAAAGTATCATTCAGGGGAAGAACCTGCGCTGAAAAGGTCCAGTAAATAGTAGCGCCTTTCAGGGTTAGTTGGCCCTACGCAGGATACAATGACATTCATTTCTTGAACCATGGTAAATCAATGGTAAAAGATTTTAAAAGCTCTCTATCAGCTTCACTTTCCATGTTTCATATCATTCAATCAGATCATCTTTTACCAAAAGGGCTCCACCTACAATTTTACACACATGCCAAGAGAAAATCCCCAAGCACTTCCTAAACCGAAACCCAAAACCCGCAAAATTCCCCCCTCTCCCCTACCCAATGTTGACATAGACAATTTCAAACATCCATCAAGTCAACACTGACATAGGGTGGAGGGAATTTTTAAGTATTTTGGGGCCAGGACTATAGAATACCATCGCTATATATATACTAGTTGCTAGGACCATCTCTGCATTTAAACTAATGTCAAATGAAATGAAACTGAAAACTGAAACAAGGGCTTTATCTAGAGTAGCACATGGTTTTTCATGCTTATAATGCAGAGCTAAGGTGGCCATGTGGCTACGGTGATGATCCAAGCCTACAAACTAACATAACATTGAATAATCTTCTTTTCGCAAAAACTATCCACTGTACAATGCTTAATGGCCTGGTACCTGTTCATATGGATGAAGTTCAAAATTCCACTTTTCAGATTATTGGATTCCTCCATGCTGCCTGGGTAACTAGACATGTGTGCTTGCTTAAACAAATGATGGATGCTTTCTTTGCCACCTTAGAAAATATGCATCTTTGTGAAACATTTCCTTATCTAGGCTGGCACCTATCACACTGGATTCCTAATAATACAGTGATGTGGACTTTGATGAGATTTTTGAACAACAAAATTCCTGCTGCACATGGAAAATTTTAGGGAAGCATTGATATAACAAGACCCATAGAAAATAAAAAAAGAGTCTTCACTTACCAATAGACACTGATATGAAATCATAATTTGGATTTGGTTCAATCTTTATGTGATCAACAATTCTTCTTATGGGATTAACTGTATGTTCAGCCATTTCTGATATTGCAACAACCCATTTTCCTTTTTTGGGGTTTGTTGTTTCAATGTGACCATTGCCTTTGGAGGACTCCATTCTAGGAATTAAAAACAAGCATTTTAGTTTAGTTGAATTTTGAATTTTGAATAAATGAATGAATGAAATGAAGCATTAAACTATGCTGTTGTCTTTCACCACTGCTTTGGCATAGCACATTTCTTCATCCATCAAATTACAATATTTTGAAATCTATCATTAAAGTTAATTAAAGCTCTGCAAGTCAAAGCTAGTAGACATTCAATTAAAATGAAAACAGTAACCTCTTTAGCATCTGCTTTCTACTAAATCAACCCAATCATGTAGGTCTTATCACTCTAACTCATATCAAACATCTAAATATTATTTTTAGAGATCTTCAGAGAAATTGGTTGCTTGCAGTTGGCTTAGAGGCTATTTCAAATTTGGGGACAGAGAAAACATTTCTGACTTCTTTTGGTGCTTTCCTTGGATCCTCAGATTGGTAAATGTGTTGAACAGTCTATATAAAGCCTCTTGTGAATTTTTGTGGAGAGATTGCTATAAATCAAGGAGCACGCTTCTTTATGCTCTTTTAAACCATTCAGTTCTGATAAGATCCATAATAATTTACGAACCAAGTCAATTCAAGATGCTGGAAAGTGCTAAAAACAAAGGAAACTTTTTCATGGTGGAAACTCTCTTAATGAACTCTAAAATGGGGGAATTTCAATAATTTATTCAAAATTCACCATTTAATCCTCTGATTAACCTCACAAATTCTGTGCTACAAAAAATGCACTGTGCTTTCTAGGCCATCATACTCCACTAACTAGTCCCTTTGATAGTATCATGATGAACTGCTCCTGTTGACACATTTACAGTATGCAGTCAAATAGAAAATATGTTGTTGAGACTGTGATGATTAACAACAATTGGGTGACTGTGTCAAGGTAGGGCTAATATTTGAAGCAGAAAGAGAAAAAAAGAATGTTTTATCTGTTGAAAATTTTATTAAAACCTATAGATAGAGGTCCAAATAACTGACTTCAAGTCCAAAGATTTTATTATTTGACTTTTAACATAGTTTATATGCTAGGAAAACGCTTTTTTATAGATAATTAGAAACTACAGCTGCCATAAACAACTGTTCCATGTCAAGTTTTAGGGTGCTTGGCAACAATCCAAGCCCAACCTACAGTTGGTTGATAATCAATGTCAATTTGGTGTCATTAATGACAGAAGCCAAATTAAGAAGGGTAGCAGACAATTGTTGCTTTGGGTTTCACTGTCTGCGCGTCAAACACAAAAACCACAAGAGGCAAAAAATAAGATTAACCATTTCTTTGAAAATTAAAAGTGTTTTCAAGTGTTACTGTGTCATTTTTCATGAATCAAAGTGATGATTTTCACATCTCAAATTTATTAGTTGCCTAGTAGCAGGGATGCCCTTGCAAACTTTGGACAGGCGTGCTTTCAGAGCCTGGTAATATATCTTAGTTTGGCCAATCAGGGAGCACAGTTGGTACAGGTCACAGAGGCACAGGGTACAAACTGAAAACATCAGGCTACAAAAATTGTGAAGGCAAAGCTTAAAATGGGGGGTGGGGCTGATTGGGACGACTGAATACTGGCTCAACTATTTAACATCTTATAAAGCCATCAATATATTTATATATCTAATCCTAACGAAATCTTATAAGTAAAGAGAATAGAGAAAATTCAATACAAGATAACAAAGTTATGCCAATGAATGAGCTATATTTACGGATCATGACATGATGTTGTCTCGCATTGATTCTTACTTTTTCTTGAAATTGTTAACAAAAACCTTCAATTACAGCCCATAACACCCTTCGCAAAAAATATGCTCGTTGTATGCGATAAAATTGTTGTTTCAACGATGAACGCAAATATTATAGGGTCACGTCGCCCTAAGTGGAACGATTTTAAGGACTCGGTTCTCATTTGCACAATTGAACATTGTAATTAAAACAACAAGCCTTCAAAATATTTCTTATTCTATGGTCATAATATTTGCATAGAGGCAGACTTATCAGTTCGATCTTCTTTCTGTGAGAACAAAATTACTATGCCCTCCTATTCCTTTTCGAAATGATAGGCCGTCGCCCTACTTGGGACGGTATTAAAAGAAGGAGAAAGTTTCGTAAATCAAAAGGATTCACAAGAATCCTTTTGCAAAAACGGAGAATTACACCTGCCAGAGACTTTTCTAATTCTGGAAACTTTTTGACACATTGCTGCTGGACCTGACTGCTATGTTTGCTGAACGCGCCGGAGGATAAATTTTTCTTCTCATACAATGGTCTCAAGCCAGTGCTACTGAGTTTCGAACAAAGTGCATGGACTTTCCGCAACTGTTTCACTTAGGGCGACACGAGGCTACTCATATCGGTCTTGAGAAAAGGCCTCCAAGGAACAAGGCAGGGCACAAAATCAATCGACTTTTTTTACTTTTATTTACCTGAGGGTCGAAGAATATGCTGCCGTTGTTATTTTTAATGTACCCAAAGCGAATCGCAAAAAAATGAAAAAGAAAGTTGAGGTGCGGTGGAAAGAACGGAGAGGAAAACACAAGCTCTTACCACTCTATAATGCTTCTAACATTTAAATTCCGTTTACAACCAACACTTGTCTTGGTAAAGCAATAAAAATTAACCAACACACAAAATATGGCGTCAGCAACACATTTTCGCGCGTTTTCAACAAATTAAGGTGACTCTGAATCCTTAAAATAGTCATTACAATAAGCGCGTAGGATTTTGTTGCAATGAGACGCCGTCCCACTTAGGGCGACGTGACCCTAAAGCCTAATTTCTAGAAAGCGTGGCCTGGCCTCTATCGATTGTGGCGTCACTTACAACTCTAAAGCCGGGAAACGATAACAAACGCTATCTCCCACTAATTCGCTTCGCTTCATTGCTGAACTCAAATCTAACGAGCATTACATACGTACTTCTTGAAATTTCCAGCTTGAAAATGCGAAGAGATCTTCGATTGTTATCCTGACGAAGAGAGCCTGATTGTTGGAGCCCTTCTTTACAAGTGAATTCCTGAAAATTTACTGGCAGAAAAATTGCCGACGTCACAGAATATACGGTCGATATGCATCATGGGATGCAACACTCCTCCAAGCAGCCTCCGCTGTCGTACCACAATGCATTGCGCCTGTTGTCACGGTTACTTAAAGCCGCCAAAAAGAATCTCGTAAGTGAGCTCCAGGGGAGAGGGCACTCCTTGGGGGATGTTTCACTATCAAGGGTATAAAAAGTTCTGTTGTTTTTTTCTGGGCTTAAAATCTTTGAAAAAAGCTAGCCTGCAGCCACCAGACGGGACGCAATCTAATTGTTATCTTCAAAACTATCCATGTAGCGTCCTCGTAAGTCAGAGGGTTGCTATAAAGGACCTCAGCTGTTCTCTGTTCTGTGCTTTCCTTTTCAATTGTCCATATTCTTTGATGTTGATACACTCTTTAATGTCGTCTATCCACATTCTCCGCGGTCTACGAACAGCGATGTAGAAAGAGGGGAGCAAAGGGGGTAGCTGCTCTTTTACAAGGGGCAGAACGGGGGGGGGCAAGAAGAGCCCTTCTCCCTTCTATAATTTTCTTGTCGACAAGCAATCAGAACAAAGCACAAATGGTATGGGAATGGACATTTAGACCGTTAATGAAAGAGATGAATTTTACAGAATGAACAACAAATTGTCTGTAAAACAATAAATCCATTGTTTAATCTATTGTTTAAATCAGGTCAAATTTCCGACGAAATGACAGTTTGCAGTCCTTGGGGGGGGGGCGGCGCTCCGCATCTATCTTAGGAATACAGCAAATGACCTAAGGTTACCTTAGAAAAACTGCAAAAAGTGTTTCTCATTTAGTGGATGCAAGGTCTTGGAATGGCACCAATGTAGATAGGTGTTTGCCATTTGGTTTTTTGTAGATCAGGGGTGGCGCCAGGATTTGCCCGACGGAAGGGCTAGGTTCCCCGACAGGAGGGCCATAAAACAGAATCGAGGGTATCTCTCTGAGCGTAAGAGCACAGTTTTCCGTTAAAAAATTCCCCGACAGGCATAAAATTTTTCCCGACGGGGGCTGCAGCCCCCTGCCCCCTCTGGTGCCACCCCTGTAGTAGATATTCATTTTAGGTTGTTATAGGATAGTTATTTTGCAATTTTTTAAACGGAGGGCCCCTTGAAAATCAGCTACGCTGAAGGGCTAATTTTGGAGAGTAGATGAGCAATCTCGTTTTCGGTTCATTTCTGCGCTTCCATATCATTGTGCACATCAATGATATGGTGCACATTGAACGAAATGAAACCGAGTCTAGTAAATAATGACAGTGAGTTTGCATTTTGTTTAAGGCCTAAGCAGTCAGTAGCAAGTTGTTGGAAATTTCAAATATACTTTGAAACATAACTAATTGTGAAACTTAGAACATGTCTTCAAGTTATGACAGAGCAATAACTGTTTTTTCTCCAGATGGACACCTTTTTCAAGTAGAATATGCGCAAGAGGCCGTCAAGAAAGGGAGTACTGCGGTAAGCGTTTGTAAAAAAACACATGAGCACACTTGGCTGCACGCACAATAATTAAAATCATTTGCAGACTCTATTTATTTGCCGTAAAATAAGACCAGTTTAGGATGGCTGTTGTATTAAGTAAATAAAATATTCCTGAAGCTTATATTTTGTAGAATGTGTAGATCTATTTTTAGGATTCCGATAAAATAAAGGAGGAAAAAAGTCTACAGCAAAAACAGAATGAAGTCTAGTCGTTCTGAACTTGAGTATAAGACCTATTCCTAAAAGCAGATCAATTGCCTCCATCAATTTTCCGGTGACAAACAAGATAAAACTTTTACCAATTAAGACTGCTGGGGGAAAAATGCATTCTTTTTCAACAAGGTCTTGAAAGTTGAAACTATTGAAACTTTGGAACAATGTGATTTGAAGCAGTTTTGAGGCCCCTTTTTAGATTAAGTCAGGTACCTTCAGGTTCAAAATCCAGCACATATAATGAAATCCTTTCAATTTTTATTTTATTTTGAAATTCAACTACCTTCAAATGCCCTTTTTAAGGACATCAAATTAAAAAGAACAGAAAGTTACAAAAGATGTAGAATAATTCATGACAAATTTTAGTAGGGTACATTTGTATGAAGAGAAATTTATTCAGAGGAATCCTTTCAGAATGGAATTTTTTCATTTATTTGTTAATTTACCTTGTTTGTAGCCATCATTTTTCTAAATCAAAGTATTAAATATCCTCTAAAATAATGGTTTGAAGATTAAATGATGTAATCAAATGAAAATTGATAAATTCTGTTTCAACTATGAATGAAACAGTAAACAGCATAGCTTAAAACTTTGTTCTGTAAAAGGAATTGCATAATCACATTTTTCAAAGTTGTCCCCTGCAATAAAATTTCCCTATTTGTTGCTATACATGAAATCCATATGATCCTCCCCCTCCTTATATGACATAATAATGATATAAGATAATTATGATGACATTTAAACAGGTAACATGGCATCAGTTAATTTAACTATTTTCCATGCAAGACCTGCATTAAGTAATAGGGCAGTTTATGCTTTAAATAAGGGATATGTACTAATTTGCCATGCAAGCATTTAGCAGAATGTGAAAAATGTGTCAATGAATTGTATCATTTATTATTTTATGTTTTAGGTTGGAGTGAGAGGCAAAAATATAGTTGTGTTAGGTGTAGAAAGAAAATCAGTTGCAAAACTTCAAGAACCAAGAACTGTAAGAAAAATATGTGTGCTAGATGATCATGTATTTTTAGCTTTTGCAGGTAAGGATCATTATTAATTTTTCCCTTTTTCATCTAATGTAGCACAAAAAAAATTTCTACTTGCTTATATTCAGCATTACTGTCACATCTGCCAGGTTAGCTCTCTCTTAATTTTTAAAAAGATATAATGCCTTGTTTGTTTAATTAAGAGGAATCCCCTATATAATCTCCACTTATCATTTAAAGATGATGAAAGGGCTTTCTTTCTTTAACTAGCTAGATAAATCAATTTATCATTAAATAGAATGCCTTAAAAGACAAAAATCAAACAATTTCCATTTTGTCATAAAATGAGTGAGACCCATGATGATAGATATTTTTGTTGTTTGTGAATTGTTGTTTTGATTATGTTTGGTATTAATAAACTTGTTGTATCCTGTTTTCAAAGGTCTAACTGCTGATGCTAGAATTTTGGTTAATGCTGCCAGAGTAGAATGTCAAAGTCACAAATTAAGTGTTGAAGATCCTGTATCATTGGAGTACATTACCAGATACATTGCAAGCAAAAAACAGGTAACATGTTGTCAATTTTTTGCATTAAACAAGGCAATTACTGGCAATCTGCTTAAGGGGAATAAATATCTGCCCAAACGTCTGCCCAAACTTCTGAAATAATTTTAGAGTGGAGGAAAAAAGAGTTTTGAGACCATTTATGGGTTTTTTTATAACTAATTGGTTGTGTAATTTAGGCTAAGCAATTGGTGTAAGCAATTTTAGTATCTGTTGTAGCTGCACTTTTTGGAAAATATCTTTAGGATTTTTTGAAATAAATAATTTATAATGATATTGAGAATCAATTTATGAAGAACATGAAAACCATGCACAAAGACATCTATCAAAATGAGTAGAATTATTTTGGTGGTGAACAAAGCTCTGCATTAAGCTATATCTCAAAACTGATGCCCTTTTTACAGCAATCTTGAGACACTATGGAAGTAGCCTGTGTTCTTTCTATATTAATCCCACTGATGAAAGGCCTCCGTTAAACATGTCTTGCCATTCAAAATATACCTCCCCCAAATTTTTTTGATGCAGGAAAATATTGACACAATCCTCTTGTTATCGGATTACCGGCAGATCAGATTAAACAGTCCAAAAAATATCTTGATCATGTGTATTCTACCTTAGGCTTATTAATCCTATGTACTCAAAATGGTTATCGTTAATCATCGCTTTTTGTATTTTTGACATGAACAAAAAGCAAATTTGTTGATTTTCCTGCAACTATTTAGTTAAAAAATCCTCCTTTAAGAAATTCCCTGTATACAAACTATCTTGATACTTTTGTATTTTAATTCTAGTTGTATTTTTCACATCTTTTCTATTGCATTGTTACCATTTATGTTTTTATTCATAATTAAATTTTTGATTAAATTGCTCTTATGTAGTGGAAGTAAAAACTACATGAATCCATTACAAAAGTAAAAATGCATAAAATGATTAAATTATAAAGATATAAAAAATAGGTAATGTTCTGAAATATCAATAATTTATTCTTTGAAAGAAAACTAAGGGACTTAAATTACATACATTCATAATTCTGCTACTACAGTTAAAAATAAATTGTCTTCATTGACTAGCTGTACACACAAAGCAATGGTAGACGTCCATTTGGGATTTCAATGTTGATTGTTGGTTTTGATTATGATGGCACTGCCCACCTTTACCAAACCGATCCATCTGGCACATACCATGAATGGAAGGCTAATGCAATTGGAAGAAGCTCAAAGACAGTCCAAGAATTCTTAGAAAAGAATTACTCTGATGAGTTGATTGAATCTGATGATGAAACAATCAAGTTAGCATTGAAAGCTTTGTTAGAGGTGAGAAATAAAATTACAGTATTCAACTCTTTTAAGGGGAATGTTTTTAAAAATGAATAGCAAAAGTGCAAGTGCCAACCAGAAAAATTGCCAAGTCTATAATGATATCACAGCTGTTGCAAATAAAATGAAAACAAATTTAGGAGGTCTTTGTCTACCTCTTTGGTTTGATGGGTGAAATCTTTTATGAAAACGTGATTTTAAGCATTTTCATTTGTCTTTGCATTATTTTGTTTTACATCTGTATCATGTTGAATAATAACCAAAAAGCTTACAAAAACAAACATCTGTCTATTTGGTCTTCTCATCTTTCCTCTTGTTGTTTCTCTTATTCTCCATTTTCAATTTTTTGCCATGCATCTATCATGATGGTAGAGGTTATCCATGCAAATTGGCCAGTTCGATTTCTTCTTAGTGTGTGCTTTAATTTTTTTCTAGTTTTCGTAGCATTCAACGTAGCTCTATATTAGTTTTGCTATCTTTGCTTCCCTTGCTATCTTCAAGTTCACTTATCTCTCACTTTTGCCAAACCAACCTAACCTATGCATGTTTTTTTGTTTGTTTGTTCTGCAAACTGTACAAATTAAAAATACTTCATGGCAAAATTAAACAATAAAAAGGTATTGGCTCCCAATGAATAGCCAATGGGAATTTCAGAAATCACTTTTCAGTGCATTTATCTTTGGAGAAAACTGTTCTGATAAGTAAATAGCTAGCATTCCATGCCAAAAAAAATTAACTTTTTTGATTTTTGAACATAAACTTGAAGACTTGCTTTTATCTCTTTTTCATGTATGGATTATTAAGTATTTTCAAGGCGAGAAATTTTACTTCAGCATACTACTTATCCTTCATAGATTTATACTCTAAAATCTAAGTTTAGGAAAGCAACAGGTCGAATGGGGGCGTAACAAAAGACATAAAATAATCCCTAATTAGGGTCTATTAAGGATTCTCGGTCAAAATTCATCAAATTAGTATTGTGTAGATATAATTAAGGTGGGAACAGCAGACTGACTCTTGAATTGCTATGAGACACGTGACACGTATTTCAGCAAGGCCCGTGAAAGGCTAACAGTTGTCTCTATGAATTTGAGTTCTCCTTGTTGGAAAGTTTTAATCGTAAAGAAAAAAGATGCTAAGATGATTACGTAAACCGATAAATCTTGTACGTGGGTCAGTGCTTGTTGAATAGAGCACCTGCTCTTGTTTAAGGTGGTACAGTATGTTTTGATCATTGCAAACCAGTTTATATGGATTATCATAATCTAAACAGATCAAGATGAAATCAGAAATAATTCTTCATTTGTTTCCAACTGGGCCTGTTATTCACTAAGTATTCATGGTTAGGTCATTTGCTGGGCACCGTTCAGTTTTGAATATTGAAATTGAACATGTCCATAATTGGTTTCACGAGGAACTGCTTTCCTTTTATCCTCAACTAACATGTTTTGCAGCAAAAGGCAACTCAAGAACTTCGCAACACGATTAAAAAACGCACCTTAGAATATATAGGAGAATCTAAAGGTTATTCACTTATTATCTAATCGTTGGCACGAGTTCTGTCCAAGCAGAATTGCCGATTCTGAAGCATGGTCTTAGAAATGTGTTTTGAGCTACGCTTCTGTGCTCTAAAAAAACAAAATTGTGCAACGTTCATTTCGATGGTTTGCAGCGCAAAAACCGACAAGAATCATTATTAAGATCTAGGGTATGTTCACTTGTTCTAGCAGAGGAACAAACTGAAGGATGTGGAGGATTTGAAGTTTATTTGTTTAGATATTCTTTTGATTAAAAATCAATTAACATTGAGAACTACATAACTTTTGCAAGTAAAACATCTTGCATACAGAAAGTTGCAATAACTTGTATCGTAGCATTGTTGAAACATGTTACAAGATAAGTTAACTATATTTTTGCAACATATGCAAAACGCGAGTGACAATAGTCGTAAAGATTTGAAACAAGTAGAGAACAAAATCCAGGGTGCCTACCGGATTGTCGAAGGATGCTTGCGACGATTTATATGAACAACTTGATAAAGAACAACGCAAAGTGGCAGGAGTGCACACAAACTTTAACCAGATAATAATTATTATTATATTAAATATTATATTATTATAATATATATATAACTGTTCATTATCTCCATCGCAAAGATATCCCTGTCGGTGCACCAATACCTCCTGGTTCGAGAACTCGGTTTATTTGCCCTCAGAAGAAAACCAGTTCATACATTGACTTAAATGTGGCTTTCAAGTCAGGGCAGAATTTTAGCAATCTAGTTTTGGTATTTTCAAACGTGACATAATATTGTGGTTGCTATAAAGCGCTCTTGGGAAAGTTGGATTCAAATAACACAACCATGCATCGTGCCAAGGCCTGCATAATTTCAAATGTCACACCTCAAATTCATTGCTAAACAGGAAACTGAAAGGACGAGTGGAGAGCTGAAACTCAAAATAGTATGCGTTGAAAGACTTACAGTTAGTTATTCAATCCTTTTCAACGCGGTAATAATACAACATTCCTCCATGTAACCTGTCCTCTCTGGATCATTTTACATCTACTGTATAAGGAGGGATGTATTTTCTCGAATTCAAACTCATACACGAACTCAAACTCAAACTCGAACACAACTCAAAACTTCTTTCCAGCAATTACAATGAAATATCGCGCTACATGCCAATTTCTGTGACGGCCATTTAAAAATACTATTAGAAACCTCTATTTGGATTGGAAATGTGATGAAATGTACTGTATAAATGTGCATTATTTATTTATACTCTAGAAACCCCTCTTGATATGCATTCTGTTGCATCAACAGTATTTTTTTAATCCTTTTCATTGTTCTGTAACATTTTAACATATCTAACGTTTTTAGTACTTTTTGCTTGCCGCTTTTTTGGTTTTTTAGGCCACAATTACTTCTAATATGCAGAATTAATTTCCTTTAAATTTAGAGAGTTAAATTTTACTGCTACTTTGAATTTGGTAATATAAACAACTTTCCCTCTTTCTAGGTTGTGCAATCTGGAAGTAAAAACGTTGAAATGGCCATAATGAAACGTGGAGAGGGAATGAGGGTAAGAATGAGTTATTTTACGCAATGAAATTTACAAGATGGCATTACCGCCAAAACGTTGATTGGCTATGGGATATGATAATTACTTTTTTCCTACCTGATTGACCCATCAACACGCAGGGGTTTGACAACAGAAATATTTCCCGGTTAAATTTAGGCCCATTTTGGTTGCTTTTGGATGCTTTTATCTTATTTGTACCAATGCTTAACTAAATTTAATTTTTTGAAATCTCCAAGCTTCTAGTACTGATTTTCTCTTAAGAACCCAAATAGGTGGATAGCTACATAGTTGAAAGAATATATGGTGATTGCAAGGTGTTTTTACAAAATATTTTGAAGTGTTACATACTGCTCTCCTTCTTAGCAATCCACATTAAACAGAGCTTCGTATCGCTCCCACTTTCGCAATACACTTACTCGAGTAAATTTTGAACAAATGCACACGATTCATCACATGCTTTCCGGACTATGTTGTTTACAGCTTTGCTCTTTAGATGATTAGGTATTATTATAAACTAATCCTAAATCTGACGTCACTATCAATCGTTAATCGTTAATCGTTAAAAGAATACAGTGCTCTTCTCCTCTTTAAATCCAAAGGCAAAGTAGTCCTTGCCAAATCGTAACTATTTGCAGAAGCGTCGTGGCTGAAGGGGATGGGAGGGGGAACGTGCTCCCTAGCTTAAGTGTATCGGAAATTTCCGGAAATTTGAGATTTGTTCGGATTTTGATATTTGTTATTGACTGTTGTGTTTTATCCTATAATTTACTGGCTATGTACGGGTCATGATTCCTTTTGCAATTCCATGGTAGATACTTCGTTTATACGATTTTTGTAACAAATCAGAGCGAAAAGACCACCGGTTAACTTAAATTAACGACATAAACTTTGTTTTACTTGAGTCTGCGAAAGAGATTTCTTCTGCGTGGCTTGAATTGAAGATATTTGATGCACATTGTGATTTGACGTCATCATAACGGGTATACATGGCCCCCTTAAATCAGGTACATGCCTTGATTAATTTGCGCATGCAAGCAATGACGTCATTGGATTTCAATGGAATATCATTAAATTGTGCCCCTCCTATGAGTACTTACTCACGAGGCCCCTGACTGTTTGTTAGAAACTAAGCTAGTGCTAAGACTCGAATGTATTAAACAAAGGACGCTGCTGATTTTGTCATAATTATGCAAATCAAAACTCCTCATAAGATTAGATTAGAGACAGTTTTATCCTTATTTGATGTTGATGTGTGGAAATGTGAAAACCGAAACTTGACGCGCCTAGAAATTTAACGATAGAAAGCACAAAATTTCCATGCCTTGCAGTTCTCAAGACAGTCAACAATTGAAAACAAGTGCTGAAAATAATGAAAATTACTATGCCACACGTTCTTTCTTTTCTTCAGAAATGTTCATTATATTTGAATTGTTTAGTCTGAGACAACTGTTAAACATTAAGGTTTCACGGCTAGCGGCTGTGAGCAATGTTTCTGATAACAATTTGGATAACACTGCTTTGCCAGTACCACGCCTTATTTCTTTTGTTTATTCATTTTTTAATACATAGTTAATTAAACGCTCCAAGGATGACCAACGACCCACAGCAACTTTCCTTAGCTACGTAGAAGCCTAAGTTAAAAGACTGCAAATGACTGTCAAAAACCCTCAGCGACCTGCAGCCACTATTTATGACCCAGGCAGAATGGAAAACTCCAAACGGCTCTTCGAACCAATTTGAGAACAAAGTTTTAGAAAGTGGTTTGTAATAGGCCCTTCAAATAGTTGGGAGCGTTGAACATTGCGGTCATACGGTTGCCCGCTGGAGGCAGGTCCACTAAAAACAATAGAAACTCGCATGACACGCCCAAGCCATGCCCAATTTCTTTTATTTTGTGGGGAAGTTTTGCAATTCGAAATGTTATTTTCCGGAGAGGGGTTTTCTCTGGACTTTCCCGACCTTCCTAGAAAGCAGCTTTATCGAAGAATTTCGCTGTTGGAATAGTGACAACTGAACATGGCATTCAAAGATGTAACCGCAATTAGATTCTCTTCGAAAATTTTCAAGGGTATGTTCAAGGGTAATTTTCAAGTTTCTTTTTTATTCCTTACAGTTACTTGAAAACGAGGAGATCGATAAATACGTTGCTGAAATTGAAAAAGAGAAGGAGGAAGAAGCCGAGAAAAAGAAGCAGAAGAAGGCTGCAAAGGCTGCTGGGATGTCTTAATTGAACGGAAGCGAGGGAAGAGTGATAAAGCAGACGTGTAGACCTAAAGACTGGATTAATTTTTTGAGGATAAAACTGTAAACAACTGAAATTGGTCTCATTCATTGTTACAAAGTAGACTTCAAGTTACTTACGTACAATCTTATGAAGCTATCGAAGGTAGTATTTATGAGATTAAATGTTGAATAAGGTCATCGTTAAACCTTTGAATTTTTCTCTTGTTTCTCACTCATGTTTTTTTCATATTTTGTCGTTTAAATCCTTTTTTCGTTATGGAAGGTTTTGTCAATCCCAGTAATGAACAGCAAAAGGACAGAATTTCTCCTGTAGTCTGGGCCTTTGCCAAATCAACTTCTTTGAAAATCAGCCTTTAAATTGGATTTCTGTGTTACTCGTTTTGAATAATAGATACTAGTACCATGGTGGTGTACTGTCCCCTCCCCCCTGACTGAATAAAACCTCTTTTTGAACTAGTCCTGAGTCAAGCCTTATCAGACAGGATCCAAGCAAACTATGTTAACTATTCTGGTTCTCTTTATGACATTGCTCATATCGCAATCTGATAAGGGTCGGATTGATTAAAGTTTCTTTATCAAAGTTAGTCGAGAGACTAACTGCATCAGTTGATGGATGACCAGGCACTAGAAAGCCTGAATCTAAACTGTAATTGCTCAAGGGCCCAAACACTACACGTGGTACACATTCAAAGGGTGGGGCGTTTACTTTTCTCTGCTTGGATATGGTTGGTCGGCTGGACGTTGAAAGAGAGCACGTGGCCCGGGTAATTCAGTGGCTTGAGCATTGAGGTGGAAGGAAATGCCACATGTTTCCGTCATTTTATTGTTGTGGTATTCATGGTTCACTTTTTTTCTATGTGGTTTCATTAAATCGATGATGTAATGGTTCTAAGTAAATGACAAATACTTCTAGCTGACGAATAATTGTGCCCCATGATTTTAGATTTTTCCCATAATTTTAGATAGCCTAAAGTTTATGTTAACACCCAGGAGGGTTGATCGCCCTTTTGCGACCCGTGCGCTGCAAAAATGCAGTGTTAGAAATTCACAGGCCCTCCTCACATTGGAGAAAACGCCTAAAATCAAACCCTTAGAGTTCGCTATTCACCTTGCGATTATGACGTCAGAGCTCCCCTGGCCCCTAGTTTCTCAGAGCAAATAAAATACTTAACGGTCTCTTAACAACCGTGATCAAAGTTGTTAAATTCAAAGCATACTATGATGACCGAAAGGCCACGCCATCTTACTTTGAGGGAAACTAATAAAATACATTTCTTCCACTTTCCCTCGGTTTTTAGAGCCCACGACATAACTAGACACTAATGATTAGCATTAGTAACCGAGCCTTCTTGCCAATTGGGTTGCGGGTTAGCATTCAGTGCGGCTATATTTACAAAGGTAGACTAACTTTAATCTCACATTGTTTTGTTAACCTCGTGGTTTTAACAACGATGTTTGCAAATGTTGCCTGCGGACTTTGGAATTGGGAAAAGGTCGTTAAAAAAAACGTTTGCCGAGAGGGGCTGCGGAGCATCAACTTTCTTAAATATTGGAAATGCCTACGCTTGAACCACCTTCATGTATGCTGGCAAGACAAAATTTGTTGACAAGCACATCGCTAGGGACAGTGTCACACCCCCCCCCCTCACACAAGGGCGCATATCCGATTTTTGGTGGGGGGTGTACTCTTGCTGGATCTACTTCAATTCTATCTTTTATTTGGAACCGACTGGTAGTAACAAATTTATGTAGCAAGTAAGTGAATTTTTCGTCTGATGTGTTCCGGTAGTAACCGAAAGAAGCGGACGGGGCTTCCCTGCAGTAAAATATATTACTTTAAAAATCTTAAAGATCGTCGAAGATAATCAAAACGGGAAATACAGAAAATTAAAAAATGAGAATGAAAATAGCTAGTAGGTAAGTAGGGATACACACGTAAGTAGGGGCCCTAACAGCAGGGAACATTCTGTCATTTTGCTACTCACTATTTGGGAAGGTATTGGGTGTACGGGGAACGTTTCCCAGTATTTTTACTGATAAAAATACCCTTTTTGGCATAATTGGTTTGTTATTGTTGCAACGCTAAAAAATATTTTTTGATTCGATGAGTAATGTAAGCGTTAAACAACCGTCTCAGCCTAGATACTTGAAATCGGAAAAAAGTATTGTTCCCTGCTTTTAAGGTCGGTATTCAGCCGCCCTAGCCCTGGGGATTTTTGATAGTAAAGGGCTGTTACCGGCTTGCGAAAAGGCCAGATTTGAGGGGCTTTCAGCCGCCAAATTGGATTAGATAGACGAACAGCTGCGCGCCATTTTACTTTGTCTGAGGAAGACAAAGACGGTTGTACTTGCAAAAAACGAGACCTGTTACACTTAAACGTGTAAAAAGCAAGATGTATCTGATCCTATTCTGCTTGGTTTTCTCAATTTTTAACAGTGGTAAGTTCGTTTTAAAAATTACCCGCCTTTTTATATTAATTTATCCCGTGTGGCAAATTCTGCAGGCAATTGTTGAAATGTTGGGCGCACTTTTGAACGTTGTCGCATCGTTCCTTCTGAGAAGTCGTTTAAGTAAAGGCGCATTTGTCAGCCAATATGCATGGCGTTTTGTTTGGGAATTCATTTTGTGCTGAAATAATTAGCTAGGCGATATCAACAAAACTCGCCATTCCTGTACTCAATTTCTTTATCAATACTAATCTTGGTGCTATTTCATAATCCACTTTGATCTGTTAGAATCCTGTTTTTTTCCTCTGTTTATGTTATAGTGTGTAACTTATCAAGAGCTTCCCCCCCTTTTGTACAAGTAACTCAAATTTAGACTGTCTATCCCAGGCAGCGTTGAACATCGTCCTGATTAAAATTTGCAAGAACTGGCATCTTTAACGCTTGAGATGATGGAAATATCATACCCACTAATGAAGTAATTAGCCCAGCCTATTCAAGTTTATTTTTGTCTCAAGTTAGATTTTTGTATACTCTGCTATTTACTACGAGAGTTTCATCTATTGGAAAAAAACTTCGCTAGTTATGTCTAGATACAGAGCCCAGTGGCATCACATGTTTGTTTTACGCTGAGGTGGTGGTAAAATGAAATTTCGCACGTTGCACAATAACTGAGCAAAATGGATTCGAATAATAAATCTGTTAACATTGAGCAAATGTGGTGTTTTAGCAAGACAATCCGCCCTAGTCTTTTATAACCCACGCACTACGTAAAGATTTTCTGAGGAGCTAGCTAAAGAGCGCCAATTATTCGCCGTAGATTTCCTGGTTTGTGACAAGCATTTAATTGTGGTAACAAGTTGGCTAATTAGGTTTCCAGTCTTTTACTCGGGAGGACGAAGAAAATTTGAATCTTACGTTCATCAAATTCTGATAAACACTCTTCACCGCAAATAAGTGGAATAAGTTCAATGAGTTGAAATTTTGTCTCGATTTAAAGTGTGGCTTAAACATACCAATCAAAAAACTCATTGACTACAGTTTGAACAATGCTCGAAATAAATTTGAATATTCCTATTAAAAATAAGCCTTGCTAGAATTATTAATTAGACTGATTCAACCACACCTGCATGGTTGTTTAACAAAGTTTTTTCTTTAAAATTAAGAAATATGCGATACGTGATTGATATCACGAATTGCATAACAATGGGCAACCACAAATCTTTGCAAATGTTGCCACAGTTCAGTCTTTCCTGAATATTTCTGGATTAGATTAGTCTTAATTTTGGTGGAATTTGCAGATTGATATTCCAATAATAGCTAATCAATGATTGTTCTTCTTCATATACAGTATTAAAATAGATACTATATAACGCTTTCAGGCGGTTTAAAATTCACACTCTCGACATAGAAATGCATTAAGTTTTGGCGAGCTTCGTTTTCTTGTTTCATTTCATTTTATCTTATTTTAATTCATTTTAGTTAATTTTAATTATTTGCGCAGGGTAAAGTTATCAAAATTATATACAATGGTTTTCCAAACTGCCCTGTACTAAGATGGAGAAAAACCCTAAAAATATAACATCCGAAATTGCATGACATAACAAGGGTAAAACATAGTGATCAAAGGCTCTTTAGAGGGGACTCAGGGATGTTCTCAAAATTTTCCTCACCACGCCCTTCTACGGCCAATCCCTCTAATGACCATGACCATTGGTTACCAGGCTCTTTACACAACACATAAAAACAGCCCTTTGCACAGGATTGAAATGCAACAACCCTTAGAAGGAATTATTTATAATTACCCCACATCCAAAGTTAAACGCTGAAGAAATCCTATAAAGAATTAATGGGGCTACCCAATAGCTTTTTGTCAATTGTAGAAGCATCCTACACCTTTGCTTGTGGTCTACTGTTGCAATACTTTACACAAATAGAAAACGTATCAGAAACGGAGCCAGATTTCTTTCTCCACTTCCCAGATGAAAATATCCGACTTTCCGAAGAACCCCCCCCCCCTTAATTGATCTCAATGTCAATAATCTTATCAAATTGTATTAAGTTTTTATACCTAATTTCCTAAATATTGAGCAATGGAATTTCAAAATTCCAAAAAATACGAGAAATCGTTGTTGTGGAGACATGCGGAATCTAAAAAATTCGGAAGAAATCGTTTGTTTAAATGGCTTTAAAAAAACTTCCTAGTTGGGCAATTTAAAGATTAGAGAAATTTCTTCCGTCAAAATGAATTTTATCGTCTTGTAGATTAGCACATTTTATTGCACAAAAAGAGTCTTCAAGTGTTGTGCACGAAAACTTGAGAGTGTGGAAGCGGTCTACTGATATGCAAGATTTTGCAAAAACGAATGGCAACACCTGAACAGATTGATGCAAACCGGAAGATTTTCTACAATAATGCGCAAACATGTTTTTATCAAATTTTCCAGGATTCGTTTACTATGTGGTCTTTTGGTGGACTTTGGTCGTTACCCACCACCTGAATCTTGAATTTCATAATAGCTTATCTTTGAACTGTGAACCCAAAATAGGATGATATAACGTATGTTTACCTTTACCTTCTTGGTTTTTTCTTACAGTATAACCTCTTGACTTAAGATACGGCATTTTTCGAAATTGGAAAGACGAAACTGAAAGCGGTGACTGACAGTGGCGCTTTCGTAACACCTGACCAAGGGTACGGGGGCGGTAAGGGGGCAGCAATGTGCCTAATCAGTATTTAAATGCTAATAGATCTAGGATTCGAATGTGCAATTAAAATGAAATTGAACTTAACAGTAACACTAACATCGAAATTATACAACGTGACAGTACATACCAGTAGAAAATGTTTGCTTTCGCAGGATAAACTATGTTTTGTTTTGAAAGGATATTTGTTTGA
Organism: Catostylus mosaicus; assembly: GCA_964019065.1. Taxonomy (NCBI): domain Eukaryota; kingdom Metazoa; phylum Cnidaria; class Scyphozoa; order Rhizostomeae; family Catostylidae; genus Catostylus; species Catostylus mosaicus. The sequence continues at coordinate 13,696,301 of OZ025185.1, read as the reverse complement.
ATATAGAATATTGTTTTGTTAAAGGTTGCTTCAACGATTTCTATTTATTATAATACAATTTCATTGGCTGAACCTGTTCATTTTCTTTTCATTTCATTTCATTTCATTGCATTTTCAATCATTTAAGGAGGGTGGCCCTTCAGCGAATGCTGGTTTACAAGGGGCCCTCCATTTACTTTACAATATACCAATTAAAAGCAAAAAATATCTAAGCTATCATTAATTGCTATCTAAGCTCTCTGTTTCATTGGCTGCACGTTTTACGTTCGACTCTTTTCAGTTTTGTACTACGCATAAAATTACTGGCAAATAGTGAGACGTTTGGAAAGACTTAATGTGATTTTCAGTAGAAATGTTGTGCGAGTTTGATCGTCTACACTTTCTTTTTTATAAACAACTCCACATTTTGAATTCGCCCCAAAGGTTGCTTAGCTCAACTATAAAAATCGCCCCAAAAAGTTGCTTAGCAGTTGTTTAATTTTTGAGCCAATTTCGGGGCAGTTGGATGTCAAGTGTTTGCAAGGAAGTTTCTTTTTGTTTGCAGTCACTTTTTCCAGAAAGGCACGCTAAACAGCAATTCCTGATTTATTTCAACAACATAGTTTGACACCTTTGAGCAGTGATGGTGCCACGAGAGGAGTGTGGTCCGGATCCCCCACTTTTCCAAAAGTTTGTTGCTGAGATTCACACAAAAATGCAAGGAGAGGTTTGCAAATCTCAGGAGGGGTTTGCCCGTTTTCTCATGTAATCAAACATTCCAATGAATGCTTTCTACTTGAAAGCTGCTCTAAAATACGCTATGAGGGCATTGCCTTCGTTTACTGGAATCTCAAAGGGCTTGGTCACGCAATTTTTCTTTGGACCACGCCCCAACACCCTCACTTTTCCAGTGCTCGCTCTACTGCTGACGCTGAGGTGCCATTCCCGCTGTTTCTGCCCCCGCCGCTTTATGAAGCCTCTGCGGCTGACTCTTCAAGACCGAATCCACTCTAAATTTGGCACGCTAGTAAATTAGAGTAAATTAATGTCCAGTGAATCAGGTACCTAAATAAACAATGAAAATAAATCAAGATAAAGTCCCCTTTAAAACAACAAAGATGTAGTTTCCTAGGTTTCTTAGGAAGGCAACATGAGGTCTTGCCCCAGCTCTACCACTGTCAAAGAACCTTCATTCTTCTTTCATAAGTTTCAAAGTTTCGACACCAATGCCCTCTTCTATCTCGTTGATATTGCTTGTGTTGTTGTCAGCGTCACAATCATTACATTGTAATAGGCTATGTCTTCTCGATTCTATGAACGGCAATTTTATATCTACAATAATAATAATAACCTTTTTTACTGTTAGTTTGACAATAGTGTGGGCACTAATATACACTAACATTAAGCAATGGTGGAGATTGCATTATGGAAGTTATTGACTGCAAGCGCTACATGCGCATTGATTTTCGAAATACCAATTTCTTATAAGGGTTTTGAATTTGGATGCATTTTTGGAGATCTTTTTTCACTTGGAAGAGAATTCCAAATCTTTGGGGCCAAAAAGCTAAAGGAGTTTATACCAAAACTTGTAGTTTTAACATTGGGAACAGATAGATTTTGAATTCTTTGAAGTTCATAGTTATTGGATTTTGGTATGAAATAGTCTTTCATAAAGCTTGGGTTCATGGTGTGCAAGGTTTTGTAAACTTTTAATGCTAGCAGCCCAATAGAATGAATATGAATTGTAGTAGATTCAGACTTGGCTAGAAATTCTGATTAGGAAGAAGTGCAATCTGATAGGGCTTTTCGCAGGGCCCTCTCATTTACTTTCTCGAGCTTCTTTTGGCTTGCATTACTGCAAAATAACCAGATGAGAGGGCAGTAATTGAAATGACAAAGTATAAATGAATTTACAATTACGAATCGAGCAAGCCTTTTGATTGCCTTTAACTGCATGGCAGCTTTTTGCAGATTTTGTCGATATGCCTGTCAAATTTTAGTTTTTTATTGATTTGAATTCCAAGTAGAGTTACTTCATTACTTATGAAAGTAACAATCAAACTTTAAACCACTGAGTGATATTATAGCATTAAAAAATTGAAATATGGAAAGTACGTGATCTTATAGGTAAAAGGCCCTCCCCCTATCTTCAACTGCTTGTAGACAAGGGTTAGGGGGGACAAAGCCCCTTTCTTTGTTAAAGTTTCTTCAAAGTTTCTTTTCCTTAATCTACAAAATCTCACATTTGTCTCACATATTTTCCATTTTTGATCCCTTTCCTTGCTGCCCTAGGCATTTCTTTTGGATCAAACATCACTATCACTATTTGAGTGTCAGGGCTCCCTTTGGGAAATCTTATAATTGGAAAATGGAAATAATTTAAGAAAAACGAGTGCATTCAGCTAAATATCATACCCTCAGTCATTTTGAAATTCTTCAAAACCTCAGCAGTCTCTTTACCATTAGTCTCCTTCAGCTTAAAGCATAGGAACGAGGCTATTATTGTTAGTCCACCCATCAAGGCAAAGGGCAACCTCTCATCCACGTGTCTCAGAAATTGTGCAATCCAGGGAGCAGAGGCTGCACCGATTCGGCTTATGAATTGAAGAAGTCCCATCCCTTGCGTTCTAAAATTAGATTAGAATTATCTTCTTGAATCGTGAAGGGGCAGATATACAAATCTCAGCGTGATGTACAGAGATATAAGTTTCTATAAGCAAAAGATACATTGCAAACCATTTGCACAAAAAAATAATTAAAGGATTATAGCCCATAAGTGAATCGCCTGGTGAAGATGACGTAAGGTTTCGTTGGTTGCAGTTAACGGTATTTCTGTCTTTACAGATTTTGCAAGTCCCGGTTTGTAGGATACTTTTTGGAAAAAGAGGGAAAATATTTTGGAGAAATAGTTCCTCAATTTCAATCTGTTATCACCGAAGTCTTCTAAACAATTAGACATAAGACTATGGTATGTCTATCTCGAATCATAATTATGATCTTCCCCAATAAACTGGCATCATGAAATCAGGATTTTACCTGGCATCTCCACCCCTTATTGCTCGATTCCCACCAAATAAAGGCTTGAGTAAATGTTTTGCAATTACCTGATCATTGTTGGATATAACTCAACAGACCAAACAAACAATACATCGTAAGACAGTGTGATAAACAGTTTCCCTAGCATGCCAAGCATCACTCGTGTCCACATGTAAACTGCAAATATAAGGAAATATATATGATTATGAATACAGGGACTGCGGAACGATCTGAACGTGGGTGGGGGCTAATATCGTATGAAAAAGAAGAATGGTGTCTGGGGGGCTTTTCCCCAGAAACATTTTCGAGTCACGCCCCTTTTAGGAGCAAGGAAAGGCTATTCTGGAAGCCTTCATCTCATGTTCAACCTATGTTAGTAGTTAAAAAATCCCAGTACAAGTTTCAACGAAGCAGACTATATGAAATATTTGAAAAAAAGTTCAATAAAAGACGAGCTTCAGGTTTATAAATTATTAGTTACTGTACACAACCATGTAATAGTTAATAAAGTATAAAGCTGAAATCACGAAATACTGTGTCGTGTGCGTGCAGGCCACAACACAACACAAAATCAAGGAAAAGTGGTAATCTTTCTCCGGACAAGTACATACCTGAAGGCAAGCCACGCAAGACGATATAAAATAAGCGTGGTTTGGGTATGTCATAGGAGTTTCTATTGTTTCTGTGGAACTTTCTCCCGCTAGTGACCGTGTGACCGCTATGTTTTCCTAACTCTGACATAGCAGAAGATTAGAAAGCTAAAAAATGATACCAAAGCTGGAGCTATTGCAACGTACCTGCAACATTCTTTTTGTTAGGAACGGCAGCCACAAATCCACAGGCCAAACCACCAAGAAACATGGCATATATCGAAGTAGTCTTTCTCCCAAATCTAAAATATATAATGCTACAAAATCAATACCCTTAGCCTTATTCATAGGACAATAACATATCATTCTAATAGAGTTAATTTTTTTTCAGTTTTATTCTTGAGATTTATTGATCTTAAATGTGCCTTGTTTTGAATCATGGTACAAAGAACAATTTGTTATATACTGTTGCACCTTTTAACTAAATGTAGTTTTTTCTAATAGCCACTTGGAACCAGGATGACTGTCCAAAAAATCATTATTTAAAAAGTGAAAATGTTCTTTCCACATGGTGAAAACAGTTCCATATATAGGGGGCATAGTGAAAATAGTTCCACATATAGGGGGGCTAAGGGAACACTAGATATCGCATTTAAGAAATTTTATCACCGGGTGCCGAGTTTTAACATTTGAATTTCCCAAATGCAACACAGTTTAAGTTTGGTTTCATTCACATAACACATAAAGGAAATTGATTTTTTAAAGACACGAACGTAGAAAAAAAACCCATAACTAGGGCTATGCCTACATCTCTAATATGTTGTTAACTCTTGTGCTACTTTGTTTAATGCTTACGTTTATAATACTGTGACTCTTTGATCGGCGATATTTTCATTACCCACCTTTACAAAGTTTACTGTGCGCCATCATATCGAAAGTCATAAAGACACTCCTAACTGAGCTCCTAGTTCTTAGCCTCTAAGCTTAAGAACTAAAGTTAATAAAGTAAACACGTATTAAACCTAATGAATTTCTATACAAAAGGACAGAATATTCTACGAAAAATTGGATCGATACATTTATTAGGTTTCTATGCTTACTTATTGAGCGTGCACATCTGAATACCAGAACTTCCTTCTAGGTAAAAGCCTTTTGATGATATTGCACCTGTTCTGTGATTTCAGTCCAAATTGGGCCCAAATGCTAAATGATAAATGCAACACAAAAACCTGTAATGTAACATGCTACTTATACCTGTTTCCAAGTTTGATAACAAGAACATTTGCAGGAATTTCTACCAAGCTGGTCAGTACAAAATCCCTGTACATATTGCCACCCAGATCGTCTGAAGCCAAAGAAACACCATAGTACACCATTCCATTGACGTACCTGCAGATGATATCATATTGAAAGTTTGTCGTTCACATGCAGGAGTGAAATCTAAGAAGGGGCTTAAATGCTACTGTTTAAAAGCGTTGGGATAATAAGAGGGCAGTTTTGGTCCAGAATCCCAGTGATTTTAAGTACGTAATGTAGAGGCATCGGCGTTGTTAAGGATTGATGATCGGTTTTTATTGTGAAAGAGAAAGAAAAATCCGATTGCTGCCATCCAATAAAAATTACACTGCAAATCCCTTTGTGAGCCTACTTTTTAATTATGTAGAAATGTTACTTGCATATTGAAACTTGGGGGCGATCAACTATCTTTATACGAAACTGGGAATCGATGATGAAAGGGGACTTTCAAAAGGACACTTTTTAGAAACAAGACAGATGCATCTGCTGAAATTGTTGCCGCTATGTCCGAGAGGTGATGGCCCGAGAAGATCTATACCAAGGGCTGTAAATACCAGACAAGCCCATGATCCTCAATAAATACAGCGTAGCTCATGACCCCCTAGTTCTGGTGAAATTAAGGTCAAAAACCCCCAATTATCCATTTCACAAGGTTGAAGCATGGTGCCAGTTAAACGTTTGTTTAAAAAAATGGAATGATGATGCGTCTTGATCCAGCATACTTTCATCGATACCAAACTTGTTTTAAAATTACTGCTTTTGAATCTGTGGGTCTGAGTGATAAATCACATTCACTTTTAAATATTTCGTTTGTGTTAGTATCACTGTTTACTACAAAGCTCCAATCAATTGATATATTTATGCTTTCAATCAACAAGAAAAATCCACAGAGAATTGTTTTATCAAAAGTTGAATTTATTGTCGTATGTTTAGAAACACCTTCCTTTTTCTAAATTTATGCAGCACCCCTGCTTCTTGGCAGCCTTACTTGATAATAATACACAGAATCTTGGCAAATCAATGCAATTGTTTTTATGATTGGTTCACTATCATTATACGGCATTACTGTACCTACCAAGCATAATTCTGTATTAATGTGTCTCGGCACATGGGCCATGGCCGGAACAGATCAGCGTACGTTCCATGCAAATGCTCCTTGTTAGCGGCTGCCAATTTCACATTTGGTTTTGGCTTGCCATTCATTCGCGCGGTTTCAATGAGGATCTTTTCTGCATCCCCAAGCCTGTTATTCACCCTCAACCATCTTACGGATTCAGGAACAAATCTGGTAATAAGCAAAACAATAATAAATGGGAGGCTGATTAAAAAAGTACCTCAAATTCAGAAGCCCATTATTAACATCGATAAAGGAAAGTCTCTATGGCCTTCAGGGGTTATCGTGCTTCAAAAGTAACGTCTATTTGTATTTGATTTCCAATCAACTTTCTTCGCTGGTTTTTCATTGGAAGTGCCTCTTGCACACATTTTACATATTCATGGTCGCCAAAGATACTAATTTTGTACGCATGTGAGATCACCCTCCCCCTTCCCCTAAAGAGCTGGAAGTCTTGGGAAGGTAAGTAGCTAGGGAGGACGCAAAAAACTGGGTAGGATGCTGGTCTTGTAAAAACAGGCCAATGGCTCAGTGGTAGAGTGTTGGCGAAGTGAAAGGTGCCTGTTTCGATCTGCGTTTTATGGCGTTTTTATGTCTTTCGTCCTTATAAAAAGGTATATTTTCTATCAGTTTTAAATTCAATCAAAGAGGAAAACTCCATGTTAAAATAGCCAAACTTAACTTACTTCCAAAATATAAGTATGAAAAGGTATGGAATGGATACTATGATGCCTAACAGTCTCCAATTTTGAACAAGCCAAGCCTTTAGTGCAATAAGGCATAATGCAAATGAAAATGCAAACCAGATGATGGTCCCAGACATTGCCCTGCATTGAGGTCCAACCAATTCTGTTGCTAAGACGTAGATTGGTCCAACCACTCCTCCCTGTCCAAAACCAGTTAGCAATCGCAGTGCAAAAAATGACCAAAAATTGTGAACAAATGCACAGGCAAAACTGCAAACCAGCATTACACCCATTGATGGGAACAAGACATATTTCCTGCCATACCTGCAAAATGCAAAGAAGGGTTTATAGGTCAAGTAGCAGGCTGCCTAGCGGATTCGCGATACATGCCTTAAATATAAGGAACTACCTAAAGCGGATTGCATAAATAGATTTACTAACGAATTTGTAACGGTTAACGCCCCTGTTAAAATCCAAAAAACTGTACCTTACCTGAGCCAGTTGCTCCTGGTAGAGTATGCCATTTTGACAATTTTTTTGGGGGGGAGGGCTTAATCCTTTGTATAACTTCCCATATTTCTAAAAAGCTGGACATAACAACTATCCTTATAATGTTATTTATACGTATGCTAACTGGACTCACCTATCAGCAACAGGGCTAAGAAAAAGAGCGCCAATTGCCCAGCCAATAAATACTGCTGAACTTGCAAGATACGATAATAGCTTTTTGTCACACACCAGGTCCCACTAAAAAGATATAGAGAGAACATTGAGATAATTAAGATTCTATAAAGAAACTAGTGGGAGCATTTTAAGACCCTGGATAATTGCAATCCTTGTGTTTTCAGTCTGAGTTCATATTTAGGGATTTCATGATGGTACAGAGAGAAATATCTCAATAAATCGGATTGTTGCAATGTAAATCGTTAATTATAGGAATAAAACATTTATAGGTTTACGTTGATTAATTGTGGTTAGGTGGCAATTTTCTTTGTTTATTTGACCATACTCAGCAAGCAATTTGAATCAACGACAACATGTGTTTAGTAGGGGGCGCAAATCTATTTTAGGGGTTGTGCGCTAAAAGAAAGGAACTTTGGCTACAAAGGGCTTAGTTTTTATCACAAGAACCGGTTTTTGCGAAAAAGCAGTTGTTCCATTGCATAAAAATAAAGTTTTCCAAACAATTGGATAAACAACTGCCTTCTAGATAAACTATTTTATGACCCATTGTAATATATTTGGTGATATAGAGCGATGGCACAGGCACTAATAAATAGAAGGGGGTGGGGGCAACTTCGATGCAAAAAGTTTCCATAACTAATGTCAGTGAATAATTTATTGTAATTATCCTTTTTCTCTAACCTTGAGATTATAGTATAAACATATGATAGCTTAATCAACTTCAAAGAGGAAAAAAAATAACAATCAATTTTAGCTAAACAACCTCTGTAACAATTGAGAACGATTTCTGCTGAATAAACTCCCATGAGCTGCGATTGACAAACTGGCACCTTTGGTTGTAGAAGTCACTACTGACGGTAAAAGCTGTTCCTGTTATGTTACATTCGGCGTTTGTTCCAAGACATCGCCAAGCCGGGTTGTTTGCTACAAACGTCAACAAAAGCGACTGAAATGCTGGAGGCATTATCATCAGACAAAATATAGCTTGGAGAATAATTTGTCTTTTGCCAAATTCTCCAATGTAACCAAGATATTTGTCAACGTTTACGCCTAGACCGCCATCTTCGTGTGTCTCTGCCATCGTCAACCCTTTTTGGCGTAGCCCAACGACAGAAAGAATTCTTCAGGAAATTGTGGTGGTTAAATTCCCATAGAAAAAATAATCCTTTTTGGTGCGGTCGGCAGTAATTGTGAGTTCTCTTTGTAAGAATTGAATGGGAACGCCACCCTGAAAAGGCATCTGTGGTGACTTCACTTAGGCTTGTTTATTTTCTCTATCATCATTAATTCATTCAACTTTCTCTCAAATCTCGATTCATGCCACAGGATTCTAATTTAGCCTAGGACAGACAAAACACTTGATCACTTGCCAATTTAGTGAATACATTGTTTCATCGAAACAAAAGACAAATTTTAATTCTTAAAAATTAACCTTGTAAATCTTATAAATTTTATGAATCAACTTTTTGAGCCAATTGTTTCATAAATAAAGGTGTTAGTCCTGCTCTTTGCCCAACGCTGTCAGTCCACCAAATAGACTTGGAGCACGCCTCAATAAGCACCGGCCAGCTTAAAGTGTTTATGTCCTCAAAATTTTTATTAGCTAAAATAGTCAATTCATATGCGCTGATAACGAAAATGATGACAGAAAGTCTCAGAATGCAATACTTTTTTAGTTATTTATGTTTCACTATCGATTTTCTCTGTCAAAAAGTGTCGTGTCCTCGAGGCCTGGGTCGAGTCTCTTGTTTTATGTTTTTGTGACGTAAAGTGTTTGTGTTGTTGAAGCCCGAACACGAAAGTCAGTACTGAAAACAAGTAGACTCCGTGAATTTATGAAATGTCTGAGAGCGATTTCGTGTATTCTAACGGTACAAGTGTTTACGAAAGTGAAGAAGAAGAGCTGTTGGGTGCTGCTGAAGGAAATTACACGCCTTACCGACCCGAACCGATCGTTTTATCAAGCGAGATTTTTGATGAGGAAGTTTAAGGGAGATTGGGGATTGATGATTACAACCTAGAAAATGAAGATTGGATTCGATATGGAGTCCTAAGAGATTGATTTGAATGAACAATTCACGTATATGACTGGTATACAAAACTTTTTTGCGGACGATTCGAAATCGCTTTCTACATCTGCGTCTACGAGGCATTCATTGACGGTGTTAATTTTGTTTTTCCTCTTACCTTGCATGGGATAGTCTGGCATTCCTTGTCACAACATTTCCACCCGAATCGTCGATAATCGATTTCCTCAATATTTATCTCCGTTGATCGAATCCAGTAGAAAACTTGATAGTGCACTCTCTTGATAACTTGCATTAAAGAATCAGGATCAGGTGGAATGCTCATTGAAGACTTGACTTTCATATCTTGGTATAAACAAATTCGTTTTGCGATGTATGTCTGGCTTGGCTTCCCTGCATACAGCATGGTCCTGATGAACTCCTTTGCGTTTTCGTATAAATCACCGGTAACTTCCATAGTTAAGCCAAGGTTTCTTATCAGATTCAGCACTTTCTTGAGCTTTTAACAACTTTTTCGTAACCTTGATTTTCCCTTCCTTAAAAAAAGTAGGAAGTGCTATCACAACCCGTCAATGCATGCATGGCAGGCAAAGCAAGACTCAGGTAACAGGTTTTCGCCGAGGAACGTTGAAATGGCATTAATGTCTGCATATTTTTGATTATCAAACATCATATACCAGTTACTCTTTATTCCACATTTAACATATGCCCAATAAGAAGAATTAGAACATCCGTGTCTTTGGATACCACAACGACATCGCCATTTACCAAGGAAGCGTGCAAAACAAGACGCGTATCATGCAATTCTGATAAATCATGCTTTGCTTTCCGTTCTCTATTGAATATGTAAAATTGTTTGCTGTTATTGTAAATGGATGTTTCAGTTGAGAACTGCCTTCCTTCGTCCTGACATATTTCACCAAATTCCGGATGAGTTCTTCTTTATTATCGCCTCTCCTGAGAAATTCTGGCCATCCGTTACCTTGAAGCATATGCTGATCGAACCCATCAATGTGAACTTTTAAGTCGGAGTCACCACGCCCTTTTCTTGTTCCACCTTTAACGCTATCCTCTCGGTAGGTGTCATTTATCATTCCGAATCGTAAGGCATCAGATTCTTCTGTTGGTGTAACGAATTTGAGCAAACTTTTCAACCAGTCCCGTTAAGTCTTCTTTTGGCCGGAGAGAGCGAATCGCTGCAAGACCATCAATCAACCATGTTCATCTTTTGGGAGTTGTTTCTACCAATGATCTTGATTCACTTATGAGAAAATAACGTAAACAAGCTTTATCTGATTGTCTAAGCGTCGAGTCAGTTATTGCTACTGCTAGAGTGTTACTGGTAATAGGATACTGAAATGCATCTGCTAAGCTGATGGACTTTGAAATAATAAGACCGAAGGCCTGACGGTCTTCTTTTAGCAGACAAACTTCCTTTGGTGTCTTCTTTTTCTGTTCGATGCCATTTTTTAGTTTCACTTTAGGTATTGGATCATAAAAGTCCTTGCTTTTCTCTCTTAGTCTCTGATTCACAAAAGTAGTATACATGACATTACCGATAGAAGCTGCCGAAAGCATATCTTGCACTACTTCCTTTGAAATCTCGATTCCTTTTGGCAAACATTTTGGTGGACCTTTGCTAAATGGGTCAGCTCCATAACATCTGAGTTGGTTTTTTAGACTCTTAACATGATTCAAATGGATCTTCTTTGATCCTTTGTTCAGCTCTTTATGCTGCAATTGAGTGTCATTACAAAATATTGATAATATACAAACATTACTTAATTCCCTGATGACGTCATCAACGACTTTATCATACCTTGGCAGTATTACCTAATGTTGACACAGTAAATGGCGTGAATTGAATGAAACTAAATCATTCTGAGCTAAAGCAGATGGAAATATTTGGTTATAGAGAAGTCTTTCAACGATTTTTTCTCTTTTTAAAGTTTCGAAAATGACTATTAAAACAATGGTTAGGCACTTCCTTAGGTGGTTGTAAGAATTTCCCTGTCTAGGCAGTTTACAGACAAAAAGAGGTGCAAAGATTACAATAAAGGGAGAACTTATTTGAACCTTTTGCAGAAACAGACCAGTGTCGGCCCGGCAGGGTGGAAGGTTGAACAGGATTCTTTAGAGGAGTACTTGTGTTACTAAACTGCTAGTAACAAAAGTTCCCATTTTGTTTTAACATTCGAAAGATTGCAAAATGACATGAGTGCATTAATAAGGCATGTATTTGACTCTAAAGGGTTTTATATCTAACTGAAAACAAATCAATGTTGAAATTTGTATTTTGTTAAATAACTGTTTCAAAATAATCAAACTTTGTTGTATTCTCCCTGATTTGCTTCGATCTTTTGCGTTGCATGTTTGCGTTTGCGTTTGCGTTTGCGTTTGCGTTTGCTTTATGTTGCAACACATTTGAGATTTAGAAGGACCTTGAACACGTTCTGCCGTCCATGTGCTCAAACTCGTCAAGTATTTCAACCACCGTTTTCCTCCTGTTTTCTTCTCTTCAATACGTCCTGTGAGCATTAGATTTCCGAGACTTTCTATCGACAAAATATGCCTTAAAATTTCTAATTGCCGCTTTCTAATCGCTGACAGCAGCTTGAACAAAGCTCAAAAACAAATATAGTCACACCACGAATATTTACACAAGATTGCAAGAGAAAGCTCCATAAAGATATTGAGTGGAACCTTTTTCTGCTTGAATTTTTCTTAGATACTATTTTTGCAGTTCGTAAAATATAACTGGCAGGGTCGTAGTGGGGTGAGTGGCCTACAGTGGGGCCTACAGAGGTGTGAGGGGAGTGTGACACGCCCTCAGGGAATATATTTTTTGTCGCAAAAATAAGGCGTTTTAGCCATAAAGGGGTATTTCGTCGGAAACTTTTGCTTACTTTTCGGCAAATTTAGGATTGTACGTCAGCTTTGTCGGCAAATTCATCGTAGACACCCCCACCCCCGAAACAGAACATCTATAATACCCTGATAACTGGGAGCTCACGTAAATCTTGTTCTTTTTAGCCTTTGGCGATGACAAACCAAAGTGGTGTGTGACATCAAATGCTGCCAAATTGAAATGCGACAAAGTTGCAACGGGACTTTCTAACAAACTTTCCTGCATCCTTGGAAATGATGAAAAAGATTGTTACCAGAAAATTGCATCGAAAGAAGCTGATATTGGCGTTTTTGATGGTGGCATGATTTACCATGGAGGTATGAAGGGCTCAATGGGTGGGATGGGGGCATAGGGACAAATGAAAATATCATTTGATAGTGTATAAATAGAAGTAAAAAATTAGATAAGTCATGATTCGCACATGAGCCAAATGTTTACCCATATTTTTTCTGGCATCTTGTTGCTATGATGTTACTTTGCATCAACCTGCTCTATTCCCCTCGCAAGTCTCAGCAGCAATTAGCCAATCTCTAGGCATCATGATTAACGAAATTAACCTGTTTGCAACAGCCTTAGATGGAACAACGAGCCTGCAAGGGGTCTTTGGTTCTTAGATGCCCGTAGCTAGGCCCCAAGCACAAAGCCAGTCCAACCGTGAAGGTGACGTAATTTGCGATCATATCATGAATAAGACTCGGCAGACCTTTACTAAAAGGTACTGTTTTTAACTCTTCAGTCAGGAAAGATCCCCACTTTAAAAGAAACAAATGCACCTAAACAAATCATAATTATTGTCGCATTAAATTGCATTTCAATTTTATTTGAATAATTTACCGATTTGACTAATGCAGAAAAATCTTTTTCTGTATGCAATGTCAAAGCGAACCGTAGGAAAAACTACGCGATGAAGAACGGCAAATAACGGTAATATGCATTATGAAGGTTTTGTTTTAGTCTCACACTAAAATCAAGATCAGTCACTATCATCATAACAATCTTACAACACAAATATCATTAGCAAGATAACAACCTACCTAACCCTAATTTCCACATCAAAGCTTTTTAAACTGTTTGTAGTACGCATAGGCAACTGCAACAATCATGTGATCAGCAACGTATCCGCAAGGTGAGTATAGTGCACAGTGCAAAGCCCTATTACAATGTATGTTTCTGGCCTTTCCATTCCTTTTTCCGACGTTACGTAATTATTTTCCCATTTTGTTTTTAAAATTTATAAAGCGTGGTATTCAACCAAATTTTACAGGAATTGAACATGATTTAAGAGCAATCATGGCGGAGAAGTTCAGCAACATGACGCAGACTGCTACGGCCTATTTTGCTGTTGCGGTTGTAAAAAAGTCCGCAACCTTCACCATCAACGACCTCAAGGTATGCAAATTAATGCAAATTATGCAATGTCATGACAATATGAAATAGTTGTTACGCATAAATGTTCAAAATAAGAATAATTAACGCCAAGGTATGAAAATCAACTCTCCTTTCGTCAGGAGAGGGGGGGGGGGATTCCATTGGTGTGTAGGATGTTTTACGGAACTCGAATAAGGTGCGGTGCGGCAGTTTTCTGCTATTTTGTGTTGCGATTTTAGATATAAAGTTGAGAACGTGTTCAAATACATGGTGGAATGCTGCTTCACTCATTGGTTTTGAGTACGCTAAATCGATCAAGAAAATTGAAAATGTTTTTAAATTGGAAGACCTTTATCTTAACAATGCTTCTCGGATCTGCCTTGTACTTAACGAGATTGGGAATGAAGACCCAAAATCCTGACAGAATTCAAATATACAAAATATATACTTAATAAAAAATCTTTCTATATATTTGCATCTATTTATATTAATGTAAAGTTAGACGTAGGTTTGAAAGGTCTCAATGTGGCAATATCAGATTCTTTCTCTATTGCTTGCCACCTGTTTTTACTTATCTATAAATCTATGAAAGTAAGTCAATTATAATTAAGTATATAGTAAATAATTATATATTAACGTATATAGTAAAGTAAGTCAAAACGGAGGTAATGAACAAAGAGAAGAATAAGGCTTAAGAAGAAATGCATTGTATGGGAATGAAAATGTTACCAAATGTTTGCTGAGGAACAACGTCATTCAAACTACAGCCGTCTTAGCGGCGGTTGATGAGGTGATTAGTGATTTGATTGATACGTTGATTGATGAGTTAATTAGTGAGTTGATTGATGAGTTGATTGGTGATTTGATTGATACGTTGATTTTTGAGTTGATTGGTTAGTTGATTGATAAGGTGATTGATGAGTTGATAACTGAATTTGTTGATGAATTGATTGATGAGATGATTAATGAGGTGATTGATGAGTTGATTCAAGAATTGATTGATCTTTGCATTTTAGGGAAAGAAGTCTTGTCACACCGGGGTGCAGAAAACATCTGGTTGGAAAATTCCCGTTGGAACACTTCTGAGTAAAGGTCTTATGAAATGGGTAGATTGTAACGAATATGCGACTGTTGCAAATTTCTTTAGTGGCAGTTGTGCACCAGGTATGTGTGAACCATTATCGCCATCATAATCATCGTCATCATCATCACCACCTGTCTATTCGAACACCTCATTTATTTGCGACGACCCAAGAGTCATTTAATTTTGTCCTGGCATGCATCAGCACGGATTATGATATCAAGAGCATTTTAAAATCAGAGGGGCGTAACTTGAAAGGTTCTGTTTGTAACAGAAAAGGGTGCACTTGCCAAATGTTTTCTCTGTAGACACTTTGAAGAACAAGGGCAATTTATTAAGGAAGGTGAAATATGTGCCTCTGACCCCTGGGTTCCTGGTTTTATTGTTCTTTAAACCCCTCTCCTCTCGTGTATTATATATTATATATTGTGTAATATTATAAATATCATTGTCATCGTTTACTGCATAAACTTTTTATAAACAAGTAAACCCTTGTGATGTAGATGAAATATGTGTTAAAAGTATTGTAGCAAAGTATTATTCTAAAATGAAATTCATTCTTTTGCAGTTCCCTTGCATTAAGTGGGATATCATATCAACATATCAAAGCGAGCAATTAAAACCTGTAGTAAATTTTATGCTTGACTCCATTTCTAACTAAACATTCCATATACATTGTTAGTGAGTCTATTATGTGGATACATTTGAAACAAATCCCCTTTCTTTTGCAGGAGCAAAAGATAAGAAATACAACCCTGATATGCGGAACTCTACCCAGCTTTGCTCTCAGTGTTCTGGTGCTGATGACAAAAATTGTGCAAGGAATTCCGCTGAACCTTACTACGATTATGGTGGTGCTTTGAAATGCCTCAGAGATGGAAAGGGGGACGTGGCATTTGTCAAGGCATCAACTGTTCTTTCTGCATCAGATGCAGCGAATTACCAATTACTTTGTCTTGATGGAACAAAGAAAGGTAAAATTGACTTTGTTGGATATACAATTGTCATCTCTTACCCCTAGCCAGAGCTAAACCCTACCCCTAACCCTAACCCTATATGCATGCCTAATCCTTAACCATCCTAATCCTAACCCAATCATAGCCATCCTTAACCCTACTACTACCCCTGGCCCTAACCCTAACTTTAACCATAGCCCTTACCTCAATTCTCTACCATTAGCTTAACTTAGTTATGGTCAAAGCCTTACTTTGATTGGATGTAAACACCAATTACCTCTTGGATTTACTTCAGCTTTTGTTTAAAAGTTTCTCAAACAGAAGATAACTCCGGCTGATTGAATATATTATTCAATTCTAGACCCAAAAGATTATGTAACTTGTAATTTAGCACGAGTTTCGTCTCACGCTGTTTTAACACGTAAAGATGCCTCTATTACAAAGTATCAAAACGTTTTGAAAGAAGCAGACCAAAAGTTTGGAGAGAAATCTTCAGGGAGTTTGAAGCTGTATGATGATGGTTCCCTCTTCTCAAAAAATACAATTGGATTGAGTGTTGTTGCATCTGCAAATCAACCTTATTACAAATACCTTGATGCATCTTATATCAAAGATGTTGCTGTACTATCTCGGTGTGGTATGTATTTAATTATGTTATCTAAAGTATGAACCAGTAAATGAGTGACGTGGTGAATGAATAAATAGGGTGAGTGAGTGAGTGAGTGAGTGAGTGAGTGAGTGAGTGAGTGAGTGAGTGAGTGAGTGAGTGAGTGAGTGAGTGAGTGAGTGAGTGAATGAATGAGTGAGCGAGCGAGCGAGCGAGCGAGTGAGTGAGTGAGTGAGTGAGTGAGTGCGTGAGTGAGTGAGTGAGTGAGTGAGTGAGTGAGTGAGTGAGTGAGTGAGTGAGTGAGTGAGTGAGTGAGTGAGTGAGTGAGTGAGTGAGTGAGTGCGTGAGTCAGAAAACTTTTATGGAGGAACTAAACCATTGCAATTTTTATGTGGAAATCACAAGTTTTGAGAAAATTAAACTTTCAGCAATATTGATAGCCATTGTAGTAACATGACTATTTTTATGATAGAAAATTTATGAAGCGAACTGTAATCTTTGCAAATAATTTTTAACTTTAGAATTTTGTTTTAGAATTGGGAATACTTTTTTCTGTGATAAGGCTTTTTTCGCAGTTAAAGTAGAAGAGAGACAGATTCACAACAATTGATTGTTATTGCAGCGAAATGGTGTGTTACAAAGAATGCAATGAGTGCATGCAAGAATGTGGCAAATCGGGCCGGGCATCTCACCTGCGTGCTTGGCAGTGGTGAAGAAGACTGTTACAAAAAAATTGCTGATAAAACTGCTGATATTGGTATGTTTGATGGTGGAGCAATCTATCATGCAGGTATGTGATTGAATGATTAATCAGCAGCGGTGGTCTGACGGGGGGCGTGGCTTCTCGTGCAGCTTTGTTAAAAGAGGGCACCTACATTAATAAGCGGCGCCAAAAATAGGGTAAGCTCGGTTCTATGCTACTCTACTATAATCCAGTACATGGTGCAAGTTAAGGGTTCTAAGAATACTGTTGGAGGTTTTTTACTTACATTTGCTTAATTCTATTCTCCCTTATTCAGCTGGTGCACAAGCTCATATTGTGAAAATAGAGTTGTTAAGACAATGTTATTTAGGCAGAGACAAGGCAAGCCAAACATTTACAATAGCTAAATTTAAGGCTTATCTTGTTATGTATTGTTACGTATTGTATAGTTTATCTGTGATTAGAAGTGCATTCCTTTTTTTACAGCGATAAAAATATATCTAATCTTTTTCAGATTAGTTTAAAGATATATCTAACATATCTTTTATCGCTGAAAGTATTGTAGCTAGAAACGATAAGTCAATTTCCTTCCACTTTCTTTGCTATGTGTTATCAAGGAATTCTTGGTTATTAGGGAAAGCTTTTCCTTTCCTAATATTATTAGAACTTTAAAGCTTTAGGAAGTTGCCAGGCTGTTAATCTATTCGCGAACTTGTCAACCATTTGACTACTGTCCCCCTGAGGTAGAATTCCCGGCCGTAAAAGTTAATTAGAGTTACCCTTAATCATTCTTTATCGATAATATCATTTGTTTTAATAACCTTGTCATTAACATTTTCACTGATTCCTATTTCTCGGTATATTCATGCTATTTTCAAGCAGCTACTTTTATTTACCTGACAGGAAAGAAACACAACCTGAAAGCAATTATGTCTGAAAACCTAAAAACAGGAGCTGGATCTGGAACAAGCTATTACGCGGTAGCTGTGGTTAAGAAAGGTAGTCCATTAACAATAGGAACACTGAAGGTAGGCTTGATAGTTTTTTGCACCTGAATTTGACTCTGAGTTTTATGTAGAGCCTGCACCTGCTTCTTTCTACCATACTTTGAAGACTTATTTCCCTCTTTCCTACACACTGTACAATGTACATACCAGACTCTCAACCATAAATGCGAATTAATTGTAATTCATTTATGGTGCTAGAATGAAAGCCAATTTCATCATATAACTGGTTCAAAAGCATCACAATTTTGGATCTAAACATGAATATGTGAGAAAGGCGTCATCACTAAGCTACATGGAACAACCTCACTATCAAAGTCGGGGGGTGGGGGTGGGGTTGAAAAAAGCTTTAAACATAATTTCCTGGGAGTGCAACATTTAGACCTGGACAGAAATTACTTTTTCCCCAATCTTAATCTGTCAAGTTACATTATGGCTTAATGTTGAAGAGATTTTGTATGTTGAATGATTTGATGTAAATATGAATAATATCCTTAAGATATGAATAAATCTCATCTGCCATGTCAAAAGAAGTAATTTTTAGCTACCCAAAAATTTCTAAACTTGTGTTTGTTAAATCCTAGGGCAAAAAATCATGCCATACAGGCGTTCAAAAAACATCAGGCTGGATTGTACCTGTAGGACACTTACTTAGGAAGAAACTGATGGAGTGGTCTACAGACTGTAGCCAGTATGCAAGCGTCGCTAGCTTCTTCAGTGCAAGTTGTGCACCAGGGGCAAACAGTCCGAGTTACAACAGTAAGAAGGCAGGTGCTGATAAATTGTGTTCTCTTTGTTCTGGAAGTGGCAGCGACAAATGTTCAAGAAGCGATAAAGAGCCTTATTACGGATATGAGGGGGCATTTAAGTGTCTTAAGGATGGCAAAGGAGATGTGGCTTTTATCAAGCAGTCCACTGTATTAGCAAATGCATCTGGTTTTGAATTGCTATGCCAAGACAATACAAAGAAAGGTATTATAATTCACGTAAGACCGTAACTGCACCTGCTCTTAGAATCGCCACTCAAAGAATAATAAATGATATTTGTTTCTCAAAACATGTACCAGTGGCACGATTTCCTGGCTATATTTGGATGGTTCTGATTCTCAAGCTTTAGAATGAAGCATACTTTCAAAAAAATATTACACAGATCCATCCTCTTCCGTATCCTGTTTCTGCTTCTAGTCCCCGTGCAAGCAAGAGTGGATTATTTTGGTTCGTTCCCTAACTTACACGGATATACTTCCCCCTGACTTACACAAGAATACCCCTGTACAGTATAGTTGGGAGCAGCTATCCGTTTCTAATCATTTCTTAACAGAGAAAAAGTAACTGACATGTGGATGCAGTGGGTGGAGTTCTATATTTGATTTGTCAATCCCAAGGTAATTTTATGACTGAAACATGTCAGGCCATTATCGGACTTCCGTACTCTGAAGAGCTCCCGACAAAGAAGTCGTTTATGGGTACACGGAACCCTGAGCATATCGAATACGATTATGTGTCGCTTTCAAAAGAGAGCATTTTTTGTACCGGATAGCAAATGGAATGTGTTTTGGATAGCAAGGTACCGTGTAACTGAAAGGAGTATCTGGTATAGAAAGTTATCCGATACAAAGGCTATCCGGTACCGTGAAACTGCATTAAGTAATGTATCGGCATTACCAACAGTTGCGAAGCCTGCAAGCCAATGACTTTGTTGCTACGCGAAAACTATTGGACTTTTCACTTTCTTACATTCAAAAACATATTTTGTAAACCAGATTTGATTCATTTACATTATGCTTTATTGCAGATCCCAAATATTACGCAGCATGTTATTTGGCTCGTGTTCCTTCTCATGCCATGCTTACAAGATCTGATGCGCCTATTCAGCAATACCAAGGCATTTTCCAAAACGCAATGGCAAAGCTCGGTGCAGATCTATACAAGCCAGAAGGTGTTCTCTTTTCAAAGAATATCATGATTCTTGCAAACGTCACTGTTGCGAAACAAAATTATGAACAGTACCTGGATAAGGCATACATGGATGACATTGCTGAGCTTGATGGTTGCAAGGCTGTATCTGGTGCTAATGGTTCGCATCTCCAAGTAGCAATTTTGGCTCTTGTCTGGTGCATCTTCAAGCTATTGGTGTGATTCTCCATGCATCAACATTACTAGATTCTGAGTTCATTTCTCGTTCCTAGATAAAGACATATAGGTGGCAGATTAGAAACTGAACTGCATTCTTCCAAAGTGAATAGTGATTTCGATTAACTTTAAGCAACTTCTTCCATCTTTTAACATGTGCTGTTGGTTAAGGGACACTGCGTTTATAAGACGAAATGTATTCTGTGATGGCAGGGTAACCCAGACGGTAGGGGGAGTGGCTACTTTCACAAACCTGTAAGCATGGCAATGGCATAGCCACGATCATTTCTTTAGAGGGCAAACCGCCAATAATCTAGAGTCTTTTGGGTTTTTTATGGGTTGAATTTTAGGACCTTGCAGATTTGTGTATCTCACACACTAGACTGTTTGACATGAAAGGGGTGTCTGCGCCTCTTAACCCCGCTTCCTCTGGCTGCTAGAGCATGGCCGTCGAGAGAGAACAAGGGCTCAAGGTGATTAACAGTGACGGGGCCCTTATTGACTTGATTCGAATTCCAATTATTTCTCAGAACTGAAAAGTTTCACGCACTTTTGTAGAACAAATATTTTTTGCACAAAAGTAGCTCAGCCCACCCTCCCGAAGTGACCAATTTAAATTGATCCTAAGAAATAACATAACCCCCCCCCCCACCAACTAAGGCGATCATTCATTTTCATTTTTTACCCTGTTTTTCTAAATCAGATGTTATCAAACTAATTCTCGTTATTCTATCTTAAAATCTTTCGTGATAATGCGCATTTTGATTGAGATATCTAGCACCAGTTTTGTCATTTATAATTCCTCTACGATTTAATGCTTGATTATGATGCATGAAGCTTTAAGTAATTCGTGATTGTAATTTTTCAAGGTTTGCATGTTTCCAGTGCGCTGAAATCGTGGTATATTTTTACTGCTGTCTTGATAGAAAAGATGTGTTATCACTTGCATTTGCTAAGCAACTAAATGGGGTTTGGGGATTGCCAATTTTTGTGCCCTGAACAATCCTGATTGTTCACGTGAATATGACAGCCTACAATGAAGGAAGGGAAGCTGCTTGGCGGTGAGTGATCACATGATCAATATCTGACATATCCTCATTGGCTGCATATCTTAGTCCACTCAGATCCTTAGCTTAAGCAGCTCTTATTTATGTGCTGCATCTTCATGACACTTGTTACGATTTCCCGATGCATGTTTGATGAAATTGAATGATATCAAACGTCAAATGATTCTTCATGAAAAGACCATTGATCCTCTGCTCTTTGGCACAAATTGTAAAATGATATTTTTCATATTATAAGATCAATATTATAAGAAAATTTCTTCCGATCGATAATTTCTTCCGATTCTAAGTGGGCTATTTTGGTCGTTTTCTTCCTATTTCCTAGGCCCTAAACACACTCGGCTATGCAAATACCACCTCTGGTTACAGCTGTGCCAAAAAGACGAACACTCAATATTGAAGTCTGCTGTCGAAGTCTTGTAATTTTTACCTAATATTTAAATGTGCGTTGGTTTGCTGATTGTTTCTGCAACGTTCAGGACTGATATAAAAATAAGCTAACAAAATTGGGAATGCTTGCTAGATTATGATCATAACTTTAATATTACGGATTTCAACCCCAAATGGTGGCTCCAGACGTTCCGGGTGGCGAATATCAGATTCTCTCACCTTAAAAAGCCTCTTCTTGTCAACATATTCAAACATCTTTCGATAAATCAACATTGGCATCGGGGGTTGGAACTTGATTCCTAAACGCTTACTGGCTTACTCTTTTTTTAACCTTGTTTGTTAACCAAGTTTATTTTTCAACTTCTTTTTCGCTGAACTTTTTTGCTCAAAATTTTGCTACCGAAAGCGAGGGCCTTGGTGTCATGGGCCCCTGGCACCCCCAAAATCGCGACTGCTTCGTACTCAGTTCTACTCGCTGTCGTCACGTGGATTGGACATTCTCCGATGACACTATCTACTATCAAATCAAAACACGTGTAGGTCACCTGTGCTAATGTCTTGGTGATGTGGTCCACAGTGTTACTTCCTAATTTTATATTTGCAACCCTACTGAAAGAAAGTAGAAAAATCGCTCAAATCTTTTTTATGGCGAGTCGACTGCAAATTGTAGCAATGCAAAAGTTTATTTATAGACGTTATGAAAGCACACTGAAGCAAATATAGCGATGGAGTGATTACATCTGCTGTCATCAGCGAAATAAAAAGTTCAGATCGACCTAGTACACCCTGGCCCGGGCTCAGAAAGACTCGGTTCTAAAAATTTTATCTAACAAACTGATAAAATTAAAAATTGACAAGAAACCTTTAAGCAGTCCCATGCAAGTAAAAGTTTTTGTAAGTAATAGTAATAGTTTAGTAATTGTAATAGGCTAAGCGCCCTAGTCAAGATTTTAGCCCCCCTCACTTAAGCTTAGCCCCCACCTTCAAATTTATCATTTGGATGTGAATTTAAAGCCTCTTGAATAGAAAGAAGGGATGCCAACGCTTCGAAATGAGTATCCATCTGACATAAGCTCTTTTATCAAACCTTCCCCTAATCCATTTTGCCTCTTATGAGCTTCCAAGTAGTGGAAGTGTAAGTATCGCTGCTTTTTTATCTAGTATCACACTTCTTTAAAGAAATTTCACGACGAACCCTACATAAAACTTTATGTATTAGCACAAAAAAGGAAAGTCGAAACACAACCCTCTCCCTTCGAAAAACCTTTCTAATACATAACTTATTTTTTCCCAGCCTCTCAAGGTCCCGTGCCCCCTGCTGACTACCCTGGCTACCGCCTTCTGGAAAGCCCCCTAGAATTTTCTGCTTTATTTTCTTTTACGTAACATGCTCGCAGACTAAAATTGTCACAACAGTAATTATGTGAGTAAAGGTTCCAAGTAGGCTTTAGATTTTACATTTCACAAGCTCCGAAAATATAACTGCATGTTGGCCCAATACTTATGGCTTGTCATAAATAATTTATGATAATTATTCACCACAGTTTATATCTTTCCTGTGCACTGAAAAGCACTGCATTTTTACTCCTGTTTTGATAATAATGATGATATAATACAGGTTAAACTTGTTTAGCCTGCGTCACAGACTGAAACTCAAAATTTCAGTCCGTGACGAAGGCTAAACTTGTTTGGCAACAGTGTGTTGTTATTAATCAAGGACCTGTTTCAAATAGCATACATTACAACAGAAAATATCAATCTATTGTAAAACCCCTTTTTGCCGGCATCGAAACCAGGGGGCTGGAGTGCACTGGTCCCCGCGCTTCTTTGCAATGCGGTATCAAATGACACGAATTTAATACGAAATATTAGAGGCTTTTGAGATAAAATTTGCGAGTCTAATGAGTTGTATGTTAGAAGATGTATTGAAGTAGGATTTGATAAACTCGTATTATGCAACAGATTTTTCGGGAAAAGGGACAATGAAAGACCATTTTCCATTATTCACATTCCAAAAGCTTAAAAAACTATGCCATTGCCAACCTAGGTAAGCAGAATTCCAAGCTTATCCCTTACTCTAGCGAACCTGTTAAATCAGCCCCTCATATCTTAAGTCGTTTCAGAGCCCTTGCATCTGTGAGTTTGTTCAAAGTAAGCCATAGTTCTCAAATTTAACGATGACAATAAATCAATAACACCACTTAATATAACCTCACTAACAGTTTAAACTCCAACTTTGAAAAATTAACGGCAACATATCAACAAACTCACGACTAGGCTAAGTTAACAACATGAAACCAGCTCATTTCTATAAATCTCCAGTTCTAAGTTAATATTACATAATGCAAATGAAAATGCAATGATCATTTGGTGTCTCTATTGGCAGGCAATCCGTTTCGTGAGTGACAACATATAAAGAACATGAAATATAAAAAGAAATAAAGAATTCACATTTTTACAGAAAGACCAGGTGAAATCGAATAATGGTCATGGACGAAGTCGAACGACTCTCGAAAATGCCACCGACCTCTGCTCTTTGGCACAAATTGTAAAATGATATTTCTGTTATTGATAAGAATCTCTTCCGACTATCAATTTCTTCCGATCAATAATTTCTTCCGAATCAAATGGGCTATTTTGGATCGTTTTCTTCCTGATGCCCTAAAGACTCTTTAAGCTAAGTAAATACCGATCTCTGGTTACAGACGTGCCACATAGGGTGTCACTTCGTAACTTTTCATGTGGGGTATTTGGCCTAATCATTGAATGCAAACTGATCTGTTGTTTCATATCTGTTAAGTTCAGCACCTTGAAAAGAGATTAATGACAATAAAAATGTGGCAAGCTACTTGATGTGGTGAAATATGATCAGTGACAATAGAAAAGGTTGCAGGATTTGGTCTGCTTTTGGCAAAGTTCCAAGTATTATGTAACCTGGGTTCTATAAAAGGCGGTTAACGTGAGACATTTCATTGCAGTAGTCTTTGACAACTATAGTTGGCGGGACTCTCACATTGAAAGCACATTTCTGTACCAAGGAGAAGAAAGCAGCAGCAAGATGGAGTCAAAAACATTGATGATATTTGCTGTGTTTATGTTCTCTCAGCTTTTAGTGGAGGGTGAGTTCTAATTTTTCACAGCTTTGCTTTAGCCTTCTTGATTTGATGTGATTGCATTTGATTCTATTTTCTTCTGTTTCATTTGATTGATTTCATCGACTAAATTTGATTTGATTTGATTTTTAAACATTCAAAACCAATCGATGCACAAAAGCAAAGTTTAGGATACAATCTGAAGTCTTTTCATTAGAAAAAAATGGCTCATAAAACTTAACGTAGAGTTAGCGAATATCGTTGGCGCATGCTTGGTCATATTTTGAGAAATGAAGAGAATACAGCAGCTCAATTGCACTGATATTCGATGTTCATTTGCTTCCTATTGACGTCCAAGGAGTAGCTAAATTGTCCACGCTAACAAAGAACGATTTGGATCTATGAAATCTAAAAAGAAACACCATTACAGGACTATACGATGTCCGAGATATAGCATGAATTAGAGAAAGATTGCGGAACTTTTTCTTCTTACACGTGTTCAACAGTAAACATTATTTAAGTATCTGAAATAAGATTACTTTAAATCTTTGCTTCTGCATAAAATTAATAACGCGAAAATAGTACAGGAATTATCAAAATGTTAAGAAAGCTCCGTGCTGAATTTGTCCAACCACAAAATATGCAACTAAGTTTCATTTCAAAAATTTCTCTCCATTCCTTAACGTCAAAACTGCATTGGAAACTTCCCTTGTGCACCAGCAGGCCATTATGTCCTACATTTTCCCTGGCCTACCTTTGTCTAGCCAGCACAAGCAAATCAACTTGATCTAAACAATTTTAGAAACAGAAATTCGGAAATAAACCAAGACTTTGGGTCAAGACACTTCATTTAGGTTAAGTCATTTTGATAGAAAACAAGTTTAAGGACAGAATTTGGAAAATAACAGCATCAACGAAACGTAATGGCCCTGTTTGGAGACAGAAGTAGAACCAGTGACGTAGCCAGGAAATTTAATGTTGGGGGGGGGGGGGAGCTTCAAGCTATGCAAACAAATTTAGGATTAAAAATTTCCGTAAGGTAGAAAATTGACGCATTGTAGGTGTTCACCTTGAATGAATTTATACTGTTGAAAAAAACGATGAACACTTTAATAAGCGCAATTTTTACGATAATGGCCAAACAAGGCATTGAACGGGGAACCAGTGACTGCATAGCTTTTCTTTAAAATGGAGGGGGGGAACGGGAACGAAAGAGAGTGGAAATTTTTTTATTAAACCACACCCCTAACTGCGTTGGGAAATGCTCTTTTCAAAGAGCCTTTTCTTTACGCCAGACTTCTACACAATTTATGCTGGAAAAGATTTCGATTAGGACATACAGACCGTCAATGAACTTGCGGGTAATTCTTTGCCAACGCAGCGTTTTGCTAAGGACCAGTTTCAAAAAATGATCTCAAAAGTCATGAAACCTATCTTTTAAAAGGGGGAAGCCGCTGCTCCCCCAGCTTCCCCCTGGCCACATCCCTGGGTAGAACACCTTTTGAGAAGAAAGCTAATATTTCCGAATAATAAGCTAATCTTCATCAAATGATGCTCATTGGATCTTCATTCAAGGCAACATCATAGACAGATTTTCAGTGAAATAATCTTTTTCTGGCTTTAAATTTGCCAATGGCTGTAGTTTTTCTATGAAAGATAACCTGGGAAGTTGATTAATCGGCATAATTAGCATCTAACCCTTAGCATGGACATGCATGAAACCCCCCTTACCCCGAAGAATATAGTCTTTTAATTAAATTTTTTCAAAAATTGGTTCTTTTTCAAGAATAAGATATTCTTGTTTGACAAATATCTAACAAGCCCTCTTCGCCCATTAAAAATTGTAATACATCTACTTTTTATAAGAAGCCGTTCAAAATAACAACCAATCTCTTTCATTGCACTTTATATTGGTTTTGTAATCAAATAAAATTATCCACCCTCCCTCATGCTCTTATGTCATGCAACTGGTTTATTCAAATGATGTTCTTGTTATCATTTTGCTCATTGTTCCTTTCGTGTACTTAACAGGCTCCTAAAAAACTTGAGTTGTGAGATTTTCTGATGCCTTAAGGAAATGGAGTACACATTGTACGGGTTGTTTTTTTATATATATAATGTATTTACTTGGTGTTGAAATCGACGAAAATCTTAAGTTTGATATTCACATCAATAAAATTTGCAAAAAAGCAGCCAAACAGTTAAATTCCCTTAATCGAATAGCAAGGCATATGAGGGAAAAAGAAAGAACGATAATTATAAATTCTCTAATATTATGCCACTTTAACTATTGCCCATTAATATGGTTGTTATGTAGCAAAGCAAGCCAAGATAAACTGGAGAAAATAAATGAAAGAGTACTACGTCTTGCGTACTCTGACTATTCATCTTTCTATGAGGAGCTACTTGCCAACTCGAAAGAATCTACCATCCATATTACATCAATTAGAGTATTAGCATTTGAAGTTTATAAAACTCTCAACAACCTAAATCCTATTTTTATGCAAGACTATTTTTTACAAAAAAACAACTAGTCATAACCTTCGTATTCAAAATCCCCTTTTGATTCCAAAGGTTAAAACTACAAATTATGGTATCAAATCACTCAGTTTCCAAGGGTCGAAAATCTGGAATTCGCTCCTGATGAAATTAAAACAGCCCAAAATGCTAAACAATTCAAAACCCTGATTAAAATTTGGTTCCATGAAAACTAATGCACGTGTTCTTAATGTAGCAAATGAAGTGCTTTATGCAATCCTTGAAATTGCTTCATGTTAGTCTGAATTAGTGAACATCCACTATTGTAAAAACTAACATTAAATAAACGAAAATAACATATAAATAGTGGATACAAGTTAAAATATTATAACCATTTCCATTGAGATGGACACAACTTGCGACAGGGGCTCAGCCAGGGGAACATCTTTCTTAAAAACATGCCACAAAAATTCACAATTACATACTTTGTATATTCATTGGGAGAAAATTAAAATAAAGAGCTTTTTAATTTCAAGTCTGATTTTTATAGGAAAATTAAAAAAAAAATTAAACCTGGGAAATTGAATTCTAGCTTTAAAGCTGGGAAATTGAATTTTTTGTATTTTGACATGCAAAAGGCCCTGGAATACTCTCTTTTATCCTGGTTTTCTGTATTTTGAAGGTTCTAAAGAAATACCGGTTTGGTGTGCCCAAAGTATTGCAGCATTTAATAAGTGCAAGTGGGTCAGCCGTGAGCATCCAAATAAAATGAATTGCATTCTTGGCCTTGGAGAAGAAGACTGCTATAAGAAGATTGCATCTGGTCTTGCTGACCTGTCTGCATTTGATGGTGGTAGCATTTTTGATGCAGGTGAGCATAACAATTATGCTGGGAAGTGATTCGGGGGGGGGCTACTCTGGGTACTAGCTAGGGTCTCCAACTATCAACCATGATAGAAAGGTGAGGGAATCCCCGCCGTCTCCGCCTCCGCATAGATTCTTTGCTTTTGGTCACACAGTGTAGAAAAAAGGGAGATGTGTTGAAAGAAAATGCCAGTCCTAAAGTTGCAATTATTACTCTATATCGATTTAGTAGTCATAAATTTCAAAGTAAAAGTCGAAATATTTGGAATCAGCTTTGATGTTGTTTGCTTTATATATTCGTAAGGTAAAAAATAAAAGGTAAAAAAGAATTTTGAAGGAGGCAGTTTCTTTTAAGCACCCTGGCCTCCAGAACTTTGATTGATTGAGGCAATAGCACCTCCAATCTACGTAAACGAAGCAAAATGCACAATTCACCATAATAATGCAATTTCAACACATTGCTTTCTTCCCGTTAAAATGCACTGCACGATTATATTACTCGACGATTTTAAAAATAAGGATTTGATGTTCATATACTTTTGAGAAAATTTATTAAAACATAGGTGCTTTTGAAGTTATTTTGGTATCATCATAAGCTCAGGGACGTGTGAAGCATCTAAAAAGTGGAGGGAGGAGGTCAAAGAAGGGGCACGTGCCTTTAATTGTTTTGTGGTTTGAAATGGTATTTTTTTTCATAGTTTGCCAAAAAGTGGGGGACATGGCTTTTCAGGCCCTTCCCCCGACTCCTACTTCCCTGAAAATGCAACTATGTTTTAGGTACGTTCAGGAATTGAAAAATTGTACTTCGAATAGCTTCTAGTACTACTTTTTTTCATAAAGGCAAGAAATTTGGCTTGAAAGTTATCATGTCGGAAAGACTGAGGTCGCTTGCTGCCAGTGGAACAAAATACTTCGCAGTTGGTGTTGTTAAGAAGTCAAGTAGTCTAACGTTTAATCAACTCAGGGTTTGTTTTTTATGATTATAATCACTTTTATAGGCGACTACCCCTGGGTTTCTGGAGACCACTATCTTGAGATGAGGTGGGGGTACGCATCCTTTGGCAAGGAATCATTTTGGCACCCGACAATTGTACCTGCATCTAGTGACACTCCTCAAGGGCTGGTCAAAGACGTGCTTGTAAGATTTTTACCAAATGGTGTACCTCTGAAGTATGGCGCACTCTGATGACTAGGAATCCATGGCCGTTTTTTCGTATCTTTATCAAACATTACGTGGAATTAAAGAATCCTTTTACTTGTATCGTCTCCTTGCTCCTTGTTTTAGAACTGACCATTAAGCAATCTGTCATTTTAGAACGTTAAATCGTGTCACACGGGAGTGCAGAAGTCATCAGGTTGGATTTTACCAGTCGGTACATTGCTTAACTCAAACTTGATGCCATGCATCCGTGGGGATCAGTATGCGTCTGTGGCTGACTTTTTCAGTTCGAGCTGTGCTCCAGGTAATTTTCAAAACTTCGCTGTCTTTTACCTTTGGTTTTAGTTTCATTTCTTTAGAATTCTATCACGTATAATGCAACCTTATACATAACAGTAATCGCGACAACAGCCACAACGCTCAGCAAGAAATGCCTAGGAAGAGTGTTTCAAAGCGGTGAAAAGGCTACAGAGGAATCGAAAGCTCAAAGGTATCTCATGGAGGAGGTCTTGGGAGGGGAGGTGGTTCAGCCTATTTGTTTAAAACAACCTAGGTCTGGCCTGCAATTAACTACTATAACCATAATCCCAGTGTAATCTATTCTTTATTAACACTTTCTGGGGCTTATCATTTTCCATAAAACTTCATTTCGTGATTCTAGGTGCATCGAGCGTGAAATACAATAAAAACCTGTATGGTGCAGAAAAGCTCTGCCGACTCTGTTCAGGGGAGGGTGCAAACAAGTGTTCAAGAAGTTCTAAAGAACCATATTACGGCTACCTCGGAGCATTCCAGTGTTTAAAAGATGATGTTGGAGATGTGGCCTTTATTAAGCAATCAATTCTTACTGCATTGAGTCCAAAGGAGCAAGCCAAATACAAGTTGCTGTGCCCTGATAACACAGTTGCAGGTGCATTACTATTTGAATTGTGTGACTTATTGGGGTTAGATTTGTGGTTATTGCAAATACATCATTGCAAAACGACTTTTAACTATACAACGCTTTAAATTCAAACTTTTCATCCTGGGGGACATGAAATATAATGCCCATTTATCTTTACTTCCAAATAACTTCGATGCCCATCATCTTTTACCCCAGTTTATTTAAACCAAATAGAATTTAATTTTTTGCACAAAAATGTGAAAATTCGGTAAATAGAGATTTCCACAATAAAAGAAGCAAATTCAGCAACTCTAAAAGCGTTTTGCATACGATTATACTCAGTGGGTATAGCTTTACTGTTTTCTAATGCTTGAAGGTTTATTTCACATTGCATAGGCCGCAGCTCTTTTCCAATTGCCTGTTCAATCTCAATGCGATATGACCTGATTTATTATTGAACTCAAACCGGGTGGTGCATATTTACCTGATGTGGGACTGCGGCGCTAACATCTGTGCCCTTAGGAATTCTCCTGAGTACCTATCCACCGACCTCAGAAGGATGGACAACTTGGTTTGCTGAACAGCTTGTGGACTATGGTCTAAAACCGGGATCCACTCTTCTTCACCGCCGTTCTGTTATTATCCTGGGTTAAGTGCTTAGCAAAACTTAATATTAATCATAGAACAAGATATTATGAACATAATAGTAAAAAAATTGACAGTTTAAGTGATATACAATATTGCATTGCATTTTTGCAAGTACATTTGAATCTGAAGTATAAGACACCCTATTGGCATTTTTCTGCCTTTGAATTAAATAAAGCTTTGATTTTGATGCGAGGCCTAGTCAGTATTGATTCACTTGGCAAGATGGTGTATGCTGAAAAACAAACTGAAGAAGATTTTTGATTAAATTTCAGCCCCAAAAGATTACTTCAAATGCAACTATGGTGGCTCTCCTGCCCATGCTGTGTTAACAAGGGCCGACGCAACTATGAGTGAAATTAAAAAGTACCAGTCACTTTTGGAGCAGACTGCCAAAGTTTTTGGTCCAGATTCCGAAGTCAATGTATTCGATGGGAAGCTCTTTTCACGCTGGGCTATAGGCCTAGACAAAGTACCAAGTGAAAAGATGTCTTACGAAAAGTATCTTGGCAAAGGTTACGTGGGTGCGATTTCTTCATTGGAAGCATGTCAGTAGAGGAAGACAAGCCTCCTTTAACATGCATTGACAGTTCATAATGCAAAGAACATTTATAAGGCATGTTCTGTTTTCATTTAGTTCTCGTTATAAGTTGCTTTTATTTGATTTGTATTCTTGCATACTCTTACAACTTTTGACATTTTCTCAAACAACTACATGTGTCATAAATTAAAAAAATGGAAAAAATTGATCTCTCTGTTTTACCAAACTTCTCAAAATCTTTAATTAACAATATTTGACAATGATCTCACGCAAAAATATTTTTTTCGGTAGAAGATCACATTTTGTGACAAAAAAAATCAGTGAACAAATGTGACCCCTCCCTTCTATTGCCCCTAAAATAAAGTTAACACATTGCAAACGTTTGTGCAAAAGAAATGAGAGATGCCGTGACGAGAGATGGCAAAATCATAAATTTCCGCCATTTTCTTCATTTTGCTATTGTATTTTTACAATTCAAAAACTTTGCGTGCAGTTCTTCACAAAATGTGCAGTTCTAAAACCTTTTTGTGCAGTGCTAAAGAAAAGTCTGTGCAGCTCGGAGAAGACAGAATCCCTTGGGGTCATCGTATATGAAGGGCTGAACTGGGAACAACATTTAAAAGTTGTTAAAGGAAACGTCCATGGAGGTCTCTCTTCTCTCAAAAAATTGAAAAATCTTGTGTCACAAAAACAACTATATAATGTCTTCTGCGTTATGCAAATGCAATTTGGGGAAGTATTCCTAGTTCCAAAATAAAGATCTTACAAAATCTACAGGACCGAGCCCGAACCATAATTGAGAGGGCTAGAATAAAAGATGACTGGTCATATAACTGGGTCTGTGTTGAAAAACTAATTCAATTCGATCGAACAGCCATAAACTACAAGATTATGAACAAGATGTGCCCAGACAGCCTTTGGGATAATTTCCTTTAGATGTCCCTCATTTCAAAGTACAATACTAGAAACTGCAGGGACATCCAAATTCCAAAATAAAACTTTGAAAAGGTGGAAAAAGGCTTTCATTGTTCAACTCTTACTACATGGAACAGCATCCCTATCCAACGGCAGATCCAGAATCATTCTGAAGGGGGGGGGGGCAGTTTAGAAAAAGGGGCGCCTATACACCTTCGGTAATTCATTGGAAAGGGGCGCCGCGCGCTTCCAATAGAGGGCGCCAAACGAGTAGAAGAGCGGCGAAGTCTGCCTCCCAGTTGCCCCCCTAAATCTGCCACTGTCCCTATCAATACCAGGAAACTGCCAACCCTCCCGCAGTTTAGAAGAAATTTGAAAACGTATCTACAGAGTTGAACTAACATCAGATTCGCAATTTCAAAAGGATAGGCATAGTGGGTTGGATAAGCCACTCACAGCATCTCCAACAAGTGGCGCCTTGGGGCTGCCTCAACCCCAGGGTGGCAATAAACGCTGGAAAGCATGCAAGCATCATGATAGTGATAATAATAATACTGTTGATGATCATGGTAATGATATATGACATATGACAAATGTTGTAGCACGCGTTAGTCTCCTTTTGAAATCGAGGCTAACAGTTGAACAATGGTTGGTATCTGTTTAACAACAGTGTTGATGATATTGCTTGCAACAAAAGCGATCACCTTGTCGAAATACAATCAATTTTCAACAAAAAATATATTCCTTTCGTCGCGCTGTTGAAGAAGAAAATGGAAGAGGAACCGACTATGGTGAAAGTAGATTATGTTGAAAGGATGAATGGGCAAAGCAACACGTTTTCAAGCACTCCATCCAATAAAATGTCTGGCTACGGCGGTGGCGCTCTAAACGCAAAATGGACTGATGAAACCATTCGCAAGCTGATAAGACTTTGGGGCGAAAGACCAGCGTTATATGACACGAAAAATGAATTGTATTTTAGCAAAAATAAACGCCGTGAAGCCCTGGAAGAAATATGCGAGGAGATGGAAATGGGAACGCAAGAAATTCAGCTTAAAATGATCAGTTTGCGGACTTATTATGGTTCTCAACACCGAAAGAAATTAGCTTGGGAAAATAATCCAAGTAAAACGACGCCTTTCTCGAGTAGATGGCAGTTTTGGATTCCTCTTCAGTTCTTGTATGATCATATGACACAAAAGCAATCAGAAAATAAAGCATCTTTTGCTGGTGATGAGGAAAGCTTTTCAGTGTCTCCAGATATCATAAAAGTGGATGATATCGAAAAAGGTGACACTTTATGTTTTGTTTTATTAAGGCCAAATGTATCCTGATAGTTTTTGGCTATGCTGAATGCGGCTTCGCAATTATTTTACAAGAGGAGCATCGCATAGATATTAATTAACTGTTGTAGGAAAATTTTTTATAAAATCCATTTCATTTCTTGAGAAGACAATAGATTCCAGTCTTATGTTTACCAAGCTCTTCATGGGATCACGCTGCTAAGAAACTTTCCATCAAATTTCATTTCATTAATAATTTATTCTTATTTAACTAGAAAAATAACAATTGTGCAAATAAAACCTATGTACATAGAGTATCTTAAGATTAAGAGAGATAGAATGATAAGGATTGGCTTTTACAGTTTATAACTTATTTATACTTGTAGTTAGATTAAGGTTTGCCTAGCTAACAATGGTAACATTTCTATTAACAGTTCCATCTTTTCACCAATTTATGATATTGTGTCTGCTTCATTTTTGTTTATGTCTTATCAATGCTATACTCTTGTGCATAAAGGAGATTTGGAGTCCACTCAAGACATCTTCTCGTATAACTTACACCAGGATTCCTTTTGATATATACATTCCTTAGATGCATAGAATAGTGCTTTTTTATTATCGCTGTTTTTGACTTGATTTAAACTGGTTTTTTTTATCGGTTTTTACAGAAGATGACAAGACTGCAACATCAAAATCAAGGGGAACAAAAAGGAAAAAAACAGAGAGAGTTTTAGAGTCATTTGAGCATGATGAACAAGTTGAGGAAATGCTACAGAGGAAAACTAATAACGAACTTAATGATCAAATAGCCCAAAAGTCAGAAGATGAACTTTTTGTGGGAGTTCTTCTTAAATCATTGGCAAAAATAGAGGAGGGTGAGGCAAAGGAAGCACTTAAACTTGAAATTCAAAATCTGGTTTTTAGAACACGATTTGGACCACATAGGTTAATTGTTAGCCCAAGCAGAGTACCATCAAGTTATGGCAACGTTTATTATGGCAATGGTTTCTATGGAGCACCTGGTGATTATGGACCTCAAATAAATAATGTTAGTGATGAAGAGTTATCAGTGACTAATCGTAGAAAAGCAACAAATCCAAAGAAATCAACGCAAAATGACAAAATTAAAGAAAGTTGTAGTATGGTAACAGTACCTCGTGATTATAGTCACAGTGATAGTGGGGAGATTTAGCTAATTTATTTCATACTTAATTTTTTAATCATGCTAGACCTTTAAATTATATCCTTATCACCTTTTTAATTTGATACTTTTAGTACATACTGCCTGGTTGTGTCATAAAGCAAGGGGAAACTTAATAAATATGTATAAAGTAGAACTGGGTTTTGTGTTTTTGCATCCCTGGCATGAAAAGTAGATCTTGAATGC
Organism: Catostylus mosaicus; assembly: GCA_964019065.1. Lineage (NCBI taxonomy): Eukaryota > Metazoa > Cnidaria > Scyphozoa > Rhizostomeae > Catostylidae > Catostylus > Catostylus mosaicus. The sequence continues at coordinate 13,661,428 of OZ025185.1, read as the reverse complement.
ATTTGGAATCAGAATCTGGTTGCAATGCTTGATTGATTGATAGAGAAAAAAGTAGTTAGCAACTCAAGGATGAAAAACCAGAAGACAGACAGGTTTATATTGGATATCTTTGGACTTGCCATATATGCAGTGCATAGAAAGGCAGAGCTAAGTTGTGGACACTTTGCAGCACACTTTACGATCTTCATCTTTTGTGTAGACTGTTTCATCAAAGCTTTGTCAACTGCCCTCTTGTCTCTGTATGACATCAAAACTAAAAAATGTACCCCTATTTTTGTTGTTCCTTGTTATTTAACCTTATCATCCAAGGGACTTGCAAAGCTTAAGTATTTTCATGGTGTTTTCAGACCTTTTTTTGTGTTTGGAAATGGCAATACAAAGTGCTGAAGTTGATGCATGCTAATGATCAAGACATTGCAGGCCAGGTAGTATTATCTGTCTTGACAGGTATTACAAAGAGACAGAATCTGAGAGATAAAGTTGCTTCAAAATGGCATAAAATTTAGCTCTTTTCAGCTAACATACAAATTAGATAAACCTTTCATCTAGCATTAGCTACCTCACTCTTTATAAAATATGTATTGTATGACATATTTGCTTTATGTATTAAATTATTTATTATTGATTAAGTCAATTGATCATTCATTTAACCCATTGGGATGAACAGTTATGACCCTGTTCTCAACGCGGGCTTGTTCAGCAAGAAAAACAAGTCTGTGACTTTCTAATGTTTCATCTGGACCAGAGAGAATCAAAGTTGGATCATTGAAAGCCACTGCTCTGACAAATGCATGCATTAGGTGATAATCTGCAAAACCGTGGCCACTCATTGTTGTCAATCCTGATGGCATCCTTCTAACATCAAACCTCTCTTTTTTCCTTGTTGCAAAATCAAACACGGTAATGGGCTTGTCTTCGCTGCACTCCATTTCACCCTTGGTACCAAATATCTTTGTTTGTCTAATGCACAGTTTCTCTGTAAATGCAACCATTGACATATTCACTGTCTTTCCTCCTTCAAAGATCATATTTATCACCTGATTTGACATTACATCATTATCACATTCATAAACACACCTCCCATACGGGCCTGTTTTTAATTGCTCCTCAATGTCTTCAACTGTAGGAACTTCAGAAACAACATGACAAAAGAAATTTGGACAGCCTTCCTTTGTTGGTTCTAGGTATATTTTAAGTGCAGAATATGGGCATGTTTTTTCAATGGAACAGTCAGTGCATCGGACTCCTGCACCCTCTGGTTTTTCACTTTTTTTGAACAGATTTAAAGAACCAAATGAAGAAACAGAAACACATTTTGAGTTTCCCATAAATGAATTGATGAGGTCAATGTCATGGCAACATTTTGCTAACAAGGAAAACCCAGATTCTTCCTTCCTTCTCCAGTTCCCTCTTACATATGAATGGGCAAAGTGGTACCAACCAACTGGCTCCATGTGCTGGATGTTCACAATCTCACCTGTGAATCCAATACAAATTTACAGAAGGTTTAGTTACAACGTAAATGAGTTCATTATGATTATTATGATAAAATTGGTTATTTTGAAATTTATCAAAAATGTTCAATTGAAACACTCAAACCAAGCTAGTCTTAACAATGCAAAAGGCAATTTACAAACAAACTTGCTTGGAGGTAAACCATTTAATGCTTTGCTTTTAGTGCAGTTTGGTCATTTGCCCCCTTGTTTCCCAAAAGAGCTTTAAATTTGGCTTTGGATTAACATTCATAAAGAGTAAAAGAATAGTAACACTTCACCTATTCTCCCACTGTCTAATATTTCTTTAACTTTTATGAAATGAGGTTTGTATCTTAAAACATGTCCAACAGCAAGTATAATTCCATTTCTTTTACATGCTTCTGTGATCTCTTCACATTCTTTTAATGTTGGCGCCATTGGCTTTTCAAGCAGGATATGATATCCTTTATTAGCAAATGCAATACATGGTTCCTTGTGCATATGGTCTAATGTCCCAATAACAACAGCATCTGCAAATTTTTCTTTGGTGATTGCCTGTAAATAATTTAATTATCAACATAAGCTCTTGGACGAATTCTTATCAATTGAAAGCCTGTGAAAGCCCAAAGCCTGTGAGAGTTTGGAGTTTGGTGGTTTAGCTCACTTGCTAATGTGATATTGATATAATCATTGTGGTACAATGGAAACACACAGACATATGCAAACCATGAATGATAATCAAAGCTCTTCTACAAATCACCCAATACTATCAATGCCATAAACATTGATTACAGGCTTCTGACTATTATTTTGATAAATTGATGACAACTGCATTGATGTCGAAAGAGGGGGGGGGGGGAGAGGTGTCCTGCTCAATTCCATAAATTCTTTTCAATATTTAATAAGAACAAAGCACAAATCGTCTTGGAATGGACATTTAGATCTTCAGTGAAGGGGATGAATTTTTTTGCAATAATGATTGTGCCTTTGAGAAATTTTGCAAATTTTAGACTAATTGTCTTTGCCAACTCATGTGTTTGTGGGTATTTATCAGTATACCATCACCATACTTTGATTAGACACAAGTTTTGTTTGATTTTCTGACATTTTACAGAATGCCTTTTTTGTAAAGTGTCCTTGGAAGAATGTCTGCCCCTGGACAACTGCCTCCTTGTATTCACTTCTGGTTTCAGCTCTGCAAATGCAGTTTTTGTAAACGCCCATTCATTTCCTTTCATCCTATTTTAGCCCCCCCCCCCTTCTTCAGGTCGCTGCGAGGTCCTTGTCTATACTCACATCTTTCCAGTCATTAAAGACATAGTTCTCATCAATTTTATACAAACTCTTCATCATTTCTCTTCGAAATGTTATTGGCTCAGCAACGCCCACAACTTTCATTCTGTTTGGAAAATCTTTAGCATACGATGCATAAATTTGTCCACGCATTCCAGCCCCAACAATAAAAACTGTAATCTTTCTTTGGCCTACTCCTGTAACATCGAGATTGCAGCTTAGAGCTGGATCTGTGTCGTCTACATGCTCAGTCGGTATGTTCTGTCTTTGATTTGCTTCTTCAATAGACTCTACATTTCCCATTTTAATGTTCTTTTTAGTTTCCTTTTACCAGCATCTTCCAACTTGTTTGCAATTGTCAAAATATCTACAGTATAATGCAGGGTTGCCAGACCCAAGTGGTCAGCAGTAGGCAAACATGGCTGCGAAGTAGCCAAATTGACATCAGAAGAAAAAACAAAAGAATATATTCTTCTGAATCTAAACAAATTCAATTGCGTTCCCATGTTGGGAAGGGGTCTAGACCCCGCCCACTTTTACAAAAGGTGATCTACGAGAGTGTCCTTAAAAAGCTAAATAGTATTATCTGAAGGAGGCTGGTCTAATTCGCTAAAATTTAGTCATAACAATAAAAAATCCTTAGGTATAGACTAGCGCGGGCCCGCTTGCCCGAGTGGATCAGAACCCGAGTAGATCAGAAACGCGAGTGGATCAGAAACCCGAGTGAAAAGAAATTGTTAAATTACGCTTTGCATAACAAGAACCATCATCACTCACATTCCCAAGTGGCCAGTAGTCTGAATTTTCGTTTGCACCAGTGGCCCTACAAGCCACAGGAAATGTACGTCATGGATCACTGCGAAGGAGCACATGCATTTGATGACATTGGCCACTGCGCAGGAGCACGTGACGTTCGGTTTTGCTTCAAAAATAATTGGCCTAAAAATTGGCAGAAAATTTTGTGAAAAAAATGCTCTTGAACCTGCGCTAGAATGCGGGGCTTCCTGTTTGCCCCTTCTTTTTGAGTACCCGCATTCTAGCGCAGGTTCAAGAGCATTTTTTTCACAAAAACTGGTTCTGATCCACTCGGGCAAGCGGGCCCGCGCTAGCGGGCCACTTGAAAAGAACGCTAGTCTTCGCCATTCTTTGATTAAGCAGTGTATTGGTAATTGGTTGGACTCACAAAATCTAGTAGAAGGGCTACAAAAGTTTAGGGAAAGGGGGCAGAAAAGTCCATATGATGGGTTAAGAATTTGCAGAGAGGGTTCTACTGCCCCCCAGAAAAAAGCACAAGAGATATTAAGTTATTTGAAAAGATTGATTTCCGTTGTGATACTTGTTGTCAGGGGATTAATTGAGTAAGAAATGTGCAATAAAACTCAAGCAATTGTGAATCAGAAAACTATCATGATTTTGAAATATAAATTATCAAATTGGAAAACATTATTAGATACGATAACAACAAATATAGATATTGTGTAATGCATTAAATAAGTTCATAGTTCTAATGATAAATGTAATTATAGGGTGAATGTGAGCGACTGCAATTGTATAGATCTGTGGAAAGAAACAAAATGTAAGAAACTTATTGAGCTAAGAAACCGTTATTCTAAATGTATTCAGGGAAAGTAGACACGATTTGATGCATGCAATTCATCATCGGGAATAAAATAAAGGTCAGTACAAAAAGCCCCCAAATTGCTCGAGAAAAACAACACGAAAATCGTAGGAAAATTAGGTTAAAACATCTTTAAAATAAGGGTGAAGATTACGAAATAAATCTAGAACAGACAACTAAAATTTGCTTGGGCAAAAGATACCATGGTTTTTAGCACTACTTTCCTTGTATTAAAAGCGGTTGAAGCACGTGCCAAAAAACCTCAACCGAATTGAAGAAGATACATAGAAAACAGAAAGTATGTCATGGAATGCCAGTAGGCCAACTAATGGACAAAAAAGTTGGAGGCCAAATGACAATACTAGTAGATCATAAAACAGATGACACACCACATAAAATCAATATAATATATTTATTTGTAGCTAATTCTTATCCATTTGTAAAAATGGATAAGAAGCTACTATTAAATTGCAATGCAATGCATAGCAAGGGCAGACTCGGAACAATTCTAAGGGGGGAATTGATGACAAAGGTGGGCGCTTATAAATGTAATTTATTGATAATGTACCAGCATCATATTGCTGTAAAAAATCGGTCAAGGAAGATCACTCATTCGCTCATTGCTAAAGTTAAAATTACTAAAGAGACTATATAGAGCAAATTAAAAATGGCTGTGAATACAGAACTTCAGGAGTGGCGGCACGGGGGGGCAAGGGTTATCGTCGGCAGGCAATTCATCTTGGTTATCAAATTGCGTCGGCACTTAAAGGATAATGCAGTGAATTTCAAATAATGTTTTAGGGGCCGATTATATGAGAGTTTTCAGCCCGGGCTAGAATTTCAGCCCTTCTTGAGCTAGGCGGGCTGGGATTTTCAGCCCGAGCTCACAGGCTGTGATTTCTCATATAATCGCAAATTTTTCCAGCCCGGGCTGAGAATATAGTTTGCGCACGCGCATTTTGAGTACAGTTCGATCCAAAACACCAACAAGAAGGTAATACAACGTTATGGCTAGCTTCTTCTCTGTTGAAAGCAGGCAGTGATTCGGAAACCATGTTTTGGAGCAATGAATGGATCTAATAGGGCTGCAATTTCATAAAACAGTCTCTCGTCATGCGAAAATTCTTCTTCCAGTTACTGTCAGTAGCATTCTAACCCAACATATTCTGCCACCACTGATCTGTTCTGCCTTTCTGAAATCACACTGATCTTGCCTTTTGGCGTAGCTGACGAGCTAGGGCATGTTTCCTTTTCCTTTGCAGTTTATTTTGCCTCGATGATAAAAAAGATGCCAGTATCATGTTATTTCTATGAGCAAACATCTTATACGTCATAATGAGTCCGTAAAGTTGAAAATTCAGAGCTAATAAAGAGCTGAATTGGAGAACATAGAAGGACAACATCTTCCGCGCAATTTTTTGCAAAACCATTTTGAACTTTTAAACTTCAAACGATTTTGGCCCGAAAACAGTAGTTAATCTCAGCCCGGGCTGAAACCTCTCATATAATCGCACGCCAATTTCACCTCGGCTAGGCAGGCTTAAATTCCAGCCTGGGCTGAAAACTCTCATATAATCGGCCCCTTAATCACCATTTTGTGCGACATTTCACCCCAGGAAGGGCCGTGTCGCCCGTGTGGTCTTCTAGCTTGGAATGAAAAGTGACCCTTCTTCACTGTGTATCCCACCCTGAGATTAAGCTCACCAAAATGGAACTGCGGAGGAGAGAGGAAAAGAGGAAAGAGTCCCGAGCTCAGCCCAGAAATGACTCAACACTGAAATTCTCTTTAGTAAATGTCGATTCTTTAGTGTCAATTTTCATATGGTACCTGATACGCTCCTGATATGATTTTATAATACACATTAGAATTAATGTACATGGTTAAAATTTATTGTTGCAAACAGCCAATGGCGTTACATGGACTTTCTTATGGAGGTTACATGCGCTAAAACCGTTCCAGGTGCAAGCAGTTTCACTTCATAAATTTCCGTTGGCACCATTATACATTTCTCATCGGCGCTGAGGTAGCGTAAAACAGTTGGCACCTTAAAGTTTTGGTCCTGGCGCCACCCCTGCAGAACCTTTGACGACAATCTCTATACCTCTATACCAGCTACCTGAGTAAAACGTTAAGGGCAGAAGAAGGGAACAGGAGCGGTGTAACGGTGGGTGTAGGGGTGACGGATTGACATTGAATCGACAATGTGTACACATAAGTAAATACATTCGGGAATGAGATTAGTTTCAAGAGGGCCCGGTTCCAAGGGTAGAAAATGTATTGGAATAGGATTGAATAAAATTATATTATTCAACATATTTTCGAGAATGAAATGAACTGAGAATAAGGTACCATGAGAGACCACTTTTCATTTCTTTATATTCACTTACGTTGCAAAAGTATTGAAACGATTCGAATTTTACCGCACGAAAAATATGGCGCTTTGAATGATATTACAAATTAAAATTCAAGATTCTACGCCATTTTTGCAGCTAAACGCTTGTAAATCTCTGTAAAGCTCAAGCGAAAAAAACTTAGAGCTAAGATTTTAAGAAAAAAGTTTTAAAATGAAGAACATAATTTAGGAAGACACGGGGGTGGTCAGAAAACGAAAAATGTCAAATCAACTGACATCGGTAAAAACAAAGGAGTGAAACGAAATTTTCCTGGGAAATATCAGTCCAAAAAATTGTATTCACAAAGCCTTTAGTTTGAAATTTCTGTTAAACGTCCAATAATGCTGACTTTAACCGTGTGCGCAAAGGGGCAATGGTTTGAAAAATCCATCGCTCTAGAGGCATATTTCATAGGCTTGCTTGCAATTGACATTACCCGCTCTGTAAACAATCAATATTTGTGCCATTTTGTTCTGGTTTTAATTTGATTCTGAGCATCCAAAGCCTTGCGTTTTATTCCAAAGAATAAAAAACAGTTCAAAATACTTCTGGCTTTTAATTTGAGTAATCAATTCCTGAGTGAACAACTCCTGCTTTTTGACAACAATGTTACTTGACAAAATATCAAATTTTGTTATTTTGCGGGACAGTTTCAAAATTATATTTTTGATGAATGAGTAAATAAAGACATATGCTTGAATTTGTTAAGGTTTCATAATGAAGAACAATGAAATTGCGCAACAACTCATTGTTTTGTTTTATCGTTGATTTTGATTGACAGCGACGCGGCCATTTTTGCTTCGCTATCGTTTCCATACTTTTTCAACGTAAGTGTATATTCCAAAAGCTTTGAAAAAATGCTATAGCCAATAGAGATGAGCACAATACTGAGCCTATCCACGACTCTGGTAAACTTATTGAATCAGACCCTCTCGCTACATAATTTTCTTTCAGAAGCCTCTCATTGCAAATTTTAGTTATTTTGGTATGAATGAGTTCTTAAAGTTTTCAGCGTTACAGAACGGAAGAAGGAAGGGAGCCTTTGAACGGTGTCTATAATGTGCAACAAGGGTGAAAAGGGAAACTGGAGTGTCGATAAGGTTATTACATATTTTAAACAACATGATAGCTTTAGCTTGCTGTCTTCGTTTTGCAAAGCTTTCCCATCCAAGGGTACTCATCATTTCGGTGGGGCTACTCGTTCGGCGATATTCTTCTCTATAGATAAATCTGGCGCAATGTCTTTGCACCAATCCAAGTTTGTGGGCAGGTCATTGATGAATACCGAGAACAACAGTGGTCCGATTACAGAGCCTTGTGGTACACCTGATGTTATTTCTATGCTTTTCGAACGTTCTCCTTCCAGAATGACTGTTTGAGTGCGACCCGACAGAAACGAGCGCACCATGCGTTTGTGTTACCTTGTATGCCATAATAATGTAAATGTTTGACCTATGCCTAATGTGTTTGTGTTCTATTATTGGCATATCCCTATCAAGAAGCTTGGACATATCTTGACGTTAAAGAGAATACACGATAAAAGGCAAATGCAGGCATTTGCCATTGTTAAAGGTGGTAGAGTCCCTTCCTTGGCCAGCAGCAAACCAATGTGTTGATGTGCTTCATACTCTTGAGGTTAGCACTTTCAACTACAATGCTGCCTCATCATAACTTACAAAAAAACCTGCTTGAAATCTCACAAATTACAAAACCCCAAAATGACCTCCTGGTAGACCAGTTGATCCCATACAATATATATAAATGCATAAATATTGATGATGACACAAGTTGAGACGCTTTCAAAAGTTGAATTTTTTCTCTGTGTATCTACATCTATACATATTCTATTTATCTATAAATATCAGCCACTGATTTAATACATACACACATATATACATAGAGACAAACCACAGAGGTGCTACCCAATATAATATCTTCATTTTGTTGATATTTTCTGTAACTAGCCAGGGTAGATTTAAGGGACAATAAAAACAACAAGAATACAAAGCACAATCTTTAAGATTATTTAGAATTTATTACTAATGTTTTGCTGCAGCATACAGGCTTCTGTAGAGCTTTTATTTCATTTTAGTTAAGGAAATCTGAAAGGTTTAAATTTAACTTTCTGGGGACTAAGGCCACAAAAATTTCATACCCACCCAAGTTGTCAGCAATTAAATGCCCGATACAAATATTTCCAGGAACAGTTCTGTTTTGCAATATGGAAGCCAGGTTTAAGGAGAGTAAATATTTATGATATTGCTAAAAATCAATCCATTGCATATCACATTTTGTCTTTATCTTCACCAACTGGAAATTCAAATGCTTGTAGTTTTGCTTGCTCCCTCATCTTCTGCCTTCTCTTGTTCTCAAGTGATTTCTTTGTTCTTTTTTGCATTTGTTTGCCCAAAACGCTCCTTTCTCCATTTAGCAAATGGTCCAGCTTTTCAAATAATAATTTCCTTGCAATTTTTCTATTCTCAAAGAGTGACCTTGTCTGGTGGCACTGGAAATAAAAAATGAATCAGGTTTTTTCCTGTGGCATTTTCTATCACTGTGAAAGCAGCAAAATGTGTATGACCATGACCACATTAAAATCAATTTCAACACTTTATCTAATGAGTAAGCCATCCCCTAGATGGTGATGAGATTTCTATTTGTGCAGGGGGTTTCTCCCCTATGCCTAACAACTGCAAGGGCTTTATCAATCAATTACAGAATGCAGACACCAGGGGTGTAAATTTCATTCATTCATCATGCATTGGTTTATCAAGAGAGCCTTGTCGCATAGCAATCAAGATAAGTCATAATGCTATAGAATTTGGTAGTGGGTGAATAATGAAGATCATGGAGACATCTCTACAATAGAATGCATTATCAAACTTTGGCATATAGATGTCATTTCAGGAATTTAATGCGAGAATTCGCAGCATTTTTACAGAATAGTTGCAGAATTTACGTATCATGATCATGTTTGGTGCTCATTTGTTAATGAAAATGAAAAAGAAATAAAGATGGAATGATAGTTTGGTACCTTGACAACAAAGCCGGTGGGTAAGTGTTTTAACTGAACACAGTTGCTCGTTTTGTTTACTGATTGTCCACCAGGTCCACTCCCTTTTATAAAGTTTTCTTCCAGTTCATCCTCATTGAGCTTAAATTCGTCTGGTGCACTTGATGAAGCTATTTGCAACGTTTCCTTTGGAGCAGCCAGTTGTAAAGAATTGTTGGGGCCTTGATGGTTACGTTCGATTCTCAATGTCGCTTTGGTTTGACGACCTGAATTGTCTCCAGCAGAAAAACATCTATTCTGTTGAAAAAGAAACAGTACTGAGCGCGAAAAACTACAAACTGCTCTTACGTTTGCTGCAAAACATGAATTCATCTGACTTTTAGATTGCCACAGCTAGCAGTCCAACTCCTCCATTACTTCATTATCGTTTCACACAGCCTCGTTATCATTTTTTCCTCGATTCCAATTTTGATCACATTGGGCTCCAAAATGGCGACTTCAACTGCTCATGTGTCATGCGGTCGTGAACTGTTTTGTTTGCCAGATATAAGAACATCCCTTCAATCTGCAAATCAATCAGGGTATGCGTACACATTTGATTGTTTACAGTTTACTTTATCTATGCTTGAATAGCAGAAGTTACAATGTCCAGTCGATTTACTTTGTCGTTCGACTTGGTCACTGCCAACAGCAGTATAGCAAATTTTTGAACCCATTGCATTCTTGTTGGACTAAAATGTACCACAATGATTTCCTAATGAAATTTAAACACACCTCTTCAAAATCAAAAGATGCATGAGATGCCATTAAATTTTTTTTTCTCTTTTCTTTCTTCCAGGTTTGATTTTATTTGTGCTCCTTTGGCAAATCCAAAATTCAAACGTGAATTTGACAAGTATGCTCCTGCGAGACCTGGTGCATTTACAAGATCAGACCTTTTACTTCCAGGATCTGGTATGCCGTATCCTCTGAATAAAAATCGATTGCCAGATATGCAGGTGTATCCACACCTGGCTGGAAAGCTTGCATGTGCTCGCAGCTACACTTTACTTTGATGCCGATGTGTCGCACCGCCCCCTACCTTTGGTCGCACCTTTTTTTGTTACAGGAGGTAGTACAATATAGGCGTTTCTCCCCTAAACAATATGGGGTGCTGGTTCAACTTGAGTGAAGTACTAATAAGAAGGAAAAGGGGTAATAACACACGAAGCTCGTTAAATATTGGCTTGGTTTTGCTAGCAACACCTATGATTTTGTCGCATGTCGGCGCCAAATAGGCTTTGCTCACACATGGCAGCGGAAAAACTGTTATTGGTCGCAACTACGCGTAGGCAAAATCAGGCATATTTTCCAACCCGGTATCCACACATCACTCACATGCTCAGCTGCTTTTTGACATTTTAGATTACTGTTTTGACAAATTATTGGTCTCATGTGCAAATATTCCAGTCTTGCAGCACAAATTATTTTTTTAGAGTAAAATGTCATTTCTACTACTATTCTATGTTTACTTTCTAAAGTGCTTATGTATTGGGAATCATAAGTAAGCCTTACCCTTAGACCCATGTGTCAGGAAGCTTATCATTATCTTTTCAACAGATTGGAGCAGTCTAGTTGTTGGTCTGGTGTCACCTTGGATAGATGTAGAATCAAAAAATGAAAATATTCAAAAGAATTCCATAAAGGTCTTTAAAACATTATTTTATAATTTTCTTTGCTCAGATAAGATAAGAGATAATCTGTAGGTTGACATCTCATGTTCTTGTGGGAGAAGTTTTGTTATTAGTAGACAAATGTTTGAGATCACAGGTTTTTTTTTGCAAAAACCAAAATAAAGAGAAATCACAAGAGCATGACAAGCCTTTTCTCAATTTTTCAGCTTTAACTCCTGACATGAAACTGAAACCTGCCAAACCATAACCTCTGTTTGTTGTTTTAGCTGTAATTTCTGGCTATTTCATTTAGCATGGGGATGTCTGCAAGTCAAAGCTTCCCATTATGCAGTCTGCAGAGCATGGCAACTGCACGCACAAGAAAATTTGCAGCAGACCGACATGCACCCCAAAAATTAGGCCTTGCACGCACGCATAAGGATCACCTGGAGTTTCATACTACCTAAAGTGGATTGGTGCACCCGAAATAATCAGATGTGCACGCCGTGCACCCCTTATTTTTACCTTGCACGAGCGAGATCTCATCAAGTTCTGCCATGCTCTGCAGACTTAAGGCATTTCCTTCTTTTTCCTAATGCCTTGGAGGGTAGTGAATTTTGAGAAGAGAAAGGTGATTTTTGTCACATCCTTGGAGATGTTTGTTTTTATTTCGATGAAACTCTGTGCCTTGTTAATAGCAGAAATTGTGTTTTTTCCGTCAGTTTTGGATGTCTTTGATCTTATGTCATCGATGATCTTGTCAAAGATACTCTTTCTAACAATTCCAATTCTAATATAGAGTGATGAAAACAAGTCTGATGACAATATTTTTTTATTGTCTGAGATCTTTCCAATGTTTTCACTATTTTCAGGCTTTTCTTCAAGAAGTTTCATTTGCATCACATCTCAGTCTTCCGTCATTAATCGTCAAACTAAAAAAGAATGAGAATTTTCAGCTTTCACAGTTGCTGAACAGCATTGCTTTAAGCTCTCATCTCCAGCAGGTTAGTCCCTGTTATGAACAACAAATTTTGTATTTTTTTTTTAAATTTTTGCAACATTTTGTCAATTGTTTCATTTAAAAGTAATTGAACTTAGGATCTCGGAGCCTTAATAGTTCTAACATCCAGTGGCAGCTGGCAGTAAACAAATTTATGTATTAGTTTTACTATTTTTCTCGAAAGAGATGCTTAGCTTTTAGGCTGCCATGATATGCAGGAGAAAGGTAGCCATGGTGAGGCCTGAGAACTGTTTGCCTTATAAACAGAAACACATATTTTTTTTATTGCCCTTGTGTAAGTCTAAGTATGTAAATTAAAAGCAGCAATTCATAGATTTATAGTGTATACCCAAATTACACCAGTGTGTACCGATGTGATACATATAACCAGTCTTCATGAAAATCAAAATGGTCTTTTTAAAGAGGAATATTTCCTGTTTCGACAGGCCTAATTTGGCTCTAAATTATGGTCAGCTGTTAAGAATTTTTTACAGACTGAATTGTACTGAACATGAAAAACTATTTTTCTTATTAAAGTATAAATAAGTTTCCAAAAACAAATAATCTTTAAAAATATTTGGTTGTGAGCGCAGCAAATCTCCCCGCAGCAGCCCGTAGCCTTTTTGGCGGCCCTACCGTCAGTGGCTGTTTTGACAACTCCACAGCAGCTAGACAGGCCGATCGCCATCTCGCCCGTCAGCCCCAGTGTATTAGAAACCAAATCTTAATACATCAGATTCTCAAAGTAAGGGACCAATGCCATAAGTACATGGACCACTCGCTCGCGGTAAAATAAAAACGTAGAATAAAAAAAGAATCTTTGCTTTTCGTAAGCTTTCTAAGTTAGTTGAAAAAATCAAGAAAAGGCATTTCAATAATTTTAAATTTGCACCTTTAGCTTTGAATTAATAAACTGTACCGAAAAAAAGCTGTGTTTCTTTTTTCTTTCCCACATATCCACGAAAAAGATCCATTAACTGACTCTGGTGTTCTATTTTTCAATGCCACTTTCAAGCGAGGCCTTCCATCATTTTTAAACTTCAAACGCTTGTCGTGAGTAAGAATTGTTTGCGTTTCCAAGGTTCTAAATATTTGTGATACACCCCAGCAAAGACCTACTTCACCAGCACAAATTATCTCCAACACCGCAAACAACAAAGTGATGCCCTTCAGCTGATCTTTCGTCCCGATTTATTATAAATCCAAATCTAATACAATTGCTACGCAATCGGGTATCTATTAGCCAATAAGAGAACCACTTTTTGACATCAGATATTGTACAACAAAATTGACTTCCCGGTGGATTTATTAGTTTTGGCGAACTAATACATTGACGGCCAGCAGGAGAGCTTCACAAAGCCTCACGCTGATAGGACCTATGGAATTTACTCAACATTGCAAATGCTTATCACACCCATTGTGTTTCATCTTTATGTTAATTATCTATTATGTCAACAGCTTTTTTACATCTCATTTTCAATCAAAAGATATTGGCTAATAACTCACAATTCATTAAGCAAAGAGTCACATCATTTCAATGGAAGAATTTTATCAATTTGGTTTGAGGACCATTCTGAGAAAAACATCAAAGAAATATTTTTGCAAAAAATTATGTATAATACTAATACATTAAATAAATATGCTAGCCGCCACTGCTAACATCCAACAGAAGAATTTCAATGGACTAATTAAATCAATGGAAGCAATGAAATAGTTTGTTGTTCACTTTGTAATGAAGGTCTCTGTGGTGCAATTGATGTTGATGACAATTTTGTAGTTGCATAAAAATGGAGCATGGCATTTGTACTTAAAAGTTAAGAAATGACCGAATGTTGAATTCCAATAATTTGTCAAATGAAAGGAATTTAGACAAATCAGTGGCAATCAGCCCTGTTATAAGAGGTTTTGTATCATTCTCAAGGCTTATAGCACTAGAAATTTGGTGTCTAGCAATAGTTTGTCAAACCTGGCTCATTTTAGCTATTTGGCTGTTTCATTTTGAGGCCTTTGGCTTCATTTTTTGTTTCATTCTTTTGTTATAACGGACAATACATCTTCCAGCAATGTACATATATCATAGAATAATAATCTTCAAAGTTTATTTTTAGATCTGGATTCAAGTTCCAATTGCTTCGAGAAATTCAGAGAGAGACGCAGGTATTATGAAGAATCTGCCAGAGGTAACTCAAAGATTTTCTATTTGTTTACTTTCTTCAATAATCAACAATGAATGGATATTTCTCAGTACGACCCATCCCATAAGATGTCTCTTTCATTTGTATGATACTTGGCAGCCACAAAAACTTTCATAACCTAGGGGAGTGACCGATTGATGGATGAGAATAGCCAATCAAAAGCCATGTAAGAGAAGGAAATATTGAAAGAGATTGTCTAATTGTATTGACCTTATGGCATACTTGCAACCTCTCATGGTTGAAGAGTCCATGCAAAAGTCCTGCTCCTTTGTAGGCATAGATAGGGCCCATGATCTCTTTTTGCTTTTCAAGGGCTCTTCAAAATTTATCCAAGTTAATCATCATCCATTAGCAGGTGCTCTCCCTTTGATCATGATCTGGTATAAATGAATTTGTTGACTATCCTTTATCATGGATTTCTCTGCAGCAACTTGTTATTTAGTCGTCTTTGGTTCACAAAGGATTTATTTCATGGTAAAACAATGTACTTTGTGGCACTTATACCATTTTATTTTCTAAATTTCAGGTGACAAATGACAGAATTTTGGAAGATGACACTTGGCATTGGTAAATAGATAAATAATTTTTAAGTAGTCTTATGAGTTTAAGATTGAATCAGACAGAATTCACACAAAATGTTTTGATATATTTTTAAAGTGCTCAATTAAATACCTGTAAGTGACCAACCCTTATCAAATTGGTTTTAGTTTTGGCTGATATTTAGGCATACAAATACCCATTCCACATCTGTTGCAGATGCAGAGACTCCCCTTTCCCACTTTCTTTTTTCTAATCTTGTTTTTGTCAGCTTGTATATTATTAGGTAAATGTAAATACCATTGGTATTGGGAACTAGATGACCCTGTGCTTTTTTCCTGTCGTGAATGATATAAGTTGTATATATTATATTTGAAATTTAGTATGGTTGGTTTGTGTATATACAAAAACCTCTGTCAAATCAATTTATTGAAGGTGTAGTTTTAAAGGTTATTAACCAAACTCAAAGATGTTTGAATTAACAGTGTGTATTGTGTTCATTTTCTCACAACTAATCAGAAGTAAAAATCTTATTTCAGGTGGAACCAACTGAGAGTTTTATGTGACCAAAACAGGAAGATCAACTTAGGTAGGTTTACTACATCATTTTTTTATTTGGATTGATTTTGATCTTGGTTCTATGTACATTTGTGTTATCTTGAGGACCTCCCCTGTACCCTTGTGATAGTACTAAATTTGATTGGCCAGTTTCATAACTGCCATAGAGATCACCATGGATATTTTGCGATTGGCTGCTTTGCAGGGCATTCCACCTTTTTATCTACCTTTTTATCTTGTAGAGGAATCAATCAAATGGAACTTTCATTTTCCCATGATTACTTTAAAAATTGATAAGTCAATGTCTGTCTGTGGATGATATCACAGCATGGGTACTATTTTTAATTAACTTTTAATTTTGAAGCTTGGAAGTGTCTATCACAACATTCTTTTGATGATTGCTTAATGTGAAAAATGGGACCTGTTTAGCAAAAGTTTAAAAAGTTACTATTTTGTCTGACATCTGTCAGAGTGTGAAAATGACTGGATAATGACAAAGATCAACAGAAATAGAAAAACAGTTGTTCGATCGAATACCACGTTTGGAAAGTTTTATCTCAGTTCCCCTTTTGGTCAAAATCTGTCATTTTCATACTCCGATAGGTGCCGGAAGAAAATGTTTGTGTCAATGCAGAGAGGTATATTTCCATGTTGTCGTGAAATTTTACAGTTATCCATCACGAAACAGTTATTGGATTTTTTTAATTAATTTTCTTTAATTTCAGTTATTCATATTTTTACTTCCGTTCTTTTCTTTTATGTTAGTTTTAGAATTAAACAGTCAGATTCTGCCACATCAGTCGAAACTAAATAGATGGTTTGCTGAACCAATTAAAGCAGTAAGCATTCCAACCAGAGTTTTCATCCCAAATAAGAAAGGTAAGAGACCTGCGAAGATGATATTAAACGGTATTGACTGCCTTTGATATCTTATTCTACCATACAAAAAGCAAAAAAAAAGGAAGAAAGAATTTCGGTCAATATATTAATTGGTACACCAAAGCCTCGTGCTTAATAGGCAAATATTCATCTTTCTGTTGATAAATCACCGAATGAAATCTTAGTTTATAGAGATTGCCTATATGGTAAGGCAGTTTGGAAGGGGCAGGAGGAGGAGGAAGTGAAAAGAACATGTAAGGAGGGTAACGCAGAGGGAGAAGTTAATAGAAAACGGAAAAGCTGACTATGTTTAGTTATCCAATCTTCAAGGAGATGTTTTTCAACCAATGGCTTACATTTATATGCAATAAAACACATAACCTATTTACAACCTATGCAATGTTTGTTTTCATAGCTGCAATTAGATTCACCTGAAACTTCTTCTGTACAATCTAAATTTTTTTCAAACTTAGTTAGTATGTTCCGATCCATTTTCCATAAACTTCTATCGATTTATCATTTTTAACCGATCTTAATTTATAACCATATGAATTATTTTTCAGGATATCCTGTGTTATCGAAACCATTCCAGGAATATGTAAGGAGATTGTTTCTGGTAAGAATAACCCACACAAATTTGCAAAATTTCATTTTCCCCACTCTTTTATGTATTTTACGAATCTAAGACTCTTTGCATCCTCCTTAATGAATGCATCCACAGTTTAATATAAATTTAAGCAAGTTTTTCACTTTTAAGGGCAGTACACGCAGGTCCATAAGTCGATTAAAAGTCTACTAGTTTTGGGAGGATGTTTTTGCCCTGCCCTTTAAATGAAATGAACATTAGTTCTATTTTTAAGATTACAAAAATTTGCCTTTTTTGTTCCAGGTATTAGCATGAGACCTGAACACAAATTATTTTCCAGTTTTCAGTTTCATTATCATTACTAATCTACACTATAACAGTTTCTATTTACAAAGTATTGTTATACATAAGAATAGGTAAAATTGCTAAAATTATCGGTACAGCACACAATTAGGTGGAACTAAAAATTTAGGAAATAGCATTAGCTCGTAGAACAATGTAGGAAAAATTGTGAAGGTAATAGTGAATTATACAGCCAGTTGCTCCTTCCCAGAGGGATAAAGGTTAAGAGGTGTTACAAGATATCACAACAATTGTGTATTCACTTTTTGTTTGTAGTTGAATGTGCAGTTCATTATATCAGGAACACCACAAATGAAGGTATGTTGCCCCTGTACAATTATCATCAAACTTTTTTTACCATGAAATGACGTTGCTTGTTGTTAAATCTTAATTAATAATCGTCAATGAGAGCTCATTGTAAATATCTGTTTAGAGAGTTTGAAGGGTCACTCTACTTTATAATCACGATCTAAAAGGCATCATGAAATGTTACCACGTGGATAGAATAGAAGCAAAGAGAGACAAAGTATTAATCTCGAAAAATAATGATTATAAAATGAAGAAGACAGAATGAACAGTTTTGCCAGTGTGACATGAAAATTCTTATCATGTCACAGATTAGTTATTGCTGTGCCATTTAACCATGTAAATCGGCTTATCCGATGTGAACAGAGCTGATTGATTCAAGAAATTAAATGAATAAGCTAATGAAGCAATGAGCAAAGTAATGAATGGATGAAGGAAAAAATTTTACAATTAACAATGAATTTTGCCAATTAATAAACCAGTCAGTAAGTCAAATCATTCAGTCACACCATTGACTATCCAGCGAAAATTTCAATTATTAAATCAATTATTAAATCAATTATTTAATCAATCAACCAATCAATCAGTCAATCATTCATTAAATCAATCAATCAATCAATCAATCAATCAATAAATTAATCAATCAATCAAGCAATTGCTTATCGGATTTTTCTTGCTTATCGGATGTCACATTTTTCATAACATGCCTTATTTGATTTCTTGTAGAATATCGAAGCCTATTATCAATACCTCGATCATCTTTATTTGGTAAGAAAATTCATTGCATTCACTAAACTCTTGTTGATAAATTATGAGCCGATTTGGCCCTAATGTTGAATAGAGTGTACTATACGGGGCTCTTCACCATCATCCATCAATGAATTACATTCACTTACAATAAGGAGCATTAAGGAAAAAGAGAATCAACATTTTTGTTTCTTCAGGGAATCTTATATTCGGCCTTCAAAAAGGGTCACAACATTTTTAAACAGCCATTTTCCTGTTTTATTCATTTGTTCATTTAATCCAATACCAAGACTACATCTTTAACCATTGACATTCACCATCACAATTCTTAAGATCATATTTTCAAACAGTAATAGTTTGGAATTTCCACATCTCATTTCACACCATTAAAATCGCCTGGTTTCATCTATGACCTGTCGCCGATATAGGATCCCAGGCCTCACAACAAAGATCTAATTCTAAGTTAATATTATTAAGGAAATCCAAGATCCAGTTTTAAGGCTCTAGCCACCATGGTGTTTTTTAATACCAGATTTATAAGAGAGGCGTTTTAACCCGTTCTTAGTTTTGAAAATTTCAATGGCGAGAAACTGTCTGCGGTGCGACCTCTTTGTTGGAGGATAAAGTTAAATTTCACTTATGATATGGTAGAATAAGGGAGCATTAATATAACAACTACAACTGCAATTTAATTTTGAGTAAGTCTGTCACACATTAGATGTTACTTGACATTTCCTCCAATTTTATTGGACATTTTAAACTGTCCAGTTTTTCTCATCTTTATGATTGGTTTATTGCGACATCTAATTTGAACCAGACTTATTAATGCCTATTGTAATTATGTTGAAATGTTAGCTCCATTTCGAACCAATTGATTATTTGACCTTTCCCATTGCACGGTTAAAATAAAGTAAGTTGGTCTTTTATCCGAAAGTTATGTTTCAGAGGCCAGGTTTTTATATTATCTTTAGTTGTTAAAAGGGTTGTAACACCCTGAGGCCTTGAATAATGTCACCCTTGTTGAAGATATTGCATTTATTCTTTTATTTATTCATTGATTCATGCAGTAAAACTGTTTGATTACTTTTTAACAGACTCAGCCACCAGTTGATCCGGTGTCACAATTTGCTAAAGGCTACGAAGATTATCTCCAGTCTCCTCTGCAGGTTCGTTGTTTTTCATCGCGTTTTTCTATGCACGTCTTTTCATAATCATCTCAAATTTCAGCCTGATCCTGAAGCTTATGTGATTTGGAATCATAATACAATGTATGTACATATCTTTGAAATAGAGATCTTTAATTTCAACTGATTTAAACTTCCCATTGAAACTTTCAAATCTAAGAACGGCTTCGTTTGCCGAACCTGCTTTTACCTAGGCTGTCCAGGGTCCTTTCTCCTCGTCTACCTCAGCTCCATTTTCCACAGATTTTCCTGACCAGGTCCCCTGAACCACCCCTTCTAAGGCAGTGTCCAATGAAGGTGCTTTGTATTTTTCTGATGGCAATCAGCAAGCGTCTGGTGGTTTATGCGCCTGACACATTAACAAAATTTATTATGACGATGATTGGGATGACGATGGCAATTACGATGAAGCTGTGTGGTTTTCTTTTTGCCCTACCTTTGGCCAAAAGATCCTAAAAGCTGTTTGCTTCAAAGCATTAAACTGCTTTTTCGTTTTTATTATGCACGAATCCTTCTGTTAAGAAACCAGTATTTAAATGTTTTCCATACGTGAACTAAAACGTTGCACTATCTGTTAAGCTGAAGAGGGTATCCTTTCAAATTGTTCACGTACATTAATTTCACTATTTTAGACCTTGGTGATGAATATAATGGCAATGATGGTTATTTTGCGTGGTGGTTGTTGTTATTAGTTGTTTGCAATTTGGCCGATTTGTTGTTTTAAAGGGTTGTTTGTAGAAACCTTTTCCTAATAATGCGAAGAGAGTTGCAACATATTGCTAGTATGTCTCTCAGCTTCCCTTTCCAAAATATTTTTGCATTACCAGGGAAGTTCTACGTGCACCCTTTGCCACACAATATCTCTTTATTGCCAAGCAAATTAATAAATCTTGAACTTAAGACCGATTGAATATTGGGATTTATCTGTGGTTTGCCCTTCAAAACCAGTTAAACAGGATCCATCAAGAAACATGGATGATGTTTATTTAAAAACTATTCTCTACTCATTCGACTTGAAGATATTAAAGGGCTTTGATGATATTTCTCTATTGAATTATGTATAATTTGAGAATGTACCTTTAACAAATTATATATCATTTGATAAATTACCTATTTTTAGCCATTGATGGACAATTTAGAATCTCAAACTTATGAAGTGTTTGAAAAAGATCCTGTCAAATATGCTGAGTATGAAAAGGTACATTATTCTCAATTTTTAGCCAATCATTTAATGTTGTCAATATCAAATACGTATAACATCGAATTCCTAAACTTTTTTGAAAATAAAGAAGACCTTTGGAAGACTGAAATTTTATTTTGACTAGAATTTAAGGATCCTGACCCTGACCGTACCTTATCTTACTTGACCTTGCATGACCTGACCTTTACCAACCTACCTGGCCGCATCCGACCTCTCCTTACCTGACCTGACCTGACCTGACCTTACCTTACCTTACCTTACCTTACCTTACCTTACCTTACCTTACCTTACCTTACCTTACCTTACCTTACCTTACCTTTACTGAACAGATGGTGTCCAATTTTGAAACAGACATGCATTGGATTTAGCTGTCAGTTCTTTAGCTATTTCAAAAGATTGATATTAATTTGACAAGACAGCAGCGCTCCAAACTCATTTTAATTAACTTCATTATTCAATTGCTAAAATGCAGCATTTAATTTTATTTGCGTTTAGATGACGCAATGCCCTTCCTTAGGTAATACAATAACTTGTCAATCCAAAATGTTTTAAAGTTAATCTTTTTATTACATCACCAAAAATCTCTGTTAATTGCTGGTAAACATTGCGTTTCAGGCCGTGTATCATGCGTTATTAGACAGAGTTCCCGAAGAGAAGAAAGATGACGTTACATCGTACGTACATATTATGACCCAAAATATCAATAGGTTAACATGTACATGTGGCAAAGCTTAATCATGTTATATCTATTCTCAATTAGGAAGTTAGTAGTCAAGTTTCTGTTTGACCTTCAGAGGAAAATAAACCTGCGGCTTTTTATTTACATTTACAGAATAGCACAAACTGCCTTGATTCATCTTTCGAGGTGTTTCTTTAACATACCCTGTGAGGGAGCAGTGAAAAATAATCGCAATGAGCACTTGTTTACTGCATTTGAGAATGGGCCACTAAATATTGGAAATTCTTTTAGATCCCTGCAATTATCGAATTGTGAAACGCTTGGAAAGTTGTTTGCATAAGTTTGTATGTGTTAAATATTTATCCAATATAATGGCACAAAGAAGTACCCAGTGAAAATCCAGTTTTCATATCGGGTTCATGAATTGTGCGAGATTAAAAGCATTTAACAAAAAGGCAAATTCATCGTTATTTGTTTTTGGCAACAGATGTTTACAGTTTGTTAAATAGCAGTTGTTTTTCTTATTTTAAATTTACCCAACTGCTCATCATTTTTAATAATTCGCTTCGTTTTAAGCCCGGTTTCAGATTCCTCTTTCTGAATATCTGTTCCATAATGTTAATCGCGTTTATAGAACATGGCAGTTCCAAAAAGCAAATATCTAAAATAGACATTGAACGTCCTCTATTGTTCCAAACAAACAAGGTGTCGAGAAAAAGCCTTGACGATAGAATGGGTGATTACTTTTTATACTTGGACGTTAAATTCAAATCTTCAGGTTTCAGCCTAATCGCCAAAAGTTTATCATTTCGTAGGTAAAAGAGTTAATTTTTCCCTGAGTGATGATTTACTAAGCGTTTCAAGAAGTGACTTTCATCTATAAGGGGATAGAAAAAAATTAATTGAATTGTTTTGTTTACAAATCGCTTGCCCAACCCACCTACCTCTCTCACTTCGAGACGTGACATGTAATTCTCAAAAAGGAATGAATCTGATTGAAGAAAATAAGCTGATGATAATCATGGGATAAAATTATTGTGCAGATTGTACTCCGTCGTAATAACAGACTCGAAAATGAACTAATTATGATGATAATGTAACAGAGACAGTCACCATACAACCTTAAGGACTTTTAGAGCTCATTACCAGGCGTTGAGGTGACGAGTTTAGCTCACAAACTTTATTTTTATATCCATATCTTACTTGTTATCATGATTTCAAAGCTAATTTGTGAATTAAGTCCGGTCAGAGACGAAGCGTCCGTCACCATTTAAATATTTTGTTTATGTCTGAAGGTTTATGTCTCAAAATATTTAAAAGTAAGTCTTAAGATCTATGTCTCAAGTTTAAGTAGAAGTCATGAAGATTATACAAAAATAAATCTGATCATATTTCTTCATATCCTCATTCTTGTCGTCAGCCCAATTTTTAAAATTATTATTTGCAATTTATCTACTAGTTTCGAGAAGTGGTACTCTTTCGAGAAGTGATACTTGATTTTTGTTATTTTTGTTTCGCCTAAAGCGTGGTAATGGTGGTTGGTGCTGGAAGAGGACCTTTAGTTCGAGCTTCAATTCAAGCTGCTAAAAAAGCAAACAGAAAAGTTAAGATGTATGCAGTTGAAAAAAATCTAAATGCTATTGTCACGTAAGTTAAGCCATTTACAAAATAAATTTTTTAACAAAAAGCAGAGAATCAGTAGTTTTTTTAATGAAGTTCTATTTTTGTATGATTCTCTGCTTTAATTTTTTATAGTTCTTGAATTTTTAGCGCCTCATATTCACGACGTATTTCTGTAAATTTTTCAGTTAATTTCTTGTTTCATTTAGAACTAAATTGTTGTATACTATAATTTATTCTTATTTACTGTTTTGTTTTTCATACTTCATTGTATTTTGAAATATGTTCTTATGTATTATTTTATTAAATAATATAATTTTATGAACTATTTTGTTCTACGATGTTATTTATTTTATTTTTATTTTATTTTATTTATCATTTTGCTTCATTGTATTTCATCAACTTTCCTATTTAGTATTGCAGTACATGAGTTGAATTTTTGACGTATTTTCTTCCATGTAATCTTAACTTCTTTCCTACTTCATCAATCCAGCAACTAATATTCTAAGATCCGTCTCTGCCTCTTGCTTCATTTGCAGTGTTTCCTTCCTTTTTTTCAAATTTGTTTAATTCTTGTTACCGGTTTTTTTATTAACACATTTTCTATTTTGATATTTTTGTGATTGCTACGGAGAATTTGGCATTACTTAATATCATTTAATTAAATATCCTCTTTTCTTTGTTTATCCTTCAGACTAGAAGCGCTGAATGAAGAAGAATGGGGTGGTAATGTAACCGTTGTTTCAAAAGATATGAGAGAATTTTGCCCTGATGAAAAGGTAGTATACACATTACTCGTTTCAGATTCATCTTTAAAGAATACTATCGTTTCTCTACAAAAGTTTCTCGTGGCCTAATGTTTAAATCTTGCTTAATCATACTTTTTCATACTGGCTTTAAGAATCGCGGAGTCATTTTAATTTCTTACCAACAATAGCCTTAAAAAGTTTTATTGAATAAGAACTGAAATTAAAACATTTAATAAGCTAACAAATTTAATTTGGAGAAGCTACACATTTAGATTTGCTGTTATTTTAACTTCGGCTGCCTCGTTCTCATAAACAAATGATTTCATTTGTAGGCTGATATTATTGTTAGTGAATTACTTGGTTCTTTTGGTGATAATGAACTCTCCCCAGAATGTATTGATGGCGCTCAGGAATTTCTTAAAGGTAATCATATGTATGATTTCTCGTGTATTGATGTTTTGCCACTTTTTTGTATTTACTTGCTATATCTTTTGAACATTGTAGAAAAACTTGCTTTGTTGATAAGAATGCCATTCAAATAATTGCACTGTTAACTAAATCAAAAATTCTTGTTACTGTTAGTGTACAGTGATTCATTGACATTTACGGGCAAGGCATCATCAACAGGTAGGGGATCGTTGTGTGATTTTCTCTGGGAAAATAGTTCCGCTCCAAATGAGGACTTTTTTGCTTCCAGTTGATTTTGGTGGTAAACGTTTCCAACGTGTTGAGATTGATGAAACCATTTTATCGTTTTTTTTAAAGATGATGGAATCAGTATCCCTTGTAAATACACATCTTATGTAGCTCCAATGATGTCAATGAAACTACACACAGAAACTGGAATGTGTAGAGAACCGGGAAAACTACCTGAGGTGACATTATACTTATTAAAAGGACGTTTATTTTCCTTCTCCAGACACTTAACTTTTTGCTCCCACCGCTTATTAAGGTCGATCAAAAGCTCTAGCCCATTGCTTTCCATTTCTCAAAAAGGACAACAGTGTATAAATATCGATGTTATTTTACATTGGGGGAGTGTAGAAATGCTTTCCAACCGTAAAGCTATTTATAAGAAAATACACAAACTCATTTAAGGAAAATTAATTGTTATTGGTATTTGTGTAAGGCAATAAAAATTTATAAAAGTTTCATCAGGAATAGCAAAAGTTTTAAAAAACAAATGCATCTACCTCTGACGAGCTGTCATCTTGCAGCAAATGCACAAGTACATGAAAAGACAAATAGTTAACTGTCAAATAGGGGAGGCATAATTAGATCAATAAACGGGGATGTCAGGTCGAATCGATAATGAAAGGCTTATGAAAGCGTTCTGTTTTGTAAATGTAAATGGTAACTAACTATTAAAGGATATATAACTGTACTCTTGCAACAAAACTTTTAGAAACCTGAGTTTAGCTTCAAAATTCGTGAAGATCCGAACTAATCGCTGAAACTAAAAAAGTTTGCTTATGTTAAATTAAATGCAAAGTGTTTGGTATAGTGCATCATGTAAAGATCTTTTTGCTTACAATTATTTGTCAAGGGGTGAAGTTGCGTATTTCAGTGTGTTATTATTCTCTCTGAAGACGTCACCCAAAAGTAAAAGGATATTATAATTTTTTGGTTACATTTCTTATTGTTATGAACTACTTCAATGGTTTTATTTTCTTCAATGACTACCATTTTATTTTAAACTTTTTTCTGTTTCTTAGGCATCTTTTGAAACACCGTATGTAGTCCGTCTTTTAAATGTAAATATCATAGCTGAACCAAAAAGTTGTTTTACGTTTGTCCATCCAAATCGCGGTAAGTTGCCAATACAAGCAAAAATGTTTGTTATTCTTTTTATTCGCCGCTTTCTGGATAAAATTCTCTAGCTTGTGTGTATATTAATTCTAATGAGGGTCTTTCGTGAATGATAGAGGGAGGCCTAGCGCAAGTGAACATCTTTAAAGACAATTCTGCATTCCATATAACTTCAGTGCTATTATTGTTTGGTTATTTTATTCATCTGCTGATGCATTTAGTTGTATTCTGGACTTAACATATTCATTCATTGTACAATAGGGCTGCTTATTTATATTAAATCCGGGTTTCTTATGAGGAATTTATCAAAACATTGGGTATATGATGTAAAATTATTGTTAGCATTCGCTAATGCGTTTTCGTGCATTGTTAAAACGGTATGTTTTGGTTATGGATTTACATACATTTTTCTGCGAAAATAATCTTGATAGTTGAATGCATGCGATGTGATAATGCTGCTATTAGATGCTGCGGAGGATTTCTCTTATATATCTGCATAAGCGATGAAGGATTGTTTGCCTTTTTGAATTATATTCTGTTTGAATTATTGACTAGTTTCTTCGATTCACCCAAATGTTGATGTTAGACCAGAAATTCACATTTCCATATGTTTTGACGTTGGCTGATAAGATTCCAGTCTTTCCTGGCCCTTTTCTTGCTTGTTATCAAGAAATCCAGGATAGTTTCTTGTGATCAACTTTTGTTTCTTTTGCAGACAAGCCGATTGATAATTCAAGGTACAAAAGGAGCGATTTTCATGTGAGCAGTGGAAACTTAGTTCATGGAATTGCTGGATATTTTGATGTAGTGTTATACAAAGATATCATGATTAGTGAGTGCTCATTTCCTTGATTTTGATTCTTTGAAATCAATGTAAGCATCTCTGGTATTAGCCTGTTACCCTTCCTTATATTTCCAATGAATTTGTTAGTCTGAAACCGGATGCTTTGAGCGGGCAGGCCTGGTATTGCATTGTCCCTGTATTTTTACTCTTCTATTGCCGCGGGTAAAGAAGGGAACCAAATAGCAGGCAGTATTCTTGGTTATCAAAGAATGTTTGCGACGATTAAATTAAATGGTAAATATAGGTAATAATGAAAACTGGCAGGAACGCAACACAGTAACTACCAAATTATTATTAGCAATTGATGTTTCACCACTATAAAGGGGCTTCTTCAGCATATTTCGGAATTAATGCGTTGAATATCTACCTACATTTAAAGGTTGAAGTTAGAAACGATGGAAGTAGGAGTCTTGAAACAAAGGGAAGCAATTCTTTTTTTCCAAAACAAATGTTTTTCTGGACACACAGAAAGCATCGACCAAAAACGGCAATGTTTTCTTTATTATTCATTTAGTTGATGGTCTACTTTGTATTTCATGCGAAAAATTCTCCTTTTTAGGCATACATCCTAAAACTCATTCGGATGGCATGTTCAGTTGGTTTCCAATTTTCTTTCCGATTAAGGTTGGTATCCTCATATTCCTTTTTTCCATCTCATTTCATACTTCCTTTGAAATCGTATTCAATCTATATTCATTTTATTTTTCAATTTGCGTTGTGTGTTTCTGACTGTGTTGTATAATGTCAAGTAAGCATGCTTCTATGTTTTTCTGTTTATGTACCGTTTCGCTTATAAAGTTCGTGCATTCGTATTAGTGTGAAGTAGCACCTAGTTGAGGGGTATCAAATAATCAAGTCTTTATCATCATGCAATTGCTAAGCTCGAAGAAAAAAATTTGATTGAGAACTAACAAATTTACAGTATAGCTAACGTTTAACAGCAAACAAACTTACTCGTTAGTGAGGGGGGGGCTTATTTTGAAAACTGACCTTATAATAGGGGGTTTCTGTAAAGGAGGGGTTTGCGTCACGCTTCGGGATTATTATCAAGCTTTTTGCTATCTGACTATTTGACCTAATTTCATTTTATATTCAAGATTCCTTTTTTTGATTCACTCATTTTGGTTTTCAACAGAATCCGATGTATGTCCCTGACAATTCTGTAGTGAGCATTCATTTTTGGCGCAAAATTTCTCGAACAAAGGTTTGGTACGAGTGGTGCATTGTTGAAGGAGAGCAAAGCAGTGCAATACACAATCCAAATGGACGTTCCTATTTCATTGGACTGTAGTTTCTTTAACAGGCTCTTGCTGGGAAAATTTTGCTTTCCCTTTGCATGTTGGAGGAAGGACTTCTTCTGCAACTAAACAAGATAAGAGGCAAAGTACTCCATGTTACATCCAATGGAGTTTTTGTACTAAAAACTTTGCCATGTAAGGCCAAAGAAGAACAATTTATCAATTAGATGCGCTACAGGAGTATTTTATTGAGTTAGAATTTTATGTTTGAGTTTTATAGAAAACAAAACAATGATAGTACTTATGAGAGAAATTTCTTACAATATTTTTATACTTTTAATAGTGACATCAGTGTGTTGATTGTCAATCACAAAAAATTTTGCTGCACTGGGGTTGTGTTGTATTTATTTTATATAGATATTCACATGAATAAAGGATAAAGAATATTTATCGTCTAAAACTTTTAGATCATGTGGTAAGCAAGGTCATCTTTTGCTCAGGGTTTTTGAGATTTATCGCCACAATAGCGCAAAACAAGATTTCAAAAGGCATGTATTCTTTTTCCCCTTGCACTATTTATCTGAGTATCCAGGGACTGGACAGCTATTGATCAAGCAAGTACCCATTCACATGCAGTATTACTGTTTTTGGATTTTGATTTCTGTCGGTCACTATTTGAAATTTCATAGTGCTGTGCAAAAAGATGCTCCTGAGTAAGCTGCACATAGATTTATTTTGAACATGGGATTTTTTGAAATGAATTGATAAAATGATTATCATGGTTTGCTTCATCCTAAAACAGATGCAGCCCTGTTAATAGCCACTGTTGTTGATTGTGCTATTCCCGTCATCATTACATCAATTTATTAACTTGAAAATAGATAATTATATTTTTGGCTGGCACTTTATAACAAAGATAAGGAACAACGCAAAGTGGTAGGATATTAAAAGTAAGCTGCAAATATAATCAGGTTATAATGTTTTGATTTATTGTATAGCAAATTGGCACTATTTGTTTTCAGAATTAATCTTCACTTAGAACTATTTCCATTTTCAATCATTTTTCTCCTAATTTTTTTCTCACTTTTACTTTTCATATTTTTATATTTTTGCATTTCATATTTTCATTTTTGTAGCAAGATGTGATTTTAATTATAACTATTGATATCCACTTTGTGAGGTATTTTTTCTCAGGCAATTTTTATTTTTTTTTGTCAAGCATTTAGGCAACAGATGTAGTGGTATTTCTCCATCAATACAATGATTTCTGAAAGTGCATCATATCAACAAATCAACTCCCAATTACGCAAAGTAAAATAACCATAAATAAAACTTAGCAGATTTTTTTTGCAGGATTATTAAAAATACAGAAAATACCAGAACATAAATAATATTAGCCAAGTATAAGCCATTCCTCTATGCCACCCAAGATGTTCTTGTTATCCAATAAAGATATCTTGGTTGAAAAACTTTATTAATGACATAATGATCCGATGTTGAACCATTCAATATTGAACAATACAGCTTGTAATATAAGAATATATTTAAAAGTCTTCTTTCCATAAATATTTTCATTCCTTTATTTTTTTTCATTTCTTTTTTAACTATTTACTCTAAACTCTGCTGGAGTATATGAAATGAAATAAAACTGGTGAAGACCATTAAATGCTGTCTCTAAAAAGAAGTGCCATTATAAGCATGTTTTAGCAAACTCAAAAGGAGATGTCTGGTGTTGGCCTATGCCTTACTTTGCTATTGGTGTTGTTCTTTGCATATCCCACCTTGTGCACCCTTATTGCAGCTTTATTGTAGACTGTACAGTGTTTTTTCATTCAAATAATATTTCTTATTGTAGGTCTCATCCATAGCATAATTGGACAGTTAAAACATTTTCACAAAGAATCACCATCTTGTATTATTACACATTTAAATTGGACCACATTGCAAAAAAATTATTGGATGCAAAGTCAGTACTTTAATTGAGAAGCTGTATGAACTGTTACTGAACATCGCCAATATATCTAAAAATAAGCCAGCAACCTTAATTATCTTCTTTAATTAACATGTTGTTTTCAACAATAAACCAAATACAGCTGCTGTTGTTGCCATTACAATTTTTTTGAATAGGTAGGGGTTAATGCAAAAGGTCAAGGGCATTAGGCTAACAAATCTAAAATATCTCTTTGAGACACACATTTGCCTCACTGCTTAAACATCCCCCAATCTAGACCCCTTTGCATCAATTATCCTCCTCCTCATCAAACGACAGCAAACTCTTATTGTCTACTTTTTTAGCCTTTTTCGTACTTTTTTCTTGTTTCCCTTTCTTTTTCTCTTTTGACGAAGCCTTTGAAGTTTTCAAACTGTCTTCACTTGTTTTTTCCACTGGTTTTTTAAACATGATTTTGCTATCTGGAGAAAGTGGCTCGTTGTCTTTTATTTCCTTTCTATTTTTAACATATTTTTCGTAGTCCTCTTCAGTAAGATCCCCATCATTAATTACACAAATTGTAGGCTTCTCGTCTTCCTTTTCATGTCCATCATCATCACTTGCCGCTAATTTTTCATCAATTTTTCGCCTTTTTGTATCAACTGTTGGTCCTTCTTTGAAGTTTGTCCTTGCTTTAAAATCCCTTAAGAATTTTGGCTCTTGTTGTTTCACGTACTCCAACTTGTGCTTGCCACCGCCTGCCATTGTAAATTATTTTTCAATTTCAGTTGCAAAAAAAGTCAGAAAAAGACGAAGATGCATGTTGCAAAAACTATTTATGTTTTTACACACATGTTCAATATGACTCGAATTGATATCGAGGTTAATCCACAATGGCTTCAGCCTCGTGATCATATTGGGAACAAGAGGGTCAACAATTTTTTATTTTATGAATTATGCATCCATCTTTAGCCCCTCACTTGCATTCTGAATGTAAAGAGCTAATTGAAAATTTACACGAATGTCATGAAATGGTAGGTCCTAAATATTCATTCTATGATTTGTGCACTTAATATATTGTTCTTTGGATTCCAGTGATTTTACCAAACAAACCAAAGAAGATAAACTTTTTTTAAAAACCAAGCACATTCTCCTTACGCACTTAGAACAAGTGTGCGATCATTATGTTGGTGTGATGAAACTATATTTTGTAAGCAAATTTCCTTGCGCTATTAGAAATTTTTTAAGGTTGCTGCATGTAAAGGGGGTGCTATAGCACCAGCATCCCCGTATGGAAAGTATGGCAGTTGCACACCCGAGTTATTTTAAGTAAATTTTCACTGTACACTTGATAAAATGGGCGTGTTTGAAGCAACAGGGCGTGGCATGGGTGTGATGAGGGCGTGGTCAAACGCATTCTACAAATACACAAAAAAATTCAATTCAACTACGGTCGTCATCGAGTTCTATCCTTTCTGAAAGATGAAGCCCTTTCTAGTAGCTACTCCGGTTTTTCAAGCAATTATTCAATTTTTGAAGAATATTAAGAATGGCGTTTTCCTCAGAATCACCACGTGAGAGAATTAAGCGTCGGCTAAAACATTATTTGTACGAAGCTAAATCATAACAATTGCTATAGCCATTTCAATATGTTTCTTAATGATACGGTTTCAAGTAAGGGAGTATCGCAGTAACTTTTGGCCGTTGGGTTCTTATACCGGTTTTTATATATAAAAAGCAACTGTCCCGTTTCTACCTTTTGAGGAGACAACTGTGTGTGCTCCTCCGCAACTCTTTCTGCCAGACAGACCACCAACTGCACCATTATTTGATGAATATTTGCAAAGATGAGGATGAGATAAAAACAGGGGTGTTATGCAACGAAAATGATCACACTGACACACAGGTAATAGCTTGAAAGCGAGGAAAGAAAAGTGCAAAACTTTCCCTAAAGCCCTTGCCCCGATTCTGGTTTGCCAAATGTGTACAAACCATATCGACCACTTTGCACACTTGAGGTGCACACTTCGTTGTATTGCACACTTGCACACTTGGAAATTTTGGTTGCACACCCGAGATCTCGGCGAAAAGTGCCATACTTTCCATACCGGCCAGCATCATGATACCCCAGTAAGTTTTTGTAAGAAAAAAGAACATGGTCAGCAAAATAACATGTGTTGCAGTTGCTTCTGCAACCCAAACTCACGATCATTATCGGCACACCCTACCCTTTGATATGGGTCAAGCCAGCATAGTATGGCCCAGAGTTCACGAGCAACATTGTTCATTCATTATTAGGTGTCGTCGGTGAGATCTTGTCCAAAGCTGTCGTGAAAATGAGATTAGTCTGCGATTTGAAGTACATTTAATTCTTTTGTAGCACCCATATGCAAAGTTCTTTGGAAAATGCAATGAAGCAAAGTTCAAAATGATGAAATGTTTAGAAAATGAGGTGAAATTGTTTTTCTGATTCTAATTTCATTAGACATTGATGCCAGGGTGCGTTCCATGTAAACTCCACGCCAGAGATTAGGCCAACACACGCTAAGAAACAATAGAAAAAGTACATGACCCATTGTTTTTGTCGTGTTCCACGCCGTAGATCTTCGAGCCTAAGTACATGGAATGCACACTGGCATTGACGTCACCCATCACAGTCAGCAGAAAACCCTTCAAAGCAGAATCACAGTTCACATTGATTGATAGCATCAGAACATGAGATAGCCAAATTGACCAGAGATCTTAATATGGGTAACGGAGCAAGCCAAGCCTTTGAGAGGCAAAAAGAAATATGGGGAAGCCACAGCATAACACTTAAAGCCAACATGTGGCTATATTATGCCATTGTCATAAGCACTCTCTGGTAGAGCAAAATGGAAGGCAACAAGTAAGAAAGGGCTTAGAGGTGTTGAATGTAGAGGCGGGTAGAGGAAAGCAGACAAAGGGAATTAAGAGGGAAGGATGCCCTAATGTTGCACCCTTTTATGCGAATTTGTGAACAAAGGGCTAATTTGATGCCAGTTCAATGGATCAGGCAAAGTTTTTACATTGTTATCTTTGAACAACAATTTTGCTACTTCATCAAATGCCGACAGTTTTCCCTTTTCTCTGTTTGGCTGCTGACAAAGTAACATGAGTAATTTTAGGGGGCAGCTCTCTCCCCCCCCTCCCCCGGTGACACCCCAAAGTGCCATCCTTGAGCAGCTACAGAGATGAGAGGGCATAAAATTTTAGGGGGCAGCTCTCACCCCCCCTTTGACACCTGTTTTAGTTTAATTTGTTCAAGTTATTCTTTGAGCAGGCCTAAAGTTTATCAGATGTATGAATTAAAAGAATTGTAAAAATTCAAATTTGATAGAC
This sequence comes from Catostylus mosaicus, assembly GCA_964019065.1. NCBI lineage: Eukaryota > Metazoa > Cnidaria > Scyphozoa > Rhizostomeae > Catostylidae > Catostylus > Catostylus mosaicus. Next base: position 13,628,219 of record OZ025185.1, on the reverse strand, counting down.
ATATTCAATAATCATAAATAGCTCTTGATATGCTGAAAAAGAAACTTCTTAAGATTGGGTTGAAAATCTTTCATTTTGAAAAGCAGGTTTAAAATTAAATGCTGATTAGACATCATCTTTTATTAAAATTGTATATTATTTACAAAATGGACCACTTTTTATTGATTTGAAGGACATGAAAAGGCGACAAGCAAACAGAAAATTGGCGAAAGAAAATGCAGAGAAGACTAAGAAGTATAGAGACTCATTGAAAAACCCTTAAGCAGGAAAATCTTATTGCATAGAGTGTACATTTCAGTGGATTTATGTGTTATACTTAGCTACATAGGAAATGAACCAAACGGTTTTTATCAAACAAAACCAAAATGACAGTAGCCCCAGCTATGAGAAACAGGCTTTTGGGCAATTTTTAAAGAATGTTTGTTTAATGATGCAAGTATGTACTCGATTTTGTGAAGTTTAAAATGAAGGCCAAGATAGCTTAGTTGCACTCATGGTTATGAGAGTTTTTTGTTGGGCTACTGTTGATCATAATTTTTATGCTTTCTTAAAGGACCAGTTTGTATCATAGAGGACCAAACAGGTTAAAAATTAATATTTAGTTGGCATAATAGTTGGCATAAGCTGAATTAAGGGCTAGGAACTTTTTTAAGACATCTGGTACTTTTGCGATGCTTGATCAAACTAACTGTGCCCTTTCATTTAAATGCTGTCTAGTGTTTTGTTTCCCAACTTGTGATGTTCTTCAAAAATATGATGGCAATGCTTTTTAAGCCGGGCGGTTGCAAGTCAGTAAGATGGCTTGATGAAATTTACAGCTTCTTTAAAGAGAACGAAGGAACAGTTAGCCCTGAAATACGGGGATGCTTGATTGGTCTTACTGGCTTGATTAATCACGCAAATATAGTGGATCAATTATAATAATCAAAACACGATAATTTATCCAAGATCTTCCTTATATTTCTATCAAACAACCATAAACTGTTTAACTGTTAACCAGCTAGATTTAACAAAGTGCCAGTTTTACAAATATACTGCCCTGCAGCCATTTGTGCAGTACAAGGAGCCAATGTTCCCCCAATTTAGGATGAACTACCCCCTATGCATCCTCCAGTGATGCCACTTTTCAAGTGTGATCAAGGTAGCCTATGTAAATTTGTTTCACTTCAATGAATGTGATTAAAGCCAACTTGTAATAATTTTTACATCGTTACATATTGGTACAGTATTGTTTAATGATATCTCAAATACGTTATTATGGTTATTAAATTATTACGTAATCAACTTATTGAACTTATTAGGGCACTGATTTACACTCAATTCGAATAAACCGCCAGTTGCGAATCCAACGCCATGTGAGGAGACTATTACTGCATCTGATTGGCTGTGCAATGTAACCAATCGATGAGAAGATCAAATTAGAGTCCAACTGAAAAAATCAATTCCTTCTGGCTATGCAAAGCAGGCTTTGTATTTTTAAGCTGTAAAATCTGAAGTGAAAAGCAATGGGCACTTCATGACCAATACAGAAAGACATACGTTTTTTTAGCAAACAAAACTACAAGGACAGATAATTAGATAAAGTCAAATAAGCGTTAGCAGATTTTCATCTTTCATAACATTTTTCTTTTATTTGAGCACGTTAGCCCCATCTATCGGTTAAGATTGCTTTTTCGGGAACTGTTGTTCTGTCAGGGTTCAAGGTGACTTAACAACTAGTTTGAACGAGGCTTATTCTTTTAAAAGGCTATCCCATCGTTTCTCTTACAACATAGTCCTCGACAAGAACACAAGAAATAAGCAAAAAGTATAATTCGAGACAAGCAATGTTTACACAAAATTCCTAATTGAAATTCACCAAATCAAATTTTTAACTCTTTTAAAGCATCAATTGTAACAACAAAAATACAAATCTGCAGTTTGCTGATATTAGCACTATCTTTCTACATCTCATTGTTGCTATTGATAACGATATAAAATTTCATAGACGAAATTATCCCGTTTTCGTTTTCAGGGAGGAAGATAATTATTTCAAAGAGATGTGTCATAACCCTCCACCTTCCCTTCTTTGCCTCTCTTTTCGTCTCGCTTACTTAGGAAAAAAGCAGATGATGTAAATAATATATAAGAGATTTCCACCGTGTAAACGTCTTTGCATAACGCGAAGAGGAAGAAACATGGCAAACTGAGAGATCTTGTCTTTCGACATTGCTGAGAGCCTGAAACATAACCATAAGTTAATAGGTTAATCTAGGTAGTACGGATGAAAGATAATAGGAAAGGTTCCAGTCTTACAGCAACTAAAAGGCGACGGGGAAACGACATCTAAGCATGGATGTACGTCCTTTCCTTATCAAGTTATTACACAAATAATCATGAAGTGTTATGTGAAAAAGGTTTGAAAGTGAAATTATTCGAGCGATCTCAACATGTGACAAATCGATGAATGAGAAATTGTTATATAAAAAATTGGTACACTGCTGTGGAATATTTTGTCCTTTCAATATGTTACGTTGTTGATATATAATTTGAATAATCACAAGGAGTAGAAGCAATATTTCAATTCAACCAAGTTTTTACACAAACATATCACAACAACAACTTTTGGAGGTGCAGCCAAGGTGCATATTTCTGGTACTTTTTATTATTGAACGTTTTGTGCCATGTGGTGGTCGAAAATTAGGTAACTTTAGTATTGTAAATTATTAATGTGTTCTTATGCGGTATTTCAATAATTTCCCATATAAACCCCATAAATATTGATTTAATTGCTATTCAAATATTTTTATATTCAGTTGATAAATGGCAAAAATTATGTATGAGTAATTGGTATTAATTTTGGTGGTGGTCCAATTTCTCTATTTTTGTATGTGAATGGTAGAAAATTATCCTTTAGTTTCATTTCGTTTTCTTCCTTTTCTTCATTTCCTTTAATTCTTGTCTCCTCAACGTCTTCACAATTTCTGCTATTTTCTTCAACTTCGATCTCTACATCATCATCTTCGTCGCTGTCTTCTTCACTACTCTTTGTTGCCATAATTTCATCTGTTTTCTTCAGTTCTTTTTTCTGGTCATTAAATTCTTCTTCTTCCTGCGCAGCACATCGCTTTCTCCATTTTGCTCTTCGGTTTTGAAACCAGACCTGTATTAAATGAGCCATTCTGTAAGAAGCTTGAGGTGTTGAAGTTATTAAAAGGAGCGTATGGAGATATTGTATCAGATTTATTTTATCATTTCTCCAGTCCAAGGATACATTTTGAGAAAGAAAGCGACAAATATTTTTTAAAAAGTTTTGTTCTTTTTATGTATTACCGTAGTTAAATGGAGGGCCTGAGGTTGAGATACTTCTACACGTGGAGCATCTGCCCCCATTACCCCCATAATTTACGCCTTTGTTATAGTGTAATTGCTAGGGGAATGCATATCAATAATATTATAAATACTCCTTGATTTGGTTTGATTTTCTTTTCTCGTTGTTTTCAATTTCCCCTTTAACTCCTCTTGTTGGAGGGGACAGATCTAGTTACGAACATTGCAGTATCTTCACCTTGCCTTGTAGTTCAGGTTTGAACAACGTTCTTCAAAAAACATCTAGCATCATTTTTGTATGCGCTGATCTCGATTTGTACAAAACATCAAGTATATAGTGTTAAATAGTCTTGAATAAAGCAGACCTTCAGTTATTACTACACAAAGTACTTGTCTTGATTGCCTTGGGTTTTAGTGTTGCCAAAGTAGAATTGCACATGAGTGCTATTTAAATGACATAAAATCGATTAGCTTTTGAATAATACGTTGTTGATGAGGGTAGTACTTTTTAATAATTGCAATTTACATAGCTGCCGTTTTTAAACACCTTTGTTTACGAAAGCGTAAGCACATACAAGAGGTTCACAAACACACCCAAATGCTCAATTCCCAAATACTTATCAGTGTAAAACACAGACCACAATGACACAGCTTAAAAAGGCGGAAAAGATGAAAATAATCGATTTTGCAGTAAAAATGAGCAGTTCTACATTTTAGATGGTGTACGAGTTCTTAGTAAATCAATCATTTAAAACCGGTGCAATTTTTGAGTTGAATGTAATGTAACTACATCTGCATAAATTTGCCCAACAATAAGCAAAAAAAAAATAGTTAGCTAATGCCCTCAACATGTTCATCAAGGTATTTCTGACTTATCTTATCTGTCATCTTTTTCATTCAGGGTCTTATCAGTAGAATGTTCCATTTTGGCCAATACACCCAAATACCCTTTTATTTCTCGAATCTTACCCGGCAACACTTTAAATGAATCATTTCCTTGCATGATCGTTGCCACGCCCTTGCCCTGATGCCCTAATTTTTTGTTTAAAACTGTGAAAGTTTCAGAATTGGATAAAAGCAATCCTGTACATGGGGCTTGAACTGCATCTTTTGAAAATCCTTGTTTGCTGCAGGATTTATGGGCAAGATTTTTCTGACGGCCTTTTCAGGAGGGGAACAATCGGCTCTAAGAATATCACTTCACAAGCTGAGTAAACGAAGATGAGTGGGTCAAATACAGTGTATGTGTATAGATTGAGGATGCGATGAATCAGAATAAATATGAAAAATTAGCTGCTCCTACCTGTACACGTGATTCTGGAAGGCGTAGTTTTATAGCAATGTTTTCTCTCATAAAAACATCTGGATAATGCGTTTTACTGAATGCCTTTTCTAACTCTTCAATTTGCCACGCCGTGAAGTTTGTTCGAACTCTCATCCTTCTGATTCGTTGCGGTTTTGTCATTGCAATAAATGCCTCAAATGTTGCGCGCGGATCTGAGTATAGAAAAGAAGCCAAATTAAAAAGCATGGGCTCGAAAGGGTTAATAAACAAATGAAGTTGCAGAATATCATCAATTAAATCCCCATCCCCCCATTGGGTTTTCCGTTCAAATAAGCCCCTACTACTCCTGGTAAATACCCTGCTTCCCTGGAACCAACCCCAAAGGGATATTACATATTCTACCTTATTAAGCGACATAATAGGCGCAGCAAAACTTAGCAGCAAAAACGACTATTTAGTGACGTTGCATTTTCTCTACATACAATTCCTTTCATTTTACAGGTCAAGCATTGATAACAGCAATTTCCTGATTGCTGAAGTTTTTAGGTGATTAGGCCTAACAATTTTATGACCTCCACTACCACTTATTTGCACCAACAAGTAAGAAGTATCTCTAAAAACAGAGAGTATTGCATTGCCTTAGAAGGATGGATTTGAGAAATTTTTCAGGCCTCTACTGCACGAATTGCACTAGTCAAATAATGAAAAATGATATGTCTACTAGACTAGAAAATCTATCTAATGTCTTTATCAGCTTCCAGGTGCTCTTTGCGACATTTTTTCGACAAATTAAGGAACAATCATTTGCAAATATTGAGGGGGGGGGGGCGGTTCCGACGGGCTAGAAGTTTGAGAAATTCTGATACTGATTTGCTTCTTCCACGAATGTAATGAGTAATGGCCAAATAGCATTTGCGTTCCTTGGATCTTAAGTCTGAAACAAGACAGGGGCTCAAACTAATTGACCCATTAGTAAATGGTGTTTTATTTTTTTATACTTAATCCTTATTTTAAAATTGCAAATAACTCTCTTTACTATAGTATTATTTTAATTAAGTTTTGCTATAGCCCTCCCCCCCCCCCCAAAAAAACTGTGATTTTGAAATGATATGCAGTTGTTTGGTACAATTTTCCAAGATAAACAGCCACCCGATGCAGAACATCAACAATGTACAATGGAACACATTTGCTCAAGCGGCTGACCCATTTTTTATTTTGATTTTGATTTTTTCACACGAAATCCCTTAAGATGTGTATCGGATAATGCATACAATTTTACTAAATAATGGTATAGTCACAATAAATAAGGAAAGAAAACAGTTATTGGGGATGGCTAGCCTTCATGGGATAGCTCATCAAACTTAATTTGCAGTTCTGTTTTAGATCGGAGTGTTGTGGGAAGCTCCCGGATATTTTAGGAACTTCGTTCTATATAATAAAAGCTGAGGAGGGAGGTCCTTTTTAGTATACCCTGAATTAAACCTCGCAACCCGAAGATCTCTGCAGAATTGCGTGTTATGATTGGCGTACTGGATTCTTTAGTTAATATTGTTTCCAACGATTCTCTTGCCTAGGTCGGTTCATGATCTTAAAAATCATATCAGCTCACGACTTTTCATGATCCAAAACTTGCTCTCAGCATTGAACTATTAATTACACAAGTCGTCATTTACCTAGAATAACTTAAAGTTGAATAACGTAACCAAGCCTTATAACATCTGGTGCTGCATTTGTATGCTTCTAGTGACAAAGCAAGACGAGCTGAGCAAATGAAAATAATCATTGAACAAGCAGCACTTGAAATGCCTTTATCTTTAATCACTTTCCTCTAGCCTCTGCTAGAACTGTATTTATTCGCTTGAACTAAGATTCTATTGATTTTTAGTTTTCAAATGCATATCCCCGGATTTAAAGAATATTAACATTGATAACACTGATTTTTCAAGCATTTGTGGCAAAGTTCGATAAACCGTTTTATTATTTGCTGCTCAAGAGCTCCGTAACGTTGTTTAAAAGGTGCTTTGTAAAAGTCTATAAGAGTTAGTGATTTACGTATTTGTAAATTTTATCCTCCGGAGCAGAAAAAAGGGTTGCAAATAATTGCAACATAACCTAGGACAAGAATACTCTTTTAAAGAGTTTTACCTGTGGCAACTGATCAAGGGTTTATAAGAAACCGATAAAAATTCAATCACATTTTGACGACAGTCAACAATAATTACTTGATATACAAACACGCGCTGTACAGGCTAGAAACGGAGGTCTGGGCTAGACTTGATGAAAAACACCTTATTGCAGAAGTAGAATCAATTATGTTGTAACATTCAAGCAGCATTGTATTTAACGGTGTATTTCCATTCTGAAGTCACATGCAGATAAACATTACGACATTTTAGATCTAAACATTTGAAGATGATAAAGAGTTTATGCCAGCCAAAAACCTCTCATTCAAAAGCATTTCTACCGAAAAAACATATAAAGAGAAGACTAGTATTGGTATTGGTTAAACAATAATCCAATGTCACTATAATTTGTAGGTGGAGGTGAAAATGGCATCTAGTTTTTTACAAATAATTTTGCTCTTTCGAACCGTTTCGCTCATTTCACTGCAGATTCTAACAATATCTAACATCTTTAATCACCCTAATAGCCACATAATGCACTGCAGCTGAAAATCGATTCATTTACAGGTCGATCCTATGGATGTACTGGACCTTTTGAAGAGGTTATGGTTCACCGTTCTAAATACGAATATATCTATTTCTTGCCAGTGTGCACATTTGGGCAGAAGTGGCCGCTGCGAGGCAGATTTTTTCCTGCCAAATAGAAATGTAAACAATTTTAACCAGTTTTGAAAAAGATCCTTAGTCGGTCTAATAGATATCAAATAAATATCATCAGTCTCGGAAAAATTTCTTCGGTCGATAAAATGAAATTAATTTTTATCAGTTCCTACAAACATACTCTGGTCGGACGTAAAATTTTGGTCGGTAAAATGGAAATAATAATAATAATCAATTTCTACAAAGTTTCGATGGTCGTTAAAATGGTTTCGGCAACATTACTGATAATGGTTTCGGCAACACTTCTTTGGTCGGTAATATACTTTGGCCGGTTAAACGGAAAGACGTATTATCAGTTTCTGCAAAAGTTAGTTGATCGGTAATATTGTAGTAATTAGCAATCATAAGCTTGAATTGAGTCACATGGGAAGCTTATTCCAATGATATGCTAGACTTTCTATACTTAGACAACATAGCTCATTCATGGTCCAAATTAAAAACACGCAAAGCAAAGATATAATTTAGACGGGACATTTTTATCAGTACCATGTTCATGTGTTGTATAGGAAGTGGTAGTCTGATTCATAGAATGATCCAAATTCAAGCCCATAAGTATTGAATTGCTCAAGATGCATACTGCCAAGAACTTGGTTTTAAGGATTAATTTCTAAATTATCGCATCATTTTTTATCATGTAGTTCATACATTGACAATTTGTTTTTCGATGCTGTGTTTTCTCCATTCAAAAGGCTCAAGTGTTTCATGCAAATTTTTCAGACCAGGAAAATAGCGGAGATTTCGCAAAACCTCTAAAAATAGCTCAAAAACTTGCCAATCCATAAAAATAGCATGTGTGGGACGAGAAACTCTTATGGTAGTAGAGGCTTCAATCAAGCTTGATAAGAACGGTATAATAAAATTATCAAAACTGGACTTAGATTCAAACATAGTTTAGAAAACCTCCAAATGTAATATTGTTACAAGAGTAATTAGCGAAAAATATGAAAGCTTTGCATTTATCGATTTTTGTTTATGTTGCACTAAAAAGCAGTTCAGGATAAGGAATTAATTACCTGGAAATACTTTTTAGTGTTGTCGGTAAGACTTGCATTTTCGTCGGTAAATCCTGATCTACACCCCTCCACTCATAAAGGTCAAGGTACGCCCCTGCTTATACTTTGGGCTGCACAAAATAAACGCCGACCTAACATACACGCATGCTATAAAAATGCTTCGGCCTTTTCAGTTCAATTTCGCAATCAATTTGTCACTGGACATTAGATGCATTACATGTATGATATTATTATTGCTGGTTTTAAAAAGTATTGCATTTTAGGCTATGAAGGCTACCCTCTTAAAAGATATAAAATAAAATCAACCAAAGCAAGTGGCTTTTAAGTCATCGCTTTGAGAGGAGAATAACAAATATCGTAAAAGGTGTTTATAGATTATACTAAGTGTCAGAATTAGTAATAAAATTTGTAAAAAGATGAAACTGCAAAGGATACACTGTTTTTGATTTGGCAAAAGTGGATAAATATTTCCATTAAAAGTGTCCAATCAATTGTACTGGCAGTATGCCCAATTCTGATCAAACCATCTTATAAGACAGATTAATAAAAAAAAGCCTTACCATATCGTAAAGGATGACTTTCAGGATATGAATAACCTGATGAACAAAACTTGTGACTGCAAAAAGCGGGACATGCGAAAGGTGATCTGATGCGCCAATGGGGATATGGTAACAGTGGATGCCCGATGGGATTGAGAATGGAACAGCGTCTTGGTTCAACCGGTCGAAATGAAGAAGTTTGATGATTCTTGCTTGGAACAACAATTTTTCTTTCTATTTCTTGATCTTTAATCGAGAAATTGCATTTAGAGTGGCAATGCATTTTCAAACCTTCCGTTTTGTCCAGTTCCAGTGATACAAATGTGATTCACTCTCTGTTTTCTGTTCTCTTTTCCTTGCACTTTTCTTGCGTTCCTTTCTTGGGTTTCTTCCCGATTCTATTCTTCTCGGCTCAGCTCCTTCTTGTCTGCCCTGTTCTTCTAGTCCTGTTCTTCTTTTGCCTCTTTCTATTGTCGCTGCTCTGCCTTCTTGTTTAGTTTCGTTTTTGTTTCTTTCTCGTCTCTTCCCACCTCTTCTCACCTCTGCAGCCTTAGATATTTCCTATAGGAATTCTCTCCTCTGCTCGTCTTATTTTCTACTCTGCTTTTTTCTCGTCTTCCTGCTCGTCTCTTTTCCACTTTGTTTTAGCTACCTCTTCTTTTCGCCTTTTTTCGTCACTTCTAGCTAATTCAATCCGCTTAAATTCTTTCTATCTATTTGCCTTCGTCTTTATTTTGAATCTTATCGAATGAGCTACTTTTGCTGTTTTCTTCTTATCCAAACGCCCTTTTGTCTTTTTTTGACTCCTTCTTTTCACCCTTCCACTCTCCCTGATCTTTCACTCTAACTATTTTCTTTCAACTGTCACCAGATCTACCTAGCTCGTGCTAACGTCTTCAGCTGTGTATGTCCGTACCTGTAGCAATGACTTATTAATACATAGGTTAACAGATAAATACGAGACTCATTATTGAATTTCAATTATATGGGTCAAGTTAATTGATTTGGTACCTTAGCGCGTTATTCTATTTATCCTATGTTCCCTGTTATTAGCTACGCTGTCAACCAATCAGGTGACTCCTTTCTATTTACCCAGTAAATCGACAGCAAATGAGGAATGCAGATGTGTCAACACGAAATCAACGTCAATTGATCGTAGAACCGTGTTCAATAATTTCATAATCAATTCACGCGCCAAGCAAGAATTGACCCAGACTCTGATAAAACAGCGGCTGGCTGCGGACCCGATTTTTCCCAAGAGAATTACAGCTTAATCGTTAAACATAAAACTTCTCTTAGGCTTGTGCATACACATAACACATTTACATCACATGTCAATAGCATATTTCGATAACACGAAAGCACAGACTACGCGCTAATCGATTCGTGTTCGTGCATCATCAATGCAAATGGTAGGCATATATGCTACTATCGAAAACGCCTGTGCTCGTATGTACACGACACGAAAGAATGGGAAACGCTTTAAGCGAATCGTGTCAATGCCTTGTCCACGTATCCATCCTGTGAAAAAAAAATTATCTGATTTTCTGACCAGTTTATTGTTTAATGCTGGCAATTGGCCTACTGTCAGAAAACCAGGCGTAACTGGAAAATACAAGTCATTCAAATTTTACTTCATGAAAATGCCGATGTTTCTGAAGGCTACTGATTTACAACGATTGGTGTTGGAGGATCGCACGAGCCTTTTATCGGCCTTGAATGGGCCTTAAACGGAACTTGCATTCTGAAGAAGCATTGCGATACTACCCAAAAGTTACGATGACTGGTTCGCGGGCTTAGGCCCAAACAAACCAACGACATCAGCGTTATTTGCTATAAGAATGCCTTTGATATAGCTTACAATGAAATTAATAGCCAAAGATTAATTATTCTTAATTTATCACGTCGCTCAGCTGCGCGAGCATTCAAGTTCAAATTTTATTGTAAACAGTTGAGAAGGGATGTGGTCTATTCTGAAGTCGAAGACATAAATTAGCCCCTTTACCCCTTTTATCCTTCTTTTAATGACTGTTCTTCCTTTAGATGTAAATGACCTATCTTTCTCCATGCATGCTGATAAGAATAGTCTAATACTTCATTCTTATGTATTACTCAGGTAATATGCTCATTTGAACAAGTCTGGAGCATGCGTTATTGAGGAAAAAAACCTGAGATTTTTCATTAAAAATGAGGGATCTGAGCTTGCTTTGTTGCAAAATACCAAAACTCTTGGCACTCAAACTAAAACTCTCTATAACACTGGCACTTTTTCTGCGTTACCATGCTAATACATGCTGCCACTAGAGACTGCTAAAATATTTAGCAGGGAATGCTAAACCCAATTTTCAATTTGTGCTTTGTTAGGGGGTGCTGTGGTGTAACAGAAGTGAGTCAGTCTCTCGCAAGATCAAGAATAGTTTTGGAAAGCCTCGATGCATTGGTAAAACAGTTGGTTTTAAGTTCTTTTCATAGGCCAGCTCTAAAATGAATGTATAACATATATACACAAAAAAGTCACATCTGGCTTTGCGGCCTTTAAAATATTGAAATCGCTTTAAAGTTAGTCAATAAAAGGTCTTACAAATTCTTCTGGTGTTTCACAAGTGCCACACTATGGAGGAACCAAAAGCCAAGTGTGGAAGATTCCTGGAATATTATTTGAAATAAAGGACTACTCTGTCCATTAAAAGAACGGAAATAAGAATAAAAAATGAAGTCACACAATAGGTTTACATCTTTCTCAAAGAGTTTTCTTCTTGATGGCTTTTGAAGGTTACATCTTATTCTGTCTTTTGACCGATGTGTAGGCGTCCTCCATTCAATAAGCTCCTGCAATAGCTTTGATATACTGCTAAACTGCATCGATATGAATTGAATTTCTGATTTTCGTCACATGTTGAAACTAAATAACAGGAAATAGAGGGCAAGCCTGAAAAGACCATCTTTTTTTTGTCTTAGAATAAAGAGCGACAGATTTTTCAGTGGCTACGTACGTTCAATTCTCTGTAAGTAAATGTACAGCAAAATTGTCAAAGCCACTGAAAATTCTTTTGAGCATGAAGAATATTTGTTTCACTCAATCAAGTCTTCCGGAAAATTCGATCAAGATCTAAGTGCTGCAATAACACTTCTTTTGATATAAATTGGTCACCATCTGCTAATATTTTTTTCCTTAAACTCAGAACATTCAGTCTTCTTGTTTTATGTATTCTAACATTGGTTTATTTGCCCTTTTAACTTATTATGTATTTGTTTCAATTGTAAATTGTTGAAAGCTAGCATTTTGGAATGAATAGGGAGCTGCAATGAACTGAAAATCAATCGTTTTAACTGGATACAAACGCTATGCCAGATTTTAGAATTATTTTCTTTATTGTTTGCCACGTACTCATGATGTATCTAAATTTAAATCATATTAATGATATGAAGATCTCTCTCTCTCTCTCTCTCTCTCTCTCTCACGCATAGCAATTTTCAGGCTCAGCATTTGATTCACGCTCTTTTCTACTAGAATGTGTTGATCACATGTGAGAACTGCAAACGTTACTCTTGTTAAATGCATACTTTAAGATACAGCTTTACTCGGACAATTTAAACAGCGCCTTAAGTCTAATACATGCGTAAATCGTCTGGCAAGTTCAATTCTTTGGGAAGAAGTTACAAGAAAAGCTTCTTATCTCACAAATAAACATATACACCGATTATACCATTAAAACAAATTCCATCAATAAAGGAGCATTTTAAGGTATAAAAAGGCGAACAATTCATCTTCTTTTACTCTCTATAGTCTAGCAAGTTATTTAGATAGATCTAAAAAGCGAAATGGATGACACCGTTACAAGTAATCGTTGCAAGTCTTAATGGTTACTTTCGTGACTTAAATAACAAAAACGGAATTTATTCTGAAGGAATGTTGAGAGGTGAACAATTCCAGGGGGGAGGTACACCTCTCTCCCTATGAACAAGTAAAGCAGTATATTTTATGCAAACTCACTTCGGGGGATGAAAGGGCTACCTTTCTTTTACGGGACAGTATCTCACGTAGTTGTGTCTTGATTACTTAGCATGAATCAGCAGGGACGCTGCGTTGGAGCACTGTAAGAGGCATGGGCTCTAGAAAAACAAGTTAGGCCTAAGGTGAAAGAAGTAGTTATGCAAGAAAGTTAAAAGAAATTGGTGTTATTTATGTTTTCTGTCATATTATATTAGTTATTTTTATATATTGAAGTTTATCTGAAGATTGAACTGTATAACTATTTCTTAAAAAAAGTTCCACAAGAAGAACATCAGCATATGCGACACAAGTTCTTGAAGATCAACTAAAGCGAAGTGAAAGAAAATGGCAGCAAGACTGATTGGAGTGAATGCCCTTGCGACATTGCGTAATGGACGAATTAATTTTACGCCTAATCTCGCAAAAAGGGTAATTATATTTTCATTTAAATCTTATCTAGCCTTCATTTCTTGATCCATTCATAACAACTAACAAACCATCTTTGATACAACCACATTTTGCCTCGATACTTTAATTTACAAATCTTGTAAGAGGAAGGATCCACATCATTTAGGAACTCATGAAACCGACGAAAGTTGTCTTGATTCATCAAAGCAGAGTGTTGCATAGAATAGAATGTATTAAACAATTTTTTTGCAATCTTGTTACTTATGTAACTTTATAATCTCCATAAAGGAAACGAAATTATAAAAAGACGCTACCACATGGCAAAGTTATGAATACTAAATATCAAGAGGAAATCTGTGAATTTAGGAAAATAGTTTTATTTGTTAATAGCTCTTGTTCAATGGGCAAAATTTAAATTTTCTGGGATTCTGAAACTTCCACACATTAATTTGCTGAAGCCAATGCCTTGCACACAAAATTCATTATGTAATGTGATTTTTGTATCTGCCACTCTGTCTCTCTCAATCTTTAAAATTTTAATTTCACAGGTTGGTAATTTCTCCTCATTTCTATGGGGCTCAAAAGTTCCTAAAGGTTTTGGCAACTTCTTTCCTGAAGTCCGGAAACAAGTAAAATCATCTGGAAAATCAGGTAGGATGCTTGTCTTGGTGAATTTCAGAGTAGAAGATAAATATTTTTAATTCCTAGGTATTCTGATGCCATTAAGCTTTAATTAATCTGACCTGTTTGTTTTTACGTGTGAATTGTCAAATTTCTTCCCCCATTCTATGTTTGATTTGATTTTTGATGTTGCCCTTTTAGGTGGCACAGAGGGAGATGGATCTCCAAGTGGTGGTTCTAGTGGAGGTGGTGGAAAAGGAGGGAAAGACTGGTGGAAAGAAATTCTTGAGAATCAACAAAGTTTGTTAATAGGAATCGCAGCCTTAGCTGGTGCGAGCTACTTTCTACTTGGTGGTCCAAACTCATCTAAGGAGATAAACTGGCAAGATTTTCGGGTTAATTACCTGGATAGAGGAATGGTTGATCATTTAGTTGTGTCCAACAGAAGCACTGTTAAAGTTTTCTTGAAAAATGATCCAAGTAATGTAAGTATATGTTTCTAAGTTATAATCTTTTAGACATTTACTGTCTTAGTATCAGCACTGAGTGTTGGTATACTGCTTGGAGTGCATGTATAACATGAATACAGAGAGTCACCAGAAATCAAAATGATAAGGAAGAAAAAGGGTTTTGATATGCCACTTATTAGTTATTTTATTGTTGATCAGATTTGTTGCTTTATTATGCCAAACATTAAAGTTTTCTTCAATCCTTTGTGTTAAAGTTTTTTTGTTCTTTGTTAATTAGTTATTGTCCTTGTATGATTATTGCTACGTTTTATTAAGTTAATTTAGTTTAGTTTTAAATTTAGAAATGCAGCTGCCATACCTTATATGTGCTAGTGCTTTAGTTCTGATGATGATGCTGAGGATGATTATAATGATGATGTTGATTATGTTATTAACTTGTATGCTTATAATTTAATGAATAACCAATCTTAAATCCCTGCCAAAAGTCTTCAAACACCTAGCCACAATCTTTGTCTGCTGTCTGCCTTGTCCCTCTCCCCTCCTCAGAATTCCATTGTAAGCTATTACCCTTTGGGTTTTTGTTGTGCTCAAGGATTATGATGATCTGGAATATCAGATTTGCTGGTTCTATCTGATCAATAAAGCAGAAAGGAGAAGCAAAATCATGTCATATGAGCATTTTTAAAATTTCCTATTTTAAATCAGATAACCTGAAACAACATATGAAATAATCCTTTGTGTAGAGGTAAAGCCATATATCATGAAATTCGAATAAGATATGGCTATTTAAATATCAAGTTACAAAGAATGTTTCTATATGCTACAAAATTTGAAAACCAAACTTTAAAATACAGCAATTTTTACTGGAATGAAGCTGGTATTCATTTCTGTTTACATCAGGTATTGATATTAATAAAAGAATCATGCACAATGTCAAAAATTGCAAAAAAAAGACAGTTTGGTTCCTCTAAACTAATTGCACAAGGGTGGAAAAAGTACTAGAATGCCACAAGTACTTCTTCTTATAACACTAATGAGTATCTTTGGAAAACCCAACAAAGGAAATGAAAGAAGAAATTGACATTTGAAAGAATGAAGAGGGTATCAAACAACTGGAATGCGATAGGAGTACAACTGGGTAGCTGCTACTATCAATAGTTGTAAACTTGGACTGTTATCTCAACCATCTTGATATTAAAAATATTTTGTCCCACTTTTTATGTCAAATTTATTTACTGTTTTCTGCTTCCATTCAGAGCACTCTTAGTTTCAATATTGGAAGCGTCGAAAGCTTTGAAAAGAATTTGGAACAAGTGCAAGCTGAACACGGATTAGATCCATCACAATATGTTCCTGTAACTTATGTCAGAGAATCTGAATGGCTGTAAGTTTTTATCACTCAACACTTTCATCAGTTAATAACTCTCAGGCTTCTATCAAGAAATGACCTATAATTAAATCCAATAAAATACTAACCAATTTCTGACTGGGGGGTTGATCTTCACCCTTTGAGAGACAATTATGAGGGTACATTTTTCTTACAAGAGGAAATATGTTTTAGTTAAACTGCCCCCTTTATGGCATTTGGTTCTCATTTCCATTCAAGAAGCATCAATAGCGATTGAATGTGACATATGAGACATCTGTGATACCTTGGCACAGTCTTCCCTAAAAAAGTTAGGAACTAGTTTTTTACACCATAGTACATATAGGGCTTTACATTATGGCACACAGACAAATCTGAAACACTATTGACATATTTGAAAAAAGAATGGCTAGTGATTGATCACAGCTAGAAAAACATTACAAAACAGTGGCTAAGTCCAGGAGAAAGGTTGCAGAACACATTAGATACTTATAATGTAACACCCATTCCTAGGGTTTGAAAATGGCAGGCAGCATCAGCAACATCACTGCCTGGAAGTTTCCAGCCAAGTACTGAACATGTGATGAAATTTAGTTGTTTACTTTATTTTGACTGCTATGATGATAATCCATTGGAATTTTGCAAAACTTGTTTCTCTGATGAAATGGATGTTTATTTTTAATTAGAATTTTAATCTCCAAATGGAGTAACTTTCAGTCATAGTTATCCTCACATAAACTTTTCAAAAGGTTGTAATCTCATTTTTGACTTTCAATTTTGTCCCAAGAGAGAAAATAATTTCTTTTTCTAGGCCTACCCATTCAAATCCTGGTTCAAGGTATTGTGAGAGATAACAATTTAAGGCAGGCTGATTGAGCAATCCTCTGGGAGGAAACATGAGCTTTGCTTAATTTTATTATTGATTTTTTGCTTTACAAACTGTATAACACAATTATCTTTATTTCTTTGCAGAAAAGAATTTCTGAAATTGACTCCAACAATTCTAATCATTGGAGCAATACTTTACTTTAGCAGACGTCTTTCTGCTGGAGCAAAAGGACAGGGTGTAAGTTTTTGTTTCTTATGTTTTGCTTATGTTCAGCACTGGTAAAAAGCGCAAAATGAGGAATATAACATTCAACGATTTGAAGACAAGAATTGAAAAGAAACACAATTTTAGGACATGATTACAGCTGAAATTTTTTGATTTGCATTTGAATTAGTTGTTGAATCCATCACCTTACAAAACAATCCCAGCCATAATTAATTTGCTTGTTCATCTTTTGAAGGGAATATTTGGAGTTGGTCAAACAACTGCAAAATTCTATAACAAGGAGACTGCGATTAAAATTCGTTTCAAGTAGGTAGCAATCGAATTTGAGTTGCTTAACTTCACTATATATTTGATGTTTGTTTTTTTATTTTATATGATTAACATGCATTGTCAATTGTTGTGCTTTTTTCTACCGAACGATTTAAAATGAGTTTATATTGGCACCTGATCGAACAATTGAGCAGCCAAATAAACAGATCAATTGACAAAAAAACAAGCAAATTAACTAAGTACAAATAGATGAATAAAGATGAAGGAGCGAACGAATAAATGAACCAGTAAACGAAGGAATAAACAAATAAACGAAGCAATGAACGAATGAAATTATGTACGTACGGAAGAGATGGCAAAAAGTACGTACAAAGGAACGAACTGATGAATGAATGAACGTGTAATAGAACGAACAATCAAACGAAGGAATGGATTAATGAACAATTGAAAAAGCGGACAAACAAACTAGCTGAGAAGAAATGTGGCTAAGGATTGTATTGATACAATAAACTATGATGTATTTGATTGAAAAATTTTGTTAATTAATCAATCTGGTAATCTATTGAAATAATAGGCCATTGCAATCAGGAAGGAGGGGATGGACAAACGGAACAAAGAAATTAATGATTTACTCTTTGGAAAGTTGGCCCTAGAATTAAATTCCTGCCTTTCACTAATTTCCATGTCTATATTTCAACATTCAAGGGATGTTGCTGGTTGCGAAGAAGCAAAAATTGAGATAATGGAATTTGTGAACTTTTTGAAAAATCCAGACAAGTATCAAGACCTTGGCGCGAAAATCCCAAAGGTTGGTTTTTTGTATAGTTTATTGTCGCAGAGAGTTTTCATACCCGGCCACATAAGGATACAAAGTCATATGTTGATTTCATTTGTTCATTTTAATTTTTTGTTCACTTTTGAGTTTCTATTTCCGTTCACGTTTTGGCCACTAGGTTTAGAGTTTTTTTCAGGGTTGGTACTATGATTAGAGTTTGTGCTGGGTTAGGAGTTTGGGTAAAAGTTAAGGTTTAGAACCTTGTTTCAGGATTCAGATGAATGCTTGGGTTTAGTTTGGGCTCCCCTATTCTTTATTTTCTGCAATAGAGGCTCTTTTTCTGTTTGAATATCAATTTTGTGCAATTTCTGATCTGAGGTACCGATAACAAAGTTAGTGTGCTACAAATTAGCCCTAATTTGACTTGTACAAGTCCACCACGTCACTCGATTCAGGTTCCATTGTATGCTGACGAATGGCGAGATGACGAGTGACGAATGATAGTAAACGATTGTCGCGGGACAAATGAAGAGTGACAAATGACAAATGACGAATGACACATGACGAGGGACGAATGACGAACGTTGAATGTAGATTGACGAATGACGAATGACGTGTGGCGAAGGTGAGATAGCAAGTGACGAACTACAAGGAACGAATGTCGAGAGATAAATGACGAGTGACGAATGATGAGTGACACATGACGAGGGACAAATGGCGAATGTTGAATGTCGAGTGACGAATGACGAATGGCGAGATGGCGAGTGACAAAATACAAGGAACCAGTGTCGAGAGATAAATGATGAGTGACGAATGATGAGTGAGTGACACATGACGAACGTTGAATGTAGACTGACGAGTGACAAGTGATGAATTGCGAGTGGTTAACTTCAAGGAACGTGTGTCGAGGGACAAATGACGAGTGGTGAATGGAGGGTGAATAGTCTAGCGGCAGTCTTTTAAAAGTTAAACGGTTTTTGTCCACACTTCTTTGCAGCATCTTCTTATAGGAAAAAGGGAAACGTTTCGAAGGATGACTTCACATACGAAGTGCTTTAAAATCAATTTTGAAACAATGAGAATTCACTTTAGGTCAAAAATATCCGCGGGTTAAAGCAAATTTAACGACTTTGTGGGGCAATGACTGACTAAGTGTTTACTAAATCAGATTATTAGTCTGTTCTGGAGGGCAATGGGTGTTGCACCATGCCCATTCTAGATTTTACAACAAACAAGAACGAATTATGAACTTAATTGAAACGGGTCAAGTGCATCGGTTTCGGTGTTCAGAAGTTTCCGGATTCTGCTCTCTGATCTCCTATCAGAAATAAAACGTTTACATCTGAGAAGAAATTTGGACAGTTTTCCAGGGCCGCCGAGAGGTTATCGAGGCCCAGGGGCAAAGCTGCAAAATAAGGCCCATTGTTTCTGTGATCAAAGCAAACAGAAGGGCAGAAAGAAAAGAATTCTGGGGGAACTGAATCTGGAGGCACTCTTGGAACCTTGTAGGTTGCTCCTATTGAAAGGTTCCTTTTATACATCTAAAGAGGCTATCAATAAAAATTCCCCCTCTCAGCAGCCCTGCAGGTTTCCCAGCCAGAGAACAAAAAAGATTTTGTTGAATTTGAAACTTTGTATGTTGGCCTACTTCAGAGTGGTAAAATCTGCAGTTTGCAGTGTGATAAGCATTTCCTCTGTTTAATGGATTTAACTTGCCTTTTAATTAAAGTTTATTTTCATCATATATAGAAAAGGTCATAGAATTTTGATGAATTTTAACAAAACCTCCGTTGATAGCTGCAAATAGTTTTAGCTGCAAATAGCGGCCCTGTTTGCATAAGGTTAATTAGTATTATTTTATCATATTACTACTGTAAATTTCGGCGACCTCAGCAACCATAAATAACGTCATGTTGAACAAAAGCTGCATTTAAGGCTGGGAGGCAAAATTGAGACTTTCTAGGCAATTTAGATATAATTTTAAATTAATCATTACAACTGATAGTTTTTTAATCTCAGCCCTTGTTTACTTGGCATGTCTTTATTTACGAAAAGTAATTTGTTATAGAATTGTTTGCTTTTCATCAAATAAGCTACCAGCAAATTTCAAGCCATGAAAATTATTCAGTTTGTTCAGGAGCAGTGCATAAACTCTCGATGTAATCAGCTGTTTTTGTGCCTACCTTATAATCGACGCCCTCTTTTATCAGCCCTTTTTGATCTCACATTGCTTGTTTTTTTCGTTAAATCTCATTGTTATCCTGCAATCATCCTAAGATTTATTGACAACAAAGCGACAGCTGTGTAATCTGCCTATATTTTCATTTAGCTTTATTTGTTTATTATTGCGTCAGTGACTCGACTGTTTGCAATTGTCAATGTTGAGCAGGGATAATATATGATAATATCTAGATAGTAGAACAGAATTCCTGCATTTTTTCAATGAAGATACTTAATATAAGGAACGTTAATTTAAAGACTGCTATAAAGGTTAAAACCGTCAGGTGACCGTGGAACGTTTATTTTTACTGCACCTATTTTTAATAAGAACAGACTTTATGAGGAACATCAGGCTGAGATTTGCCCCAAAAATGAGGCCAACATAAAATCCAAAGAAGTTTGAAATTTAACAAACGTAGACATGATATACCAACAACGATTAAAACATTGCAACAAAACAACAGACGCCAATGAATATATTGGATTGAAATACTTAATCAACACCATCAATATTACTTTTTCTAGTGTAAATTGCAATACAGAAATATGAAAGAAAATATTAAAAGCCTGCGTTGGAAATTATATAGAAAAGCAAGAAAAAACAGGCTGCACGTGGAGCTTAGTGTTCTCATGAAAAAACGTCTCAATGATTTATGCAGAATTTAGGACTTGCAACTTTTTCTAAGCTTCTAAGCAGAGACAATCGTAATTGTCAAAATCAGCTAATCCATGCTTAGACCTGAAAGCTTTATCTATTAATCAAGAATGGAACGTAAAAATATAGGTATATCTCTTTCATCACTAAAAATATTATACCACCATGAGCAGGAAGGGATGATATATTTTCAAACAATAAGTAAGAAAAAAGCACCTAACATTGAGGGCAAAAAACAGAGTCTAAGGTAGTTTGGTACCATAAAAATCAATAGAAGTCTCTAAAACAACTTAGAATTCATATCTGATCTATACTGAAGTATTTCAAGATACTCTGTGACAATAGATCAGATATTCAACAAATATTCAAAGTTAAGCTGGAGTATAAGAAGCCTTTTCTTGTGTTGCATGCCGCTGGAATAATATCAAAAACATCGTTCGAGAAAGCGAATCGATTACGTAGTTTCAATTTTTCGAAAATTTCTTTTGAACGTACAGAAGCAAGACATAAATGAAAAGCTCCCTCGCGAAAATAACATTTAAGGGTTTATGAAACAAACAAGTTTGCTGTTGAAGGTTTTGCAGAATTGTTCGAATGAAGCTTTATCTTTTCACTCGTTTATGCTTCATTTCACATTGTGAAAATGAGGTTTTGTCAACGTAAACGGAAACTTATAGTTGTTAGTAATAATGATTCTGCCACCTGTGTTGTCTATTGGTTTAGCTTCATCATCTCGATAGCATTAGCCTATAGTGTATTTTGATTAAAGGGTTTGCGCCGTAATAGGAGACGTAATAGGTGACTATTTCAAAACCTGCAAAAATCGTGGAACTCTAACCATAATTTTTGTTTCTCTAACCATAATCTGCAGCATCTTCTTTCCCCCTCAAACCAATGTTGCTTGTAGCTACGTTTCATGACTACTTTTTGGACTGAAAACTACTGTAAAAACGGTTGTTATATTTAGGGAAAGGGGCTGATGCCAGCTTTATAAGGCCGGAAATCACAAAGCAATCTGTCAAACATGACTTTTTATAGGTGTTCAAATCACTTTTGGTCGCTTGGTTATATGTGTTTTCAAGCACTGATCGAAATCCAAGCATAGAATAGAACATCTTTGATTCAACTAACCACTTTTAAAAACGTTCTGCATACATCAAGTAATCATTAATCAACAAGAGTAAAAGGTCACGGAAACATATTTACATACTAAGGGTCACGAACACTGGAATAAACAATTATCACAATTTGTTTTTATTACAGCTGCTTATTATGAAGTAGTACATACTAACATCATTTTGATCCGCCAGCTTGCGGTTGCACAGACTCTCGCTGTCGCGCCCGGAATAGACTAGAATTAATGCAAGCTTGTTTTGTTTTTTGTACATCAGCAATCTCAGTTACATATTATAGTTAAGTTTTAATTTCAATATGTTCTTTTCAAGGGTGCTATTCTCTCCGGACCTCCTGGCACGGGTAAGACATTACTCGCAAAAGCAACAGCCGGCGAAGCTGGAGTGCCGTTTCTTTCCGTTTCCGGTTCAGAATTCCTGGAAATGTTTGTTGGTGTTGGTCCTGCAAGAGTTCGAGACATGTTTGCCACGGCAAGGAAGAACATGCCTTGCATAATTTTCATTGATGAAATCGATGCTGTTGGACGGGCACGTGGTCGCTCTGGTGCTTTTGGGGGGCACGATGAACGGGAAAATACCCTCAACCAATTGCTGGTTGAAATGGATGGTAAGAACATACTCACTTTCATTTTCACTCTCATTTTCACTTTCAGGTTTCATTTGACGGCATGCTCCTAAAGGAGTCGGGCTTGTGATGGTTCCCTTTCGATTTTCATCTAATAATTTTCAGTTTTCTATTATTTATAATTTAATTTTGTAAATATTCTAATTAATTTGCAGAAGAAAAAAGTTCATTAAGAAATATGTTTTTCGAATTTACCTGTGGAAAGTAAAGCACTAAGAAACTAAGATACTTAGCTCACAATATTTTGCTAGACATCAAAACTAAAGATTAAGTAAAAGTAAAGCTACTCTCCGTCTATAGCCGGCCTTTGAGAAAGTTTTCAGGAAAGATGCCGGCTTTTTTTCTTTCTAGACTGTTTTTAATTTTGCTACGCGATAAGAAAAAGGCTTTTGGCCATGGTCATTATTTTTAGGAGCGGTACATTGAGATGGATCAGATGAATAGATCATGTTTGCGTGGTTTTGATCCAGTTATGTTGAGTACTAACAAACTCATCCTGTTTTCTAACCAGCCAAAGCGTCATCTACCAGTGTCTTTTCACAAGAATATAATTATGATTGTACCAGACAGCCGCATTTCGCTTATCAGAAATAAATAAATTTATATGCCCGGCCCCGCAAAACTGTCTGAAACAGTCCTAATTCTCACATATCTTTCATTATTAAATTTATGATTCGCCTTAGAGTTCTCGCCTTGTTTTATTAAAGCTGTTAACTAATGTGTTGCAAGACATCCATTGGTAACTCTAGGTTGCGAGAAACGTGAGCTCGAAATAAATGTTCTTGATCTGATGAACGGAACTTTTCTTTCTCTGCCGCTTTAGCCCTAAGTACTTGGTATTGCATAATGTAGCTCGTCCATTTTATCAGCAATAGATAATCGAGATCAATATTCTTACAAGTCTTTCGAAATAATTCCTCTTTTTCCTGTCCAATCTGCTCGATTTATCTTCTCAATCGACAACCATATCTGCGCACTTTCCAATCCTGTAATTTATTCCTTTTTCAAAATCACCCCTCCGATCGATACAAAACCACACTCCACACCATGGTCTTAATCATTTCTTTTTTCAATCTTATATTGAACTCCTCCGCCTGAAGTTCATTTTTACGATTTAAAGGCAACCTTTGCTAGCCCAACCTGCGAAATTATCTGTACTTTGCAATAACCGTGGCGTGTAAAAAAACCCCGATTATTTAACCAAAGTGTTTAAATAGTTTAACTTGTTCAAAATCCCCTTCATTCAGTTTGATCATGACACCACCTTTCATGTTGCAATTTAAGATGATGTACTTTGAATCACATCCTCAAATATAATCAAAAGAAATGGTGACATCAGGCAACCCTGACGCACCCCTTTACCAATTACTACTGGTTGTCCACTCTTTATCCTTTCTGAGGCTGTTTGTTGCATTCCTAATACGCGGAGCAATCTCATATCTTTGCAAGTCACACGAATCCTTTTGATGTTTTGCGTGCATTTTTCCAATGGAATTGGTTGCATCCCCTTCCATCTTATTATCTTTTCAATACTTTGTTCTACCGTTTTGCTAGAATTCTCATCACCGCTATTTTTTCTCCTACTCCACCTCTATTTATGAAGCCAAATTGATCTTGTTTAATTGAATCTGTTATTCTCGTCGACGATCTCATTTTCAGCATATTTTGTGCTACCTTTGATGCATGCGATTTCAAACTAATCACTCTTTGTTGTTCGCTTCTTTCCCGACTTTGTAAACCCGCTTTTAACAAAGACATCAGGCCATTTTCTTTCTATATGCATCTGATGCCACAGCAGCACTCTCTTCCCCTAATGCTCTAATCAGTGCCCTTAAGGTCATTCCGCCTGTTTTTCGTCTGCTCCTTCTTCTCCCCCTGTTTTTAGTTCGTCAATCCTTTTATAATTTGCTCTTTCATGATGTTTTGGTCCAGTTTCGTATTAATCAATTGCTATTTTCTCTTCTACCGAAAATTTTGTTGGTCTACTATTTCCCTAACAAGGTCCAAAACGAGGCCGCTGACATCATCAATACGATACGGTAGGAATACAAGCCTCGTTATCATTGCCAAAAAAGAGGTACTAATGAAAAGCCAGAACGAAAAAAAGAGACTTTTGCTCCTTTAGAAGTTATGATGTATTCTAGAAGCAGACATAGTTTTGTAGAAAATCCATTGGGAAGGAGTATTTACCATGAATAAGAAGGAAATATTCTTACCGTGGATTAAAGATTTAAGGAAAAAAATTTATTGGGAACTATCACAGAACGTGAGAATGGCAGGATTTGATATAATATGCTTTGAATCGTTCTTCAAAGCCATTTTAAACATAACCCCCTTTTTTCTTCTTTTGCAAAGCTGAATCTAAAAATAGTTTTCAACTTCCTGTCCAATTATTAATTCCCCTTTCAAAATCAAATTTTGATTTGTCTAAATCTGTTTGTAATGATCTCTTTGGAAGCGTAATGCCTGACCAGAGTTAGGATAGCATTACGGTCACAAATTAACTAGCTTGAGGAAGGTCCACGAAAAACAATGGAATCTGATGTGACACACCCAAGCTACGCCTATTTTTTAACCTTTTGTGTGGAAGGTGTGCCTTCCTATATGTTTTTGTCCGGAGGAAGGTTAACAACTTTTCTGGACTTCGAGTATAATTTTTCCCATTTTTCTCGTTGTTGCTTCAAGAACTATGCTACTGCCCCCCCCCCCCCCCGGCCTCTGCGGCGCAATAGTTGAGGTGCAGGAATTCTGACCCACATTTTGGGGCCGTCGGTGGCTGCCTTTTAATATGTGTTTTTAAGAAGTGCGGCCATGGGGGTTATATGTATGAAATTGATGGAGTACCCTTAAATTGATAAAAAAAATGTAGTGGCCACTTTTTATACGGATGCTAAAGTAATAAAACAACACATTTATGTTACGTTATGTCATTGAGCCTTTAGATTCCAATAAATTCTCGTTCTTTAATATTCAAGGATTCACATCATCAACTAATGTTATTGTACTGGCTGGTACGAATCGCCCTGATGTTCTGGATCCTGCTTTAATGAGGCCTGGTCGCTTTGATCGACAAATCCATTTACCACCTCCAGATATTAAAGGAAGGTATGTCTAATAGTAAGGTTTGCTTCATATTGTGAACATATGCTTGTTACCAGTTGGGATATGCTTTGAGGAACATTAATGCGTTTATAATACAAAAGAGAAAAGACAGGGAATTACCACAAGGATTTTCACGATTTGAGTCTTTAGGATCAATTTTGATTTGATGGCATCAAATATCTGGCATTTTATTCTATGTCGAAATTCAGGTTTTGTTGCTGTTTGTATTGAATTTTTAAATTTGTCTGCTGTCTTCAAAATGCCATCGCTAATGTTTTTCAGAATGTCAATATTCAAAGTACATTTAAAAAATTTGAAGATGAAATTGGATATCGATGAAGTTGCAAGAAAGATGGCTGCATTTACCCCGGGATTCACAGGTCAGTTGATTATGTTGTTAACCTTGAGCTTTTCAGGACTTTGGTTTTGAGCAGGTTTTCGTCTCATTGCAAAACCTGATTCGAAATTTTAATGTTGTTTCGCTTTTTTCCAATAGTAGTTTTATCTAGTAACCTTTTGATTATAAAAACTGCATCTTTATCACGATTTATCTTTTGTTGTTCAATGGCTATTTTTGGAGCATCACCCTGCCTAAAAATCCCTTATAATTTTGCAGCACCAGTAGGTATTTGAATTAGAGCCATTCCCTTATTTTTAAGGCACTTTATGGAATAGATGATATGCATATACAACATAGGAAAGCCCCATTGTATAGTCTAAATTGCAATAGTTTTGCTCAGTATTGTCACTATTTTCATTGATTTTATCTATCTATCTATGACGTCACACACCTTTTGTACTGCACGCCGCGCTACATAATACTACGCAAGGTTTCTTTATCGTATGTCAGTTCTTATCAACTATTAAGAGTTTCGAGTTTAAGGGAGATCCGGTTTATTTTCCGATTGTGTCCAGATCTTGTCTCATTATTGATGTCCCACATTTCGTTAATTCATCAGGTGCTGATGTAGCCAATGTGTGCAATGAAGCAGCACTCATTGCAGCAAGGCATACCTCCTCGTTCATTGAAATGAAGCATTTTGAACAAGCAATTGAACGTGTCATTGGAGGTAATTTTCTTAGATCATTAAATCTTTGGTTCTTGCGATTTGTTTTTCATTCTTTACCTTATAAATTAGCGTCCAGTAATTTATGTGATCGTGAACCTATATTGCCTTCGATCTCACTTAGATGCTATACTTATACATAGATGTTCAATCGTCTCCCTCGCAACATCTTTGTAGCAAGCTTGTGACATGCTAGCAACATGTTTGCAATATCCATGCAACATTCCTGCAACATCTCTGCATTGTCATTGCAACCTTATTTATTTATTTAAGGATTAGACTCAACCTCATTTTGGGGCCACTAATCCAAATTTAATCGATATTTTACTGACTCAATGGAAATTTCTGAGGAATTTCCGTCGTTTTCAGAGGTCATAATTTTAGTTTTTATAAGTTCATAATTATTTATAGATTCTTAAGACAAATCTAAAAGCATTTTTGTCCCGTTTATTTATTCCTTGGATTGAAATTTTACGGGACCGGCTGGCTACTTTTGTTCTTGAAATGTCAAAAAATTTGAAATTCTTATGCTAGTCTTAAATGAGAAATCTACATTCAATTATGCTATAAAAGTGGTAAAGTACCCCGTCCAAATCTGGAATGCCAAGGTTTATTGAGATAATAGCTAATATGATTTCCCAGTCATAATATGATTTTTCGCATATGATTACCCTAATGTTATGCAGTATTTCCACCCTTGTTACCTCACGTTTTATGCATGCTCTATTTTGTATGCCAGCCACCATAATTATCGTTAAGATCAAGCAAAGTTTGTTAGTGCACTGATAAAGTCATTAATTTCAACAAGAGATCAATTAAAAAGAGACATCAATTTTCGAATTTCATTGCTACTGGTTTAATGTTTTTCTGCTGAGCCAAAGTGTGGTTGAGCTCAACTTTAGTCAATGCCCATCAAGCACTGAACCTAGGTTCTACGGTGCTTCTGATAATTCAACACGGCATCAGTTTTGGCACAAAGTAACGCGTTGCTTCTGCGACCATCTGTGCTATGCAGTGTTGTCGTCTAACAGGATTTTTCCCCAAAGGAAGCTGCCCTGCGCCAAACAGCGTCGCCATCATTAGCCAACAAGAAAGAGTTCTTGTTGTTGTGGTCTGTGACGCAGGCTCCGCCACCTTAGGCGTATCCTTAGTTTTTATGGCAGAATTTATAGTAAGATGGTTGCCATGTAAAGTGTATCTCACCCAAACCTTACGCTGTAATCTTTTAATGTTAAATAGGACTGGAAAAGAAAACTCAAGTTTTGCAGCCTGAAGAGAAGAAAACTGTAGCTTATCATGAAGCAGGACATGCAGTAGCTGGATGGTATTTGCAACATGCTGATCCTGTGTTGAAAGTAAGGCTTGGCTTAGATATTTTCGTAATTGTTTTTTCGTTTTAAACCCAACTTTTTTTTTAATTGCATAATTAAGACATCGTCGTCATTCAGTTATTATAAAGTGAAAATAGGCATGGATGATCCATCATACATATCATGTTGTTGATAGGATTATAAAAAAAGATCAAATAACATGTAATGAAGTTTGCCATTCAGCAACTGTATTATGAATGTAGTTGTAAGGAAGAGATAGATCATATACTGTGCTATTGTAAATTAAGTCATTTTAAGGGCAAAAATATCTGCTATGTGCTATTCGTTTGACAGTCAATGTTAACTTTTTCACACTCTAAGTTTCATATTATAAGATTGAATGACAATAACGATCCTTTTAGAAGTGCCTGTCTGTCATGCCCTTTGATAGCGTCTGTTGGCATCAACACTGTCTTTCGGCACAAATTCAATAGCATTCAGGGGTAGCATACTTTGGAAAAGTGCACCTGATGTGATTAAGAGCTGCAATACAGTCTCTTTTTTTGGCAAAAATGTAAAAAAGGCATGTGAATGAGAGCTGTAGTTGCAAAATTTATAGTTTTATTGTAAATGCTTCTAAGGCTAAATGCTATATGAGTTTATTAAAGGATTTGTTTACTTTTTACGTTTAATGTTTTGCTTAACTTCTATTTCCTTCTATCTCATATGCCATTTTACCTTTTCAGGTATCCATTATTCCACGCGGAAAAGGCCTTGGGTATGCCCAGTATTTACCAAGAGAACAATATTTATACTCCAAAGAACAAGTAAGTTTTCAAGTACAATATGCCTGCTTTGTCAATGGACCTTTATAGATTATATCAGATGAGTTAGTAGCAGTTGGAAATTTCTAGAGGGGCGCTTGCTGCTCCCAGATACAACCTGACATTCTTAAATGTGCAGCTAGGCATGAACTTGAAATTTCTTGCAAAGTTAGAACTGAGACCCTTACCCAACGATAATTAATGAAATTTTCTCATTTTCAATTCACGTTTCCCAATGGTTAGGAGATCATTCATATTTTCCCTTGTTTCTTGGTCTCTTTTTGAAGGGTTTAGAAATCTGTTCGCATTTGTTTACAAGATATACGATTTGCTGTAACTTATTCAACCATCGTAAAATCATTAATATCTTAGGTCTTAAAGCTTTCCTAATGCTTGGGAAGAGCTTCATGATGGATTGTAAAAGCACGGGGCAAAGGGGACGAAATGTTCCTTCAAAAATATTTTTTTTAATTTTATTTTATTTTATCATTGCATAATGTTGTAAATAAAGAAAAAACATTTAAAATTGAAAACCAGTTTTTTTCATCAAATTATCTTTTTTTAATTTTTATTTATTTTTATTATTATAATAATTTTATTGATAATTCTTTCTTTTTTTAATACGTCACAACAGTTTTTAATTAATTTTTAATTCCTTCACTGTCACAAGAATCTCTTTTATATTTCTCATCACAAATCAATATGTTCATTTAAGTAAATAGCAAGTAGATTATTTTTTTAAATAATGCAGATTTGGTGCCAGTTTCACATGCAAACAATTTGATTTATTTGGTTCCATTCTTGAAATTTTCTCGTAGAGAATACTTTTATTTCAAAGATATTTTCTTGCAAGATGTCTTCCCGAGAAGCCCCCCCTCCCCTACACACAGTTACGGGACGTTCCTCATCATTTTCATGCATGTTTTTTTGCTATGACAACCTAATCTTTAAGGTTTTGATTTCATTTATTCATTTATTTATTACTCATTTATTTCGTTGTTGTTTATTTCAATTTTTGTTTTGTATACAATTTTTAGCTTTTTGATCGAATGTGCATGACTCTTGGTGGAAGAGTGGCCGAAGAGATATTTTTTGGAAGAATTACCACAGGGGCACAGGATGACCTTAGTAAAATTACGAAAAACGCATATGCACAGGTAATTGATTCTATTTTTCACACTATGTTGATGATTATTGTCCATAGGACCTGCGCAGGCCATTTGAATGTCAATTGAAAGAATCGTAATTGTAATGAGGGGTCTTTGACGGTCAGCATTCATCGCGGGGGGGGGGGGGTTAATTTTGTAAATGAATGTGCAGAGTGGTTAATTATGCAAAGTTTTCCCAAAAGGTTGTTTTTGAAATTGAGAGATTATTGAGCCCTTACTTTTAGCAATTTATGCGCTTAATTCATTGATAACAGCCGTTGTTACTTAAAATGCTCAGCCTGTATTAAAAGGATTTATGAGTATTATTTTTTATTGTCACTCCGAAAGCGCGTTTTCAAGCAAAAGGTTGTTTCTAAGTGGTCGATTTGAGCTACCCTTTGTGCTGCTAGAAAGGTTTCAAAGAATGAGTCCAATTTACCAAGTGTTGATTATGATAATTATGCTCATATTTCAAATAGAATGAAATCTATCATGATAGCTAGCAATGACGGGGATGCAATTTTTTCTATATTCTTCATTTCGGTCCATTCAAAGAACCGTGCACTAGTTCGAAAGTCTTCCTTAAAACTGGGGATGTTGACATTGCATCCTCATTTGTTGATGTGACCCCCTTGTTATGAGTGATTTGAAAATGATGTCTTTTTGCAAATTAGTCCACTTAGACCAATCTAACAAATTTATGAACAGAAAAACCAAAAATACGATTTTGATACTTTTTGAAAACGTAAAACCCGAAACACCCAGATAATCGCAAAAATTATGACAAATTCCTCCTTTGACATCTTGTTTTTAATATAAAAGCTGTCAATTTTGTGAGTAATTTTTTGTGACTGATTCCATCGGCGTGAATATTGAATGATTTATTTGTCGCACCACTGATATTAACTCGTATGAATGACATTAACCCTCGTTTGTTTTAGGTTGTTACGTTTGGCATGAATGATAAAATAGGAAACATATCATTTGATTTGCCACGTGAAGGGGAACCAAGTCTTGATAAACCGTACAGTGAAGCAACTGCACAATTGATAGATGAACAAGTCAGAGAACTCATTGAAAAAGCACACACAGAAACATCTAGTTTATTAAATAAGCATAGAGATGACGTGGAAAAGGTGTGATTTCATTGAGCAGTTTTCTTGTTACTTTTTCTATTGATCATTTATATCGTACTTGAAGTTTTCTCGTCCTAAACATGATAAGATTGAAATGGATACAACCGGACGGAAGATGTCGCTCGCTGTTGAGGTGAAGAATTCGGCCAGCATTTCATCGATAGATAGAACCTTTGCAGTTGAAATTAATTGTCACAGGTTCAAATCCCATGCATCAATAACTTGTATTTTTCTCTTCCTAAGAATGGTTGGCTTTTAGGACACAGGCTTCCCCCTTGCGACCACATTCACCTGCAGCATTATGGTGTTGTTTTTCTTTTGTATTGTGTATAGCATTTTCCACCTTCAAGTGTGTGAGCCACTGATCAAAGATTCCATAGGTTTATCTTCGCAAGAGACCTAAAGGAATTTCATCCCTGATTTGGGGAACGATTTGTACATGTCTTTCTATTTCAGGGATTATCAATTTTACTCCAGGTAGATATAACCAAGAAACTGCAAGAAAAATGACCAGATTCTTTTTATGTCTAACTATCTAACTATCTATCTTCCTGCCATCTTTAAATGACAACAGGTACACCAAAAGTTGACATTTATATGAAACCCGATATAATTATAGTCTTTATGCAAGCAGTTTCACGATTTGTACTCATATGTAAGTATTGCCCTGCTTTTAGATTTGCACCAGCAATGTATTTATCTGCCTCAAAAAGGCTGGAAAGATAGTAGCAACTTGGTTTACTTTTGCGCAGGCTCTTTTTTGTAAAGTAAATTTCGCATGTTACCTTTCTAACAAATTAAATTTGTCTATTACAGGTTGCTGAGAGACTGCTTCAAAAGGAAGTTCTAAGTCGTGATGATATGATAGACTTATTAGGGCCTAGGCCATTCCCAGAAAAATCCACGTACGAAGAGTTTGTAGCTGGAACAGGAAGTGAAGAAGAGGACACTACGTTACCAGAAGGACTTAAAGAGTTTGAAACTCATGATGATGGTGAAGATAAGCCAATCCCAACCTAGCTTAGTGTTTTATTAGAAATTTAATATTTCTCTGATTGTATAAAAGTTGTCTTGAATTGCCGTGAAAATTTGAAGACTGGGCTTGCTTGGGATTTAGAAATCATGAATTTAAAAAGACCTGAAATATATAGTTATCTAAAGGGCTAGATATCGTATCAAGGCGAAGAATCATTCACCCTAGAATGTCTAAAATAAATTTTATTATCCCTGCAAAAAGACCAGCAGATTGGTATGAACTACATCAAATTTAACTTCCCTTACAAAGTTACTATAATTTGAGAAAGGGGAAACATAGCATAACATAACGTTGCGGATAACTTTGTGAAGACAACGAGTTCGAAACGTTTCGTCATAACCAGTTGCCTCCTTACGTTGCCAACAAAAAAACATTCGGTTGAGGATCAAAAACATTCAACCCAATCTTCGCCTCATGTTTTACCTAGTTGAAACGTTCATTGTAGTATGCAGAATCATTTTGTCAGAACTAGTCAAATTTTTGCGTTTTTCAATGGACCAATGATCAGTTAAGAGTAATGCCATAAGCCTCAGTTCTGCTATTGATCTCCCTTTTAGGATAGAGAAGTTTACTACTTATGGTATTAGTCTATGATAAGTTACCAATGCCTAATGATGAAACATTGAGTTATTCACTATATTGCTAAAAGTATGTAGATTAATTTTCAAGTTGAATGCTATGAAATGCTTGACAGATGATGGAGTCTCTTTCTTTTGTGCTTTACGTAATCGCAAGCCTTAAGCCGTGAATAAAGTATACCTAAATCGCAATAAAATATGTTTCGCTTGGATTAGAATTTCTTGTTATTTTCAAAACCATCAATAAACCAGGGGGAGGGGGGCAGGGGCGTGCCGGCCCCTGAGGAGTTGGGGGTCTTGGGATGGAGCTACCAATAAAATTTATCGCGACCACGCCCTCTCGACTCTCGGAATAGGGGGGCAACGCACTTCTAGGGTGTATTTTGTGCGAGAAAAACGCCTGCAATGAAACCAAAAATGGAACAGAAATATAAACTTTTCATGTAATCTTAGAAGCAAGAGGAAAATTCAGGTCATGAAAATAGTTCACCATTTTATTTATCAGGTAAAATGTTACTTTTTATCTTTTTTTCAATAGTCGGGATCAGACCCCAATTGCCCCCGTGGTTGCGCCATTGGAGGAGGCATAACGAGGCCTGGAAGTAAATCCTCAAATTGCGACCATCGATGCCAAGTAAAACATTGCAGTCTAGGGTGGGGCTTTATTCTGGGAAGATCTCTGATATGAGGGCCTTAAAAAATTATCTGAACATCATAAAGCAAATTTTAAAAGAATCCAAAGAAGCTCATTTTCAAAGCACAGCTAACTTTCAGAGTTGATTCCATTTCTAATTTAGAAGCGGAATAACCAAGAGAAAAACATCGAAATGCCCTTTTTAGACTCTCCGAACGTAACCCTGTCTTTGTTTCTTGTACGGGATATCCATCAAGCCTCACTAAGGCTTATCTAATTATAAACTTGGCATGCTAGGTAGGGGCTAATTTGAGGGAGTTCATATAAGGAGGGGGGGGGCATTGGGAGGAATTTACGCTATTGTAGATTTGGGCATTTGCTGTCTATATGAGTGAGTTTTTTGTCTTTTTTATCTTAACCGAGATGCAACTTCGACCAATTTACATTTAGGTGTGAGTCACATCAATATCGTCAATATCCAAGTATTGCTTGCATTTCTATTTCAAGTGGGCATGTTCACAGAGTATAACATTAAAGAAATCTCATACTTACAAGAACCATGGATGCCGGAGCATATTTTTAAATGATGGGGATATTGAAGATTTTGGCGTGGCCATGTTTGGGCGTTGTCATTCAAGCTCATTTTGGTGCTCCCTGGACTCCGTTAAAAGTTTAAGACATGCCCGGGCTCTTTAATAACGGCCTAGGGTAATGGCCAGTAGAACACGAGTGCAACAGGCATGGGTTAAATAGTCTCTTCTGTTTTTCGATTAGCAGCGTATGCCTGTAACACAATCAATCGGCAAGGCGCCCCCCCCCCTACCCCTAAAAAACCCTTGCATGCTCGAGAACTGCTAATTACTTCAAGATTCAAATGATAGAATAAATAATAATAAATAATAAAGATAGAATATAGAACATTTATTAAATGAAGCCCTAAGAACGTTTCAGTCTCTAAATCTTGCGATCGCCAAATAAGATTTGAGTACTGGTTTGGACCTAAATTTACATGACAGGCCAAACCAGATAACGTCATTAAACATTTATGATTTTCAAATATTTTATGTCTGCATATTCATTCGGCTAAAACAAATCAATTGTAAAATTTGATTTCAATGATTTCATCATTTTGATTCTTTGCATTTTGAGTTATAATAAGTACTTGCCAGGCAAATTGTTTGAAAACCTTAAAATCAAATGGAAACAATTCTGAGGGAAATTGGTCCATGACACTGGTTAAAATGTAAAAATTTGCTGTGATTCGTGGCCACCACTTTAACGCCTACACAAAGTTACGTAAATGCTACTAAAATAGATAATATCATATAACTTGATGGCCGCGGTAATAAACAGGTAAATTTCCCTCTGGTGTGCTATTTATTCCAAGGCTATTAATTAAGTTGATTGTCTCGCTGTTTACATATAGAAATCTTTCCCTAGAAACAAATGACAACAAATTGTTTATCTGTTGACACTCTCAGATTGCGCTCATGATTGGTCACGTGGTGTTAACTGTATCCATGGGAACTTGGTTACTTTGCGCTGCAAGGCAAGAAGTCGAAACTTTCGCCGGAATTTGGAATTGATTTTAAGCCAAAAAAAACGTTCAAAGTTCCGAGAAAAAACCGCAAATATGCCAGACGAATCGTAAGTAGCTTAAAACCAAATTGATTTATCAATTTATGTCAGTTTGAATGCGATTTTCAATATTTTTTTACTTCCTCTTTTGGAAGAAGTTTAATCAGGCCTACATAGGCCTTCCTACGCGCGTCTGTCAAAAAGTTAAACTTACAAGTTTCATAATTCAAACTTTTAAACGCATCCGCAATCAAGTTATCATGTTAGAGCTTATTTTATTGCAAATATTTCATTATTGTCGTTGGTTTAAGCAAGTTTAATCAATTTGTATAAACTGCTCCGTTTGCGTTGATATTTTCACTGTTTTCATAACGACAAAACTGTTTTTCATTGAGTGAACGTCTCTGTAAAGCACTAAAGCAACTTTCTTACTTGATCAATACTCAAATGAATTTTAGTTTTATATTACAAATTGGTTACAACATCGGGAAAATCCAGGCATTGTCAATGTTGTTGACAAAATGATTTCAAACTTCACCGTGTAACGAATTGTGTGAACAACTGAATAAAAGTTAGCACACAGTCGAACATTTTACACAATAGTTTTTGTAAATTCGCGTGGTATCCCGTTTAGAAACATTTCGCATTGTTTAGCTGTTTTATTATGTCAGTTTTTTGTGGTTAAAGTTCAGGACCTTAGTGAAATGTTAAATAACATGTGAAGTGAACATAATTTTGCTTCAATAATTTTTGTCATCATTCCTTGGAACTTTGTATGTTGTGCATAAATAGTTCAAAGCCAAGCTGCATAAAAAACTACCTCATTATACTGCCGGAATATTGCCCTTGAAAGATGTCTACCCCCAATGCCGTTCCAAAATGGGAGTGGTCAAAATATGCCACAGTCTATCAAAATGCATTTGTGAAACAATGGCATCTAAGAAGTTTTACCTTGCCCTTTGAAGATCTTTTCTGCATTAAAAGGATCTGACAAGACCCTCAAGAATGGAATTTTTTTTTTCAAATTTGACACATTTCCTTGATTTTTTTCCAGAGTTCGAGTAGCTGTCAGGGTCCGTCCCTTTAACTCAAGGTATTTAAATGTTTTGTTTTCTACATAGTTAACAATAATTTCTTTATGATAAGTAATAAAAATTGGAGTTTTTCTGATAAGTGTCAAAGAATGACATAACATAATGTGCCAAACTGTTGATGTCTGTAGCATTAGGTGTTGTGCTTATTAACCATGCCAGCCAGGCTTGTGTCCTGTTTATAACAAAAGTCCATGTATCCCAACTGGTATCCTCTTAGTGGTTTTGAAGTACTTTGTTACGTTTTGCAACTGAATGACCATGCCATACTACAAAAGCAAAATTTGTTTGTACTTATCTCTTAAACATTAAAGATTAGCAAAAGATTACTATTATATACATGTACCCCTAACATACCAGGTGGTGCTCATTTTAAAGTACATTTTGTGTAAATATGCAAGTCCCATCTCTAATATCACATATAGCATAGGTCTTTGAATCTATGAACCAACAGGCCCAGGGCTCAAGACCACGTTTGGTAAATATTTCTGCAAGCTGCTTAGCTTATCAGAAGCTCACATTTCCTGATAGCTGCCAAACCCCAGCCTGGATTAATGAATTAAATTGCTTGCTTGTAGTTGTTTTAATGATTGGATGTGACATTGCAACTTAAAACAACCCCATTGATAACTTTCATGTTAGGGGTTAGGGATCAGCAAATAGCCAATTAGAGCCACCTTTCCTGATCATTGTACACGTAATGTTATTAATAAATTAACATATACTTAAATCGTCCAGATTCCTTTCTTTTTGTTGTCAAAAGCAGACTGGAAGGCATTTTATTTTGCATAAAAGGAAATGTGTAATTTATAGAGGGATGAATTACTTCCTTTTTAAAACTTGTGACAAAGTGATTGTTACCATTCTTGACATTTTTCATTCAATTTAACTATTTATTTTAAGCCTGTTTCTTTAAAGTGTCCTATCATGAATGTGAAAGCCAGCTGCTAAGTGTTTGTCTCTGTCTCCTCATATTCAATTGGCTGCTTGTGTTATGTTATCATTTTCCTTTTATTTAGAGAAAAGGAAAGGAGTGCTAAGCTGGTGGTTGGTATGCAGGGAACCATGACCACCATTCAAAACCCTGATGAACCAAGTATGATCAGTTTTTCTTTTTTATATCTCACATATTACTGATTTTTGTATGAAACTCTGCAAAGGTTTTTTTGATGTTGGCATCTTTGACCTTTTAATTTGATTGTTTTCTGATTTCTCATTATCGCTAAACATATCACTATTTCTGCAATAAATTTTATTCCAAAATATTTGGAACTAAAATGATATTCTATTCTTTATTCATAAGCTTAAATAAATAAAAAATTTCATTATAGGGGCAGAGTTATGTGTCCTTGGTAGTTAACTACAGCTTCAAATTAGTGAAATACTAACTTAATTAAATTTTATTTTTTAGATCAGCCACCAAAGGAGGTAAATCAATATATCAATTTAGATTTTTCCTTATGAATTAAATTGTAATTATATTGATGCTGAGTTTTGTGACACCTTTTGTATAATCAAAATGAAAGAACAAATTCCCATTATTATAAACATGAAGCCGCCCAAAACCGGGAGCATGCTTGGTGTTTTTCAAATTTTGTAAATTTTTCTTCAAAATTTTTGTTCAAGTGGTCTGCTTGGTTTAACCTTGCACTGGGAATTTTTAAATACTAAAATAGGATGGACATGAGGATAAATCTTTAATAATAGCCATTTCCTTGCTTCTAAAAGGGGCATGACTTAAAATTTTTTCTGGAGGGAAGTTCCCAGACCCCCATTCTTTTTCCTATCACCCAATTTTAGCCTCCCCACTTCCAGATCACTCCACAGATGTGTACTATAGATTTATGTTACCAACTTTAAACAAAGTGATTATTAATATTATCATCATTATTATTATTGTTATACTCCACAGTTCCTGCAGGAACTTGTATTTTGTTTCCCCTGCTTGCTTGTCCGGAACAGCTGTAGACAATGAGTACAGCAGATCAGTTATTGTTTTCATTACTTATCCATCCTCTTACGACCTGGACTTTTCAAAGCCAAATTTTTTTCATGTTTTAATTATCCAAGAAAACAAAGATTTCAAGTTGATGTGTTGTTCATACTTAATATATCGAAATCACCTGTTTTTGCCTTTGAGAACTCATCTCAAGTTGACAGAAAATTCATGTTTAACCACAAATATTTGGTTAAGGATAATTGTCCGATTCAAAATGAAAATTTGGTTTACTAAGAGATTTTGCCGTTAGCAACCATTCAGCTTTTATTGGTCTGTGAATCTATTTTATTTTGCTGTTGCCATAGTTACATCACAAATCAATGTATAATCATCACTATTTCCAGCTATTAATGGGATAAGGGTCTGAAACATTTTTTTACTTTTTGGCTGTTTTCTACCAAAATATTATTTGATTTTGTGCAAATTTCTGCCCAACTATTTCGAATGTGAATAAGATTCCTTTTCCAATTTCTTTTCTTAATTAAGAATAAATTCATTAAGAAACAATTAGTTGCAAACCCATGAACAAGTTATGAACTTTTAATAAAGCGATTGCTTGGTTTCTTATATAGAATATGCATGCTTAATACGTATTAAATGATTTGAAAAACTTTTAACAGAATTTTCTGCCGTAAAAATCTAAAATTATTTACCTTTAGGAATAATCAGGAAAATTTATGACTAATTAATGTAAAATCTTTTGATTTTTCTTTATTTTATTTCAGTTTTCTTTCGACTTTTCATATTGGTAAGTACGTTTCTTTCTAAAGTTAAAAATTTGACATTAGCAAAATATTTCCATACTGAGAGGACTGTTGGACGACAAAGTCCTTTTTTAGTTTGCTAAACTGTGTTCGTATAAACTAGATCCTATAAATTAATTATTATTATAACTATGTTTTTTTAAGTTATGCTATTATTTTTGCATTAAATTCCTGCGCGGGCAAATCAAATATTTGAGGAAGGCCCCCATGATACATCATTTCATGCAGCACAAAAACGATGTGGTCTCCCAACAAAGGCAACTATACCCCTTTAACCCTTTCGCACCCGGATTTATTTTCAGTTAACTACTAAAACCCATATGATTTAACGCTTTTCAGGGGGTAGCATAGTCAAATAACTTGGGTGAAAGCGTAAACTATTTTAAGAAACTACCATCAGAACATTTACAATCATTTCAGTATCAAAGAAAAAAGCATAAAAAATATTGAAATAACAAACTGATTATTTTTTCACAAGATCCTGTCCATATTTTCAGGTGGTCAAGCATCTAACTAATATTAAAATATTAAAATACTAAAATCCTGTGTTATAAAATCTGCTACTTTTTAGAAGTTATATGGTGAAAGATGTATTGAAATAAGGTGTTGAACATTTCTTTCTAACAAGGTACCACAAAAGGCTAATTCTTACGTGTTCATAGTTCAAAAATTTTTTAATGTGATGCTCTAGACAACACAAATAAGCGAAATTCCGAGCTTATTCGCGAAGCTGGTAAATTCGATTTATTAGGCCCCCTTTCACTTTAAAAATCATTTCGAAGCTACTGTCTTATGCTTGAAAGAAGAGAAATTTTGCAATTATGACATGAACTTTGTCGCAAAAATTGTCACTGAGCAGCTGCTTTTTTATCAAAATATAAACAGACCTGACATTTTCAATGATTTTTAGAAAATACTTTGTTCAAAGCATTTGTTGAGACTATAATGTAAAGTTGTATTTCTTTAAACACACCTGACAATTGTTACTCTGACATTTTTATTAAAAACTGTTTGCTAAGCGCAATTTTTATTGACCTGGTGTTCAATAAACTGAACTTTTGTTATGAAGAGAGGGCACATGACTAATGAATGACTCTCACATATTAAAGTATAAAAATCTTAGTTATTAGAAACCTTCCTCGATTTTTCTACCTTTTCTAATATAAATATGCGAATGCTTTAAAGCCTAATGCGTTTGCTTACAATGACTGTATCGATGCAGGGGTGTTTAGGTAAAAAGGCTTTATTCCTGCAATACTCCAATACC
The DNA here is from genome assembly GCA_964019065.1 of Catostylus mosaicus. Lineage (NCBI taxonomy): Eukaryota > Metazoa > Cnidaria > Scyphozoa > Rhizostomeae > Catostylidae > Catostylus > Catostylus mosaicus. The sequence goes on along the minus strand of OZ025185.1, from coordinate 13,588,105 downwards.
AGAACGCATTGTTTTAAATGCAAATCATACATCTCTATGCTTAACAGAATCAATTGTGGGTTTTGTTATTTCATTTAACATTGTTTGTTTTATTAGTTACCTTAATAGCATAGCCATGCTTACGCAGTACCCTTGGCCTTCAAGATTTTTGAAATATTTTTCTATTTTCCTATACCAAAGTCTGAAAAATTGTTCCTGAAGTCATCAAAACGCTTGAAAAGTTAAATGATATTAAGAAGGAGATTGGGAATAGTGTCGATTCCATGGTTGCTACACCATTCAACCGTTTGAAAACCGGACTGTAGTGACAGCTTTTGTTAGGATTCTTTGCAAAGAACAACAATCTTTACATTTTTACTTATGAGGCTATGAATTGAATCTTTCCATTCTTTGATGCCAACTTTGATCCCTTCAGTCTTCCTATTTTCTAGTACACCATCTGTTAATAAGCAAATGTGAATTGATTAAACGAAGTGAACTCAATTAAGCGTTAAGCAACGTATAGGCTAATTTGAGGATACCTGACAAAGTAATATAACTCAATTCATAAAACGAACCCATTCTGCATACACCAATCAAGGTGCTTTGTTATTTCATCGCCAGAATGCAAAACCCCTCAATAAAAGGAATGATAGCTTTGCTTGCCCTGCAACTCTTTGCCTGCCAAAATTGTATTTGCAACAAAAGAAAATTATTTAACTAAACCCAAGCTATAAGGGATGCTTCGTAAAGGAGAAGAAATTGCCAGAGTTTTTTGCATATGCTCTTATTCCTCGTAAACTAGGTCACATGACGGCGCCAAAGAATTGGAAGATGGTTTGCTTGTGGCAGACAATCCGAAATATGCTGATCAACGCACTGTGTTTAATGATCTGGGTCAAGGTGTCCTAGACAATGCTGTTCAAGGTATAAAGAAATATTTACTTAAACATTTGAATTATTTCATTAATATGATGGAATATGATTTAATATTCCGCTGTGTTGTTAGCACGAATGATGGCTAAGATTTAAAATTTGTAATTATAGCAGGAGTTTAATTGATTCTTGAAACCAGGAATTTACTCGATTTTAATATTCGATTTCTATCTGGTTTTTTCTGTTCGATCATTTCATCATTTCTACTCATCATTTCTTCACCATTCTACAAATCATTGCTATTTTGTTTTTTTTTCTGCATTTTCATGGGAAATCATTCAGTATGGGAATGATTGAATGATTGAAGATGTGATCCAGTATTTTTTTTTACTTTGATCCGGTCAATTTTTAAACCGAGAGATACGTGCCGTATTAAATGCACTTTTGAATAAATAATTAAATAATATAGAACATGATAACAGTAATTAATAGATAACGGCTTCTGTTAAAGGAGTCATGTAAAGAAAGGCACAAGTAAACAGGGGAAAATTTCTCAAAACAGAGCATGTTTTTTTTAAAGGCCCAAGTAAGTATGAGTGAATATGTGGCAATTTTTAAAAAACTTGATTATCTGCATTGTTTCTAATACATTGTTTAGTTCCTAACTTAAATATAAATTATTTTTTTTACAGGTTTCAATTGTTCGTTGTTCGCATATGGTCAGACTGGTGCTGGAAAGTCATATTCTATGGTCGGATATGGTGTCAACAAGTATGTATTTGAATTTATCACAAAAGTATGAAATAACGTGCTAGGTAAAAATATCTTAGATATACTCGTGCGCCCATAAAGATGAAGACGAGAGTAATAGATAAATATAAAAAAGCAAATGTATTTATATTTTAATAATTATATAATAACTTCTTTGAATGTCACATCGTAATGTTTTTCGCCGTTTTGCGCCATTTCAGGCCGTTTTGCATTGTTTCTGTATCCGTATATTTATTTAAATTACGATGGGTTTCGCCAACGTTTACGTTATTATCTTCTTTGAAGAGTACCGTCCTGAATAATGACATGACCGTTCTCAAGCCCGTAGCCGTTAGGGCATTAATCTTACTCCTTAAGAAATATACCAAAAATAAACCAGCCCCATTAGAAATTGCTACATTCATTGCGAATTGCTACATTGTTGGGGATACAACTAGTCCAAGTCTTACGATATTTCTGCTTCGGTAAGGCCCCCCCCCCCTGTCGTACCGCATTGGAGCATGCGTAGAAGAACTTTTAGAGGAGCTCTTTTGATGCTGACCGAGTAATGGTGGAATCGGAGGAACGCAGCAATTTCGAAGTGCAACACGTCAACATCAGCTGTGATTGCACTTGAAGGAAAGACACATTTCAAGTTTAATTTTCTGTTTATTTTATGTCATCAACAACCAGAATCACAGGAGGGTAGCATATTCTGCGCATGCTTCAATGCGGTATAGCCAATCAGACTTGAGATGAACTCCTTTGTTATTAACAATAGGGGGAGATCGCAATGTTCCCAACAATACACCTGTCTTACCCATTTGTTAACATGACTTGATCTGTTTCACGTTCAATTTCTTTAAAATCATTGAAAATATCATTGATTTTTATTATTGAAAATATCATTGAAAAATATTATTGTTAATATCATTGAAATATCATTGAAAATATCATTGAAAATATCATTGAAAATATCATTGAAAAATATTATTGAAAATATTATTGAAAATATCATTGAAAATATCATTGAAAAATATTATTGAAAATATCATTGAAAATATCATTGAAAATATCATTGAAAAATATTATTGAAAATATCATTGAAAATATCATTGAAAAATATTATTGAAATATCATTGAAAATATCATTGAAAAATATTATTGTAAATATCATTGTAAATATCATTGAAAATATCATTGAAAATATCATTAGAAAATATTATTGAAAATATCATTGAAAATATCATTGAAAAATATTATTGTAAATATCATTGAAAATATCATTGAAAAATATTATTGAAAATATCATTGAAAAATATTATTGAAAATATCATTGAAAATATCATTGAAAAATATTATTGAAAATATCATTGAAAATATCATTGAAAATATCATTGAAAAATATTATTGAAAATATCATTGAAAATATCATTGAAAAATATTATTGAAATATCATTGAAAATATCATTGAAATATCATTGAAAATATCATTGAAAATATCATTGAAAATATCATTGAAAAATATTATTGAAAATATTATTGAAAATATCATTGAAAATATCATTGAAAAATATTATTGAAAATATCATTGAAAATATCATTGAAAATATCATTGAAAAATATTATTGAAAATATCATTGAAAATATCATTGAAAAATATTATTGAAATATCATTGAAAATATCATTGAAAAATATTATTGTAAATATCATTGTAAATATCATTGAAAATATCATTGAAAATATCATTAGAAAATATTATTGAAAATATCATTGAAAATATCATTGAAAAATATTATTGTAAATATCATTGAAAATATCATTGAAAAATATTATTGAAAATATCATTGAAAAATATTATTGAAAATATCATTGAAAATATCATTGAAAATATTGTAAATTGTCAAGTTTAGTATAGATCCAAAGTTAATTGTTGTTGATGTTGTTGTTTTTAGGGGTATTGTGCCAATCACTTGCGATGAATTATTCAAAATTATCGAAAGAGGCGATGGCTCTATTGTAAGTTTTTTTTCAACTTTTAATCAATTTTGCAGACTTAGTTTTCCTTTGGTATTAATGTGGAGTAACAAAATTTGATTCTGATGCAAGACAGAGTTTAATTAAAGGCATATTGTGACAATTTCAAAAGAAAAAAGGAAAAATGTGAAAGACGGCACCTAAGAGCTGGCTCCTCCGCTCTAAATACGGGCAGGTCTGTCAGATCATTGTGAGATAACTCTGTCTAAAGTTATCAATTTTTTTGCAAATTTAGTCAAGAACTATAGCTGTCTCGTGATCTTACAGGACTCAACTTTGATGTTAATTAAGAAACTTGGCGCAAATCAGGAATATGTCTATGATCTCCCTGTTATTTTGATTACAGATGATCCCCGTTGGAACTCGTTGGAGTGTGACATGTCCTGAAAAAAACTGGTCTTTTCCTTAAATCGCTAAACTAGGATTGCCAATCTAGAGGCTTTTCTGCGTTTCAATTCTGCTTACTTTGTCGGCTTTGATATTTTGTTTAAGTAAAAATGACTAACTGAATGACTAATAACTGCTCTACAGCTGGTCGATTGTATGTAGTATCTCTATAGAGAGCATGGCTTTTTTAAATAACTGTTTAGATCGGGTTTACGCTTGTCTGATCCTGGAATTTTAGGCAGAAGTTTGCAAGACTTTCCTAAAAAGAGAGGGGCTGCAGGGCTAGGGTCCTGTGGTAGCCTATGGAAGTAAATGATTAATATTTTGCTTATCAAAGAGCCATGTTTAAACCAAGAAAACATTTCGTTATTTCATGACAAATCCAAGTTGTGCGTTTGTCACGTAGGACCTCTCTGCGATTCTCGGTTGGTTCTTCCAAGAACACGTTCTGATTTTGTCAAGTTGTTGAACGTTTGTGACCAAACTGATTATTCTTGAAGCATTCCTATGTTTGTCCCTTTTTCAATGTTGGTCTCACCACGGTGCATCTATATGTTTGTAACAACAAGGTCGCATTAGCTTAATCACCTATGAAGGAGTAGGATACGATACATATTACACAATGCAAGTTTGCTTCAGACATTTTGCAAACCAAGCAATCTTCTCACCACCTCGTTTTAATTTGCATCTAGTTTTCTGAATACCCAGTACGTAATCTCATCGCTCATTTCTTCCCAAACACTGAGAAAACTAGATCTGTTTTTATGATTTCACTTTGCGCATTCACACATTTCATCTTTCAACGACCTCTCTTTTTATATGCATTCACAGTCATCTCCTTCAATTTTAAAAACCTTCTTTACTGTAAACATTCATTTTGTATCGCGTTTGCAAAAGTCACCGTGCCTGTACATCCATTTTCAATTGGATCAATAAATCTTTCGAATGAAGAGCTGTTTAAAGTCATCTTTTAGGCCACGAACGTTTACCCTTTCATTTAAATGCAGAGATTCTAACAGCAATACTAAAATATATCAAGGCCTCCAGACAATTTGCATAAGTTAAGAATAAAAACTTTTAGATCTTCCTCTCTCTTTTTCAATATTTTCTTTTTCATTTTTGTGGTACATTTTGTCGCTCTTGGTAGTTTGTTTTAATTAATTGTGTTTAGGTTCATGTTAAATGCCAAGGGGTAGACATGATATGTTGCTGCTCCTGGTCTCGTCCTTGTTAGTGTAGTATAGTAGTATATAGTATTGTCCTAAGTAATTTCGTTCTTGTAAATTTTTTACATTGAATAAAAAAATTGCACTTTCCATCTCCATTTTTAAAGACGTATATTACGAACAACGAACATGTGATGTTTTACGGCCGAGTATTCATCGAGTTATATCCGTTGTTTTTATTCCTATGTTTTTATGTAGCCCTTGGCGTTGATAAGCAAAACTTTTCTTCGTACCAATGACTCATTTGCCCTCTTATCGCAAAAAACCGTAAAGAATCTCAAGGAAATCGCAAGGAAAGCGTAAAAATGTTTAAGAATTTGTAACGAAATCGCAAGAAAGTCGTAAAAGAATTGAAACTCATTCATGATTCATTTTTGCAGAAATATCAAGTCACTTTCAGCATGTTGGAGATTTACAATGAACAAGTCAGAGATTTGCTCACGAAAGAAAATCCAAAAGGAGGTTTGCAGGTGAGTGAGAACCATTTAGCTAATTTGAATTTTATATTCTTCGAAGGACCATATCTGTTATTTTTATCTAATTTATTTGATGAACCAAATTGTAGAAAAATTCGAATCGAGCTATAAGCTTTACATTTTTTGTTGATTTTTGTAGGTGCGTCAAAATCCAAAAATTGGTGCATTCTACGTACAAGGCTTGAAGTTTGTTGCTGTTGGCAGTTATAAAGAAATTGAGAAGCGAACAGAAGAAGGTGAAGTTTTAAAGAGAGATCATATTTATAATTTGTATCGGTCACAATAATAGCACGGTTCCGGATAAGAGTCAGGTTTAGGGTTGGGTAGCTGTCAGGTAAAGGTTTGGGTTAGGGTAAGGCTTAGGGTTAGAGTCGCTTAAGATTTGGTAAGGGTTAGGGTAGCTGTCTGGTAAAGTAAATAAAGTAGAGAAAAAGATGGATGAACAGCTGATTCTATACAAACTATTATTTATGAATGGATGTTCTATCATTGATCATATAGCAACCATGTTCACTTTTAGCTTGATGCAAGCATTGAATGCCCTGACAATTTTCAAAAGATCATGCATTTTGAGTATATGCTCACTTATTAGGCAATATTAATTTTTGCAATTCAATGATTAATTTGATATTATTGTTTTTTATATTTGTAGGAACCGCGAATAGAACAGTCGCATCGACGCAAATGAATGCCACAAGTTCCAGAGCTCACACTGTTGTCACAATTCAATTTGACCAAATTAGTAAAAATGACATGGGACAGGAGACAAAGAAGACTAGTATTATTAATCTTGTCGATTTGGCAGGTATGATGTGCTCTATATTTGTGCAGTTTTGTTTTCTTTTTAGAAATTGTGGATGCAAAATTTCCATAAATCTCTATTTTTGTCCCGTTTCTGATGATAAATATCCTTTCGGGTGGCTGCCTTAGAGCATTAGTAGTTTATAAAACCTGATGCAATAGCCATGTTGATGTGGCAGTTTGAAGAGAAGAAGAGAAAATGGTTCTAGTGATTTTTCAAAACAATTTCTTTTCAGTGTGCTAATTGGTGTCTTTTGTTTATCGTGCAATTTTGAAATTTAGTGGTAAAATTACATGGCCACCTAGTGCCTTCTGTTCTGAACCTAGAAAGTATTACAATTATAAAAATGAAAAATTATAGAATCTAAGTAAACAATTTTATTGTTGAAGGAAATGCTTCAATAAGCAAATTATCGATATCAAAATAATTGAAAACGGTATGAGATATGGATGTAGATATGGATGTTTTTCTGCACTTCTGCATGAGGTTATCTTGAAAAAGATGTGGTGGCCCATTTTGTAGTGTTTTAGAGCGGTTAGAAACAAGTTGATGTGTAAAATTTAATTGCATAATTTAGACTAGATTTTCTTTGGCCTAGGGACGAAAGGCATTTTAAAACACATAATCTTGTCTTTTAACTTTTCTCGCCGTTATTTCTTGCTTCCCATTGTTCGCCTTCATTGCAATAATCTTAATTTTCAATTGTTAATGTTTTCAGGTTCTGAACGAGCAGACAGCACAGGGGCCACAGGCGATCGTCTGAAGGAAGGTGCAAACATCAATAAGAGTTTATCAGCATTGGGAAATGTGATTTCTGCGTTGGCTGACCAATCTATGGGCAAAAAGAAAGTCCTTGTTCCATACAGAGATTCAGTGCTTACAAAACTCTTGCAAAATGCACTTGGTGGTAACAGTAAAACCATTATGATTGCTGCCTTGTCCCCTGCTGATATCAATTATGATGAGACACTCGGTACACTTCGGTATGTTGTTTAACTTTCTATCTTTTCATCTTTTTCGAACAACGTCTTTGATGGTTCTTAAAAATTGAAGATAAAAAACCATCAGCTATTGCTAGTCGAAAGTTTCTTTTTGCGTATATTGAGAAATGATTTTCCATACGAAAATGTTGACATGAAAGAAATATTATGCCTGCATGTATGAAGGAAGAATTTAGATGGCTATACTATAGCCTTGTCTTCCAGTTTAATGTATAGTGCATCATATCGAGTGGTACGCAAGCTACTGCAGTACAAACAATCATTCTCCCAAGATATGGTGAATTTCTTTTTATGCATTTTATGGAAAAAAAATGGAAGAATTTCTCTATGCTGTGCAAGATATATCTACATTCAAGATTAAATGCCTAATTGCGGAGTTAAGGCATTCCGCAAATTATACTCATTCTTGCAAATGTGTTTAAGAAACGAATGATTCATCAAATTTTGCAATTACTTGCATTTATAGCAAAGCATACATAATTGTGATATAGAGAAAGTGTGAGGCTATCAATTTCTGTTACAGTGTAAATCATAATGATGATTTTCTAACAAAATTTGCAGATATGCAGATCGTGCAAAGAAGATTAAAAACAAAGCCGTCGTTAATGAAAATCCGATGGATAAATTGATTCGAGAACTGAAAGAAGAAAATGATAGATTGAAAAAAGCAATGGGAGGGGAATTGCCAAGTGCATCTGGGGCACCCATGTCTGAAGAAGGTGAATATTACATCGACTGATTTAAATTAACTCAGATTTTTAATTTCATCGTCGTTACTTATTGAGTAACTTTTTTATAGTGCAAAGCTGGAAAATTGCACGAAAAGCACAAGTATAGCTTAGCAAACTGTATTCGTTCAATATTGAACAGGATATGAAAACGTACGATACTAAACAGGAATCTAACGGAAGTAGATTACCAGCGGATAGAGAACCTTTGCGAGAAGGAGAAAAGCGCACGTGATTGGCTATTTGTTTTGACCGATTAGCCCAATTCACCCCCCCCTTTTGGGCCCAAGTGAGTCAGCGAATTCCTCTGTCTACGCAAATCAGAGTTTTGAGTTTTTATATCGACAGATTCTTAAACTGCCAAACGAAGGCATTAAAGGCATTATCTGTTTTGGTGCAAATTCATTTCATGTCATTTTTACACTTCAACATAGCTTGTTTTGTTTACCTTAAAAAAAGATATAAGCTAGAGTGCAATCCTATAAATTACTAGTTGTAATTAAAATGCACTTATATTTACGAAAAAAACACACTCCTTAATGAGTATCGAGCGAGATCAATATTTATGCAGCAATATTATCAAATTATCGAGTGTTTTCGCCTGGTAGCGAGATAAGCTCGAGACGCCAGAAAATTTATTTCCCGAACTCAAATGAGATATTTAAATTTCCAAGGATTCATAAAACAAAAATGATGTAAATAAATTGTTTTTAAGAAATTAACATTGCATGATTATTTTCATTTAATACTGACTGTTTTTCTTTATAAAAATAAATAGAAAAAGAGAAAATGAGAAAAGAAATGGAAGAGGAAATCCGCGCCCAACTTGAAGCAAATGCAATGGCAATGATGAGTTGGGATGAAAAGGTAATCTTATTCATTAACAATAATTTAAAAGATTTTTATTGTCATTTGTTTATTTAATCGATCATTAAAAATAACTGTTTGCTGTTATGCATCTTTTTTTAAAATTCGAGTATCTAGGCTGAGTTGGCCGTTTTGATACTACAGCGAATTAAGAAATTTGTTTAAACTAAAAAGAATATGTACCAGATAATTGACTTTCGTATTTTCATTCCCATTCTCCTTACTAAGATCTTTAGCCCTGTTTACAGTACATAAACTAACCCGGGGCGAACCCGAGTTAGTTTAACCCGGGTTGGATTTTTGCAGTGTGAACGCAACTAACCAGTGTTCGCCCCGAGTTCGACCCACTTTAAAGTGACCTTGCATCGGTGGTAGGTTCGCCCCGTGTTCGCCTCGGGTTTAGTTGTTATCAACGTAGTGTAAACGCAACAGGGTTCGCCCCGGGTTAGATTGAAGAGAGATAGATTAAACAGGGCTTTTGAAAGCGAATCTGAACAGTTTTATCGATTAAGGTGGTGTAAGTTGTTGCTTCATGATAAAGGAAGGTTTACGCATGTAGGTGTTACCGTATATGTTACCATTTTCTGCTAGTGTAACATGTCACTAGTACATTGGAAATGTTGATCCAGCGCTAGTCTGTTGACTCACTCTATTTAAGTTTTCTTTTTGAACTTCAATGTATTCATTGTTTTCAGCTGCAAGCCTCTCGTAGCGAAACTGCAGGAAGCGACGGTGATGCCGGCGAAAAACTGAAGAATATACCACATTTGGTCAACTTGAATGAAGATAACATGTTATCAGGCGTTATTAAGCATGCCCTCAAAGAAGGTAAGATCGTTGTCAATATTTCATTTATCCAATAGGTCCAATAGTATGCCATAACACCAGTTAGGGTATTGGAAGAAGAGTTATTGTTTAATATCATAGATTTGTGAAAGGGCGTATTGCCTATTTTTTCCAAAACTACATGCATTTATCATTCCTTTGCACAGATGGCACATATGAACTAAAAAAGTCTCTGTCCAATAAAAACCCCAGTACTGGTGCCCTTATACGGACTTTGATTGCTCGATTTCATAGTTGCCATGGGACCAATGATAGCCGTCTAATGATTGGTTCCTTTAAATGATAGAAAGGAGGTCTTATCGATGAATCAGAATGATTGAAAAGAATTCTGGTTGCTTTGAGAGACCATCCCCCCTGCTAGCCTTTTTGTGGCTCACTCTGAGAAGAAATAAAACATGATTTTAGTTGTCTTTTTAAGGATCATAAAACTGACGGATTTCTGGTAACTAGAATGTTACCAAGACACGATGTCTTTCTAGGGCGGTCAAGGCAGATGCCAATAGGGGAGGGGGCGGCTGGGAGCTGGGCGCCCCCTCAAGGACCACAAATTGCCATTTCGTCGGAAATATGTCCTGGTTTAAACAATAGATTTAATAATAGGCTATTGTTCTGTAAACAATTGATCTATTGTTTTACAGTCAATTGTCTTTCTTGCACCAATGTTCAGAGAGGCCTGATTCGGCCCTGAGGGCAGTGTTTTATGTTTTCACCATCTGTGATGCGTACAAGAATTTGATAGATATTCTCTAGTCGTGATCTAACCCACGAATTTTTATACACTGTGGTTATCCCCAGCTGAAGTATGTCATTCACCTGTCTCTCCCAGATAACTCAAATATTCTTCTCATACCTTAATAATTTATTTGGGGTTAAACGTTAATTTACAAAAGAAACTGTTTTGGGATGCAACCCATTAAATAGAAGATTTATATTTTATTGTAAAAATAAGCTCTTTTACAAATTATTTTCCGTTAACTTTTCTGTAACATCACTGCTTAACAATGCGTATTAGACTAAAGGCAATTAGGGGCAGGTTCGTTTACACATGCGCATACTAATAAACTATGGTTTTTGATTCATCGTAATTTCCATTGCTACTTTTTTAGGTGAAACGACAGTTGGGCGTAAAGATGCTCAGCCAGATGTACCAATGGCTGGATTGAGGTACACTTTATGCTTTACTTTCCTTGCTTTTTTCATTTTATGTTTTTTGTCATTTTATTTGAAGGCTGTATGTAGTTAAGGCATGTGCAAGGGGGGAACACTAAGGTGGAGTGCTCCTTGAAAGTGGGGTTGAAATCTCCTACCTGAAGCTGAAATTATAATCTCAAATACTTGGTTATCTCATCGTGTTATATTTGGTTTAAACTCTATGGCTTAGTTTTTGTTTTTTGTAACATTTTGTTGTACCAAATTTAATTTCGATTCTACACTTGCACTTACATCTACACTTATGATCAAAAGTATTGCACTAGTTGGGAGGTGTGTGCTATTCATCTTTTGATGCGATGAAACTTGAAATAACTTTCACTAATTGATAGCCATTTTAGTTTTACAAAATGCGAATGTTTCGGTTAAAAAGTTAACTCCTTCAACACCTAATGAATGTTTAACTTGTATCTTGTTTATGAAAAAGGAAGCACTGTTACTTGTTTTTTGCTGGAACCTATTTGGAAAATCCATCTAAAAAAGTTCATCAGCATTTTCTATTTTGCTACATGTGTGTAAAATATTTTGAATTGTACTCTGTCCTTGATTAGTGTGAGAGAGCTTCTCCTTTGAGAAATTCCATCCGTTTAATTAATTAAGCTCCTCATGCATTTGTATATCATATCAATTTTTCTGTACCATTATAGTAATTTACTTTAACATTTTTATCTGGTTTGGTTATTTGTTTGTATTATTAGAATCAGAACTTTTTATATCGAGAGGTTAAATGATTAAATGATATGAAACTGTACTACATTCTTTCAGCATCATGAAACAACATGCTTCGCTTGTTTGGGAACAAAATGAAGTGACTTTAAAACCTGCCACATCAGGAGCAAAGACTAAGGTCAATGGTTTGCCTTTAACTGGAGAAAGAGTTCTTAAGCATCTTGATCGAATTTTATTCGGTAAGAGATTTCGAAAAAAGGACTTAGAAAGTTTCAAATTTTTAGAAAGCCTTTACCAATTAAATTAATGCCTGTGCCTTCCACTTCGAAGAAAGATTAAGAGAAATCTTACTTTCGAAGTAAAGCATGTTAAAATTTGGACTTAACTATACTAAAAAATTTACCAGGGAACAAATATCCCCACAATGAGTTCGTAAAAGGAGCAGAAAGTTCATGGCGATCCTATAAAAGGATATTCCTAATGGATGTGCTACCTTCATCCAGTTGTTTCGGATTATTCATTTAGCTCTTCTCTCCATCATTTCCTCCGCTTGTCCTATCGAATGGTATAGAGGTTGGTTTTCCTCTGCAGCCTTTCACTATTTTAAGCCAATGTCTAGCGATGTGACATTTATAGCTAGAATATGGTAGCTCATTGAACTATGTTGTTGTCAATCAAGGATTTTTTCAAGAAATAGCTCCCATTACTAATACACTCATAGAAGTTGTCTTATATGTTTTCTACGATCCATGTTTTCATCGTCATGTGTAAACAATTCACATGTGTAATAACAAACGTGTAAATTAATGCGATAAAAAAATATGTGTGTGTATTGATTAATCAGAGCGTATCAAGTAAACAACTCAAATAAAGAAACATTAGCAATATGAATGACAAATTTTCCCTTTGAGGCGAAAAGATATATGTATTAATAAATGCATTTTTTGTGTTACAGGTTCCAATCACATGTACTATTTTGTAAATCCGCTGAACGCAGAAAAAAGTGAAGGAACCCCTGATAGGGTCGATTGGGATTTTGCACAAAAGGAGATCGCACAGGCAAAAGGTTTTCAGACTGGATTCGGCGCGGGCCTTTCCAAAGGTAAATCTAATCTTAATTGATGAATTCATAAGTGTTTTCATGAAATAAACACTTCAATTCTGAGTCCACCAATCATCTCGTTCATCAGGCAGCTTTTCATGTAAAAATAAGATGGTAATATCTTTGTTTTATATTGAATTAAGGTTGATTCTATTCTAGCTACTTGCTAATTTATTCTCATGAGGCATTAATTCTACGTGGTCGCAATAAGGGCGTCCATTAAGGAGTGTCAGTAGTTAATTTCCCACTCCCGCTACATCAGTAATATGCAAAATATTTTGTAAAGCAAAACCGTTTTTACTGACCCGTATATAACTTCATTGTTTCAGCGGTTTTTGGCTGAAAAAAAAATCCTTCCTCCCCCCCCCCCCGGAAACATTATGTGTGATTAATACCCATTCTGATTCCTTATATGTGTTTAAGGCATTGGAGGGTTTCTGTCGTTATCTTTCCCGTTTTAAAAACTCTTCTCATACTTAATGCAAATGCCACATGTTAGTCATTATAAATTTTTTGTTACAGATCAACAGTTAGCTCAAGAGCAAGTTTTAGAACTATTGCCACTTGTGAGTGAAGTGAATGCTGTCAGCGAAGAGTTGGACAAACAAAAGTATGATAATCATTTTCATTCTAGGCTGCTTCATTACACATTTCTTTATTGATAACTTTCACATTTGATTTCTTAAATATATTCTAAATGAATGCAAGACTAACTTCTTAGAATATCTATTCAATTGCTTAATGGAATGACTATCTTTCTGCTTGGTTAATCGCATATTATTTGATTAATGAGTTGCATATCGTTTTAAACAAGTGATTGATTATTTTTGTGATTAATTGATTGCTTTGTTGATTGATTGTTTATTATTGTTTCGACTATTAATTTTATGGTTTGATTAATTAGCTGATTTGTTTATTTCATCATAGGTGATAGAATTAATATTCGAATAATTGATAAATGTTTTTGCGAGTAATTAATCGATAGAATTATTGTTTCATCCGCGAAACAATCAATTAATGATATAAAAAATGATTTGTTAAATGCTTTTCTTTTAGGACATTCGAAATCATACTGATTTCAAGTGCAGCTCAAGAAGCTGGAGGCAAAGAAACTAAGTAAGTGGATAACATTTTATCAAAATTCATTTTCATGAGTATGGTCAGAATGCAACGAATTTTAATTTGCATGATTACATTTGCATCGCTTGATTCATATTCTTATAATCGAGTTTCAGATCTTATCTTCCATCAACTGACGCATTTTATTCGATTTTACATTAATTCTTATCATCTGTATGTTTGATATACATATTGTCTTTACTAAATTGATTCAGACACTTCTAGCTAATTCATAATTTCTAATTACTGAATGCTAGATGCAGTAGAGTAAAATGCTAACGATCCTAATGATTTGTTTCATTGCATATTCAAAGAATAGAATTTTGATTTCCATAACACTACATCATACCCTACAATTTACGGTTTTTTTAGAGTTTTGGTGAAAATGAAAAATCTTCTAAATGACAATGTTTGGTTGTGGGAACGAGGAAAATTCATGAACAGAAGATTTTTGGTGATGGTAGGAATCTAAGTTTAATTTTTTTAAGAAATGATTTTATTCGAATGAACATTGAACTCTCACAATCCTGATTAACCATCAAATAGGTAAAGAAAATAGCTATTCGTGCGCACTCTGCCTTTTCACATGCTGTTTTTGTTCTGCAACGTTTTATCGGGGAACCTTCATTGCGTTACTTGTTACAAGTAGAGAAATTTCCCCGGTACCAATGGTTTATTTTACATAGAATTCATTTCGATTTGTTATTTATTTGTTAGGATTTGTACCAGAGGTTTCTTGATGGTGACGAAACTGTGAAAACTATCCCACAAGAACAAGACCCGTTTTGGGAGCCTCCAGAGGATGTTCTCATTGGGACTGCAAATGTTTTCCTGCAAAGTTTGTCATACCTCCTTGACTTTGATGACAAATTAACGATTACAGATTACAAGGTTAATAGACTATCTATTCAATTATGCAATGGATTCATGAATACTTTTTTTTTCTCTTTTTATCTCTATTTCTGTTGATTGTGCAAATTGGTCTCTTCAATTCTACTCATTTCATATTTCTCTTTTAATTTTTATTTAAATTCTCATCCTCATTTATTATTCTTTATTTTCATTTTGCTCTTTAGTGTTGTTTTTCATGTTTTCGTTCTTTTAGCCTTGGCTACTAGAGAACTGTAATTATTCCATGTTTAACAAAAAATATAACTATTCATACCGACATTATCTTTCTGCTTTTACATAAATATTGACGTGGTCCTCATCTCTTAATCCAATCCTTTGTTCTAAAACTTCTATTTCTCTACATTAATAACAATTCAATACATTGAAATTTGATTGATTAATCAACAGGGAATTGAGCAAGGTTCTTTGATCATCAATGTGACACCTTGCACTCAAAATGGAAAAGCCGTAGATGAAGAATCTTTCGTTGACGACCCTAAAGAATTGTTAGGCAAACCATACCACTTCAAGGTATTCATCGTTTGTTTAATCCTTATTTTATATTTCCCTTGTTGTTTTATTTTCTTCATCATATCTTAGATTGTAATTAAAGCTCATATTTGCCTGATGCGACTCGTGGTTATAAATCGTAACTTACCGTAAATCGTAACTTATCGTAAATCGTAACTTGCCCTTTTGAATCGGGTCGTTGAATGCCGTCATCATCATTAGTTTATATCATCCTCCAAGCGAGGTTAAAAGCTGAATTGCGGCTTATGTCATTAATCTACACTTCGATGTCAACTCCTTCCTTTAGCATGCTTCAAATTTTCTGCTTGCTTTCCGTCAATAGCAAAGGCTATTTTAAGAAGTGCCTGGAATATTTCAACGGGATCATTTGTTACCATCTTTTATGAGGCTACCCTTGCCCCCTTTTCTCAGTGAGAAGTCTGAAGTCTGTTGAGTTTTTTTCGAAAATGAATTTATATCATTATAAGTTCACTTTTTGATAATTTAGTTGTTTGCTATATGTTGTATGTTAGTATACTTTACTTTATTCCATATAGGTGACAATCAGAAATGCCGAAATCTTGAAAGCCAGATTTTCCCAAGGGATTTACATTCGATACCGAGCGATGGGTGATACTGAGAACACAGAGACTCCTGTTGTGAAAGAAACCTTGTCACCTGAATACAATCATGCAAAATTGTTTTCATTTCCAAGTATAACCGAAGAACATTTGGAATGGTTTGATTCTGGCTGCATCACTTTTTCGGTTTATGGAAAGCAAGTGGACACTGTTTCAGATCAGAGGCTCCTTAAAATGACAACCAAGGTATTAAAAATGGTTAGTTAAGCAGTTAGTCAGTTAGTTAGTTTGTTAGTTTGTAATTTTGTAATTTTGTTAATTAGCTAGTTATTTAGTTTGTTAGTGAGTTACTTTGTTAGTTGGCTATTTAATTAGGTTCAGTGAAGTTAGTAAAAGATGCAACAGGAAATTTATATAAGCCGCAAGCTTACACGTTTATTTGAAATGGGTATTTTTTCTAACATATTATGAACAATCTGGTTCGAAGGCCGACATGGGTAATTAGAGGCGTATATCCGTGTTATCTGTTTTGATAAAATTGAAGAAAGTCCTGGAAAATTATCATCCTTAGCGAAAATATATCTATGTAGATATTTCTATGCCTTTTTCCTCTCAACTTATGTGTTTTTTTGTTTATATTGAAAATCAGGTTAAAAATACAATGCTGTTAGGTTGCATTTCTATTTTGCGTTTTTCAACGAATCAACCCTGTTATTCCTGCCATTGATCGTCCCACGCTATCATTTCCAGGAATTACGTCAAATGGAACATATTCAGAACCCAGGCATGAACCACAGGCAATCCACATTTAGGCCAGCCATTGGTGAATCGGCCCAACTCAAATCAGAATTGATTTTGTTGAAGAGAAAACTGAACAGATTTTCTGAAAAAGAGAAACGAATTCAGGTGAGGAAAATTGAATGTTGATTGTTTCATTTTATGCAATCAGGATTTTGTGATTTACTACTGCGATGCGGCATCAGGCACATGTTGACATTTTGTAACTGCCTCGTTTTGATTTGATTTCTTGGTATTCTCAAAAAAAAGGTGCAAGAAATTATAGCAAAGATGTTTAATATACAGAAAATAGACTTTCTAATGCCAACGAAATTCACTGCTTATAACGCAAGAGACACATATTCAGTTTCAGTTTCAGTTTTCTTTTTTTATCATACAATTCCAAATACAAATTTAACATTACTACTAATTTAATAATACTCTACTGATAAGATACAAAACAATCACAACTAAAACATACTAAATCATACTAAACAATATACATCTAAAAAACAATACGTTACATTATTGCATTTAGAATTGAATGACTAAGGAGGAGCTCTCTAAGTACATAAACCACGACCTTGCGTCGACCATGCACAAATCCACGCCCTCCATTCAGCAAATCTCAACTTCATACCCCCTGATTATAAGTTGTTGAAATGGGAACTATTCATAAGTATTACTAAGTTTCAATGTTTGCCAAGACCCTTGGAATACAATACCTATTCACATTGCATTGATCGATGCAATACCCATTCATATGTTGGGCTGGCACATTCTCTACAAAGCGAATAGCCTTTGGAAGAAAATAGGGAACTGCTAGTATGGAAGGTTATAAGCATTTTAATTATATGTCAAGCATTTTAATGGTAATGATTGTAATGGTAATATACATATTTAATCCAAAGAGGAAAACCAATGAAATGGATGGAAAGTTAATTCTAGAGATAATGATTTACGTTATTTGATGGCAGGACATTGTCACAGAATGGGGTAAAAAACCAGACAATGAAAAAGATTTCAATGCATTTCACAAAGCAATGCAAGCCGCTGCATTCTATCAGCGTGGACAACTTAAATACAAAGTTAACATGCTCCAAACGGTATGTAATTAATTAATTTATTTTTATTTATTTATTTATTTATTTATTTATTTATTTATTTATCTATTAAATTTTTCTATCTATTTGATCGTTGGCTTATTTCTCCATTACACTTTTAAACAATTCGTTAATTCTTTCATTTATCCACCTATTTCATTTTTTTTTTAATTTTTCATCTATTCTGCTTTAAACTGCTTTAAAGTGTATGAACCAATATATTAACATTAATCTGTTCTTGTTTTTTGTCTTGTCGAAGCAAAATGTAAATTGAAAAAAGAAAAAATTATGCAGGACCTGTCCTCTTTCTTTGATGACTATACTTCCTTGGTTTATTATAACTTGAATTAAGAAGCAAATGAGAAGTTGTATTTATCATTCTTTGCAAACTTTCAAATGAGCCATAGCAGACACTAGCCTGGGCTGCAAATTAACATAAGTTTTGATTTTTTACGTGTATTCACGATTCGTGTATATAACTTGAAAGGTCTTAGTTTGCTGAAAAATCTTTATTTAGTCTCAAAACTGTTTATTCTTTTCCATATCTTTATTTTGATATCTGTAGATACGTATATATATCTGATTGTAAGTATGTAATTTATGGAAATATAAACACCAAGTAATGTTGAATCTTTAAAATAATTGAAAAATAAAATCCAGCACCAGACTTGGTGAAAATATTGGTCACTGTTTATCTGATTTTTCTTTCATGTTTTCCAACTTGCTTGTTTTTGTTTTTCCATTTCTCTTTCAATTCAATTATAGCTTTTACATTTTGGTGGTTTTCGAACTTCCTTCCACATTTCAATTCCTTAATAGTATTAAACCGTAATGTCGATCTAAACAAATTATAATATATTTAGCCTTGAAAATGAAACATTTCAATGACAAAATGATCAACGAAAGTTGATTTATTTTAAATGTTCGTGTGTATTGCAGTGAACCAGTTTGTAATAGAATTCTGTTAAGTTTCCAAGAAAGTGTGAAAAACAGCCGTTTCAGGTTAATCCGAATTCCATAGGTTCTTCGAATGGTTTTTAACTTGACGTAAAGAGGAAGATGGTTATGACTTGATGAAGACTAACTGAAATGATGATGAAACATAGAAAACCAAAAAGGAATTATTTAGTCGTTAATTAATTTATTTCTTGTTTTTTGTCTGTTTATAGTACTTGAAGAATCAAAAAGATGCTACTGCAAATGGAGGAGAAGTAAAAACAGAAGCAAAACCAGGGGGCTCTGCATCATCAAGCAAAGCATGCTCCATCATGTAGATAATTAAAGTAACATGAAGTATTTATTTGTTTTGTTTAATTTTCCGCGAGTTAGACTGGTTCTAAATGTGATGCACATTAAAGTGACAGTGTCATTTTGTGAGACGTAACAACTGTATGGGCAAGTTGTATGCTACGAAGTAGTCAAGATCTATCCTGGAAATGGCAATAACATTGTCATCAGTATGCATAACAGTTGTTTGTAGCTTTAAATAGATGTTTTTAATACTCATGTGTCTAAAAATAAGCATTTTTGATGTTTGAAGTAGTTTTCTAAATGAGTACAGCCTTGCCTATCAGCCCACTTTGGTTCTGAAGGGAATATCTCTAAAACTATTTCTGTATAGGTTTGGGATATTCAAACTAATAATTTTGTGTTTTTCTTAATATTCAAGCCAATTTTCCAAGATAGAAAGTCGTTTCAAATTTTTGCGTATAGACATTTCAAGTCGTGCATGCAGTGCTTTCTTTTAATGCCTGCTATTCTCTGGTACCTTTGCCTAAAGACTTCGGTGTAACATGATATATTTATTCTTATTTCAAGAGCTTAGGACCCCAAACTTGAAGGTCACCAGCAATTTTTAACTTAACTTTGGCCAATTCACGGGGTACTATTGTTTTGTTTTCAAATGTCTGGAAACGTCTGGTGAGACACGTCTAGTTATTGTCTACTCAGAATTTATTTGTATTCTGCTTCCAACGACACTTTTGTTGATTCACAGTAGCTGCCTGTAATAATTGCTTTTATTATAACGTTAACATGGTCTTGTGGCTTCTTCTTGGCTTGTTGTTGTTGCGACATTTCGCTTCCGAGGTCCCTCAGGTCACCCACAATTTTCTAAAGATGTTGTAAAATATTTCCGGGTTTCCTTCAAGGTGAGTAAATCTAACTTGAAGATAAAAGCGAATCTTTTTGAGACTGTATCATGAGAGAGTAAATAATGTATTTAATCGACAAGAAAATAATATTACAAATTAACGTATAATTGTTATTTTTATATGTAAAAGCAATATGCATTTGTGTAATTGCACTTGATTCAATACGATTGGCTTTCAACTCTTTAATCTTTGCTGTTCGTGTAGTAAAAATTGCAACATTTTTATTTGTGAATCAAGCTTATTGTATTTTGTTTATGTTGCTCTTGTAGTTATCTATCCTATTGCTCAACAGATACTTTGTACCTCCATTCACCTTTAGCAGTTTACAAGCCTTAATTGTGGCAAAGGCATCAGGGTGTCAGCTATTAATAAAGGCAAAAGTATAAAGTGTGGCCAAAAGTCCGCAAATATCAATTTTTATAGCAGCCAGTTTTATCCATGCTAAATCTTAAACAATAGCCATGATAATTAGCTGCGTCATTATTCTTATCTTCATTATATTGAAGAGAGCAAAATTGTTTTAAGGGAAAACCCGTACAGCACTAAAAAGGTGCCTCGTTTTCAAAAATGATCGATTAGGTGCTTAGCCTCATCTTAAGATCAAAGAATAACACACGGAGGAATTACATTAAAACCTTTCATATAGTTGGACTGTCCGTTGTGTTGAGAAATAGGGTAGCCAGGTTAGTTGCCAGGAAGCCCAGGGCCTTGAGGGGTCCACAAAAACTTAGACGTGTACTAAAAAAGGGGCCCCATGTCTGCTTGAACCCTGGGGCCCGAACCGTCGCTCAACGGCCTGTCCGTTACGTATTTTCTGGACAAGATCGTTTAACCTTGCAATATTTATCATCACATGTGAATCATAATTGTATGGTGTTTTTGAGCAATGTTTGTTGATATGGGTATCGATATCTTTCCAAATTACCTTCAACCTTTTACTAGTTCTTTACCATTCCTACATCCAACAGCTGTAGCATCTCAAACGCTGTTTGTTCAAGTGTGCTTTGAACAAGCACAAAGCACTTGCTAAAAATGCTGTAATTTTCTTTCCAAGTTCTTCCGTAAGCAATTGCCATTTAGCACTTATGGCTGGCAGTTTTGCAGATTCGTACCATTTATAAAAAATCTAGTGCATTACTTCCGTTATCCATTTCAACTGTCAAAGTGCATTGCTTTGTTGTCCTTCATGGCTATTACTAACCCAAAGTATTGAATTTTTTTTAGATCGGGGTGTGTTGGGATCAAAATAGCTAGGCATTTATTGTTTGTTTGTGTTCTTGTTTTACTTCTTGTTTTATTTAAGTACAGTATATGTGTAACTATGGAGGACTTAGAGATGCTGCAGATAAGGCGGGCGCAGTTAGGAAAGCAAGGAAGTGCCAAGCAACGTTTGGGTAAATTTATTTCTCAACTATAGTGACTATTTTTGCCCTATAAGAAGGCTATATTTTGATTTTGATGCCGGGGTGGCGCCAGGATTTGCCCGACGGGGGGCTATATAACAAAATAGAGAGTATCTCTATGAGCACGAGAACACAATTTTCCGTTAAAAAATTCCCGACAGGCATAAAATTTTTCCCGATGTTGGGGGGGGGGGAGGGGCTACAGAATGGCAAAATAATGCCATGAATCTATTTTTTCATGAGATTGTGTGCAGTAGCTTAGCCAGGAGCAAGGGGGGCAATGATAAAATTTTGTGTATGAGCTGCGAGGTCCTAAATAGTTTCCCACTTTAAAGCCCACTGGACTCTTAATGGGTTGGCTTATTATTATTATAACATTATGGTAACATTATTATCAGCGACGTTTTTGAAAACTATATTCAATGTTTGATGTAATGATGTATAATTTGATTATTGTGACAGTAACAATGCTGGTGACAATACCAAATATCAACTATTTTTACATTAAAAATCACCCGATATCTTTGGTATTTGCAGTTGCAATTTTTTTCTTTTTAATTGACTTAAACTTTGAGATTTGAAAGTCACAAGGGAAGCAGTAGGTGGAATGTGTTGTGCAATCAGATTATTAACAGGTTGAAGTTCACAATAGTTGCAGAGTATTATTAGTTGTAGCCATGACAATGGGCTTTGGCTTTAGCCCTGGAAATTTCTGCTGGCCTCAGGGCTGTTTTGGATGGTCCACATGTATATTATCTGAAATGTTATCTAACAAGTCGCTAGATGATTTTTGTAAAGGGGTTTCAGTACTGAAGTTATGACGAACAAGAGCTCAGAAGGTTTGAAGGCTGACCACATTTCATTCATATATGCAAACGAAACAGCATCTTTTCCTTGCAGCAAACTTTTCATTCCGGATTTTATTATAATCCCTTGTTCTTTAATTAGATCCCTTCTCAGGCTTCTCTCCGGTTGCATTTCCTTACCGGAACTGGACAAGGATATTCGCTGAAAACTGTAAAAACCAGACCACGGAACTGCCTGTGTAAGGCGGGATGAGGTAATGGAGCTCAAGAAGTAGGTTCAAGGAACAATGGAGCCACTGCCGTCGATGCAACCAACCGTTCTCGGGTGTCCTGAAAGAGGGGGAAGGTCTATAACGCCTATCATTAGAATTGATGCATTTCATGATACGTAAATACTTTTTTTGGTTATGTTGTTGTGTGATAAGGGTGTTGTGGCAAAGTATTGGCAACCGCAGACATAATTCCAGAAACAAAGAACATTACCAAGAGGCAGGAATTCAACATTGCTTCGACCAAATTAAAAAAAACCAAAAATGCCGTAGACTTGCTCAGGCGTACAGTATATGGTAATCATTAGAAGTGTCATTAGGGGGAGAGGGGGGTGGCTAATGTTATTCGAAATAACAATCTAGAAAAATTAATAACGAGCATTGATGACAAAATGTTTAAAGCACCGAAATAAGGGTACGCTAATTGATTTTTCGCCAAAATTTTTTTAAGCCCCTCGCAATCATAAAAAACCTATTTGATGCTTATTATGTTGATATACTATGTGGTATATGTATATTTACTTGTATGATCATTCCATGGGTCAGTTTAAGTTTAGTTTCACAGAAGAGAGGAGGCAAGTGCCCTCAAAGGAGAAACGTTGCAAAGGAGAACAAATAATTATCGACAAATCAACGCCATTGATAATGAGTATTCCCTTTATTGCTTTTAGAAATAGGTATTCCCGTAAAATTTGCAAAAAAACCATGCCTATCGATGACGTCATTATGAAATTTCCCCTCCAATCAAAAATACACAGGTGAGAAGCTTGCACACAGCAAGAAGCAAATCCAGAGCTCAGTTATGCATCAAATACATCGATTTGACCATCTCCGATCAGAATTAGGTCAAAATGTAACAGCTGCTAACGACATCATCGTTTTTTCCTATCCAATAAAGTTAATGGTAGAGATTTGACCGTTAAGCAAGGATGATCTTAAATCTCTGATTACGAATTCCAACGTAAAGAGCTTGGTTTAAAGCCTCTAAAATAGAGTCACAATATTCACCCCTTCTTTATCTTAGTGATTTACCCCCTCCCGATGGCTAGAATGTCATTCAATTTGTCGCATTCAGGGCGGATTTAGAAAGGGGGTCTCCTGGTTTCCAGAACCCCCCACAAGCTACGGTCATTCCCCTAACTATTCACCATAATATTAAAGACTATCTAAATCAGGAATCCCCCCTCTAAATTTCTAGATCTGCCACTGACATTAATAACGTAACGAAGACCTCAAAGTATTTTCTCTTTTCTCCTTGTGCATAGTCCGACTTTTATACTAAAACCTTTCTGCTCTTCAGGATCTCTTTGGATTAGACATCGCATGTATACAAAGGACAGATGAAAAACGTCACAAAACTGAGTGAGAAAACACAACATGCAAAAAGCAGAAGGATAATGTTGAAAACAGTGAAAGAATAAGGCCACAAAGGCGCGGTTTGTAACTAAGTGATAAAATTGAATTTGATATGGGACAAAGTACAAAGGGTGGATTACAGTCATTGAATATACGAACGTAAATAGCATCAAATTTAAGGTCATCAGGATTAACAAAACTGTCCTTCGTGCGAGAAAGAACCATGACAGATAAGGTTGGTGAAAGTCCCGTAAGTTTTGTTTACATCTAAATTTATTGCTTGTCGTCCTTTGTATTTTTCAAGCTCATTAAATGATCATGATATATAAGCAGTATGTTTTAAAGATGGTGTTAATGCGAGAGATAGATACGATAAACTTGCAAAGACGATAATTATTTTCTTGTTTCCACTTCCTGGCGAAATTGTGGTTTGAATTGAAACCGGTCTTTTGTCTGCTTGAGAAAATTTGTCATTTGTTTAAACAAGGATGTTTTCTAAAATCATTCCATGTGGATAGGGTCTTGTTTTACATCGTTTTTATGTTGTTATTGTATGTCAATTTATTGCCTCGGATGTTGTTTTCAAAAAGGACACACGAATTGCGTCTTAGTCTAAAGTTCAGTTAGTGTTTTCAACAATTTCAGGGGTTGAGACTGTTGTTATTTAATTTCGTCATGATAATTAGTAACAAATATCTAAAATCGTCAAAAGAATGCCACTTCAAGGAGAATTGGGGTGGTTAGCCCCTTTCCTAAAAACCATAATAAGTTCACTTCCTAGCGATGAAACAGCAACATAAGAAGATTGCGTAAAAAAAAGACAGAGGAGTGTGTAACCAATTAAATAGAGGTTTTCTGATTTCAGTTCTTTTGTTGAATGATGACTCGCCCTCTCAACCATGAAATAGACAGGCAACGTACGTTCTTCCAAGAAACACGGGGGGGGGGGGGGCAAAAGTAAAATTTACCCCAAGTATGTACTTTGAGTTTAGTAATTGTAATATATATCTGTATAAAAACTGTCAGTTGACATAAAACGTAGTACGTTCTTAAGCATATGGCAGAGGATTCATTTCAAAGGATTTTGATAAAAAACTCTTTATTTTAGCAGCAAAATTAAGTTCATAATTAACGAAGCCCTTTTTAAGTGACATCAATGACATTGTTTGCTTATTTTCAAATTAAGCACTTTTCATATAAATGATATACAAATGTTTGTTTTCCTGCGGGAAGCAGGGTGATGTCATCTTCACATGGAAAGAAGGAAGCAAGCGGTCGTGAGTAATCAGAGTATTGAAAGGAGTATTAAATGAACAAAGCATTATTGATGCCGCCGATGACGTCACCCTATCATCATCTTCTACCACGACTCGTTGCACGATTTTTGATTGATTGCAAAAAAGTCATCGGTATCGGTGCTGTCCTTAACATTTGCCCTAACACCCACTCCAGGTTTTGTGTCTCATTTGAAGGATCAACGGGCCTTTTCATAATGTTTTGCAACGAATATCAAGCGTTTAGGACTAACAAACTAAAAACTTACATCTCCTATAAAAAAGACGGCTATCATTTTACTGCAATGTAAACTCCTAGACCATTTTATTCTTTATCTGATTCGAGCTTAATTTATCTTTCGCACTCAAATTGAAAAACCTAAAAGGTCACAGACTCAGACAAAATCATTCTAGACTTACCAACCAATTGTAGACACATTGGACAATTCCATTCTTTTTATGTTTAGAAAGAAATGATAAACATCTAGTATTCACCTTTTCATTATTTGACTGAATAAAAAGCAGCAGCTCTTGAAGATCAAATAGCCATTTAAGAGATACAATTGTGACTGACAAAATCACCATCCCTTGTTTATTTTTAAGGTAGTTCTCCCTCCCCTCAATAATTTTGACCCTCTCACATTTAGATAGATATCTTTATTTTTAAATGTCAGGTGTAATGCATGTACAACCGTACATTAATTTAATGTGGGTTCTAAGGGCTTGAATATCGGTTGTGTAAGTCCAAAATCTGAAAATCAAGTACTCACCGCCAGGGACGCTTGTCGTAGCCCATCACAACCAATATTCGTTTTATTTCATGTGATATCTTTTTAAGTTAGGTTCGATAACGAGAGTATTCCGAGGATTTGCCTTGTCTGACTGGAATCCATGAATCTGAGTTAGGAGCCTGAATCTGAGAATTGTAACTACCCCCCCCCCCACTTTTTTGCCACTATGTTATGTTGAAGGCGTATGTTTCTAATCGCACTACATAAGGAGCAAAGTGACCTATGCCTATTGCACTTGTGTTCATCATGCCATTACCCCCACCACAAAGCATGTCTTGACATCTTTTATCGATTTCTACGGAGCACAAGCTTAAACTTGAGTGACCACGCCCAAACATGGCCGCGCCCAATCTTGAAAGCCCCCTAATTCAAAAATATGCTCCGGCGTCCCTGACCCTTCAATGCCAAATAGAGCTAACTGGTTCCAATGATCATGGTTTTACAGGATGCTCTTGAAGCATTCCATGAAAGATGCTGCGTCATTCATAGAAGAGCGTTGGTATTATTTTTCAGCCGCAACCAGAAGCCATGAAATTTATAGTCTTGGCTAAGATAAATCCATTTCTGAATAATTTCGTGTCTTACTCAATGAAAATATGAATGTAACTAGAAGGGCATATTTTGCCTCGGTTGCCTGACTGAGGGCTAGGAAGGCCGTTGCCCCCGCTGCCCCCTCTGCCCCCGTTGTCTCTGTGCTGCAGGCGTCCTTGCTTCCAACTCATATTGGACTAACATATAATATTTCTGACATGAAGGTTCCAATTCCAAATATGTCACATTTCTAGAGGTGCACTTATTTAGTAATTTAAATTAACAATTTTTGAGGCTAAGCTAGCATTAAAACCTGCATTGTGAGTACTTAACATAAAACATAAGACAACATCAGCTTGCTAAGGAATGACTCGCTATATTTATCACATGTTTTCAAATTAAATTATTCTATTTCAATGAAATCTTTGCGAGGGACTGGTGGCAGTTACGATTTGGCAATGAGATTATCAAAATTGTGGCCAATAGCTTCAACTTTTATGAGACTAGGAACCAGCGATGCCGAAAGAGGGGGGGCAAGGGGAGCAGCTGCTCCCCCTGCCCTTTTCCAAGGGGGGCAGAGGGGGCAATATATGCCCTACTTAATTCTACAAATTCTTTTGGACAATCAATCAGAACAAAGCACAAATCGCCTTGGAATGAAATTTTCAATGGACAGAGAGGTGCCATCACATTACTTCAATAAGATACAAGTATATTTTGATTTTCTACAATTTTACAGGATGTATTTTGTGTTCAAGTGCCCTTCAAAGAATGTCTGCCCCCCCCCCCCCTGCGCCCTTCAATGCTTCCGGCATCCCTGCTAGGAACCAACACAGAATCACACAAATGCAAAGGCATTAAGATACCCTGCGCCGCCCCTCTATTACATATTGACGAATCATTTACCATGTTCCTTAAAATTCATGCCATTCGATACCAAATACTGAAGAATTGCCTAAATTTAACTAACATGTCTTAGAAAGGTTGAAGACTTCATTCCCCCCTCGAATAATGACGTCCTGCTTACGGCACTGGTAATAAGATAAAAAAGACGGAAGAACAGTGATAAACAAGAATCTTTAGCCTGATTTGTATTGAGTTATCGTTGAATTCTACCTTGTCCTCTCTTTTCATTTTTGTCACAAAAGATGGTAAACAGAATCATGCAAATCAAAATATTTCAATGGCATTTTGTGGGAAAACATAACGATTGTAAACATCATGCAAATCAAATATCATTATCAATACCTTCATCATATCAACGTTCTATCTTTTTCATAGCTACTGTTTTGATAAGAATAATTGAATCAGTTTACGTTTAGGCAATCATTGGTATCCTTACACAGAATACACGCTTTTTTATAAGGAACCACTTTATAACGAACTTACATGTAGAGGGCTGAAATAGTTAAAGAATTTATACTACTAAAAACGAAATCCCTTAGGAACTTTCGAGTCAATTTTATTAGAACTGCAAGCATCAAGAACTAAAAAGCCGATTTCATTCATTTACAGCCAATACTCGAATAGATTGTTTGCTATGCGTGTGTCAAGTGCTTCATTGAGTAGTTTTCACATATGCTTTCTCGCTCCTCTCTTTACTATTTTATGGCACTTGAAGTGCAGTGAAAATTAAGGAACTATAAAGGAACTTTCGGTACCAAATTTTAATGATTTCAGGCCTACGAATAAGGAACCTTTGGAACTAGGTCTTGAGGTAGGTTTCTTATAAAAAAGCATGTACCTCTCTAGCATCATTATAATTATCATCATGCAAAGCTGCTAGCACAAGAAGTTTACAAAACTTTTACATAGCCTGAATCCAGCTGAAATAAATGAAACACTTTTTCATATCAAAATCCAACAGCTATACTTTTCAAAGAATTCAAGATCTTTCTGTTCTCAAGGTTAAAACTAAATTTTTTGGAATACTATCCATTGGCTTTTTCGCTCCAAAGATTTTGAATCGTCTTCCAAATGAAATAAGATAATCAACAGTCAATTCAAAACTCTCATAAATTATTGGTATTTTGGAAATCAATGCGCATGTATCGCTTGAAATCAATAACTACTATAAAGCAATCTTCAAAATTGCTCCATGTTCGTGTATATTAATTAATGGTCGCACTATTGTTGAACTAACATTAAATAAGGCTATTATCATCATCATTATTATTATTATTATTATTATTATCATTATTATTATTATTATTAGCTAGTGCATAAATCTTGCTCTTCAAAGTAGAATTTCGCCATGTTGAATTTCAGGGGTCACAAGGTTCATCGGAGCTTCTCACGATGAACATCTCTCAAAAGGCGCCTCAGCACCAGCCACCATCAACAAGCTTTTAGCATTTGATGGCCATATTCTCACGTTCTTATCTATTGGATGTCATCGCTACTTTGTAAAAAGTTGAGCAAAGTTGCCACCACATTGTTTAACCGTACTGAGGGTCCTTGCATAATAGGAAACATCAAATAAATGTTAATTTGCTTAACAGTTATCTTGGCTTGCAATTATTTTCCGCAAACTGCATTTAAAAAAGAGTTTTAGTTCTTTTTAAGTGTAATGAAATATTCGATCAAATTCCCACCTTTGAAGTCGGTCTTTTTCTTAAACGTAAAATCAACACCATTGTTACAAAATAGAATATTCTATAATTCTGTAGGCCCTTTAATACAAAGTAGGTTTACAAGAGCATCAAATTAGATTACCTTTTCTGATAATGTTTTTTTCATTGCGATAACACAAAATTATTTACCAATGAAGCTTCCTTGATTTGCTTTGATTTTCTCCATTTTTTTAAAAATAGGCCAATTCTAAAGACACAGATGTATCTAAGAGCCGGGGAGGGGGTATATGGCTGTAATCGCGGTTTCCATCTCGCATCCTTTCGCAAAATTATGTGTTTTTTGCACTATAGGGTGGTTACTCTAATTATTTTGCAGACACGTGCGTGTTTGTATATATAGGGGTAGGGGGCGCAAAGACATGTCTTTATCGAAGTAAGAGTAAAATAATGTTTAAGAATTAGGGACTGGGCTTGCATTGATTTTAATATTTCATGTTGAAGTGTTTGACCATATTATCATTGCATTAATATGTATCGATTGCTCGTTTACTCGAATCCCCTCTTTTTTCCAATATTTTACTTTCAACTTATGGTGGGAAGTACTTTTATCTAATATGTTTGTACAGTTGAATGTTTTATTTTACTTTCCTTACTTGATATTATCCTTTTATTCAGGTTGACAAAGCAATGACGCGTTTGGCCGAATATTCGAAAAATTTGGGTTAGTAGTTGATTTACTGGAAATCTGTTTGCCTGAGTTATCTTTTTTTTTATCACATAAAATCTTAAAAACTACAACTAATCAATGCAAATTTTCTATGGCTGCCATAGCTGGAAAGGATTTGGTGTCAGCGAGTTCCAACTACGACAGCCATTTACAATAATTTTAAAATATACAATATAATTTACATATAATGTAACGTACAAATAATTTACAACATAGAAAGAGAAACAACTCGAACGGACGTCTCAGAAAGAAGACCTCCACCACCACACAGGAAATGGTCGCCACCTCACTGGAAATGGTTCCCATAAACAATATCATGGAAAAACGCCTTGGAACAAAACGGCGCGCACCAGGCAACAAAACCAATGACCCAGCACTCACCGCCCCGCCGAAAGGGCGTTCGGTAATAGTTGCCTTTGATATACACTGGGTTTTTTACTACGAAGTAGAACTCATCTGAACAGCGAAGTTAGTTTTTTATTTAGTCTAACCGGTTAGGAATGCCTGTTGCACCCTCAAAGCAAGGGGGAAAACGCTTTGGGATAAGAGCAAAACTTATAGAGTTTACTTTTTTCTAAGAGTAGGAGAGGCAATTGCGCCCTTCCCCTTGTTGAAGGCGACCCCGAAGCTTCTTTATTGTTGATGGGGGGGGGGGGGGGAGTAACCTGTCGTCAAATACTTCAAACTTTGATGTTTTGGTATGAAATGGCTATTAATTTATTGTTCAGCTTAAGGACATTCATGATAAACAATCAGCAACAACCAAGTGGAATTGGCCACTTTTGCATGGTGATGGTGGCCACTTTTGGCTTTTCCTTGGAAGTTTTTTTCACCTTTTACAATAATTGGTTACAATTTGGGCCAAATCAAGCCATCTCTGAACTGCAAAACAATTGACTGCAAAACAAGAGCTTATTGTTTAATCCATTGTTTAAATCAGGTCAAATTTTCGACGAAATGGCAATTTGTGGTCCTCTACCCCCTCCCCCCCCCATTGGCTTAGGCCCTGGTTACAATCGTTTATTATTGTTAGTTCCATTATATTAGTTTAAGTCAATATAAACTACAAAATAATTAAGGTGCCACATCTCATGTGAGGTAGTGCTTATGCTGACGATGAAAAATTAATCTTTTATTCTGCGTTTTATGTTACAATGTTCCCTTTTCGAATGAATTTAGTTCGCATCACCATTTAAAATCCTTTTATTAGAAGTATAATGGGTTGCTAAAGATAAACTGGATTTATTACGTTAAGAGATATTATAAAAGAAATCGCTTGAATTATTATTTGTCTACAACTGTGTTTCGAAACTTCTATATATGATTGTTTTTCCACACAATTTTTTTGTGACAATGCCTTAACCTTTTAAACCTCGCATTTCGCAAATATTTCAATTTTGGCTCCTTTTCCTTTTCCCCCTGAATAGAATAGTAATTTTCTAAAAGTTTAGGGATTGTCTTGTGAGATCTTTCAGGGAAATCGCGACCCCCACGATTCCCCAAAACCCGTTTCTGGCAGATGTAGATATTCTATAAGGTAACATGTCGATGATAAATTTCTTAGAGCATTCCTATCAATCGCCCAACTCTCAACTATATTTATTCTTATTCAGTTACAACCTCACAAATTATTAGGCTTTCGAAAGTTTCCTTTAGGCAGGCTTTCCTAATTTTTTAAACATTGCTTTATCTTTTAAAGATGACGAGTCACCAAGAGTAAGCCAAGACCTCAGTTCGCAAGATAGGTTCTACAAATCATTGAAGGTTTGATACATACAATCTCTTGTTAATTAAATAGCCTATTTATAAACAACTTACTTTGGAGTCGCTTAATTATACGATTACCAATGTGATGCCTCATTGAAAGAGCTATAAGCAATTATGTAATAATGTTACATGCTGCTTTATATCTTAGTTTTGGTTCGTTTCATTTAAATGACCTGTTTACGAAAGCATGGACTAGAACATTTTTTTTCATCCTTGAACATAATTTCTAATTTTCCACTTGGTTGGGATAAAACATTCACCTTTATTCAAAGATTTATGCAACTTTTAGCATTTCCTTTAGCTGAAATTTTATACAGCCTTAGGTTTGGGTCCTGAGTCAAGATTGCTTACACGTTTTTATAAGAAAGTTCGGAAAACATACAATACATCCTCGATTATCCGAACAGGTTGAACTAAATTTTTTGCTGGACCGTTCGCATACGCCAAAAATTCGGATAAAGACCAAAATTTGCCGTAAATTGTAACGGAATAATGTAATTGAATAAATGGCAACGAATTTGGTCATTGTAAACAAGAATGAGAAAAGTGACATAAAAATTCGATGTTATCGTTTGATTTGAGTTGATATAGAGCAAAAATTTAAACAGACAAACAGACAGCGTATATTTTGTTTGGTAAATCGAAAATTGGTTTGCAAAAAAAACTAATGTAGAAACACTTTTGGCATTCGGATCGGATAATCGAGGTTCAGATAATCGAGATTCGGATTATCGTTGTTCAGATGATCGAGGTTCGGATGATCGAGGTTCGGATAATCGAGGTTTGGATAATCGAGGTTCGAATAATTGAGGTTCGAATAATCGAGGTTCGAATAATCGAGGTTCGAATAATTGAGGTTCGGATAATCGAGGTTTGGATAATCGAGGTTTGGATAATCGAGGTTTGGATAATCGAGGTTCGGATAATCGAGGATGTACTGTACTACATTATTAGAAGCCATTTGCTTACAAAAATGTGCACTGCAATTAGTAGGGCCTATCAGTAACTGCGATTCAAGACAAATCGTAAACACTAAAGAACTTTCTAAAACAACACAACATTTTCTATAAATACTAACCAGTTTAACCAAAACAAATTTTAAGATCTCCCATTGATTTCGGATTTCAAATCCAGATTTATCAGCTGGATGCTCCAGATCACCATGCGAAGGAGACAAATGACGTAATTGGTCTAAGTTAACATTAATATTTGATAGTGCTTGTTAACCACGTGACTTTACAACTAGCAGGTACTTCATATGAATGTCTGAATTTTTATCAATTTAACTCAATTATGAATTTAAGAGTAGTAGAAGGGGGGTAATGCATTCCGCATGGCTTGACGTATAAGAACTAATCTTTTAATAGTATTCTTTTCATTGCAACAAAATCATCTTAATTAAGAAATATGACAGAGCTAAATAAATCTAATATTTCTTGTAAAATTTTGCCTAATAGTTCGTGTTGCTCAAAAAAGATTGCTGTGTTATATTAGCGGGAATGTGATTGAATGATTGAAATCAGAAACCCCCTGTTACAATTGTCTGTACACGAAGTTGTGTACACCGGTGACACGTTAAGGAAAGCTTAGTACACGAAACCACTCAATAATCTTCGAGATAATGGCCTGGAAAATATATCAATAAGTTCTTGTCAAAATTCCCGAGCGTAAATTTTTCTGCGTGCAAAAATGGATTCAGAAAATGCAGTTTGGTTGAAATTATGGATTGGAAAACAATACTATTGAGAGGATGATATGAAATTGATATTTATGTTTACGAACTGCTGTTATGAAGAATGATTAAAGAGCTTTTGTTGACATTGCACTTGTAAGATGAAGCATTCGTTGTCAATTGAAGATGGGATAAGAAACTTGGATAGGATTTTTCCAAGTAGGGCGAATTCCGTCTCTTCAAGGCGGCGGTCGAGTGGTATAATAAGACGTGCAAGCAATCTTAGCAATATCACCAACATTTCAACTCCACGCTCACCATTACCAGTAAGTCTTTAAGCATGAACATTTCTCATTTAATTAGCCATTTCAATTAAGACCAATTCGTTAATCATTTCTCAGCTTGCAGTTTGGCAAAAGTTAATGAGACCTTGCATGGAATAGAACTGCTTAAAATTTTAAACAATAATGAAGTTCCAAATCGCAAAACTCTCCAAAAATGTAGAGATTCAAACTTTATCAGAAATTTTGTCCGTCTTTTTATCTAAATTGTCTTTTTCAACTTAAATAACTGTTTAATTTCTCATTATTTTTCAATAACTTATTAATGTCAATTCAACTCATCGACAAATGTGATGGATGCATTATTTTTTATTTCAGACCCTCTTTTTTAAGGTAACTCACCCCAGATGTCAAAAAATAATTTAAGAAGAAATAAAAGTTAACATCATAATTTTTTTAAATTCCAGGCGTGACAGAAATTGAAATATATTCAATCGAAAGAAATTTTAACTATTTATCAATATGAGAGATTTTTCAAGACAGGTTTAAATTCTGGGCCAAATTTTGCGGATTAAAAGAACACGATTAAATTTGTTTTTGAACGATAATGCAAAGCTGATTCAACTTTATGTAATGGAAATGCAATGTCTTGTAGGATTTTAAATAATGCAACTTATTACGTCAGATTATAGACTTTTACATGTTTATGACAAAAGGACGCAAATTTCTTGGGGCAAAATGTCTTTGCATTTACAAACTTACTAAAAATCGATCTTTATGCCACTACCCACAGCATTTAACAAGACATTTTCCCTGTGAAACTTGCTAATCTAATCAATATTTTCTTTGGCTAGCCCCTCAAATCTTTCAAAGGTCATTTAGATGGAATTCAAATCTGCCGAAACAGAGAAGAATAATGCTTGAATGGCCATTCGAAAACCCCGTTTTAAAATTGGATGATACTTGAAGACCTAAACCTGACATAAAAATTGCCAGAAAAATCAGTTGTGATTGAGAGGTTGAAGTTGGACTGTTCAAACGACTAAGAAGTTAATTCTTAAACCAGCCTACTTTGATCCTCTTTCAACTTAATGAAATTCTACCAATATATTTTCAAAGTTCTATTTTGTATTTATCTCAAAGCTCGCGAAATTCCTGTCAAGATAAAAGAAAATCTGTTCAGTGTGACGTTTTTATAATACATGAAACGTCGAAACACTGATGCCTAATACTGGAGCCAATGTTGAAAATTCAAATAAATAACAAATAAGCCGATATCTGGTAATCCTTGAAAAGTTTCATGGATTATTCTCTATCGATCGTGGTTTACCAGAAAATGTTTTGAACCAATTCAGAATTTAGGCCGGTTTTTATTCTGGTAAAGCGATTAATGCAGTTCGTATTATATCTCACAACCCTGAATGAACGCCATGGTTGTGCATTCAATACTTTTATTTTATCTGTCAGGCTTCATATTAAAAGCACTTTATAATGCCATATGATACAATAAACGTGGTAAACACCAATTAATTTGAATTAATTCACTTCCCTACAAAATTTCTCGCCCCATTCTTTTTAGGCCTATTTGCATCACGGCTTCACTTCGCATATTTCACGATTAGAGCCCTTTGTAAAATAAATTCCATTGCAAATACGACTTTACTTAAACTCAATAATAACATGGTTTTTATACACCTTTATATTTAATTAAGATGCCTTAAGGCTAGTCTCACTTCATTTTAATAAGCGGATTGGTTAGAAAATTAGTTTTCAAGGAATTTGCAAACCAAATTTTAGAGGTTGAGATTCCCACTGTTGGGAAATTGCGAAGAAAAGAGCTTTGTTCTTGTTCTTGAAACATTTTTAGATCATTAAAAATACGAGTGATTAATAGCTGGCAGGCCAAACATAAAGCAAAGATGAATTAGTTTATCGAATTGCAAAGAAGTTAGAAAGAAGATCGGAAGAAGGACGTTCTTAATCATGGTGTGACATCATTCATTTCGTATTAGATTAATCCTTTTGAGATACAAAACCATATCTTCAGTTTTAATGAAGATTATCATTTAGCATAGGGACACTGTATACAATGCAAAAAGGGGTGTTTTTAGTTTTTCTAACCGAGTTTGACAATGAAGAATGGGATTTTCAAAGGTTCGGATTGATAATAATAATGATAACGTATGGTGTTGCACCGTATTCCCATAGCCTACATTGACGCAATACAAACCTTAAGATATAAAATTGAAATTGAAAGATACATGTCTTGCATTCAAATTATTTTTTAAAGAAAATTAAGGTCTTCAGAAGATTTGTAAATGTTTTTGTTGAAATTGCTGTCCTAAATAGATATGGCCGATTGTCCCAATTACAAGGGACTGTAGAAACGAATAACGAACATCCTCTGTTGGAAATCGTGTTTAACAAGGAGCAGTCGTTTTTCAGTAGAACAACTAAATAATTTAGGGTTATGTTCTCATTGCATCTCAATGTCTATGACAATATATCATATCGAAATCTATATACAAGGGGTAACCATTAAAGTTATCTTAGGATTGGTGCTATGTGACATTCTCTGTTTACCCCAATCAGCAACGTGGCAGCAGCATTTTGAACTTTCTGTAAGTTTTTTCAAAGCGATTCACACAACTTGAATAGAAACTAAACAGTTCTCTCTGAATTTACCGTATATTTAAATTCCATGCCTAGTACACTAAATTAAAGAATACTTTCTCTTGCTTTTGCAAATCCATATCAAAATCGAAAAAATAGGATTTATGAAAAAAGGTAAAGCTTATTGAGATGACGAGCAGTACATCCTTTTTCTGTTGCATGCTATAATGATTAAATTCTATCATCACAAAGTAACAAAAGTTATCTTCAAGCTTACAAGCTAACAACAATTATTTTGATACTAAAATATATTTTGCTTCATTGCTGTAGTCAATATCAGAGGAACTGTTGTTGATGTCAAATATAATCTCATAAGTTAAATTGAATAATGTAATAAACTAGACAATGTTACGATTATTCATTTGCGTTGATTTAACAAATAAGTTTAGCTACCTTTGCTAACATTAATTCAATTATTTTCTATTAGTATCTCTAAAATCAAACTTTAGCGATAAGAATAAAGTTATCAAATATATATGGTACATGCAAATCATTTGCGTTTGAGTGCTTCTATGCAAAGTCGCCTAAGAAAGTGTCCATCAAGAAAGGAGTGACCCTGTTTGGAACTCTTCGATCCAAAGGGAAATACAATCTATGCTTTCTGGGACCATGTTTCTTTTCAGATTGTGTTTGGGGATTTACCAATCATATCTGAAGTTATATTTTGGATTTCAATATATAAGGAAGTCTCAAAGTTGCCCAAACTTGTGAAATATAGGTTTAGGTCAATAACCGCCAGACAATTGAAATTTTTTCTGAAGCTACGTTGAACTTTGGACAGATGCCGTCTGGCCCGTTTAAGAATTCATCCACTCCAGTGGGTCTGTACGAACATAACAGGTCTTCTCCATCAGTACTGAATTGAACTGATCGAATTCATAGTCACCATGGTGATCACGCTAGATGGTTTTCGGTTGGCTCACTGATCTAAAAAAGACTTTTTTAGATCAGTGGGTTGGCTGCTTTGCAGTGCTTTTATCGTTCCATCTATTGTCCAATCCAAATCAATACAAAGTCCTGGTAAGGGGGTTGTCTCATAGCAAGCAGTCTTTCGAGCTCGCACAGAGCGTGTATTGATATTTCCGCGGTTTGTGGTGCAGGCTGCTGGAACAGTTATACCTCCATCGATCTGCAACACTTCTTGTCACAATTCTCTTTTTCCGCTTCATTTATAAATTTCTTTAATTTAAAGTTGGGAATGGGTTTTGTCCACCTGTCAACTGATTCCCCTAAGATGCTGGCTTACCCCCAAGCAGCCCGTCTAAAGCAGACTTTTGATGGGAGTCAGGGCTCAAAAATGACGAAATACTATAAACAATGCACAGAACATGGCGTTGACCTACTTTATTAAAATATTTTTGCAGACATGTCATTAGAATGTCTCTATTTTTACCTGCTATGAAATCACACTTAAACTGTGGAAATATAATCATGTTTGCCAATTTTTCAGCTCGATGTAACAGAGAAGCAATGGTTTGTATTATCATCACAATGTCAAATGAGCAAGCTCAAAGACATCTTATCAGCAGATCCAACAATCATCGATAAAAAGGTGAGGTGCTGAGTTATTCATTCGTGATGCACTTGTATTCTTACTTTTTTTTTTAATAATCAACTTGACTAAAAAAACCACATATTTTAGTGTTTGACTATACTATGTGGAAAATTCAGATTAATTAATGAAAGGACGTAAACAGCAATGAAAGACGTCAACTCATTGACTAGGCCATATTATCACAAACAGACGGAACTCTTCGACTCCACTCTTTTCCTCCGACTTTGGGTAAAGCTGCGGTTTCCAAATGATGTTTCGACTTGACTAAGGATCCAGGCCTCCACGTCACTTGAATTTCTGGGAATAAGAATGAACATGTCACCAGACCTCCAACGCACCTTTTGAACTCATATCCTCACCTCTTCATTGTATCATATCACAACATTGTATAGAAGTGAGAATGGATTGATAAAAGGAGCATGGTGTCCCAGCACTTTTGGCGACCATTGTAGGCTAATGCCGTAAGCCTCAGTTTCGCTGTTTAAACTCACTATCAGCTTGGGCATGCTATACTCTTCGCACCCATGTTTTTAGTTTCACGGCTCCCTTGTGGAAATGTGAAAGTTGCAGAATCTCATTTTTAAGACAATTACTACTAAGAGCTTTAAACAATTAAAAGTTATAATTTTTTTCGTGGAGGTTGATTTATTCGATAAAATTATACAACTATACAATAGGCCAACCATTTTGTTCTTACTTGTTAGATAGTCAGCATCCCTTCCTCTGCAAATGGTCTTCTTACTTATTAATAAACTATTAAGAAACATCTAGATTCTTAAAGAAATTTAACATAATCAGGCCCTTGCTTGGTATCTGATAAAAGATGTTTGTCAGGTAAAAGTCCAGTTGAAATGTTGAGATCAAAGACACAATTAAACAAAGAGAAGATGAAGTGAATTACCTAGTTATATGCAAAGTCTTTATCAGATCATTGCCAAAGTATTTCAGTTCTTCAAATTATCTTTGTCACTGAAATTGAATTGTTTTGATGAATAACATACATGGACAATTTATGAATATGTGCAAACAGAATTTAATTTGTTATTGTTTTATTTGTTGCAGGACTTCTTCACGGTAAGCTTTTTGAATGTTAAATTAAGAATCATGCATTTTTTTGCAAATGATTATTCATATACATTTTATGGTCGTAATTGCATTTCATTGTTTGTGAAGAGGCCATTTTATCTTTACTTCAAACATTGTTTATTCAAGATTTTACCTCTAATCGGATCATTGGGTCGACGTCAGAACATGAAAACTTTCTTCTCAATAATTAGTTCCCCCTTGTATAAAGATACGTATTATACCACTGCATGACATTTGAATCCACTGTTGTGGCAAGTTACTTCTTATACAGAGAGATGGGAAATATAAGACAATAAAATGAATTATTATTTGAAGGAGATGCTTCGTCAATAGGTCAACTTGTGGGGAAGCATGAGATATCCAAGAAATATTTAACACAACTATCTGCAATGCTCAACATCCTTAGTTTTGATTTGCTGGTTTTGGTTTAATTTATTTAACATCGTGATGCACATTAATTATTGCTCACGAAGTCTTTAAAGAGTATTCACAAATTGTTATCTTTTAAATTTCATGTTGGCCTTTTTCATACGATTTTAATCAACTCCAGGGCGTAAGTATTTTCTGTTACTATCTTACTATTTCGTTGAATATCACTTTTTTATTATAGGTTTTAATTTTGATTTCATGTAGGATAGATACTCGCATAATTCGAACCCATAAATACCGCCCTAATTGTTTACATTTGCATAAATTGTAATTTGCATTAATAAAATATAATTTGCATTGCTAATTTTAAGATATCATCAACATCCAAAGAATACAATTAGTTCCATGTAATCTAGTTTATCGTTTACCAAGGCATAATTCCATGTACAGTAGTCTGCGTCTAGACGGTTTG
The DNA here is from genome assembly GCA_964019065.1 of Catostylus mosaicus. Lineage (NCBI taxonomy): Eukaryota > Metazoa > Cnidaria > Scyphozoa > Rhizostomeae > Catostylidae > Catostylus > Catostylus mosaicus. Next base: position 13,548,410 of record OZ025185.1, on the reverse strand, counting down.
TCCTTCGAAATGCCGTAACAGAGTTTGAATTTATTGTCATCACTTAGTCAACATACATTTTTACAATCCAGATTATCTTTCCTTATTTCTTTAACCATGTCTTCGTTTTCTGATCAAATTCAATTCATTTTTGTTTCATGTATATGCTTCATCTTTGTCGCTGATTTGTTGATGAAAAATTAGTATGTAAGTATTTTTTAAAAAAATATGTAAATAATGCGAAACTTTTCATCTTTCCAATTGTTTTTTTCTAAGAATGCTTTTTGGGAAAAAGAGGAACTTGTACTTGAAATATCAGAAAACCAAAGAGTTCCTATCTGGAAATATATGACGTTAGACAGAGTATATAGATTTGCACGTGAGAAATCCAAATCCTTTAAGTTTTGATCGATTAAAATAGATCAAAATGAATCATGTTTGGTACCACATGATATAATTGCCACGTGGAAAAATTTTGCTACCTATTTTTCTGTGCAACAATATGTGCAACATTATATTAAAGTTTGCGGACTTAATTATTATTAAATGCTCATGACTGGAAAATATCAGTTATGCATGTTCGAGGTGTAAAAACTAATGCATTTGCTATAGATTAATTTCGAATTTTTTTATTTGATAAATTTTAAATTTTCACACAAATTTTGACTTTTAGAGTGCATTGCATTGGGCAGCAAAACAAGGAAAATCAGAAGTGCTTCATTGGCTGTGCGATTCAGGAGCCGAAGTCAACATAAAAACGGTGGGTTCTGTTTTTTTTTATGTTTACTCTCTTTTCTCATTTACTCATCTTGTTATAAAAACAAACAGCAGATCTTTGCGATTTAGGGATTAGGAGAATTTCTAGCTAATTTTACGTATTGGTTTGTCTGGTAGAATACTTCGATATAAAAATGCCTCAAGTAAGGTACCTTTAATTATGACCATTTTGTAACCAGTAGTATATTCCATTTATGCATGGAATGTATGCTTATATGCACTGTTATCAAGCAGTATGAAGCAGTTTTTAAGTAAAATATCAATCGACCTTCTGTTCTGTTCCGTTTCCTCCATTGTCGATATATTGTACTTTTTTTCAATTTTCTGAATGCAGCCAAATACAATCAGTAACTTGTCTTTTAAACATACCTTTATTCTGTTCTTTTTGATGATATGTTAAATATCTTAAAATATTTTTACAAAATCACAAATCAGTCTTCCTTATCTCAAAAACTATTTTTTCCATTTTATATCTGAATGATGCAATTTATTCAAGAACAGAATGTAAGTTTTGGAGTTTTCGTTAAAGTTTCTTCGCATATTCTTTGTCAATTACATATCATGCCTTTTCACTTTTCGGCCAATGAATCTTGGCTTTGAATAAAATAGTAATTGTAGCTTGTTAACGTACGGAAAATAAAAATAAATGATAATATTGTTATGTCATAGGAATAAATGATGGATTTTTAAAAGAACAAATAATCAGATAATCAGATAATCAAATAGTCAGAACAAATAACGAATGATAGAATGAATATATGAATGATAGAATGAATAAATAAATTATTGAAGGAATAAATATCGAAATGAATTACTTAATCATTAAACCAGAGAATAAATGATTGAATACATGAAATTATTTATCACTGATTAATGCGTTATTGAGTCCAAGATGTGAAAGTAAAATGCGAGTGAATGTAGAAAACACTGACGAAATGAAAAATTCATGAAGGACATGATGAACGAATCAATTAACGAATGGACTGATGGATAAGCAAGAAAGACGATGAAAGAAAAAAAATACTGCAAGATAAAATAGAATTTAGATAATTAGTAATTAGCTTTTAGCAATGAATTTTTTTAGTTTATCTTAATTCTTCTGTCATCTCATGTGATGTTTTAATTAATAATTGTGTTTTTTCCCCACAATCCATGTTGCTTCTTATTCAATTGCGGATTTGATTTGCAGGGGGTAAGTTACTTGATAATATTAGTTCATCTAGTTCATCAGTTGATAATTGGTATTTACGGAATGAGATATGCTTGAAGTCCACATTGCTTTTGAGTAGCTTTAAATATTATTTGAAGAAAACCCACGACATATTTATAGTGCTTACCTTTCGATTGAAGTGCATGATAAGTTGAGAGTATGACAATGCTGTAACCTATACAACAATTTGCCAACAGATTTCTCAGCATCATCCTATGCTCAATCAATGATTGTAACAACAGCAAAATGGCATGTATAGGTAACCAATAAGAGAAGGATCCAAATATGATCAATACGTCGTCCATCGTGAAATAAGGAATGCGTTTAGAAGTAGAATCACAGGTCTGAGAACAAACATGTTTTTATTTGCCATTGCTCTATTAACTTCTGGTTTAATATTTTCAGGGATATACACCTTTGCATCTTGCTGTTTTACACTGCCAGGCATTGATTGTTGACATTCTTATCACTGATTACGGTAAGCTTGTGTTTTTATAAGCAATTCTTAAATAGCTTCTTTAGTAGCCTGTGTAGCCTTTGCTCAATGGATCAACAAACTCGGAAACAAGTAAATCAATCAATTCATTACTAATTAAAAGAATACATAAATAAACTAATAAATGAATAAAATTTATCTGCATTCACTCTATCAGTAAATCACTTAATGCGTCAAGCAATTAACTATGTCATTTACTCAAGAATTCAGCGATTAATCACTAACATAATAAATCAATCAATCGATCAATCAATCAGTCAATCAATCAATCAATCAATCAATCAAGCAATCAATCAATCAATCAATCAATCAGTCAATCAATCAATTTATCAATCAATGGCCAAATAGAAGGTTCGAGCGATTTTTAACATTTTAAATTCCCTTCGTGTTATAGATGCTGACATAAATGTGAGGGATTACAGCGGTCGAAAGCCGGGTCATTATGTACAATCGGATATGCCAACTTGGATTCAAAGTACGTTCTATCTTTCTATCTATGCAGTATGATTCATCAACCTACTTCTGTCATTATGTCATCAGTTCAAGTTCGCTAAATCATCATTATTATCAAATTATTCTTCCCTCCAAGTGGCAACTTAAATTTACACTATTACATTATTTACAATTCAATAAGATACAAATCATGACATGTGTTGATTCAGGCTTTGTGTTCTTTGCTGTGGTGTAGATTCTGTTTGGTGAAATAATTAGGTAATTAAGACAGTGTACTGAGCAGGCACAACAGGAACAGTTTTAAATAATTCTTGAAAATGCATTTTTGCTTCGCTAACTGCGAATAAGCAAAAACAAAACGATGTGTAGCAAATAAATATTTAGGATTTATAAACATTGTTATTTTGCCTCACTCTTTGATTGGCATTTTGCCATGTTTTTTAGTTTATGTACCTCCTGTTTATTGTCCGTTTTATTTTTTCCTACAGGAGCTTTGAGGACAAATCAAGGGGGTAAGCATTTAAAACATAATCATACGAATTTGTTTTGCACCATAGAATTGGATGCAAATTAATAAATATGGCTTCTAAAGCCGCAGACTTTGAGTTTATTTCATCGTTTAATTTGCATCGTTTCTTCTGAATAACGTTCATATCATTAATATTTTCTTTGAAGCATATTCGCTCAATCTGTTTCTACGCAAGCAAATTTGATTTTCTCATTATAACGAGAGGAACGGAAAGACCGCATTTCAGAAATCAGCTGTTACTCTAGGTTGTGTTCTGATGTGGCTAATCCCCGCAAAAATGAGAATCTTACATGGGAATATTTTACAGAAAGTTTGCAATTCACCTTCAATGCTTTGAGTTATTAAAGCAGCAAATTATTTTTGATGAGGAATGTTTTCAGAGCATTAGCTTTGAATAAAGAAAAATGAAGACTTTAAAAAATTTATACCACTTAAAAATTGTAGTCAAAAGAAAGGAAAATAATGAAAAGAGCAGCTTTCTTGAAAATATACTCCTGCAATCAAAATTTGATTAGATGTTTTAAGAAAGATAATCAGTGACTTAACTACATCACCTGCAGGGACTGCAAATTAGATTTTGGGAGGTAACGAAGGGTTCTAGGTCAAAGAATGAATGGAGTTGTAGTTGTTTTTAAATCTTATGGTTGAAAAACTTTATTTTAATGATCCAGAACTTAGTCAAGAATCCCTGTCCTGATAACTTAAGAACGAGGCGTAGTCTCGGAACTATTGTTAGAAATCGAAATGAGTTCTGCGTTTATCACTTTGAAGAGCAAAGTGAAGTTCCTACAAAATCAGCAACATTCCCAAAACACGACCCTAAGTAAACCAAAAATTTTAATTTTTAATGCGTTATTGTTTGTTAGATTTCTGATTGAATTTTGTGCTTCAGCCTACCTGCAGAGTTTCGTCAAGGAGAATATTATATGGGTTTAGTTATATTGTTGATAAATGTCTTTCGTCCTCAATGATATCTCAGATATAACTTCTCTTCAGAAACTGTCGGTCCCACAATCGATGCTTTGATGATGTCAACAACAGCAAATTTGGCTATAATGCACGGAAAACCGGTATCACGGTCATGGAGTAGCATAAGACGTGATAATAATGAAGACAAGGCTCCCACTGAATCTGTAACCAAAAATCGAACCGTACGTAGTTACCATTTATTATTGCCAGCATTGAACTTAGGACTAAATATCCTCAAGGCAGTTGATTTTCTAGGTTTGTAGCCTTGATTCACACCACATTAAATAAATTTTTCAAGTGAATCATGCTCTAATGTGTAAAGAAAATCTTGGTTATTTGCTTTTCATTCAACATTTGTCATCAGTATTACAATGATCGCTTGAATTATACCCATACTTTTTATTTTTAATTTATCAATTTAGTGAATTTTTGGTCGAATATTTTGGGGTGCTATTGGGGATTCAGCAACTGAATTATTGTAATATGCTTAAGAATTAAAAACAAAGAATGACGGTAAAAGTGTTGTTGTCAAAAGAAAGGAAAAGAGCAGCTTTCTTGAAAATATACTCCTGCAATCAAATTTATAGAATAAAAGAAATAGGATATGCAGCATAACTGTGATATAAAAAGAAAGAATGTTCGCCATCGTTACCACTATACTTATTTCTTGCATATCGGCTTCCATGGAGAATAAAATACTAAAAATAATTACAAACATTGCAGTTACCAGACAGGATAGGCCTTTCAAAAAACATTTGCAGCAACGTCTTTTTGGCTATTGACGAAACAGGAGGCACTCGTTTCTCTTCTGCAAATGCTGAATCACTGTCGTTGTAACCTGAATACAATCATTGTTTAAAATTTTTCCCATTTCCTCGGAGGATATTGTTTTATATACCCTTCATGTATTAAAAAAGGTGGACCTATATATTTTAAATCAGCAGATATAGAAGGTGATATTAATCTGTGTTTTACAATTTTATATTTGCAGAAATCAATTCTAAGATCATTCAGAAAAATTCGAAATAGAGACAAACAAACACCATCAAGAGACTATACTCCAAAGGCAAAAGATAACGAGTAAGTTTTTTATGACAATTTTAATTCCAAAGTCCAGAAAAGCTGTTAACCTTACTTTGGAAAAAGCATACGGGAAGGTAAACCTTCCTCACAAGACAATAAAAAATAGGCATGGTTTTTTGTGTGTCATAGTAGCTTCTATTGTTTTTCGTTGACCTTCTTGCAGCTAATGACCGTGTGACTGTAATGTTTTCCTTACTCTGCTTATTTCCTTGAAATCTTTGGAGCTTATTATTTTCTACGACCCCATAAGTAACTGCGGGTTACCATATACCTTATACCATGAATAGCATTATGATACATTATATGCTTGCAAGGTTGCCTCGAATATTTCGTAGATTCACCACTTTTAATCTTGCTGAATATTGAGAAATGCTTGGTTGTTGAAGCATCTTTTTTCTTCAAATATTAAGAAACTACTGCTTAACCTATTAATTAGAGAAGAAGACCAAATTAATTCAAATTTTAGCACGATTTGTTATTGTATAGTCTTTTTCTATATATTCACAAAGTGCAATTGCACCATTCATTTAGTTTTCATCTAGTTTCGATTATTCGATACGAAATGGCCCTTTTCAGTTCTGAAGACCCACCAAGCTCTTAGGATGAAATTTGACAATGGATGGCATCACATGTTATCTCTAGCATCCCAAGACCATACTATGGTGGCTACCAATTTTCTCTGTTTGTTTTTGACCCCCCCCCCTCCACACTCCTGTGACACTGGGCACGCCGATGTTTGGCCGTCAATTGATAAACCAATCATTCGAGAAAATTTTACAATGGTGTGTAAATCTTTGAAAGATCTCGGACCTGAACACCTAGGTAACATTTTCTTCTAATTGTCTGATGTTCATATCAGGATTCTAGGCAATACCAAATGCAATCTTGCTGTACCAAAATGAGAATAGGTATAGGCCAAAAATCATCTGCCTTTTGCTGAGCCAACGCATGGAATAACTTCTACATGGAAGTGAAATTAGCCACGTTGATTCAGTCCTTTCAAACCAAACTAAAATCGTTGAATTTTCAAGAATATTCAAGGTAAACTAATCTGCATCGATAGAGTTATGTCTATGATGTTTATTAGCTTTTTTGGTGAATTACTTTTTAAATGAATTATATCCCACGGTGAACATTTTCAGGTATGAACTCAGCCCCCTTCATTGTGTGACTAAAGCACGTTTTACTAGCTGAATTGTTCTTATTTCAGGTCAAAGGAGAAGTTAAAATCCGAGACAAGATCGCGGTCGGTTCCCGATATTTGCCTTACACCTCGCAGCAAAAAGAAACTACTACAAATAGAGCACCCACATTTTGATAATGCAGATTTGTCTTCGGATAGAAGCTGCACCGATGTTTCTGAAACGGTAAAATCGGATTCGGAGAGGAACTCTTCGGATCTTGATGAAGTGTTTTCGAACGACGAAGATGGCAGAAGTAAAAAAACATACGCCAACCAACCCGAGCGTGGTTGTAAGGTGGGAGATCTGAAGGATGAAATACAGCTGCAAAATTGCCGGCCTGAAGTGTTTTCCACGGTAAATGGTAGTGTAGTGAGCAACATTGAAGATGTGAAGAAACCTACTTCATGGAAAGCAGATGTGATGAGCAACGAGGTTAGCATGAACAAAATAAGAATGGATTGCGCAGATATTTTAATTGATAAAAATGCAAACCAATGGAAAGCAACCACGTTGGTGTAGATTCAAGGCAGGGGTCATTGCATTGCCCTGTGGGTGTTCAAATAGATGAGTCTTCAAGCAATCATGTTTTAAAACCATGTTAAAGGGGTTTACTCAGTACTCTAACTGCATCATGGTTAAGGGGTGTAATTTACTGCAATCGTCGCAGTGTCTTTCCTCTAGGTTGGATGGAAAGGTAGAGTTACCCCATTTATAACATGGTGCAGAATTAAATTAGTCAATAGTTTTGTAAGCCTAACGAAAATGGGGCTGTTTTTAAGAGTAAGAGAGAAATCTGCATGATCTAGGTCGCCATAGGTTACAGTTTCTACTCTACAGAACCGGTCGAGTCTGACAACTGGTAGTGGCTTTGTGGGTCTTATCCAAAGAAATTATTTGATTTAGGCAGAAGGCTCTTACTTGAGATTAGTCTGTGTTAGTTCTTTCGTGCGTTTAAAGCTCTCTTGAGTCTTGTCAACCATTTTCTCATTTGTATCCAGAACTAAAGAAGACAATTCTACATACCCACTGCAATGAAAAGGATCAAATTATTGGGGAGGGGCACCATTAGTTAAGAAGGAGTAAGAAAAGGTATTGTTCATAGGAAATTTATTAATATTTGCTTAACTTTTTCACAATTTACTTTGATCATATGATTACACATTAATTGAGGTCTAGTAAAACCCAGATAAAGTTTTACAATTCTCGCCAAGTTCGACTCCTTAAAAGTTGACAAAGAACTAACATAATCGTGTTACTGCAAATTAAAACAGTTGTAAAAGCACCGTAATAATCAATTTCTCGTTGAGCCTTGATCATACAGAGAGCGATTTGATGTAATGTTGTAAAGTAGTTTCTAAAACTAGTAGATTATTTAAGTGTTTCTAGATGATATTGCTTTCTTATTAGTTTAATTCAATTGTGAACATTTCCTTACAATTTCTGTTGATTCCTTTGTTCGTAAATCATTTTGATTCTGGTTGTTCGACCATGCAACAGCAAGGGTGGATTTCAGAGAGTACAAAAGTGATCATAACAAGCCCTGATTATTTTATAGAAGTGAACAAGTGGGAGAGGCACTTGGACGAAGGGGACATGTTCCACGGACTATAAGAACTAGAAAATGATTTCCCGTTTGCTTTATCTCTCGCGTTTGAACGATAGAGAGACGTGGTTTGGTAAGCAGGGATTAAGGAGTTAAAATTATCTATCTTTAAATCAGATCACAACTAACAAAATTCTTCACGACTTATCAGTCAGTATTCTTTGAATGGTGACAGTCGTGATGGGATGTTTCATTGCTTGCCATTGGATGGTTTACTTCCCATTAATTCCGCAAAAATGCCTTTTTATCTTTCAAAAATCCTTCAATATGAGATGTTCCTGGCAAATTTCTGTTTGGCTCTGAGGCAAGATTATGCTGGCATTTTGGGAATTAAGGGAAAAGCAACTAGCTTCCCTCATCCAAGTGTAAATAATATTACTCACAAATACTCAATACAGAGGAAAAATTTTAGTTCATTGGGGAAAATCTACGCAATTTGAGCTAGCAAGGCCGGTGGCCCGGTGTGCTTTCGATGATCACCAATGGTATGAAAATGCAAGCTTAGCTTCGAGATAAATTTCACCACTTGCATCTGTTTTTACGGAAGTAATTTAATCCAAGGCACACGGTAGATTGGTACCCAACATATTTACCAAGTTTACAAAACTGCATTGTATATACCTTGTTTGAGCAAGTCATATGATACATAAGGAGCTTGCAGAAGGATTCGGCATATTTCCCGCGACGAAGGAGCAGTCCTGCTGACCGTGAACTGTGGTACAATAAGCACTTGCATTATCACATCTTATTAGTTTTGGTTGTTGTAACAGTAGCATCGGTTTCAGATACAACAAAATAAATGAACGAATCATCAACAGAATTATCCCTTGGCCTAAATTACGCTGTCAAATAGCTGCTTACGGTTTCATCATGGGATTTTTATTTTAGTTGGGAAATCTTTGTACAGAGTTGAGGTTTATCTCAAGATCCCTTAAAGCTAGATCAAATCACAACTAAAGCACTGGACAAATGTTCTGGAATTTCTAATTCCATTGGAAACTAGAATCTTAATGTTTGTTGTAACAAAGTCTATTGGGATAGAACGGGCGCTATTTAATTTTTCATTTGTTTTGTAACGTAGGTGTGCAATAAAAATTTGGTAAAATCAGATTTTGATGGAGGAGTTTATTAATTGACACTCCTTTTTTCTTTCTTTAAACGTTTTCGCAGTGGAAGTGCCAACTCCCGGGAAATAGTGAGCGATATACTCGCAATTTATAGCTAAGGTTTTGGCAGAAAATTAAAGTTGACAAGAAAAATCAATGTATAGGCGAAGAGTAGAAAAAAATTAGAAAAAAAAACAATTAAAAAGGTAATATCCTTGGTGACAAATGTAAATGGATAAAAAAAGAACAATCTTTATGGTTACATAGAAAGGAAATGTGGCCAGTGTCAAAAGTCATCGAAGTTTGAAGGGAATGAGAAGGGCTTGCAGGTGGTAATTTTTTAAGGATTTGTTTACCAAGTTTCTTTTATCAATCTTGACACCAACTTTATTCTGCAATACAAAAACATCAGTTTGTTAATTATGCTTGTTTTTCCCCAAGGGTGTTGAAAACTTTATTAGCAGGAACTAAAATCGATTTGACATTCGCAGATAAAAGGGGCAAAACCTTATTTTTGTTATCGACGGTTGTAAATGTTGCTAAGAAGTCGTTGCAGATGATTGGAAAACGCTCTTGAAGATAGCAGCTGCAACAGCTGATTCAATTTTTCTGCTTGATGTTACTTTAGCATGAGGCTTCACTCCTTGCGGGCTGCTCAATCTCGTCATGAAATCTCATTCAAAATTTCGCGTTTGCGTGTGAATACGAACTATGGTAGCTTTTCATGGTGAGTTCTCATTTGAGTCTTCGTTTATCGTGTGTCAAACATCTTTCTATGAAAGTAGCAGATAGTGCTTTTATCGATGTTTTTCATAAAGGAGTCAAATCGAAGAGGCCATGCAAACTAACTATGGTAAACATATTTTTGTTCTTAACTACTTCTACATTCATAAATTTTTCCTTACTAAAATTAATTTGCCATGTAGAAATTTAAGAAGAAATATTTTCATGTGAAATCTTACACATGTTTGTTGAAATCGATTTTATGAATTTTTATAAATACACAAGAGGCATGACATTTGCTTTTGAAGAAGACAAAACTGGACGGCTTTTGAGAGTTGAAATTTTAGGCATTTTAAGATAAGTAGGAAAGATTTCATCCAGAAACTCAAAGATCGTTCCTAAAAACATCGGCACCGTTTATTGAGGCACACAAGGGGAAGATATCTAGCAGCTGCAAGTACAAGTACATGATTTGCTAAACAAATAGTTTCATGTAGTTTCAATATTTTTAATTCTCAATTGATTACAAAGCAGGATTGTGGTTCATTTATATCCAACAAGGTAATCAGAAGCCGTTTTTTTTCAAAATTTTGTTAAATAACCAAACGACGCAACTTGATTTTGTTAGAAATAATGTCTTACTAAAAAATAATTGAATAAATTCCGATAGGCCTTCCATGGTCTGAAATCTGCGACGAAATGAAAGCTCGGCTTTGATGTTCTTGTATTTTTGCATTGTATGATGCCACTTGAAGCATCAGGGGGAGGGAGAGGGGGGGAGGGGGACAGCGGGAACAACTGTTGCCCTCATAACATAAACTTAGTTCTTCCTAAACCATGGTCCGATGAAATTCGATTTGCTCATTCTTTAACAGGGGCATGATACTATAGGAATAGGAAGAAAGGGAAACTTCCTGACACACATTTGATAGGAAATAATTTTGTTGTATGATTAGCCTATGATGAACACTATCAATTAAAAAAATTAACATCAATAAAGTTTTCCAAAAGACACCTTAAAGTTGAAATAACGCAAGAAATGCAAAAAAATTTGGCATCTTTTAGGTTCGCCGCACTTAATACCTGGTTGCAATTAATGCAACTGCTACAAATTTACGCGATACAACGAAGCCTGAACTTTGCAGACAATGATTAACTTATCTTCTTTGCAAAGTGATAGGTAAGGTAGATTATCATATCATACTTAAATCCAACTTAATCTAGTAAACATAATCATCATAAATTTAATCCACTATCATTATCATAGTGCCATATCATTAGAATTTGGCGGTCATGCTTCTCCACAATTCTCTACTGCTAGTCATTTGTATAAGTTTTTCCTTATTGATTGCAATAGCCTTGTCTTGGATCCATGCAGCTAGGCCGATGGACATGCCCCAAGAAGCCCATCTTCCTCATCTTGATGCCCATAGCATGGCTCTATTGACACTGGCCCTCTATGCTTCTTTTCAATTTTCTATTTTTTTTACCTCTGTATAAATGCAAGTACTGAGCATCGCCATAGCTTAGCAGTTTCTCAAAAATAATCTATTTTATGCAAAGCAGTTTCATCGAAAGGAGGAACAAACGCAAGCTACCCGTACGCTCGCCATTGAGTAGCCCACTGAACCAACGGGTCACGGTAATGAATGTAATTCGCGGCTGTATAAACTATCCACATGTCGAGCACAAAGGTGCAGGTACTTGTCATGTCCTATTCGAATGTATAGCTTAACTTTTTTTTCTTTGATATATCTTCCAAAATTAGGGGTAAAAGAGGAAGACCTGCATTCTAGCGCAGGTACAAGAGCTTTTTTCGCAAACGCAGCTGGAGGTCACATGCCTCTTTGCAGTGTCATGTAACCTCACCTTCCCGAAGAATTTTGCAGCTTCACATGATGAACTTAACTAAAAGGTGTGCGGGGATGAAATAAAGTGTTTCGGCTAAAAACATTATGAGTAACTGACACCAATTATTTGTCATGCTCTTGCTTGCTTTTAAATAGTTTTGAAGAACATAAAAAGATATAAATAGCTGCTTCGATGTCTCCCTCATCCTAGTCTCTCATTCAATCTTGCAGGTAAGCAGGCATCATTTCTGAATAAATAAACATCCAGCTTCTCCAACTATAGGTAATTTATAATAGAAAGCATGAGTGCAGACTGCAACATGTATGATGCGGGAAAATTTTGCTCGATAGTTGACACGCATCTTCCACACCATATGAAAAGTTCATCTATACCAGTGACAAAATCATCAACTCGTCATCTTTTAGCTAAATGGGAACACCTAATTTTAACCTCAAACTTTGAAACGGCCACAAAAGAACTCATTAGAAATTTCGATAGAAACTCTGGTGGAAGATTGCATACAAGGGACTAATCCAAATGTTCCGAAAAATTCCGACAAGAGAGTAAAATTACTAAAATTTCCGATCGATGTGTTCATTGGGAGTTTCAGCGTCCCGCTCAGTCACAGACAAAATCTAGCTAAATGGGTAATCCCACTCCCTCCCCCCCCCTTTCGCCAATGCCCCTGCCATGCTCAGTTGTATAACAATCGGATCCACAATGCTTCTAGAAGGAAGTAATCTAGATTCGGTCTTGATTTCAGAGTAGCTGTGCAACAGAGCAATCTTAAACAATGTACCATGGTTTAATCTTCCACTGTCGCGCTCGAAAAATCTCTTGCTTTCTTGTTTTGGAACACAATTACACAGAAAAACTTATAGCAACTAACCTGAATTAAGATCAGAAGCCGTCTGGCCCAAAGGAGATTCACAAAGCCAAAACATTGATGACAGCATGATATGAAGAAGATTTCTTCAGAAAACAGCTGCAGCTGCTCTCCGAGAAGCAAGAGGAAATTTATTGTTAAACATTTCATTTTGGGTACTATATCTTCTTACTAAGTTATTAGGAAAGGGATTGTTGTTACATCATAGATCATTAAATCCAAATATTATTAAGACTGACAGTTAACTGTAACTCAATTCACCCTTTGATCTAAAACCCTTCTAATCCATGATCTTACCATCCATCATCTAATTTGTGGTATCTGAAGATCATTTATCTAGTTGCAGTCAAACTGTCTTGGTGTTTGTCAGTTTCTTTCAATTGATTATCTTTCATCGTACATTGGATCAAATTTTGATGGTAGAGGCATATTTTTTCGTCTTCGGAGAACAAATTAACAATGAATTTAAGATAACAGTAAATAGTAATGAAACTTTACTTGGTGTTGAAATCGACGAGAATCTTAGGTTTGATATTCACATCAATAAAATTTGCAAAAAAGCAGCCAAACAGTTAAATTCCCTTAATCGAATAGCAAGGCATATGAGGGAAAAAGAAAGAACGATAATTATAAATTCTTTTATATTATGTCACTTTAACTATTGCCCATTAATATGGTTGTTATGTCTCAACAACCTAAGTCCTATTTTTATGAAAGACTATTTTTTACAAAAAACAACGACTCATAACCTTCGTATTCAAAATCCCCTTTTGATTCGAAAGGTTAAAACTACAACTTATGGTATTAAATCACTCAGTTTCCAAGGGCCGAGAATCTGGAATTCGCTTCCTGATGAAATTAAAACAGCCAAAAATGCTAAACAATTCAAAAACCTGATTAAAACTTGGTTCCATGAAAACAAATGCACCCGTTCTTTTTGCAGCAAATGAACTGCTTTATGCAATCCTTGAAATTGCTTCATGTTAGTCTGAATTAGTGAACATCCACTATTGTAAGAACTAACATTAAATAAATAAACAATACAATACAATACACTGGAGCAATTGTGAGAATTGTGAGTTTGAACTTTTCAGTCTTAAAAGGAAAATTCCTCACCGGTTTACCACCGCACACTGGAGAAATTTTCTTAAGAAAAATGAGTGAATGACACTTGGCCTAAGCAAAATTATCCCGTGTGCAGCTAGAATTAGTCGTTGGTCAACAAATGTTTCTAGTTATAACAATTTCTTCTCTATTTTATTCACTATTCTATGCAGCAATAATATATTCTCATATATTTTGTTTTACCAGTTACGACAATGAGCTTTTTCCATTATGTTCCCATTTTATCATTCACGCGTTCGAAATTGACGGGAGAATTTCCATTTCATGTAACATATGTTTCCGCATGAACACATGAACGTAACTCTCTTCCTATGGAGGGAGGAGTTTAACTCATAGCCCCCTGCAGTCGCCATATGGCGCAGTACAAGTTACTGTAAAACAAAGAAATACCTTGGGGCAACAATTTTAAAATTTGCAAAGTTGATCAGACAACAGCTACTGTAGGTTTATTGAAACAAGGATATTTTCTGTATCTATGTACCCCCCCTGCAACATTTGCTTCCACAGTTTTCTGTATGTGAGTTCCAAATAGCTTCAGGGGGCAATGAGTTAAAGGTATTGCCTGGGATTCAATCCGCTGCCTGATAAAGATTTTTGACACATAATTTAAAGCTTACATAGCACAAAATTACCTTCATTGTCCTACGTCTTTTTGGTTCGTTAAGATCTAAGTCACTTAAAGGCTTTAAAATTTTGTTGTTCGTCAAAGTCTGAATTCATGAATATGAAATAGCAAAGTCGCCCCTTACACCACAACTATTATTGTATTTGAGCTACAAAATGACATGAAACATCTATTCTAATGTCCTGAGGACGAATGCTAATTGAACTGAGTACTACAGCAACACAGAAGTGATAGATTTAAGATTTATTCAATATGATATATTAAAACAAAGAACAACGACCACAGTACCTTTTACGATGGGAATGGACATTAGATCATGGAAGCCTCTACCATAACAGGACCAAGTAAAACAATTACTCTAAACAGAACAGGGACACTAGAGAGTAGGCAAAGGAAATACGACTTTGGCAAATGAAGAACTACTGATGCATTGATGAAATCATTTGAAATATCTTATGTACCTGTACACTTTTTCAAGTAGATATTCTGTGCGGTTGTAGCTAAGATAATCCGATGGTTGTAAAAACATAAATTAAAGTGATTCTTTAAATATATCTTATTATTCAACTACTATTGTTTGGCCCACAATACAACAGTTATAATAATGGCTACGTTGAATATAAGGTTGTCGACGATGATGATTATAATGAATGAAGTCACCCCTGGCAGAGCATGGTCCTCCTTGCCTTTTATTTATTCTAATGTCTCTGTAATGAAACAAATCAAATAGAGAGAAAATAAAGCGTTCATGACTCGTTTCAAATTGAAAAAAATACAGGGTGCCTTGATATGGGAATAATTTTTTTGGGGGTCTCCAATGTCTTGTCTGGGGCCTCCAAACCAATCTACTGGGAAAAATTTTGAGGGAATGACAAGCCTTTGTTATGCTAACAATAATATCATAGATGCAACACACAGGCTCAATAAAAGTTCGAAATGGAAGAAGGGGGTTGAAAGTTTTGAATTGAAAAATTTTGGGCCCTCTAAAATTATTATTTTTTACGAGGGGGCCCCAAGAAAAAATTGATTCTTTTGCAAAATCACCCAGCCCCCTCCTCGCCATACATAATGGATGCTTCCTTTTAGGAAATAAATCCAAGCCCGTTGAAGGTCATTGAAACAAATGGTCCCTCCGTTGGATGAGATGGTTGATAACGATGCTTCATGAAAGAGGCATACATCATTCTAGTGGCATTTTACAGTATTTTATTTGTTTTAAAACATATGCGCTTAACACGAGCCCAAAAATTTCAACGAGTTTGCGGAACAACTGACAGTTTCCCAAGAAACTATCATCTCTAAAATGTTTCTTCTTGTAAGTATAGACAGATCAGTTTTAAAACCTCTACTTGTTACCTACCCGCGATTCTTGGTCGCACATATATTATTGGTAACCCAGACTATTGGGCACCTAGGAATGCGAGTGATGAAGTTACTTGTTTTTTTGACTCGGGTGACGGGCTTGAAAGTTTTCAATTGAAAGTTTCTTTTTATTGACGAAACAGAGATAAGAATGCATCCTTGTCACGCAAATTTTTGTACATATTATCAAATTCCGCATAAGGAAATAAAAAGCTGGTTTTCTGATAACTATCACGAACAAAATGAAGATAAATACCATTTTTATAGCATTAGGTGGCTCTCGGAACGAACGCGCTAGCATCAGAACAGGCATTGCATCTGTGCAAAATAGCACTCGAGAAAAGCTGCTAGGTACAGAATCAGACAATAAACTGATATTTGAACATTACGTTGCTGGGCTGTGTCGAAAGACTATTAATAAGATGTATTCTCTCTCCCTTATTGCTCCCGTTATGGATCATGACAAATTGAGGTAACATATGAGATTTTTACAGGCAGTCAATTTCAATATTGTCTCGTAGCGTTGATGCTCCACAGCTGACAACTTTATCACAAAATTGAAAAGAATACAAAAGAGAGAAAGAGGGGGAGAGAGAATGAGAGAGTACTAAGAGTTACATATCAGGCCTGTGAATTTAGCTGTAATGGAAAGGTTAGACTAATAACTGTCTGTAGCAGAGTGAAAATTGCTTAAACCCAGTATCTACGTGAGAGTATTTTTAGACAAGAAAATCAATATAATCTCAGGAACTCCAATACATTTTATGTTCCTAATATTAGAACTGTTACACTTGGCTCGGATACTATGGTGTTTAGAGGTCCGCAAATCTGGGCTACAGTTTTACACTGTATCAAAGATCCTTGAATGAGTATAAATCAAATCAAATTTTGTTCTGGGTAAAATAGCCAATCGTGATTATGTTGAATTCATATCCCTAAACTAGGCTTCATTTGAATTCAACTTTTATCATTATTATATCAATTAGCGTATATACACTGCATTTACTGTTTTAAATACCATTTTAACTATGTATCATGGCCTTGAAGTGATTTTGTAACCCAACTCTCTTAGAAATTGATAAGGTAATAATAATAATAATAATGATAAAAAAAATAATAATAATGATAATAATAACAATAATAATAATAATATACCTTGCAAACATGAAACAGTAAAAAAACTTCACCTTTAGGGTACAGCCTTTAATTCTAAAATTTAAAATAATGGTTCCATCCACGCCTTGATGACAATCTTTGTCATCCGATGATTTGACATTTTTGAAGGTACTAGGTTTTCTAAATTATCGTGTTGCCTCTAAATAAACGAATCCTTGGTTGGTAGCAGGCTCAGTCATTTTTGGGTCTATTGCCCTGGATATTACTGTGCTAAAACCAACCAGAAAGCATTTATGCACTTTGCTATTTTTGCTTGCTTGTTTGTTTGTTTGTTTTGTAGACTACTGATGTAGAAAGTCTCACAATATTGTGGGATAATCCGTTCAAAATCTTTTCTATTTTGGTTTTAAATAGCGAATCAACTATTTTTTCGTGAGTTTAAATTTTCAGATCTGCTTCTTTTCGGATTATTCGCAAACGTTTTGCTAAAACTCTGCTCTTTTAGAACCTCCATAGGTTGTGTGTATTTATATCTTTTTTTAAAAAGGATGAAATCGACAAGGATTAGATTTTCTTGAATTCTAATCACTGCAAAAATTAGTAATTCGAGATACTGAACTGATTATTCCACCATATTGCAGACTGACAATCTCCAGCACCAGGCGGGGTCGGAGGTCTGGGGCCCGCAAAAGTTTTATTCAATGAAAAAAATTGATTGCTCACTGGCGCCCGGTGCAATGAAATACCCCGGGGCCCGCACTTGCTCTCGACGACCCTGCTTCCAACCAAGGATTCTTTGATTCTTTTATTGAAAGGCAAAAGGGTAAGTTAGAAAACCAGTTAATAACAAAAGTCTAAATCATCAGATTGCACTGATCTCGGAAGAACCTGGGGATAACCCATAGTATAAATTTTAAAACGAAAAGCTGTACACATTTTGAACGAGCATAATTGGTGCTGCAGAAGTGAACAAAAATGAAGGAAAGTGGATACAATTCTCATGCAACAATGTTTTCTACCTTGCATGTTGTATGGCAGCATATTTTGTGAAATTTTACAAGACAAAATATGGTTTCAATGATTTCGAGGCTTTCACAGCCTGCTCTCAATATTTATGCTTCTGATTAAGGAAATTTGAAAGTAAATTCTTGTTAGAAAGCTCAATAACCAATACATGTAGTTATGCTCTTGCGTTTTTGATGGCGCAAAATTTAGAAAATTGAATTTTTTGCCCACAAACTTAAAGGCAGAAGTCGGAAAAAATTTGAACAAACTAAAACCTTTTAGATTGTGTGGGTTTATGAAACATCGATCCTTTTTAGCTTTGTATTACGACAAGTGCTAAGATTCTAAGGCCCAGAGCTTAACATAAAACCTCGCAACAAGCACGTAGCAAAATAAAAAGAAACTTTTTTGTGCTAGCGTCCAAGACTATTGAAATATTTCAAGTGTTATTGAAGACACAGTCTGTTATTATTTCACATATATAGCTTATTTTTAATGTTTGCTTCAGGGAATGGCTTGCAAAGTTGGCTTGATAGCAAAGTTTAGCAATATGACTCTACTATGTAATTCTAATTTTGTAATTCTAACTGCTCGGCCAAAAGGTTTCAACAAAGTCAAAATATTATTTAAAAGATAGTGTTAATATAAGAATTGGCAATCAACTAGCAAAGCGGGCCAAATATGTTAAATTCCTTGGTCTCCTTTTGGATAAAAAAAAAATAAAATAAAGAAGTATTATTTATGTGAACTTTCCAAGAAACTTTCAAGAAGCAATGGTAAATTCTTCTAAGTAAGGCATCTTCTAAGTAAGGCATCTTCTACCTATTGATATTTTTGTCTCTCTATAGAACTCCTTATTATCTTCATTTCCCCAGTATGGAATCATTGCTTTTATTTATGAGGTCCACACCAAACCAATCTATCTGCTACAAACCAAGCTATTGCTTTAAAGAGTTTCACACCTCCATCTACACCCACTTTATATGGGTTAAAATCCTTAAATTGTATGATTTGTTTGAGTTAAAGCTGCTTAAATTTATTTACGAGTTTATCAATATGGGATTCAGTTGGCTTCCGGACCAGAGTTCTTTTCTGTTGATTCGGTTTTAACAAGTCCAGGGAAGTTGTTAACCTTCCTCCAGACAAGAACATTCTGGAAGGCGAACGTTTCTCCAAAAAATAGAAAATAGGCGTGGCTTAGGTGTGTCCATAGGACTTTTCATTATTATATGTGGACCTTCCTCCAGCTAGTGACCGCTTAAATATAAATCTTACTTTAAATCAGGTAGAGGGCAATTTCAAGCCTTTTTGCATGTGATTAATTCTTAATTGAAGCTGTAACCTTAGTTAGGTGTATTAGAAAGTTTTAGCTTGCATAGGACATTACACACTGCCAACAGCATTCGTATGCCAAAGAGGTAATCCAGTATTTATTGTTGTTATTCAAATTTATTCCATTCAGCAACATAACATACATATATATATACTATGCTAACTGACTAACGAAAAACGGCGACGAAACGATAAGGTAGAAAAGTGATGAGACCATCAGGTGAAAAAGGGAAATTTGGAGGGTAGGCTGGATTAATGATGGGAATGATCATAATTGAATTAGGAAAGTTATTAGACTAAAACTATTGAATAGCCAATATTTCATAAAGAAACTGCATAATTGTGAACTTACAACAATCTTTTTTATCACAGAAGCCGGCGGCTGCCTACTATGGATTAATCTATATCTAAAAACGAGATTTCCGAAGAGTTTCAATTATTGACAAGGGAATATCTCTTTGAAGAACACGTGCACATAAAATATTAATCAAAGAAAATCGTTTTTAACTACATGTGTTCGTCAAAAGTTTCAAGGTTCCTTGTTCTAGACTTCGTTCAATAATCATTTCCTGATTTTGAATTGATTTTGTCCGTAAATGAGGAGCAAGATTTGATGGATTTTGGATTCCAAGAAGCCTTTCCCATTCATATAGCAATACAATTAAAACCTAGTAATTATGCAAGGAACCTTAATCTTCAAACTTTGAAAGAAATTGCCCAAGACGCCTGTTTATAATATTCAAATATTTGCAGTTTAAAGGAAGAAATTCCTACCTCCCCCATTAAGTTTTTTTCAAACTACGCAGAGAGGGTGCTTGATTTGATTCGGACTGGAGGCAACTTCACAAATTTCTATCTTGACAAAAAAAAAACTTTTTCGATTGACTTTTCAAATTGAAATTTTCAAGTTTTCAAATTTTCGAAGTTCTCCTTAACATTTTCATTCAAAGCAAATGATCCGCGGAGATAAAATCAAAGCTGGAAAAAACCTGTCAAAAATCATTTATATTAGTTAAGAGAGAAATGAATAATTTATTCAATTTCAATATTTTTGTATTCACTTTCAAAATTTTGATTAAAATTGAAACGGCTTAGATCTTTGGAAGAAAGTCACATTTGCTGCACTCATCTTGCGATTTCCAACAGAGGTTGAACCAATCCGTATTAGACATTTCAGTCGATCCACTAAAGCCTTTAAGTCATAACCCAGGCTATTATAACAAGCTTAACTTCATTCATCTATTAAATTGTTAGCAAGAGAAGTTTTCAATATGACGCAATTTTACAAATTTTGATAACACTTTGTCCCAAGACCGACGATATGTTTAATCTATAGCTTTTTGTGACTTATTGAAGACTTTAGATCTTGATGATTAATATTTCCCGTTCACACATTTTGTAAGTATGCAAATTAAGTTATGATGATGCTAATTT
Organism: Catostylus mosaicus; assembly: GCA_964019065.1. Taxonomy (NCBI): domain Eukaryota; kingdom Metazoa; phylum Cnidaria; class Scyphozoa; order Rhizostomeae; family Catostylidae; genus Catostylus; species Catostylus mosaicus. The sequence continues at coordinate 13,527,562 of OZ025185.1, read as the reverse complement.
ACTTCCCCCCTCAAATCAAACTTCAAGCTCAGAACTTGCAAATGTTTTCATTAGGTCAAAAATTTAATGAGATTACCATTGTTGATACCAATACGTAGGGAATTTCGTCAACCGAAAAAAAATAGCAAAAACAATAAAACAACAAGAGCTACAACAATAATAACGACAACAACAACAACAACAACGATCACAACATTGTTTACAAAAACAATCGAGCCTACAGCAACGACAAGATGGCATGACTTCAATTATTCTAGGCAAACCCCTGTGCTGACGTCCTAGGAAAAGAAATTCTCGCAAGCCTATGTTTACACCCAAAGCCTAGCTCAATCCCCAGCAATAAGGTACCTAAGATAAAAATTGAGTCAGGCTTAACAAATGATCGCAGGTGTGCCCACCTACGGCCTAGTTTAATCCTCAGCAGTAAGGTACCTAAGATTAGGATTTAGACAGGCTTAGCAAATGATCGCAGATGCTCATGTATACTCTACATTGTTTTTCTTCGCAGAGATATGAGAACACAATTCACTTGGATTGCAGCAGGAGAAAAAAGCAAGTGACATGCTATTGAAAATTCACTGCCGTATGTTATCTATTCAATATCTTTAACATTATGGTACACAAACACACAAACTAGAGTGTCTACAATGTACCGCATCCAATAAAAGAAGGAGCATTGCATTGGAATTGGAGAGATATTGTAAGCGTCTTCTGAATCTAAGCAGATAAAGAGCAAGTGAACATAACATGGATGCTGGTAAAATCATTTGGACAATATTTTTATCACTATTGGCATTTGTGACGATTATCGTCAATGCGTACATAGTTTATGCAGTTTATAAATGCAAAAAACTTCAAAGTCGTTGCAATGCTTTTCTTTTGAGTCTGGCGTTTTCAGATTTTCTCGTCGCAATATTCAATGTTCCATTTACTGCCTCTTGTAGCATATATCCAGCACTGAGAACAACGGGAAGCCAGCTATGTAACATTTCAGGTTTTCTTGAAATGACATTCTTGATTGCTTCGGTATTTTCTGTGACGGCTATGAACTTTCATCGTTATATTCACATCATCCATTGGCAAAACTATTATGAAATCTTCTCAATTAAGAGAGTTTCGTTTATCGTCATTTTCATCTGGTCTGGTGCAGTAATACTTTCAGTACCACCTTTGTTTGGATTATCAAAGATTTCTTATAAAGTTGGCAAATCTCATTGTTTTGTTGACTGGAAAGCAACCCCAGTCTATACATTTGCACTTATGATCATCTGCTTCCTCATTCCAGTAAGTATAATGGGATACTTTTACGTCCGCATCTACCTGCACCGCAAAAATAGCAAAAATGATTTGAATACAATATCTAAAGGCGCGATAGACAAAAATCATACATCAAAAGAAAATAAATTACCCAAGGGAATAAACAATAGTTCATTTCCAAAGAAAGAATCGGTTGTAAAGACCAAAGGAAATGAAGAGTTGGATGTAAAAATTGAAGAGGATGACCAGGATACACCGATATCTGATTCACAGATTCACCTTGAAATTGGTGTGATCAACGATTGCCACATGAAAGACGATGATAGTTCAAAGGAAAATGAAATAAAAGAAGCAAAAAGTAACATAAACAGAGATGAAAATAGCGCGCGTAAACAGACAAGATTTCTTGAAAATGTAAAACATCATGATGTTTTTGTAATCTGGAAGAAATTTGGACCAGTTGGTCAATCTGAACTGGAAGGTGAAGAGATAGCCTGCGAAAATATTCAAATTTCTTTTGATCGAGCAATATCTTGTTCTGATTCCCTTTCTAACTTGACAGATAATTCAAAAGACAGTTGCCAGGTTTCAATGAAGCATATACAACAATCCAAGATTTTATCGAAAAGAAATTGTTTAAATGCAGCAAAAAGAGCGACTAAAGAAGAAAGAAAACTAACAATGATGTGTATAATAATAGTAGCTGTCTTTTTTGTGTCGTGGTTTCCATTTGTTATCACCATGATGGTGGACAAACTCAGTAGCGACAGTACCGTTCCATCATTTATTGACAAGGCAACTCTATTATTTGGATACATGAACAGCCTGTCAAATCCAATCATCTATTTCTATTTCAATCGTAACTTTCGTAGGCATTTTATAAGCATTTTTCGCCGTTTTAAAACATAATATTTCGTCATGATTTGGATGCATATATGCATAAATGATTTTGATAATTCGATTTAGTTAAATGCCATTCATAATCCTTTCGCATAGTCTCTAAGAACGTGTTACATGTGTTTGTGTAAATATATCCTTACGCGGAGGCATTCAAAATGGAGGCATTTTGCATCATACGCACTTTTCATCTTTGGTGGTTTTCAACCCACCCACTACTGATGATTTATTTCCATTCATCTTTGGGTCATCATCCAATGCTTTATGCTCTTATCACAAAAGTTTTTATCAGTTCCCTTTGTTAGGTATACAATTTCGTGCAATTTCAAAGCAGTTATTCAATCAATATCTGCTCTAGGCCTAGCCAGGATTTTGCAATCAAACATTATTTAATCCTTCAAGGTTTTTGTTATCTGTTCCGTAAATTGTACATTAATCGTGAAAACGTAATAACCTGTCAATAGATAAGTGCTTCTCAAGGGGAAGGTGAGGGAGATATAAAAGTTGGAATTATATACTTCAAAAAGTGAAATGAATTGGAAAGTGCCAGTAAACGCGAAAAAAATCAAAACAATGCTTTATTGTTCAAAATTGGTTAGAACAAACATAATATCTATTGAGGAAGACACAAAAAAGTTGACAAACTCAAACATGAAGAGCTACTGTAAATAATATGAATTTAAACAAATAACCGAGCCTTTTTGCACTCAAATTATAGAAATATTTCTATTTGTAAATGGAAGAAATAATAGATACAAAAGTGAGGTTGCAAATGAATTTACACCAAAGAATTTGTCGTTCATACGTTCTACTTCATAGAAGTTAATTTACCGTGAAGTCCTTTCAGGTCTTTCTTAGTTTCGATTATTTTAGATTAGATATTTTGAATGGGGTTTATTCCTAAATCGTTACAAAAAGGCTAGGTATTTATGAACTACAAAAAGACACGTGGGACATAAATTACTTCCTATATGCTGCCATAATACAAGATGTGATATACAGTTAGGACAAGCGAATTTTATACATAAAAATATATATGGAAAATAGCATCTTTAATCCAATGTAAAGAAATATAGCTCTGTCGCTCCCTGCATCGAGAAATCAATTTTTTAAACCCCTAGGCCATTACTTATTTTGACGTCCAACCTATTCACAATACCACGTGATTTAAGCTGTCCCTCTGAGAGAAAATAAAAATTTGTACAGTTATAAAATCACGAGGGTTATAAGTGCGTCTCTCGCGTAAATAACGCGTTTAATTTGAAGCAATCACGCGAAATTCCAGATTGGTTCTCTTGATGTTAAGTCTTTGTCGATACTTAGTCAGGGGCATGTTTAACCAAGGAAGTTAGCATTGAGCAGATTGTCTTCGTTGACAACCTCATGACCATTGATGATTTCGATACACTTGAAGTAAACTTCCAAATATTTGTAAACGTCTATGCATGTCTTATCGTTGAAGAACAATTTTGTGCATCTAATTTCACACATTGTCGTTCCTTCGCAAGCATCCTTAATCTTCGTTAAAAATAATGGGGTCGTGGGGCAATACTTCTGCGTATTCAGGTTACCAGCGTGCTCTGAGCACAAACCAAAATTTCGGCGTCCCCAGAAGGCAGAAATGATTGAAATGTGTTTGAATTCACTGCATCTTAACCAGGCTGTGTCCTCTTCGCATTTTACTGTTCCGTTCTGTAAATAAAGCGATGAAGATTGATATTTTCGTGTCTTGAGAAACATTTATTGCCGAATATCAATACAAAACCTGCTTCTACTGAAATATTCGTGGAAATCAATGATCAATGCGCGTTTAAGCGTTGAAAAGAACGTAAGAACAAGCTCAGAGTAGATATTAAAGAAGAGGATAATGACGATAACATTAAATTAGTTGCCGCTGTACCAAACTGCTATTTACGTTGCACCTGTTCATACGTTAGTACGCTAGTTGCACTGTTGTGTCACCACGAAAAAAGGGGGAAATTTGTGGTTTATGTTTGTGATAAGCCTTAATTGTACAAAGCACAATCAGTAATTAATGGCCATTTAGGATGGACTGTTAGAAACATAAGGAGAAAGTAGCAGCATCAAATATTTGGAAATGGAAAAGACCATCACTTACGTATCTGATTGGTGTTGGACCAGGTGGACCAGGCTGTCCAGGCATACCAGGAGGTCCAGGGAGACCAGGCATTCCACTGCCACCAGGCCATCCTGGTGAACCAGGCATACCTGGAGGTCCAGGGAGACCATCATTGCCCTGGAATCCAGGTGGACCTGGTGGACCCATCATACCTGGAGCACCAGGCATACCATTTGTACCAGGATCTCCTTTGAAACCAGGAGGACCTGCGGGTCCAGGGGCTCCAGATGCACCGGGAAGACCATCTCTACCAGGAGGACCTTGTAATCCTTTTAAAATAAATCCAAGTGTTACATTTTGATCTTTCAAAAGTTTATTGAGCAGTGGTGGCACGGGTGAGACTGGCAATGACACCTGCAAAGCAAAACAGAGATTTGTTTAATCAATTTCAACATTGTAATACACTTTACATAATACATGTTACATAATACATATGACTATAGGCAAATGAAAGATTACTGGACAAAGAAACTGCCTCAGTAATTAACACAAAGTGAAAAACCTGGGCAACTCTTTCTCTGTAATTTCTAAATCATCTGAACTATTTTGATCATTCGCGAATTATCGACCGAAATTCAATTATCAAAAACTCAGATATCAAATACGCTTTTCAGTAAAAATCGCTGCTTTCGTACGACATCTGTAACTAAACAAATCGCAATACAAAATTTATTGGATTTCAAGCAATGTTGGCCTTCAAGAAAATTATCGACCGAGTCAATCCATTTTTTAATCAGTCCCAATTCTCTCTGCGGTGAAATATAATTTCGTACTTTATGATGGGATAAGGTGCTTCACGGAACAATTTTTAAACATCTAATTTCAGTTATTTACATCATTTGACTGTCTGTTCGCCACCCGTAGCTTTTGGCAGTTTTTGGGTGGCGAAAAATATTTTCAAAAACCAAGGAAGAAATATCAACTGTGAATCTCATATTCATTGCAGAATGAATATGTATATAGAATGTAACTCCAAATTCAAGCATTTATTAGCCTGAAGCTAATCAGTTTCGGAGTCAGCAAACCGAATCCTATGTGACCGTATAAAAGTTCAAAATCGAACAAAATAAATCCACGTAGAAAAGTTGATTCAGATAGATTTCACGCACAACTTTACATCATTTCTAGGAGTTTTCTGGTCCGTATTAGTTCAATGTAGATCCAATTGATTTTTAGAAGTCACAATTTTTTAGAATGATGTCATACTTTGGATTGAAAATTGTTCTCCTAATGTCATGAAATAAAGTTTGATAATGTGTGATAATAAAATTAGTACTTAGAGAATGATTTATAAGCAGTATATATGTTTTCGTACTTTTATAGAATATATAAATAACTGAAAACTTTTTGGTAAAAATTTCGACTAAAATGTTTAAACGAAATGGGTCAAAGTAGTTGAATATACCATCAAAGTACATAAAATAAATGTATCTTACAAGATTATAACCCTGGTCATTTTTAAGCTTATATTCGGTAATTCAAAAACTGTTAATGAACTTGAAAAGTTATTCGATAAACATGTTTTAGTTTTCTGAGTTAGAACTGTGATATGAACGAATATAAATCTGATAAATAATAAAGTCCAATCATTTCTCGACGAAATAATCAGACTTTGGCTGTCTCTGTTCTTGATATCATAGAAATTGTTGAATAATTTTACATACCACATAACTACTCCAAAGGAATAGTAAAATCGAATATCGTAAAATCATTTCTTTCTACTAATCGGCAAATCAACTGAAGTCCTCTTCATTGGTAAGACATGAATCCGGTAAAACAATTGCGACAATCGATAACAAAATCTTTTTGTTTATATCCAATCTAGTTCTTTAGCATAGAAAACTATATATTTGTGATGAAAATTGAATAATCCGATCGCTCCTGGCGAGAAATTGAGCGAAGAAATCACCACCTCATCTACGAATGAGTGATTATCTTCACGCTCGAGTGACCGGGTCACAACCAGCCAATCAAAGGGCTTCATGCCGATGATACCATAGCGCTTTGGCTGTCAGGTATTTTTCGAGGGTATGATCTATGCGCAAAGGCATAAATACGTCAATCATCTAATAAGACCTATTCATGTTGATCAATGCATAGAACAACTTTCACTGATCACCAATTCAAGCACCTTAATATTTGCTCGTTGCCCTGGTTACACAATGCGATTGTAGCAGAATTCTCAGAAATGTTGTTGTTGTCATGGGAAATGGCCTAAATATGGTGGATTTCGGTTTTAAATCTAGAAAAACCAATTTGACGTTTTATCACAAAAAAATAAAAGAAAACTCGAATCTGTTTTTTGAAGCAGAAATACGATTAAAAAGTTGGTAAAATGATTGCAATTGCTGTGATCGCAAAGCGTAAAATGATGAAAATTTGTTCAGTGATTTGCAGCGATTTCAAGCATAAACAAAAAAAAATCAAAATTGAAACTTACGATGACTTCGACGAGACACGCCAAGCCAACGGCTATAGTTAGAGCCTTAGCCAGCGTCTTCATGACCTGAAGATTTAATAAATTCAAGTTAAAAACCAGAGTTTTAATGAATGTTATTTGCTCCTATGTAACATTATCAGTTTTCCGCGTTGGTGATGGATTCTTGTCTCAAGCTAAAGATCAAAGGCACGCTTATGAATATTTAATGAGCCTGTCTTCCCTCACACGCTAAAAATGTATACAACGCAATTTTACTAAAATGGAATACATTCTTAAAGAGACGATAGAACAAGCACTGGTCTCACTACGATGCCATTTTAACTTTAAAAAATTAAACTCTATTTGATTGTTCTGTGATTTAAAAAGTTATAAAGTATTGTCTGTTGTTTTAATTTGCTTTAGTAAACATTACAAATATTAAAAACAACGAAAACATCATTCAGAGTGAAACACCAAATCTTAACAAACTTTTTCAGGGGTGCGATGTAAAAACCTTAACAAAAATTTAATGCGAGCACCGACCTGTTTTTGCCTTACATGCTTCGAAATTGATAATAGATTCACAGATTTTGTTCATGTTTATGAATAACTGCATGTCTTAAGTAAGATTATCGTCATGAAATCGAGACTAAGCATTGATTCGAGGCTTTGATATATAATTTTGGCTATGCATAGGGCCATAAAGAAGTTTGCTTTTACCCATAGAGAAAGAAACAGGGGACCAGTTTTTACAAAATGGATAAAAATGAAATCCCCTGAGCAAGGAAAGCTGTGTAGAGCAAAGATTTTTTCAAAATTGGGGTTTTATTTCTCCTTCACTTCTAAGTTGCATGAAACTGGTACAATATACATTCGTTGGCCATACCCAGCTATGAGCGGACACTGTCAACACGCCCCTGCATGACCGCTAAAGGAGTAAACCATCTAGGTTTTTTTATCAAGAAAGTTCGCTGAATGGAAAGGACGTTGTCTGTAAAAAGAAAAAGTTTCACTGAAAGAACTTATAAACAATGCAACTTCTAATGAAGCGAAAAATCCCATAATATAGAACAGATGGAGACGTAAGACTTTGAAATAATTACTGCCTTAATTATAATATTGAATAATTATTAATAGTTTTGCACATCTAAACAGGGTCACGTATTTTTTGCAGATCAATTTTCCGAAAGTCTAGACAATAAAAGCTGAAAATATGATCTAGATGAATCTATTTACTGGTATGACAATTATTATTCCGTATAGGTGGATTTGAAGCTTATGAAGATTGAATTTTGGTACTTATATTTCAAAGTTAGGCGAAGCTAGGGAGCAAGATTTATTATTGGGGAGCATTCTTTAATAAGGGCAAAAATTATTATTTATTGAGAATGTATAAATTTAAACTTGGAATTTCTACAGATTACGAATGTTTTTCAAACCATCAATATTATTTGAGAAACAGAGGTTCGATATTAAAAAATTTCTCTTATGAAATGAAATGAGTTCACAAGGATGTAAAGGTTAGAGGGGGGCATGTTCCTATTGTTGTAAGCATCAAAGAATTGCAGATCAAAGATTTTCATGCATCCAGGAACGATTGATAAGGAAACAGAAATATGATCGCATAGTTATCAATTAAAAATTCCTATTCACACGAAAGAACAAATCTGGTACCATGAGTAAAAGATCAGTAAACAGAAAGATATGAATGAAAGTATTGTCTAGACGAAAGAAAAATGGAAAGGTCAAAAAACCACGAATAAGAAGTGTTAAATGTTTGCTTGAATTTAATGAAATGTTTAAAATCTAAAAACAATAATTAAAAGTGACAACAACAGGTGCTAAAGAAAAAGATTGATGACTTTATTACAGGTTCTTACAAAAGAAGCATTGACTAAAGAGAAACCTGATTATGATCATGTATCATGTATGACTATGATTTAATTAAAAACTGGTATTTATGAAATGTTTCATTAAGAAATGGACGGCGCTGATCATGCCTGGGTAATTGCTTACACGGTAACGATGATGATGATTATGATGATAATGGTGATTATGATTATGATTAAGGTAATGAAGATGATGATGATGGTGAAGATGATTATGTTGATGATGATGTATTGACTAAAGAGAAACCTGATTATGATCATGTATCATGTATGACTATGATTTAATTAAAAACTGGTATTTATGAAATGTTTCATTAAGAAATGGACGGCGCTGATCATGCCTGGGTAATTGCTTACACGGTAACGATGATGATGATTATGATGATAATGGTGATTATGATTATGATTAAGGTAATGAAGATGATGATGATGGTGAAGATGATTATGTTGATGATGATGTATTGACTAAAGAGAAACCTGATTATGATCATGTATCATGTATGACTATGATTTAATTAAAAACTGGTATTTATGAAATGTTTCATTAAGAAATGGACGGCGCTGATCATGCCTGGGTAATTGCTTACACGGTAACGATGATGATGATTATGAAGATAATGGTGATTATGATTATGATTAAGGTAATGAAGATGATGATGATGGTGAAGATGATTATGATGATGATGATGTATTGACTAAAGAGAAACCTGATTATGATCATGTATCATGTATGACTATGATTTAATTAAAAACTGGTGTTTATGAAATGTTTCATTAAGAAATGGACGGCGCTGATCATGCCTGGGTAATTGCCTACACGGTAACGATGATGATGATTATAATGATAATGGTGATTATGATTATGATTAAGGTAATGAAGATGATGATGATGGTGAAGATGATTATGATGATGGTAATAATAATAATGATGATTATGATGATGATGATGATGATGGTGATGATGATGATGATGATGATGATAATGATGATGATGATGGTGATGATGATGATGATGATGATGATGATGATGATGATGATGATGATCATGATTATGATTAAGGAAATGAAGATGATGATGAAGGTGAAGATGATGAAGAGGATAATGATGGTGATGATGTTGAAAAGTTCGTGTGTGTTGACCCTGACAACAAGGAGGGGTCTCTGAGATGCAGGAAACCAACCAAAGAACAAATGAAAAGACGACCTTGCTGTGGAAGAGAAAAAAGAGCTAACGACGATGACAACATGTACACAGAAATTAGAATTTCCTGTTCTCCTCCCTACTTTCAAATGTTTCAAGTGATAGCTAAAGCCATAAAAATTCCCAGAACATTTCTTCAATCTGCATGATTGCATAAAATGCAGCCTACAGCAGCGTTACTTTGATGCCAAACAGAGGCTGATTCAAGATTGTCTTATTTACAGGTGCTTGTTTTGATGTTTATGCCATGGTATGTGGTAAAATCTAATGTTAGGCCTAATGGAAAACAGAAAATGTTAGCCCTAATAAATTTACAATTTGAATCAATAAGGGCTTAACTTATATAACAATAATATAATATATCACCTTTAAATTTTATTGCTAAGTATCATTTCATATTTCTTTTAGGAATCACTTCCCTAGAATTATCCGAAACAACGAAGTTTTAAGATCATACCATAAACTACTTTCATGGGCGTAAATAAAATTCTAATTCCAATAAAACCTTACAAATCTTGTTAAATATAAAGAATTCATGTAAACCTAAATACATGCAAAGGAATGTTGTGGCTCCCTTTTTGTGGGATGAGGTGTTGCAGTTCCCTTTTTTGTTCATTTGATATTGACAATAATGAGTTTCTAGGTAAATAGGTTATTCAGAGGAGACCAAAGCCAGAGCTTTTACAAAAAAAAGAAGAAGTCAACGACTTTTCAGAAATAAAATATTTGTTCTGGAAAAGACTTAGGCCTACTCGCCGCCCATTTGGAATCCAAACGTTTTCGTCAATTCAGATTCACACTAAGAGGATCTGAAGCAAAAAGATGCACAAGAACAACAGCCCTCCTGTGTTCATGCTCATACAAAACACATCTTCGAATAGAATAGACAAATAGGCACAATTTATAGTCACAATTTGAGTTTAAATATACATCAAGTTTTCTTTTTCTCGATCTAGGATCGCTCTCTCCTCGATTAGTCTAGCTTCTTAGAGGGTTCCGCAACAAGAAATTCCCTGCATACAATCCCCTTCATTCGTATTGTAGGTAGGGAGATTTTAAAAGGTAAAACTAAAACTGGAACTTATTCCAGACTCATTGTGTATTCCTACGGGGAGGTAAAAGTGATAGAATAGTACTTCATGAAAGTGGTGCGAGGAAAGACGGGTCGAAGAGAGCATGCTGTGCTAGCAAGGAGTGGTTACTTGGCCTGGTTTTAAAGAGAAGAAAAAATATCAATGTATCTTAAAAAACGCTGAACTGAATGATGAAGATAGGATTTAGTTTGTGCTAGAATTATCGAAGAATGGTGAAGAAGTTGATTATTACGTTGCAAAGGAGCTTATTTGGAATTTTCATCCAGCTCAAGAGCCTAAATATTGAAATTTAATAGAAATCTCATCCAAACTGATGAAAACCTTTGCATTTTTGTTGATGTTTTCGAGTAAGAAGGAAGTGAAGAAGGCGGAAATTAAGAAAGAAAATGTTTACAGTCACCTCGAGAGAAAGACAATTAGCTGGTCAAAGGATCATGACCTGTTATGCGAGATGAGAAGCCGTGAGATGAAGATGAAATTATCAAAAAAGATGAAAATCAGTGAGTGTCTCTGGTAAATTAATGGTCTTGAATTTGTTTTATACTTCTGCAAATGATACAGATGCAGTGACACACTGCAGTGCAGAATCACGTGGAGGATAATTGTTTGTTTAAAATTAGATGATGATAAGCTTAATAAACTGCCTTAACTGCAAGGAAGTTTTGAAAACAGAGATTTATTGCAGAGGCATGTTTGCGTATAGATGTGCATCTAAATTGGCTTTATATCGATGACTTTTTGCCAGAGAAACGAATCTGCTGCAAACACCCAAACTGCTAAACCTGCGAAATTCACCAAGAAAAGCCTTCAAATATAACTTGAAGAGCTACAATTTCTGCTTAAATCAATTGAACTTCCTTTAATTTGCAAAATTTTACCAATGTCTCTTTTCCATTGCAACAAATCCTGCAGCTTTAGCTGAAAGCATTAACTTTGCACCGGGTTCATCTCCATCAGCAAAAATACGACAAAAGGCCACCAAAAATCATAGAAAACAAAAATGAAGTTTTGCTTGTGCTATTGTTGATTAAAACAATTGAAAATACAAACCTTAATCGTTCAATGTCCGGTTGAAAAAAGATCCAGTGATAGAAAAAGACTGGAGACTTATCCACAATCCAATGTATTATCAGACGGTTGAACTGACTCTAATTAAAGAAGTTGATTGTTGATGCGAGAGGTGCGATCAACGCATGCGTGTTTTGGAATTCGCGTTAAGACGGCCTTACGTGGCGTAACCTGTGAACTTGAATTGCGTTGTGCATTGAAAATTGAATGAAGAGCCAGTGATGGAAAATGACTCAATGCTTTTTATCAATGATTGCCCAAAGACTTGAATATGTGTTAAAGAAGCGTGGATGCACACGGGTCCAAAGATCAAAGGCTGCATTATTTGTATTTATTGCCTATGCTTAAAAACAATGGGCAATTGAGGCCCAGAATAAGCTTGACTTTGAAACAGTTTAGCCAATAAAATCATAGTAATTCTTACTGATTATTTTATTGCCATTTCTAGGGACTGATGTACTGCATCCAGGGGGTCTAAAACTCTCTTATGCTACTCAAATACCAATATACTTTCCAGCATATGACCTCAAATCGCCGCGTCTTATGGTGCTTGACACGATGCACTTTTTGCAAACAAATTGGCAAACAATCCTTTTCTTGCAACTGTAAACAATCCGAAGAGCAACAACAACAAATACATGTAAGACAATGGATAACAAAGGATTTTAATTTCCATGACAACAAAGAAGGCATATTTATTTGCTTTGTCTTTCCTAACTTATCTTACGTTTAAATTACCATTAAATGGTTGCCATTTTTGTAAGCAATTTCCAACTCTTGAGCTACTAGTAAAAAATTTTTATAAAGAATACAGAACTAGAATTGATAGTTATAAATATATTCTTTTCCCTATGGGATTTTTCCAATCTTTAAAAGCGTTTTAAAAGACTTTTTTGCCTGCTTTGCATTGGACTTCAAATATCTAGAGGAATCTTGTTAATTGAAATTGTGCAACGATAAATTGTTGATTTATTTCATCGGTATGACATTCAACGATTCTCTTGGGAATCATCACAAAAAGACTTAAGTCAAGATAAAATATAATAAAATAGGTTGTAAAGATGCACGTGATATCAAAGATTTAGCAGTGCTAACGAACAAATGAAAACAACTCTGAAAGAATTTTCGAAGCATTATGCCCTCAGTGACATAATTTTTTTGGCTAAAAACTGAACATCTTAATAAATTAACAAAAAATATTATTGCAAAATATAAGGATTTTATATCTTTTCTTTAAATTTTACTCTAATTATAAAAATAAGAAATGAAAGAACCGAAGATTCATAAAATAAGAAAAACAAATAGTAAATAAGTAAAATGAGGGAGCTTATCAAAGTTGTTAATTTATTCTGAGGGTTTTCTGTCCGATAGAATTGAATTTTATGCCTAATTATTCCAAAAATAATTATGCTAACCTCGGTTTCATTTTTATAATTCAATTGTGAAAATTCAGTTAATAATACCTTACCACAAGTGGCTTGGAGTTTGCTTAAATTGCTGGACGTACTTATGTTGTTATTACTGAGAGAGGAATTTTTAAATGCGAGAGTTCATTCAGATCAACAGTCTTTCAAATATCGTTCTAATATTGCTTTTGTTATACGATGATAGATGCATTGCAAAAACAACAAAAATATACTAGAATTGGACCTGCATTGCATCCATAAAACTGGCCAGTTTTACTGGTTAAACTAATATCAGAAAGTTTTCTTCGTGAAGTCCAGTTGTTTACGATATCCTTTTAGAGAAATTGGTTTGTATGTTGATTTGTAATCGCATCTTTACTTTCAGTTTCGTGATCATCATAATATTTTGCTCCTCGGGATTTTGTTTTTATAGTGCAGAAGTGTATTACGTAGTGTCGTATATAGCAGGCTTTTGTAAAAAAATTTCATGTTGAATAAATAAAGAAAATCGAGGTAAGAGGCATGGAGACATTGCCAATGAGTAGATGGAGGTTAGGGATCATAAGGAGGCTCACAAGCAAGCAAGTAAGGTTAAGGTGGTATAGACTTGTGAGGGGGACAGATAATGGCATTTTTTGTACAAATGTTTAAGACATGGCAATTCCAGGGAAACTCAAGTTAAGAAGACCAGCATTAATCGGGGAAAAATGAGAAGGAGGTTGAAGATAGGAGGGCTTGTTGGAGAAAAGTCGATATGGCAGCAAGAACACCACACGTGGGATAATCTAGAAGAAGAGGAGGCAAGAAGAAAAATAATTTTTGGTGATGATGTAAAATGTGTTACAGTAAAAATCCGCAAATAAGGACAAGGTTGTTTAGTGGTTGGATTATTACCAGCTATCGTTGTATTTCTCATGGTCTATGTAAGCATAGTTATGTAGCTGTAAATTTGTATCAATTATTCACTCCTTTATATACATTTAAATTCAATAAAAAAGTTTGTTTATTGAAATAGATCAACAATATCAAATAAATGACCAACACATCATTCTTTATTTTCCTTTCTTCTTGAAAGCTTAATGTTTATAATAGGAAACTTAGTAAATTTCAAAGAAAAAAGTCCCTTCCAGTAAAAGGCTAATTTCCAAAGTTCAGAGGTGGTACATTCTTAAGAAATGAAAGTGTTATGTGCCTCTTTTTACACTAAGCCAATTGATGTGAAAGGAAAAATCACCCCATGTAGTTAACCGCTTTATATAAGACCAGCATTGACATACAAAGAGAGGGGGAGAGCCCATACCCTTTTCTTTTTCTAGTGCTTTTTTACATGTGATCCAATGCGTTCACAACGAATTGTAGCGTAGCATAGTCAGCAGAAGTACTCAAGACACAGACCTTTGCGCCGCCTGCCTTTTTCAGCAAGATAGCGGCTAGATAAACCCAACCTGGGCGAATAAAACAATCAGCTCGCCTGCTTGCCTGCTTGCTTGTTTACTTGCCTGGTTATGGCAAGATTAAGCTGAAAATCGCCCCGTTTTAACAAAGCTCTTCTCGGAGTTTCTTCATCTAGTTTGATGAGGTGATAGTCAATTCGGCATCATGCAAACAAACCTTGGAAAGTGCGCCAAAAAACAATGTGGAAGCGCAAATGATAAAAAATAAAGGATTAAAGGAAGAGAAGTTCAATGGTGATGAAGATTTTATTGCATCAAAATTAGATTTATTTGATAGGACGTGTGCTCAACGAATTGTCAAAAGCAAATCGAGGATAACATCTGTTGAGGTTTGTACTAGTTTGTAAAATGTCTTGCTGGGGAGTGAAAACAAACACAAACAAATGGTGGAAAAGTTTTGAATAAATATTTTGATTAAAAGCGAAATGTCGGCCATTTTAAGTCGGCCACCAACTGTTCACTTAAAATGCTTTGAGTTGTTGGATTAATTTGGTATAGAAGAACATCCAACAAGCACTGTTCTATTAAAGGATACACAAATTATGAATAAAAGATCAAAAACCATGCAAATATTTAACAATTAATGATTAATCTGACAGCTTTTTAATTGAAAACTCGTTGTTCCGTATAATCGTGCTTACAAAACATACTCAACAGTCTGCAATGCAAATCTCAAGCAAGAGTCAAATACTTGTTTATCGAAATATTAAAGTAAGATTTTCTGTTGATTTTAATACCAAAACGCAATCGCAGTATCAATGGCAGCTGATTCTAAACTTCGACATTTTACGAAAAATTTATCGATTTTTAAATTAGTTTACATTGTGCATGATAATGACGTAAGAGCTTCTTCATGTGCTGCGCAGCGCAAAACAATGGACTAAGAGAACTGCGTAGGCTTGAAGACGCTGCTGAATCGTTAAAGCACAAAAGATTGAGGAGTTGTAACTGCGGTGGAAATAAGATGCAAATATAAGAAATGCTAGCGTTGGTCTAAAGGAAAACAATGATAGCAACTGAAGCAAAACAGGCCACCTTTTCAAGGGATTTGCAACAAAAACGAAAAGACTTTGAAACTCTTTCATACCATATTTCAATTTGAAGTTAGATTCTCAATAGTCAAAGAAATTGAATTTTGTCTGTAGAAGCTTTAATCAAAATTCTTAAAAATCAGCATTGTTTAATGCTACCCTTCCTATTTTTCAGTTAATGTCCACAAAAGTCTTTTTTGCTACCGTTCTACTACGGCTGACATTAAACGTATGAGACTACGGCTTTTGCTTAGACCGGATAGAAGACCGAATGAAATAGCGGATGAGACTAGCTAAAATGACGGATGAAAACTGGGTATACTTTGTAAAATCATTTAATATTACGGCTGAATATGTGTTCAAAACCAAAGCCTGTCACACCTCCTCTCGCTGAGCTAAGCAAACATAAAATCCCGAAGTAAACCAATTAGCAATCACAGGGCTCGACAAACACAGGAACTGATGCGCGCAAAATTGGCACAGGAAACTAGTGGCATTTCATTAAACATTTTTTAAAGAGGGCAAAGGTGTCATCTATATTGATTTTTTTACCTATCCGGTAGCAAACCTAATTAGAGAAGTTAACAATGAATTAAGGAGATAAACACGCCGAGTTTAAATTTAATAAAGCTTAGAAGGGAAAGCATAAGGTTGCTTGGATGTATCTTTGATAAATATTTAGTACATTCTGAAGGCCTTTACATCGAGAAGGTACTCGTAATTAGTGCCACGATAGAGATGTTGTTCAATAGATTAGTTCCCTGTACGAAAAGCATTGTTATCATGTAAAGGTTAGCAACAACGATATTTAGAGACCAGGTTTAAAGAAACAGCTTGACAGCGCACCAAGTCATAGACCAACGAAGATGTATACTGAGTGCCTCGAGTATCGGCCTGTAAACTACTTACATTAGACGTCATTATATTGCTGAATTTGTTTACACTTGGCCAGCTAAAGAAAGAAAAAGTTCGCGTGAAAACGAAATATGAATTCTGTTATCAATAAAATGGATTTGATTAAAGTCATGAAAACAAGATTTGGCAGCAAACTTTACAAAATTCCTTGATGCAGTAAGATGAAGGAGTGAACTTAAAGATGATAAGAAAGTTTGTTTTTATTCTTAATTGAGTTTCTCAAAGCAGCTGTTTGATTTTATCAATAAAAAACTAGAGAACTTATTGAAAGGGCATGTGTCATGCAATTTGATTAGTAGATATGATTTCAAAACGATTTATTTAGTTAAAAAAACATTTATTGTCGTGAAAAGGTCCCCTGAAGAAAGATCTAAGAAGTCGTTGAGATTTATCTATTTGATGGCGTTTGATTGTTGCATGCCTTCCCAAATCACCGCGAGCGATTCATTGATCAAGTTACAATCAAGAGAAAGAAAGGGTTTCCATTGCGGTTATGGCTACGTTTACGATTGAGAAAGGGACACAGTTTCTGATATGGTTACGGCCAGGTGAGGAAAGGGTTATAATAACGGTCATAGCTACGGTTATAGTCCAGGTTTAGAAAGGGTTACCGTTGCAGTTATGGCTACGTTTACGATTGAGAAAGGGACACAGTTTCTGATATGGCTATGGTTACGGCCAGGTGAGGAAAGGGTTATAATAACGGTCATAGCTACGGTTATAGTCTAGGTTTAGAAAGGGTTACCGTTGCAGTTATGGCTACGTTTACGATTGAGAAAGAGACACCGTCGCAGATATGGCTAGGGTTACGGCCAGGTGGGGAAAGGGTTATAATAACGGTCATAGCTACGGTTACAGTTC
The DNA here is from genome assembly GCA_964019065.1 of Catostylus mosaicus. Taxonomy (NCBI): domain Eukaryota; kingdom Metazoa; phylum Cnidaria; class Scyphozoa; order Rhizostomeae; family Catostylidae; genus Catostylus; species Catostylus mosaicus. Next base: position 13,509,930 of record OZ025185.1, on the reverse strand, counting down.
AGGTTTAGAAAGGGTTACCGTTGCGGTTATGGCTACGTTTACGATTGAGAAAGAGACACCGTTGCAGATATGGCTATGGTTACGGCTCAGATGGAGACACGGATATGATTGTGGTCAAGGCTACAGGTAGGCTCAGGGTTGAGAAAGGGGTAAGGTACACTTCTGGTTAAGGTATTTACGGTTGCGGTTACGGTTGTGGTTATGATAACGGTTACGGTTGGGCTGTGGCGAGGGTCTAGTTAGGGTCAAGGTTAAGATTATTGCTACAAAGGAAACAATCAATGAAAATGATGTAAAGGAAAGAAATGTACGCAAAGACCTTAAAATTTCACAATTTCAAAAGCAATTCTATTGCATCATTGTTAACAGCTCTGATTTCGAATCATAATCATCATCACGATCATCATCATCATCACCATAATCATCTGCGTGAGTAAATAAATAAGCAAAATCCGTAATGCAAATTCATGCTCAAAGGGATGTAGACCGCTGTCCAACTTTCGCCTCGTGTTCAGGCAGAGACTCGGCACTTGCGCATTCAATCGTAAAGCAAATCAACCCCCGTGATAGTGGGCGACATGAAAACCCCCTGGATTGCCTTGCCAATTAAATAATAACGAAGAAAATATCGTTTTTTAATACGGAGTCGTGATAAAAGAAACAGTGCGGCAAACAATAGGTTTTATTCAAAGAATATCAGCTGTTGCATGAATGAAAAGAGTTGTAATCGGCTGAGAGTCGACAAACTTGATACGAAGATCCAAAGAAGCACATGAAAGTTGAAGACTACAAAAACTGAAAATATGGACATTGGAGACATCGATAACAAATCAGGTATGGTCGCTTATCTCTGTCTGTCTTTAAAATTTCATACTTATATCAAGCAGTACCAAGCAAACAATCAGATTAAGTATAGAAGTTCTGTGTAAGAGAAACTAGAAAAAGTAAATGAAATGCAGATTTAAGTGTGCATTTGGGCTGTGGTGTCATATCTGGTCGCAGTGGAAAAGCTTTTAATAGATTCTTGAGATACTTGAAGAGATGCTTAAAAGAGATGCTTAAAAGAGATGTTTGAAGGGGATGTTTGAAGGGAACACTTAAAACAGAAGGGTGATAGGAATGAAAGAGAAATGATTTATGACAATCAGATGCTACTACGGAAATTTAATAATGTTACTTACAGAATTATACACTTTCAAGAATAAACTAATGAGGTATAACTATTCGTATTTAGTTTGTATCTAGTATAGTTCCGTTGTTATGTAATATTTGTATAATTGACGATAATCAAGATTTTTCTATCCCCTTATCTGAAACACGGATGACCTTGAAGTTTAAAACGTCCCATGTCTAACTAAACAAATTTCTCGTATTGATGAAATGGCATTCCAAACTTGAAAATGCATTTTTGACTAAATGATCCAAAAATTCGGTTTCGTTTTTCTCCAATGTTCTCTAAATTTGATTTAGAATTAACCATACAAAATTATCTGTTAGTTCTTAAAGATAATGAAAAAATGTTTAAAAATGTAAATCAGTATTTAGGTTTTATAACTTAGTATAACTATAACTTAGATTTTAAGTTACAATGATGAGGCCCGTTGAAAATCAATTTAAGATGAAGATCGACCCCTTTTCTTTACCATTTTGAAACGAAATGAAATTCCTATGTTATGTAGCCTATTTATCTAAATCTGAAGTGTCAGTATGGTCCTAATCATTTCAAACCTGGTGGCTTGATGAAAAGCGTGCTTTGTTCCATGAACAAAACAGTCTTACTGATCAAAATTCAAGTTAAATGAGTACAGCGTGTGCAATGAGAGAACATTCGAATCATTCTTACCCGCAAAGGTTTAAGTCATTCTTATCGGCATACTACTATCAAACTTTGTCAAACTGTTAAAGAAAGTTGTCTGGAAGCAACTCATAAATCTAGTTACCCATTTTCTGTGTTGTTTACTTCATCCATCAGCTTCAGTGTATCTTACTAATCAACTTTTTGCCTCCTTGTCCTGGACTAACCAACATCTACCATACAAAAGTAAATCATTATTTCGATTCAAATTACAGAAAACGGTCATCCCGTACAATAAAAACCTAGAGAAGTACACATTATCATGTCAATATAATCCAAAATAATAAAAACCAGGGACTTAGACGATAAAAAACTGACCGCTATCGTATTCTAACTATCTTTGTCATGCTGCAAAACAATTTCTGCTGTCATTTCGTAATGAACAATGGTCACACTTTAAGAAATGCAATTGATCAATAAAGATTTTAAAAAAAAAAAAGTGCCGTACACAACAAACACAATTGAAAATGCCTAAAATTTAACAGAAAATGCAATTAAAATTGAAGTAATTTTAAATATGTTCTTGATCTACTTCAAAATGGAACAAATTTCTCAGTTAAGAAGACTCATTTCATAAATCACATGCGTAACACGATATGCACAAAAAAATGAATGATTTTGTCTCGAGTGGGAGATGCTTTCCTAGGAACTGTTGAATCATATCGGACCATTATGCATTACAAAAGCATCGATTTGATATAGTCAGCATTGCATTAGCAATCGTTAATTTAAAAATGAATGTAAGGCAGACATTTAGATAAAAATGTGGAGTTGAACGAGATTGAGAGGAAAAAGTTAAAAAAGGGTTCCTGCTTACAATTCTTCAAAAAGAAAACTTGATATATCATAATCAGATCGTCATTAAAATACCAAATCAAACTGCCATGCTGTATGAAAAAATAATTCTTTACGTGAACGTAAACATGAACAAGTTTCCTCAACGGGCCGAAAAGACGATTGTCAAAAATTCTTGAAGTTTTCACCTCTACAGGAAATATCATTCTCGCATAGATATTTTTGGAGTTAAGGATGAAAATACAAAAAGACCTCACGCTACTTTCTGCTCCTTTTAGAGTTACAGTAGTTGCATGAAATCTTGGCCACATGTGTTACTGAAAATAATAGCTTCAAGCAAACTTAAAAACATTCGCAATACTCTAAATGAATGGAGGACGAAATCTAAATTTCGATTTTAGGGTTATCAATCATCCAATATTTATCTAATAAGTTCTAAGATAACATTTTCAGCAAATTTTTGAAGATTTGTATTAGCAAAATCGTCCATGTAAATCTTTCGTCTAATTGATGACAAAATAAATCTCTTTAAGTGCTGAAAAAGAAGAGTTTTGATGCGTTTTTCAAACTAAGTAGCATGTCAAAAAGGGGGAAGTAATAAAAAAATTCCCATAAATGTCAAAAAAAGGAAATGATATTATTCAAATTTTGTAGAGCAGGTTAATGTGTAATAAAAGAGGCCTTTAAAATAATTTTTCGTTTCATAAGTACATTATCAATAACATTCCGCTAGCAACATATTCACTGCAGGCAACCAAGTTTATGTTCTTTCATCTTAATTTGGTAGGTAATATTAGCTCACTTAATTTTAGAATTAGAAACACAAAAGGAGGACATTAAAATATATAATAAATATTAAATAAATACGGAGAGACAAATAGACATTTTTAAACTGCGAGTAGTTTCGGCGCATGTATTTTAATGTTGATATACTCTGTAGAAAACGTAGATTTGAAAGGCATCAGTGGGCCAATATCAGGATTCTTCTTTACTGTTTTCCTCCGTTTTTCAATTAATTATTGTATTATTATTGTCGATCTTTCATATCATAGACATAAAGATTTATACATATGTAAGTTTTTCCTAGCGGCATTTATATAAATAAGAAGGATAATGCAATCTGTTTACCAATTCTTATGAAATTAAACATAGGTCTTTATGAAATCAAACAATTATTTAATTCATAATAACAAGACATTTGGGACATTATGGTACACGAAAACTGGTCTGGGGACAATGGTTGAATAGTTGATGCGTGTGGTGTCATAAACGATATGTGATTTACGTTAGAGTTTTAATCATCAACCATTCGGATAAATACAACAGAATAACAGCGATATTCTCACTGTTTGTTCTAAACCCAATTGCAATCAATTTAAACCGATGCTGCACAGGAAGTCTTTCTCTCTTATTGCCATTGGCTTATTGGTCTATGAGTCACGTTGATATTCCACTGCAAAATTCATTGATTTTATAGTCTCATGCGGTGACGCAAGAAGCGGGCATGCTGCGTGTAAATTGCATCAGGGCGGAACAAAGCACAAAAAACAATTCGCAAATTCAAGTTGTATCATTACAGTGATTAAAAAAAAGAAAGAATCCTGATAATTATCATGAGATAAGGAAAACAAGGATATAGATGTTTAGAAATGCAAAGCGACTATAATTCGAAGTATAGCTCTATAAAAACATGGTTAACAGGGAAGGAAAATAATTGATAAAAACGTCACTGCTGGTATTTTCAAAGTTTTCGCAGCAAACATTTCATAAACCATCTTTTCGCAGCGACGTGGTGGGGATACATATGCCCAGATATTAACAAACGATCTCAAAATGGATTATGGAAGGCAAGAAATTGTATTAAATTTATGGAGTATTTCAAGAGACGAAAACTACTCAAATACAAGATGCAATAGTACGAAGATAGAAACTCCTACAATAAGATTGGAGGCAGCGTAAAAATCTCCATATTTCCTCGGAGCCATTGTTTTCAACAAACTTCAAGAGCACGGAAGGAAAGAAACTGATTTTTAGAGTTTTTTAAAAACCATTCAAAGTCATTTTTATAAAAAAACATTATTTCAAAAATTCATATTTTTTTTTGTTTTTTCGATTTATTCTGACATGGTTTTTATAAATGTAACTAGCGTAAATATGATATGACTGTAGGAAAATTACGTATAAAGATTTGTTAATAATAATAATAATAACAATAGTAATAATTAAATTATCATTTGTATTATTTGTTGTATAAAAACTCTAAGGAGGAGGTAATCATGCATTTGTCCTGATATATCATGAAGGTAAAGCTACACTCAACTTGTTATTCATATCTCATTGCAAATGAGATTCAAAAACACGGTAACAGATGTATTTATTGAAAAATTAAAATTCACAACTCCTTTGCAAACACAAAACGGTCGTAGCAATTCATCTCGCTTGTAATATCCAAGTTCTTCCGTCAAAAATACGCTGGCATCAACCAATTCTATTAGCTCTGCAGGCTAAGAACTGAATAAAAGAAAAATTTCAAATATCGTGCTATATAGAACATTAAATTTTCTGTCCAAATTCCATAGATCATTTGCATTCACAATATTAAGAGAGCTTTAAAAGCAAAGTTTCTCTGAACATTTGTTGCCCAAGCTACTCACGTGTAGAATAAGAGCAAGAGATACGTTTTAATAACAGTTAATTTGATATAGAGTGTTAGATATTCAAAAATGACTTGTTCTTACAGCATCACCAGTGGACGATTCGCAAAGTATCCACGTCTTATCAGATCGTGATAGCCCTACAATGACATCAAACCATAAAGAAGCACACAGAAGAACAGAGATCCTCTGCAAAGTTTGCGGGGATATATCATCAGGGAGACACTATGGAGTGTTTACTTGCGATGGATGCAGTGGATTTTTCATGAGAAGTGTAAGACGAGGCATGGTCTACACGTGTAAAGGAAATCAAAACTGCATCGTTGATAAGAAACGAAGAAACCAGTGCCAAGCGTGCAGATTTAAGAAATGCGTCGAGGTCAAAATGAATAAATTTGGTAAGTATTGTTGGTCTTTGAAAGTATAGTTTGCTGATGAAGCTATAGAAATTGATCTTAAATGCCGAATAAATAGTTGCTACGTGAATCAGGTCCTAAAAGAGCTTCTCGTTAAAGCTTTGTAAACTAAAGCCTACATTGAATAATTTCTTTGCGAAGATAATGGTTCTTGTTTAACTAGTATCTCCTATGCATATTTTATGACCAAGGTTTATCGAAGACAGGTCATTGCCAATTAAAAACTGGCTTATCGTTAATTTAGCTTCCACTCTACCTACAAGCATCATAAGAAAGCGGGTTAATATGCCAGTGAAATAAATCGTATCGAACACTTTGCATTGGTCTTCTCCTTTTTCTGCCTACACGTTAAGTGGCGTGTTTCAAACGAAGCCTTGCCATGTCTGAACGATATCTTGGTCAACAATTCAAAGATACGTAAATTCCCTACTTATCAAACAATGTCCACATGTCGAAAATATAAAAACCGTTAAGAAACAAGACTGAATGTCTGTTTGACCATGTAAAATGCATACTAAAGCAGGTCTGTGCACGTTTTCCCTCTTTCTTCCTCTTTCTGTTTGTTTTTACGTGTTATTCGATCATGTTAGATGGAAAGTGTAATTAGACCAATCTGCATTATCGTTTGTTTCTCCGTTTCTATGCATCCCTCATTTCACAATATTACAATAAGAATGACAACAGGCATTTATAGAAACATATAGGTGTAAGGACAAAGATTTTGAACAATCAAAATTCAAATGAACGAAAAGAATTGAAGAAAGACAGTGATTACTATGTCATATGAGCTATTCTAAATCATTTTCCAAAAAAAAAGATTAACAGAGAAAATCCCAGTGTTTTGGTATGTTGATGACTTTTTTATTGGGGTGATAAGTAACTGGTTTGCTTATCCCGTTAAATGGTATATGACGATCTCCCAAATGCGATGAGCAACCTCAAATGAGGCTCAATCCTCTTTTTATTATTCACATAACCTATTACAATGATAGTCTATTCTACCCTACTTTACAAAGACGATGACTACCCAGGGTCCTAACTAGTAGCAGATCCAGCAGAGTGCTGCTTGTATTCATAAATAATAAGATATACCAAATGAAAAAAATTGATGATAACAGCATTCAATAAGAAATCAAATGTTTGATAAAGTTATCAATGACACTGTCCGTCGGATCTTTAATAGAATGTGAAAGTGGCGTTTATTGTAGGACAAATTTTCCCTTGCGCACGGGAGCTTATTTTGGAATAATGAAAACGGTGGAAGTCAGTCACAATCCATGAGAAATTATAAGAACGTTTATGTTAAATAACCCTACAAAGAAGGGTACCTCTCGAGTTTCTTCTTCTCTAAGAGATTTTTCTAAGAGGCTGCTTACAGAGGGATCAATGCTCTTATCTGGGCTTTTAGCCCTGGGTGAAGATATTCAATATTAGTCACACGTTCAACTTCATTAAACGATTCTGAGTTTTATCGCGATCTCAAAACACCAATTACAGTTTTCCGCAAAATTAATACAGTAATTAAAGATAATTTATGATTTGGATGTGCCTGAGATGTACAGGCGATTTTGATATTATAGTCATAAATCTACCCTTGGTCCTACTTCTAAGAAGAATTCAAGTGTGTACTTGTACGCAATACTGCATATCTTAAAAACTATCAAGCTATTCATGCATGTATTATCTTAATAGCATCATTTTATGGCGAATCATCAAATAAAAGCATGCTTAGAACAAATTAGACATGCGCTTCTGAACTGATGTTTTACTTCTTAAAGTAGTTCTTGCAATAAGGCTATGGATATTACATTTATCATAAGTATGGCAGCAGAAAAATTTGACATTACAAATTTCAAATGATAGAGTTTATTACCCCGCAAAAATTATCTATTTTCGTTTACATCATTGCGACGTTTCATAGGGATTAATGTCACACCAAAAAGGTGTTATTAAGTATGTTATGGACGTTTTATTCGCACAACCTTAAAATTGATACCCGATGTTATTACTTCGTCCGTGTAGCGAGAAAATAAGCTTAAATACCCCTGTTTGATTGACTAAGTTTAGAAGAACTGCAAATTTCAATATCCTGTTTTGGTATTCATGAGATTTAAATCTCATGACGAATAATTGTTGGAAGTAACCTAATTCTGAGGAAAATTTAATGGAGAGTGATAAAAAATGAAAATTTGAGAAAAATTCATCAGAATTTCGCCAATTTGTAGCAGTTTAAAGTTGAAGCAATTTGTTAAAAGTTGAACAGCTTTTGCAGCAAACGCGCGACCTAAGCGGCATTTTCTGGAGAAATGAAAAATCAAGTCGTGAAAACAATGGATATTGTAACAAAAGAGGGTTTTATTGATGAAGAAGTTCATCACCTTTATTCGAAATCCTAACCAAATAGTTTCAATGAAAACGCAATTAAAAACATACTTTGATCGAATGAGAACTCTATACGCGACAGCCGTTTTTAAATCAATACACTTAGATTTACATGTAAACATAACAATTTTGTTTGAAAGAATTTCAGTTTTAGAAATAAATATCGATTTTAACAATGAACAGACAACACAATAAATATCCAAACTGTATAACAGTGTGTCATTTAGCACCAAAAATGTGCGCCGTACTTTATTCAAAAAGCAATTCCATAATTTATATCCGTTACATTCAATTGACAATCAAAATATCGAGCCAAAGTGAATAAATATGAGCAACTAACAAAAAACTAACAAAAATTGTTGATAGCAGATGTTGCAATTATTTGACTCCAGGTGAAATATAAATCAAATAATTCTTCTGAAACAACATTATTTTGCCGCCAAGGATGGAAAACATATCAATGTTATCGATCGAATCAAACTATAGCAATAAGTTTATTGTCGGAGGTCTATTGTTGCAAAAGTTTGTAAGAATATGCAAAGTAATAAAAATGTTAGATTTAAGGCATTGCAAAGAATATATTTACAATAACTGAAATCTCAATTTGTATTGTTTCAGCAAAATTTCAATTAGCGTAAAATGTATAAATATAAAAAGGCGCTTCATTTTTCAACATGCCGCAATTTAAAAAAGCATCAAATAAAACGCTCAGGTTTACTTGAAATTGAAACCGAAAATCCGACAATTTAAAAAGATGGAAAATCACCAGTCAAGAAACGTTTTAAAAGTGATAAATAACGTTATTCTAAAGGGTCTAAAGTGTCAAGGAGAAGGTTATTGAAGCTGCATGCATGATAAAATTCTGAAGCTTTATGATAAGAACAAATTTTTGGTTTTTATTATCTGAAAATGTGTTCAAATATGAACAGAAGGTTTATATGTATATAAGTAGGTGAGGAAATGATACTTGATATTATGTTTAAATGTTTGATGTTGGATAAGATGAAAGATATTGGCAAGAAATCTCTTAGGTTTTTAAGTGCGAAGCAGACGGGCCTCGTTGAATCAAAGCATCTTGCCATCAGCATGGTGAGGATAAAAAGCGAGTTAGGAGACAAAAGGATTGCATGTTAGCTGTTTGACAAGTTCAAAATGATAGCATTTGAAGGTTTGCGCTAATTTCTTATGAAAAAATCTGTTTAGTTGTTGAAGTAATCTTATTTTCAGACTCAGCTTTGCATTCTGTAGTTTCATTGATACATTCCTTTACACAATCAGCCACACTTGAAAATGCTTATAGGTAATTGAATCCACTTGACAAATATCCTTCTGTCCTTTAACAAACTCACGTGGATATGATGAAAAATTCATGCAAAGTACTTAATCTCGCTAAAAAGTGCGTTATCTCGGGTCAAAGTATTGACGATGAGGGATATAACAAGCTCCTAATCTGATTGAAATTATGGGCTTCAACCATAGTTATTGCCACTTATATGAAATTAAGAGTCTTAATACAGACCGCGTATTACTATTCTGTGTATTTTTCATTCGTGGCCAGGTGTAAAGCGAGTATGATCGTTAAATTCAACCAACATAAACAAAGGTTTTTCGATAATCACTGCGTCAAATTTTAGCGAGATTTCAGATTTTTATCAGCGTTCTTTCAAACATGCTTTCATTCAAAAGAACCCAGCCGAAAAACAATTGACGGAAAAGATATTAAGAATGATGATCGATAGATTTTCATGTCTCGATAGACATTCATGTCTCAAATGATTCTTAAGTCAATTTCAAACAATTTATTGAGAAAATGTTTAAATTACTCAAGCATTCATACCTCATTGGGTATCTAAACACTTCAATATTGTCCTTGAATACCAAAAACTTTCAGGAACTAAGGAAAATTCCAGTACTGACAACTTTCTTAAGACCGGTAGCTCCAGCATCGGTTTTTTCAAATGTCCTTAGGGACTTTCTTTGAAATCAAAAACTTCAGAATTCAAGGTAACTAAATCACCAATTCTTTACCTCAAATACTAAAACACTTTTAAAACGTCACTAATTTTAGTAATGCAGCATTGAAAGCCACGCAGAAATCTTAAGACATAAAATACGATTCATAAAAGTAATAGATGTGGAGAAGCAACAGTTGTTGCTGATAAAAACATAATTTAGGATACATAGAGATGAAAGATTGGATAAAGCTTCAGTTAAAAAAATGGGATATATAAAACAGAAACAATAGTTGCTAAATCAATCAATTTATCTGGTCTTGCATGGTACAACCATATGAATCCTTGATGGCTGCTTTATTATGAAGCTTTTCGTCTGTGTGAAAAAGAATTTAATGGAGCAAAGATAGGAACCAGTTAATGTTGGAAATTCACGCACGAATGAATGAACGAATCACTGAATGAATGAATGAATGAGTGAATGAATGAATGAATGAATGAAAGAAGGAATGAATGAATGAAAGAGGTATGAATGAATGAGTGAATGAATGGAAGAAGGAATGAATGAATGAAAGAAAGAAAGAAAGAAAGAATGAATGAATGAATGAATGCATGAGTGAATGAATGAATGAATGATTGGATAATCAACCAAAAGCGAAATGAATTAACTGATTAATCAATTAATAGCAAAGCTATTAGTAAGAAAAATGGAACTAAAAATGACTGGATAAAAAAAGAATGAGTTTATGATTGAGGAGAGAGTTTGATGAATGCAAACACGAATAAATAAACATTCACCGTTTACAATAAGAAAGAAAATTGAAGAGGAAATTCGTAAACACAAATAGAAGTAAAACGTTGAAGTATTCTAAAACTAAAGAAAGCAGATATTATGCCACAGCTTCTCAAGGAAACAGAAAGTCGAAGGAAAGAAGTAACAAAACATTTCTTGTAAATAAGTTGCGAATCAATATGAATTGGAGAATTAACTACGCAAATCACACTAGAGATTAGTATTCAGTGGCTAAGCCAACTTTATATAACTAAGACTTGAATAAAGGAAACGATGCAAATGAAGGTTCACCTCTCAGTCAGCTGATAAATTATATAATTGAAATTATGGTATACTGTGAAAGTTTAGAATTTTGTTAAAAACCAGCAAAATCTTAATCAATTGAGTTCTCGTTTCTCTCGATCAATTTGTGCTGTTTAGTAACCACAGGAAAGCTAGAATAAGCCTGGGTACGAATCATTGAAAGTTGACTAGGTCAAGGAGAAGAAAAATTTGCAAAGAAAGAAAACTATTTCGTTTGAATAGAATTGTGTTAACATTTTAACAATTTACAAAGATTTAACCACTTATTTGAACTTACTAACAATAAACACTCTGAAGACCGAAAAAATTATCCTTTAAGAACTTCGCGGTTGCAAACTAATGCTTACTTTGCTAACGTGTTCGGATAATGTTAGGCCAATTGCTTAATAGTTAAGACTTAAATCCTCTTAACAAAACAAAGAAAGTCTACCGCTAATTTTTAAGAACATGAAAACTTTGAATGTGAAAAACTACCGTGATTTGGAATTAGTTTTGCTCTACAAAGAAGAATGACACTGCTCGTGGTATTGCAATAGATTCCTTCAGTGAATCCAGCATGTATGCTGTTAGTAAAAAAAAAGACATCACTTCGGTACTGAATAAGCGTTCTCACTATTCTGTTATAACGCAAGAAACTGACTTTTCCCTACAGCACTTTTAAGTGCTGGTCATTATAATCTTTTTCCTGCAAAATATGCTCTGACAAGTGTCAAAGGCAACGGTCATTTCGTATGCTATGCATCACATAGAACTTCAGTGCTCCTCTTTGTTCATCGGTTTGTGAAAATCAGTTATAAAATCATGTCAAAAGTTAATCTATAACAAAGACAGAATACTCCTTCCTTCCTTCCTTCCTTCCTTCCTTCCTTCCTTCCTTCCTTCCTTCCTTCCTTCCTTCCTTCCTTCCTTCCTTCCTTCCTTCCTTCCTTCCTTCCTTCCTTCCTTCCTTCCTTCCTTCCTTCCTTCCTTCCTTCCTTCCTTCCTTCCTTCCTTCCTTCCTTCCTTCCTTCCTTCCTTCCTTCCTTCCTTCCTTCCTTCCTTCCTTCCTTCCTTCCTTCCTTCCTTCCTTCCTTCCTTCCTTCCTTCCTTCCTTCCTTCCTTCCTTCCTTCCTCCCTCCCTTCCTTGGATCTTCCTTGCTCTGAAGGTAAAGAGAAAACGCAAACAACTCTTTATTCAGGTATAATTGACATCCTTTTTATATTTAGCTGTGCAGCAAGAACGCCAGCCTAACAGTGTGCGAATTCGTGAACTGCCAGCAACAAGCCAAGAGACAGCAGAAATGCATTACCTCCGAGCAAGGGCAGATTACATATCAAGCTTCAGTTCACCAGAAACACAGTTACCAAGCCCCATAGTGATGACATCATACTCAATGCCAGCTTTGCATAGCCAGAAATCACAGGTATCGGCATCATCTTCCTACCACCATTCAGTTGATGGTATTTATGAATCTGCAGCAAGGTTACTCTACTTGTCCGTGACGTGGGCCAGAAATGTGCCAGCATTTTTGCAACTGCCATTCAGGGATCAGATCATTCTGTTAGAAGAATCATGGAGAGAGCTTTTTGTTATATTTGCAATACAATGGAATTTGCCATTTGATTCCAACTACCTTGTTTCACCATTTGTAAGTCAAAAGAAGCCAACAGACCCAGACAGGGTGGCAAAAATATCCCTTGAATTGCGAAGATTTCAAGAATTAGCCACCAAATTTCGCGCTTTGAAGGTTACAGAAGAAGAATATATATTCCTGAAAGCGATTATCCTTTTCAAATATGGTAAGAAACATTAATAGCTTAAAGTTAAATCTTTATAATTTCTAGTTTTTAATATTGCACCATTACCACTTTCCTATTGTCAATTCAACCCCAAATTTTCGCCATCATTTTTCATTCTTCCTTTCGCTTGATTGCTTGCTTGATTGATCTTCACATGTTAATGATCGATTGGTCGACAATCCATAGCCTCAGTCCCCATCCGCTATAAGTGCGGTGTGTGATCAAGACAATCGTATCATAAAACTGATATGATGTGATCAGTGACTTCTAGAGCAATCTTATTTTGAGCTATGACATAAATCATCAACCTTGCTTTTGAGCTTTGTGTCTTTTAAGGCCTGCGTCAAAGACAGTGAAATTCTAGTTTCACCGCAGGCTGAGTTTGAAGAATATTCACTTTCATTATCTCTTGTTTGTTATGTCCCGTGCTTGAATTCGATATGTTGTGTTTACATTCTTGTTCGCTTTCTTTATCAGCATGGACAATCAATTGCATCACAATCGCAAGTTCAATCATAATCACAAGCTTATTATTTGCTTAGTCGAACTCCTCTGCTCACAGAAAATCGAAAAAACCCACGCTTCCAGCTTAGGTCCAAAATTAATAAGAATAAGCGGGCGTTGGTTGAAATACTGTCAGTTTGGATTGCAAATTCATGTACACAGGACAATGAGAAATTTATTATTGTGCAATTTGAAATTGCATCTAAGTTTTGATAGGTCATATAATTGCGGATCTATTTCTTTGAAAGTATGAAGTCAATCTCGGTCCATTCATCTTTGATTTGAAAGAAGTTTGATGTTTTCCCCCAATAAAATGCATGACTACAGAAAAAGCTTGTTTAAATTATAGCTAGATCAAATTCAATAATCAATAAGTTGCGTTAATTTCGCAGTTTTCCCGCGGGCCTGCACTCGTCTTACACTAGATAAATAAATAATCCTTTGGATCACAGACACTCAAAACAAATTCAAATTCATCTGAGTAACTTTGGTCTGCAGGGTAAATGAATAGGTAACAACTGTTTTTCAATACTATGACACAGTTGCGGCCGTAAAATATTACAATTTTTCATATCCCGCAGATTCCCGCGGTTTGAGAGATCCACACCATGTTGAAAGCTGCCAAGATCAAGCACAAGTGATGTTAGGCGATCATATACGACACAATTTCAGAGAGCAGAAACAAAGATTTGGTAAACTAATTCTTTTGCTGCCAGCATTGCGTGGAATAAGCACAAAGACCTTGGAAGATGTCTTTTTCAGGCAAACCATTGGCCCAGTTTCAATCGAAACACTTTTGGCGGACCTTTTCAAATCGTCATAAAAACATGTTGTTTCTATCGTTTTAGTGTTATGTTTTAAAAACGTAATTCGTGGCTTATTGAGCCTTAAAAGTGACTAAACATAAGCGAATGTTTTTTACCTTGTGTTTAAGGCATGGTTTAATAGGAGCAAGATAGAACGCTTATGGGACAAGTTACGTAATCTCACCTCCCCCTGCACCTTGGTATTAAAAGTAGGCTTATTGACTGCTATCACAACCGCAGCTAAAGTCAAGTCACGTGAAAGGTGTGGTTATTCATCCTACCCCAAGGCCCTTTGGAGCCGTTGAGAATCCCAAACAAACTCAAAGTATCTGCCCCTCACCCCCCCCCCCCCCTCCATCCAATCTTGCGTTCTTCACACCACTAAGTAACCGCGACCAATCTTGCCCATTCTGAATGAAGCATTTGAAAACTACGTTGCGAATTCTTGTTGATTCATTTGCTGACCATTTACTTCAATTTCTGTTCAGTTATTCAATTTTACCATTATTGTGTTTATTAGCTAATTATAATCTTTGACAAGATTTAAAACCTCTTTTGCATCTCTTATGTATCCTAAGGTTTCAATGTAGATAAGTTATATTCCTTTGTAATTAGTATGATAGTTGTTGCTGCTATTTTCAGAGACTGATAATTATATGGTTATACTAACATGTCTCATTCAAAAGTAGACCTGCCTTATCCGGTAATCATTAATTGCTTTTTGAAAACTTCATGGTCATTGAGTTTCAATTTTGGGGGCACAAGTTCAGGTAAGCAGATAATATGTGAATGTAGCACAAAGTGCCGCATTAGAGCGGGGCACAGGACAGTACCTGCTTTTACATTAAGACCAAAAAAGGGCGTGGTTTGGGTGTGGCGTGCTAATTGACCAGGTTGAGTACAACTTTAGCAATCAAATAAAAGGCCAGAATATTACGATAACACGATGTGCGGGTGTTATGTTACGATGGGCCGTCTTTAAATTTCTATTCTAACCTTACAATATTCTCCGCAATTTATCCTTTCTCTTGTTGGTCCATCTCCCATCAAAGGAGCAGGTTTTCCTTAAAAAGGGCTCCATTTTCTTTCCAATCCCTTTCCAAAGTTTTTTCTCCCTTACGTTCAACAGCATATGGCCAACGATATCTTTAGTCGTTTCGTCAACAACACATCGCCCCACCTGATTTTGGTATCGCTCTAGATACAATCTCCAAAATAAGTCTTGATATTCGGACGATCGATGTAATAAATTTGCCGGATGTTTGTCGGCACAGGTTAAAGCCCCTCAGGGAGGTTTTGGGAAATGAAATTCCATTGGAAAGATATTCAAGATAAAAAGCGATTTCCTCACATGTATAAGAGTATTAGCTGTAAATTTTCAAACTTTCGGCAAATTAGCGATGCGATGCCCAAATTATCTGCAGATGGAATAGATAAAGTCCCCTTGGTGAAATGAAAACATTCGGTAAAGGTCATGCTGACAATAAATTGCTTTTTGAGGCAAGAATCGCAATCTACAGGATGAGTTGAGATTTTATGAGAAAATACTGTTAAGGTTAATTGCTATCATGCAAGAATTATTATTTTGCATGAGACATGACAAAAATCAACATCACTTCCTGCGACAGTACATAATCATTTGCTTTGAACGCGGAAGTAGATTGATAAGAGTCTCTGATTGGCTGATTGTTGACAGACGCAAATAAACATTGAGAAAGGGCAGATAAAAACAATAGACTCGATTGCAAATTGCTAAATGAGAAATGCCAAACGAGGTCATAAAAAAGAGGCCATTGGCCTAGTTCATTGTTCTTGCTAATGTGCAGGTTAATAGAGCTCAATAGATCAACGGGTGGCTGCGGTGCGCAGATTACGGGCATGACCGAGTTCTCGCAAACAGCCCGTTTAGCCATTACCTCAGTGAAGCGTTAAGGAACAATCACTATTGTTCTAAATAATAGCCGATTGATGAATACTGCCTTGTGATTGGCCGACTTCATTGAGCAGGCAGTGACGCAATGCTGCTCATTGGGCAAACCAATAGTAATGCCACGTCAATTCAAAGCAACGAAACTGCACGCATGCGTCAAAATTTCAAGTGAGAAGCAGGCCACAAATTTTATTTTGAGTCGTTCAAAGAGTTATTGCGGGAATCTTTCCATTGCATATAAAGATTCCAAAAGGACTTCTCGTGAAAATCAAGTGGAAGCTTCTACAAAACTGAGGTAAGAGCGGTAAAGTGTAATGTCTCACTATTTTACAAAGCTTTTAAATCTATAATTTTCTACTGTTTACTAGAAAAAACGATCAAGTATTGGAATTTGACCCGTAAAGGTTTCATCTTCACTCATAACTTCATATGATATATTTTCGCATTATCTTATCTATCTTGGATTGGCAATTGGAAAAATGGAGGAAAGAAATATCAAAAGCAAGATGGTTGTTTGTGGGGAAAAAGGTGTTTAGTTAGTGAAATTTTGGTCGGAATTCGAGATGAATTTTTGGTGAGTGACCTCATGAATAGGAGGACCAGCAGCTATTGATCACTCAATACAGCGTCAGAAACATTCTTGGTACGGTCGATGCTTCAACGCTATCCATTGTTACTGAAAACAGTCAACAAAATTATCGTAAAGGCCAAACGAAAAGGCCTGTAGTCCACGGATTCCAACACCCAAACACTTTTGGATTATTAACGTCTACACTGCACTGCCAATTAACGTAAGGATTGTAATTTGGATTAGCCTTTGCTGTTCACGATGTTCATTTTATGATTGAAGTCTGGGATAATTGAATCTAATTGAGATCCGCAGAAGAATATGGTGGAAGTTGATTAACACCAAAGGCAAAACAGAGCGATCTTATCCAATCTAAAGTGTGCTACAAAACTAAAGCAAGATAATAACAAGGGACTGGATGATTTCAAATGTGGTTGATGAAGACTCCATGTTGAATATTGACCACCATATAATTATCGATGTACAAAGCCGATATGATCAACCATGGGCCTAGATGATTTGAATTAACTGGAATCAAGTTTCCTGAAGCTACAATTTCTCTAGATATTTGTTTTTATGAGACAAAACGGCTCCCCTTATCACAAGAAGCGTGGACAGCCCTGTAAATAAACAGGAAAAGCAAAGGAAGATAGTTTTGGGGACAGATTCATAGCAATTAAGTCTGCTGAGAATAATTTTGTCTTAAAGTGTTGTTAATAAATATAAATTTGTAAACATATATCTTGTTTATTTTAGATCATGATTTGGAGGGGAGGTCACCGACACCTCATTTCGCTATTCATAGCAATAACTATAGGATACACGGTAAGTGGTTAAGCTTTATTTAATACCGTGATATTTAAATCATTAAGTGTTATAACTGGTCAAGTATTATTTTATAAATCACAACGTCCATAAAAAGCGATTGAAGGTATCGCGTCGATTAATTCACTGAGAACACATCCATAATAGATTTCAAAGCAAATACACTTGTATGAGCAACAAACATCATGTAAAACAGTTCAGATGAATTTTGCAAATATTTATAAACTAGTATTTGGGATTCAGTGAAAGCTTTCATATCAACAAAATATGAAATTATGCAGATGTATGCATTTATATAGTTTCATAAGTACGATATGTTACAGATGCTATCGATATAGGAAATAATGATATTTATATTCAGATATGTTATATGGTAAGCATGAATAACAGTAACCAAACCATAGCGTCATGGGCACTTTTTACCATTGCTATTTTTTACAATAGCGACTTAATTTCAAAACAAAACGGGGAGTACATGGACAATTTAGTACAAAGCAAAAGTTGCCATCGTGCCTTTCTCACAGGTACCTTAATTTGCAAAGAAATCTCAAAGAAGAAATTGAACTTTCACTCCTAAAGAGAAAATATAATTCTTGGGCATTACTTATTGAATTCTAGTTTTGATTATAAGTCTATTTATTGCTTTAAAAAACCAGTAAAATTCGTTGCTTTTATTAAACATCATGATGACTTTATCGTTTATCAAAAACGTCAACTTTGTACAAACTTAAGGACATCTTTCTAGCGATAAAATGTATCAAAAAACAAAACCAAACAAATACAGCAGTTTTTTCAACCGTCGAAGATGGCGGATACATCCATTAATTTTAAAAAGTCAAAGATCATGTGATTAATTATTCATAAGATGGCGAAATGGAAACTAAACAGACTCTCAGCACTTTTTCAATATTGCAACCTTTAGAGTTAATGAATTAATCATTATCAGCACATTGTTTTTAATTCTGAAAACGCAAATTATGCTTAAGCGAAATATAAAAAAGTTCAAATGATGCAAATTTTGTGCAAATCATTATATTTGTTATGTCTGCTCTGATTTCTTATAAATCATCTGTCTATAGAAAATTTCTTTATGATTGAACGTCTAAGAAAGTGAGCACAATGAAACATAAGTATTATTTAACAATTATTATTAAAATACAGTGAGTCGAATCAAAAAATATAGTAAAATTAGGAACAATTATACGGTCAAAGCTTCAAGAAAACTTAATGGCGTTTAGTCGCTACACCTGTGCAGTTGTAAAGATAGAAAGGTAAGAACACTATAATCAAAATAATTCATCGAATATGTTTTCTTTTCTAGTTCTCACAACAAATACTGCCCGATTGGCCAAAAGTAGGGGATAGAATAACGCAACCATTTTTGGACCAACTTATGGTTAGCCAGCTTCTGGAACAGAACCTTACGTTAGGATTCTTCTTGAAAGGATTAAACGGACCTCCAGGCCCACCTGGACCACCAGGACCATCTGGTGAACCCGGACCTCCTGGATTGCCTGGAGCACCTGGAGCACCAGGTCATGTTGGTGAAGACGGAGCACCCGGACCTATGGGACCTCAAGGACCTCCTGGTCCACCCGGACCTCCTGGATTCCCAGGAGAGAAGGGAGACCCTGGTGTCGCTGGTTTGCCTGGAAGCCCCGGTCTGCCTGGTGCACCAGGTTTGCCTGGACCAATTGGACCCGCAGGAGAATCAGGACCAGAACCACTCATGCCGGTAAGAAAACATTTGAATCTCAAAATTATATCAAATCAATTTAGTTCACAATTAATTATGAATTTTGACTCAACATAACGAACGGCCTAGGCCACAATTCAATTAGGAGATAATAAAGTTTTGGTAAACTATGAACTGTGAATAAATTGTTAGCTTCAAATGTGAATCTGTTTTATTATTTACAAAAATGGACAGCAGCAATACTTCAGATCAAATCAGACAATAGTTTATCCACATTTCCTTGTTGAAAGGAATTCAAAGATATGGAATCTATTGATAAAAACATGCCTTAATTGCTTCTAAAAATTCCCAGTAAAATACGATTTAAATGACAGCCTTATTAAAAACCATTGAACCAAAAGTAGCACCATAAAATCATCCAAGATCTTAGCAAAAACGCTTGGCTCTCTTTAATCCCATGAAAACGCCCGTCCATTGCACATTCGTATTCTGCATTCGCTGCCTTGCCTGATCAACAAACGTCCTTGGCATTCATTATGATTATGTTTTGTTTCAGAACTTCACCGTTATTTGCGAGGGTGAAAAAGGATGGGTTCAATGCAAACAATACGAAGTCATCAAGATTAAGAACGCATTCTGGGGACGTGATGACCATTCCACATGCGCCAAAGTGCCAGCAGGGCTCACCCTTGATCGTCTATGTGAAACCAACACCGAAAACACAAAGGTCAAAGTTGATGGCCAATGCAAGAACGAAATGGCATGCGAAGTCGTCGCTTCAAATATTTTCTTTGATGACAACAGCTGTGGAAACGTGTATAAATATCTAAAAATGTGGTACGAATGCGTGCCGGATGAAGCGAATGCTGTTGACATTTTAAGAGAAGGTGGCAAGAGGAAGAAGAAGCGTGCAACCAAAGACAAGAGATCATTCCGAGATAGCCGTTAAACTGCCGATGCTCCATGCCACTGCAAATTATCTTAATGTAGAATTATCACACTAACAGTTGGTTGTTACAAAGTGGACTTTTTCGAGGATGGAAAACGATTGGTAGTAACACATTTAGCCGATATTTTGGCTTCTAATTCAAGACCCTTTGCAACGTTATCATCTACAAGTAAAGTTGTATAGATTGAACAAAAATAGGCCGGTAGGCCTTTCTCAATAATTTCGCATTTAACATGGAGAGACTCTTACGTAACGTAAATAAACTTGAATATATTTATTTTTAAATACATTCTAAGCTATCATAAAAATGCTACATTTTCTCAGCATTGTTGTAAATTTTTTAATGTTGGATGTTGTGTTCGTTAAGCGGCTAAAAATGGTTATAGAATGTATGAACATGAGCCATTAAAGCAAACATTTGGTCGCTTTATTAGAAAATTAAATGAATAATTTTGTATTGTGATTAATAAATTTAGGCCAATAAGATATTGACGTCTTCCAAGATGTTACTTGTTGGATTAGGCCATCTTAGTGGCAATTTTTAAGGCCATCTTTTTGCCAATATGGATCAAAATGGTGACGTATATTTCATCGGCTATGTTTTATGTCATTTAATAAAATGATCACTAAGCTAAGAAAAGTTCAAAATTTTTTCATTTACCGATGTAGGCTTTAATGGTTTCTGTTCAGGGAATACAGGAAACGGTGTACAAACTTAGAAGAATTCTCATTGTCATGTTAAGTTTATATTTTTATAAAGATTTGAAAAGACAGAGATAAGCTTTGTCCATTCAATGATTTTGTTTTATAGACATGCAAATCTGCATAGAGCATGGAATCGTTCGTTGTTCATGTAGAACTGTCCAAAATTCTACTTTTACTTATTGTACGCAATTATTGCCATAGTCGTCTTTTTGTGTGTTTATGTAGCTTTGTCGATATCATATTTGAATTTTACAAAAAGTATCTTTTTACTGCTTTTTATACTTGCTTGATTTGAAAGTATGGGGTTGCTACGACGGGAATAATTCTTCATAAACAATGATTTTCGACAAAAAACGTTAAATTCAATTGTAAAATAACAGGCTAACAAAATTTATCTTTAGGTCCAATAACGTGCAATAACTTGTTTTAAATTCTTTCGTACGACAAAAAGCATCAAGTAAGTTCAATAATTTAGAAATAAAGGATTTGAAATTGAGACGGGAGGTAGATGGTATACAGAGATCAGAGAAAAAAGCCGTTAGTAAAATATATCACCAGAAATATGTCTCTGATACTTACAAATGACACTATTTACTTAAAAACAAAATCATGTGTGTTGAGGTGCTCTTCTTGGTTGTCAGATTTAAATGGATCGGAATGGTGGATAATTACAAAAGTAATTCGGAGGCAAATTAGAAGCTACAGAGAAATGGTTCTGGAGACTACTTATATCTGGATATCTGGGACAATGTAGACAGCTTACTAATCAAAGACAAAAGCAAATGAACTTTGACAGAAACAATAATAAAAATAATTTGAGTTTTAGGACACTTGTGAAGGAAGAGAGCTTAAAAACATCAGCTGGTACCGGAAAAAAATTGAAGGGGAAAATAGAAGAGGAAAAAAATAACACATATTGATAGCTTGAAGCTGGTAACCATTGAGAAGAATGCTGGAATTTTAATAAAGATAGCTGGTGACAGGAAAAATTGAAAGGCAATGATCCTCAACGTCTGTTATCAGATATGACAGAGTAATTGAACGGGAAATTTAATCATTTCTGGTCAAGGATAATGCCATTTCTTGCCTCGTTCGACACATGGCCTTAACTGTAGTAATCTGATGTATTTCATGAATAGTTGCAAACAAAGAATTATCAGTTTTTTTTTCGCTTTGGAAAGCGCTGGTCCTTTGACCCTTGGCCACTTCCTTCCCCCTTTGCCACTTCCTCCCCCTTATGCCCGTTGAAGATTTTCCATTACGTTCGGCCTTTAGTGATGTTTCTGCTATTGATCAAGCTGATTGGAGGAAGCTTCACGACTGGTGTGTTACTTAAAAAACCAATAGACCAAAGAAATGAAAGTGAATATTATCTGAGAATAAGGCCCTCCCCTTATGCCAAGCCCCAGGCTGTCTCGAATAAAACAACGTAACTTTAATTGATCTTAATCAGCATTTTAGTTAATGTAGGTATCAAGATCCTTTCAGGCAGGTTAGAAGCGTTTCATAGCAGGATGGGCACAGGCAGAAGAAGCAAAAAGGCTCGTTTTAGCATCAGTTACACAAACGAACCCTCGTTCTAATTAAAATTTGGGATGTTCAATATACCCGTTCCTGAATGGACCAAATTTTTCACATTCTCATTTTCTTTTTCATATTATTTGATAATAGGCCCTATTATCTGTTCTCTCTAAGATGGCTTTTGCTAACTTTACACGAAAGCATCTTGATAAGTTAAGAAGTACTAGTGGCCAAGCACCAAATGGCGCATTTATTTACAGGGATCATTCAACCACCCTCAGAAACTGAAGCCATGCTATTAAAGAAATTGCTCATTTCAGAATTGATCCTGATCAAACTGCAGTTTTTGTGCTGAAAATTGTATATGTTTTTTGCATAGAGTCTTTACTATATGTTTGTTGCATTGAAGACGTTTTGTGCACAAAATTGTATATTTAAGTAGATCTGCAGTATATTGAGTGAGAAAAATGCGACTGAGAAATGACCAACTGCAAGAGAAGGGTACTTTGTACTGTCAATCAAACAATTTTCACTTTATAGGACATATTATTAATAATCTTCAAGAATGAATTTTTTATGCAGACGATGAAGGGGAAACAGGTTGGGCAGACTAAAGACAAGCTAACGTGATAATATATGGGGTAAACAAGGTAGATTATCAGAGGTTGGCGAAAATGGAGGTTCTTGGGGAAAATCTATTGTTAGGGTCATAAAACTGTTCTTGGGTTTTAAAAATGAAAAACAAACAGATTGTTTATAAAATGTTATTGTGTTTATCAATAAAATGAAAATTGCAGACAAACTTAAGTGTGCAATGAAAGGGGAACAATTGGTCTAGTTTAATAAATTGATAAAATACATCACGGACTTAAAATCTGATACTTATTTCAAAAGTGGCTAATAGTAACAAATAGAAGAATTAGTTGTTTAAAACAGTGTGTAATTTGGTTTGATGTATCAATAGAACAGGTTAATTGCCTCAACAGCCAATATTCATTGAAAACAACAGCAGCAACAGCTTTGGACATGAACGAGGCACCAAAAATAAAAAGAATTCACATGAACAATACCATGTGACATCATGCAATTGTTCTATTGTTCCGGGTCAGTGGCTCTTTATGTGTGACTCACACGACTTGTAAAAACACTTGCAGAGGCTGCTGTACGTTTTCGTGTTGGAAAAATCATTAAATTTTTCTTCCACGATAAAATTTAATTTCCACTTTACGTATTTTTGTAATTATATGCAGAGGTGAAGACTCTTGAATCCCTCCAGGTATGTGATTTTGTTTATTGTAATAATTTCTATTATGTTTAGGCAATTGAAGAGTTTATGCATTGAAGAAGTACTTCAAAAACTGCAGAAGAATGCTAAGTGTGATTGGCAACTCAATCAACCACTTGACAATTGGGAGACAATTTAAAGTTGCCTAGTTTATGATTGCATGAATAAGATGAAACGTGTTGGAACTTTACAAATACATTTGATGATTCGAGTTTTAGCTTCAGAATCGCAGAGCATATTAAACGAATGGAAGAACAAATATTGAATTAATATAAAATAGAAATATAACTAGAATAACATGAGCTACAAAGATCATTTACTAAATATTGAAGATCATTTGCCCTTTGAAAGGAAAATCTTTTATCGATTTGAACAAAAATTAATTGCAAAATCAAATACTTCGACATATCATTTACAATTTTCGCAAAAATATCTATCATGCTATTCTAGCTTAACCAAGGGCAATGACAAACATTCTTGCTAAATGGGACTTGATTCCATTTTTCTGAAGCTAAGAAGTCGGTTTTATCGAGTCATTGCTGGGCTTTTTGATTCTGTAGCTAATGGGCTAGGACAATTGCCTACCTATCCCCTTGAGTACACATAAACGCAAGAAGAGAATGCCGAGGCCCTGGTAACACATGGCTAAGCAGCGTCTTAATTTCATTGCTCCTCGTCACGCATGATCAACCCCAACTGCTTGCAGTAAGAATTTGTAATGAAGGACTATTCCCTTAAAATTTGCATTCGTTGTCATGTGAAGTAATAATTTTGAAATACAGTCATCATGTTCTTCATATGAATCTTGAAACTTTGAATGACGTGCAAAAAGAAATTTTTTATCGACGGGCAGAAACAACAAGGCTAATTTTGGTAAACAAAACATCACAAATACCAAATATTTTCTGCAAATCGGATATCAAGATATAAAAACCGTTAAGATAACTGCCAAGGATTGGTCGATGCCAAAACCAGAGGTAACTTTTCAAAGAAAAAAGGTAGCCATTTTATTATCGTCCATTTTATCTTATTACAAATTGATGAATTACATAAAATGATCCTGAATAAGGCACTTGAAGAAGACATGAAGAATTTTAGGCCTAAGTGGAATCAGCTAACAAGCATCGAATCTACCTTTCCATATTTAATTATCATTTCTATAACCCTTTCAGAATTAAAAATATTATTAATAAGGTAATTTCGTAATTCCAGTTTATTTTGAATTGCTTCCTTCATTTTTATAGTGAATAATTTTGTTTTTACATTGAAGGTCATGGAGCCTCGGTTTAGCAAAACGATTTTACTTCTGGTTATTTCACTCATTTCACTTACAGTAAGTATATTTACAGTAAAGAAATTATGACAACAAATGTCGTAAACATTATCGAAGAGTGCTGTCCAAAATCGAATCGACACAGAGGAAGTCACAGGCGCATGAATAACTAATGAATTGTGAAATCGTGAGATAAGCAAGTTGAACTTAGGAATAGCAAAGATAAATACGACGACATATAGAATCCTCTTTTTCTTCTTCTTCATTTTGATTTGCATAAAAAGCATGATAAACAGTAAAACGTAGCATTCACAAATCCAGCATCCATCTTTGATCTCAATGAGAAACTAGAGAATCCATGAGGGTACAGGCCTTATCACTCCAAGCTCACACAAGCTGGATAACTGCTACAACCTAGCTTGGTTTAACTTATATATTTTTGCTTGCTTAATTGCTTACTTGCATGCATTATTCTTTGTTTGCTTGCTTGGTCTCTTACTTTCTTGCTAGCTCTCTGACTTTCTTGCTTGCTTTCTTAATTTCTTGCTTGCTTTCTCACTTCCCATAGCAAAGAGCAAAAGCTCTAGCATGCTTAATTACACGACAGCTTTTAAATCAATATAGGAGGAAATACGTTCAAAACATAAATGATGTTTTTATTGGTATTTGATAGATTGGAACTCCAATTGGAGAACCAGAGCAACGATCAAAACGTGACCTATGTGCACAAGGTGATGAAAGGTGTCTAGAAGATTCCTATTGGACAGAGGTTCTACCTCTTGGTTTCTTCATAAACAGCAACGCTGTCACAGGAGGTGGTGGTGGTGGAGGTGCACCTGCAACTGGCGCCAAACGTGGCATGGACCATGGACCTTTGAGCTACGGAAGTGGTAGTGGCCACATGATCCAGCGATCTGACATCCCAGGACAAAAAGCACAAAATGCACAAGCATCAGAACAAACAGTAAAAGCAAGCCCAGCAGTTGTCAAGACTGATGTTAGCCCCCCTGCTCCTGCAAATCCTCCCCCAGCCCCAGAAGCGGATAGCAACAAGGTAAATATTTATTGAAAATTGGAATTGAATTCAGCTTCAAATGGAGCTTGAAAAATTGAGCCTTGGGAACCCTTAGCCTAACCTTCGAAAATGGTCTTCAGTTCTTCTACCTGAAGACCTCCTGTCAACATTTTTATTGTTTAAAAGTTAATGTTTTCAAACTGGTTTAATTTTTAAAAATCTTCTATGATACTTACGATTCTAAGAGCCACAAACAATTGGTGGTTAATGACCATTAAATTTGAAATGTTGAATATCTAAATTGACAAGCTTCTTAATCATATTGGGATTACAATAGTGTACTATTTAAGTTAATCTCTTTAATGTAAGTTTAATTTTTGCTTCGCAATAAATATAATAGCATAGCAACACTTCTTGCCATAGCACAAAACAGTATTCTGTCAAAATGAGAAAGAATGGCTGCAATGCCCCATGTACCGTGTCATCAAAATCAACAAAGCTTATTGGGGACGAAAGGATCAAACAACGTGCACCTCCTCATCGGTTACAAGAACATTGAAAACTGACAAAAACTGCGATCAGGACGAAGCAAACACGATGAAGAAGGTAGAAACAATGTGCAATGATGAGAATGCTTGTGAACTTGTTGCATCTGAGACGTTCTTCGACAGAGCAGATTGCCCTGATGTTTACAAGTATGTTGAGTTGGAATACGAATGCTTACATAGTGAAACAAGAATAAAAGATGCCCCTACCTCATAAAAACCTTGCGTCATAAGTAAATGACGTCAGAGGTTACTTACGTCATAAATAACCTACGTCACAGACCTTTTATCTTATAGAACATTTAATTGATTGACGTCTTACTCTTAAAAGTCGTGTCATAGTTGAAATATATCATTGACATGTTATGACGTAAACTATGAACCGTGCTTCTACTATTTAGTTACATTTCGATTACAAAAACTCTAAGAATGGCGTTGATTTTGAATGACTTGTTGTTCAAAGACCTAAGGAGTAGCGCGCGCATACCGCTTTGTAATGGTTTATCAAACTGTTTAAATAATTCTCCCTTGATACTTTAACAAACCATTTTGAGTCAGGGCTGACAGGCAGAAATATGAGATCGCGCAAAGGGTTACTTCTTTAATTACTTGTTTCGTTGCCTGAAATAACTCGGTAAACAGTTCAACTGATGGGGTAGAAACATTCGGGAACTACGTCATGTGTGCACTGAGTATAAGGCACTAGACCAAAACAGGCAGAGACAGGGTCAATTTAATCTGCAACAAGAGATGGCTAAAAGTAATTGCCAACATTAGATGAAAGACAAACATGATGGGCAAGAAATGATAAATGTATCCATTTCGATATATAGCTTTAAAAAAAAATAAAACTATCATTCAAAGAAGAATATGTAAACATTTTGATAAGATCATTATTAAAAGTAAAATGATTTTGTAAAATAAGGTTTGTTGAAATATAGAAGAGTAGTTAACAGTCAAATATTTTATTTTGTGTAAAAATGTTCATTTTGTTGAATAAAGAATAAACTATAGTAGAAAAATAAAAGTCTTTTATTTGCTAATATATCTGAATTCCAAAACAAAGGTGAGCCGTAGGTTGAGAGAAATTTTGCATCCCAATTAAAATAAGTTGGATAGAAAATGGTTTCCCATTAAACATGGGCTGTTTGCTTTTTACAGCTCCTCAAAATAAAGTGCCACCTGAAAACATTGCACTAAAATATATCCTGATGATGATTTTCGGATCAATGGGCAAGTGAGGCTATTAACTGAATAAGGAGGTTTGGAATCGGTCATTTTGAAAACTCAAAATCCATATTTGTGGATGCGAAAGATTTTTCCTCCACATCCACATTGAAATAAGGGGGTTGACTAAAACAATAATCTTAAAATGTAAAATAATAGTTTGATGGAACTGACTTCTAACGATATCGCTTGCAAAAGTGACAAACATTTACCTATTCTGAAATAAGAAACAAAAAGAGGAGAATCGTCTGACGTTATTGCATGTTCTTGCTAGATTCTTGCGTCGTGGAATGCGAATGCTTGAATCAGACGGAGCTATATTTGAATTATGCTAAATAATCACATTGACAAAGCCAACGTCGAAAAGAAGTGAAAACAGGAAAGATGACGACACGGTTTCGAATCAGGGGAGATGACATGAGGCTTTAAAGTTATTTGAACAGACTGAGAAAAGAAAAGATGCAGGCACTTTTTTCGTTTCAACAAAGAAATTAAGAACTGCAGCATTATGATATTTACAGAAAACTGCATTCAAATTCTGTTGACTTCCAACCCTATTCTCTTGACATTAAACTAATTAACTTCACACATTAGGCATTTCCTTCGCTCCAAATAAAAACCCTAAAAATTTGCTATTTGGTAGGATGAAACTTTCTTGAGTGATGTCAATTAATTTATGATTTTTAACAGGTCAGCCTGTTTCTACATTAGGTGTTACACTCATTAGTATTGGTATGTAAAAGACAAGATTAAAAATGGGTTTGCAATTGCCCCCTCGGATAAACCTACTGTTTTGACATTTTAAACAATCGATTTCTCCCCCCCCCCCTAAGGCTAAGTTCCTTCAAAGAGGCCTTGATAAATGCATTAAACACTTTGTTGTGAGCAGACCTCGGATCTGCAGCAGGACCCACTGAATGTGCATCGACACGTCTCCAGTGATTTACTTCGAATGACGTATTCCAGGCCCAAATTGAAGGAGGGTAACCATGCGAGTAAGCATAGTAAGCATGATTAAACCCACGTGACTCGAAATAGTATCCGTTTTATCTTTGATCTATGCAGCAGGTGATCACGTGATCATCTGAACAACACTAGGCTGGTATTGATAGTCATTCAAATGTAAACATGATTTTGATATAAGTTTTGCAAATAGAAAGCTGTGCAAAACGTGCCTCACACCCTAGATGAAGCTAGACAGGCCACGACCAAGGATTTGTGACTAAGATCATTTTCCAATCGTGAGGAGAAGGAACCGACAGCAGTGAATAGTCAAACTGCATAAAACGCAGCCATCAAGAGTAGTTCAACAAATATTTTACAACATTTTTCAATGATGTTAGTTGTGTTGTGACAGAAAATCAAGGAAAACGTGTTGAATAGTAAATTGACAATAAAGTGAAGAGGAAATTAGCAAAAAAGGAATTTGAAAGTATCAAAAGAGTTTAAAATGCTCCGGAACATCGTCGTCTCAGCTTTCATGATCATATTAGTCATCAGGCATTCTTCAATGCACAAGAAAAAATTATCAAACTGGGTTAAAATGATAAATGGCACAGAACTTGCTTGCGAAGGGGAAGTGGTTAATATAAACTGTCCGAATTACGAGGGGATCAGGATAGTAGATGCGTTCTGGGGACGAGATGATATCGTCACCTGCCAACCAAGCAACCCTTTGGAAACGAGGAGCTATAAAGATATGTGCAAGCCAGCTGCTAAAGAATACGCAAAACGGAAAGTGTATGAGATGTGCCACACTCTAGAATCGTGTAGGATACCAGCATCAACTATAATGTTCGATACAGACTTATGCCCTAATGTAATAAAATATTTGAGAGTTCTTTATGAGTGCAGACACATGACCGGTATGAAGAAATCATTGATAGAAAAACTGAGAAGACCATAACGAGAGAACTATGAACGAACAAGAATAGCAAAATTGCAAATGGTTGAGAAGTTAACTTAACTGACTCTACGAGCTGGAATTGACATTAACTCAAGTTTATTTGTTATGTTCTTCAGTGAGTAATCAGCGAGAAAAATCAGTGAGCAAAGTTGTTGTCACATTTTACATACTCTTACGACACTAATAAATAAGCATGAACGTTCAGGACAGAAATACCTATGCCTATATATTGGGGTGATGATTACTGGTAAAGGCTAGGGATATATTACCCAATATAATATATTACCCAATATAATATATTACCCAATATTCAAAATATAAATAGCTTTTTGGCAAACAGCTTTAATAATTTTATTGGCATTTTTGAAGAACAACAACAAACTAATAGCATCATCGAATGGGCCTTAAATAACTATACAATTCAAAATTTGCTAATTTTAAATTTTAACCTTTTGATAAACATCTGGATTCTTTTTATGATAATATTTGCCTGTTTGCTTTGAGTTTTCTTTTGAGTGATAGTAAATCAAATCAAGGGTGAGTATATTTGCAAATAATGATGGATTAGGCGTTTATGATAGAATGAGTTCGTTGAAAATTTTCCCAAAAAGGACGTAAGAGTACAAGGGAAGGAGGGGGAGTTTAAAATCATGTCTATAAATTGCACAGGTATATAATCAAGATAATACCAGAGTTTCCATATCACATATCAAAATGATGTGATGCAATGTTAAAAACAACAAGATTTTACCCTGTTATCTGCTTCTTGTTTTACCTTATTCAGGAAACACATTTTTTCCAATCCATTTTATGTCTCAAATAAAGCATCATTCATGATTCGTCAAGGTAATTCATAGGACTTAACTGCAAAAGACTATTGCATAGATTCCTTTCTCCGTTTCCATTCCCTGCATTACAGCCTTTTTTATCGATGGAATGTATAAGGTTTATGAGTAAGAAGAAAGTGCATTATCACTTAAAGAAATGAGACCGATTTCTAACGCTGAATTTTCCGACGGAAGAGAGAAGGGCTCAAGCTTTTCAACACCCCTACGTTCCCGTTAATGACACGAGTTGAAAACAAAGTTCCTAGAGGCTTCAATTGAAGTCCACACATTGTGCCTGAAAATTAGCAATGATGTATTTGAGGTTTGCTATTCACGCAGGGTAACCATTTGTTCTGCCCAATCATCTGCACTGTGTTAATAAGAATCTGATCCACATGGCCTGACGTTCGAATGAAGTAATGACGCTTTCACTTCATCCTGTAGGTCCTGATGATGGATTGGCCTCAAAATCAAGCAAGGAGTTGCTCTCAAAAAGGGGCCGGGCATCTGTCTTTGGATTCCCTTTTCACCGAATTCAATCGTTGCTCCTCTTTTTAGGGGCAACATTTCTAATTAAAAGGTTGGTGTGAAATCAAATCTTGCAAGTTTAAGTTTATTTACGACAAGAACACATCCTTCGCTTGATCCAAACATAGACAGGGAATACATCTTCAGAGTGGATCTAGCCGCTGCTTCTTTGTTTGGGCTCATTAGGCAGGCACCCGGTAGCCAGGCAGGCAAAGCCACGCCTGCTCGAAATTCCTTGATAACCAGATACGACCCTAGGTTACGACCAATTTGCACCTTTGCCACCCAATTAGCATAAAATGCGTAATGGTAATATAGTAGTAGAAACTTGGGCGACTATTTGTAACGCAAGGTCTTTATAAAAAGCTGTTAGTTGCCGTGCAACAAAGTTGTTAGAAAGGAAAAAGTGTTCCACTTTCGTTGCAATTAAGTTGTAACAAAAATCATCGTTCATCTCCAAGCGTTTTTTTGGAATATGGGACCCATCAAATAGACACTTCCTTGTGAATACGGGACAGGCTTTAGTGAATATCACTTATATAAAACTTTTCCCATGAAGAGGTGTAGGTATTAAAGTGATGATGATACGAACGATTATCACATTTTGAAATTCCTTAGATCTTGACAATTCATTCCATAGTTATTGCAATTTTCCAGAACTTGAGATAGCAGCAACTTGCAGTTTATTAGCAAACCCTATTCAAGAAGCAGCAAAAAGTCATATTGCTAAGAATGAAGCGGAAATCAAGACGAAAAGGTTGATGTTAATTATATAAGCTGATAAGAAAAAAACATAAGAGTAGAATGGAACAATGGAAAGGCTTTTTTACAGAAAATTCGTCGCTCAAAAATTTT
This sequence comes from Catostylus mosaicus, assembly GCA_964019065.1. Lineage (NCBI taxonomy): Eukaryota > Metazoa > Cnidaria > Scyphozoa > Rhizostomeae > Catostylidae > Catostylus > Catostylus mosaicus. Next base: position 13,478,036 of record OZ025185.1, on the reverse strand, counting down.
CGCCATAACAGATTTTAAAAGCAAACACCCTAAATTATACAATCAAAGCTGCGAACACAGAGTGTTCAAAGTGGAAGAGGGAGGTGGACTAAAAATACAAACAGCAGAAAATATGGCACATTGATAATTAATATGAATATCATATAGAAATATAATTAACTATAAATGTGTGAAGATACGCCTTTCTACGCCCTTGTTAGCAAATGTCCAACAAGATCTTCTACCTTTTAATAAAACATTTCTGTATTGTTTTGTACATCTGGCACCGCTTCGTGCCCTTCTTCGCTTATTCCTAAAACCTTTTAAGTCCGCCCCCCCCACATCCATGTAACTCAGTTGCTTTCGCATTCGCTACAAATTCTCTAGATATTGTCTTCTTCGGCTAATCTATTTACTTCCGTGTTTAGGACTAAGTAATGATCAATATTACGAAAATGTCCAGGCAAATTTGAAAGTGAGCAGAGATAAGCAACAAATCTGAAACTGCTTTGATGAGAATACCCTTGCAATTTCATTTCTTATCTTCCTTTATTAATGATTTTCATGAGCAAAAAACGAGCGAAAAACTAAAAACGGCGAAGCAGGTAACCGCACTTAACCATAAGCAGCCATTAACTTGTACGGAATCGATATACAGTGTCCATGCATGAGTGCACAAGAACAAAGTAATCAGTGATGCGTGTGAAGGCAGGCGACGCGTTTCTTATGAGTTAATTCAATAAAATCAAACAGTTGAGTAGTGGTGCAATGTTCTCATTGCTTGAGTATGAACTATGACCTAGCCCAGGTCTAGCTGCGAAACACTAAACATCGCGAGAGAAATAACACATTAATTTTGCACTAAATATACCCATTATTTTCAAATACCTGGATATATTTGCCAAAATAGCACGATTTGCAAGCTGTCTTGTCAGTAAAACTGTGGACATTATTGCTGATTTTGGTTGCATTTTAATACAGAGAGCACAAATGCAGTGATTTGTTGCATTGGAAAACCTGCCACGATAAAGGTAAGGCTATGATACTTCTTATACAAACCTGGCGTTGATGTCTTTACTATTACCACATATATCAGAATATAACGATGCATATCCTAATTAATTACAGCACACAGCTAGTTTCCCTTAGAAACATAACGAAAGGTGCAGAAAAATTATCAGATTAAATTATCACGGTACAATTGACTTTCCAAGCAAGGACATCATTGCCAAAAAGAAACTCCAGGATCTCCTTTGAGTTTCAAACATTTTGCAAATTAGTTTGCAATATTAGATGCGAATAATCGAAGGTATTTATATTTGCATAAAGGACGGGGAAAAGGCATTTGCGAATTAAATAAGTATGTTGCCAAAAAAGGAACGTTATCTTTCAAAATGAGATTCACATCGTGAATCATCCAGGAATAATCGATCTTTTCATGAAGGGGTTGGCTCGTTATTTTCTATGAAACCCTGCAGACTAAATTTGAACTAAAAATTAATTCGCCTCTCTTGAGATAAAGTTTAAACAAAATGCTTCTTGTCAAAATGCCTTAAATTTCAAACGGAAACTTTGAATTTTCATCAACTGACACTTTACTTCAAGCGCAGAAAAAGTCTCAAAACACATTCCAGATTTTTGAAAAAGAAACAAAATAGATAGATCATCGTACCTTAAAGTTCATGATTTCTTGCAAGGTTCAACTGTTCTGTAAGAAAACGAAAGATAAAATAGTTTCATATTTAATACATCAGAAGGACAGGTTACAAGATGATATCTAATGGATTGTTTTTGCCGTTCCTATTTCTAATGTGTAGGTAAATACCCCCCCCCCCCCCCCTACCAAGGAACACAAATTTCATATTGAGGGATATCAATGCGGTCAAACAGCATGTCCAAAATGGAAAATATACCCTGGCAAAAATCTCAAAAATGGGGTATTCAAGTAAAAGATTCACCAGGTTTTTCTCAAAATGAGGCTTTGCATCAAAATATGACTCTAAGTGACAAACGTGTTTCCTTAGTTGGAAACTGAACGGTTCCTTCAAAGTTGCGTATGATGGTATTTAACGACAAACTCTTAAAACTTAATTCTAGTACTTATACTGAGAGTATAAGAGTTTGCTGTAAACCGCAAGGTCTTCATAAGATTGCTTTAGAGCTGAATATGTTAAGTAAAGCCAAATTCTTTATCCCTGATATGGAATTGGAATATGATAGCATACAAGTGAGTTTAATTGTCAGTTTGTTAGTTGGTATGCATTGGTTTCTTCATGTGCAAACTAAACTCTAGTAACCAACTTTAAAGAAATAATTCATTATTGTTATAACTATCATCATTACTGCTGTAAACTTTGGTAATTGCACAAGAAGCAGCAACATAGCAAAAATGATTACAAACAGTGCAGGTAAATTCATTTCTGTTCACATTTGGTCGACGTCTCATTCTCCAATTCTCTGATGATTATCAAAAAGCGCTATTTAAGTATGCAATGTTCTGCTTCCATTGTCTTGTGCAATTATGCAGAAATATATTTTCTAGTCTAATATTTACATATCTCCTTGCAGAATCTGATTCAGTTTCTCTCGACAATGAAAGAAGTAAGACTAAAGTGTGCTGTTTGGCCTACTTTACTCCTTGCATTCGGCCTGGTATGTCTTGCATCCAATTCTCAACAAATCGCATTTCAACTTAAAAATATAAATCTTAAAAGGCATCTTCATATATGAATAACACTGGATTAGATTAAGTTCCTTCCTTTAATTCACAGTGGACTGAATTATCGCCGTCATATATGCATTAAATCAATGGTTTAAAATAGCAACACTCATAACAGAATTGAATTAAACAACACAATTCCAATAAATTGGATAACAAACAAACCTGGAATGTATATGTGCAATGTATAACCAAGACTCTGCTACAGGGAAGGAGAATTTCCGTCCTTCTTTGGCTTGCCAGGATGAAGGGAGTTAACGAACTTTTGCATCTGTTTGTCACGTCATAAGAGCTCGTAAAACCTTGTGTCTCGATCCAATGTTATTTCGTATCTCATGAATGATCCCCCTATTCATAAAGCGACAATGCTAGAGTAAACATGAACGGTTACGGTACTATATTTGATACTGGAATTGCATCCCATAACTTAAAAGCAATAGATGATTTCTAACGCAAAGAGGTTTCTGAGAGAAGGCAAAAGAGCGCTAGTTCTTGACAAAGCACCTAAAGGGTTGAAAAGTCTTTATCATCTCAATGTGCTAGTTTTAAAATCTAGTTATCTTCCTTATAAAGCAAAGAAATAGAGCATTGGTGTATGAATGTCATGTTTTTTTGTGCTCAAAAACTTCTTAATAATTCGAAATGTTCAGCATTTCCAGTTGTAGAAGCATTTTGTTTCCCTCAGATCAGCAGGATTTAATATGTAAGATTTTTTTTGAGAATATTTTCTTTTTGTTTAAGGTGTGCCTGCAAGTAAAAACAACTGATGCATTCAATCTTGAAGAAATACTAAACGCAATAACTCCAGATAACACAGAATCACAAATACATCACCCAGATCATGAATTTGCCCGATATCGAAGAAGCAGAATTCCTGAATCAGTGGACTATTTAGAAGAAGATTCTGATCAAGCGAATGAGGATGAAAGTAGTGGAGAGGGGGAGGCTGATGAAAATGATGCAGATGATGATGTTGATAAAAATGATGATATAACAGACTCAGGAGAAAGCGATGATGGGTCATCTTCAGGGGATTCAGATGATGATGAGCTAGAAAAGAGGACAAATATTGCAGAGGCTGTTGATGCAACTGCTGTTAATGCATCCACGGCTAATGCCAGTAATGCCACGACATCGCAAGTCGTCGAGCAAGGATCAGAACAAGCGTTGAAACCTGATGATTTTCAAATTCCTGGAGCAAATATTGAGTCCACTACTAAAGAAACAATGCCAAGTAACGAAACAGTCCAGGCTAGCAACACCACAGTTGAAGGATCAAATAATTCTTCAGAAACTGTGATGCCTTCTGCAATACCTGATTTAACGAATACCTCAGATGCCAATACCACTGATGCTACCGTTGATGCAAGCAATGGAAATGCAACAGAAAATGCCACGGCGGAATTAAATGAGGCGGCATTTGCAACACAAGCACAAAATGTCACTCCAGCTTCAAACGAGATACCAGTTGTACCAGAAAATAAAGCAGAGACGGTGGTACCAGCAGCAGAGACAAAACCTACAAATGCAGAAAGTGGCAAAATCGATGCCAGAGCAAATGAAAATATACAGGCATTGAATAGCAATTTGGCAGCAATTAATACCACGGTTGGAAACCAAGATACCAAATCAGAAGTAGTTATGTTCTCAGAACAAGAAAAACAAAAGAACTACACAAGCCTCCCAGCATTCAATGCAGGCGGTGCAGTACCAACAGCTGCGTACATGGGCAAAGCAGATGACCAGATAAACGCAAACGCAAAGGCTCCTGCCGTAAACGCAACGTTAAAGGCTACTGCGGTAAACACAACCACAAACGCAAAACACCAAAGCGAGAATGCAGCGAAACGTAATGGAATAAAAAAGAAAAGTGAGGAACTTATGACAGCGGAAGAAATTGTCGAAGATATGGATTCTGAAAAAGAAGATGAAGAAGAAAGTGAAAATACATCAGCGTCTGGATCTGGATCCGGATCTGGAAACGCAGAACAGGCACTTCCGGTTCAGGTAAAATCAGTGAAAACAAATAAAAATGCCAAACCAGTTGCTAAAGAAAAAACAGCAAGTTTATCAGCAAATGAAGCTGCATTCATATCTTCGATGGAAGCAGACGAAGAATCATCCGGGTCTAAACTTGAGGTAACGCCCGAGTCCGGATCAGGAAGCGGGGAAAATGTTGAGAAGGCGCTTGTAGCAGAAATAAACCAAATGAGAGAAAAAATCAACGAAAGTAAGAAACAGGCTGAGAAGAAGGAAACTTCAAAAGTGCAGCAATCACCAAAAGAATTTAAGAAACAAAGTGAAAACAAACAAAGCAGCAAAATAAAGACAAAAACTGCTGCATTGAATACTCAGGTGCCAAATAATGCACAGCAAAATTATGCCGCGGTGCAAAATAAGGCACCAGCTGCAAAACAAGCAGCTAAAACTGGATCATATGCACAACAACAACAACAACAACAACCAAAACTTCAACAACAAGTACCTTCCCAAGGATACAAACAATCACAACAACAAGCAGCATATACACAGCAACAACAACCAAAGTATAGCCAACAAACAGTGCAAAGCCAACCAAAGCAGGCACCTAGCAAAGAACACGCCGATGTGCAGCATCAGACAGCTGCCACTAGTGCGCAACTGTACAGTCAGAATGCTCAACAGGCAAATGCCCAAAGTGAGACAAAAGCAAGTGCAAAACTACAGAATGCAATTGAAAGCAAGGCGGACCGCGCAGAGAAAAACAAACTGAGGGCAGCGAAAAATGGTGGACAGGCTATTACTCAAACTCATTCGCCAGTTCAAACAAACGTTGCTTTGCCACAAGCACAGCAACAACGACCAGCTCAAAATGTCCCTGCACAGGCAGGCAAGCCAATTCAGGCAAACACAGCAACGCAGAAGGTGCAGCAAGCACAAGCCAATGCTGCCTATCAACAAAGCAATGTAAAAGCAATCAAACCAGCTAAAGTTCAAGCTGCATCAAACAAGAACATCTCAGCAGTGAAAGTTCAGCCAAAGGTTTCCGCAACACCAAAAACAAAGCAGAATAAAAACATTTCAAGTGATGCTTATGGTGAAGCTGCTGATTTGTTGAAAACATCATCAAAAATCGAACTCAAAGAAAACGATGACAATCTACCAGGAGCTACTGGTGATGATATCACTGAGGAGGATTTGCAAAAATTACAATCAATTTCAGTGAATGATGCTGCAGGTGCGAATGAAAATGATTTTGGGGATTTGATGAGTTCAATTGGAGATAAGAAATCCGCAAAAGAAACGAAGAAAAGTAAGCAGCCCGAGGCAACAACTGACAAAAGCCCCAAGGCTAAATCATGGACCATGGTATTCAATGGAACTGAAAGCGAAGGCAGTCTACCAGGTGGTTATGGAGATGATTATTTGGAGGATGGAAGCAGTGATGAGGAATCTGGATCCGGAAATGAGCATGCAAAGAGTGACATTGAAATGCAGATCGAAAGTTCCATTGGATCTTCATTTGAATCAACAATGAAAACAAAAAGAGGCAAAAATACTTCCGGATCCGGTTCAGGATCAGGAAGCGGAGATGAATACGAATCCGAATTACTTCCGGGGGATTATGGATCAGAGAGCCCACTGAGTATAAACGAGGAGGGTAGCGGGGATGATGATGATGAAAGTGGAGACCTCGACTTTATGTCAGGTAATCATGCCAGTGGTTCGGGAAAAGAAATTGATCAACACATACATGCTTTATTGCAAGCACATGTTGAAACTCCCAAAGCATATCAGCCTGAGAGAATCAATGTGGCCAATGCCACAGTTGCTGCTACATCTCAAGGACAAGCAGCTCCGCAGCCAATTAATTATCCGTCAAGTCAACGTGAATACGTCAGTAAGGCTCCCAATGCACCAAAACTGGAGCAAGAATCAACCAGGCCAGAGCAAAAGAGCCAACAGTTGGACAATGACGATGAAGAGGTATCTGGCTCCGGTTCTGGGGAAACAGGCGAAAGTTCCGGGCATTCAAATGAAGGATCCGGCTCTGAAGCTTCCTTTGCTTTGCCATTTGTCCAACCAGAAGCTCCCAAACCGCGCCCAGTCGTTGCAACACCAAAAGTAGGACAGTTAGAAGGAGTAAGTGCTCAACAAAGCTCTGCAGTTCAGCAAGCTGTTGCCCATGTAACTCAAAACATACTGAATAATATTAGGAATTACCAGGCAAATATAACAATGCCAGCAACTCCAGCTGACTCCAGGATGATCAAAGTAGAGGATGAGAAAGAATCGTCAAAACAAGCAGCTGAAGCAGAGACAGATGAGGATTCCGGAAGCGGATCGGCCTCGTCGGGTGCAGCTGAACAAAAGTCACAAGATGCCGCATCTGGAAATAAGAAATATGATTCGGATGATGATGATGATGACGACGAAGCTGAAGCTACACCAGAGGAAGCTGAAACGAAAGAAATAAAAAATGGGAAACAAGAAGAGGCTGGGCAGAGAGGACAAATTGAAAAGAGCAAGGAAAGCAAAGCACATAAACACGAAGAACTGCAGCCACAAGATGAAGATGATGAAGAAGATGCTAAACCAAAATATGATGGATTTACGGTAAGAAATCTCCTTGACAATTTATGGTTATCGAAACGTGCTAATTATCTGATTTTCATTTCAACATAGAAAAATTTAGATAGGTTTCTACCAAATTTGAATTTTACCTAAATTAAGTTACAAATTAAGCTTTTCTTTTCTTGCACTTGGCAAACTGAAGGCACAAATAAAAAACTTTATTTAAGTGATTTTCTTAACTAACATCAAGTAGGTTGTAAAAAGAAACATCAATATATATAGAAACATCAATATATATTCTTTAATGGAGGAAGCGTACAATCAATTTTCATACGTCCCTGCTGTAACCTTGTATTATTTTCTAGGATCCAAATGTATGGCCTAAAGAAGGAGATATTGTAACCGAAGATTTCCTCGAGCATTTAATGGTCAGTCAGCTTTTGGAACAAAATTTGAAGTTGTTTTACACCAACATGGCAGGCAGACCTGGACCTCCTGGACCAGCAGGAACACCGGGAACACCGGGACAACAAGGATTTCCCGGTATGAATGGTATGCCTGGAGCACCAGGTGAACCAGGCTCAATTGGTATGTTAATGATTTCTTTATTGGTTGTATTAAAATTACTTTAAAATTTTCGAAGATAAGGTCGTCGATTTATCTCCAGTAATCGGGTATAATACTAAATACGGTGTTTGCATGCTAAACCTAGTCCTATCACTAGAAACTCTCGTGCAAGGAACTAAGTAAAAGGAAACCAAAGGTGTAAATGGCTACACCAGGCTTGGTTATCATTGCTGTTACCTATATAACACAATGCATGAGCTAAAAATAATCATTTTTGAGTATCTGCTAGTTAGAGAGATAGCTTTTAGTTTTAAAGTGTTGCATTTTGAGTTTTTGATGTTTTACAGTTTCGCTAATCGAGTAACACAAATTTACACTTGCAGTCCCGACTATGGTAAATTTCGCTTTTAGGTTCACAGTGGGTTTCTTTGTAAGCTTCTAACAGCAAAATAAATTGTTTTTCCAACAGCTGCAAGAGTAGCTTTTAAGGTTACAATGAGTTGCAAATATGGGCTATTATAGTTGGTTTAAGTGCTACAATTCGTTAGTGTAGAGATAGAAAGCGGTGCGTTTTATGGTTCCTAGCTATCAAGTAGTGCTGTTTCAAGAACTTTAATTTTAAGTTTAAAATGGATGATAACAAAAATGAGCCTGAAATTTCAACGTCTTTCACAATTAGCGCTATGTTATGATTAATTATCAAATTTCCTGCACAAAGAGACAGTTCACACTTTGATAATTCAAACCAAAAGACAAACTTTAATTCAAATGATTCTGCTACAGGTCCAGCAGGAGAACCTGGACCACAAGGTCCTCAAGGAGGAGCAGGATGGCCAGGAATGAAAGGAGAGATGGGAAGTGCAGGTGAACCAGGTCTACCAGGACCTCGAGGAAGCCCCGGGCCTCCAGGACCACCTGGAATGGCTGGAACTATTGGTGAAATACAGTCACTGCCTGTGAGTAGTGTTTGCATTTAACTTCAATTGTGAACAATTTTTCAACGATAACAAAAGAAACTCTGTTTTGTAATGCAAGTCTATAAAAACTGCATGAATGACGAAAATAGACTTCAGAGCACGAAAATGTCCGATAATGATCATACGCGGTGCTAAAATTGCTTTTCAATTTAACTTCCAATGATTTCATTCACTCACGTAGATTTTCTTCATTCATTCATTACAGGACTTCAATTACCTAGAATGTCATCGTTCATTCATAAGACGATTCCATTTTCTTGTAATATCTTCATTTATTCATTAAATGATTTTATTCATTACAGAATTGCAGCTATGTGTGCGAAGGTGAAAAGGCATGGCTTGAATGCAAAGAATATGAGATGATAAAAGTTCAAAGAGTTTTCTGGGGAAGGGAAGACTCGCAACTTTGTGAAAAAGCACCAAAAGGACTTTCAAGTGATAAAACTTGTGAAAGTAATACGGGTAATGCTTTCAAGAAAGTAGCAGGAAATTGCAGGAATTCGAAAGCATGTGAGATTGTAGCATCGAACATTTTCTTTGATGATGACACATGTGGTGATGTTTACAAGTATTTGAAAATTTGCTACGAGTGTGTTCCGGATGAAGGAAATGCTGTTGATGTTTTATTAGAGAAGAAACGAAAAAGAAAGAGACGACAAGGAGAGAAATGGAGAAGGAGCGGAGAAAGAAAAAAACGTGAACTTGTTGATGATTTAGCGGAAGCCATGTGGGAACACCCTGTTCACGGAAAACAGAAAAGTTAAAGATAGGAATGTGTAGAATATAGACTTAATGAGTTCTTTTAGATATAAAAAGAAGAAAGGCAGTCTTTTTTAATGGTTTTGTGAGGAAGATTGGACATCAGCACCCTACAAGATGCTACTCTACAAAAGCACAACCAAAAGTGTCTTTCAAAACTGCTTGAAGTTGATGAACTGCTTCCCTGTAGTTCAGATGAAATGTACAGAGTTACAATCAGATTTTTTTTCATTAATAGAGAACTGAAAGCTAGTAAACATTATATTGTTCATAGTTGAACATTGATAAATTGTATCAAACGTAGATTAAAACTGGCCAGAGGACATCTTTCAGGAGCACATTCAAAAAATTATCTAAAAACTAACTTCCTGAACATACCTTGACACTAAAACAGATAGATGTATTGTTTGCTGTGTTTTGCCACCATTATGATGATATCATAAATAGCTATTTTAGTTAGGTATGAATGATTTGCGTGTATTAGGAGGCATTGTGAACAAGGCTCGATAACCACTTAGCTACTAGCTATTTCCAAACACGGGATGTTGTTTGTTCAAAAATCCTGGGATACATAGATTAAGATTAATCAATGATTGTCTTATTCTTATGGCTTACAGGCACAAACATTAACCCTTTAAGTTAAATGTCATCCTATCATACCTGTCAATCAATCATTCAAAAATGAGATTTAGAAGACTCAGTTATTAATAAGTTTTTATCAAATTCTTTACACTGAGATATCTCACTCTTTTAAAACAAATCCCATGCATGCTACTTGAAATTATGAAAAGCATAAAACATTTAATAACAATTGAATAAACTTTGTACCAAAGTTGTTGTAATATTGTATTGAACACTTGATAAAAATTATGTAATATATATATATGTTGAGCATTTTTATACTGAAATTTATTGTTTCTTTATTTTTAATGTCTGAATTGTAATGTGTTTACCAAAAAAGCATCTACTTGAATATTTTTCTTATACTACAAATGGTTCTGTCACAATCTAATGGTCAAGTAAAATTTCTTTTAAATGCTGTCTCAGACCAATAACACAAAATGGCGTTTGCCTAAAAAAACAACAAATCCAATCAACAATAAATAAACAATAGAAAAGCTAATAACAAAAATCCTTTCCAAATAATCATAGAAATGATGCTAAACTGAATCATATCAAATTAACACTGATGGGCACACATAAGTTCAGATTTCATGAAATGTACAAAAGTTGGCAAAAATGTTTGCTGACAATGCCCTATTACTGACCATGCCCTTTAACGCTATTTGAATAAAAATGCCCTATATAGCACTGTCAAAACACATAAACACATTTTTGCTAAAGAGTATCACAGTTAAAACACACATATATATATCCAACTTACAGATCAAGGATGGTACCAAAATTAGGCAGAGCTCCATCTAATACCTCAAGTCTGTTTGACTCCAAATCTCTTTTGAAAAAATTAAAAATTGATATTAGTGTTAATAAAACATCTTCATTGCACTGATAAACTCATGAAATATTTAAAGCATAACATAGTATGTGAAAAGTATTTTGATTTTGTATTTTCAAATCATGAAAAGATTTAATAAAGACATAAAAAAGATTTAAAAATGAATGGTACATTCTTCAACTTCCAGATAGATGGATGTATATCTAGAATTTAGATCAGCCAAAATTTCGCCCTTGAAAAACGCATCTTAATGAAATAGTGAATTTTTTTACACTTGACTTTGGCATTGTACGCAATGGAGATCTAAGTGAGAAGTGCCAACCGGTCAGACCATACTTGGAATATGGCAACATCATATCGGCCCCATCACTACAAAAAGACATAAAGGTAATTGAAAATGTTCGGAGGAGTGTGGTACAAAAACTGAACGAACTTGAATACAAGGAGTGACTAAAGAGATATTTTGTTGATTTCTTTCTATTTCAACTACATAAATGTTATTCGGGAGCATCACCTAGAAAAGATTATAACAGGTATTTTATACAAATGATTTGTAACAGGCTTTTAGTCTACAGTACAGTATTTTTGTTATGCTATGTTAAGACTGCAGACTGGCGCCACGTGACCATCATTGCCCAGAATTGGTGTTAAAAGCTTTTAAAATTATTTAAAATATCATCAGTATGACAAGTTCTCTTGAAATGCTTACCTCAATTGTGTCCATTTCTTAATGTCTAAACAACCTTTTATTTTATATTATTGCGAGTGTCTTTCTTTTTTCGTTCCGTAGCTAAGTCCCTTCCCGCCATTTGGAAATTTACCGCCTTTGAGTCAACCTCGTCTTTATAATGAGACAGTAGTAGATCACAAAAATGGCCGCAAGTGCTGGAACGTGTCGAAGGTGTTTGCAAACTTTGTTGCGCGGCAAGTATATTTAAATTGTAATATTTGTATTTGAAAGGTAGGCATTGGCATTTATATCACAAACACATCCAAACTGATGATTTGCCAGCTATTTTATATTGCATCAGCAAGACCTGACTTCGAATCAAGACTTTTTTGAGTCTAACTAAACCAAGCCATGCTCTTGGGTTGGCTCTGCATGATATGATGTTGATGGAGAACTGCATAAAATATAATGAAGCATGCTTAGTCATTAAAAACATATAAACATCAAATTTGATACTGTAAGCATTACGCTTGTCGATCAACTTAAGGTAAAAATTTGCCATTGATATGTTCAAAACTGAATCTAATCTGAATTAATATGTGTAGCTCTTTAACAAAATTATTCAATTTAAGTTCTGATAGTCCTATTTTGTTATCGTTCCTCGTTATGATCAATGTGTGAACACAACCCGGGTTGGAAAATATGCCCGTTTTTGCCTACGCGTAGCTGCGACCAACAACAGTTTTTCCGCTGCGACGTGCGAGCAGAGCCAATTTCACGCCGACATGCGACAAAATCGAAGGGGTTGCTAGCAAAACCAAGCCAATATTTAATGAGCTTCGTGTGTTATTACCCCTTTCCCTTCTTATTAGTACTTCATTCAAGTTGAGCCAGCCCCCATTGTTTGCCGTCACAGTGTTTGTTTTAAAAAAGGCGTTAAACGCCTATATTGTACTTCTTCATGTAACAATATAAGGTGCAACAAATGCTAGGAGGCGGTGCGACACATCAACATCAAAGGAAGGTGTAGCTGCGAGCACATGCAAGTTTTCCAGCCAGGAACACAACCTGTTAGCAACATGTGATGCTCTTAGAGGTGTTACAATGGTTATTTTGGAGGTCCCCTTCATAAAGTGGTGCCTCATTATTGCAGAAAATGTGCACATCAACCTTATGCTGGGCACTTCAGTACATAAAACAAAGTTAGCCGTCTGGGGTGTCAAGGTTGCAGGCTGTAAACTTCAATGCACATTGGCAATTTAAGTTTTGCAGGACTCTAGCTGTTGGTTGCTTATTCATAATGTGACCGTGCAAAGGAGCATTTTCCCAAAATACTGTTCAGCCTCAAAAAACATATCTTTTGCTGCAGGTGATGAACTATGACTCAAAATCATATTGCAAAATTTAAACAATATCTGTTAGCCGTCTGGGGTGTCAAGGTTGCAGGCTGTAAACTTCAATGCACATTGGCAATTTAAGTTTTGCAGGACTCTAGCTGTTGGTTGCTTATTCATAATGTGACCGTGCAAAGGAGCATTTTCCCAAAATACTGTTCAGCCTCAAAAAACATATCTTTTGCTGCAGGTGATGAACTATGACTCAAAATCATATTGCAAAATTTAAACAATATCTGTTGCTCTCACTTGCACATGACAAATATTCAATTGTACATGCAATTTTGATCCTTAGCTGAAGCTTTTACTCAGGCGGGCAGCAGATTGTTAGAAACAGCAGGAGAAAGAACCTGGAGTGTTCACATGGGGCGCTTGTAAACTGTTATTGACAGCAGGAAATTTCAAAGAAACCTCTGAAGGCCATAGGAAATTTTAGCTAAATTACACTGCAAACCTGTAGTTTGAATATAAATCGTTGAATTCATCTTGAAAACATCCATGAACTTTGTGTACATCCAACACAGGACTAGTATTGATGAGCTCAATGGACATTTCAAAATTTATGAGACACTGAATGACATAGCGAAAAAATCGGGGAACGAATTCAAGTTTACATATTAGAAATTTGTTTATGAATTACTGTATAAGCCCTGAAGGAGAACTGGCTTAGCAAAGAAACGTCATTTCGTAAATATCATGCAATAAATAAATTGCCGTATCATTGGAAAATATTGATTCTCGTTCGATAAAAATAATGATTCAGGTTTATTACTGAAAGCAAACCTTGTCATTCCAAAAAATTTGACCAAACTTTGTTCAGATAATCGCTATTGCAGTGCTTTGGGTGTCTAGGATCCCAAATAGCTCTTCTACTCTTAACTTCACTGATTAAGGGTACGAAATTCAACGTTTGATTTCGCGCTTGTAAGCTTGTAACTCTTCTGCAAATTACTTACAAGCTTACAAGCATTTACACGCTCACGCCCTGCTGTGAAATTTTTGACCAGTGTGAACGCGCCAGGAGCTAACTACTGTGAATTTTAACAGGCGCGTGCACGCGCTCGTAAAAGATTGTGCAGTAAGAAAGCAGCCTTAGACCTAATAAAAAAGTTTTTTTTATTTTTCAGCCCAAAAAAGTTGGCAGCATACCTTTTCGCTTCCAAAAAGAAGTATTTTCATACATGGACCAAGCTTAGCTGGTGGAAAATATCGAAAAAGGTCAGTTACAGTACAATAGTTAATGAAGCACATAGGAGGATTGGAATGGAAGAAGTAGGAAAAACTCTGATCTTTTAGCAACATTTAAATGTACTAGAAATTGATTTTAATAAAGTTGATAAATGCTGGGAACAAGCATATGATTTGATTTCTTTTAGCAATATTAATTATTTGGACATGTTTTGACTTTATAATCACAAGGTCTGCAACTTAAGAACTCTGTACAAGGATAACTTACAGTTAAAGGTTTATCAAGTTTTATCAAGGATTTTTTAAGAAGTTGTCATCAAAGTTAACCATGGTGTCAAAGCAGTTTTGTCCCCCTATGGTTAAATATTTTTAAAAATTGACCCTAATTAACTGTTATAAAGTAATTAACTGTAACTTTCGTTTGTTGATTAAAGTTTGATTTTTAATGCTTTACAGTCAAGGAAAAGCTGCAGATTCTTTAGAATATGGACCATTGACAGATCTCCCAGACTGGACTTATTTAGGTATGTAAAGCTATATTTATCTTCCTTTTTAAGTCAAAAAAAATTTCACATTTTGGATAATGTATTGCTTGTTTGGAAACAGTGAGCAAATTTTATGAAATACACTATTACAATGTAGTTTATATCGCAAAACAGGTTTGGTAGGGCTTCAAGTGGCTTTTTGAGAGCATGAATTCCATCATCTTCCCAGTACAACGATTGAAATAATGCCAGCATGTATCCATGGGTACAGTTATGGTTGATGGTTATTCTTTCATGTCTCTACATGCTTTTCCCAATTCAGCAAATTTTATTTAGGGTAAGGATATTTGACTGATACCTTTGAACTGCCAAGAAGCCCAAAGACTTATGCGTGAAATATTGTCTTTTATCAATTTTTTTCACAATACCATTTTCAATGCTTTTTTTTAGTTGCAATAAATCAGTCAATCATCTGAAAACTGGCATTTCGATTTTCAAGTACTTGAAGGCTTGTTATTTTCAAGTTCGTTGTCACAGGGGCATGCACGTATTTTATTAAACGTAACTAATAAATGCAGCTATTACTGGAAATTTTAAGATTTGAAGATTTTGAGAGCTGACAGTTTCGTACCGGTCCTTACAAAGCGACTTAATAAGAGGGAATTTCTTTAAATATTCCTTGTTTTTTTAGATGGAACACGGCCACCACTTTCTCGTCGACAAATAGAAAGGCAGAAAAAACGAATTGACACTGCGGTATGTTCAATTACAGTTTTTATCTCTCGCTTTCATTATTTATTTCTTCAAGATTCAGTCTGAATGGATAAAATATTAAGCTATGGATGCAGATACGTGGGCTGTATACTGAAGCGGTTTCCAACGACCGACAAGAATATACTTCAAAAACAAGAAATGTAGTGCAATGCTTCCTCCTTTCTCCTTGCGCAGATCGTGAATTCCTGCCTTTAGAGATAGCACTTCGATGACTAATAGGTTAGAAGAAATTGAATTAGATAACGCAAGGAAACCGATTTCTGGCTCTTGAATGCTTTCGACAAGATTTTGTTTAGGGCTTAATAATTTCCGTCTCTGAAACCCAAAGCTAACCCTAAACTCTCATCGTAAAACAACTCTTACGTTGGCCAAACATTAACCCTAGACTTCAACCTTTGCAAAAATAGATTTTTAAGCCGTGAGTATAATGTTGTGTACAACAATTCATTACCCAAGTTTCTTTGCATTTACGGAACTGTTTTCTTCTTGAGTTTTCTTTGTTTTTTGGTGTGGCTGTTCAAAACATTTAAAAAAAGAAGTAAGTTTCTGAGAATTACAGAATTTATTTAGCTCTTTTAGGCTGTTGTCTAGGCCAACCATCTTTAAATGATAAAAGAGACGATAACCTAAGCGAAATAGGAAATCAAAATAATTTCTATCCGGCGTCACAAGACTCTTTAAGTAATTCCTGCTTATATGGTTCGTTCTGTTTTATTTGACAATTTGCAGCTAAGCTTCATCATTTTCTTGAAATTGCGTTGTTTAATAGGGAGTATTTTCATATTGAGATATGCTGCAAATTTTCATCTGCTTTTAAAGGATTACCTCATACAACAAATTAGTATTTTGCGTGTATAGACGATAATATGACTGCATTATCAGTTTAAATTATGAATAATTAAAAGGTGATGCTTTATTGAACCGGCAGACATATTCATGGTTATATATAAGCGCATTTTGATGTGATGGTATTGAATAAAATCGGGTGACATGGCGTAATCTTTGCTTAGTAAATTGAATAGCAGCCTCTAAATCGGTTTATTATTTCATAAGGCTGAGCATTTGGCAGAGTTCAAATCATGCTTAAAAAATGCACGATGAACTTAGACATCGTGACGAAGGGGCGTAACCTCTTTTTAGTTCTTGTGAAAGTAACTTGAAATTTACCCCCACAGATATCATTTCTAGCCAAATTTGTGCGAGGAAATCATTGGTGCAATAAATAGCAAGTTATTAGGCAACAACCAATGTTGGAGTTACTTCAACATTGAGCGATTCACGGGCTCATTTAAGAAACTTTAAGCAAGTATGCACGTTTCTTTCATCACAGTCCTATTATACTGTTACCTTATTTTGTTCAAATATGAGACGAAATTTGCTGCTGCTCTCTAGTATTGAAGTGTATTTACGAGACCAAATTTTATCAAAATCGAAGTATCACCCTATTAACTTTCTTTTAAAACACAAAATTTGTCGTCGTCAGTAAAAATAAATAAATAGTTTTGCAGGAATCTCAGACTTTGCAACTCAGTTTTGCAACTTTCATGGTAATTACTTGAATGAAAATGCTTATTTATTTATAGTGCATGCTACTCATTTTTGTTTTAGGAAAGCAGCAGGTCTTATCATAAATCTGCCCCACCCCAAAGTCCAGACAGCTTTGTTTTAAACCTGTTATTACCAGCTTTTACGTAGTTACTGGCCTGTCGCTTTTAGGAAGACATTACGTCAAACTCATACGAAAATCAGCTGATTATATGTCGAATGTTGAAAATATCAGCTGATTTTCCCATAAACATTTCCAAAGCTGAAACCGCTCTATAATTTGAGTTCAGGTTTCCTAACAAAAAGATTTACCGCAAGGTCTATGAGATTATTTTTAAGTGGTTTTCATAAAGACGTGTTTATACGGCAAAAGCAATAACACTTTTGTTGAGATTTTTGTTTAACGACTTATATTTTTAATATGGTGTACTTCTGCAGACATTTCCAATCATCAAATCCAGCCTTTCGCTAAAGGGATTAGATAGACCAGGGAACACATATATACAAATCGCGTTTTAGTCATCTTAGCCGCTTCTTATTAACCTTGTACAGGTAACCGAATCTTTGCAAAACGTTGAATATACATTCAGTTGTTTTCAGGTGGTTGGTTGGGTGGCTAATTGTGAAACGAAGCGCATTTAATTCTGTTTTACCAATTACTATCAAGCTTTTTTCTTCTGCCTGGGAAAAAACGAAATTAGTATCAGAAAATATGTTTTGACCGTTTGATTTTGTTCATTTGATGATCATTTCTTCTCCCTTTGTCTTATTCTCCTTCCCAAAAAGAACTTCTTCCATTATCTAAACATGGGTGGTCACGGCTTTTGGTAGATGATGCTACTTTTTCGACTCCCTTATTCCTTCAATTCTTTGCTTTTAAGATCCGCTGAAAATTAGTCTCCCCTTTCAAGTTAGGGGAGGGGGACGAAAAGGGGCAAGTAACCCCTTCTATGCTCTCCTGTCCATGGTGAGGGTGAGGGTGAGGAGTGGCTTGCAATTGAAGGAATTATTATGTAAAACCTGTCACACTGTTAAATTCACATATTTCATTTGCCATAGTCTTAAGGCCCTTCACATTCAGGCTTGCCCCTATGCTCTATGA